>CM060932.1:1055007606-1056413696 GCA_030765085.1 Allium cepa
GCCTGTGATATGTTTATATGATATTAAATGCTATTTATATACCTGTTACAGCATCTGTTATGATATTATATGCTATGCTGTTATTTTTTTTTCTTGTTTATCACACTGCAAGTTCCCTATCACTATGAGTTGAAATGATACACATACGAATGGACAGTAGAATAAGGAAAAATCACTATGGGCTGAAACGATAGGCTTGAGCGATTTTTTTATATTTTTATTGTATTTATTTTACTTGGGATTGCGGGTTTAAAATGATAGAACCTGGATTTTTCTTTTTAAATTACGGATTGAAATGGTACAAATCCATATCACTTGATCTAGGTTAGAAAATATTATACAAGCCCATGGCTATATTTTTAAATAATATTTTCCTAAAAATTATTAAGTATTTTAAATAATATTTGCCTAAAAGATTTCTTAAGTATTTTGAGTTTTATAAATATATGAAATTTTTTAACATAAAATTTGACTTAATGCTTTAATTATAAAGGTGTATTGGTTTTTCTATAAGTAAAATTTTTATAAAGTTAATAATTGGTTTTAAGTTGAACTAAAGATCTTTATTGATGATAAATAACTTAATAACTGAATTTTATTTAATTTGGAATCTTAAATCTAACCTAGAAACTCTTATAGAGGTTATTTCCTGAAATGGACATGTTTTGTACAATAAATAATGTATTTTGAATTGATAAAATGAAATACAATTCTAATTAGGCCTTTCGTAATAAAATTTATTTAACTTGAAATCATAGTTAATTGATAGCTAAATGAATAAATTTATAAAGAGAATTGGATTGTTATATTAACTATGATGAAATGTTTTATTTAAATGACTTTGATTTGAATGGAAAAATGTAACTTAAAGATGACTTAACTCGATAAGTGAAAATTTAGTTTCCAAATGAAAGTTAAGAAAATTTAGTGATAGAAATATTTTATTTATGGGATGGATATTTCAAAATAAAGTGTAAAGCTATTTGTTAAAATAAAAGTTAAGCAAAATAAGGTAACTTTGACTTATAAATGAATTTTAGTTAACTGGATATTTTGGTTATAAATTTTATTTATATATATAATCATAAGATAAATAATATCCAAATGAATATTTTCTGAAGCGTAAAATATGATTTTTATAAGTTAAAATGGCTAAGAATTGAAATTTTAACGTGGTCAAAATGTTACTATAAAATCTAAAATTTTATTGGTAGCACTTCAGAAATGCTGTTGTTTTAAGATAGCATTTGCTAAGTGCTACCAATTCTGAAACTTAACTAGGTTCTGAAATAACTAAATACCTATTACAGCACTTTAGAAGTGCTGTTGTTTCTGAATTTGGACTATTTCTGAAAATAACTAAATAACTACTACATCACCTTTTTAAATGTTGTTGTTTTCGAACTGAACTGTGTTGAATAACTAAACACCTATTACAGCCCTTTATAAGTGCCACTGTTTCTGAAATTGAGCTGTTTTAAAATAATAACTAAATACCTACCGTAGCACTTTATAAGTGCCGCTGTTTTTGAACTTGACAATGTTTTTGAAATATTACTATATATATACCGTAACATGTAATAAGTGCCGTTGTAACTGAAATTTACAATGTTTTGGAAATGTTATAATTGAATGAATGAACTTAGAAATGCCACAACTTTGAAATGAATATTGTTTGACATTGAATTTAAATGATTTAAATAAATATGTTTCAAAGTGTTTGGTTTCAGAGTTGTTACAACATGAAAGTAATATGGCTTTGGAAATGAAATTATTGGAAATTGTATTAAATTAAGAATTGTCTTTAAATATATTAATTTGAAACTTATTGAAAATGAAGATTTAAGAATATGACTTTATAAAGTGGTTTGGTTTAAGATGATTTAAAGGAATATTTCAAGTTTAATGAACTAAAGGAAATATTCAGTGATTTGGAAATTTGGGTTTTATTTACATGATATAGTATTATTTTGGTTTTGAAAGTATATACTATTATGAAATAAACGATATGATTTTGAATGGATATGCTATTTTGGTTGTG
This sequence comes from Allium cepa, assembly GCA_030765085.1. Lineage (NCBI taxonomy): Eukaryota > Viridiplantae > Streptophyta > Magnoliopsida > Asparagales > Amaryllidaceae > Allium > Allium cepa. The sequence goes on from CM060932.1 coordinate 1,055,009,648, forward strand.
AAGGTATAAATGAATTTGAAATTAATATCCATGGGCTCTAATAACAGCTGGTGGTTGAATAGACCAGGAACAGATATGGGCATACTCTCTATCGATACCGAAAACCACTTTAACAACCGTGTACGCGGCAGAGATTCCAGAATGAAGTAGGATGGTGGCGACGTTCTGTTATGGTATATACGTGGACCTGACTCCCATGAGTTGGCTTGAGGTGGCTAAAACAGGAGTGATCTCGGGCCAATGAGGTAGCTCCTCCGATCGGACACACTCCTTCAATATTATATTCTGACTTTGAGATTGAATTGGTGGCCACTTTTGATTTTTTGATTCGGGGGTGTGGCTATTTGTAACGACCCGTAAAATTTTGATAATTTTTAATGGTTTTATTTAGCGTATTTAATTTGATTTTTGAGAAATTTTAAATAATAATATTTTGAAATAAAATTTTACATTTAGATTACGTAAGGTTAAATGTGGCAAATGATAAATTTTCATCAAAAATTAAGAAAGTATATTTTAGGGTGTAATTATGTTCAATTTAAGTCAGTAATAATTGATGTTCATAAAATAATTTATTTTGGGAAATTCAAGGCACAACTGTTTTATTTGCCATCATTTCTTTTATTTATTTTCAAACGGTTCATTTTGCCTTTATAACGTGTCCTTCCATATTTATTCTTGCTGTCCAATAAAGCTATTAGTTGCTTTGATTGTTTCTAAAACAGTCTGTAGCTGTTACTTTTTCTACCGTTAAAATTTCAAACGCTTAATAATTTTTCCAATTCACAGATAGACTTCCCCATTCCTAGCCATTAATAAACTTTGAAATCATCGTCCTTGCCTTTCGTTATTCCCCGTTTTATAATAATAATTGAAATTTATAGCCGTTTCAGTATATAACTTTTACACGTTTTATACTCATTTAATTTCAGCAGTCCATTGCCTTTAATTTTTAAACTGTTCCATTTTCTTCCCAGGCAACAGCTCACATTCCATTTCGCTTATAAATCAGTTTCCACCTTTACTCACATGCTCACTTATTCTTCCATCTATCCGTTTAATAGTTATATATAAGTTATAATACGTTTCCCTGATTCATCTCCTTTCCTTTTTCATTGACATATTAATTCTGGGAAGTGATTAATTTAAAAACCCATCTTTCCCTCATTTCTTTAAACTTTCAGCTAAATTTGAGCTTGTGACCGTTGTTGTACGTTTCATTAAAGAGGTACGTTACCGTATTAATTTCGGAATTTAAGGGTGAAAATTTTATTTTTCTAACCTTTCCTTTCCTACGCTCCATGTTTCCACTTCTTTCATTATGACCGTTCATTATATATATACACTACAACTGAAAAGTTATAAATGTATAAACTTAGATACGTTTTGTATTTATTAAAAATTTAAAGCTCACCTTAAATTGTGCAAAGCGTTTTTCCTTTTTCCTCTGCCTTTATAGCTTTGGGTTTATACCAACTGTTGCTTCCTCTTCCTCCCTGAAGCCTATTTTCTTTCTTTCCCAAGTTGTTGCAGCGCCTCTTCAGGCCATAACTGCATATCCTATCTCCATCACCCATCAGACACTCGCCACCACTAGCTTGCATACGTTCGCATATATTAGGTATAGTACTTCTGTCTGTTAGCATATATGTATATCAGTGAATTTGTTACATGGGTTATATTATCTTAGGTTTCCCTGTTTCCAGTTTAATAATATATTATACAAATTTTGCAGCGCCTATTATATGGTTTATATATATATGTCAAAGTTATTCCTTTATATATATAAATGTATTTGTGTATATATGTATATATGTTGTTATATTAGTTTATAAAATAAAATTTTCCTTTTTCGGCTGCTTTATGTATAGATGCTTTTTGATCTAATTTGTTTAAGCTTAGTATTTTTTTTATATAATATTTTAAACGTGAATTTGATTTAAGTGAAGTTGTTCATATGATGTTATTAAATGAAATAATATAAGGTGATTTAAAAATATATATACTTTTTTTGAATCTTTTTGGGGTTTTGTTGGTTTTGTTATATATTACCCTTTCTTAATGCAATGTACTGTAAACAACAAAATATGTGAGTGAGAAAAAGAACAAAAACCATATATATATCTAAGCATTCGAGTTTATACATTTAGTCGGTAAGTATATGGTATTTATAACGGTTTTGAAAGTAAATTTTAAGCATGTCTAAGCGGTTTATGTCATAATGGTTATATTATTATTTAATATAAATATCACATGCGCAGGTTTTAAGTGTATATAGTATGTTTATAATATAAAGTTTATTAAGTTATAAAAGTTTATACATTTTATATTTTATAAGATAAAGTTTAAAAGTTATATACGCGGCAGTTGATATGTTGCAATGAACATACATTATATATAAGTTTTTATTTTAATAAGTATTATTTCAACATATATATTGCATATATGTTTGATTTTTTTTATTATATATGTGTTTGGTTTAAAAACAATGATTCGAAATGTATGTATATTAAATTTAGAATATGTTTTACATATGTAAATAGTTATATATAATTATATATATAATTGTAAGTTCACTTGTATCATTCATCTTCATCGATCTAGTTCTATTTTGAATTTGATTTTTTTCTCTTCCATTCATCAGCTTTGTTCGCCGTGCCTGTTTTCTTCGTCGAATCGTGTCTGTCTAGCGTTGCTTTGGAATTCGTAACTAAACTTCATTGTCTATTCTCTTTAGCCTCGAAAGGTGAGCAATCACTCACGATTAACGTTCTTATATTTATTAAATTTGATTTCAATTGAAACAACAATTGAAGTATGCTGCTGTAGTTATTTAAATCGTTATATTTATGCTATTATCTATAACTATTCACTTGTGGGATATGACACCATATCCTATTGTTTATATTATACTATTATTGATGATATATGCATGTTGTTATATTGTTATCATATCTGTTATCACTCTGCAAGTGCCTTGTTAGTATAGTATTCACTATGGGTTGAAAAGATACGTACCCGAACGGACTTAAGGATATGAGAAAATCATTATGGGTTGAAATGATAAACCCAAGCGATTTTCATTTAATTGAATTTTGGATTACGGGTTGAAATGATATCCACCCGTATATATTTAGTGGACAGATTGAAATGATAAATATCCGTAGCACTTGACCATATGATAGAAAATATATACAGACACCGTTGGTCCATATATAAATATTTTGAAATAATTTCTATGATTTTTGAAAGAAATATATGGTTAAATAAATATTGATTCTTAAGATGGAAATTTTATATATAGATTTAGTAGTAATATTTTATTTAAATTAGAATTGATTTAATACACATAATACGGTTAAGTATTTATGTAAATCTATATTTCAAAAAGATTTTCTTGTAATAAATTGAATAATTAAGATTGGGAGATAAATTTCGATTTATTAAAAATGGTATTTAAATAAGGATTTATTTAATTAAATCGATTTGAAATTATTAAATGGGAAATCTAAAGGTATGATTTTTATAACTGGATTTTTGATTTAAGTGATTTAATGAATATTTCACGTTTAAATAAATTAAAACAAAATATTGAGTAAAATGTAATTTAAGATTACTTAAATGATATTGAATCAAATGAGGGAGCATTTCAAGCCTAAATAATAATGAGGTTAATCGAGATCTTTATGAAACTGTTAAATTGAACATTTAAATATTAAAGCTTTGAACTATATTGGAATTTAAATGGGTTATTTTGAGATTCAGATCTGTACTTGAAATCAACATAGTTGAATTGTTATTTAGAAACTAAATTGAATAAAAATGAGAATTTAGGTTGAACTAAAATTTGAAATTATTATTTAGAAAACTAAATTGAATAAAATTTAGTTTGAAATGTTGAATACTTAAAGTTTGAAATATATTGAAATATAAAGGGTATTTTGTGATTACAAATCCGAATTTTGAGATCGATAAAATTGAAGTGGTTATTTAGGAATTGAGTTGAATCTTAAACTGATAAATTGAGATGTGACTAGATTTGAATTTCTGATTGGAGTAGATTTGAATTGTAACCGTGAAAGTGATCAAATTTGAAAACAAATATATTTGAAGTGAAATGATATTTTGTTTTTGAATAATAAATAAAATTGAGATGACCACGGTGACATAGTGTATATTTCTACCCTATAGATAGTTCCATGGACCCTTATAGGATGGTTATCCCAAATATCCTTTAAGTTATTTGTATTTCAATTGATATTTCACTTAAGTTGGATTTATTGATATAAGAATGTTAATCCTGACTCGAGTGTTTTGTGTTTTGCGTTACGCTCGGGTAAGACTGAGTGATACAACATTTGAGACTCGCCTTCGAAGTTGGAGCTTTGATTGATGATCCAGCTATCTATTCTTTCATTCATCTAGTTGATAGGTCCAGAGAAGTCATCTGCTCGTACTGGAGACTTCACTGCATCTGGGATATTCTGTTATACTTTATCTCTACCTTTGATGTTTATATAGTAGCTTCAAGAACTACTATCCATTTATTCCGCTGCGTATTATTGTACTACTCTGTATCTGTGATTCTGTGATTGATTTATTTACTGTATATTTTAAGGTTTGCCAAATTTTAATTAACAATTCGGTATTTTGAATTATTTAAGTCGGACATGTATGGTTTTATTGTCGATTTGAATGGTCCAAAATAGCGGGTCATTACAGTTGGTATCAGAGCTTTGGCTCTAGGAAATACTTAGCATATATGGTAAATTTATTTACAGAATCACTTTCGTTCGAGTTGAATCTCTTCCTTTTGAATCGATTTCCTTTGAACTTTGGACGTTCCTTGTGGTTCAAAATTTTTTCTTGTCTCTCTCTATTTATATTCTTTTGATTCTGGAGTATCCAATGACTCCACTGAATGATTTGTAAAGGGGGTGAAACTCCTTTACAATTGGCATTGATTCACCGAAGATTTATGTATCCCTCAGTTTAGATGCTACTATCTCTTGTTGTTCCGAATTATATCTCTGGCGATCGAATGTCGAATTGCCTCAGAATTTTGCACCGATCTAATTTTGGAATCACGGTTGACCTGTAAAGGTCGCCCGCGATTTACGGAAGTATATCCTTCTCCTATTTTGTAATTTAATTATCTCATCTTCGATCGAGCCTATCTTCGAATCAGGATTCTATTGATTGGAGTTCCCCTAAATTAAATCTCTATCTTTGTTTTAAAATCCATTCTTGAATCATCCTTTGAAAATCGGGTTTTGTTTGTATTTTAAAATTGTTTTACATGACGAAATTTTTATTTAGGTAACTATAATTTTATTCTATATATAAAAGAGAAATGTTTTCGATAAGGATTATATACCTTTAAAAAAACAAGAATTCGAAGTTTCCAAAAGATTTGTAATTTTGAAAATATGATAAGAAAATTTATTTATATAAAAATGATTTATAACTGAAAGATTTTGAATTTGAAATTCGAGAGATTGGACTCCGTTATTTTTAAAAATTGGTTTAAGATTTTGAAATATATAATAATAAGATTTGAAAGTATTTTCGGAATAAGAAATGTTTTAAATGACTTCAAATGAGTTCCAAGGATTTTGAAAAAAATTCAAAGAAGTTTTCAAGAAAATAGAAGTCCAGAACTCACTTATGTCGCTGGAAAATAATTTCGATGATGAGTGCACGCATCATCGACATTGATTTTCGAGTTTCAGAGTGGGGAGAGGCCACTTTAATAGTTTTGCTATGCGAGTGACTTTGTGAAACCAATTTTGATTTCAAATTCCAAGTATGATTTGATATTCGAAAGATATAGGTATATATATTTGAAATAATTTAAAGTAAGCCGGTGTTCAATCCTCGAGTTTTCGATTTGATTTAATATAACTCTATTTATAAAAAAAATTGATTTACTGATTTGTTGCTGATTTCCAACTCCTGGATTTGAAATTTGATTTCACCGACTATTTTGAAGGTTTGAGCACTTCCAAATCAAGGTTTAAAATTTTAAAACTAAGAAATTTCGAAGAGTATAAAATATTTGATAAAGAATATAAGTTTAGTTTTGTATGTTTAAAGTATGAAGAGTACGACTTAAGTAAATTTCAAACTTTTGTTAAATAAATAATTTGAAAAAGGAAAATTGGATTTTTCATATAGAAATAAATAGTTTAAAGGTTTTAAAGGGATAATTATAAATTTAGAAATAATTTTGAGTATAATTGATTTTGGAAAGAATATTTGGTTTTAAAATTAGATTGGAATTAAAACCAGTACTTATATGGTGATTTTGGAAATGAATTTGTTTGGCCTAAATTTTGTTGATTTGGAAATTTGGATTATTTTCTAAACCTATTGTTTAAGAAACTTTGAAACTGAATATATTTAATTTGGAAGAAAATTTGGTGAAATCATATATGATCTTGAAACTGAAATGTTATTGAAACGAAAATAAATTTGAGAACCTTGATTTACTAAATACTTGATTTGGGAGTTATCGAACTTATATAAAACTGATTTGTATAGTACGAAATTGATTTGAAACCTATTGATTTGAAAGGTACTCAATTTGGAAAGAGAAATTTTATACAATCGAAGTCTATATAAGTGTGATTTGATATACTATTGATTTGGAAAGTATTCGATTTGGAAAGTATTCGATTTGGAAATGGAATCCTATATATAATGGACTTTATATAAGTATGATATTTGAAAGTGATTTGAAAAGGTACTATATGATACATATTTTCGAAGTAAAGATATGGAAAGTGCCTTCTGCTTGATATCCGCTTTTGTGGCCACATTGTGGATTCATTCTATCGATATTATTCTTTTTGATTTTTGGTTTTCCGGATGTGATACTCGAGTGTCCCACCGTAGCGTAACCCATGGTTTTTTTTTCTTGCGACTGCACAGTGCAACTGCCTGGCTGAGACGGCCTAGGGGTACGGATTGTTTCCTAGGGGATCCAGGCATAACCATTGTGTATCCTGCAATCTATGTAGGTCGCATTAGTAGCGAAACTGCCTGGCTGAGACAGCCCAGGGGTACGGATTGTTTCCTGCAGGACCCAGGCGTAACCATTGTGTATCCTGCACCCTACTAGTTATCATGGCGTAACTCGCAGGGCTGAAAAAGATTGCGGATACTGATTGTTTTCTGGGGGATCCAGGCGTAACCATTGTGTATTTGCGAACCATGGTTGGACAAAGGTTTTGGTTTGATTGTTTTATTTGGATTGTAATTTCCATATCTGTTTTCTAAAGGTTTTTCAAGTATTTTTACTGGGTGTTGAAACAGGTCTACTAAGTACTTGAAGAATTCTAGCTTTGTGCCTGATCAACGCATGGCCAGAGTCTGCAAGAACGAGGATAAACTTGTTGAAACATCGAGTTATAAAAGTATTTTTGAAAGGAAAAATTCGTTTCGATATAAAAGTATTTTATTATAAAGGTATTTCCAACAAAGAAATTTTGTATTAATATTTGAGATTAAAATTTTATGGTTTGATTTAATTATTCGAGCCCGATACTATCCCTTTGAGCCTACCTTATCTGCTCAGCCTTATTTATTCACCTATGTTCCGTTTTTCCGAATCTACCCTCCTTTCCTTTTTGAATATAATCTTTAAAATATTGTTTATTTATATACTACATGGTTTAATAGTAAATCATTAGTGTCATTAATATTTCAAAAGCTATTAATTTAATATAACATATTTAAGAAATGAGTATTAATTTATCTATAATGTCGAAAGTGTCTTAAGATAAATTAGTAAATTTATAAACTATGGATTTAATGTTGTCAAATAACTTCCTTGAAAATATAAACAAGGATGTGAATAACTGTTTCCAAATAGTTTTCATATATATTTATAAAGGTGTTATTTAAACATATAAATGTTATTTATAAGGGAAGCGGGAAATTTTACAAATGGGTTTTGAAAAGTTTTAAAGTATTAAAGATAATTGTACTGCAAATAAAGTTTTCAAATGAATATTTCTAGAAAAATTTATATGGTCTTAAATTAATTGTTTATCCTTGTCTTTCAATCTATTTATCTTTCTGGTTGTTTCTATTCTCCTACCTTCTTCCTTTTCGGGGACGAAAAGTTTTGAGTGGGAGAGAGTGTAACGACCCGTAAAATTTTGATAATTTTTAATGGTTTTATTTAGCGTATTTAATTTGATTTTTGAGAAATTTTAAATAATAATATTTTGAAATAAAATTTTACATTTGGATTACGTATAGTTAAATGTGGCAAATGATAAATTTTCATCAAAAAATTAAGAAAGTATATTTTAGGGTGTGATTCTGTTCAATTTAAGTCAGTAATAATTAGTGTTCACAAAATAATTTATTTTGGGAAATTCAAGGCACGGCTGTTTTATTTGCCATCATTTCTTTTATTTATTTTTAAATGGTTCATTTTTCCTTTATAACGTGTCCTTCCATATTTATTCTTGCTGTCCAATCAAGCTATTAATTGCTTTGATTGTTTCTAAAACAGTGTGTAGCTGTTACTTTTTCTACCGTTAAAATTTCAGTTTCTTAATAATTTTTCCAATTCACGGATAGACTTCCCCATTCCTAGCCATTAATAAACTTTGAAATCATCGTTCTTGCCTTTCGTTATACCCTGTTCTATAATAATAATTGAAATTTATAGCTGTTTCAGTACATAACTTTTACACGTTTTATACTCATTTAATTTCAGCAGTCCATTGCCTTTAATTTATAAATTGTTCCATTTTCTTCCCAGGCAACAGCTCACATTCCATTTCGCTTATAAATCAGTTTCCACTTTTACTCACCTGCTCACCTTTTCTTCCATCTATCCGTTTAATAGTTATATATAAGTTATAATACGTTTTCCTGATTCATCTCCTTTCCTTTTTCATTGACATATTAATTCTGGGAAGTGACTAATTTAAAAACCCATCTTCCCCTCATTTCTTTAAACTTCAGCTAAATTTTAGCTTGTGACCGTTGCTGTACATTTCATTAAAGAGGTACGTTACCTTATTAATCTCCGGAATTTAAGGGTGAAAAATTAATTTTTCTAACCTTTCCTTTCCTACGCTCCCTGTTTCCACTTCTTTCATTATGACCGTTCATTATATATATACACTACAGCTGGAAAGTTATAAACGTATAAACTTAGATACATTTTGTATTTCTTAAAAATTTAAAGCTCACCCTAAATTGTGCAAAGCGTTTTTCCTCTGCCTTTATAACTTTGGGTTTATACCTACTGTTGCTTCCTCTTCCTCCCTAAAGCCTATTTTGTTTCTTTCCCAAGTTGTTACAGCGCCTCTTCAAGGCCATAACCGCATACCCTATCGCCATCACCCATCAGACACTCGTCACCACTAGCTTGCATACATTCACATATATTAGGTATAGTACTTCTGTCTGTTAGCATATATATATATATATATATATATATATATATATATATATATATATATATATATATCAGTGAATTTGTTACATGGGTTATATTATCTTGGGTTTCCCTGTTTCCAGTTTAATAATATATTTTACAAATTTTGCAGCGTCTATTATATGGTTTATATATATATATGTCAAAGTTATTCTTTTATATATATAAATGTATTTGTGTATATATGTATATATGTTGTTATATTAGTTTATAAAATAAAATTTTCCTTTTTCGGCTGCCGTATGTAAAGATGCTTTTTGATCTAATTTGTTTAGGCTTAGTATTTTGTTTTTTATGTAATATTTTAAACGTGAATTTGATTTAAGTGAAGCTATTCGTATCATGTTATTAAATGAAATAATATAAGGTGATTTAAAAATATATATACTTTTTTTTGAATCTTTTTGGGATTTTGTTGGTTTTGTTATATATTACTCTTTCTTAATGCAATGTACCGGAAATAACAAAATAGAAGAGTGAGAAAAAGAACAAAAACCATACATATATCCAAGCATTTGAGTTTATACATTTGGTCGGTAAGTATATGGTATTTATAACGGTTTTGAAAGTAAATTTTAAGCATGTCTAAGCGGTTTCTGTCATAATGGTTATATTATTATTTAAATATAAGTATCACATGTGTAGGTTTTAAGTGTATATAGTATATTTATAATATAAAGTTTATTATGTTATAAAAGTTTATACAGTTTATATTTTATAAGATAAAGTTTAAAAGTTATATACGCGGTAGTTGATATGTTGCAATGAACATACATTATATATAAGTTTTTATTTTAATAAGTATTATTTCAACATATATATTGCATATATGTTTGATTTTTTTATTGTATATGTGTTTGGTTTAAAAACAATGATTTGAAATGTATGTATATTAAATTTAGAATATGTTTTATATATGTAAATAGTTATATATAATTATACATATAATTGTAAGTTCACTTATATCATTCAACTACATCGATCTAGTTCTATTTTGAATTCGATTTTTTTCTCTTCCATTTATCAGCTTTGTTCGTCGTGCTTGTTTTCTTCGTCGAATCGTGTCTATCTAGCGTTGCTTTGGAATTCGTAACTAAACTTCATTGTCTATTCTCTTTAGCCTCGAAGGGTGATCAATCACTCACGACTAACGTTCCTATATTTATTAAATTTGATTTCAATTGAAACAACAATTGAAGTATGTGGCTGTAGTTATTTAAATTGTTATATTTATGCTATTATCTATAACTGTTCACTTGTGGGATATGACACCATATCCTATTGTTTATATTATACTGTTATTGATGATAGATGCATGTTGTTATATTATTATCATATCTGTTATCACTCTGCAAGTGCCCTGTTAGTATAGTATTCACTATGGGTTGAAATGATACATACCCGAACGGACTTTAGGATATGAGAAAATCGTTATGGGTTGAAATGATAAACCCAAGCGATTTTCATTTAACTGAATTTGGGATTACGGGTTGAAATGATATCCACCCGTATATATTTAGTGGACGGATTGAAATGATAAATATCCGTAGCACTTGACCATATGATAGAAAATATATACAGACACTGTTGGTCCGTATATAAATATTTGGAAATAATTTCTATGATTTTGGAAAGAAATATATGGTTAAATAAATATTGATTCTTAAGATGGTAATTTTATATACAGATTTAGTAGTAATATTTAATTTATGTTAGAGTTGATTTAATACACATAATATGGTTAAGTATTTATGTAAATCTATATTTCAAAAAGATTTTCTTGTAATAAATTGAATAATTAAGATTGGGAGATAAATTTGGATTTATTAAAAATGGTATTTAAATAAGGATTTATTTAATTAAAATGATTTGAAATTATTAAATGGGAAATCTAAAGGTATGATTTTTATAACTGGATTTTTGATTTAAGTGATTTAATGAATATTTCACGTTTAAATAAATTAAAATAAAATATTTAGTAAAATGTAATTTAAGATTACTTAAATGATATTGAATCAAATGAGGGAACATTTCAAGACTAAATAATAATGAGATTAATCGAGATCTTTGTGAAACTGTTAAATTGAACATTTAAATATTAAAGCTTTGAACTATATTGGAATTTAAATGGGTTATTTTGAGATTCAGATCTGTACTTGAAATCAATATAGTTGAATTTTTATTTAGAAACTAAATTGAATAAAAATGAGAATTTAGGTTGAGCTAAAATTTGAAATTATTATTTAGAAAACTAAATTGAAAAAAATTTAGTTTGAAATGTTGAATACTTAAAGTTTGAAATATATTTAAATATAAAGGGGTATTTTGTGATTACAAATCCGAATTTTGAGATCGATAAAATTGAAGTGGTTATTTAGGAATTGAGTTGAATCTTAAATTGATAAATTGAGATTTGACTAGGTTTGAATTTTTTATTGGAGTAGATTTGAATTATAACTGTGAAAGTGATCAAATTTGAAAACAAATATATTTGAAGTGAAATGATATTTTGTTTTTGAATAATAAATAAAATTGAGATGACCACGGTGACATAGTGTATATTTCTACACTATAGATAGTTCCATGGACCCTTAGAGGATGGTTATCCTAAATATCCTTTAAGTTATTTGTATTTCAATTGATATTTCACATAAGTTGGATTTATTGATATAAGAATGTTAATCCTGACTCGTGTGTTTTGTGTTTTGCTTTACGCTCGGGTCAGACTGAGTGATACAACATTTGAGACTCACCTTCGAAGTTGGTGATTGATGATTCAGCTATCTATCCTTTCAGTCATCTAGTTGATAGGTCCAGAGAAGTCATCTGCTCGTACTGGAGACTTCACTGCATCTGGGATATTCTGTTGTACTTTATCTCTAATTTTGATGTTTATATAGTAGCTTCATGAACTACTATCCATTTATTCCGCTGCGTATTATTGTACTACTCTGTATCTGTGATTCTTTGATTGATTTATTTACTGTATATTTTAAGTTTTGACAAATTTTAATTAACAATTCGGTATTTTGAATTATTCAAGACGGACATGTATGGTTTTATTGTCGATTTGAATGGTCCAAAATAGCGGGTCGTTACACAATTAGTGGGCGGTAGCTGCACGCTACGCGTTGCCACTAGCTCGTGTGTGTAATTGGTACATCCCTGGCATTGCCTTGTTGTGCCATGTCACCTACCCTAGCGCGCCTTGTGCAAGTTTGATTTGTGTCGTACCTATGGAGTATCCTCTGATAGCCTCCCGATCAGGAGGTATTACGGTACTCTATAGACTATTGGCACTATTATGTGTTAAGGGGGATGTTGGGTAACTCCTTAACGCTATTTAAAAGTAAGTTTATTTTACTGTAGACAATGTTATAATAGCGAAATATTACTACATAGTAAATAGTTCAACAGATCCTTAGGGGATGGGCGGTCCCAAGCATCCTTTAAGTTACTTGCACATTTTATTACAGTTCACTTGACTTGGTTTACATTGCATAAGTATGTATGTCCTGACTCAAGTGTTTTGTGTTTTGCTTTACGCTCGGGTCAGACTGAGTGATACTATATTAGAGACTCACCTTCAGAGTTGTAGCTTTGCTTGAGGATCCAACTATCTATTTCTCTTCCTTTTATCCAGTTGATTCCAGTGATGTATCCAGATTTGTACTTGATTATTATCATCTTGTTATTTCTGTTGTATCTTTTTTAACTCTGATGCATTTATATAGTAGCTTCATGAACTACTATTTCTTTGCTTCCGTTGCATTATATTACTATGTGTCTGTGATTATGTGATTTATTTATTTACTGTACATTTTGAGATTTGCCAAATTTATTTTACAATTCGGTATTTTAAGCAATTCAAGTCCGACATGTGCGCATGCGAATGGTTGAAAATATCGGGTCGTTACATGTATCTTATTTAACTCTGATATATATATATATATATATATATATATATATATATAGTAGCTTCATGAACTACTATTCATTTTGTTTCCCCTTCATATTGTATATACTCCGTGTCTGTGATTCTATGATTTATTTATTTACTGTATATGCTGAGTTTTGCCAAATATAAATTAACAATATGGTATTTTGAGCAATTCAAATCCGACATGTGTGGAGGCGAATGGTTGAAAATATCGGGATGTTACACTAGATCTCCTGAATAACTGGAGTAAGTGTAGTTTTAGCCGACTCCTTGGCAAAAAGTTTAGCTGAAGTCCCAAAATGCATCTGCACCACATCCTCAGCAACGCATTGCTCTCTACTAACCTCTAAAGCTGCTAAGTCTTGATCATCATAAAGGGCATCTAAGTTTTCATCCTTATTGAATGGAAGCCCTTGACTTTTAGATTTTCCCCTCTCATCTCTCATGGGCTAATCATGAACATCGACCAAGACGTAGTGATAGGTATCGCTAATCCACTTCAACCCTTTTGATTTAAAGGCATTGACATAAAACTGAAAGATGGTCTGGTCGAGTTCTACTCCGTGGGATTCATTTTCCTTAACCACTTTGTCTAGTTTATTTTTCAAGCCAATGAACCTCTCTTCAAGTAGTTTATTCTTGAGTCTTGAGTTCAGCAGCTTCTTTTTCCTTATCTTCGAATCTTTTAATTTCTTTCTTGAGCCGAGCAATTCAACATTGGTAGTGGCAATCTGAAGCATTGTGGCATCAACACTGTCTTTGAGTTTCTTAACTGCTTTAGTCAAATTGCCATTTTGCATATGTGCTTTCTCATTGTGCTCCCATGACATCAATATGCTACCCTTGAGCGATTAGATATCGACTCTATATTGTTTCACTTTTTCTCAATGGCCTCCTCCTTGGTATTTGCATCCTCTCAAGCCAAATCAAGATATTGGTTGGATTATCTCCAACTCACTTCTCATTGGCTACGTTCTTCTCTACCTTTAGGAGGAAAAGTCAGTTCATTTTGTTAATGTCAGTTAGGTTCTTGGACAACTACTTATAGGAATTATGTTGATCAATCAAGGCTTTCATGATTTCTCAACCTTTATCTATATCTTCTAGAAGGAGGACGTCTAAGTTATATTTTAAGTAAACCAAGGTATGATTTATGCTCATAAATTTAAGTTGGAAGGTAGATGGAGCATCAAGAGAAGGGATTATGGAAGATCTAGTAGCATTAATAAGAGATTCTTTCCTAAGATTTTGGGGAATGTTCAGTTGATAAAGTGGCTGAAGGGCTATAAGAAGTTTTTAGGTGCTAATATAAAGGGATCAAGTTGAAACAAATATGGACTTGCCCCTAGAATTAGGGATAGTTGCAGAAGATGCTAGAATACAACTTATTATTGGAGCTCGAGAAGTAGGACGTGGTGGAGTTTACCTAATTGGAGAGTGGCCTTGATGAGAGTAAGAGCCTCTAGATGGTCAAACTGGGATGTATGCCTACAATGGTAGGAGTTGGAACCTCGGTGGGAGCAAGGATGCTCTTAGAAATCCATGTCCTAGCCTCGTTGCTCCATCTCATAGCTATGCTATTCTTTGTCCCTTCCTCTTCTTTCCTCCCTATACCGCCTCTCATCTACTTCTTGATGGGGTTCACTTGAAAAATGACATCGGTAATGCGTTCTAGCTAGTAGATAGGGATATTTTGGCTTTTTTCTACCGTAGATCCTTATAGTAGTCAAATTTTCCATTGAAGCTACATTAAAGGAAAAAACAGAGTTACTATTAGAAAATGGAAGATAAGAACGTGTAAAGTGCACATGTATGTGATCCTAAGTGTGATGGTGTAGTGCAGTCCTATCTAATCTACATACCATGCTCGGCCTGGTAGGATAAGGGAGTGGTTACGCCCTTAGTGGGATGCAAAGATGCATTGTCCCACTAATTTGTTAAAGCAACAAAGTCTAGATTGTTGAAGTTTATCCCTTAGAGGTTGTAAGACTCATAATTTTATCGTTTGATTTTTAGAATATTTAATTGATTTTAAATATTTGATTTGTTAATAAAAAATAAATCAGTTTGGAGATAAAAGATATGATTTCAAACAACGACCATTTATTTTAATTTATAGGATTTTCTACAAAATTTTATTTTGAAAATATTTAAAACTTGTCACTTGAAAATATTTTACATCGAGCATTAGAGTTTTCAAAATATAACAGAATTTGATATGCGGTGTGTTTCAATGTTGTTTTGAGATCGCATACAGTGTTTTACGCGATCATATTCTGCTTTAAGTATATTGTGTTTCGTATGCAGACAGGTTAGTTGGTAGTGGAAACCCAAACTCAAATTTAAACACAAATCTACTTTTTTTTGCACAACACATCTCCCGCATAAACGCACAACAGTCTGCACATTCCTTTTCCGTCCCCAGTTACATACCTTCCTTGATCTCAGCCTAGTTTTGTGCCACCGATTATGGAGCTTGGATTAAGAGTTCATCCATTTGATCTGCTTATATAAACAAGTGATCAAGCAGTAACACAACCTTTTCTTCTCATTCGGGGTTTCATTTTTTTCTTCTCTGACCTTTTCAAATGAATAGGAAATATATCCACTTCCACACTTCACAAATGCATAGCTCCCAAACCGATCAAAATTATACTATGGTTCCAAAACGAAAGTTGTTCGTATCAACCCCTACTATTTTCAGACATTGGTTTTATTCGATTTCATCGAGTATCGATCGAGAAATCACTAATCTTTACTATTAATAAAAAGAATTCCATAAGCTGAATTCAACCGTGTCTTTCGGAAATACCTAAATTACCCTTATACTCCTCTTCGTTTCGCTCATCTTCATACCGCATCCTATTCTTTTCGCATCGTTCTTCCCTAAAACTAAGAAACCTAAAATGCTGCAACTCTCATGTCTCCCTGAAGCTCATATCTCCCTCGCTTTAGGACATAGATCCGATTCCACTTCCAACCCGATTCAACATCCGTCATCTTCCCCGATGTCTTCTCCTATGACCTACCAATGGTTAGTCCATAGCAGTTTCACATCCATCATCTTCTTCTCCAACGTCAGTTCGGACCCACAAAGTAGGCTTGCTTCAAAAATAAATTGTCGAAATCATTGTGATTAAGGTTAGTTCGTCGTCCTATACTCAGCAGTATGTAGATTCCGAAATTTTATTCCAATGGCCTTTGGAATTTGATTTCAAGAACATTTGTACTACATGGAAGAAATTTAGTCTTCGTTGGTTCTCCTATTTAGATTTTAATATGGTAACTGTACAAATTAAATTATTAATAACCTTTTTATCATAACACTTTTGAAATTTTGAATTATTATCATTGATTATTGATAGGAATTCTGATAATTCTATAATTTTGAAATTACATTTTACTTGATACATGGACTACTATCTTGCAGCCCTGCTATTATCTTGACTGATAATTACTAGCTGGTTAATTATAACATTCAGTGGACATTAACACATACTGTTTGGATAAGTTTTAGCTTACATCTTCTACAGAATTCAGTAAACACATCAAACTTCATGTCTGATGTTAGTTGACAACAATCAAATTCCAAAGGCCATTATTGATGCATGCCCTCTATGCAAGCCTGACTGATATTTTTGGAACTTTTTTGTTTCCTTCTGATTGGAACAGTGTTGTTGTTTCAAGTATGATAGATTTGCAAATTTGAAGTAGGTTTCTATTATAAAGATCATTTCAACTCAATTCAACCGATATATGGCATTGATATTTTCAAATCATTGTCATTTGTGATGCTTAGACGCATATCTGCTTTTCTATACTCTTACATAGTTCTTTTCGTCACTGATATAACTCATGCTTGAATCATAGTGTATGTAGTTTATTCGTTTTGGTATAGAAGTTTTTATGATTAAAATATAAAATTTAGTACTCAAGATGGATTAATATGCATTGTTCCATGTGTTTATTTTGATAGACCAATTTTATACATATAACTTAAAGTTATTGTTACCAATCACTTAGCACTAATAAAGCTAAAGTTTTTGCATGTATCTAATGTACCGGTAGTTTAATTGCTTAATCTAGCTCCTTTTATGTATGATCACGGATTATAAATTAATTACTATTTATGTTTATCTAAGAAATAACTAATGCGATTTTTGTCGAGTATGTTCCTTTTAATAGCCTAAAGTGCAAATTATAATTTTAAAAACCTCTTTCTTTCTAAAACGCGGTAGGAAGTTAATGTCCCTGGCGTCTACAATTACTCAAATGGGTTATATTAGTCTAAGTGCCTAGAATATTTTATGTGAATGTTCTTACACTGATATGGTGAATTTAAGTAATTACATATTATCAGAAGTTCCAAGAAAATGAATTCTCTGCTTTTCCCATTACCAAAATTTTAACTATAGAAACGACTAAGATTAAAATATAATAGCATTGAATAATGTTTCTTTAGTGTGATTTAATTTATTATTTGTTTAAAGTTACTTAAAGTGTGATGCGTGCATGAGATGAGATATAATGCAAAAGAAGATAACCACATCTTTTATACTGTTTTTTGGTTTTACAACCAAGGACAATCGACTTTATATCTTTTTCACATTAGCAAGTTGAGGACAACCATCTTTATATCATTTTAAGTTGAGGATGCCATCTTTTTATCAATTCCATTAAGTAGTGCATTGAATGATGCTTGGTCTTGATTGTATTGTCCTTTTTATTAGAGGGCAATAATACCATTAACCATGTGACTGGTGCCACGATAAAGAGGTGAGATGTGAAATGTGCATTTATGCTAATATGATGTTCAAGCTATTAATATGCGGTGGATTCTACATAACACTAGAGTAGTATAGTTCATCAGTACTTGGACGTTCAACTAGCGTAATAGATGTGAATATGTGATGATTCATTCCAACCTTACATTATTTACATCAGTTTGCTATCTTTTTTTTGGTACGTGTCAAAAACGTCTGCTAATAAACTGTTTTAATGACCAATTGAATGAAACTATTTCAATTGATGTGTTGTCGACAAACATTCTAATGAAACTGTTTTAATGACAACAAACTATTTTAATGAAACTAACAGAAGCTATTTTCGAGTTGTTGATTTCATTTGCACAAAAAAATTCTCTAGGTGCAGAATATGCTCATCTTGAGCACTACCTGTGCTTCAAGAACTTCATCGTCTATCTTCATCATAACATGTTTTAGTCTACCTAATTTTGGCAATTTTCATACGACTGTCACAGTTCCAAAATCTTTAACAATATAACATTTAACTATTGTTAAAGAACCAACATTTAAACACTTTCCTGCAATAGATTCAAGAGATTCATTACCAATCAGTGGGTATGAATCGATCGTTAATCTGAAAGTGTTGAATAACCTTTTGCTATAGATGAAAATCCATCATCACCAATGCTAGAAAAGCTTATCAAGTGTAGTTTCTGAATACTTTTGCACCATTTTGTAACTGCAGTAAGCCCTAATGATTTATTATACTATTTTAGTTCTTACATCTTTCATATTTACTAACTAGAAGATTTCTTTTCCAATTAAGTATCAGTTTGTAGTATCAGTTTCATGTTTAATTTTGCTCAATCTTATGTTTTATTTCAAACGAATTTCTATGAGAAGTTTTTATGTCATACATTGAAAAGAATATAATTAAGAAAGTAAGTGAAATATTGATTATTACAACATTTTGAGTTTAACTACACACTAAATTACTGAAAATTGACAAGTTATTGTAAAAGAATTGTTTGCTATACTTTCATTGAAAGGAAAACTTCAGCTTTAAATAAAAGGCTCATGTAATTGTTGGCTTGAATGGATTGGAAAAGGTCTGCTGCTACATGGATGAAAATGTAAAAGAAATTATGATGTTTTTATCGCAATGCCTACCCACAAATCAAAACATTATGATTTCTTCACCATTAGAAAATATACATAAAATAACCGCCTGATTGCATATTTTTGTACACCTAGAGCTACAGCTGATGAATTTCACATATGTTTAAGGGTGCTCAATGATAGCTTGAATAAAAAATTCCTTAAAATGATAAAACTACTTTATAAACAACAATTCTTATCATTTACGGTTTTATTTATATAGTGAATCTCATTTATAAATTCATAGGCATTATGACAAGAATCAAACAAGTGTACACTATATCTAAAAACAAAAAATATACGTCCTTTGAAACATACTACAAATTCATATTGTTTAATTAATGCATGAACATTGTGATTAGATGTAGGCCCAGTTAGGCTTGCATATATACTCATTGTTTTATCTTGGAGTTTATTTTATATAGTATCTTATGTGTGGTAAATTTACGCCTATGCAGTGAATATTAGGTTGCAGGAGAATCTGATTTCATATGAAAGTCAACAAGACTACTTTTGTTGTTTTTTTAATGCAGTTCTTTAATTATCATTATAGTTAAACTTATTATATACTGCTTAGTGGTAATGATAATTAATAAAACAATGGATTTCTTCCTATTTTTTTAATCATTGATTGATTTTTAATAATTTGCTGCCTTTATAATTTTGTTCGGTTTACGGGATGAAAATGGCAGTTCCAGATGCATCATTGCCTTCATACGGAGATGGATATGGGATGTATTCAGCGAGTTTCCATTTTGTTTTAAAGTTCATTTTCTGAAATGAAATCATACCTTTAGTAGACATTTATTAGTTTCAGCACTATTATAAGGGGACTTTTGAGAAGGGGTCTTCATATGTTGTATCATCCGGATCATGGGCACCACCTGAGAAGTTCCGACCTGAGCGCCACTGAAACTTCTCTTTGATCTTCTCCATGAGCATTGAATGGGTTAGAAAATTTATGCTTATTATATTTTGCAACCTCACCAGGATTCTTATGGGAATTTTGTTGTACCTTGAACAACACATATGTTGACATGTCATTGTGTCTTTTGTTCATTTTGTTTGTTTTAGGAGTACGTACGTAGCTTCTTGAAACATATATGAAAATATGGAATATGTAGTCATGTTTAATGTTTACATTTGTTAATTTTTTCCATTTTTTTGGTTTTTCTATGTTATTGGCTATCTTAGTACTTGCACTTGAAAATTTCACACTGTTGATTATGACATGAGTATATGTTTCTTTGAATTTCAGAAGTCGTCTTAAATAACATTATAGAAGAGACATATGATTTAAACAATGGAAATGGCATGAGATAAATAAGTTCAAAATACAGAACTGTAAACAGAGACTTAACAAAGCTCACAAATATGAACTAACTGTAGGTATAGACATTGTAGAAAGCCGACATATTGCTTATAAAAACGACAATTCTAAGGATTGGTCTCAAATTCCATGTGAAGAGAATGGTTTATTAGTTATTTAATTATCATTATCTTTAAACTTATTATATTCGATTTGAAATTTGATAAATGAGTAATTGAGGGTAATATCCTGTTAAAGGATCAGAACCCTATTTATGGGTCCACTTTAAGTTTAATTGGGTTTTCTCTGACAGTTACAGCCTAGAAGGTAAAGTTTTGATCTTTTCTTCAAAGTTGGGCTCACTAAACATTACTTCTGACTAATGTTTCAAATTTAAGAGCTCTTGGACAACTATAAATGCATAAGAACAATAACAATACACACACGACTAAAGAAAACACCCCTACACAAGCGAGGGGCCTTGAAGAGCTGAAGAGGCTTGCATGCGTTACCAGTATTTGATGGTAGAACAATGGAGAGTGCATGTAGAGAGAACTTAGATTAAGTGAATTTCAATGGTGGGGTGAGAATATGAATAGGCATATGTGGACTAAGAGTGGAGAGCCTGACGTGAAATTCAGTGAAGGCGAGGCAACTTGAATCATGCATGAACCTATAACAACTTAAAGCAACCTAAAGCAAACTTGACTGTCCTGAAGCAAACTAGACTATCACCTGAAGGAAACATAAGCAATGTAAAACTGAACTACAATGTAGATACTAAGACAAAGGAAACCTACAAGAGCCCAAATGACAAAGAACTGGACGAAATCTTCAAGTGTATGTGTGCATTGGCAATATACGCTGCAAGCAACCTGAAACAAAAGCTATGCTAATAATGAGCTAACTCAGTATATGTGTGCACTGACATTATACGTAGGAGCCAAAATAGGTGAATGGTGCCGAGACAAGCGAAGATGAAGTGGGAAAATGAATAAAGTGTATTTGACTTCAAACATATTAAAGCCACAAAGGAGTAGCAAAAAATGATCATGAAATAGAACCTAGAATAGGATGAAGTACTTACTCAGAATAAATAAACAAATGTAGCAACTATAAATTCATGCACGTTGTTATTGAATGCAGTTCCATGTGAACGTGCATATGTACTCGTAATAAGAAAGAGGAAGGAAATGTTCATAAGTTCAAAAATTTAATTCTCCCATGAGACGATTTACTTGATGCCGTAAGCATCATTGAGTGAGTATCGAAGAGTGGTATTTTTGGTGATATTTCGATGGGATATGGTGTCGATGATCAACGGTGATTGAAAATTAGGTTGAGAGATCGTTGAAGATTTAGGCTACGATACATGAAATGGAGGGTGGCATGTTGTCGGGCTTGGAGAGCTCTAGCTCATGGAAAAATTTGGTGGTGTTCAACATCAAAAAATGTCGCGACCTGTTTTTGACTGGACGTGATCGTTGATAGCGGTATTGAAGGGCGGATTTGGATCATCCGCTTCAACCGTAAGGTGAATGGTGTCGGAGGATCGAGCTCTCGTGGAGAAGTGTAGTGGTGTGATTTGTTTGTTGAATTAAGGTGAGGAGGACTGTGCAAGGTGCATGGCCGTGCACACTAATGATGTATAGGTAAATGAGGGAGGAGTTGGGGAAGAAGACTATTTATGCGGATGGGCTTGGTGATGTGGGCCTTGGACCGAATGAAGTTTGGGTGAGAAGTTTTTGTTCAAATTGGTTTAAATTATGAAAAAGTGTGTCGAATTGAAATTGGAATAACTCACTCATATGAAATCCAATTAGTCCAAGGAATTTTGCATTGGACTCGTAAAGATGAGTATACCATTTTAATTTGACTTGTTGATATCTTAGACTATGTATAAATTATAACATATGAAAATGACTGAAATTAATTACGTTATTGGATTTAAAAACGTCGTTTTAAATTATTATACCTTATTTAGTGACATTGAGTTAGATTGAATTGATTAAAGTAACGGGACACCTTTTTGGTGGAATAAAACACTTTTCTGCTAATTAAAGTAACGTGACACCAATTTAGTAGAATAAATAACTGTTCAACTATAATTAACTAGATATGTTATAATTGAGCATTTATTTAGCATAAAGAAACACGGTTCTGCTATTACATTAGCATAGACATCTATGTACATGCCATTTGACTAATATTGGACAATGTTGTACTAACAAGTGGTTGTTAATTTTAGATTCAATTTACACATATATGCTTGTGTAAATACCAAGTAATGTAAATTAAAAAGTTAGCTTGAATGGAGCGGTAACTTGGTAAATACCACAGTGGTTGTTAAGCCTCTTTCTAAATTTAAAGTAATTATTGATTAAAAGTTATTTTAAAAGGTAATTACTATATGTTAATAAGATTTAAAAGACAATTATTATTTATAAATAGTATTTTTAGATAATTAATTGATTAATGTTTTAAAGTAAAAAAATTATTAATACGATTGTTTAAAGTTATTTAAAAATGTTTAAATTTTTTTAAAGTTATTTAATTAATTATTTAAAATGTTTTAAATTATATTTAATTGTTAATTAAAATATTTAATTTTATTGGTTTAAGTTATTTAATTATACTTAAATGTTTATTAATTATCTTATTAATATTATTTAAAGGTTAACTAATTACTTCATTTATATTATTTTAAAATTTAGTTGATTATTATATAAAAAAATATTAATAAGGTTTTGAGGGTAAATTAATGATTTATTTTAATTTACTATTTTACTTTAAAAATTGATTATGGCGATTTAATTGTCTAGTAACCCATTTAATTATTTTAGTTACTAAAAGGTTTTTAAAAAGGGAAATTATTTAGTAAAAAATAAAGTGTTAGCT
The DNA here is from genome assembly GCA_030765085.1 of Allium cepa. Taxonomy (NCBI): domain Eukaryota; kingdom Viridiplantae; phylum Streptophyta; class Magnoliopsida; order Asparagales; family Amaryllidaceae; genus Allium; species Allium cepa. Next base: position 1,055,033,161 of record CM060932.1, read on the forward strand.
AATTAAATTTGTTAAATGGTAATAAATTTTGTTGTTAATTCAAATGTTAATAAATCGTGAATTGTTTATACAAGGTCCAAAATTGTGAAGAAATAGTCGAGATGGAAATGGATTGCAAACATTAAAAATCAAAGGTGAGTTAATCTCACTCATTTGGATTACCTTTTAAAATTTAAATAGTTAAATTTTAATTATTGGTTGATTGTTTGAATTGATGATTTATTATCTGTCTGGATGTGATATTATATATAATAGTGTGTGTGTGTGTGTGTGTGTGTATTGGAGTGATTAATCTTCTACATTATATAGCGGATGAGACCCTATGCGCCCTGCATAATAGCGGATGACCCCATATACCGCGATATTTCACCTCGAAGTGGGATTGGTATTTTACACTATGCTAACATCTGTGGATGCAGGGAAACAGTTTGGAGGGATCCAACTGGATTCCTCAAATGTTGAATTTATTTTATAATGTGACGTATGTGATAATATGTGATGGGTTATATTGATTATATTTGGAATTAAAATTATTGAATGCTATGGCTCGGTTAAATATATATTGGTATTTGAGATACTAGAAATCCATGTGTGATTCCGAGATCTGTTGAGATACTAGAAATCCATGTGTGATTCCGAGAATTTTTCGAGTTGCAACTCGCGTGTTGGTATGCCGGATGTAGCCTCATCAGCAGATATGAATAAAACTAGAGATAGGATGCATAGCCAAGGGGTTTAGCTAACACAGTGGTGTAGACGACTCTAGCATAGAGATTCCTATAGTTATGCATGCATGAGTTGTGCACTCGACCTCATATGATGGACGGGGCTAGCAATGTATTTCCTATATACATCAGCTAGGGATGTATGTTGCTTAAAAGGATATCTCTGATCCTTATGTGGACGGACTGTTCTCAAAGTACCGAGGAAGGCTCCAAGGGAGGATTTGCTGCTTAGAGATTTTGAATTGGAGTTGTTTGCAAAACTGGATTTGGTTTTGAAATTCAAAGAAATAATTGAATTTACCAAAGGATTTTGGATATAATTCATTTCAAAGGTGATTTCGAAATGTTGAGAAATTGTTTAAAATTCTGGAAGTAAATTGGAAATGTTTATGCAATTATAAATGGGTTTGATAACTTATTAAAATTGAAATTTGTTGGAATAGAAAATTTTAAATTAAAGTAGGCATGGGTGAAATAAGTCAGAAAGGCAAACCAATAATAAAAGAAAATCAAAGGAGATTAGTAAATGAAATGAAAATAAGTGAGAAAAAATTATAGAAGTTTAAATCTGAATTTAATTGGAATGTAATTGTATCTAGTTAAATAAAAGTGAATTTGAGGAAAATTCTAAGTAAATTAAATAGAATGGTTATTGAAATAAAATTTATTTAGTTGAAAAAAAATTTATAAAGGAACAAGTTAATTTAAAATTTGTGAATAAATGGAAAATTAGTCAAGCGGACTAAACAAAAAAGGATTGAAAATAAAATTTGTAAGTAAACTAATTAATTTAAATGGGTAAGCAAATGAATTGAAATTGAATATTGGAGTGATACTTAATTTATATTATGTAAAGTGAAGTGTAGAATTAATTCAAAAGACTAAAAATAATTTAAATTTTGGAAATAAAATTCATAGAGATTTGAAATAAATTATGAAGTGGAACTAAGTAAATGATTAATTAAATAGAAGTTTTAGATAAAGTGAATAGAATTCAATATAAAATTTTATTTGGAAATAAATTAAGAATTGAAGATGAACTGAATTTAGAATGGAATTAAAAATCTAAGGTAAATGAAAATAGATATAAAAGCTTAAGCTGTGTAGTGAAATAAATATTAAAGTATATAGAATATATATAATAAACTTAAGAAAGTTAAATGGTGAAATTCTTAAGTAAATTTGGTTTTGGGAAAGATATTCTAAGTTAATATTTGAATGAAGGTTTAATAAGGGTGTGTGAAATGATAATTGTGAATAAGTGGATAGAAATCAAAATGAATGTGAATAAAAAGAGAATTGATAGCTAAAAATCAATTGAGATAAATACGTAGGGTGTACGTATATTATTTTATTCGTATAGCGATTTGATCCAGATTCGAGCACAGAATTTCGAGATAGTTATATCGATCCGAGTTGGGATTTCTAACTCGATTTTCGATGGCGAACTCTAGATATGGATTTTGATTGGTTTTGAAATTCACTATCATAGGTTATGGCTATGCAAGGAGAATGACGGTTCTGATCAAGAAACCAAATCTGAGTCCGTGCTAGAAAGTCGGATGGACGATACTAGTTCAGAAGTGAAATTGTGTGATCGAGTGAGCGATCAGATTTGTTTTTGCGTATGGAAGATATATGTGCATCGTACGGATTAAGAAAAACAAATGTTGAAAGTTTTGAAAAGGAATGAATAAAATGATTTTTAATTCTATGATTGGACATTATTGCTAAGTAGAATACAGGTATTTAAAGGCAAAAGATAAATTGATTTTAGAAGATAAATTTGAATTGCCTGACAAAAAGGTATGTATTTAAATTTTTGTATGAAATTCGATGATTTTCTGTTCTAGCCACTTGGCATTTTGTTTTCTTTCGAAATTTTAGGGCCCTTAGAGGCATTTTGTAGTCGTACCAATCAAGCCGTGCAAAGGAGACGCTGGCGAAATTTTTCAAAAAAATTAGGGAGTTAGAAAATTTTGAGAAATTTTGATAATTTGAGATTTGATTTGAAATTATAATTTAAACGGTTTAGTAAGTAATATTATTTGAAACCTATGGATGGGTTTGGAAGGTTAGAAAGGGGGTTGGTGTGTCTTTAATAAATTATTGTTTTGGAAAGTTGTTTGAAATTGTTTGATTTTGGGAAGAAAAATTATCGGGTTGTGGAACATTCCTCTTAACTAGTAATTTCGGAGACGAAATTCTTTTGAGGGGGGAGGAATTTGACGATCCGGTATTTTTGGATATTCGAAATTGGAATATTTAATTGATTTTAAATATTTGAAGGATAATTTAACTTGAATTGCAAATATCGTTGTTTATTTGACAATTAAATTAGTGAATTTAATTGGAAATTGGTTAAAATAGTGGATCTTGGTTTTTAAACTGGTTAGAAATATATTAAAGGCTTGGAAAATATATATTTATGATACAAGAGATAATAGAAGTTTTAAATTTAAGTTTGAAATTGTTTTTTTCAGTTTTGAAATATATATATTTTAAATCGATATTTAAAAACAGCCTTTCGAGGCACAGTCTTGGAATTTGACGAAACCACTTCCATTCGGATTTCAAATTTCGAAGTGTTTGTTTGACGGCCTGGGATCCGATGCTCGAAATTTGACATCCATACATCACCCATATTCGAATGCCGCAGATTCAAACGTTGGAATCCGGTTCGCCGGAGCTTATAACACATTAGGTGAAAATAACATAGTGGAAGAAAAGAAGAATTTTATTGATACACGACAATTGATTACAACAATGATACAATATGAAGTGATCAACATTATCAAAGATATATACAACAGCGGGAAAACATAGCAGCGGAAAACAACAGCAACAACAGCGGAAAGATAACATCTTCATTGCCAAATCTCCAAACCAAAAAGCTCAAAACCACAATCATGCTGCAATATAGCACAATGCGAATGCCAAATCCACAAACTTCAAAGACTTCCAAAGGGTGCACCTACTAGCTGACTATCTGATAACCTGACTCTAAGCTGCCAGTGTGGAAAATTATGGGAAGCCAGAGTTTAGAAAGGAAACAATAAACTTCGGGTCAGTCACGGGACTGGTGTGAGCAAAAAAAAGCAGTTATTTGAACAAAAAGAAATAAAAATAAATTCGCTATGCTTTTTGAAAAATGAAGCTACCATAAGGCTTCCCGGCACACACACAATGCAATCGCACTCCTGGGGGAGATTTCTCCTTATGATAGTCAAACATGCTTGATATGCGAAAATCCTTTTGATATTATTATTAGTGCAAAGTGTGGAAAACATTTCAAAAGTATAATATTAATCTTAGCCAGCATACGTACCATTATAGTATGTCTACTATAGCTACCATGTTAGATGGCAGGTTACACAACTAAAACCGTACAGGGCGTGTATTGTGTGATTTGATTTCCAACAAATGGTCAAGGCTAAGGGATTTCCTTTTCGAAAGGTTACACCTCTGGAAGGACGCCTCGAGAACCTAACCGGATCTCTGCCAACACAAGGCCGGGTTACCTCTGTAACTAGGTAACTAACTGTCACGAGTATTTCATCCCCCGGTCGTCATCGACCTTTACCGAGGCCTCACCAACAAATTCCAACAACCATATAAGTTCAATATTTGGGCTCCATACCATGATACAACTTTTTATCCAGAAGTAAATGCACATACCCTAAGGGGCGCGACCCCCGTAACCTTGCTGCATCTTTCCTGTTTTGACCATTACCGAAGTGTGAGGTTCGATGAAGTCTCATCCCACAAAGCTACGTTTTCACAAAAGCCAGGCTTCGATCAATAATTGATCAACACTTAGCATTCCACATTACCAAGTTGGGAATATATCACTAATAACCATCAACTACATAACCTCTAAGCTTGTACATCTCAGAGAAGGGTGTTAAACTAAGAGAATAAATTCTCTACCACCAAACAGAAAAGTATTTGATAGAAACCTGCTTTACATCTCAAAGTGTAACGTCAGACATATATCCATACAAGTCCATCCTGGGTCTGAATGGAACCGAAGGCACTTCGTCCAATTAAGGAAAAAGTCCTTGCCAATCCGGATATTCCCTAATCACGTCCGGACTCCCCATCACATAGGGTAATATAAATCTTTATACCGGGGCCACTCGGTGCAGAGACATTCGATAGGTAATCCTTTCGTTTTCGAAAATACCCGACCTTCAACCACCATATTCAAATGTAATCCATTTGGTCGTATCATTATTCGGAATGGGTTTCAAGACTTAATGTCCTCTCCCGGCTTAACAGAATAATGAGCGCTTAATTTTAAAACATATGGATATTTGGATCTTAGTTAAGTCGCAACCCTTGTTCCCCAAAACCTTTCCTTTTGAATCGTTTAAACAAATTTCCATTTTTAATCTTTTAAAACAAAAGATACACCTTTAAGATCCTCTTCAATTTGAATCAAGATTTACCAAATCTTTAACAAAGATTCATTCATAGCTTTCAAAACTATTTCCATTACAAATTTGATTTACCCATAACTCGAAATCCTTTCAACAAAAACTAGAAATTCTTTCTTTATATGAAAGCTATTATCATTTGAAAGCAAAAAAAATTCGTTTTGGGAAAATCCGATTAAATTTTCTCAAGTTATAGCCTTTTAAAGTATAAACCCGAAAATCAGCGAACTGCCGTATCCTCAGCAAGCTCTATTTGAGCTAAATTTTAATTCCAAAAATAATTAATTTAAAATAATTTAAAAATGGTTTAAAATCCATGTACATATATATATATATATATATATATATATATATATATATTATAACCTGTATAACCCTTTTTAAACCATATTATTATTTTAATTTCAAAACTTTAACAAACCATATTATATTCAAAATAATTTTAATTCCAAAATTCACTTTTCAAAAGTTTAACCCAAATCACTACCAAACCATTTTGGATTTAAAATTCAACTTTTAAATCTTTCACCATTTTGAATAAAATAATATTAAATTCAAAATACCCTTGACTTAACCAATTTCCCATGAAATCCATATTTATGTGTGTTGTGTGTAGGGATTTTGCATACAACAATAAACAACCATCATAAATCCAAGCACAACAATATCAATGTAACGACCCAGAATTTTTAGAAATTAAAATTTGAATATTTAATTAATTTTAAATATTGATAAGTGAATTTATAAGTCAAATAAATTTTTATTTGAATTTTTGGATTTAATTGGATTATTAAATCGATAATTTAATACGTTAAATTATGGAAATAATTGAAAATATAGTTAAATATGATTGAAAATGATTTGTAAAATTTTATTTTATCATATTGAAGTTAGAATGATATTTTAGAACTTTTAAAAATCGAATTAAAAGTTAATTTGTGAAAATTGAATATTTTAATATTTAAATCGACTAGTGAAAATAGTCAATTTTTGAACAGTCTCAGAATTGAACGAAACTAGTTCCATTGGATCCGTAATAGTTAGTTATTACCGGATTTCAATTTTCGTGTCAATCGGAGTTATCGTTTGATCGTGGCAGCTTGAAACGCATCGATTTATTTTTAATTTAAATTTGGCGAGCTAAAATAGCCATTTTTTAAAAAGTCTCGGATTTCGACGAAACCAGTTTCATCGGATCCGTAATGTGATATTATTGTAAGGTTTCAAATTTTAAGTCAATTGGATTTACCGTTTGTCCTGTACAAATTAAAACGCCTAGAAAATCGCTTAAATCGGTTTAATTTAAATTGAGCGTTTATAGCCATAACTCGCACAGATGTCCGAATTAGCTTTCGAAACCTGTTCCATTGTGTCCGAAACGCGGGATAAACCCTAGAAACGCAGGTTACGGCGCGTAAATCGGAGTTCGGAATTTTCGGATGAATAGTGTCGAACGAAATTCTATAAATAGACCACCCCTTCATAAATTTAGAAATAAAAAACCACAAAACCCCAGCAAAACTGCAGCCGGCCCTAACTATTCAATGGCCAGAATTTAATCTCACTTCTCCCTCAATCTCTCTCAATCCAGCAAGAATTAGCCAAAGTTGTTAACTACAACATCGAAGAGCATGAAGAGAGCTTTCAATCCATACGGATATGATCGGAAATGGAGCATCGTAGAGGGAGATAAATGGGGCCGTTTGCTTCAACTTGCGCACGGAATTCCATGCAGGGGGTGAGGCCGAGCTTCGTATGGTTCAGGCCGTGCATAGGTGGTGGAAGGAGCTTCCTATTTGCAAGTAGTTTGATGAAGTATAGATGAGAGATGGTGGTGCAAGATTCAACCCTAGTTTCTAGCTCTACGGGTTCTTATGCGTGAGTGACCTATAGAGGAAACGTGAGGGAGAGGGAGAGAAGGGGAACGGCCAAGATCAGTTTGCAGTGGATCCAGTGGCTAGGAGATTGTGTAGGTTGAAAATTATTAAAGTTAGTTGTAAATTTATAAGTATATAAATCATGTAACTTCAAAAATTCATATCTTTTTCATACGAGGTCGAAAACGCGCGAAACAAGAAGCATTGGAATCGTATGGACGAGCACTACGCGATGGAGTTGGTTTGGAATCGTTTGGCGTTAGTGAGAATTTTGGGTAAAATTAAACGTCCGTTTAATTTTATTCGAAATAAATCGCTAAAACGGAATTTAAATCAAGGTGAGAACTTCTCACTCAATCGAATCAGTTTCGATTTTATTTTAAATAGTTAGATTTAAAATATTTGAATGCATGTTTGAATGATGATTGATATCTATTGATTGTTAAAATAGACGTTATACGCCGTTAGTAAGCGGATGTTATTTATTAAAAACATATACCGCGAATATTTCATAAACAGTGAAATTGGTATTATAAATAATATCAATATATATATTGGCATATGTATATATTGCAGTTATTGATTTCCCGCATTTTTTGTTTAGCGGATGAGACCCTATTGCGCCATTATTAAGCGGATAATATTTAATAAGAACATATACCGCGATAATTTCGTACTGGAGCGAAATTGGTATTGTGCTAATGTTTGTGGATGCAGGAAAACAGGTTGGAGGGATCCAACTGGATTCCTCAACAGTATTTATTTGATTTCAGATATTTTGATATTTGATGGACTATCACATCGATATATGATGTCGTTGTAGTCGTGATTGACTATTTGGTGTGTAGCATCATTGGACCCAGATTTTGGAATTTTAAAGTGATTTCAAAGTGAGTTTTTGAAAGTATACGTTTATAAAATATTTTTGGAATTGATTCATTTTAAATAAATAAACGTTATAATTTTTAAAGTTATAAAAATTATGATTTTTGAGAAATATAGTTAAAAACTGATTTTTGAGAATATGATGCTAATGATTTTATAAAATAGTTAAATCGGAATTTTTGAATTTATTATGAAAAGTTGAAATATAGGATTTATAAAATTTAATTATTTTATGAATCAAAAGGAAGAAGTTTTTAAAGGAATTTAAAGACGTTTAAAAAGAATAATATAAATTGATTTATATTAAGAGATTTATAAATGGATATTTATAAATTGAAATATGGACATTATAAAACGAGTTTTTATAAGTGTTTGAATGAAGTGAAAATGAATTTCATAATTGAATGGAATTTATAGAATTTTATACGGTGAAGTTATAAATGGGATTTTATAAGCAGTAGGTTTATAAAATTTATTAAGTTATTAAAATAATGATTTTGGATAAATGAATGAATCTTATAAGTTATAAGATTTATAATTTGGGAAGTTAAAAAGAACGATTTTGTAAAATAATCGTTTTATAAGTATTTAACTTATAATATGAACTTTTAGTTTATAATTGAGTTATAAACTGGAATAGGTTAATAGAAGAATTTATAAAAAGTAAGTTTTTATAAATAAATAGAAATGGAATTTATAAACGTTGTTTTATAAATTCGCAAACGACTTATTTTGACAAGAAAATTTGTTGAAACCTATTAAATGAGTTATATTCACATTTTTGAATAGTGAATAATCCTTTGAATTAAAATGAATAAAAGGATGAAATTTGTTAACAAAGAATATTCACGTTTTTGAATAGTGAATAATATGTTAAAGAAATTGTTTTAGATGTGATGTTTTAAATAGAATTAAAACGATCTAACGATGTTTTAAAAGGTGTTGTGATTCGAAACAATAGATTTCAACATTTATTGTTGAAATAGACGTTTTCGAGAAATAAAAGGAAATAATGGACTATAACACTGTTGTTATAGTAAATGATTTCCGAAAGGAAATGTTTTGTATAGTATTGGGATTTATATATCTATTTTAATTTCGAATCCCTATACTAGTGAATTTGGGTTGTCGTAACGATGTTTTACGCAACATTCGTTTTTGGCCCAAATAAATATGTTTAAGAGAATGATTTCCTTAAAGAATGAAATATATACTAAATTTCGATTTAAGTATATTGAATGTTTTCTAAGTGTTGAAAATAAGTAAAATCTGTGAATTACTTATTAAATAAGTATGGAAATGTTTTCCAATATAAAGTGAATAATTAGAATTTATCTTTTTGAAGATAAATTGAAATGAATAATTGAAATCATATGCATGAATATTTTGGAATATAAATTCACTATGGAATTTATATGTGAAAGTGGATTTGTTTAAAAATAAATATTGATTTATTTTTTGAAGAAATGAAATTATATATCTTATAAAGATATTTTGGAAAATAAATAATTTGGAAAATTATTTGGAATCTGGTGATGTATGCATATCAATTGATAGTTCAATAGCCGACTATTAATATTTCCCTTTGAATGGGTATATGATGTGATTTGATTGAATTTGAATGTCACACTTATTTTTGAATAAGCGCTCACTATTCGGGTTAACCGGGAAAGGACCATGGGGTCGTATAACCCATTCCGAATATGTGATACGTCGTTGTAAATTGCATTTGAAGATCGGTGTTGAAGACCGAGTTTTTGCGAAAGCGATAGGATGACCTATCGATTGTCTCTGCACTGGGTAGCTCCTGGTATAGAGATTCCTTAAGTGATGGGAAATTCGATCGGGATTGTGAATACCCGGATTGCAAGGACTTCTTTGTAAGTGCCTTCGGTTTTGTTCGAGCCCGGAACAGACTTGTATGGATTGTATGTCTGACATTACAAGTTGAGATATAAAGCCGATTTCTTTCAAATATATTTCTGTTGGTGGCGGAGAATTTATTCTTTTAGCTTAACACCCTTCTCTGAGACGTACGAGCTCAGAGGTTATATAGTTGAAGTTATCAGCGATATATTCCCAATTTGGTAATGTGACATGCTGAGTGATGCTGAAATGATCATTGTGTTGATTATTGTGATAGGATCGTTTATTTGATCGTCTATCTTAGTGATCATTGTGTTGATCATTTGTTGACCCAAAGCATGGCTTTTGTATAAAGTATGTTTTTGTGGACGTGACTTCGTCGAACCTCACACCCCGGAAATGGTCAAAACAGGAAAGATGCGGCAAGGTTATGAGGGGTAGCACCCTTTAGGGTATGTACATTTCCTTCTGGATAGAGGTGGTATCATGGTATGGAGCCCAGATATTTAACCTATGTGGTTACTACGAATTTATTACTTTGTGGTTGTTGGTTTTCGGATCCCGTGAGAAAGGTCGTTTACGATCGGGGAATGGCGTGCTCGTGTCAGTAGTTACCCAGTTAGGGGTAACCCGGCCTTGTGTTGGCAGAGTTCCGGTTTGGTTCTCGGGGATGTCTTTCCAGAGGCATTCTCATGTGGCAATGGGAAGTTCCTTGGCCTGACCATTTGTTGGAAATCCAATTCCCAATACGAAACTTGTACGGTTTTAGTTGTAGAACCTATCATTCACTTATGGTGTCGCAACACTGTTTGGATGGTAGCTATAGTAGGCATAGTTCGAAATGTCTATGTTGGGTAAGATTTATATTCTACTTTCGAAATAATTTTCTACACTATACACTAATAATAATATGAAATGTTCTTTTAATGCGTATCAAGCATCTTTGACTATCATAAGGAGAAATCTCCGATTCTGCGTTTGCATGTGTGTGTGTGCGGGAGGCCTTATGGTAGTCTCATTTTTAAAAGCATTGCGAATTGAAATAAAAATATTCCTCTATTTTTGATTTTAAAGATAAATAAACTGTTTTGAGTTCTCACACCAGTCACATGACTGACTTGGAGTTTATTGTTTCCTTCCTAAACCCTGGGTGCCCACCAATTTCCACACGGGCAGTCAAGAGTAAGGTTTATCAGGATATTCTGGATATTCTTGAGTTGCTGGAGGCAAGCTGGATGGCATGGCATATTACTTATATAGTATTTCTTTTTCCGCTGCACTGTTTGATGTTGTATATTGTTGTTGTACACTCTGATGATGATATGATGTAATGAAATGTAATGTATAAATGTAATAACTGATATAGTTCTTTGTTTAAAGATTATTCATTTATTATTATATGTTGTTCCGCTGCGAATTGTGAGATTCTGATGTTGTTCTGTTGTTTTCTGTTCCGTCCTATTTTCTTCTGTTTTTTCCTTTCTCTTCTCTATTCTCTTTTTCTTCTATTTTAAAATTTTCTGTTTTCTTCTCTATCTTTTCCCTCTATTTTCTCTCTTCTTTCTTCTCCCTTTTTCTTAAATTCTTTTTAAAACCCATAACATTTCGGTTTTTCGGCAACGAAAAATCGAAGCGTTACAATTTGGTATCGGAGCTTATGGTTAAGCGACAACCATGGTTCTGTTGGGTATGACTCATTAGAGATAGAGTCAGTAGTACTCTAGAATGAATTTGAGTGTAATAATAGCTATGAGAGCGTATTTGTTAGTGAATATAAAATTGTTTTATATTGTGATGATTGGTTTGTTGAGTGGTATATGAACCTTCGTCAGCACGGTATGTACAACTATGCCGAAGGGGTTTCTAAACACTTGAATAGAATAATTCGACATAGTATTGTTTTAAATTGGGTAAATGAAATAATTTTACCTTGATTATATTTTATATATAAAGAATAATTTTTCAGAATTATTAAAGTGTATATAAGTTGATTGTTTAGTTGTTTGAATAATCTAATATAAAAGAATAATTGTATAAGCAAAAGAATTATAAGAATTGAATTATAATTAAAGTGATTTACAATTGTGAAATAAACATATATATATATATAAGAAGTGAAACTATATGAATATGAGTTGTAAATAAAAATGAACTAAAAGTTAAATGAAAATTTACTTTAGAATTGGAATCTGGATTTATTTACAAGTGGGAATTTAAGTTATGTGAAACTAAGTGATGTTTAAATGAAATATAACTTAAGTGTTGTTGAATGGAATTGATATTAGTATCAAAATAAATTAGTAAAGTGAAGTGATAAATGTGAACTTAAGTTATGTAAATGAAATTCGATTTTGTAATTGAATTGAATGAATGGATTGAATATTAATCAATTGAATGTGAATAATTGGTATGAAATAATAAATATAAGTGTTAATTCATTAAAATCTAATGTTATTAGAAGTTGAATAGTTGAATGAAAATCAATTAATTAAACCAATTGATAAGTAAAGGAATTTGGTTGTAATTATATATACATTGGTTGATATATGGTTGTTAGTTGATTGTATATAATTCATTAAGTATTAATGAAAGTGAATTAGTGAAATTTAAAGCTATGTAATTGAATTCAAATTAGAAGTAAATAAATTTGAATAGAATTGAATTTGATTTGGAAGTGAACCAACTTGAATATGAATTAGTGAATATAAACTAATTGAAAATGAATGTTAGTAAGAACATCCACTGTATATGAATCAAATGTGGTTAAATTGAAAACCAATTCATTGAATATTAATGAGAATATAAATGAATATATATCGGCTATGGATGATAGTTGGTTGATGGTTGAATATATATTGCTTTTATTGCATTTGCTATGTTAACATGTATAGTTATTATGTTGCCATATGTTGTATATCGATATTATTATCTATATGCATGATTCTCATGTTGTTTGTTGAGTAATTAGTAGGTGCGGATCGCGTTTGCTTCGCATTTGGAGCTCGCTTTTGCGCTATATTAGCCGTATATGCTTGCTAATAAAATATAAGGTACATATCTCGGATTACATATCGTACTTTTACACTTTTTTTCTCTGCGGGATGCCTCATTACTTGATGAGATGTATATTTGTGATATATATATTGTCATTTTTTTTTCGGATCGAGCCGCGTAAAGGAGACTATGGCGAATTTTTCCGAAAATTTAAGGCGTTAGAAAAAATTTGAGAAAATTGGAAAATTTTGAAAACTTTGATTTTGGAATTGAAAGTTAAACAATAGTAGTTGTTTAGAAAAGATAACTAAGTATGATTTGAAAACTTAGTAAGGTTATTGTAAGAAGTTTAATTATGAATTTTGGAAAGTTAATATATTCTGTAACTTTTCTTACTTAATAATTTCGAGGACGAAATTCTTTTAAGGGGGGAAGATTGTAACGACCCAGAATTTTTAGAAATTAAAATTTGAATATTTAATTAATTTTAAATATTGATAAGTGAATTTATAAGTCAAATAAATTTTTATTTGAATTTTTGGATTTAATTGGATTATTAAATCGATAATTTAATACGTTAAATTATGGAAATAATTGAAAATATAGTTAAATATGATTGAAAATGATTTGTAAAATTTTATTTTATCATATTGAAGTTAGAATGATATTTTAGAACTTTTAAAATTCGAATTAAAAGTTAATTTGTGAAAATTGAATATTTTAATATTTAAATCGACTAGTGAAAATAGTCAATTTTTGAACAGTCTCAGAATTGAACGAAACTAGTTCCATTGGATCCGTAATAGTTAGTTATTACCGGATTTCAATTTTCGTGTCAATCGGAATTATCGTTTGATCGTGGCAGCTTGAAACGCATCGATTTATTTTTAATTTAAATTTGGCGAGCTAAAATAGCCATTTTTCAAAAAGTCTCGGATTTCGACGAAACCAGTTTCATCGGATCCGTAATGTGATAATATTGTAAGGTTTCAAATTTCAAGTCAATTGGATTTACCGTTTGTCCTGTACAAATTAAAACGCCTAGAAAATCGCTTAAATCGGTTTAATTTAAATTGAGCGTTTATAGCCATAACTCGCACAGATGTCCGAATTAGCTTTCGAAACCTGTTCCATTGTGTCCGGAACGCGGGATAAACCCTAGAAACGCTGGTTACGGCGCGTAAATCGGAGTTTGGAATTTCCGGATGAATAGTGTCGAACGAAATTCTATAAATAGACCACCCCTTCATAAATTTAGAAATAAAAAAACACAAAACCCTAGCAAAACTGCAGCCGGCCCTAACTATTCAATGGCCAGAATTTAATCTCACTTCTCCCTCAATCTCTCTCAATCCAGCAAGAATTAGCCAAAGTTGTTAACTACAACATCGAAGAGCATGAAGAGAGCTTTCAATCCATACGGATATGATCGGAAATGGAGCATCGTAGAGGGAGATAAATGGGGCCGTTTGCTTCAACTTGCGCACGGAATTCCATGCAGGGGGTGAGGCCGAGCTTCGTATGGTTCAGGCCATGCATAGGTGGTGGAAGGAGCTTCCTATTGCAAGTAGTTTGATGAAGTATAGATGAGAGATGGTGGTGCAAGATTCAACCCTAGTTTCTAGCTCTATGGGTTCTTATGCGTGAGTGACCTGTAGAAGAAACGTGAGGGAGAGGGAGAGAAGGGGAACGGCCAAGATCAGTTTGCAGTGGATCCAGTGGCTAGGAGATTGTGTAGGTTGAAAATTATTAAAGTTAGTTGTAAATTTATAAGTATATAAATCACGTAACTTCAAAAATTCATATCTTTTTCATACGAGGTCGAAAACGCACGAAACAAGAAGCGTTGGAATCGTATGGACGAGCACTACGCGATGGAGTTGGTTTGGAGTCGTTTGGAGTTAGTGAGAATTTTGGGTAAAATTAAACGTTCGTTTAATTTTATTCGAAATAAATCGCTAAAACGGAATTTAAATCAAGGTGAGAACTTCTCACTCAATCGAATCAGTTTCGATTTTATTTTAAATAGTTAGATTTAAAATATTTGAATGCATGTTTGAATGATGATTGATATCTATTGATTGTTAAAATAGACGTTATACGCCGTTAGTAAGCGGATGTTATTTATTAAAAACATATACCGCGAATATTTCATAAACAGTGAAATTGGTATTATGAATAATATCAATATATATATATATATTGGCATATGTATATATTGCAGTTATTGATTTCCCGCATTTTTTGTTTAGCGGATGAGACCCTATTGCGCCGTTATTAAGCGGATAATATTTAATAAGAACATATACCGCGATAATTTCGTACTGGAGCGAAATTAGTATTGTGCTAATGTTTGTGGATGCAGGAAAACAGGTTGGAGGGATCCAACTGGATTCCTCAACAGTATTTATTTGATTTCAGATATTTTGATATTTGATGGACTATCATATCGATATATGATGTCGTTGTAGTCGTGATTGACTATTTGGTGTGTAGCATCATTGGACCTAGATTTTGGAATTTTAAAGTGATTTCAAAGTGATTTTTTGAAAGTATACGTTTATAAAATATTTTTGGAATTGATTCATTTTAAATAAATAAACGTTATAATTTTTAAAGTTACAAAAATTATGATTTTTGAGAAATATAGTTAAAAACTGATTTTTGAGAATATGATGCTAATGATTTTATAAAATAGTTAAATCGGAATTTTTGAATTTATTATGAAAAGTTGAAATATAGGATTTATAAAATTTAATTATTTTATGAATCAAAAGGAAGAAGTTTTTAAAGGAATTTAAAGACGTTTAAAAAGAATAATATAAATTGATTTATATTAAGAGATTTATAAATGGATATTTATAAATTGAAATATGGACATTATAAAACGAGTTTTTATAAGTGTTTGAATGAAGTGAAAATGAATTTCATAATTGAATGGAATTTATAGAATTTTATACGGTGAAGTTATAAATGGGATTTTATAAGCAGTAGGTTTATAAAATTTATTAAGTTATTAAAATAATGATTTTGGATAAATGAATGAATCTTATAAGTTATAAGATGTGACGACCAGAAATTTTTAGACATTTGAAATGGGAATATTTAATTAATTTTAAATATTCTAAAGTTAATTTTTAACTTTAATTTCAAATATCGCTATTTATTGGATAATTAATTGTTGAAATTAATTATCAGAAATTGGGTCAAATGTTAAATCTGGAATTTTAAGCTGGTTAAAAATAATTAGAAGGCATATTTAATTTATATTAATAATACTGAAGACGATAGAAGTTGTAAAATTTAAATTAACGATGGTTTGTTCAGTTTTAAAATTTGATTGTTTAAATTGAATTTAAAAATAGCCTTCCGAGGCACAGTCTCGGAATTTGACAAAACCAGTTCCATTGGATCCGTAATACCGAGTTATTATCGGATTTTAATTTTCATAGCGTTTGGATTTATCGTTTGCTCGTACGTGTGAGAAACGCGTTGAAATTTAAAACCAACAATTTAATATTTTAAATCGATTTGTGGTTGGAAAAAAAAAAGGTGAAACATTATAGCAAGGAGTCTTCAACACACTTCCTCACCTTTTATATTCCAGCCGAAGTGAATACGTTCCCTAGCTTCTTCCACACACTTCTTCGTTGGATTAAATAATTAAACCTGGTTGATATTTTCTTCGTTCAAAGCAAATTAACTTCGTTCTAAAAAAAATGGTGAATTAAATTAAGCTCGCAAGGGGGAAAACTCAAAATTTGAAGCCGCGCACTCAGTCTTCATTAATCGAATTCAATTTCGAGCTCGTTCCCTTTCCTCTCGAATCCAAGAATTCGAACGAGAGAAAAAAAAAGGGGAAAAGAATGGCCGCAAATCGTCATTTAAACAAGATCCACGTCAGGCCGTATCGTCTCCATCACGAGCATCGCCTGTTAAAGCAATCGTAGCCTCTTCTTTTTATGTTCGATTGAGGGCGATTTCGAGGGTCATCGTTCAAGTGGTGGTCGCGTGAGGCAGCTGGGGCGCACGTGGGTTCGTGGTGGGAGGCTCGTCGGTGAGGCCGACGTTGGCAGTTCGGATGGTCGTCGCGATTGCGGCAGTGATGGAAGTCGACTCGATCTCGGGTTGGGGATCGTCAGTGGGGTATTTTCTGTTTATTTACATATACTCTTGAATGAGAAAACTTATATCCAGATTTGTTTATTTTACAAATATATATGTATTAAATTTTTTACAGTATAACAAATCTTGTTTTGTTTATTCACAGTAAAGAAAATTTAAAGTATATATATCCTAAAATTTTAGGCAGATAGTAAAATTATATTTAGTACAGAAATTTGCTTAGCCTAAGTTACTGTAAGTTAATTTAATGTTAAAATGGAAAATATACTGGTATGAAATATATATATATATATATATATAAGATTTTAAAATGTTTAAAGAATTTATGAGAGTTAGATTGTTGGAGCATAATTTATTTAATTTACTTATTCAATTATTCTAGTTGCTAGAATGTTCTTGTTAAAAGGGGAATTGTTAGTTTAGATTAAATTAAATTATTAATAAATTGAATTCTGTTAATGGTAATAAAATGCGTAGTTAAGTAGATTATAAATGAAATTTAATCGTTCAAACTGACTCGGACGTTGAACAACAACAATAATAATATTATGTGATGTTTATACAAGGTTATAAACCGGGAAATCAAGACAGAGTTGAATTGGATTGCAAAACGAAATGCAAAGGTGAGTTAATCTCACTCAGTTTAAATTTAAATTTAAATGATTAAATTTAAATAATTGTTTGAATGGTTGAAATTGATTGATTGATGTGCTATAGAATGATATATTCTGAAATTAGTAAATAATATTGTGCTAACATTTGTGGATGCAGGGAAACAGGTTGGAGGGATCCAACTGGATTCCTCAAATTTATTAAATTATTTAATATTCTGTGTGATGAATATTTGATATCCTGTGATTGTTTTATGGATAACTGGAATATTGGATAGTATGGTTGGATGGAATAACTCAGTATAAAGAGTTACCAAAATCTATGGAATTGGATTTTTGAAAGGTAATAAAAGAGTAAAATTTTAAGTAAATAATTCTAGTAAATTGGAATAAATTGAATAATGAAGTGAAAATAAAATAAAATAGAGTGATTTCTAAAATCTAACAAAATATGGAATATGAGGAAATTGAATTAACAAAGGAATAATAAATTCTGGAACTTAAGTGAATAAAAGTCATTATTTTAAATGTAAGGATTAAATTTAAAGGTAAAGAAAGGAAATTGAGGAATCTGAATTTGGTATTTTTCAGTTTAAAGATTTTAAAACATAAATTGGAAATTAAATCTAAAGTTAATAAATTTTGAAATAAATGAAGTAAGAGAATTTATTTCATGGTAAAGTAAATGGAAATCAATTGTAAAATTGATTTAGGTGTTGAAATTTAAATTTAAAGTGAAGAGAGAGATTTTGGGACTTTATGACTGGGTTATAAAGTGAAATAAAATGTCGGTGGATATTTTATAAATTCAAGGTAAGAATTTATTAAAGGAATGGGTATTTGTTTAAAAATAAATGGTGATTTATTTTTAAGAAATAGGAAACAGAAGAGGATTTCCCTGGATAGCCAAATATGGTTTTCAAAAATATTTAAAGTTTTTTTAAAATCGTTTTAAAAAGCATGTTTTGGAAAGTTTATTATTTCTAAATCTAAATTTTTAAAGCAAGTATATTTTTCTAAAATCTATTATTGAAATAACTATATAAAGTAACTTGGTATTGAGTTTAAA
The DNA here is from genome assembly GCA_030765085.1 of Allium cepa. NCBI lineage: Eukaryota > Viridiplantae > Streptophyta > Magnoliopsida > Asparagales > Amaryllidaceae > Allium > Allium cepa. The sequence continues at coordinate 1,055,051,752 of CM060932.1, forward strand.
AGAGGAAATTTAGTTTATATTTTATAAATTGTCTTATACAAAATATTTTGTTAGTATATTTATTTGAATAAAATATTTAAGTTATAAATTTTAAAAGTTATAAGTATATTTTATAAAAAAATGTTTTTTTAAATTATTTTAAACTTAAGTGTTTGTACTTGGCGTTCCAATGGAAATAATAATTGGGAATGTACCCTGGGAAGGGAAAACGGGTTTTGAAACTGTTTTAAAAAGGGGTTGAAAATTGGAAATATATATATCTCGGAAAGATATTTTGGGATTAATAAATAATTTGGGAAATTATTTATTGGTTGATGGATGTTTGTGAATATTAATTGATAGTTAAATAACCGACTATCAATATTGGACAAATGCGTTGATCGTTTCGAAGAAACCGGGATCGAGATTTATTTCTCGAAAACCACTTCGATCCGGTTTGTACGTTTCGTGCGAAAAACGTGTTCGGAGTCGAAGATGGAGCAGTGAAGTGCAAGGGCTAGTCGCTACTAATCCTGAGGATATTTCCAAAATGGATGTAGTAGGAATAGTGCCTTCGGTTCCGTTCGAACCCGGGACGGACTTGTATGGACGAATGCTTGCGAAACATCATCAGGTGGGCGATGGGCATTCTAAGTGAAACGTTCTAAAAGGTAACGCTTAGCCTCAAGCCTCATCAAATGGGAATGACTGAAAATAAGGGGATATGCAGCAAGGTTAGGTGGGTAGCACCCAAGCAGGGTGAGGTCATTCCAGTCTAGATGTCCCTTATTTCTTTTTCGGCTTAGTGGTGCGGTTGCTGATCCCAACCGCGGGGTGATCTCACTCGGGACTGTCCAGTAAGGGATGGTTCCGGCCTTGTGTTGCAGGGGATGAAGGGAGTAATCCTCGGTACGGTGATCTAGGCCCCGTACTGTGACAGGTGGTACCCCAGTGCCTAGTCATTAGTTGGAAATCCATTCTCCCTACGAGCCTTGTACGAGTTTTGTTTGTATTACCCACTTTTGTGGCTAGTAGCTGGAATTTAATAATGTAACAATTTCGGCTATTTTATAAGTACTTGTGTATAGACCCTATTATAATATCAGAGGATTTCTATAAAATTGTTTTAGCTATCGTAAGGTAAAAACCCGACATGTTTATTTGTGGCGTGGTCTTACGAGATGCTTTTGTTTTCAAAGGATTTTGAAACTTTAATAATCAATTGGGTGTGATTTTCTCACGCTGGTAATCCAGACTGACTCGGGTGTTATTTAACTGTAATGCTCGGGTCAGACCGAGTATTATAGGATACAGGATATGATGCTGTGGAGCTCAGGAGACGAGCTGGATGACGAAACGTACTCTCGTACTTGTATATTTATATACGTTTTCCGTTGAGTTGTTGTGTACCCATTGTATGATATTGATGTTGAGTTGTGACTGATGTATTCTGATGATGTAATGTATGTAAACAGATATATTTGATTTTGAGTAAAGATTATTTACTATCTATTATATTTTATTCCGCTGCGATGGTTAGATTCTGATGTTGATTTTGTTTTCTCTTCTTCTACCTCTTCTTCTTAAACCTAAATGGTTCGTATTTCTGTGCAACTTGAGTTGATTTATGTAGAATAGTGTCGGCTCAAGAGGTACGGATTTGCGGGTCATTACATAAGATTTATAATTTGGAAAGTTAAAAAGAACGATTTTGTAAAATAATCGTTTTATAAGTATTTAACTTATAATATGAACTTTTAGTTTATAATTGAGTTATAAATTGGAATAGGTTAATAGAAGAATTTATAAAAAGTAAGTTTTTATAAATAAATAGAAATGGAATTTATAAACGTTGTTTTATAAATTCGCAAACGACTTATTTTGACAAGAAAATTTGTTGAAACCTATTAAATGAGTTATATTCACATTTTTGAATAGTGAATAATCCTTTGAATTAAAATGAATAAAAGGATGAAATTTGTTAACAAAGAATATTCACGTTTTTGAATAGTGAATAATATGTTAAAGAAATTGTTTTAGATGTGATGTTTTAAATAGAATTAAAACGATGTTTTAAAAGGTGTTGTGATTCGAAACAATAGATTTCAACATTTATTGTTGAAATAGACGTTTTCGAGAAATAAAAGGAAATAATGGACTATAACACTGTTGTTATAGTAAATGATTTCCGAAAGGAAATGTTTTGTATAGTATTGGGATTTATATATCTATTTTAATTTCGAATCCCTATACTAGTGAATTTGGGTTGTCGTAACGATGTTTTACGCAACATTCGTTTTTGGCCCAAATAGATATGTTTAAGAGAATGATTTCCTTAAAGAATGAAATATATACTAAATTTCGATTTAAGTATATTGAATGTTTTCTAAGTGTTGAAAATAAGTAAAATCTGTGAATTACTTATTAAATAAGTATGGAAATGTTTTCCAATATAAAGTGAATAATTAGAATTTATCTTTTTGAAGATAAATTGAAATGAATAATTGAAATCATATGCATGAATATTTTGGAATATAAATTCACTATGGAATTTATATGTGAAAGTGGATTTGTTTAAAAATAAATATTGATTTATTTTTGAAGAAATGAAATTATATATCTTATAAAGATATTTTGGAAAATAAATAATTTGGAAAATTATTTGGAATCTGGTGATGTATGCATATCAATTGATAGTTCAATAGCCGACTATTAATATTTCCCTTTGAATGGGTATATGATGTGATTTGATTGAATTTGAATGTCACACTTATTTTTGAATAAGCGCTCACTATTCGGGTTAACCGGGAAAGGACCATGGGGTCGTATAACCCATTCCGAATATGTGATACGTCGTTGTAAATTGCATTTGAAGATCGGTGTTGAAGACCGAGTTTTTGCGAAAGCGATAGGATGACCTATCGATTGTCTCTGCACTGGGTAGCTCCTGGTATAGAGATTCCTTAAGTGATGGGAAATTCGATCGGGATTGTGAATACCCGGATTGCAAGGACTTCTTTGTAAGTGCCTTCGGTTTTGTTCGAGCCCGGAACAGACTTGTATGGATTGTATGTCTGACATTACAAGTTGAGATATAAAGCCGATTTCTTTCCAATATATTTCTGTTGGTGGCGGAGAATTTATTCTTTTAGCTTAACACCCTTCTCTGTGACGTACGAGCTCAGAGGTTATATAGTTGAAGTTATCAGCGATATATTCCCAATTTGGTAATGTGACATGCTGAGTGATGCTGAAATGATCATTGTGTTGATTATTGTGATAGGATCGTTTATTTGATCGTCTATCTTAGTGATCATTGTGTTGATCATTTGTTGACCCAAAGCATGGCTTTTGTATAAAGTATGTTTTTGTGGACGTGACTTCGTCGAACCTCACACCCCGGAAATGGTCAAAACAGGAAAGATGCGGCAAGGTTATGAGGGGTAGCACCCTTTAGGGTATGTACATTTCCTTCTGGATAGAGGTGGTATCATGGTATGGAGCCCAGATATTTAACCTATGTGGTTACTACGAATTTATTACTTTGTGGTTGTTGGTTTTCGGGATCCCGTGAGAAAGGTCGTTTACGATCGGGGAATGGCGTGCTCGTGTCAGTAGTTACCCAGTTAGGGGTAACCCGGCCTTGTGTTGGCAGAGTTCCGGTTTGGTTCTCGGGGATGTCTTTCCAGAGGCATTCTCATGTGGCAATGGGAAGTTCCTTGGCCTGACCATTTGTTGGAAATCCAATTCCCAATACGAAACTTGTACGGTTTTAGTTGTAGAACCTATCATTCACTTATGGTGTCGCAACACTGTTTGGATGGTAGCTATAGTAGGCATAGTTCGAAATGTTTATGTTGGCTAAGATTTATATTCTACTTTCGAAATAATTTTCTACACTATACACTAATAATAATATGAAATGTTCTTTTAATGCGTATCAAGCATCTTTGACTATCATAAGGAGAAATCTCCGATTCTGCGTTTGCATGTGTGTGTGTGCGGGAGGCCTTATGGTAGTCTCATTTTTAAAAGCATTGCGAATTGAAATAAAAATATTCCTCTATTTTTGATTTTAAAGATAAATAAACTGTTTTGAGTTCTCACACCAGTCACATGACTGACTTGGAGTTTATTGTTTCCTTCCTAAACTCTGGGTGCCCACCAATTTCCACACGGGCAGTCAAGAGTAAGGTTTATCAGGATATTCTGGATATTCTTGAGTTGCTGGAGGCAAGCTGGATGGCATGGCATATTACTTATATAGTATTTCTTTTTCCGCTGCACTGTTTGATGTTGTATATTGTTGTTGTACACTCTGATGATGATATGATGTAATGAAATGTAATGTATAAATGTAATAACTGATATAGTTCTTTGTTTAAAGATTATTCATTTATTATTATATGTTGTTCCGCTGCGAATTGTGAGATTCTGATGTTGTTCTGTTGTTTTCTGTTCCGTCCTATTTTCTTCTGTTTTTTCCTTTCTCTTCTCTATTCTCTTTTTCTTCTATTTTAAAATTTTCTGTTTTCTTCTCTATCTTTTCCCTCTATTTTCTCTCTTCTTTCTTCTCCCTTTTTCTTAAATTCTTTTTAAAACCCATAACATTTCGGTTTTTCGGCAACGAAAAATCGAAGCGTTACAATCAATAAACGATATAATCCTATAACGGTTATCTTTCATTCACAGATAAACAAGCAAATTCATCACAGATAAATAAATCACAGCTCACAGCTTAATCCAAAGCAATTCATATCACAGAACATTATAGATCAGAGATATCAAACAATTCAAGGCATTCAATACAATCCAATCATCCATAAACAAGATTTATTGTTCAATTCCCAATTACTTTTAACTCCTGCTTAATTAACATTAATTAATCACAAACCATTTGTTACTATTTTTATTAGTTAATAAAAATTAATCAGCCTTAAATATCCGTCTTAATTAATCATCCTCGATTTATTAATTGTCCCGCAATTAATCGCATAAATTAATTAACCTGAAGTTAATTACATTAACTAACCCTTAATTAATCACATAAATTAATTAACCTTGAATTATTAATTAATTAACCTTTAATTACTGATTATCTTTTAATCACTTACATTAATTAATTAACCATTAGTAATTAATTAACCCTTAATTAATCTCATTAATTAATTTAATCCTTAATTAATTAATTAATTAACAAATTAACCCCCTTTAATTACTTATATTAAGTAATTATCCTTTAATCACTTGATTAATTAACCTTCAATCATAAATCAATTGTCCTTAATTACTTTCATTAGGTAATTAATTACCCTTAATTATTTACATTAATTAATCACTATATAATTTCATTAAGTAATTATCCTTTAATTACTCACATTAACAAATTAACCCTTAATTAATTAATTATCCTTTGATTAAGTACATTAATTAATTATCCTTTGATTAAGTACATTAATTAATTACCCCATAATAATTAATAAATGATCCTTTAATTAATCAAGGCCCTTAGATTAATTAAAGATAAATCCTTTATCTTGATTAATTACCTAATCATCATTTAATTAGCCTTGGAAATAAATTAACATATAAATTAATTTAATACCTTTAAGTTAATTTCTAATCAAAAACATTATTTAAGATAAACCTTTTATCTTTTTTTAATCAACTTCTTAATTGTGACATTTAATTTTATTTCAAAATAAACTTAAGAAAAAAAACGTAATTAATTTTAAGTTAAAATAATCTACACAACTTTTATCAATCAAAAATTAAATAAACTTTTATTATATAAAAGAAATTGTTTTAAGAATATAATTTAAAACCTGTTTTAATTTAAACTTTAAAAACTTGATTATGTTTTAATTTAAAAACCAGGTTATTTGAACACAGGCCAAAACCTGAGCTTATACTCACAAAAACTCAAGCCAAACTTGAGCAAATTTCTCACATCCCTTGCCTCGAGTCAAACCACGATCTACCTCAAGGCTAACCCGAGGAAAACACTTCTTCCCCATATCCAACAGTAACCAACAGATACAACATGCACCAGTGCACCATGCACACCGTCACGACCACCTCCGACCAACCTCGCCACTTTCAACAAGTCATCGATGATCCATACGATCGTCTCGGCCACCCAGAAAAATCATTAGCATCGAAAACCAAAATTGAACAATTCGATCACCTCTGGGAACCCAAACCCGAATCGATGGAACCACCTCTCGCCGTCACCTCCGATCATCTGAATTCATGCGACCATGTCTAGAACTTTGCCACGTCACCCGACTACGTTTCCCCCTCTGTCTGATTGCCTCCGATACACCCATGTCGATGAAATCTCCCTGCAAACAATCGTTGACCAAACAAGCCTCAAAACCCTATCTTGACGTCGATACGCCATCACGGTCATTTATAAATTCTTCAGACATTTTTCCCATGATCTCCATCCTTTACACCACCTCCGACATCACGCACGGCCAACAACACCTCGTCGATCGTTGATAATCAACGAAAAACCAAAAACTGGTCAACTCAAGATATCTCATCATATATAAACTTGAAAATCTTGAAACGATTATCAAAAATCATTATTTTGCAATACGAATCTGATTGTAAAATCAAAACATGAATTCCAGATTTTCAAATTTTTGACTTATTTTTTATTATTACAATAAAGTCCTATTTTTGAATTAATTACCTAATATAAACACTCTAAACCATTTTTAAAAATGATGTTATAGTCTTAAAATAATTTTTCATTTAGAGATCAAAACCTAAAATCGATTAGATGAAGAGCAATTGAACTTATTTTGGATTAAAGACTGTAATACAACAGAGACATATAAATATACATATACACAATCATGCGCAGGCATTTACCATGATCATATACATACAAAACACTTTAATTCATCCATGCAAACAACATTACTTCGATTGTTTATCATATGCAACAACATATAAATGGATTAAGTTTTCAAATCAGAAGTTTACTCACCTGGAAAAAAAGAACAGAGAATAGGCTTGAGCCTGGAAACTGTTCTGAACTTGAATTTTGATCTTTTTTTTTAAATCTGGAAATTGATCTGGAAATTGTATTTGATCTGGAACTTTTTGATCTGAAGCTTGATGCTTTGAATTTGCACTTTTCTTTAGTTTTTTGAAAATCTAGAAGATTGTTTTGGTCTTTGCTTTATGTTTGAAAACTGGAAAACATTTTGATTTAAACTTGCTTTTGATCTTAATCTCATCTTGTATTTAGCTTCAGGTTTGATTTCGAACAGAGGTTGTTTGTATGATCTTTAATCTATGATTTTGTTTTGGATTTTCAGGTTTGTATTTTTGAGATCATGAAAGAAAAATGGAGAGCAAAAGTGTAGATGTGTATTTATAGTCTTGTTCTTTATTTTATTTATTAAATTTAAAATGAAAAGAAAATAGGACACTTGTTAATTTCATGATGTATTTAAGTTACACTTGTTATTATGTATGATAAAATGGTTACAAATGTTTAAATGCATTTTAAATGGTTTACACTTGTAAATTGTATGTATTAATTATCTCACACTTGTCTTTATATGTTTTTATATAACTTGTATTATAATTTCAAATTTTATTATTTCTTTTTATTATATTAACATATGTTATATATTTATATATATATAAATTATTTTTATATCATGTATAAATTTAAAAGAAAGTATTTAAACCCTTTTATTAAATCTTTTCCAACTAAAACTGTTATATCTAGTATTAATAAATATTTATCTATAGAGTTTTTAAATATAGAATTTAACTTTAAATAGTTTTTGTAAATTATTATATCAAATTCAAAATATAACTTCCAAATATACACATATACATATATTATATATTATAATTAGAAAACAAATTTTTATTAGTTTTAAAACATATAGTTTTAAATCCAATTTATTTTCAAGATATTTATTTTTGAATCTCAAATCAAAATTCTATTTACAATATATATGTGTGCGTGTGTGTGTGTGTGTATAACAAACACATATCTCATTTAATTTGAAAAAGTTCAAATTAATTCACAAATTAATCCAAAATTTTAAATTAATTACTAAATTTAATTTGGCTCAAAAAGGGATCATTATATATTCCCGTCCTAAGAAAATTTTGTCCCTGAAATTTGCTAAACAGGGAGACAAACAAGGAACATAGAGAAATGTTTTACCAGATCAAGCTGAAATATTTATTCTATATCAATAAATACGAGAACGAACTTATTCAATATTTTACGAAATACTCGGGTCATCGGATCTACAAAATATGTAGGGGCATTGGTTAGTTTGAAGGGATAACTAACCATTCGTAGAATGAATCTGGACCCCAAAAAAAGAAACATGAATACAATCCCCCATGATTCTTTGCTAATGGAATCCTTGGGCTAGATTCATCATGGAAAAGAATTGAACACCATACAATTGATTAAACAAGTTGTCGATTCTGGGCAAAGGGAATCTTTTTTAAAACAATATGGGTTCCAAACTCAAGTGGGAACACCCTAAATGTACACTAGCTTGTCCCTCTTCGGACTTGGACTCTCATAAGAAATCTCAACAGAAATTTCCAAATTTGGTTTTGACCGAAATCGTTTTATTGATACAATTTAATTTAGCATCATATTTTATTAACCAATTTATTTCAAATAAAATTTCAAATTAAAGTCAAAAATGAAAAGGCTGATAGGAAAATGATGATGAGAATACTAAATAGAAAATTTTCTACAGCATAACAAAGATTCGCAAGGCCACCTATCAGATTCTTTCGCGCAAATAGGTAAATCTATGAACTGGGGTCAGAATTTAACTCTTTACGGTTTGATGGGAAATAAAACTATGCGTAGCTCTAATGTCGAATAGAACTCTAACAATCTTATCATAAATAAGAAACAAGGTATCGACCATTTGTAGTGATACTCCCCTGTCCCCTACCACGTCCTTTTCTTGCGCTCATTCCCACTATTAGTGAATAGTAAGAAAACTGATTGAGACATACGGACAAGATATCTTAGGGAATATACTCATTCTAGGGCATTTCGAACCCCATCTCTAATGAGTCACCTAATGAGTTATACTCCAAAGCTAAAGTTCCTACTCAACCTTTAGCTCTGATACCAAATGTGACGGCCTGGGATACGACGCTCAAAAATCGAAATCCATACATCACCCGTATTCGAATGCCACAGATTCAAACGTTGGAATCCGGTTCGTCAGAGCTTATAACACATTAGGTGAAAACAACACAACGGAAACAAAAAAGAATTTTATTGATACAAAACAATGGATTACAACAATGATACAATATGAAGTGATCAACATTATCAGAGATATATACAATAGAGGAAAAACATAGCAGCGGAAAACAACAGCTACAACAGTGGAAAGATAACGTCTTCATTGCCAAAGCTCCAAAGCCCCAAACCAAAAAGCTCAAAACCACAATTAAGCTGCAATATAGCACAATGCGATCGCCTAATCCACAGACTTCAAAGACTTCCAAAGGCTACACCTACTAGCTGACTATCTGATAACCTGACTCTAGGCCGCCCGTGTGGAAAATTATGGGCACCCAGAGTTTAGAAAGGGAAAAATAAACTCCGGGTCAGTCATGGGACTGGTGTGAGCAAACAGAAATAGTTATTTGAACAAAGAGAAACAAAAAGCAATAAAAAGAAATTCGCTATGCTTTTTGGAAAATGAAACTACCATAAGGCCTTCCTACACACACACAATGCAATCGCACACTTAGGGGAGATTTCTCCTTATGATAATCAAACATGCTTGATATGCGAAAATCCTTTTGATATTATTATTAGTGCATAGTGTGGAGAACATTTCGAAAGTATAATATTAATCTTAGCCAGCATACGTACCATTATAGTATGCCTACTATAGCTACCATGTTAGATGGCAGGTTATACAACTAAAACCGTACAGGATGCGTAATGGGTGATTGGATTTCCAACAAATGGTCAAGGCTAAGGAACTTCGTTTCCAAAAAGGTACGCCTCTGCAGGGATGCCTCGAGAACCTAACCGGATCTCTGCCAACACAAGGCCGGGTTACCTCTGTAACTAAGTAACTAACTATCATGAGTATGCCATCCCCCGGTCGTCACCGACCTTTACCGAGTCCTCACCAACAACTTCCAACAACCACATAAGTTAAATATCCGGGCTCCATACTATGATACCACATTTTATCCAGAAGGAAATGCACATACCCTAAGGAGCATGACCCCCGTAACCTTGCTGCATCCTTCCTGTTTCGACCATTTCCGGGGTATGAGGTACGATGAAGTCTCATCCCACAAAGCTGCGCTTTTCACAAAAGCCATGATTCGATCAACCAATGATCAGCACTTGGCATGCCACATTACCAAATTGGGAATGTATAACTAGTAACCATCAACTGGGTGTTAAGCTAAGGGAACAAATTCTCCTCCACCAAAAAGAAATGTATTTGATAGAAACCAGCTTTACATCTCAAAGTGTAACGTCAGACATACATTCATACAAGTCCATCCTGCGTCTGAATGGAACCGAAGGCACTTCGCCCAATTAAGGAAAAAGTCCTTGCCAATTCGAATATTCCCTAATCACATCCAAACCCCCATCACATAGGGTATTACAAATCACTATACCGGGGCCACTCGGTGTAGAGACATTCGACAGGTAATCCTTTTATTTTCAAAAATACCCGGTCTTCAACCAACGTCTTCAAATCGAATCCATTTCGTCGTATCATTATTCGGAATGGGTTTTACGACTTAACGTCCTCTCCCAGCTTAACCGGAGCGCTTATTTTTAAAACATATGGATACATTTAGATCTTAGTTAAGTCACAACCCTAGTTCCTTAAAACCTTTCCTTTCAAATGGTTTAAACAAATTTTTATTTTTGATCTTTTAAAACAAAAGATACACCTTTAAGATCCTCTTCAATTTGAATCAAGATTTACCAAATCTTTAACAAAGATTCATTCATAGCTTTCAAAACTATTTCCATTACAAATTTGATTTACCCATAACTCGAAATCCTTTCAAAAAAATTGGAAATTCTTTCTTTATATGAAAGCTATTATCATTTGAAAGAAAAAGTTTTCATTTCAAGAAAATCCGATTAAATTTTCTCAAGTTATAGCCTTTTAAAGTATAAATTGAAAAATCAGCGAACTATTGTATCCTCGGCAAGCTCTATTTGAGTTAAATTTAAATTCCCAAAATAATTCATTTAAAATACTTTAAAAATCATTTAAAATCCATATATACATATATATTATATAACCTGTATAACCCTTTTTAAACCATATTATTATTTTAATTCCAAAACTTTAACAAACCATATTATATTCAACATAATTTTAATTCCAAAATTCCCTTTTCAAAAGTTTAACCCAAATCACTTCCAAACCATTTTGGATTCAAAATTGAACTTTTAAATCTTTCACCATTTTGAATAAAATAGTATTAAATTCAAAGTACCCACGACTTAACCAATTTTCCGCGAAATCCATATTTGAATGTGTTGTGTGTAGGGGTTTTGCATACAACAATAAACAACCATCATAAATCCAAGCGCAACAATATCAATAAGCGATATAATCCTATAACGCTTAGCTTTCATTCACAAATAAACAAGTAAATTCATTACAGATAAATAAATCAAAGTTCATAGCTCCATCTAAAGCAATTCATATCACAGAACATTATAGATCAGAGATATCAAACAATTCAAGGCATTCAATACAATCCAATCATCCATAAGCAAGATTTATTATTCAATTCACAATTGCTTTTAACTCCTGCTTAATTAACATTAATTAATTACAAACCATTTGTTAATATTTTAATTAATTAATAAAAATTAATCAGCCTTAATTATCCATCTTAATTAATCATCCTCAATTTATTAATTGTCCCTCTATTAATCACATAAATTAATTAACCTGAAGTTAATTACATTAATTAATTAACCCTTAATTAATCACATAAATTAATTAACCTTAAATTATTAATTAATTTACCTTTAATTAATTAACCTTTAATTACTGATTATCTTTTAATCACTTACATTAATTAATTAACCATTAATAATTAATTAACCCTTAATTAATCTGATTAATTAATTTAATCCTTAATTAATTAATTAGCAAATTAACCCCCTTTAATTACTTATATTAAGTAATTATCCTTTAATCACTTGATTAATTAACCTTTAATCATAAATCAGTATAATTACTTTCATTAAGTAATTTACCTTTAAGTAATTAATTATCCTTAATTACTTACATTAATTAATCAATAATCAATTTCATTAAGTAATTATCCTTTAATTACTCAAATTAATAAATTAACCCTTAATTAATTAATTATCCTTTTATTAAGTACATTAATTAATTACCCTATAATTAATTAATAAATGATCCTTTAATTATCAAGACCCTTAAATTAATTAAAGATAAATCCTTTATCTTAATTAATTACTTAATCATCATTTAAATCTTATTTAAATAGCCTTGAAAATAAATTATCATATAAACTAACTTAATACCTTTAAGTTAATTTCTAATCAAAAACATTATTTAAGATAAACCATTTATCTTTTTTAATCAACTTCTTAATTAAGCTATTTAATTTTATTTCAAAATAAACTTAAGAAAAAAACTTAATTAATTATACAACTTTTATCAATCAAAAATTAAATAAACTTTTATTATATAAAAGAAATTGTTTTAAGAATAAAATTTAATACTTTTTTTTTTATTTTAACATTAAATACTTGATTACGTTTTAATTTAAAAACCAGGTTATTTGAACACAGGCTAAAACCCGAGCCTATACTCACAAAAACTCGAGCCAAACCCGAGCAAATTTCTCACATCCCTTGCCTCGAGTCAAACCACGATCTACCTCGAGCCTAACCCGAGGAAAATGCTTCTTCTCCATATGCAACAATAACCAACAGATACAACATGCACCTGTGCACCATGCACACCGTCACGACCACCTCCGACCAACCTCACCGCCTTCAACAAGTCATCGACGATCCATACGATCATCCTGACCACCCAGAAAAATCATCAGCGTCGAAAACCAAAATCGAACAATTCGATCACCTCTAGGAACGCAAACTCGATCGATGGAACCACCTCTCGCCATCACCTCCGATCACCTGAATTCACAAGACCATGTCCAGAACTTCGCCATGTCACCCGGCTAGTTTCCCCCATGTTCGATCGCCTCCGATACACCCACATCGATGAAATCGCCTTGCAAACAATCGTCGACCAAACAAGCCTCAAAACCCTATCTCGGCGTCGATACGCCACCATGGTCGTCTATAAATTCTCCAGCCATTTTTCTCGTGATCTCCATCCTTCACACCACCTCCGACATCAAGCACGACCAACAACACCTCGCCGATCGTTGGTAATCAACGAAAATCAAAAACAGGTCAGCTCAAGATATCTCATCATATATAAACTTAAAAATCTTGAAATGATTATCAAAAATCATTATTTTGCAATACAAATCTGATTGTAACATCAAAACACGAATTCAAGACTTTTGAATTTTTGACTTATTTTTTATTATTACCGTAAATTCCTATTTTTCAATTAATTACCTAATACAAACACTCTAAACCATTTTTAAAAATGATGTTATAGTATTAAAATCATTTTCATTTAGAGATCATAACCTAAAATCAATCAGATGAAGAGCAATTGAATTTATTTTGGATTAAAGATTGTAATACAACAGAGAGATATAAATATACATATATACAGTCATGCACAGGCATTTATTATGATCACATACATACAAAACACTTTAATTCATCCATGCAACCAATATTACTTCGATTGTTTATCATATAAAACAACATATAAATGGATTAAGTTTTTAAATTAGAAGTTAACTCACCTAGAACAAAAGAACGGAGAACAGGCTTGAGCCTGGAAACTGTTCTAAAGTTGAATTTTGATCTTTTTTTAGAATCTGGAATTTGATCTGGAAATTGTATTTGAACTGGAACTTTTTGATCTGAAGCTTGATGCTTTGAATTCGCACTTTGCTTTAGTTTTTTGAAAATATGGAAGATTTTTTTGGTCTTTGCTTTATGTCTGAAAACTGGAATACATTTCGATTTATACTTGCTTTTGATCTTGATCTCATCTTATATCTAGCTTCAGGTTTGATTTCGAACAGAGGTTGTTTGTCTGATCTTTAATCTCTGATTTTGTTTTGGATTTTCAGGTTTGTATTTTTGAAATCATGAAAGAAAAATGGAGAGCAAAAGTGTAGATGTGTATTTATGACCTTGTTCTTTATTTTATTTATTAAAATTTAAAATGAAAAGAAAATAGGACACTTGTTAATTTCATGATGTATTTAAGTTACACTTGTTATTATGTATGATAAAATGGTTACAAATGTTTAAATGCATTTCAAATGGTTTACACTTGTAAATTGTATGTATTAATAATCTCACACTTGTCTTTATATGTTATAATATAATTTATATTATAATTTCAAAGTTAATTATTTCTTTTTATTATATTAACATATGTTATATATTTATATTTATATATATATATATATATATACATAAATTATTTTTATATCATGTATAAATTTAAAAGAAAGTATCTAAACCCTTTTATTAAATCTTTTCCAACTAAAACTATTATATCTAATATTAATAAATATTTATCTGTAGAGTTTTAAAATATAGAATTTAACTTTTAAATAGTTTTTGAAAATTATTATATCGAATTCAAAATATAACTTCCAAATATATACACATATTGTACCATTCTCGTTTTTAAGCCGAATTTAAATTGGTAATTAATTTAATTTTTATAATTAAATTGTAAATTTAATGGTAAAATAATTTGAATTTTTCCAAATTTAATAAGATACGTGTTTGTATATATGTATATAAATAGATTGTAAATAGAAATTTGATTTGAAATTCAAAAATAAATATTTTGAGAAATAAATTAGTTTTATTAACTTTATATTTCAAAAGACCTAATATATGTGAATATATGATTATTTACTAGTATTGTATAATTTGATTTTTCAAATCATTTTTCTTTAAATTTTTATAAGTATATAATAAAAAATGCATGAACAAGAATCTACCTTGCAACTATGGAATAAAGTTCTTGGAGGTTGCGGGTTCAGTCCCGCAACCGAGATATGTTTCCCTTAAGGCTTAGGGCGGTTATCCTCAATAAAACCTACAACCTGGTTGAGGATTGATGCTCTGGGCTGGGCTAGCTAAAAGGGGGATCAGTGTGGTGGACAGCTGTATTCCCTAGCTCTACTCTCCGAAGTAGGTTTTTTTTTTAAAAATGCATGAATAAGAATCTAATACATACATAAGTTGTGATTTGAAGGTTATAAATAATTTTTAAAAGTTGTTTAAAGTTAAATTTATATTTTAAAGACTTATATATATAATCTACGTATGTGTTTATTTATTAATGTGTAATTAAATTTTGAAATCAATTTCTTTAAAGTCATAAATATTTATAAAAAGGAAATGAATCAATTGATTTTAAAAAAAACATAAATCATATAAAAAAATTAAAAAAATATAAATACATTCATTATACATATGTAAATATTTTAAACATAAGGTAAATAGAATATAAAAAATTTAAGAGCATTTAATTACATGTAAAAGACATGTGTAAAGATTTTTTTCTTTTTTTTTTGGGCAAAGCCAGTGGCGTTAACTGGGCCCCTACCAGTTTTATTGCAAAACAATAAAAAAGAGTACAACATAAAGAAAAGGTAAAAATCAAAAAAACTACAAGCACAACAGACTCATCCCCAAGCATCAACCAAAGATTGTGGGAAACCAGAAGCACAGTATTTCAACTGAGTATGAGTTCGAGACTTGACTTCGTTCCAGATCAAAACACTATCAAAAACCATAGCATTCCTCTCTGCTCATATCGCAGACATACTAATTTTCAATACAACAGCTAAAACTCTTCCTTCTTCCATTCTCCACCTAGTTGCTTTATAGATTATATGCCAGAGAGGACATGTTGCGGAACCAGTTAACTGATAACCTGTTATACAACTAATCCTGTCTAAAATGAAGTGCAAAGCAGGACAATCAAAAAATAGATGCTCAGTAGACTCATCATGGTGTTGACAGAGCAAGCACAGTTTGGAACATGCCATACCATAACTGTTGATTATTCTTCTAGTAAGTAATGCCTGATTAATGACTTTCCACATCATTAAGTTTTCTTTTGGAGTTGAATCATAATTCCAAATCACTTTGTACCATTCAGCAGCTGGAAGAGGAACACTGGCAGTAACAAAATTGTAAACTGTTTTAACAGTGTGAGTTTTCTTATCCCAAGTAACACGGGCATCCTGATGCACACTGAAGTTATGTTGTTGAATATCACCCCACAACTGCGTGATCACTTGGTTGCTGTTGGATGGTAACAAGATTTTACCATTATGCAAAAAATCATTTGCTAAAGAATCTTGGTGTATACCAGACTGTAATATCTGAGCATGATCACAAACATTGAAAAGGATATGACCAATACTAACCCATGGATCATGCCAAAAGCTAACAGCTTTTGTAGAATTTATCGGATATTGTATCATTGGGAGGAAAACATGTCTGAGTTTCAACATACTTCTCCAAATCCAGCTGCAGTTCTGTGGGGTTTCCATTGCCCAAAAGTGCTTGTTCTTTATACTGTGTTTCCATGTCCAGCTAACCCATAAACTATTCTTATTATTAATGAGGACATCAAATTGTTTACTAATGGCAGAAGTATTCCATTTCCTAACATCAATAATCCCAGTCCCCCTAATATCATAGGTGTCTCAATTTTTGTAAAAGAACATGGCACAGTCTTTCTATTGTGAATACTTCCAGTCCAAAAAAATCTAATCATGGCAGACCTAATGAGTTGCAACAGTTTAACAGGAAGGATTAGGGTTCTAGCCCAGTAAACCAAGGAGGAAAAAACAACAGATTTAATAATAACTAGCCTACCACTCTGAGTCAAGCTTCTATTGTCCCAACTTGTCAAGGCAGAGGTGATTTTATTTAAAAGGGGTAAGCAATCAGCCTTAGTTATTCTTTTAGATAGTAATGGTAGACCAAGATACCTCATATCATTATTCGTGCTAGAGAAACCAGTATGGTGATGAAGGGCAGCAGCCTGCAATTTACTAACACCAGAGACCAGTAGAGAAGACTTGCCTTGATTTATGGGGAGTCCTGTCATTCTGTGGAAAACATGTAAAACTTCCAAAACACCATTCAAAGAAGGTAACTATGGTTTGGTAAACAACATAACATCATCTGCAAACATTATAGAGGTGATTTGTAGCTCAGAGCACTTTGGATGATACTTAATGATTTTATGGTTGAACCTATCTCTGAGAATAACTGTTAACACTTCCATGACCATCAAGAATATGTAAGATGATATAGGGTCACCTTGTCGTATTCCTTTACTACCTCTAAAGCTACCAACAGGTCTGCCATTTAAAACAACAGAGTATGAAGGTGTGGATATACAAACATATATCCAAGACACAAATGCTTTAGGGAAACCCATCACTGCCAATATCCTAACAATAGAATCCCAATGGATAGAATCATATGCCTTGGATATATCTAATTTAAGAGTAGCTGCAGGAGTCACATTATTTATGCCATAACCTTGAGTAATTCCTGAGCAAGAAGAACATTATCAATTATGTCTCTAGAAGGAATAAAGGCAGATTGGTTATTGGATACAACAGAAGGCAGTACTTTGACAAGACGCGATGCTAGAATTTTTTATATACACTTATAAACAACATTACAGCATGAGATTGGTCTGAAAGATGTAACACTAGTTGGAGGAGTGACCTTAGGGATCAGGGCAATGTTGGTGTTATTGACTTCCCCAAGAAACTTACACTTGTTGAAAAAGTTGTGAATAGCTCTACAAAACTCATCACCTAATACATTCCAGGTTGATATGAATAAAATGACATTTAATCCATCAGGGCCTCCTGAAGATTGCTTGTTCATTGAGAAAAGGGTGGCTTTGATTTCTTCATCGGTAACAGGCAAAATAAGCGAGGAAGCTTCCATAGTAGAAATGCAAGGAAGATCAAGAGTAGATATGAGGTTCAAATCGGGAATGAAACCATCAGCATTTCCAAACAAATTGGTGAAGTATTGAATAAAAGCATGATCAACTGAATCTGCAGTGGTAAAAAGAGAACCATGTTCATCAGTAATACTAAAAATATTCTCTCTTGAATGCTTAACCTTAATAGAATCATGATAGAATTTAGTATTTCTATCCCCCTCATCTATCCATTTTTTGTGCAGTTGCTGCCTCTTCATGCTTGCTTCCAAAGTCAGTGAAATGTTGACTTCCTTGTGTAATTTCCCCTCTTCAACAGATGCTTGTATATCAAGTGGTTGCTCCATCATGTATTCTTGTTTGATCTTTAGTTGCTCTTTCAGAGTAGTGGACAGAAGGCTACCAGAACCAAAAGTAGTAGAAACCCACGTTTGATAGCAAGCTTGATACTTTTTGATTTCCTGCAAATTTATACATAGGGTTACCATAAAAAAAAATTCAGTGTTAGCTTGTTTGACAATGCTCAAAAATTGTTCATGCTTAGACCAAGCATTAAAAAATTTAAAACTTCTTTTTTCCTTTCTCAAATGGTTCCCAAAAGATAAAACAAGGGGAGAGTGATCTGACAGTATAGGCTGTGGAAGAAAGACAAAGAGAGAGGGCCATTGATTGAGAGATTGTAAGTTACTAAAAGCATGGTCAATAGTTGTGAAAATTCAAACTCCACTTCTGCTTCTATTATTCCAAGAATATTTATCCCCAGACTTGTTAACCAATAACAATTCAGAATCATATACAGCAAGATTGAGAGATTCTATGTCTCTAGGAAAAAGAGGAGATCCACCAGATTTATCATCATAGCCAAAACAGGAGTTGAAATCACCTAATACAAGCCAGGGGTGAGATGCTTGTCTTAATGGTGGCAATGTGCTGAGGAAAGCATTTCTTGAGATGACAGAATTATCAGCATATACAAATGTTAAGTAGAAGGAAGATTGATTTTGGCAAACAAGTACATGAAAGTGAATAAACTGCCTAGCTGACAGTATAGGAGAAAGTGCTATAATAGTAGGATCATATATGACTAGAATTCTACCATAAGCAGCAGCTTCAAGATTATGATGTATTGACCAATTTGGATTAATGTAGGAAGCTTCTTTTTGGGTTAATGTAAGATTGAGCTTAGTTTCTAGAAGGCAAATATACAAATGTTATGCTCAGATATGTAGCTTTTCACTTGATCAAGTTTCAAATTATTATGGGCTCCTCTTATGTTCCAAGATGCAATATTTTTTAACATTAAAAAAATTATTGATTTTAGGAGCTGATATTCCTCCTCTGAGCTGACAGAGACCTTGTTTCAATTTTTCTTCTAGGCAAAGACCGGGGGGAGGTTGGTTGAGATTTTGTATGAGAGGAAGGGACATGATGAGATGCTGATTGTGAATGGGTGAAAGAATTGGATGATGGCCAAATGTAAATGAACAAATGTAAACTATATAACATAGAATTAAACAAGTGTAAGACATGAAGAAAGAAAAATTACAAGTGTCATTTTAAAATTTTATTTTTATTTTTATTGGATTATAAGATTATATATATATATACATGTCGATACCCTTTCTCTTCTCATTTGTTTCATGCATTCAAAACAAAGAACATCTAAATAAAATAATAGAATTCAAGAGCAAAGCCAGAAAAGGTTCTAGCAAGTACAGATCAAAATCAAAACATACAAACCTGGAAAAAATAAATCAAGAAATCAAAAGCAAAAGAAAATCAATCTGGGAACCAAAATTTGAATACAAAACTAGAAGAGATTCAAAAGTAAACAACTTCTAGATTTCATAAAAAAGTAACCTCTTTCCGGTTTCAAAATTAAGCAAAGCAAAGATCAACAGCATCTCAACCTGAAGCAACTAATTCAACTCAAAACAAAGATTCAACTTAAACATAAGCAAAGCAAGTCCAGTTTCAAGTTAAAGCAAGTTCAGATCAAAGTTTTAGGTTCAAAACATTTCTAGATTTCATTTTCCAGGCTTCATTGGCTCTCTGTATTTCGATCCAGGTGAGAAAACTACTGACCTATAAATTGATATTGTGATTTAAATTTGAAGTGAAGCAGTAAATATTGTTTGCATGAATGTTTTGTCTGGAATATGGTTTAAGTTGCCCTGTACATATGTGTGCATGCCTATATATGTGTACATATATGGCTCTGTTTAATTAACAAGTCAACAAATTCAAGAAAATTCTTATCTTTCTATTTAAAACAATTCAAGTTATTATTCCGGAGAAGAAAATGTCTATAACCATGTAAAGTCACTTTTAAAAATATTTTCAGGTAATAATATTAAGTAATTATTGTGAAAAAGATAATTTACAGTAAAATATTATAAATCAGAAAACTAAAACATTTCAATTTTATGTTCTGATTACATAATCAAATTCGAACTACGAAATGATGATTTTAGATGAAGGTCTCATGATTTTTAAGCAAGTAGATGTTGAGGATTTTCAAGTTGAATGAAAAACATGTTTTGAGTAAATTCCGACGATGGATGATGTACTAGGTGTCGTACTTGTTGTTGAAGGTAGCTGGGTTGCTGGTGATCATCGAAAAAATAGTGGATGATTTTATAATGCGTCGTGGTGGCACAGCAAAGCTGTCCTAGGGTTTAAGGATAGGGTTTGTCGGCGATGATTTTCGAGTTTGTACATCGCCGTGAATGGATCGAGTGCTACCGCACCAGGGGGATCGATGTGTGAAGATGTGACGCGGCTCTGGGTTGACTGGCATGTGTTTAGATTGTCGGAGGTGGCACGGCGAATGGGGTTTTCTTGATCAATGTTTGAGTTCTAGTGGTTTTGAGTTGCTCGATTTTGAACTAAGGTGAAATTGATCGACCTGGGTGGTCAGGAGGCTCGAGCAGGTCATCGGTGACTTAAAGGCAATGGTGACAATGATCGGAGGCACGGCGGTGATGCGTACACGTGCACACGTGGGTTTATGTATCTGGGAACATTATTGTTTGGGGAAGAAAAGGTTTACTCGGGTTCGTGTAAATGCAGGGATTGCCTCGAAGCAAAAGAAAGAAGGGAGAAACTCGAAGTTGGGCTCGGGAAATACAACGGATTGGCTCGGGTTTTATTTAAAATGTGATGATTTAATAAGTTTTTTTTCAAACAAATGTTAATAAGTTTTAAAGTTTATTATTTTGAATAAGTTTATAAAGGAAAATAAATCAAGTTTTTCAAAGTAAATTATTAGCAAGGTTTTAAACAAATTTCAAGATTTATTTCTAAGGATTAGATGTTTTTAAAATTTATTGATATGTTTTTGTAATAATTTTATTAAGTAAATTTCCAAGTGTTTTCAAACATATAATGATGAAAACAAGAATTGATTCACCAAAAAGTTTCTTAAGTAATTTTGTATCAAATTAATGTTAAGAATTTAATTTAATTAAGTAAGTAATTAAGATAAGGATAAATAAACTTTAAATAAATAAAAGAGCTTAAGTGTTTATGAATAAACTGATTACCTACATTTCATTTAAATGATAATTAAAGTAATTAAGTTAGATAATGATTTATCTTTAAAAGTCTTGAGTAATTAAAGACTGATTGATTGCTTAATAATAAAGGGTTAATTAATTAATTAAAGAATAATTAATTAATGTGATTAATTAATTAATGTGATTAATTAATTAATGTGATTAATTAAAGGTTTACTTACTTAATTACTTAAAGAACAATTAAATAATGTAATTAATTAATTAATGTAATTAATAAAAGGTTGATTAATAATTAAAGGTTAATCGATTGAGATAAGTAATTAAAAATGATTTCTTAAAGTTAATTACTTAATGTAATTAATTAAATGATAATTAATTGATGATTAAAGGTTAATTAATCAAGTGATTAAAGGTTAATTATTTAGTGTAAATAATTAAAAGATAATTTATAATTAAAGGTTAATAAATTAATTAGAGGATGATTAATTATGTAATTAACTTAAGGTTAATTTATTTATGTGATTATATTAGGATAATTAATTATGGTGAATAATCAAGGTTGATTAATTAATTTCAATAATTGCCAATGGTTTGTAATTAATTAATATTGATTAACAAGGATTAGTAAGTAATTAATCTTGTTTAAATTAATTATAAAATAGGTGATTAATTAATTTTTCTTATGGATGATTGAATCCTATTGAATGCCTTGAATTGTTTGATATCCCTGATGTGTGCTGTTTCGTGATATGAACATGTGGATTGAGCTGTGAACTGTGATTTATTTATCTGTGATGGTATTACTTATCTATCCATGAATGAAGATAAGTGTTATACGGATATACCGCTTATCGATATTGTTGTGCTTAAATTAATGATGGTTGTGATATATTATTATTGTGTGTAAAACCCCTGGACTACACCACACACACAAATATGGATTTCATGAGAAATTGGTTAAGTCACAGATATTTTGAATTTAATAATATTTTATTCAAATGGTGAAACGGTTTTGAAAGATGAATTTTGACTCCAAATGGTTTTGGGAATGGAATTGGGTTGAATATGGAAAGCTTTTAAAAAGGAAGTTTTGAAATTGAAATTTAGTTCGAATATAACATGTCTTATTTAAATTTTGAAATTATTTTGGAAATTATGGTTTGAAAGGGTTATAAAAGTTATACAATACATATATATAGGTTTAAAACTATTTTAAATAAATAGTTTTGGGTTATGAATTTAATTCAAATAGAACTTGCCAGGAATACGGCAATTTGCTGATTTTCCAATGTAAACTTTAAAAGGCTATAACTTGTACATATTTAATCGAATTTTTCCAAAACGAAAAATATTTGTTTTGAAATGATAATGGCTTTCATATAACGAAAGAATTTCCAATTTGTTGAAAGGATTTCAAGTTATTGGTGAATAAAATTGAAAATAGTTTTGAAAGCTAAGAATGAATCTTTGTTAAAGATTGGTGAACTTTGTTTCAAATTGAAGAGGCTCTTCAAGGGAGAATCTTTTGTTTAAAAGATTAAAAGTGGAAATTTGTTTAAACCGTTCAAAAGGAAAATCTTTAGGCTAAAAGTTGTGACTTAACTAAGATCCCAATATGTCCATATGGTTTTAAAATTAGCGCTCATTATTCGGTTTAGCCCGGAGAGGACTTTATGTCATAAAACTCATTCCGAATAATGATACGACGAAATGGAGTGCATTTGAAGACGGTGGTGAAGACCGAGTATTTTCGAAAACGAAAGGATTACTTATCAAATGTCTCTGCACTGAGTCGTGCCGGTATAGAGATCTCTATATGTAATGGGGAGTCCGATCGGGATTGTGAATACTCGGATTTGCAAGGGCTTCTTTGCGAAGTGCCTTCGGTTCCGTTCGAACCCGGAACGGACTTTTATGGATGTATGTACGACGTTACACTTTGAGATGTAAAGCTGGTTTCTATCAAATACATTTCTATTTGATGGCGGAGAATTTATTCTCTTAGCTTAACACCCTTCTTTGCGACGTACAAGCTCAGAGGTTATGTACTTGATATTTACTAGTGATACATTCCCAAGTAATGTGGCATGCTAAGTGCTGCTGATCATTTGTTGATCGAAGCATAGCTTTTGTGAAAAGCATAGCTTTGTGGACGAGACTTCGTCGAACCTTACAACCCGGAATGGTCGAAACAGGAAGAATGCGGCAAGGTTATGAGGGTCACGCCCTTTAGGGTATGCCCATTTCCTTCTGGATAAAAAGTGATATCATGGTATGGAGCCCAGATATTTTTCTTATGTGGTTGTTGGAATTTGTTGTTTTTGAGGCCTTGGATAAAAGTCGGCGACGACCGAGGGATGGAATACTCGTGTTAGTAGTTACCTAGTTACAAAGGTAACCCAGCCTTGTGTTGGTAGAGAGCTGGCTAAGTTCTCGGGGTGTCCCTCCAGAGGCGTAACCATTCGGTGAGGAAGTTCCTTAGCCTGACCATTTGTTGGAAATCCAATCGTCCAATACGTGACCTGTACAGTTTTAGTTGTAGAACCTGCCATCTAATATGGTAGCTATAGTAGGCATACTATAATGGTACGTATGTTGGTAAGATTAATATTGTACTTGCAAATGTTTTTGCACTATGCACTAATAATAATATCAAAATAAGTTTTCGCGTATCAAGCATGTTTGACTATCATAAGGAGAAATCTCCCCCTATTGTGCGTTTGCGTTGTGTATGTGGTGGAAGGCCTTATGGTAGTTTCATTTTCCAAAAAGCATTGCGGATTTCTTTTTTACTTCTTTTGTTGTTTGTTTTGGTTCAAAATAAAACTGTTTTTTGTTTGCTCACACCAGTCCCATGACTTACGTGGAGTTTATTGTTTCCTTTCTAAACTCTGGGTGCCCAAAATTTTCAACACGGGCAGCCTAGAGTCAGGTTATCAGATAGTCAGCCAGTAGGTGTAGATTCGATAGCCTTCAACCTTTGAAGTCATTGGTTTGACGATCGCACTGTGTTTCATCACAGCATGATGGTGGTTCGAGCTTCTGGTTTGGAGTTTGGAGCTTGGCATTGAAGATGTTATCTTTCCACTGCTATTGCTATTATCTCTTCTGCTGTCCTGTTATCTCTGCTGTTGTATATATCTTTGATATATGTTGATCATTTCACTTGTATAATTGTTGCATCAAATGTTATGCATCAATAAAATTATTCATTCTGTTTCCGTTGTGTTGTATTTACCTAATGTTGTTATAAGCTTCGGTGAATCAGATTTCAACGTTTGAATCTACGGCATTCGAATACGGGTGAAGTATGGATGTCGATTTTCGAGCGTTGAATTCTGGGTCGTCACACATATACATATATTATATTTTATAATTAGAAAACAAATTTTTATTAGTTTTAAAATATAGAGTTTTAAATCCAATTTATTTTCAAGATATTTATTTTTGAATCTCAAATCAAAATTCTATTTACAATATATATATATATATATATATATATATATTTATATATATATATATATATATTTAAAACAAACATATAACTCATTTAATTTGAAAAAATTCAAATTAATTTACAAATTAATCCAAAATTTTAAATTAATTACTAAATTTAATTTGGCTTAAAAACGAGATCGTTATAGTTTGGAGTTGTCATGTGGTCGTACGATAGATAAACGCACTAAAATCTATAACAAAAATTCAATGTACATATTGGATCCAAAAGCTATCTTCTCCATAAGATCGAATTATGACTCGAAACCTTTTCGATTGTGTTCGGAATAGGGGTATAACATTATGAACGCCTAGTGGCACGCCTCGATAGGAGGTCGAGATTTTTAGCTTGATTTCGGGACATTTGAATTCAATTTTAATTAAATTCAAAAACAAACCATATCAATACGTGTCTCCTGGTATAACACGTGTTCTCCCTGGTATAACACGCGTCTTTATGAAAAGAAAAAAAGAGAGAAGCCTTCTCGTTCAAAACAATTCTTCTTCCTCCCTCCTTCCAGTTAAAATCAAAATCGACATAGAAAAGAAGCAAAAAAATGTGTTAATGGCCGCCCACATCTTTATAAATCGAATCCCCTCAAATTGAATTCGTTATAAAAAAGGGTAATCCAAGTCGAAATCAGATCTGTTCTTCAAATTGCATCCTCTTTCGTTCCATCCTCCCTGCTCAATCTATCGAGCGAAATGGAGTTGCCGAATCGAACGCCTCATCCCATTTCCATTGAACATGTCGGTCGATATTCGCGAGGAGGAGGGGCCCAAGCTTAAGCATGCGCGAGTGATTCACGATCTTTCAGGAAAGGAGGAGGACGACCAGAGGTTAAGGCGGTAGGATGTCGCAACGTGTTTGAGCTCGAACAGCAGGCGAGGCGAAGGTCGCGGCAATCTCGAGTATGTGGTTCGCGATCGCGTTCGAGAGAGGATGACGTGAGAGCTCGGCGTTCTGAGTCAGCAAGGTGTATATAGATTTAAAAATTTACAGTTTCTTTAAAATTAACAATTTTGGTTTTAAAAATTGAATCAACTATGTGTGTGTATATATATATATATGTTAGGAAATGAATTTAGCATAAAGTATTTGCTAGTCTATTTATTAAATTATATATATATGTGTGTGTGTGTGTGTGTGTGTGTGTGTGTGTGTGTGTGTTACAGAAACAGAAGGAGATGAAACAATTATTGTAGAGCAAGTTTTATAGGATAATTTATTTCTATATGAACGTATATACAGTAAAGTAATTACTGTGGTTAATTACAGGAAGAGAAAACAAATTTTTCTAAGTATATATATATATATATATATAAATACTCACATATTTTAATATGTATAGGAATTTTCTATTGCTGTTAAGTTTATATATAAATCATTTTTATAAATGTATTTGATTTCAAAGGAAGATAAATATACATATTTTAATTTACAAGTTCACTTTAAAAATGGATTATGGTGATTTAATTGTCTAATTAACCCATTTAATTATTTTAGTTACTAAAAGGATTTTTAAAAAGGGAAATTATTTAGTAAAAATAAAGTGTTAGCTAATTAAATTTGTTAAATGGCAATAAATTGTATAGTTAATTCAAACGTTAATAAATCGTGAATTGTTTATACAAGGTCCAAAATCGTGAAGAAATAGTCGAGATGGAAATGGATTGGAAACATCAAAAATCAAAGGTGAATTAATCTCACTCATTTGGATTACCTTTTAAAATTTATATAGTTAAATTTTAATTATTGGTTGATTGTTTGAATTGATGATTTATTATCTGTCTAGATGTCATATTATATATATTGGAGTGATTGATTTCCCGCATTATATAGCAGAAGAGACCCTATGCCCCCCGCATAATAACGTATGATCCCATACACCACGATATTCCACCTCAAAGTAGGATTGGTATTTTATACTGTGCTAACATCTGTGGATGCAGGGAAACAGGTTGGAGGGATCCAACTCGATTCCTTAAATGTTGAATTTATTTTGTAATGTTATGTATGTAATAATCTATGATGGATTATATTGATATATTTGGAATTAAAATTATTGAATGCTATGGCTTGGTTAAATATATATTGGTATTTGAGAAAACCGAAATATATGTAAAGTTGGGATTTTTTAAAAGGGGATAAAATGGGAAATTTTTGAGTAAGATAATTATAGTGAATTCAAACAAATTAAAAGAATGATTCTGGGAAAATTAGGGATTTTAAATAAATGGGAAAAAGGACTTTTATTTAAAATAAGGACTTAAGCAATATTGTTTTGTAAATACGGAGAATTATATTTTAAAATTCAAGATTTGAATGAGTTTGGAAAATAAAAGGAGAATTTTGAAAAAAGGGTATGAAATTGGTATTTCCGATTTAAATAAGAATTTAAATCACAAATAAATGTGTGAATATGGGATGAATGGGTTTGAAATAAATTTGGATAAGTAAAGAAATTTAAAATGGAATTAATTTTGAAAATCAACTTGAAAATTTATTAAACTGGGTATATAAGGTGAAATAAGATATCAGTGGATATTTGAAATTATAAATTCATGGTAGAAATTTATAAAGGAATGGGTAATTTGTTTTAGAAATAAATAGTGGTTTATTTTAAAGGTGTAGAAAGGAAAGTGTATTTCCCTGAATAGCCAAGTATATTTTCGTAGAAAGATTTCCAAGTATGAATTAGAGTTTTAAAAGTTGTTTAAAAAGAATGTTTAGAAGAAATTATTATTTAGTGGTTTTAAAATCTTTTAAAAGTAAATATTTATTAAGTTAATTTTATAAGTAAAGTGTTTTAAAAGGTTTGATTAGGATTTGATTTAAAAAGTTGGGTATTAAATATTTATATTCTATCTAATAGTTCATTTTAAAATTTGTTTTGGTTTAAGTTTACATGAGAAATTATTTTAAAATTTCATAACTAATATTTTAAATAAAGTGTTTTAAATAGTTTTTATTTTAAGTGTTTTAAAGTATATATTTTTGGATAAAATGGTTTAAATTATTTTAAAATCTAAGTATTTAGACTTGGTGATTTTCAGTGGAAATAAATAATATTTGAAAATTTATTCCATGAGAGAAAAGTGATTTGAAAACCGTTTTCAAAGGGATGAAGTGTAGAAAAATATCTTGTGAAGGTATTTTGAAATAAATAATTTGAAAAACTATTAAGGCCTGATGGTTGTTTTGTAGATGTTATATGATAGTTAAATAACCGACTATCAATATTGGTCAATGCGATGACCGTTTCAAAAAGACCAGGATCGGAATTAATTTCCCGAAACCATTTCGATCTGGTTTGAACATTTTCGTGAGGAAGACAAGAGCTTGGAGTCGAAGATGGAGTAGTGAAGTGCAAGGGCTAATCGCTACTAATCCTGAGGGTGATTTCGAAATGGATGTAGTAGGAGTAGTGCCTTCGGTTCTGTTTGGACCCGAAACGGACTTGTATGGATGAATGCTATCAAAACATCGTCAGAAGGACGATGAGCATTCTAATTGAATGTGTGCTAAAAAGGTAACGCACAGCCTCGAGCCTCATCAACTGGGAATGCCTAAAAAAGGGGAGGTGCACACAAGGTTAAGTGGCTAGCAACCAATTAGTGTAAGGTCATCCCTGTCTAAATGCCCTTTTTTTGGCTGTGTGGGCGGTTGTTGATCCCAACCGTGGGGTGACCTTATTCGGACTATCCAGTAAGGGGTAGCTCCGGTCTTATGTTGCAGGGGATCATGGTGGTTCCTCGGTACGCTGATCTGGACTAGGTACTGTGACCGGTGATACCCCAGTAGCCCTATCATCGTATGGAATCCAATCTCCAATAAGCGCCTATACGGTTTTGATTGTGCGCAACTATTGCTGAAACGTAAGATGCAAGCATTTCAGTTAGATTCTATTTTATTTTCTATAGACACTATTATAATATCAAACGAATTTGATAAAAATGTTTTGGTTATCATAAGGTAAAAACCAGCATGTTTATTTATGGCATGGTCTTATGAGATACTTTTGATTTCAAAAGATTTTGAAAACTTTAATAATCCAATTAAGTGCATTTTCTCACTATGGTATTCCAGACTGACTCGGGTGTTATTTCACTATATTGCACGGGTCAGACCGAGTGTTATAGAATACAGATTCTGGATGGACTGCTATAGAGCTCAAGGGATGTGATGGATGGCGAGACGTATCACACGTATTTGAAAGTAATTACTGTGTGGCCAGCTATCACTTAGGATCGTGTAATATGGAATATAATTAAATCTAAATGCGGGAACAGATGATAATAGCAAAGTAAATGAAAAATGAGCACACCGGGAATTTTTATACTGGTTGAACTTCCTGTTCTACGTCCAGTCCCAGACTCCTTCTGGAATTTCACTAAGAATAATCCTCGCTGAACCCAGAGGAACAGGTTTACAACACCTTAACAACAGAACAGGATTTCAATGCCTCAACAGCCGAAGAGGACTTCACTTGCCTGAACAGCAAAACAGACTTCAACTTATACAAAGAGTATTTGACACAGTGTGTTCTCAATAACACGAATTTGTCTCTTGATAGTACAACCTTCCTATAATCTTCTCCTTTTGATATATATATATATATATGTATGTATGTATGTATGTAAGTATGTATGTATGTATGTGAAGAGTATGGAAAGAGTTAGATCGATTAGGTGAATAAAACTGATGATTCTAACATGTTTACATAGAGTATAAAGAGGTGTAATAATTCATGAATAGTTATTATGAAAGAGTATGGGCATATCTATTAATAAAAAGATGTATCTCTTCATGGAAAAGAAATGTCTATTCAAAAATATAGCCGTTGTAGGAATTTAAACGTCTGAAAATAAGAATTCAGACTTCTGAAATTGGTAACGTGTAATCCAGAAAGGAAATAGGTCATTTTTGACCAGATTCAGACGCCTGAAATTTTCAATTCAGACGTCTGAATATTGTATGAAAATTTAAATTAGATTACAGTTTAAGACGTCTGAATTTGACCTGAAAATACAATTTTGCTCTGTGCATGTGTGTATGTGTACGTGTCGATATATATATCTAAAGGAAAGATTTTAACATTATTTCAATTCTAAACAACAACTCAATACAACATATATGCAGCATGAAGTTCATTCGAATCCGGTCTTGTAGATATTCCTGCAACAACAAGTTAGTATAGAAAATCAACGTATATAGTTGTTGTAGTCAAAATATCATAAGTATGAAATGTTGTAAACGAGGTTTCAACATTCTCCCCCTTTTTGACGATGACAATTATATAACACAAGAAATATATATACATATACTCCCCCTATTCAAAAGCTCCCCCGCCAAAAAGCAAGTTAGAATACACCTTCTCCCCCTTTGGCATCGCAAAAGGGAAAAAATGAACAATAGATAAAGAAAATTGGAGTATTCAAAGCATACTACAAACCAACAAATAATTAAGGAGTTCATGACAGAAGATAGAAATAACATACAACAAAATAGTTCAAAATAAACTGAATAACATCTAAGGAATTCAAAATCTAGAACTTGAATCACTTCCTACATCATCATTATCATCATCATCTTCGTCTTCACCATTGTTGTTCCCCGAGCTTGATGACCATTGAAATGGAGCGGGGTTGAAAACTTCGGCAGATGATGAGGTGGAGCAACCAATACGTTCCCAAATTTTTTTTGGAAAGCCGCGAATGGAATTAAAACATTTTTCAGTTTTCTTCTCAAGATGTTCCATTCGGGATTTAAGCTTTGCTTCGTTTTGGGAAAGAGAGACTAAAGCATTTCTTGAGCTAGGGTCGGAAGAAAGAATAACTATTTCATCATTGTCTTCGTCTTCTGAGGGAGACGTAATTGGTTGAGCATGTGGAACATGATGACGAGGTTGGGGTTGGTTTTGATCACGGTTTGCAACCCATTCTTGAAAAGAGATATATGCCTAAATTCCCGGTCGTTTTGGCAAAACCATAAGCCCCAGTGTCTTGACCCAATTTCTTTGATTGATGTGAATTTGGAATCAAGAAAAGGAATGTTAAAATTTTGGAGAATCTTCATTATATAAGCACCATAATGAAAGGTCTTATATCATCTTCGTTGATTAACATCCATGAATTCTTCCAAAATCATTTGAGCCCAATTGATGGGTTGACCGGAGTAGATAGCATAGAGGGCTTGGAAGTTTATTTTATTAACAACTTCATAACTTCCTGTCTGTGGAATAAGGATCGAATCAAAGCTCTGTGGAGAATACGAGCTTGCGGGCGGAGTTGAATGGAAGTAAGTCTAGTAATGTCATCATTCAAGAATTGATGTGAGACCTCGCTCTATCTTCCAAGTTTAAAGAAACATCAATCTCATCCAAATCAGTCCCCGTTGATGGACATTGAAGAATTTCACCAAGTCTTGATAGATTTTAACTCTACAAACTAATGTCCAAATACAATCGTTGCGATTGTGAGGAGTATGATGGTCCAAATTCATATTAACATAGAACAATTTAACCAAAAGATGATTAATTTTGATATTGTTTGCAGCAAAAGAGACAAGAGATTCTAACCCATTTGCTCTTACAACTTGTTGAATCCGATAAACTTCGAATTCTTCAAATTTTATGAAAGAACCTGGAAAGAAATTAGATCTACTCATTTGAGCAAAACGTTGTCTTGCTTGCTCATTCCACAGCCACTGATCGACGTTTGGGGCAGATGATGAAGTAGGTGGGCTTGATCTTTTTTATTTTGGAGCCATTTGTGAATATGAGGAAGAAAGATTTGATTTTTAATGGGGAAAGACTGAAAAAGAAGATGAGGAATGAAGATAAAAGAAAGGTAGGGGATGAATAAAGGGGTAGTTACCTTGAGAAACGTGCAAAAGCAATTCAATTTTGTAAAGCCAGTAGATTTCAGACGTCTGAAATATACAATTCAGACGTATAAATCGAAGAAAGTCGAGTCAGAAAGAAAATAGTGCATTTTAGGCTATATTCAGACGTCTGAAATTTTGGATTCAGACGTCTGAATCTAAAGAAAAAATTCTTCTCCTACAATATTCAGATGTCTGAAACCTCTATTTCATATGTCTGAAAGTATATTTCAGACCTTTGAAAAAATGAAAAAAATAGATTAAATTAATATTTGAATGATTTAGTATATAAATATGATCGTTCGACAACAAATATAGATAAATGAAATCATTAGTCCGAATCAGTTGGAGTCTTGTACTCTCTCGATTCAATCTTGGTTATCTCTATGTATGGTCGCAATGGAGACCAATATGGTTGACATTCCCAAGAGTTTGGTGAAACCAAAGGACGTTGTGGACTAAGCTCCCATGGATTCGAAGTAGAAGGTTGGACTACATCTTTCTATGGAGATGTACCGCAGAATTTTAATGCCACTTGTTCAATGAAACTAAGTCGTTTAGCATTAACTTTCTGTTCGTAATACATCTCTCGTTGCAAATCCAAATATTCTTTATGGTTATGATGAATCTCGGTTATTTTTTATTTTGTGGATGGAGAACTGAAGAGAAGAAATCGTCGAGATTTCTTCTTTTCTGGAGTATAACCAGATGGTTCGTATGAAGGATGAGGTCTAGCCGGTTCATGTGGTGTTGGAGTAGCCAATATTTCTATAGAAGATGTAGAATATGATGAGGGTGAGTTGTCAGAGTTAGAATTGTTTTGTAATGCCATGGAGAGAAGGAGCAAAATCATTTTGAATTCCATTATGATAATTCTTTTGGTAAAAAGAAGAACAGAATTTGTGTGTATAAAAGAAAGTAAAAAGTTTAAAAACAGAATTTTAGTTAAAATAAATTGTGGCTAAAAAGTTTAAAATCGGTAATATACGCATATTTAAAGGCAAATAAAATAAGAGGTTGAAAATGGAAGTTAGTTTTAGTTACCTAATAGATAAGAGTTTGAGATGCAAAGATAAGTAGAAACATTAATATAAAAGATGTCATAAATTTTTAACAGAGACGATGCCAAGCTCTCGTCTGAGTTTGATAAAAACATTTTCTAAAAGAGGTTTTGTAAAAATGTCAGCCAACTGATTTTCAAAAGAAATAAAATCCAAATTCATTGTTCGTTTTTCAACATTGTCACAAAAAAAATGATGACGAATGTCAATATGTTTTTTTCGTGAATGATTGATAGGATTTTTAGACAAGTTAATAGAATTTGAATTGTCACAATATATAGTTGAATTTGTTAAATTTATATTGAAGTCTTTAAGTGCCTGTTGCATATATATTACTTGAGCACGAGCCAAAGCAGCAGAAATATATTCTGCTTCACATGTCGAAAGAGAAACACAGTTTTGTTTCTTACTAAACCAAGATACGAGTGATTTTCCAATAAAATGGCACGTACCACTTGTACTTTTTCGATCTGTTCGAGAACCACCAAAGTCAACATCACTATATGAAACTAACTCGAATGGGCATTCTTTAGGATAGAACAGACCGAAATCCATGGTGTTCGTGAGATAACGTAATATACCTTTCACGGCTCTTAAATGTGATTCCTTTGGGTTGGCCTGAAATCTAGCACACAAACATACACTCATCATTATGTCAGGTTGACTTGCTATTAAATATACTAATGATCCAATTATACTTTGGTATAATTTTTGGTCAACACTTTTGCCACTGTCATCTTTTTCAAGATGTGTTGATGTACTCGTTGGAGTTGGTTTGGAAGAAGTATTTTCCATTCCGAATCGTTTGATTAAATTATCACAATATTTTTCTTGATAAATGAAAATCCCATTTTGAAGTTGTTTAATTTGTAAACCAAGAAAATATGTTAGTTCTCCCACGTGAGACATTTCAAATTCCTTGGTCATTATTTCGAAGAAAACCTGACACAACTTGTCATTAGTAGAACCAAAAATGATATCATGAACATAAATTTGAACTATTAAAATATACTTTTTCGAATGTTTAATAAAAAGTGTTTGATCAACTTTTCCAATTTGAAATCCCGAAGAAACTAGATATGTCTTTAGTCGATCATACCAAGCACATGGTGCTTGTTTTAAACCATATAGGGCTTTCTTAAGTTTGTAGACATGATATGGAAATTTCTCGTGAATAAATATAGGAGGTTGTTCAACATACACATTTTCTTTTATATAACCATTCATAAAAGCACTTTTAAGGTCCATTTGATAAAGTTTGAAATTGTGAAAACATGCATAGGCCATTAAGATCTGTATTGCTGCTAGTCTTACAACCGGAGAAAATGTTTCTTCGTAGTCAATTCCTTCTTCTTGATTGTATCCTTGTGAAACTAACCTTTCTTTATTTCTGGTAAAGTTGCCTTGTTCATCTGCTTTGTTCTTGTAGACCCATTTTGTTCCAATAATAGTTTGGTCACTTGGTCCAGGAACTAATTCCTAAACTTCATTGTGTTCGAACTGATTCAGTTCTTCCTGCATTGCAATTATCCAGTAGTCGTTTGTGGAAGCTTCTTTGGGATTCTTTGGTTCGATATTTGAAAGGAATGCTACGTGGCCCATTTGATTTAATTGACTTCTAGTTCGTACGTTTGAATTAATTTCTCCGATAACATTTTGAACGGGATTGTAATATCCTAGAATTTCGGGGAATTTAAAATGTGATAATCTCTTAATTAAATCATTTAAAATTGATAAAATTGTTGGCTTCAAATATAAATAACCAAAATAAAATTTATGTGATGTTTTTAAATTTAGAGATAAATTGATTTTAAATAGGATAAATATTTAATTTGTGTTATTTTATAAATTTGATTTTTAATAGGCTTAACATTTCAATTTAATAAGTGTTGTTTAAACATATATTTATTTAAAAATTAACTTTAAAATTAGAAATAAATATTTCTAAATTTAATAGTATGTTTGTTTAATCTAATATAGATATATTTGATTTGATTTTTTTTAAATTGAAGTTTAAATTGAATTTGGATTTAAAATTTGAAATATGAATTGAAATTTGAAATTTAAAAAGAATTTATATCTTGAAAATAATTTTGGATATAAAAGGATTTATGAATAAAAAATTTATTTTAAAATAATTTTTTTATATTAATTTAAACCAAAAGAATTTTATTTACATAAATTTGGAAAATATTTATTTAGTAGTAAATAAATGCAAAAGCATTAAAATTAGCATTTAAAATGGATCAAATAATTTTATATGATTTTATAGAGAATCTAATTGGTTTTTATTTGATTTTCTTTTAAAAGTTTTATTTTTATAAAATAAGAAAAAGCATTCTTACATATTAGGAAATTTAATAATAAAGGCTTTTAAAATCATTTAAAAATAATTCAAAAATAAGGAATGACATGTGTTCATTTCTAAAACTCATTGAATACATGAGGTTATGAGTTAAACAATGGTTTTTGACAAATGTAAGAAAATTTAACAAGTGTCCTTATTTGTTTTTCTTTTTCTTTAATTTTATTAAACCATAAATTTTATCATATAAAACTTCCATTCTTTCTTTCTTCATTCTTTTTCTTTGAATTCAAACAAGAAATCAATGGCCACAAAACTGAAATATTCTCATATGCAAACCAAAATTCTCAAAAACCCTTCATTAATTAATAATTGAGGTTTATTAATTGATAATTAAAGGATAATTAATCTGGATTAGGGATTGATTAATTGATTAATTAAGTTAATCAAGGATGTGATTAATTAATTAAGGTTAGTAATTAATTAATGATTGTATGAGCAGGAGTAGGTGATTAATTCTTAAGGGATTAATTTAATTTAAGTAATTAAATTAATTATGATATGAATTGATAATGCCTGCTATGGACGATTATTTGTTGAATGTCTGAATTGGATGATATCTATTGGATTGATACCTATTGATGATGTGTTGTGACATTCTGTGATATGATATTGGTTATATCAATGATAAATGTGTGATATTTATCTGTGTTAATGTTGTGTGAATTCAAAGCATTGAATTGAATTGTATTGAATTGAATTGTTTAAACCTATAAAAAACTTGGCCTTTAAGACACGTTTGGTTCGATGAGACCGGGATCGGGTATCAAATTTGATTATCTGTGACGCCCCACCTCTATACCCTCGCTAGCCAAGGACACCACGGGGTAATGCCGTCAACTAGCGCGGAGGATAAGGCTGTTGAGGAACGACCATCCGTGTAATTGCTTCGTGCGAGCACCAGTATGCCAGATAAAATATAACATGCATTTCATCCCAAGAGGAAATCCGACATACCGACACAAACTCAAAGCTACTATACAGTGGCTATATATAATCTTCGGAAATAAATGTAGAAATAAGCATAACATAAATCAGTCACAGAAGTTCATATCACAAAGGCGAAAATAGATATGAATATTACACATGAAAGTGTATATCATAGTAGTGGTTAAACAAGATCCACAATATCATAAAAGAATAGTTACAAGTGCCACACAAAAGAATAAGTATACATCATTGAGTCTATGTCTCAAATGTATACAACCAAAAACTACTAATCTAAGTAGTTAGCCAAAAGTCAGGATAATAATCCCAGATAGAAAGTCAAGCAAAAGCACTGTAACATCTCGGTCTGACCCGAGTATTATTTAATAAGAAAATAATAAACGGATCAGTCTAACTATAAATATCAGATGAAATGATATAGAATAAGAGATATGACAAAAACGTATAATAACCAAAATGCCATACTGTGATAAGAATGTAATTGAAAATCGACAAGAGATTAATCAATATCACAAGAATCTTCTCAAAGATAAAAAGGATTGTCATACTCTTTATTTCATTTACCAAACCATAAATATTGACAATTATATCAATGCCTATCACAAAAGTTAATGACACACAAATTCACCAATGCACAAATATTGATAGAACTTATCAATGAAACCAAAAAAATTGGTGAAACACAAATTCTAGAAATCGTCGATAGAAATCCAGAAATCACAAAAAGGGGGGAGGCCTATCACAAAACGGGAGTATGAAATCTCACCAATACGTGTATCACAAAATGGAACGCTATTCCATGTTGCTAACCATTAATTTTGAGCCAAAGCTCCACAAAACGGCCCGAAGACCATGGGTCGCTACCCCACCAAATTGAGCCGAAGCTCCACAGAAACGGGGTTTAGCCTCCCTCGCGGACAAAGAGACATCGCACATTGCTAGTCTCAATCAAAAAAAATGAACATCATCGATCATCAAGAAGTGTCAATTACACTAAGCTAGTAAATATATGAGCTTAGCTTCATGTCCCATAACCACTAGCTTAACTTAAATATTTACGAAAAAATTGTAGATCTCCACTCGAAAATTGCCACAAGAGATTCAATCGAATAAGTCCAAGAATTAACCGACGAAGTAAACGCAAGCGTTTCATACCACTTGTTTTACTAAGTCGTTTAATTAGATTTCTCATACGAGTGATGTAAAGGTTTGTATATACTAGTACGTTGGAAAATGGTTTTATAAACGAGTTTGATATTGAAAATAAAATTTAAATAATCTTTGATAAAGAGTTTGAATATTTACTACTAGTATAGAAACCTTTGTATTTTAAAGTGACAAACTATAAAAATGATTGTAGAAACAATCAATCATAAAAATCCACATACGAAGACATGAATCAAATCCAAAGAAACAGATAAAGAATCCATCGAAATGGATATTCAAAAATACCTAAAAAGGAGTCATCAAAGTCGTAATAAATGATAACAACAAATAGGATCATCACGAATCGATTCAATTTGGAAATTCAATTCCAAAAGACAAAGTGGGATGAAACAGCAAATTCAGTTGACTAAACAGAGATTTCAGTTGACTGAACAGAGATTTCAGTTGACTGAACAGCAAATTCAGTTGACTGAACAGAGATTTTCAGTTGACTGAATTCTGCCTGGAAGCTTTCTGTTTTCAGGTTCAGTCGACTGAACAGCAAATTCAGTCGACTGAACAACAAATTCAGTTGACTGAACAAAGATTTTCAGTTGACTGAATTCTGCCTGAAAACTTTCGGGTTCCAGATTCAGTCGACTGAACAGAGATTTCGGTCGACTGAATCATGCCTGGGCTGTTTTTCAACCTATCCAAATATAGAGCAAACTCTTCCAAAATGCAACCGGATGACATTGGCTCTAAGGGTTTATGCCAATAGGCAACCCGGCCCTATATGCTCCTCGATGCATCACCAAAAGCATGATCAAACATCCATAAAAGGATTTTCACACAAATTTAACTTAAAAACCCAAAAATTGGAATATCCACAAAACCAATCCAAATCAAGTGCAAATTCACATGAAGAGGTGTTAGGAATTCATACCTAACAACCAAAGATAATTATAGTCATAGATGTGACATAAAAATCTCACATTTAAACCCAAAACAAATGAAGAAGAAGCTATAGAGCAATGGCAAGGACAATCACTCTTCAATTCCAACCCAAAGTGCTTTAGGAATTTCTGAAATTGATAAGAGAATGAGTTGGAGAAGAAGAAGAGGAGGCTTACCAAAGCTTCTTCTATTTATTTGGAGCTAGAACTTGATTTGTAGATGGAAACAAGGGCTTGGAGTTTTAATTTCCCATTCCTCTCTCCATTGTTGCTAAAGCTTGAGTATTAGGAAATAGAAAGGAATTAATGAAGAGAAGAGGGGTGAAGTTTGGGTCTAATGGGCTAAAACAAAAACCAAAGCCCTAAGTGAAAAAGTAGGAAAATTCTACTATCTCCAAATATATCGAAGTTTATACTCAAAAAGCTCGCAAACGTCATTTTGAACTCAATGGAGGTGGTCTCAAGTCCTAATTTGACTGTTTGCAAAAAACTAGCTTTTCAGACTATAATCCAACTAACGATGAAATATTTAAATAAAATATTTAAATACCCAATCATAAAATATGCGGATTGTTACAGACTCCCATCCTTAAAGAAATTACGTCCTTGCAATCATAAGAAACAAATGAACAAAAATTAACAACCATAAAAGCATATCAACACAAAAAGAAGAAATTTTTAAAATAAAAAGTTCACCTCAAAGAGCACGAGAAAGTAAGTGCGGATGTGTTCGCTCGATGAATTCTCTAGATTCCCAAGAAAAATCCTTAGGATTTGAGGACCATTGAACTTTCACCAGTGGAACATCTTTATTTCGAAGGCGTTTAATCTCCGAAGCAATGATAATAGGATGTTGCTCATAAGTCAAATTAGGCGAAACTTCAATTTCTTTCACACGGTCGGGCTCAAGAATAGAATCGGAATCTCGAAGGCATTTTCGTAATTGAGAAACGTGAAACACGTCATGAATAGCAGAAAACTGAGCCGGTAATAAGAGGCGATAAGCCACAGAACAAATACGTTCGGTGATAGGAAATGGACCAATATATCGAGGTGCTAGCTTTCTCGATCGATTGAAACGCACAACACCCTTCATAAGTGAAACACGAATAAACACAAAATCTCCCACAGAAAATTCTAATTTCCTTCTTCGGTTATCGGCATAGGATTTTTATCTACTTTGGACCTCTTTCATCCTATGACGAATAAGGTCGATCTTTTCTATGGAATCACGACTAAAATCTGGACCAAGAACCAGCTTCTCACCAGCCTCAAGCCAACAAGAATAAGATCGACATGGCCTTCCATAGAGTGCCTCAAAAGGTGCCATACCAATAGTAGATTGGAAGCTATTATTATAGGAAAACTCAACAAGAGAAATATGATCTTCCCAACCTCCACCAAAATCAAGAACATATGAACAAAGAAGATCTTCAAGAGTTCGATTCACACGCTCGGTTTGTCCATCGGACTGAGGATGATAAGCGATGCTAAAATTAAGCTTCGTTCCCAAATCTTTTTAAAGACTCTTCCAAAATCCACTAGTAAACAATGGATCACGATCACTAACAATAGAAGTAGGAACTCCATGCAATTTTACAATTTCTTTAATGAAGAGTTTGGCCAAGAGAGGAACGGTTCGATTGGACCGAACGGGAATAAAATGGGTGGATTTAGTAAGTCTATCAACTATCACCCATAAGATATCATGACCTGAACTAGAACGGGGAAGGCCGTCTATAAAATCCATGGAAATTTGGTCCCACTTCCAAATTGGAATTTCTAAAGGTTGTAATAACCCACCGGGCCTTTGGTGCTCGGCCTTGACAAGTTGGCAAGTCATGCAGCGCTTAACAAAGTTAGCAATATCAGATTTCATTCCATCCCAATAATAAAGTCGCTTCATATCCGCATACATTTTACTATTACCGGGATGAATGGTAAATTTAGAATGGGAATCTTCTAAAATATCTTTACGAAGATCACTAATATTTAGCATGATAAGTCTACCAAATTTTCGACTACCGCGACTAGAATCAATATTAAAGTCTTTCGAACTTTCAATACCAATTTTATCCCTAAAATTTTGGCCAAGAAGAGCCAATTCGGGATCTAACTTTTGAGCTTCAAGAATGCGGTCTAAAAGAGAAGGATGAGCCTCAAGGCTACATAAAACAAGAGATGAACATAAATCGGAAACACGATTTCGAATCTCACAAGTGGATAAAACACCGAGATCATTCCATTCGGATATCATCATAGAAACAACCGCTTGTTTCTTGTGACTAAGTGCATCGGCAACACGATTTCCCTTTCCGGGAGTATAAAGAATATCAAGATCATAAGATGCAAGGAATTCGAGTCAACGTTGTTAACGCAAATTAAGTTTTTTT
Organism: Allium cepa; assembly: GCA_030765085.1. Lineage (NCBI taxonomy): Eukaryota > Viridiplantae > Streptophyta > Magnoliopsida > Asparagales > Amaryllidaceae > Allium > Allium cepa. The sequence continues at coordinate 1,055,092,666 of CM060932.1, forward strand.
GGGAAAATAAATACTTCAAAGATTTATGATCGGTATAGAGAACAAATTTCTCTCCCAAAAGATAATGAAGCCAAATTTTAAGGGCGAAAACAATAGCCACGAGCTCTAAATCATGAGTGGCATATCTAGTCTCGGTTGGCATCAATTGCCTAGAAGCATAAGCAATAACACGTTCTCTTTGCATAAGAACGGCACCCAAACCAACGCGACTAGCATTGGTATAAACAATAAAATCTTGATTCCCTTCGGGAATAACAAGAATAGGAGCATCAGAAAGGAGTTCTTTTAATTTTTGAAAAGAAGCTTCACATTTGTCCGACCAAATGTATTTAACACCTTTCTTTATTAAGCTAGCAAGAGGCACGACAATTTTAGAAAAGTCTTTGATAAAACGACGTTAATAACCCGCCAATCCGAGAAAACTACGAATTTCCGTCACACTCTCCGGTCTCTTCCAATTATGAATCGCTTCAATCTTTGAAGGATCTACGGAAATTCTGGATTCGGAAATAATATGACCGAGAAACTTCACACGAGATTGCCAAAAGTGGCATTTAGAAAATTTTGCTTTCAATTGATTGCTCCTAATAGTTTCCAACACAATCTGAAGATGCTTTTCATGTTCCTCCTCGGTTTTAGAATACACAAGAATATCATCAATAAAGAAGAGAACAAATCGATCGAGGAAGTCTTTGAAAACTCTATTCATAAGGTCAATGAAATAAGCCGGAGCTTTCGTTAAACCAAATGGCATAACAAGTCATTCATAAGATCCATAACGAGTACGGAACGATGTCAAACGAATGCTATCCTCTGGAATACGAAGCTGATGAAAACCGGTTGCTAAGTCTAATTGTGAAAAGACTCTAGCACCACTAAGTTGATCGAATAGATCATCAATCCGAGGTAAAGGATATTTATTCTTGATAGTAAGATCATTAAGCTTACGGTAGTCAATGCAAAGCCAAAGTGTACCATCGGATTTCTTCACAAAAATAGCCGAAGCTCTCCAAGGAGAGGAACTAGAGCGAATAAATTGCTTCATCTCCAATTCGGATAATTGTTTATGCATCTCCTCATTTTCTTTATTGGACATGTGATAAGGAGGACGAGTGATAGGTTGAGCTCCAGGAATGAGATTAATTTTGAACTCAATTGCTCGCTTATGTGGTAATCCTAAAACTGGCTCAAATATATCGGAAAATTCATGAACAACGTGAATAAGAGAAATGACATATTCCTCATCATCATGTGGATTTAAAGAATATAAAGATGCTGCCAAGCTGGAATCCGAATCTTTAAGATCAATAGAAATCTGCTTAACAGATTAAGGATGTCGAAGATGAATAGTCTGCTCAGGACAAAGGATTTGAGCTTCATAGCGGTTAAGCCAATCCATTCCCAAAATCATTCCGAAGCCAAGGTAACGCATAACATGCAAATCGGCACAGAAAGAAAAATCACAAAAAATAATCTCGACATCTTTACAAAGCAAACTAATTGTTGTGGATCCACCAACCGGATTCGCAATTCTCAAAGAAGTCATTAAAGCAACAACACTTAAAGAAAAAGTATCAACAAGTTCTTTTGATATAAAAGAATGGGACGCACCCGTATCAAAAAGAACTCGAATAGGTTGATCACGAAATAAAATAATGTCATCAAGGATAAGATGAGAAATACCTTGACCACGAGAAGTGTTACTAGGAGTTTGCACCACATTAAGCTTTCCCTCCCTCCTGCCTTGAAGTTTGGGACATGCGAATATATAATGGCCCGAACTTTTGCAATAGCGACAAGCAAGGGGATTTGAACACTTATTAGCATAATGGTCTTTAGAACCACAATTGTAGCATTGCCCACTACTAGAGGCAGAAGTCTTTGCCACCGGAGTTTCTTGCTTCCCTTTCTTATTGGGATAAGGACCTTTGAACTTACTAGGCCTTTTCTTGTTGTTGAAGTTTGGTTTGGCATCCATAACTTCAACGTCGCTTTCCTTATCCACCTCTTCAAGACGAAGAGCGATATCAATGAGTTGATCAAAAGAAACTTCTAATTTTAGAAGTAATGGCTTCTTGAGATTTTTGTTCAAGCCATAGACAAATCTTTGGTTCTTCTTCAATGGGGTATTTATGTATTCGACCCCGTATTTAGAAAGTGACTCGAAGGATGCGACATAATCTGCCACGGAGGATTCACCTTGCACAAGGTCAATGAAACGACAAGCCAATGTCACCCTCTCAGCTTCTGGCACAAACTTTAATTTGAATCGTTCCCGGAATTTCTCCCAAGTAAGATCCGCTTCATTTATTTCAGAAATAAGAAGCTCATACCAATCTAATGCTCTTTATTGGAGCATACTAGAGGCCACCTGAACTCAGTGAAGATCAATAAGACTCATGTGAGAAAAGATTCGATCGCATGATCTTAGCCAAGCCTGGACTTCAATAATGGTTTCAGAACCTTTGAATGGCTTCCCACCCAAATGGGTATAATCGTTGCACAAACGTGCAAATCCGGACATAGGGTGAGTAGATTCCGGATTAGAACCGGCTGCTTGAGCATTCATTACTAGATCAAGAAGCTGCTCGGAAGACATAAATACTCCATCTTGGGGAGTAGCACTAGATTGACCGGCGCTGGGACGACCAGGTCTAACCATTTCTCTTCATTAAGAAAGAAAGAAGAAGAAGAAAAAGGTTATTCACAAAATGAATATCAAGCAATAATGATTGATAAAACAAGGAATCACAAAAGAAAATAGGATAGGACGGTTCGAAGACCCGAATAAAATCCTAAGGCACGACTCCTAAGATAGACTTAGGACGATGATCCTTGTTAAATTATTCTACATTGTTCTGAAGTTTTGCTCTGATACCAAGCTGTGACGCCCCACCTCTATACCCACGCTAGCCACGGACACCACGGGGTAATGTCGTCAACTAGCGCGGAGGATAAGGCTGTTGAGGAGCGACCATACATGTAATTGCTTCATGCGAGCACCGAAATGCCAGATAAAATATAACATGCATTTCATCCCAAGAGGAAATCCGACATATCGACACAAACTCAAAGCTACTATACAGTGGCTATATATAATCTTCGAAAACAAATATAGAAATAAGCATAACATAAATCAGTCATAGAAGTTCATATCACAAAGGCGGAAACAGATCTGAATATTACACATGAAAGTGTATATCAGAGTAGTGGTCAAACAAGATCCACAATATCACAAAAGAATAGTTACAAGTGCCACACAAAAGAATAAGTATACATCAATGAGTCTATATCTCAAAGGTATACAACCAAAAACTACAATTCTAAGCAGTTAGCCAAAAGTCAGGATAATAATCCCAGATAAGAAGTCAAGCAGAAGCACCTGTAACATCTCGGTCTGACCCGAGTATTATTTAATAAGAAAATAATAAATGGATCAGTCTAACTATAAATATCAGATGAAATGATATAGAATAAGAGATACGACAAAAACGTATAATAACCAAAATGTCATACTGTGATAAGCATGTAATTGAAAATCGACAAGAGATTAATCAATATCACAAGAATCTTCTCAAAGATAAAAAGGATTGTCATACTCTTTATTTCATTTACCAAACCATAAATATTGACAATTATATCAATGCCAACCACAAAAGCTAATGACACACAAATTCACCAATGCACAAATATTGATAGAACTTATCAATGAAACCACAAAAATTGATGAAATACAAATTCTAGAAATCGTCAATAGAAATCCAGTAATCACAAAAAGGGGGGAGGCCTATCACAAAACGGGAGCATGAAAACTCACCAACACGTGTATCATAAAATGGAACGCTATTCCATGGTTGCTAACCATTAATTTCGGGCCGAAGCTTCACAAAACGGCCTGAAGACCACGGGTCGCTAACCCACCAAATTGAGCTGAAGCTCCACAGAAACGGGGTTTAGTCTCCCTCGCAGACAAAGAGACATCGCACAATGCTAGTCCAAATCACAAAAAAAAATGATCATCGTCGATCATCAAGAAGTGTAAATTACACTTAGCTAGTAAATATATGAGCTTAGCTTCATGTCCCATAGCCACTAGCTTAACTTAAATATTTACGAACAAATTGTAGATCCCCACTCGAAAATTGCCACAAGAGATTCAATCGAACAAGTTCAAGAATTAACCGGTGAAGTAAACGCAAGCGTTTCATACCACTTGTTTTACTAAGTCGTTTAATTAGATTTCTTATACGAGTGATGTAAAGGTTTGTATATACTAGTAGGTTGGAAAACGGTTTACAAACGAGTTTGATATTGAAAATAGAGTTTAAATAATCTTTGATAAAGAGTTTGAAAATTTACTACTAGTATAGAAACCTTTGTATTTTAAAGTGACAAACCATAAAAATGATTGTAGAAACAACAATCATAAAAATCCACATACGAAGACATGAATCAAATCCAAAGAAACCGATAAAGAATCCATCGAAATGGAAATTCAAAAATCCCTAAAAAGGAGTCATCAAAGTCGTAATAAATGATAACAACAAATAGGATCATCACGAATCGATTCAAATTGGAAATTCAATCCCAAAAGGCAAAGTGCGCTGAAACAGCAAATTCAGTTGACTGAACAGAGATTTCAGTTGACTGAACAGAGATTTCAGTTGACTGAACAGCAAATTCAGTTGACTGAACAGCAAATTCAGTTGACTGAACAAAGATTTTCAGTTGACTGAATTCTGCCTGGAAACTTTCTGTTTCTAGGTTCAGTCGACTGAACAGCAAATTCAGTCGACTGAACAGCAAATTCAGTCGACTGAACAAAGATTTTCAGTTGACTGAATTCCGCCTGAAAACTTTCGGGTTCCAGATTCAGTCGACTGAACTGAGATTTCAGTCGACTGAATCATGCATGGGCTGTTTTTCAGCCTATCCAAATGAAGAGCAAACTCTTCCAAAATGCAACCGGATGAACATTGGCTCTAAGTGTTTATGCCAATAGGCAACCCGACCCTATATGCTCCTCGATGCATCACCAAAAGCATGGTCAAACATCCATAAATGGATTTTCACACAAATTTAACTTAAAAACCCAAAAATTGGAATATTCACAAAACCAATCCAAATCAAGAGCAAATTCACATAAAGATGTGTCAGGAATTTATACCTAACAACCAAAGATAATTATAGCCATAGATGTTGGATAAAAATCTCACCTTTAAACCCAAAACAAATGAAGAAGAAGCTATAGAGCAATGGCAAGGACAATCACTCTTCAATTCCAACCCAAAGAGCTTTAGGAATTTCTGAAATTGATAAGAGAATGAGTTGGAGAAGAAGAAGAGAAGGCTTACCAAAGCTTCTTCTATTTATTTGGAGCTAGAACTTGATTTGCAGATGGAAACTAGGGCTTGGAGTTTTAATTTCTCATTCCTCTCTCCATTGTTGCTAAAGCTTGAGTATTAGGAAATAGAAAGGAAGTAATGAAGAGAAGAGGGGTGAAGTTTGGGTCTAATGGGCTGAAACAAAAACCAAAGCCCTAAGTGAAAAAATAGCAAAATTCTACTATCTCCAAACATATCGAAGTTTATACTCAAAAAGATCGCAAACGTCATTTTGAACTCAATGGGGGTGGTCTCGAGTCCTAATTTGACTGTTTGCAAAAAGTATCTTTTTGGACTATAATCTGACTAACGATGAAATATTTAAATAAAATATTTAAATACTCAGTCGTAAAATATGCGGGTTGTTACATTATCCGAAAACCACATCGATCCAAGTTAAACGTTAGGTCGTGAATTCAAGTGAAGATCGAGTTGAAGACTCGAAGTGTAAGAACTATCTGTCGTTAAAACCCCTGAGGGTGATTCCAATACGAGTATAACAGAGATAGTACTTTCAGGTTCGAGATGGAGATTTCAGAGTGCAAGGGTTATAGTCGTTAACTCTGAGGGTGATTCCAAAATGAGTGTAATGAAATAATGCCTTCGGTTTCGTTCTAACCCGGAACGAACTTGTATGGATTGAATGCTTTCAGAACATCGTTAGGTGGACGATGAGTATTCTAAGATAGATTTGTTCTATAAAGGTAATCGTAGCCTCAAGCCTCATCAACCGGGAATAGCTAAAACATGGGAGGTGCAGTAAGGCTAAGTTGGTCATGCCCAAGTAGGACGAGATTTACCCCTGTCTAGATGTCCCTTTTTATTCGGCAGTGTGGGAGATTGCTAGCTAGAATCGCTGGGGTTGTCTTGTTCGGAACTGTTCAGTAAGGAATGGTTCTGGCTTTGTGTTGCAGGGGGTCGGGAGAGATCCTCGGTACAGTGATCTAGGCCACGTACTATGACGAGCGGTACTCCAGTAGCCCTGCCATTGATGGAAACCCATTCTTCCTACGTGCCCTTACGGTTTTGATTGTATTACCCACTTTTGTGGCTAGTAGCTGGAATTTAATAGATGTAACAATTTCGGCTATTTTCTATTTATTTGAAAACCCTAGACACTATTATAATATCACTGGATTTCCTATCAAATGTTCTGGTTGGCGTAAGGTAAAAACTTACCCATGTTTATGTATGGGGAGTCTTACGTGATACTTTTTATTTCAAAGGTTTTTAAAAGTTAAGCAACTTTAACCCGTTTACTCACACCAGACATATGTCTGACCCGGAGTTTATTCTGTTTTTCTTAAACTCTTGGGTACTCAAATTTTTACGAGTAGCCAAGGGACTCAGGTCTTCTTTGACGAATACTGGAGGAGATATGGAGCAGGAGGCTTCAGCGTTTTTAGTTATATTGTGTTTCCGCTCTGATGTATCTCTGTGATGTATGTGTTGTATTTGAGTTGTAGAATAGACAGACTTTTATAACTGTCTGTTTTGTGTTGTTATATCTATATAACTTTGATATGTAATAGACTATATAATAGTTATGTTATATATTATAATTTGTTCCGTTCCGCTATGAGATTCTGATATTGTTGAGTTCTTTCCTTCTATCTATTCTATTTCTACCTCTTTCTTTCTTAAAGATGATGCGTCTTTCTGTGGAGAGAAAGGTGGGTCGTTTCACTTGGTATCAGAGCATAGGTTGAGATAATACCTAGGCTCTGGAGTTGTGTCTATCTTAAGAGCGCGTATTTGTAATTTTTATATAACTATATACTTATATAAATATGTTGGGTATCAGTTCGAATTTCCAACATGAGTTTTAGAGGAGTTTTATCTCTCTCTTTGTTTAGTTGACCGTCCTACCTGTGTATCTAACCCTATAGACGGATAATCAAGATAGATCAGATCTGTAGAGGCTTAAGATTTTCTTATCTCCCCTTTAGTTTTTCTAGAGACCTTTATTTGATTTAAAAGGTTTTTGATCTTGTTTGGGATTTGGGTTGGTTGGATGGTATTGGGCTGTTGATGTGCGAAGCAAGGATTGTATCTTTGGAGGCTGAGTTGGGAAGAATCGCAAAAGTGACTTACGATGATGCCAGAGTTCTTTTTAGTCATCTTCTGCATGGAGTGAGGCATCTCCAGAAGGTGTGGAGTCCATCGAGGTGGTCAGTGATTTTCCGAATGTTCTGAGGGAGCGAAGGTTTTCCTCATCGGGAGATAGAGATTTGGATCGTCTTTAGTTTCGGAAGCAGTGCCTGTTGTTCAGCCTAGTTTTTCCCGGTTGGAGTTCAGTTGTAGTCTTTGTGGCCTAGACCGATACGTCTTTTGATATTCTGTGTGGATTTGAAGGATCGAGTTTTTAGGATGTGTGGTATAAGTTGTTCTTGTTTTCATCAATATTTTTCTTGTCTACTCCAAGTCCGAGGAGGAAAGCTAACGACATTTGGAGTTAGTGTTAGAGGCTTTGATGAAGCATTTTTTTTTGGTGATAGTATTTCTGTAGATCTAGCCTGGATAGCTACTATTCAGAAGTAGAAGCAATCGAAGTTTTCTGGTTTGGCAGAGTTCTACAGGAATAGAAGTGGAACTGAGTATGAAGAAATTTTCTCAGATTCAAAGGCAAGGCTGACTAGTGTTCCCGTTCTAGCTATCTCTGATGGCAAGAATAAGTTTGAGATCTGCTCGAACGTTTGTGAGTGTCTGAGATAGATGAAGTGAGTCAAGAGTGGTCAATGTTCCAGTTTGGAGGTGGATGGCCAAGGAACATTGAGGATCATAGAAAAGGATTTGTGTTCCGAATTCTTGGATTTTGAAGCAAGAAGTTTTGGCAGGGAGCCATCGCTTCAGATTGTGTCCAACCCATGGTGTTCAGAGATATATGGATATGTAGAGAGTCTTCTGGTGGCCGAGCTTGAAAAGGGATGTTGCTGTTTTCATCTTTGGGTGTGCGATCTGTCAGCTAATGGAGGTGATCAACAGAAGACCGCCGGTTTGTTGCAACTTTTGGAAGTCCCAGTGGGAAGTGATTTATTTTTGATTTCTTCGACGGTTTGCCAAGGACCAAAAAGGGAAATAAAGGAATATTGGTGATTGTGAATTGGTTAACCAAGAACGCCTATTTTATTCTGGTCGAGGCAATCCGTTCTGTAGCATCTTTGGCTGAGTTTTTCTTGAGAGTTTATCTGACTGCTTGATGTTCCAGTCAGCATTGTTAGCAATAGTGATCTTATCTTCTCCAGCTAGTTTGGGAGGCTTTACAAATCAGCTTGGGATTCGAAATTTAATTTGGATATAGCTTATCATTCCCAGACCAACGGAAAGGCTGAACCAAACCTTAGAGATTGAGAGAGCTTGTGTTTTGGATTTTTGTGGATGTTAGGTGGATCATCTGCATTTATTGGAATTCTAATATAGTTATCAGGCGAGTATCTAGATGCCATCCTGTGAAGCTTTGATTAGAAGACCTTGTAGATTTCCATTCTATTGGGAAGAGTCAGGAGATCGTCTGGTTCTTGGTCCAATTTTGGTCTGTGAGGTATCTGCGATGGTGGAGCTTGTCAGGAGAAGATTAGTGTTGTAGTCTTCAGGATTGAATTGCCAGTTTGGATGGCTGGAATTCACATTGTTTTTCACGTATCTCATCTGAGGAAATACGTGAACGATCTATCTTTTGTTTTAAAGTTAGGATTTTAGAGTTTGTCTTGAGAAACTCTGAATAGTTTTAGGAAGACTTATCTGGATCGATGTCCGGATAGCTAGGATTGTTTGATTGAATGAATTGTTTGTTTAAATAAACTGTTTGTTTGGATGAATTGTTGTTTGATTGATAGTGTTTGGCTGATAGGTATGCTTGAATGGTTAAAATGAAATAAAAGGTTATGGATTATCTTTATTTTAAATTTCGAGGACGAACTTCTTTTAAGGGAGAAGGAATGTAATATCCCGGAATTTCGGAGAATTTAAAATGTGATAATCTCTTAATTAAATCATTTAAAATTGATAAAATTGTTATCTTCAAATATAAATAACCAAAATAAAATTTATGTGATGTTTTTAAATTTAGAGATAAATTGATTTTAAATGGAATGATTATTTAATTTGTGTTATTTTATAAATTTGATTTTTAATAGGCTTAACATTTCAATTTAATAAGTGTCGTTTAAATATATATTTATTTAAAAATTAACTTTAAAATTAGAATTTAATATTTCTAAATTTAATAGTATGTTTGTTTAATCTAATATAGATATATTTGATTTGATTTTTTTCAAATTGAAGTTTAAATTGAATTTGGATTTAAAATTTGAAATTTGAATTGAAATTTGAAATTTGAAATTTAAAAAGAATTTATATCTTGTACATAATTTTCGATATAAAAGGATTTATGAATAAGTTTTTATTTTAAAATAAAATTTGTTTTATATTAATTTAAAACAAAAGAATTTTATTTATATAAATTTGGAAAATATTAATTTAAAACAAAAGAATTTTATTTATATAAATTTAGAAAATATTTATTTAATAGTAAATAAATGCAAAAGCATTTAAATTAGCATTTAAAATGGATCAAATAATTTTATATGATTTTATTTAGAATCTAATTGGTTTTTATTTGATTTTCTTTTTAAAGTTTTATTTTTATAAAATAAGAAAAAGCATTTATAAATTAGTAAAGTACTTACATATTAGGAAACTTAATAATAAAGGCTTTTAAAATCATTTAAAAATAATTTAAAAATAAGGAATGACATGTGTTCATTTCTAAAACTCATTGAATACATGTGTTATGAGTTAAACAATGGTTTTTGACAAATGTACGAAGATTTAACAAGTGTCCTTATTTGTTTTTCTTTTTCTTTAATTTTATTAAACCATAAATTTTATCATATAAAACTTCCATTCTTTCTTTCTTCATTCTTTTTCTTTGAATTCAAACAAGAAATCAATGGCCACAAAACTGAAATATTCTCATATGCAAACCAAAATTCTCAAAAACCCTGCTATTTCTTCTCAAACCTGAAACTATCTCCTCTGAAACAATTTCAAAGCCTATAATCTTCTCCACAACAAAACAAAATCCAAACATCAGATTTTGAAACCCTGCAACCTTGAGCCTGAAAATTTTTTTACAACCTTGTAAACATTTTCTCAAGAACACTTCAAGCATTTTCTAGGCCTGCAGAAATCTTCAAAGCTGTAATACTTTTTATCAAGCCTGTGGAAGCATTAAAAAAAGAGAAAGCTCGAAAACTTTCTGTTATCAAAAACCTGGAAACAACCAATTTTCAGAGTCTAGATCATATCATCATGTTCTAGTTTTAAAGCAATCCAGTACCAAGCATTTTAGTTCCTAAGTTTGAGTAATACAAAGTATCAGAAATCAAAGCTTTCAGGAATTAGCAACAATAGTTTTCAAATTTCCAAAAAGGGCTTCAGTTCAATCCAGTTTCTAAAACTCTTTGCAAATTCAAAAGGTGAGTAAACATCTAATTTTAAAACTTAAGTAGGTTAAAATTGTTGCTTAAGTTATTACTGTGATATTGATTCCTGCGTGTGTGGATAGTATTATACAATCTGTAGTTATGAATGCATTTGAATCTGCATGACTTGATATTTGTGTTTCTCTGTTCATACCTGATTACAGAGGTTTAAAAAAAACCAAAGTTCAAAACTTCCCATATAAACACTTTGCAGCTTTTGGTTTTCAAACAAGTTAGTCGAGTTTAAACTCCATCTTGATTATGAAAACAAGTTTAAGTAATTTAAGTTTAGCAATTTCCTGTAAACAAGAAAAATGCAGTGGTAACTTGAATAATGTAATAAATAAAATGTTGTGTTATATTGATTCATGTATATATCTCAAATCATCATTGAAAATTATGATTTTTAAAACAAAAATCTAAATTTTTAATATTGGATTGAATGTAAATTTTGGGGTTTTCTAGAAAATGGGTTTTTGGTGATTTCTGGAAGGAGTATTTGGGGTGGTCGGGAATACTACTGGAGGTGGAGGAGGTAATGGGGGTTCAGGCAAAAATGCTGGTTGAGGCTATAGAGGGCTGTGGTGTCGGCAATGGTCGAGAATGGGTTTTAAACCCTAGTTTAGTTGAAGCTTGAGTTTGTGGTCTGTGCTTTGTCTCAAGGTGATCGAGCGTGGCGAAACTCAGGGAATGGGTGGTGCAAGGGTTCGGCAGGGTATGGCCAGAGTGGTTTAATCTCTGGTGGTCGGAGCATTGAGGACGAAGCATTTTGCTGAAGGTCGTTTTGGGTTCGGTCCATCAGAGATGCTCGATTTCAATTCGAGGCGTGTGCGAGCGTTTGGGTGGTCGTTTTGTGTTGTGGTGATGATGAGTGACGTGCCGAAGGACGTGGCAATGGACGGAGTAGCCTCAGGTGGTGGTGCATGTGCAGGTATTGGTGGTGTGTGTCAAAGGGGTTTTGGCGTGGGATTGCTCGAAGTCGTGTTCGAGTATTGGGGTGGGAAGCTCGAGTTCGTTCTCGAGTATGTTGGGTATGGTTAGCCTGTAGATATTGAAACTTAAATTTAATCAAAGCTTTCAAAAAAAATATGGGAAGAAGGGGAACTCGAGGTTGACTCGAGTAAGCTACGGGTTTGACCCGAAGCAGCAAATGTTAAACAGTTTTAAGAAGTTTTAAGAGTTTTAAAACTTGGATTTTTGAAATTTAAAAATTTTAATTGGTTTAAAACTTTTATATAAGTTACTTGATGTTTAATAAATGTTTTCTTAAGTATTTTGATTTAAGAAGTTTTGAGTTTGATAAATTTAAACTTTGTTAAGAAAATTTAAAGTGATTTTAACATTGAGTTATGAAAGTGATTTTAATAGTTTATATAAAAGGACAAGTTTTAAATTCAAATTGAAACTAGTTTTTTTAAAACTATAAATTGATAAATATTTATAGTTATTTAAAGTTATGTTTTGATAACTTTAAATTATCTAATTAAATGATTGTTTTATTTTAAAAACTTAATTAATAATTTTAATTAAGTGAAGATAGTTATAAAGATAAATGATGCAAATATGTTAAGGGTAATTAAAGCACTTTCAAGATAATGTTTTATCTGAATTAAGGTTTTGATATCTTAATTTTGATTAGATTAATTTAAAGAAAATTAAGTTGAATTAATTAGTTTAATTATAAAGGACTGATTAAGAAATTAATTAAGGGAAAATAATTTACTTGATTAATAAATGATTAAGGATTAAAGATTAGTTAATTTAAGATTAATTAAATTGTAATTAAAAGATTATTAATTAGATTATTAATTAATGATTAGAGATTCATTAAGCAATTAATTAAGTGTAATTAAACTTAATTAATCAAGTGGTTAAGATTTATTAATCAAGTAATTAATGAGTAGATAATTAAGTAAATAAAGTTTACTTAACTAGTAATTAAGAAGTGCTTAATTTGTAATTAAATTTTATTAATTAATAATTAAGATTTTATTAATTAATAACTAAAGAATAATTAATCTGTAATTAAGGATTAATTAAGAAATTGTTAAGTGGTAATTAATTGATTAATCAATGGTGATTAAGGATTAATCAAATGGTAATTAAGGATTGATTAACTGTTAATTAAGGATGAGTTAACAGTTAATTAAGGATTAATCAAATGGTTAATTAACTGATGATTAAGGAGTAATTAATCTGTAATTAAGTTGTGAATTAATAATTGATAATTAGGTTTATTAATTTATAATTAAGAGATAATTAATTAATTAATTAATGGTTAATTAATTAATTATAAAATTAATTATGGATTAATTAATTTGTATTAAGAGATACTGATTTATAATTAAGGTTATTAATCGATAGTTGATGGTTAATTGATCGGTTAATTAAAGGTTAATTAATTGATTATGAAAGTAATTCAGGATTAATTACATTGTATTAAAGGAGATTAATTAATAATTGAGGTTTATTAATTGATAAATAAAGGATAATTAATCTGGATTAGGGATTGATTAATTGATTAATTGGGATTGATTAATTGATTAATTGAGTTAATCAAGGATGTGATTAATTAATTAAGGTTAGTAATTAATTAATGATTGTATAAGCATGATTAAGTGATTAATTCTTAAGGGATTAATTTAATTTAGGTAATTAAATTAATTATGATATAAATTGATAATGCTTGCTATGGAAGATTGTTCGTTGAATGTCTGAATTGTATGATAACTATTGGATTGATATCCATTAATGATGTGTTGTGACATTCTGTGATATGATATTGGTTATATCAATGATAAATGTGTGATATTTATCTGTGTAAATGTTGTGTGAATTCAAAGCATTGAATTGAATTGTATTGAATTGAATTGAATTATTTAAACCTTTAAACAAGTAGGCCTTTAAGACACGTTTGGTTCGATGAGACCGGGATCGGGTATCAAATTTGATTATCCGAAAACCACATCGATCCAAGTTAAACGTTAGGTCATGAATTCAAGTGAAGATCGAGTTGAAGACTCGAAGTTTTAGAACTATCTGTCGTTAAAAAGTCTGAGGGTGATTCCAATACGAGTATAACGGAGTTAGTACTTTCACTTTCGGGATGGAGATTTCAGAGTGCAAGGGTTATTATCGTTAACTCTGAGGGTGATTCCAAAATGAGTATAACAAAATAATGCATTCGGTTTCGTTCGAACCCGGAACGAACTTGTATGGATACGTGTAAAGTTACTTGGTTTTAAGGCACGTGATTCCAAAAGGGTTATTTTCATCAAAAGATACGTGTAAATTTTCTTCAACAGTATTTGATCTTTTATTAAATACACGATAAGCTTTGCTACGATCTAAATATCCTAGAAAGATTCCTTCGTCGAATTTCGTATCGAATTTTCTAAGCTGATCTTTTGTATTTAATATAAAACATTTTGAACCAAAAACTTTGAAATAAGAAATCTTTGGTTTTCTTCCAGTAAAAATTTCATAAGAAGTATTTTTTGTGAGAGGTCGAATACAAACACGATTCAAAACATAACAAGCAGTTGCAACAGCTTCTGCCCAAAAATGTTTTGGAAGAGTGCTTCCATTTAACAAGGTTCGTGCACATTCTTGTAAAGTTCTGTTTTTACGTTCTACAACTCCATTTTGTTGTGGAGTTCTAGGTAATGAAAAATTATTATAAATTCCTTTCTTTTTATAAAAATGATCAAAAACTTCGTTTTCAAATTCTCCTCCATGATCAGTTCTTATGTTTTTTATTTTCAAGCCTTTTAAATTTTGGATTCCTTTGAAAAAAATTAAAATGCTCAAACGTATTGCTTTTATTTTTCATAAAAAATGGTCCAAGTATATCTAGAAAAATCGTCTATAATTACAAACACATATCTATTGTGGTTTAAGGATTGAATAACGGTTGGCCCAAATAGATCCATGTGTAGTAATTCAAGTGGTTGTAATGTAGAAATAACTTTCTTAGATTTAAAAGATGATTTGGTTAATTTTCCTAATTGACATGCATCACAAATATTGTTGATTTTGAAGTTCATTTTTGGTAAACCTATTACTAAATCATTTTTAGAAAGCTTGTTTATAGTTTTGAAATTGATATGACAGAATCTTTTATGCCATAGCCAAGGATCATTTTCATTAGCTATTAAACACATATATGAATTGTGATTGATTTTCATATTCAGAATATAGATATTTCTGTCTCTATTTCCTTCAAATATAAGATTTTGATTTTTATCAAAAATGCTACACTTATCTTTAGAAAAAGAGATTTTGAATCCTTTGTCACACAACTGGTTGATACTTAAAAGATTGTATTTTAAATTTTTGACTAGTAAAACATTGGAAATAAGAGGTAAATTAGATGTAGCGACATTGCTGATGTCGCCTTTTCCAATGATATATCCTTCAGAATTGTCTCCAAAAGTGAAAGAGCCTCCGTCTGAGTAAGTAATGTTTGATAGCATATTTTTGTCTCCAGTCATATGTTTTGAGCAACCGCTGTCGAGTATCCATTTTCCACTCTTTTTACGTGGATCCTGAAAAAATAATAATAACATTGGTACCCACTTTGTGATAGGGTCCTAAGAGTTAGGGATTAGGAAACCAAACCCAAGTGGGTTCAGTATCCTGTTTAAAAATATAATTTATATTTCTATGAATAGTTTCCAAAAGGTATTTATTCCTAATCAAACTATTTTTTTTTTAGGAACCCATATTTTTATGATTTCTAAATTATTGTTCCTCTTTGGTCGAGTAGTACTATTAGAAATATTTCTCCTAATTTCCTTTTTAGATGGAGCCTTTGATTTCTTAGAATATCCTAGACCCTTTTTATTATAAGTGGATTGAGAGTTTTCAAGAATGGTGGATAGAGTTTCTCGACCTTTATTAAAGTTAGAAACATTTCTAGAAATATTTTCTAACTTGGTTTTAAGACAAGTATTATCTAATTCTATCATATTGATCTTAGTTTTTAGCTCATAATTTTCAGAGACAAGAGAATCATTCTTTTCTTTTTGAGTTTCAATTTCTTGACTCAATAAAGTAAGTTGAGAGTTATCACTAGAGAAGGTATCTTGAAGTTTTCGAAGTTCTTCTAATATTTACTTTTCATCATTAAACATATCTCTCTCGAATTCTGCTTTTCTATGATTTTCTAGAGTCTGTTTATATTTTCTTGTGATACTTTTTAAGGTATCAAGAAGTTATGGATTAATTTCAATCATATCATCAAAAGTAAGATCATTTACCTCATTCTCTGTAGCCATGAAACAAACATTTGCTTGTTCATTTTCACTGTCACTGTCACTGTTGCTTTCTGAAGAGGAAGAATCTGAATCATCCCATGTTACTAAAAATGCTTTTCTTTTAAACTTGTCCTTTCGATTTTTATTGTGATATGTTTTCTTTTGTTCTGGACAATCTTTTTGCATGTGCCCCTTCTTGTGGCAGTTAAAGCATTCTAGTACAGATGAATATGGCTTATTTGTATTGTTGTTGAAGTTTCTTTTCCCGTTGTTTCGATTTCCTTTTCTGTACTTTAGAATTTTTTTAAAGTTTTTAGCAATGAATGCTAGGTCTTCTTCATCCGAGTCTGATTCTTCTTTTTCTGCATGAAATTCCATATTCTTTTTGTCTTGAGCTTGTACTCTTTTAGCTTTCAAATTCACTTCGTAGGACATTAGATTTCCTATTAACTCTTCTGGTTTCATGGTATAGAGATCATTAGCTTCTTCAGTAGCTAAGACTTTTTTTTCTCATTCGTCCGTTAAAGAATTAAGGATTTTTGAAACAATATCAAAATCGAAGTATATTTCTCCTAGTCCTAATAAAGAGTGATTAATATCTTGAAATCTGGAGTGCATATCATTTATAGTTTCATCTTGTTTCATCCTTAAATTTTGAAATTGATTCTTATGCATAGATATTTTACTTTGTTTAACCTTGTTAGTACCTTCAGAGTGACTTTTAGTGTTCTCCATATTTCATATACAGTGTTACATATGCTAACTCGGTTAAATTCATTTTTATATAATGCACAAAACAACATATTCATTGCTTTAGCATCAGCAGAAGCATCTTGTTTTTGTGAAGTTGTCCATGTAGTATATTCAGTAGTAGGTGCAGTATATTCTGCCTGTGTAATATTCTATGCATCAAAACTACAGGCTTGCACATAAATACGCATTCGTGTTGCCCAATAGTTGTAATTCATGCCATTCAATAGTGGAGGTCATGCAGTAGATTGACCTTCAGTAAAACTAGTGTTAGTGACAGTGTTAGTGGTAGTGCTGGTGTTGTTTTCCATATTAGCAAGATATCAGATAATTGTGTAACGGTTATAAGATGCCTCGCTCTGATACCAAATGAAAGTAACTACTGTATGGCTAGCTATCACTTAGGATCGTGTAATATGGAATATAATAAAATCTAAATGGGGAAACAGATGATAATAGCAAAGTAAATGAAAAATGAGCACACCGGGAATTTTTATACTGGTTCGAACTTCCCGTTCTACGTCCAGTCCCAGACTCCTTTTGGAATTTCACTTACAATAATCCTCGTTTAACCCGGAGGAACAGGTTTACAACACCTGAACAGCAGAACAAGATTTCAATGCCTCAACAGCCGAAGAGGACTTCACTTGTCTGAACAGCAGAAAAGGACTTCAACTTATACAAAGAGCATTTGACACAGTGTGTTCTCAATAACACGAATTTGTCTCTTGATAGTACAACCTTCTTATAATCTTCTCCTTTTGATATATGTATGTATGTATGTATGTGAAGGGTATGGAAGTAGATGAATGATTTTGTATGAAATTGAATGCATAAGAGAATTAGAATCAAAGTAATATAAGAATAGAAAGAGTTAGATCGATTAGGTGAATCAAAATGATGATTCTAACATGTTTATATAGAGTATAAAGAGGTGTAGTCATTCGTGAATAGTTATCATGAAAGAGTATGGACATATCTATTAATAAAAAGTTGTATCTCTTCATGGAAGAGAAATGTCTATTCAAAAATTTAACCGTTGTAGGAATTCAGACGTCTAAAAATAAGAATTCAGACTTCTGAAATTGGTAACGTGCAATCCAGAAAGGATATAGGTCATTTTTGACCAGATTCAGACATCTGAAATTTTTAATTCAGACGTCTGAATATTGTATGAAAATTTAAATTAGATTACAGTTTCAGACGTCTGAAACGGTCAATTTAGACGTCTGAATTTGACTTGAAAATACATTTTTTCTCTGTCATGTGTGTATGTGTACGTGTCGATATATATATATATATATCTAAAGGAGAGATTTTAATATTATTTCAATTCTAAACGATGACTCAATACAACATATATGCAGCATGATGTTCATTTGAATTCGGCCTTGTAGATATTCCTGCAACAACAAGTTAGTATAGAAAATCAATGTATATAGTTGTCGTAGTCAAAATATCAAAAGTATGAAACGTCGTAAACGAGGTTTCAACAGTATTTGATATATATTCCGCCATGGTTTTAAATCTCCTATATATCGCCCGAAATCTCCTCCGAAATCTCCTTTTCACACTTAAACGAGACGAGACATCAAATCTCCTCCATATCTCCGTCGACGTTTATCTCGTCCGAAACATTCAAATCTCACCCGAAATACAGATCAAAATCTCAATCCGAGATCTCATCCGAAATTATGCATTTTTCTTATTTTTCATAATATTTTTATTTTCATATTGATTTAAAAGAAACTACTCAATCCAATTATAATTTGCCAACTTCTTGAACATGTTCTTTACTTTTTATCTTAATAAGTCATAGAGAAAGGTTCCACTTCTTTATTTTGTTCAAATAAAAGGATATTACTCAATCATTACCAAATCAATTAAGCTAATCAAGCTACCACTCTTCTAAAAATATTCCTTTTTCCATGTGAATCAAGTATGTTAGCATTTTTATTTTTACTAAGAAAGCTATAACCGTTAAATAAATTTTTGAAACATCAATTATAGACATATAAGTACATCCGAGATATTTCCGAGATGCATTATAAGAACCGAGATGTCGATCCGAGATGTACACCCGATATGTACTCATCTCGTCTGAGATCTCCCCCGACACGAGATAACTTGTGTAAAAATTCCACGACGAAACGTGACCGAAATCCGATATTTAAAACCTTGTATTCCACTATGTATGGTTAATTGCATAGTCAGTTTTTATAAGGACAGGTTAAGATAACTGTCCAGTTGTGTGCTATGAATTTTGTTGTACTCTGATGATGTAATGTATATAAGAGATATAATTCTTTTGTATAAAAATCTGTTGTTATCTATTATATATTATTCCGCTGCGATTGTGAGATTCTGATATTGTTTATTTCTTCTACTTCTACCTCTACCTCCTTCTTCTTTCCCTTACGGTCTAGTTTCTCAGCATTCGATCATCGACATTTAATACAATGGACGTATTGATGTCGATTTTCGGACGTCGAAAAATCGGGTCGTGACATTTTTGTAGTGCCTATTGTTTCAAAATGGAATTTGTTAACCATTAATATAGAATTAAAAAGAGAAAATCCTCCTTATGTTTTGAAATGTATTTATATTGATAAGATAATTATTTGACTCTACATTCTACGTATTGGAAATAAAATGTTTTGGGAATATACTTAGACCATTGAGATAAGTATATATTTCCAAGTATAAAAGGAATGTAAGGGTTTTGGGAATAATGTTTTTATAAAGATCTCTTGATCAAGTTTATAAAGTGATTTTTATTAATTTAAGCTAAATTAATAAAGGATTAGTGAACTCCATATGGAATTTAATCCATGTTTGAATGTTTGTTTATTTGGTAGTTAAATAACAGATTATCAAATCTATACTAAAACGCAACTTTGGAAATATCTAGGAGAAAAAAAGAAATTATATGGCACATCTACCTTCGATTGTGCTATACCGTATTTTGTTCTTTCAGGATAAATGATAAGGAAATCCATCCATAAACAGTTAGGAGGCAATCTCCGCTCTTATGTTTTGCATGCTCATTTCCTAAAGAACCGGATTGAGTTTATCGGAATTATTGAAAGTTGTTTTGAAGAGACAGGGATCAGATATGTTATCAGAAGCCACTTATATCCCACTCAAACGTTTTGAACTGAGAGCATCTTAAAGAGTATGGAATCTAAGATGGAGCTTTTAAGTGTAAGGGTACTTGCTGCTAATCCCGAGGGTGATTACAAAATGGATGTAGTGGAATTAGTGTCGTTGGTGCGTACATCTACTGAACGACTTGTATGGATGAATGCTGGCATTGTGTCAACATTTGAAAGGCAATGTTAGCATTCCAAGCGAGAAGTGCTATATGTAAAGGAAAGACGTGACCTCAAGAGCCTTACAAACTACGAAATGGAAAAAAACAAGGAATGCAATAGAGCCATGTGGTTAGCTACCATTAGGAGCCATCATCCCATTCTAGATCGTTCTTTTTCGAGTTGGTTTGCATATAAGAAGCACCGTGGTAGTATAAGGCCTCGATGTCAAAAAAGGGTGAGGTAATCCAGCATGCCATATTGAAGGGGCAGCTGGCTCTATATTAGCAGATGTACAAGAAGTTCTAATATGGTGCAGTTTCTAAGGTTGTACCATCGGAAGGTAGTCCCTTACCTTTCCATAGTATGGAATCCATTTTCCAGTACGAGCCTTTACAGATTTAGATGTGCCTATCTATGCTAAAATATGGTATGCAAGCATTTCAGCTATTTTATATATTTACTTTGAACCCCTAAACATTATTATAATATCACTGGATTTCATATAGAAATTTTTTCGGTTATCATAAGGTAAAAACTCATCCGTGTTTATATGCAGCGTGGTCTTATGAGATACCTTGATTTTTAAAAGAGTTTTAAGGTAAAAATTCAATTGTTTTGAGTTTTTCACACCAGATCCATGTCTGACTCAGAGTTTTATTTTCTTTTCATAAAAACTCTTACGTGCTCAAATTTGTGTTTGCAGCCAAGAAGTTAAGGTTTTTCATGAATGCATTTTGGAGGAGCTTGGAGCTGGAGGCTTCATCGATAGCTAGTTATTTATTTTGTTTCTGCTATATTATATGTATTCTATATCAGTTAGGTAGGGATAGATTGTTATAACTGTCCTAGGATAGAATTTTTATTATCATGACTCTAATATACATTTTGGAAATGATTCCATAAAGAATTATATTAATTTATATATGTTATTCCATTTCATTGTGAGATTCCAACATTATTTATTTCTTCTTATCTTCTAACTTCTTTCTTTCCCCTAACAATCCAGTTATCTGACAATCGATTGCTTAGTACGTATTAGTATCGATTTTCGAGAGTTGAAAATCCCATTTGTTACAGAGGTCCACGAGCCCAAGATCGGATAATGAATTGAATATGTCATTGTTAAACTAGGCCGAATTCGATTCCCTAGTATGACTTAACTCGGTACAGGAGTTGTTTCGATAGCCTTCTTCCAAGATATTTTAGGCAGATGGTGGAAGTGGAAGTTCCCTCTTCCTCATAATTCACCCTAGTTGATTTTTCCTCATACTCTTTATTGTTTTCTTCTTCTTCTTTGTATTCTTATTTATCTTCCTCCTTATTAGAGGTGATCTATATGAATTCCCCTGGTGGGCCGAGGCTGTAGGAGGTATCTCAACCTGATGTGCGGCATATGGAGCATTATGGGAGCTTAATTGAAGTGCACTCTTCATCCATTTTAAAGGAGGCTGTAGTTGTGGAGATGAAGGTCTACAATAAGGTAACTGATCGTCATTCGTCTTAGAGAAAAATTATAGTTGCAAGACCATTAGCCTCATAGCATCATCTTTAATTTTGGGAGGAATAATTGAATTCTACAAAAGGGGAGTTAGTTATTTGAAAGGAAAAATCAGAATAGTTGATGATTGAATTGAAAGGTGTAGGACATACATCCAGAAAACCACTTCTGAGTAAGCCAGTTGGGATTTAGACAAATAAGTACTCATCCTCGAAATAACACTGTTTAGTATGGGGATCAAGGACAAATTTATAACCTCTTACGACCTTGAAGTAGGCCAAAAAGGGAGTGTTGGGTTGTCGTTTAAAGTTCTACATATAGTGAATTTCAGTGAAAGAAGGCTCCTGTTAGGTCAACCAGAGAAGATCATATATAGGTCGAGGAGCACATCATACGTGCTAGGAAGTAATCGAGAGGGGGCAAACCTAGTTGATTGTAAGATATGTCTATGGAAAGGGTTAAAAGGAGACATTGGCTCGGATAGGCACATGTATTGGTTATAAGTAATGTAACCGATAGGTGGGTTATGTGCGTGATGATATGGTAAAAGAAGCATCACTTCATTTATTAGGATTCCATGCCCAGTACAAATTTGTTGGAGTTCTGTGGAAGTCAGTCAAGAAGCTAAGGAGTCAAGGGCATTATCAAGACCATTATTCCATCTTAGGTGGCATCCGAAGTTACCTCACTACAAGGCTTCTTGATGATCATTAATGGAGCAACGTCATTTGGAGGCCCACAACAGTGATGGGGTATGTGAGGATCATCCTTGATTGGAATAGAAGCCGTCGTTGGAGGAGCCAAACTAGAAGCAGCAACTTTTATGTTAGAAATTTGCAAAGAAAATCTATGGGACTCGATTATATAATAAATTATTAGATGATGAGCATGGTAGGTAATTTTAAGTTATATACGTACTTGAATGTATGTTTATTTATTCCCCATGTCCATTCGATGTATAACGTTCAATGAATGTCAAATTGTATTGGCCGTTGAATTTTTTACATCAACTGCGGATTGTTCTATGTCATATGTGGTGTGTGTGGCCCATGTACTTAGCATGGCATATGAAAGCACTTTGTGTAGAAGGCCCGCTCGTGCTGGGAAACGAGCTCCGGCATGTAATAGAACTATGTGTCGAATATTACCCATTATCTTAGGATTTACGTTAATGAAACCAGATGGAACTCAATGCCATATGAAACTAGATCTCTTGACTAGGGAGTTCGAAAGGGGCAATCCCATTTTCATACGTTAAGTGGACATAGAAAAACAAAGTTGAGCATCGGTGGGATTTGCTTCCTGGGACATATCGGTGCTTGACTTCATCCACAAAATGAATGCTATTCTTGGAGCAATTCAAGAACCATCCTAAGAAACAATCGAGCCGATCCATAGCTTCCAACACTTAAAGGATTATCTCATTATATCCTCATCACCACCAACCATACCCCTTGCAAAACATCAATTTCTACAAACAATCTTGAGTCAACAAAGTCGAACGACGATAAGGAAGAAACAAATCGACATGGGTCTGGAACAATAGCCGACGTCTATATTGAAAGGACAAGTTGGCTATGGTGAGGGTGGTGTGGTTCAAGATTGAAGATAAGGCAATGCAACTCTAACTTAGGTTGTGAATAAGAATGGATCGAAGGGGAGGCTTGGATGAATAATCCTCGAATTAGATGATATCTAAAGTTGAACTAGGTTGAGATGGAGTCGATGGACGATGAGCTATGGAAGTATGAAAACATGAAAATAAGTCGAAGGTAAGCAAGTGGAAAATATATTAGTTACAAAACCCTTGTATACTAGTCGGTATTAATGGATGGGAACTAATCCGTTGTTTATTTTGAAAAAGGAAAAAAATGAGGATATTTACCAAACCATAGATTGAAACAACTTTCAAGAATTTCCTAGCAATGAACAAAGTAATCGAATAATAGATTTTTTTATTCATATCTGGTGGGAATATTTAACTTGGTTTCTATTTGGAAACAAAATATGGATATTCTTAGTAAAAATGCAACATTCTACGGAAACATATCAATTAATAGAGGCATCTAAGAAGATCTAAATTTAGGTTCTTGTCTTGATTCAAATCTTGCTTTGTGCTCGCAAAAATGTGACTTGAGAGGAAAGTGCTATCCTGTATATGATCCAAGCAGCATTTTAAAGGATTTGGACTATAAAATGATGAAGGAATGGATTCTAAACTTAAAGACAATCAACTACGAAGAGATAAAGGAAAAATTAGGAGTTTTTGGCTAAGTTCGTGGATCGATACCGATCTAGTAAAATGCAAAAAATGTCCCCATTCTCTTGTACAATGGACCTACTTGTTATTTTGAAGAAAAAGGCAAGTTTGGGAAATGGATGATGGATAGGTACTATTCTTTATAATTACCTTTTAGCCCCCGAAGACTCACAGTATGAAGACTAAGGCAATATAGAGGAGAAGTTCAATCTTTGGTCCAAGTCCATGGATCAGTACCAATCAATGGATTGATTGATATCAATCCACTAAATCTCGGGAACTGGTCCAATTGGACCTGCTCTCCCTCATATCCTCTCGGATCTGGTTCACTAGCAATTCAAAATAATGTCTAGCAATTCTGAC
The DNA here is from genome assembly GCA_030765085.1 of Allium cepa. Lineage (NCBI taxonomy): Eukaryota > Viridiplantae > Streptophyta > Magnoliopsida > Asparagales > Amaryllidaceae > Allium > Allium cepa. The sequence continues at coordinate 1,055,116,979 of CM060932.1, forward strand.
GAACGAAATTAGCTATAAATAGCCATGTGCTTTAACTAGAAAAGGACTTTTTAATAATCTCTATCAACTTTTTGAATCTTTTGTAAGCGAAAAGTTGCTAAAATGAGATCTAGTCATTTTATCATGAAATTCTCATTGTAATGTGGTTGTAGTAGAAAGGAATCATCAATAAAAACTATAAAGTGGATGTACGCCAGCTATGCTGAACTAGTCTAAAAATTCTTGTGTTTTCTACTTTTCCTCTTTACTTTTCATTCAACCAATCTTTTCTACCAATTGGGTGTGTTATCCCATTTCAAAAGTCATACTAATGTCAAATAGGTTTATATTATAAAATTCTCATTCTTTTCCAAAATCTTTATTTATTTCCAAAATTTCCTCTTATTCGGTTTCAAAGAAGATATCTAACTTTTATTCAATTTTAAAACCCGCAAATCCAATTTGAAAATGATTTATCCAATTAAAACTATTTTTTAATAATTTTGGAATAATTACTTAGCAATGTAAAATAGATATTGCTTTAGTACATCTTATTAAAAATATCCAAATTTTCTCTAAGCAATTTCCAGTTGGTAAATATTTTTCAATTTAAAACATTTTGAAAGCCCTAGTATTCAATTTTAAAATTATTATTTACTTCCAAACCCTTTAGACTACCTTTGAAAAATAATTTAACAAATTTAAATTCCCCTTTTCAAATTTTAAAATAATGTTAAAAGGTTTCACTAATCAGGAATTCCTTACAATATCAAAATCTAAAAGTTCCATTTTCCTTTCAAACAATACTCATTAATAATATTTTCCACTCATTATATAAACCACTTTTAAAACTTATAATTTTTTTCGAAATTAGTACTTTACAAAACATCCCATTTAATCAATTCTATAAAATAGCCGCATCACTTTGGAATATAATCTCAAATTCTTTGTAAAAATCCTTTAAAATTTCTATAATCATTGACAAATAAAAGTTCTATTTAAAAATAAACTTATAATACAAATATTCAAATTTCAAACTTCAAAAATAATCCATTTCTTGAAATTTATATTTATTTACTTTCAAAAAATTTATTTACCGTTTATTTAAATTAAGGAATTTATAATTAAAATAAATATCCCAAAAACATTGTTTATGGTATAAAATTTTATATCAATTGATAAATTGACTTTAAAATATTTTTATTTTATTATTATGTTATTTAAATTTTTTTAATGATTGGAGCACTCTTGTTTCTATATTCTAAGACGGCTACTTCTTCCCCTATCCGATTTGTTTCAAATGTTGATTCTAAGAATTTTAAAGCAATATTAAATAGGAAAATACCACAATGTAACATACGGTGATTAATCACAAATTTGGCATAGTTTCATTCAAATACAAATGTAACGACCTGAAATTTATAATTTTCGAATGGGAATATAAAATTTATTTAAATATTCAAATTTGATTCGAATCTAATAAGTGATAGGAAAATAATTTTTTAATAAAAAGACTTAATTTTATTAACATAATTTTAAATAAAATTATAGGATACTTTCATAATTTTAATTCGGAAAATATTTAAATTATCGTTTGATGCATTTTGTGACAAACATTGGTATCTTCGATGATGCTATATCGTATGTATAAACTCGTTGTGTTCTTCTAGGACATATGATAAGGAAATCTATCTACTTAAAAGGATATGAGGTGATATCCACTCTTATGTATTGTCTATTTATTTTCAAAAGAACCGAAGTTAAGTTTTTCTAGAAATCGATAGATGGGTTTTGGAGCACCCTGTAAGCAGGGTAGTGTACTTATATGAGGTGACTTGAATTCATAACTACCCCAAAACCATATATGGGTTATATGCGTTGGAAGAGGTTCGAAATTCTTTTGAGACGTTGGAATCTATGTAGAGATTCAAGATTTGTTTAAGATGCTCAAACACATGTAGTTGTTTGTGATATATTTACGATGTGGGAATCCATGTGTGATTTCTAGATCTGTTGAGATACTGGAAATCCATGTGTGATTCCGAGATTTTTTCGAGTTGCAACTCGTGTGTTGTTATGCCGTATGTAGCCTCATCAGCGGATATGAATAAAACTAGAGATAGGATGCATAGCTAAGGGGTTTAGCTAACAAAAGGGTGTAGACGGCTCTAGCATAGAGATTCCTACAGTTATGCATGCATGAGTGGTGCAATCGACCTCATATGATGGATGGGGCTAACTATGTATTTCCTTTATACATCAGCTAGGTATGTATGTTGCTTCGAAAGGATATCTCTGACCCTTATGTAGAAGGACTGTTCTCAAAGTACCGAGGGAACTATATGGAATCCTGTATAATTGGTGAATGCAGACGTGCACTCACATGCATCACAGTTATTTGATTATTAATATTTCACATCCTAGACATTGTTATAATATCGCTAGATATTCTAATAGAAATGATATTCTCGTAAGGTAAAAACCCGTCCATATTTTATATGCGACGTGGTCTTACGAGATGCTGTTAGTTTGAAAGGTTTTATAGCACGAATAATCTATATGATTTGTATTTCTTACACTAGTTTACCAGACTGGCCAAGTATTAGTTTCTTATAATGCTCGAGCCAGCCTGAGCATATTTTCAGATTTATCTATGGATGCTTTGGAGCTTCAAGAGATAAGTAGGATGCCTCTAAGATGTATTCACGTATCTTTTATTTCTATTGTATTTATGTTTTGTACTTATTAGTGTTTGTAAGGGTAGTTAATAATTGTCCAGGCTAATGATAGGTTAGTTGCTCTAATTGAATGTCTGTATATGTATTGTAGTTTTCTTTTATGAAGATCGTGTGTATATTATATATTATTCATCACGATGCGCGATTCTATTCCGTCTTTTCTTTCTTCCATTCTAACAATCCATCTTTTGGACACTTGGATGTATGAATGTCGACTTTTAAAAGTTGAAAAGGCCGGTCATTACATATGGTATTAGAGCTTAGGTTGAGCGACGGCCTAGGCATTGGTGGGGTAAACTCATTATATATAGGGTTGGAAACACCATAAAATGTGTTTGAGTGTATTATATATAAAAGCACATATTTTTCAGTACTATAAAAATGTTTTATATTGTTTTGATTGGTCTGTTAGTGGTATATGAATTCTGGTTCACGTGCCTGATCAATGTTATCGATATAGGTTTCTAAACACTTAAACAAGGCAAACCCACACGGTATTTTTTTAAAATTGGTAAACGAAATAATTTTACCTAGTATTATACTTTATATATAATTATTTTTAGAAATTTATGTTTGTTATTTATGATATGTTTGTTTGTTAGGAAATGATATTCAATTATTATCATTTATGGTTTGTTTAGTCATACTCGTCTAGTTTAGAGCAATGGCTATTATTTGTTGATTGATTATTTATGCTCAGATAGTTTATGAGCATTAATTATTTTGGATGAATTAAATAGGAACATTTTGTGAATTCAGTTTCACGATTTGATTATAAGGCATTCATTAATAATGAAGGTTTAATAAGTTTGCTTTGTTAAAAGAAAGTATTCAAGATAAATTTTTTTATAAATATGGTTTATATAATGGTTTAGTAAAATGAAGAGGATTTTATATAATTTAAATTTCGATATCTTTGAAAAAGATTTTAAATTATCTTTGGAAAAATAATAATAGTATTACGTGAAAATATTTTTAAGTATAAATGTCTCAAAATAGGATTCAAAAGAGTAGAAGTATACAAATAGTAAACACTTCTCTTAACTATTAGCCTTCTTGGTAAGGATATGTAAGATACTAGTTGGTAGAATCCCGGTCCTTGGTATCATTTTGGGGTTACTTGACCTATATGTACATTTTCGATGGATTTAAAGTATATATAATTATTTCAAATAATTTGAAATAAAATCAGTTACTTCTTGAATTTCCTTAAAGGAGATTTGATATAAAATATAAGGTTATTTTATGAATAAGTTTATATGACTCTTGGATAGAGGTGAAATTATTTAATGCAAGTTTAATGGGTTTAAATTTAATAAGAAGGTTTTAATAAACTTTGTTTTACTAAAACACTTCTTTTGCTTTAACATCTAAGTTGTGTAAACCATTTGATTTTATTGGACTGACTAATAAAACGTCTCCACCTTAGAAATGTCTAAGGAAAAGTAGATTTAAGGACTAAGTTTAGATACTGTCATCCTACACTTCTTAGCTACTTACCAGACCAGATGGGTAAAAAGGCTAAAGCGGCCGACTGAGTTTTAAAACCCAGATTTATCTCGGGCTACATTTGAATTTGAAAAGGATAAGATTAAATCAGACGACTGTATATATACTCTCAGGATGTAGTAAGGTATTATACAAGTTCAAAACTTTATTGGTATTTTTTATATGAAATGTTTTTCGTATATAATTTTGAAAGAAAAACGAAATTGGTATAAGTAAGAACAAATAAGAATAAGCACGTAAGTTGTATGTAGATCATTTGTTTGCAAAATTCTTGATCTAAGATTCAAGTACATGACTTTAAGTTGACTTACACCAACTCGAACAAGGATTTATCACTTGATTCTTGACAACAAACACTTGGTGAGGGATTTTGATAGGAACCAAGTTTTTCTGTCATGGTATATGGTTACATAAGGAGAATGGAGGTTTCTAATTAAAAAGCCCGATCGGAGCCTACCCTAGGGAAGTTGGTTGAGCGTTACTAGTTCAGAAGAAAAGTTTATGTATTCGAGTAAGCGATCGAATCAGATATATGGTACGGATGATATATATATATATATCGTATAGGCTTATGGATAATGTTAAGTAATTATATGGGCTTATTTCTTTCTTGATTTGACAACGATGAAATTTTTTAGGACAAAATTCTTTTAAGGAGAAAAGAGTGTAATGGCCCAAAAAAATTAACGTTTCAAATGAGGATATTTAATTTATTTAAATATTAAAATTTGATTCAAATATAACAAATAATAAGAAAATCAATTTTTTAATAAAATGACTTGATTTTATTGACGAATTTTAAAATAAAATTATAGGATTTTCCATAGTTTTTAATTTGAAAAATATTTAAATTAACGTTTAACATATTTTGTGGTAAACGTTGGTATTTTTGAAATTTCAAAAAATTTGATAACAAGAATATTTTATTGTTAGTTTATGATCATGCCGCATTATGGTGCATGATCGTATTTTTCTCGTTCGCGATTCATACGCGAACGTGATATTGTGCATCGGGGTATCCAGAACAAATCAAATAAAATACAAAGCTTTTACAAGAAGCCATAATTTTGATTTGCTTTTGATGTGATAGAAGTCTTGTATTTTAGGGTTTTGCTTAACTTTAAAGTAATGAAATTGGTTTTGTTTATAAGTATGCACATATCAATGCATCCAAGTACACATCACTCTTCTCTTTATTTTCTTCTTCCCCTTCCTTTCGTTTTCTTTTCCATGTAAATGAAAATAAAACCATTTTTCAACTTCAAAAATCATTATCTCTCAAATTGATCGAAATTAACCAAAACTTCCAGCTACAAAGTTGTTTGTCATCACCCTTGTATTTTCTAAAATTAGTCCATCACCGTTTCGTCGACTGTGGTGGTGGAAATTACCCGATATTAGCAGTTATCGAATGACGTTTGTTTTCGAAGAAAATGAATTAGAGATCGAAGTACACTGTCTTGTTCATCTCTGCAAAAAGATGATTTTTAGAACAAGTTGCTAGATTTTAGGAGGTTGAGACTAGTTGTGGTGGCTTGATCATCATTTTCCATTCTTGCCTTGTCTAGCAATGTGATGGTCAATGGGAGGAACAGCGGCTTTGGGAGCGGCATGGGGACGAGCCGGAGATAGTAGCAGTGGTCGGAAGAGGCATAGTGGTTGGAGGAGCTCGATGAGCTCGAATTAGGGATTCCATTGTTCTTTATTTCGGGTTCGAACTTTGGGTGAATGGCGACGTTTGGGAGTGTCGAGCTTGATGTAGCGGCGGTTGGAGGTGTGGTAGGGTATGGTGGAGCTAATGGTGGCAACGGTGGTGGTTTTTAGGGGTCAAGGAAGCGATGGTTGTGAATTGATTAAGGTGGTCTCATTTTTTTTGGTGCAGGCGGGTGATTTTAATTTAGGAAGGGAAGAGTACTATTCCATGCAGAATTAGGTAGGGTGATGATGGGCCGGGCTTATTTCGTTTTGGGTGAGAATAATTATAAGTTACTTATTTTAAATTATATAAATTAAGTATGTTAACTTTAAGAAGTTATATCTCATTCATTTTAAATACGTTTAACTTGTGAATTTTTGTGTTAGACTCGTACTGACGAGTATAACATTATCGTATAACTTATTAATAGTTTTAACAAAGCATAAATTTATGATAAAATAATAGTGGTAAATAATAATTAAGTGGACTTTAATAATAAAGTAGTTAAGTTAATTTTACTTCGCTTGCGATGTCTATTTGGCAGAATAAAACACCACTCTACTATAATTAAATTGAATAGATTATTTTTGGCATCTACTGAACATAATAAATCCCTATTCTACATTTGCAAAGTAAAATATGATTTTTGAAGTTAATTAATATGTGTATTGATTAATATGGGATAAATGATGTGTTAACTATTAATGATTAATTGTTGAGTGCCAAAAGCTTGGTAGCTTTGCTATATTGGATGTGATTTTGATATGTCGTGAAAGTTAATTTTTTCTTAGAATGAAAATTGTGATAAAATTGGTTAAGTGTATGGTAGCCCTAGGCCTCATTATGGTATTTTGAAATATTATAATTTGCTGTTTTTGATTTGAAAATAGTCATGATTTTAGAAGATGAATTTAATTGCGACTTTGGAATTTTCGATGATCTTTATTTAGAAATGGTTATTGAATATCTCTATTTAACTCATCCATTTTGTAGTCTTTCTAACATATACGGGAATGTTTGAAAAGTATTTTTAGCAAGTATTTATTATATAGAAAAGTTAATATAGTTTTTACTATAAAGAAAAAAAAGAGTTTATCTCTTATAATAAAGTAATTATGCTTTAAAGAAGATAGAAAATTTTCTGCTTTAAAGAAGATAGAAAATTTTGGAATAAATATTTATGAATCGCTTTATTTAAATGTTGTATCGAAAGATAGATTTATAAATGGTATTTATAAATAAATGAATATGTTTTTTAAATGTTATTATAGAAAAAAAGGAATGATATCATTTTGATAATTTGTGAACTTATAGTGATATACAAAACGATTGTTTTATGAAAAATATTGGATTTTATCTTGACTCCGAAGAATTGTGATAAGTGTATGAGGTAAATAATTTTAGAGATTTATAAAAGGAGTTTTATAAGTTAATTCAGAGATTTATAAAAGGACTTATACATATTGAATGAGTTTATAAACGAAATTTTAAATGGAATGAGATTTGATTTCTATAAATGATCATTTTAACTTATGGTAGAATGGAAAGTATACTTTTAATATTTAACACCCAAAGGGAAGTGGTTTGAGTTTATAGTAAACTATGTTTTAAATGATATTTTTTTGGCCTACTTAAATATGAATTTGGAAAAGAGGAAATCCGCCTTAAGATTTGTTAATATACCTATACCATTGAGATAAGTATATTGATACAATTTCTAAGTTGAAAGTGCAGTGTGTTGTGAATATACTTACACTGATGAGATAAGTATATGGATATTTTTCCAAAAATTGAAAAAGTATAAATGAATAGTGAGTGAGTAGTGTACATATATATGTCTGTGTAAAAGTATTTTGATATAAGTATTTACAAAGTGATTCAATGAAAGGATTAATTAAAGAGGCATAGTGGCTGCTTATGTGTTTAATCGTGCTTGGTTTCTTTTGAAATTAAATATCTGAGTTCATTTATTGTTTAGTGATAGTTAAATAACCGTCTATCAAATCTTGGACAAATAAAACTCTGTAAATATCTAGAAGAAACACGAGAATTATATGGTATAGTTATCTTTGATGGTATACTGTATGTACAAAATCATTGTGTTCTTTTAGGACAAATGATAAGGAAATCTTTCCGCTTAGACGATTAGAAGGTGATTTCCGCCCTTATGCATTGTCCATTTATTTTCAAAAGAATCGAAGTTGAGTTTTTTTGGAGATCGATAGATTGGTTTTGGATGACCCGTGAGTGAGTGAGTGTACTTATATGAGATGAGTTGAAACGGTGACCACTCCAAAAACGTATATGGGTTCTATGCTTTGGAAGAGCTTCGTAATTGGTTCAAGACGTTGGAATATATATGGAGATCTGAGATAAGTTTGAAATGCTTGAACACGTGTGGTTATTCATGATATATTTAGGATATGGGAGTCCATGTTGTAGGATCGATTTCACCCTAGAGGGGGGTGAATAGGGTGATACTATTAATTATAAAAGTTTATTGTGGAATTATATAAAATAATTTCAGCATAGATAATAGTTGAATAATAGCAGCATAGATAATAGCAAAATAAGAACGGAATATAGAATACACAGATTTATCCAGCTTCGGCAAAACCCTGCCTACGTGCTTCCCCCAAGGTTTCTACTAGAAATTAAGTAGTCAGACGCTTACACACATAAACTCAGGACACTCGCTATCGACTAATCTAACTCTACGCTCAAAACCCTGCTATAACACAGCCACTGAGTTGCGAATTCTCGAACTACACCACCGTAATTCGTCCCCTAGTCACATGAGTAGAATTTACAATGTTTAAAAGAAAAATAAAAAATTTAAAAACAATTTAAAAACAAAAAAACCTAATTTAAATAAACTAAAGTCTTTACAAAAATAAAACAAGGCCGGCCTCCTTTTGTTTCCTTTTATATTGTTCGACCCGTTGCTTTTGTTTATGAAAAAATATCGGCTTTCTTTATTACAACTCGAAATCCAGCGGTTGAAAATCGACATCAAATACCTCACTTGTATTCGATTGCCGGAGATTCAAATGTTGAATTCCAGTTCGGATGGAGCTTATAACAACATTAGATGAAAATAAACAGCGAAAACAAAAGATGATTTATCATTGATCACAATACAGATACAACACTAGTACAATATTTGATGACAATAATTTAATCCCATCATCATATTGCTATAACACCGTACAACAATAGAATGATAACGCCATAGTGGAATGATAACAACAGGTCTTCAAAAAGGCTCCAACATACTTCAACTTATATGAGGTCTTCCAGAACTCCAAACACTTCAAAAGATTTCCAAACCAAAAGCTTTCCAAAATCCGATAGCTACCAAAAGACTCCTAATCCAACATAGCTCCAAAACACGGATAACCTGCTTCTAGGCTGCCTGTGTAGGGGTAAAGATTTAACTTCTTCGAATACGGCTGGAAATTCTCGGACAATAGATATAGACTAGGTTCGAGATACCCCAAGGTATACATCAGCTTATCCCTCTTAGGACTCGGATCTTCACACGAGATTTCAATGAAATTCCCAAATTTGGTTCTAATCAAAATCGTTCGATTGTTACGATCTAATTTGGCTTCGTATTTCATTAGCCAGTCCATTCCGAGTAAGATTATAAATTCATCAAAATTGAGAACAAAGAGACTGATAGGAAATTGATGACAAGAATACGAGATAGAAACGTCTCTACATCGTAGGCAAAGGTTTGCAGGGCCACCGACTAGATTTTTCACGCAAATGGGCTCGTTGACAAATTCGGGTTTAAGTTTTAATTCATTTACGGTTTGTTGGGAGATAAAGCTATATGTAGCACCCGTGTCGAACAAAGCTCTAACAACTCTATCATAAATAATAAGATTACCGTCTAAAACTCCTTTTCCTTGGTCTGCCTTTGAAGTTGAAGGGTTATCTTTGATCTCTCATCGCGTACATTTTCGCTACTTGTGCTTGCTTCTTTTTCGGGCAATTTTTAGCTTCATGACCTGGCTTGTGACAGCAAAAACGTTCCTTGGTTCTTTGACTTGTCTTTACAGGTTGATCTTCCTTTTCTTGTTTCTTTGGCTTCTTACAATCGTTTGAATAATGACCCTTCTCCTGACAGCTGTAACAAGTAATATCTCTAGCCGGGTTTTCCTGGCAGTCCTTCTTCTCCTTGCCTTGATACGGTTTCTTCCCTTCAGACTTCCTTTTCTTCTAATTTGAATTGCTTGCCCTTCTTTTCTCCTACGGAACTTTCTGCATATCCAGGGCAGCATATTGATAGCCCATATCGATCAAGTCCGAAAAGGATTCTTTTACGTGGGCTGTCATTCGTTCATAGTACTTCTTATTCATCCCTCGTATAAACCTTTCATTCTTCTTCAACGGTGTGTTTACCAACTCTGGACCAAATCGAGGTAATTCGTTGAACTTATTCAAGAACTGCTCAAACTACAAACTTCCCTGCTTCAAGTCCATAAACTCCTGGAACATTCTGGAGATACCAGCAGACAGCATGTAACGCTGCTCGAACACCTCTTTGAATCGACTCCAAGTGAACTCATCTTCAGGTTCATCCACTGTAACTGTCTCCCACAAGCTAGAGCTTCCTCTTGGAGTTGCCAAGAAGCTATCAATCGCATTTGATCGTCTTCTAACTTCAATCCTTTGAAAATTATTTCACATGATCGAATCCAGGCTTGGGCTTCGACAATAGACTCCTTGCCAGTGAACGGTTTTCCACCAAGTTAGATAAAACTTCTATATAAATCAGCCAGATTCGGCTGAGGTTGAGTACGTATAGCTGCTGTGGCAGGGACTTGACCAGTTATAGTGGTATTTCCCCGTCCCCTACCATGTCCTTATCTTCCGCTCATTCTCACTATCTGTAAATAGTAATAAAACTTGATTTAGGCATATAGACAAGATATCTTAGGGATATCAACAGCTTAAAGAAATTGACCAAGAAATTTTAGAGTTTCGGTCTCTCGGTTTGTACTCATTCTAGGGCATTCTTTACCATATCTCTAATAAGTTACCAAATGTGTTATACTCCGTAGCTAAAGTTCTTACTCAACCTTTAGCTCTGATACCACTTGTCACGACCCGAAATCCAGCGATTGAAAATCGACATCAAATACGTCACTTGTATTCGATTGCCGGAGATTCTAAAGTTGAATTCCGGTTTGGATGGAGCTTATAACAACATTAGATGAAAATAAATAGCGGAAACAAAAGATGATTTATCATTGATCGCAACACAGATACAACATTGATACAATATTTGATTACAAAAATTAATCCCATCATCAGTGTGCTATAACACCATACAACAACAGAATGATAACGCCACAGTGGAAATATAACATCAGGTCTTGAAAAAGGCTCCAACATACTTCAACTTAGATGAGGACTTCCAAAACTCCAAACACTTCAAAAGATTTCCAAACCAAAAGCTTTCTAAAATCTGATAGCTACCAAAAGAGTCCTAATCCAAGCTAGCTCCAAAACACGGATAACCTACTTCTAGGCTGCCCATGTGGAAAATTATGGGCACCCAGAGTTAAGGAAGGGAATAATAAACTCCAGGTCAGTCATGGGACTGGTATGAGTAAACAAAAACCAGTTGTTTGTACAAAAACAATTTTTTTAAAAGAAATCCGATATGCTTTTAAAAAAATGAAACTACTATAAGACCTCCTGCCACGCACATAATGCAATCGCATAATTGGAGGAGATTTCTTCTTATGATAGTCAAACATGCTTGATACGAGAGAACTCTTTTAATATTATTATTAGTGCATAGTGTAGAAAACATTTCGAAAGTATAATATTAATCTTAGCTAGCATACAACCATTATTGTAAGCATACTGTAGCAACTATCTAAATAGTGGTGACCACCATAAATAAATGGCAGGTTATACAACCAAAACCGTACAAGGCTCGTATTAAATGATTAGATTTCCAATAATGGTCAGGCAAAGGAACTCTCTAAAACGAATGGGACGCCTCTGGAGGGAAGCCTCCAAGAACCAAATCCAATCCCTGCCAACACAAGGTCGGGTTACCTCTGTAACTAAGTAACACCTACAAGTATTCCATCCCCGGTCGTTATCGACCTTTATCCAGGGATTCACCAACAAATAGCAACAACCACACAGTTAAATATCTGGGCCCCATACCATGATACCACCTCTTATCTAGAAGAAAACGGATATACCCTAGGGGTATGACCCCTAATAACCTTGCCGTAACATTCCTGTTTCGACCATTACCGGGTTGTGAGGTTCGACGAAGTCTTGTCCACAAAGCTACGCTTCTCACAAAAGCCATGCTTCGATGAACACATGATCAGCAGCACTCAACATGCCACACTACCAAGTTGGGAGTATATCACTAATAACCATCAACTACATAACCTCTGAGCTCGTACGTCTCAGAGAAGGGTGTTAAGCTAAGAGAATAAATTCACCGCCACCAATAGAAATATATTTGATAGAGATCAGCTTTATATCTCAAAGTGTAGTGTCAGATATACAACCATACAAGTCTGTTTCGGGTTCGAAAGGAACCGAAGGCACTTCCAAAGAAGCCCTTACAATCCAGGCATCCACAATCCTGATCGGACTCCCCATCACATATGGAGATCTTTACAACGGAGCAACTAAATGCGGAGTTATTCGATAGGTTATGCTATCGTTCTCGAAGACAAGCGGTCTTCACAACCGTCTTTATTTGCTATCCATTTCGTCGTATCACTATTGGGAATGGGTTATATGATACAAAGTCCTCTCCCAGCTAAACCGTATATTTTTCTCTTATTTTAAAAACACGCGGATGTATCATTCACAAAGATTCACCATTAAGGTTCTATGTAGGTTCCGGATAACCAACTGAAATCCAACTCCCTGTCGCATCGAAATTCAAATGCCGTTTTATGGGCCGAAGGGTTTTCACATTCACACATAAACAAATCATAGATATCATACTCAGCATAAAGCAATTCATATCACATGGTATCACAATCACATATCAAGGATATCAATCAATACAAAGTTTCAATAATAATCAATCATCTACAATTAAGATGAATTAATTGTGTGATTATGATTAATTAATCACAAAACTATTTTCATTAAGTATCCTTAATTAATGATAAATTATAAATTAATTATTCTTTAATTACTAACTAATTAACCTTAATTACTTTCATTAATCAAATATTTCTTAATTAATTAACTTAATGAATTAATCTTTAGTTATAAATTAATTAACTTAAATTAATAATTAATTAACCTTTAGTTAATTATTCTTTAATTATTTAAGTAATTATAAATAAGTTATCTTGATTAATCATTTAATCATTATCAAAATCTTTAATTAATAAATCTTATAATTAATCGTTATTAACACATTAATTTATTTAAGAAATTAAGCTAAATCAAAACATCATTTTTTCTTAATTAATTTCATTATTTATTTAAAATATTCAATTAATAAATAATGTCACAAATTAAATAAGTTAAAACTTAATTACTTTAAAAATAATTTTCTTAAATCTTTTATTTAACGAAATTTTAAACCAAATAATTATTTAAACCATGGGTGTTAAAATGTTTTAAATTTAAATTTGGTTTCTAAGTTAAAACTGTCTTTATATGTCAACCCAAGACCCACTCGAGTCCACCCCCGAGCTACCCTACCCTTCACTTCGAGTTTCTCCAAAATAAACCCGCATGCTTTTATTTTTCAAACTTAAATTTTGTTTAAGTGTTAAACCCGGCACACACATCAATTTACTCGAGCTAAGACTCGAGCCAGCACACGAGCTTTCCGAAGTCTACTTCGAGTATCACCTTTCTTCCCAAACTACTGCTTCCTGACACAAACCCAAGCCATGTGCATGTGCACAACTGCTTCGATTACCTTTGGTCGATGCTACGACCATCGACCAGTCGACGATCACCTACTCGTCCCTTCAAACTATCCAGCAACTCGTATCGACGACAAACCCATGATTTGGCTGCACGACTGAATTCTGGGACAAACCCGAGTCATCAAGATCATCTCCTTCTCCCTCCTCCGACCATCAAAGGTCACGTGGTTCCGGTCAGAGCATCGCCAAACTCCAATGCATCGATCTCTCATACCCTGGCATGGTTTGATTCAACCTAGACGATGCTATCACCTCAAGAATACGATCAATAAAATACTGGGCTAAAACCCTAAAATGTTACCGCGCCATCGCCACCGTAGTTTATAAATTCATCAGACATTTTTCTGATGATTCCCAACCTTCAAGCAAGCCACACACTCGATCTCGAGATCCATAAACCCACCAATCAACAGAATTTCATCAAAACCCATTTTATGTTCATCTTAAAATTTCTCGGTGGATACTTTATTAAAAAATATGATTTCACTTATAAAAATTAGCAATTTAAAAAACATTTCAATTTATATACTTGAAATTAGAAATCATGATAATTAAATTTTCAACAGGTTTTATGTTTGCCTGTATTTTTAAATTTCCAGATGAAGTTTCAATTCATTTTGCTTAATTCTATTTTTTAAAATTTAAATCATGTTTAAAAAACAAATTTTTTTTAGATCCTATGGCCTGAAACGAATCAGAGGAATGGAAATTGATTTTTAAACAGGCCTGGTGCCTGTAAACCAGTAACCAGATGCATATGTCTGATTTCCATAAATGCACAGCCGATTCATACACATATATACACAAATTTATATACATGCAAGCAATTTTCAATCTATTTTAAACATGTTTTCAAACAACAGATCTACCCAAATTATAAAGGGTTTACTCACCTGTTTGATTTGAGCAGAGAACGTGGAAGTCGATTTTAAAATCTTGAGTTTGATCTTGCTTTAATCTTTTTGTTTTGAATCTGGTGAGCTTTAAGTTGTTGAAGACAATCTTTACTTTGAAATCTTGCTTGAATGTTGACTGCTGGTTGTTTAAGATTTGTTTACAGATTTTAGCTTTGAATCCTTACTTGCATCAGATCTTTGTTGTTCTAGAATTTGTTTCTGGTTTGAACTTTTAGAGTTTATACAGGTTTGTTTTCTATTTTATAAAGTTTGCAGATTTTTTCTAAAGCTTTGGAAAGTTAAAAGAAATGGGGAGAAGAAGTTAAAATGGTTTACATAACTTTGTTTTCAATTGTTTTTGAATTTCTCAAAAACAAATAAATGACAATTTTCCAATTTAATTATAAAATCATTACATTCGTTAACCTACTAGTTTTTATGAATTACACTTGTATTATTGCTTGTTACATGCTTAACACTTGTACTTCATGAGCTAAAGGCTTTTAAATAAATTTTATATCACATTTTCCTTATTTTATAAACACATACTTATACCATTTTAAAAGAGAATGGTTTTAAAATTAAATATATATATTAAATAAATCACACACATGTGTTATTTTTTTCCAAATTATATTACTAAGATTTTATTTAAATTTTTAAATTCAAATTCAAATTCAATTTCTAATTTGAATTACAATCTATTTATATATGAATAAATCAATACTAATTCTATTTTCCTTGAAAAAATTCAAATTAATTCCAAATTAAATTCTAGAAATTCAAATAAATAACTAAATTTAAATTGATAAAATTTAGGGATGTTACAGATTCCCCCTTAAGAAAATTTCGTCCTCGAAATTTGAGAGAGGGAGAAAGACAAACAAAGAATATAAGAACACAGAAAAAGGTAGAGAAATGGCTTACCAGATTAAGCCGAAATATCCACTTTGCAATTGGGATAGGACTTTTTCATGCTATCCTCTGTTCCCCAAGTACAGTCATTTGGATCACCACTCCATTGCACTTTAACTAATTCCATAACCTTATTCCTCAATTGCTTTTCATCACGGTCAATGATCTTTAACGGATATCTTTTAACTGCCAGATTTGGTGTGATCTCCTAATCTTGCTGAGCGGCCTCTTCAATAATATAGTCTGGATCGTGCACATGTTTCCAAAGATGTGAAACATAAAACACATCGTGTACGCCAGATAGCCAGCTGGGTAGCTGCACTCGATATGCCAAAGGACCGATCCTCCCAAGTATAGGAAAAGGACTAACATAACGCGGTGACACCTTACCAGTCTTCCTAAATCTCAACACACCCCGTAATGGAGACACCTTTAGGAAAACAGAATCTCCAACTTGGAATTCTGAATCTCTTCTTCTGCGATCAGCATAACTCTTCTAACGACTTTGAGTTGTTTTCAATTTCTTTCGTATAAAATCAACTTTCTCTGTAGCTTCCTTAATCATATCTGGTCCAAGGACGAGTCTATCACCTGACTCAATCCAACATACAGTTGATTGACATGGACGACCACAAGAAGCTTCGAAAGGAGCCATTTCAATACTGGTCTACTAGCTATTGTTATATGAGAATTCAACCAGATGTAAATGGTCCTCCCATGAACCACCAAAGTCCAGAATATAAGCACGCAACAGGTCTTCTAAGATTCGATTTATTCTTTCAATCTGCCCATCAGACTACGGGTGATAAGCAGTGCTGAAGTTCAGTTTAGTTCCCAATGCAGCTTGAAATGCCTCCCAAAATCTACTAGTGAAGATTGGGTCACGATCACTCACTATACTGCTGGATATACCATGGAGACGAATAATTTCTTTCACATATAATTCAGCCAAATTTGCTGCTGTCCGGGTAGATTTTACTGGGATGAAATGGCAGTCTTAGTTAGACGATCCACGATAACCCAAATCCCTTCATTTCCCTTTCGTGTACGTGGCAACCCGTCTGTGAAATCCATAGACACTTGATCCTACTTCCATTTAGGCACCTCCAATGGTTGGAGTAAACCCGCCATTTTCTTTTGATCGCTTTTAATTTGCTAACAGGTTGCACAACGACTCACATAAATAGATATATCCCTTTTCATTGTTTTCCACCAGGAAGTCCTTTTGATATCTCGATACATCTTATTAACTCCTAGATGGATACTAAGTTCGGACATGTGACACTCGTCCAAAACTTCGATGTCGGGAACACACATTTTGCCTTTCAATCTAATAATTCCCCTATTATCAATTTCAAAGTAGAATCTTTACCTTGACATATTCTTCTATAGATTTCTCGAAAAAACTTATCTTCTATCTGCTTTCTTGCGATCCTTTTAAGAAGAGTAGGCGTAACACAAGATGAGCAAGAATAGCATGTTTTCTACTCAAGGCATCAGCAACTACATTGGCTTTACCATGCGTATATAGAATGTCCAGGTCATAAGACGCTAGAAATTCTAACCCAGCGTTGTTGCCTCAGATTTAAATCCTTCTGGGTGAAGAGATATTTCAGAGATTTATGGTCGGTGAATAATTCGAATTTTTCACCCAGAAGATAGTGACGCCGGATTTTCAAAGCGAAAATAACTGCTAAGAGTTCGAGATCATGGGTTGGGTAGTTTTTCTCATGCGGACGTAATTATCTACTCGCATAGGCAATTACCCTACCATTCTGCATTGGAACAACACCCACACCATCGCCACAAGCATCTGTATAAATAGATAATAAACCTTAGTTCCCGTTGATAATAGTGAGAGCAGGAGTGGTAGTCAATCTCCTCTTTAACTCCTGGAAAGCTTCGTCACATTTCAGAGTCCATTCAAACTTAGCATTCTTCAGTGTTAGCTTAGTCAACGGATTAGCTATCTTAGAAAAAAATCCTGAACAAACATCCAATAATATCCTGCTAAACCTAAAAAACTTCGAACTTCTTTTGGAGTTGTGGATCGCTTCCAGCCTAGAATAGCAGAAATCTTGCTCGGATCTACAGAAATTCCCTCTTCATTAACAATGTGCTCGAGAAATCTAACTTCTTTGACCCAAAAATGGCATTTGGAAAACTTGACGAACATAATGTTCCTCCTTAGTAATTCCAAAACAATTCTCAAATGCTCAACATGCTCCTCTTTGGTTTTGGAATAGACCAAAGTATCGTCAATAAACACAAGAACGAATTTGTTCCATACCTCTCGAAACACACGGACCATTAAGTCTACGAAGTATGCGGGAACATTGGTTAGTCCGAAAGGCATGACTAACCATTCGTAGAATGTGTCTGGACCCCTGAAAGCAGTTAAGTGAACACATTTTTTGGCAATTCGTAGTTGATGGAATCCTTGAGCTAGATCCATCTTCAAAAAGAATCGAGCGCCGTGCAGTTGATCAAACAGATCGTCGATTCTACGTGAAGGAAATTTGTTTTGAGCGTTAGTTTATTGAGATCGTAGTAGTCTACACACAATCTCAATGATCTGTCAGACTTAGCGACGAATACCACAGCTGAACCCCAATCAGAAACACTAGGACGTATTAATCCTTTTTCTGGCAAATCTTGGGTTTGATTGACTAGTTCTATCCTTTCCCTTGGTGCCATCCTGCGACTTGCATGAACAACATGACGAGCATTGGGTACTAAGTAAATTCCGAATTCAATTTCTCTGTGTGGGGGTAAAGATTTAACTTCTTCGAATACTTCTAGAAATTCCCGAACAATAGATATATACTCCAGACTAGGTTTGGGATACCCCGAGGTATACATCAGATTATCCCTCTTAGGAATCTGATCTTCACAAGGTATTTCAATGAAATTCCCAAATTTGGTTCTAATCAAAATCGTTCGAATGGTACAATCTATTTGGCTTCTTATTTCATTAGCCAATCCATTCCAAGTAAGATTTCAAATTCATCAAAATTGAGAACAAAGAGATTGATAGGAAATTGATGACAAGAATACGAGATAGAAACATCTCTACATCGTAGGCAAAGGTTTGCAGGGCCACCAACTGGATTTTTTAGGCAAATGGGCTCGTTGAAAAATTCGGGTTTTAGTTTTAATTCATTTACGGTTTGTTGGGAGATAATGCTATGTGTAGCACTCGTGTCGAACAAAATTCTAACAACTCTATCATAAATAATAAGGTTACCTTCTAAAACACCTTTTCCTTTGTCTGCCTTTGAAGTTGAAGGGTTATCTTTGATCACGTACATTTTCTCTACTTGTGCTTGCTTCTTTTTCGGGCAATTTTTAGCTTCATGTCCTGGCTTGTGACAGCGAAAACATTCCTTGGTTCTTTGACTTGTCTTTACAGGTTGGTCTTCCTTTACTTGTTTGTTTGGCTTCTTACAATCGTTTGAATAATGACCCTTCTCCTGACAGTTATAACAAGTAATATCTCTAGCCGGGTTTTCCTGATAGTTCTTATTCTCCTTGCTTTGATATGGTTTCTTCCCTTCGGACTTCCTTTTCTACCAATTTGAATTGCTTGCCCTTCCTTTCTCCTCCGGAACTTCCTGCATATCCAGGGTAGCATATCGATAACCCATATCGACCAAGTCCGGAAAGGATTCTTTTACGTGGGCTATCATTCTTTCATGGTACTTCTTATCCATCCCTCGTATAAACCTTTCATTCTTCTTCAATGGTGTGTTTACCAGCTCTGGACCAAATCGAGGTAATTCGTTGAACTTATTCAAGTACTCCTCCAACGACAAACTTCCCTGCTTCAAGTTCATAAAATCTTGGTACATTTTGGAGATACCAGCAGACGGCATGTAACGCTGCTCGAAAACCTCTTTGAATCGACTCCAAGTGAACTCATCTTCCGGCTCATCCACTGTAACTGTCTCCCACAAGCTAGAGCTTCCTCTTGGAGTTGCCAAGAAGCTACCAATCGCATTTGGTCGTCTTCTAAGTTCAGTCCTCTAAAAATTCTTTCACATGATTGAATCCAGGCTTGGGCTTCGACAATAGACTCCTTGCCAGTGAACGACTTTCCACCAAGTTTGGAAAAACTTCTATATAGATCAGCCAGATTCGGCTGAGGTTGAGTAGGTATAGCTGCTGTAGCAGGGACTTGACCAGTTATAGTGGTATTTCCCCGTCCCCTACCTTGTCCTCTTCTTCCGCTCATTCTCACTATCTGTAAATAGTAAGAAAACTTGATTTAGGCATACAGGCAAGATATCTTAGGGATATCAACAGTTTAAAGAAATAGACCAAGAAATTTTAGAGTTTCGGTCTCTCGGTTTATACTCATTCTAGGGCATTCTTCACCCTATCTCTAATGAGTTACCTAATGTGTTATACTCCGTAGCTAAAGTTCTTACTCAACCTTAAGCTCTGATACCACTTGTCATGACCTGAAATCCAGCGATTGAAAATCGACATCAAATACCTTACTTGAATTTGACTACCGGATATTCAAACGTCGAATTCCAGTTCGGATGGAGCTTATAACAACATTAGATGAAAATAAATAGTGGAAACAAAAGATGATTTATCATGGATCGCAATACAGATACAACATTGATACAATATTTGATTACAACAATTTAATCCCATCATCAGAGTGCTATAACACCATACAACAACAGAATGATAACGCCACAATGGAATGATAACAACAGGTCTTCAAAAAGGCTCCAACATACTTCAACTTAGATGAGGTCTTCCAGAACTCCAAACACTTCAAAAGATTTCCAAACCAAAAGCTTTCCAAAATCCGATAGCTACCAAAAGACTCCTAATCCAAGCTAGCTCCAAAACACAGATAAACTGCTTCTAGGCTGTCCGTATGGAAAATTATGGGCACCCAAAGTTTAGGAATGGAACAATAAACTCCGAGTCAGTCATAGGACTGGTATGAGTAAACAAAAAACAGTTGTTTGTACAAAAACAATTTTCCTAAAAGAAATCCGATCCGCTTTTAAAAAAATGAAACTACTATAAGACCTCCCGCCACACACACAATGCAATCGCACAATAGGAGGAGATTTCTTCTTATGATAGTCAAACATGCTTGATATGAGAAAACTATTTTAATATTATTATTAGTGCATAGTGTAGAAACATTTCAAAAGTATAATATTAATCTTAGCCAGTATAAAACCATTATTGTATGTCTACTATAGCTACCATCTAAATAGTGGTGACCACTATAAGTAATGGCAGGTTATACAAGCAAAACCGTACAAGGCTCGTATCGAATGATTGGATTTCCAACAATGATCAGGAAAACGAACTTCCTACACCAAATGGGACGCCTCTGGAGGGACGCCCCCAAGAACCAAACCGGATCTCTGCCAATACAAGGCCGGGTTACTTTTGTAACTAGGTCAAACCTACAAGTATGCCATCTCCGGTCGTTACCGACTTTATCCTAGGATTCACCGAGAAATAGCAACAACCACACGGTTAAATATCTGGGCTCCATACCATGATACCAACTCTTATCCAGAAGAAAATGGACATACCCTAAGGGCGTGACCCCTAATAACCTTGCCGCAATATTCTTGTTTCGGCCATTACCGGGTTGTGACATTCGACGAAGTCTCATCCATAAAGTTACGCTTTTCACAAAAGCCATGATTCGATCAACACATGATCAGCAGCACTCAGCATGCCACATTACCAAGTTAGGAGTATGTCACTAATAACCATCAACTACATAACCTCTAAGCTTGTACGTCTCAAAGAAGGGTGTTAAGCTAAGAAAATAAATTCTCCGCCACCAATAGAAATGTATTTGATAGAGATCAGCTTTATATCTCAAAGTGTAGTGTCAGACATACAACCGTACAAGTTTGTTTCGGGTTCGAACGGAACTGAAGGCACTTCCAAAGAAGCCCTTGCAATTCGGGCATCACAATCCTGATCGGACTCCCCATCACATATAGAGATCTCTATACCCAACTCAGTGCAAAGTCATTCGACGGGTTATCCTATCGTTCTCGAAGACACTGGTCTTCACCACCGTTTTCAGTTGCTATCCATTTTGTCGTATCACTATTCGTAATGAGTTATATGACACAAAATCCTCTCCCGGCTAAACCGAAGCTTAATTTAAAAACATGTGGATATATCATTCACAAAGATTCACCATTAAGGTTCGATGTGGATTTCGGATAACCAACTGAAACCTGACTCCCTGTCGCATCGAAATTCAAATGTCGTTTTACGGGCCAAAGGGTTTTCACATTCACACAGAAACAAATCATAGATATCACAGCTCAGCACAAAGCAATTCATATCACATGGTATCACAATCATATATCAGGGATACCAATCAATAATAATCAATCATCTACAATTAAGATGAATTAATCGTGTGATTATGATTAATTAATCACAAAATTATTTTTCATTAATTATCCTTAATTAATGATAAATTATAAATTAATTAGTCTTTAATTACTAATTAATTAATCTTAATTACTTTCATTAATTAAATATTTATTAATTAATTACCTTAATTAATTAATCTTTAATTATAAATTAGTTAACTTAAATTAATTATTAATTAACCTTTAATTAATTATTTAAGTAATTATAAATCATTTATCTTGATTAACCATTTAATCATTATCAAATCTTTAATTAATAAACCCTATAATTAATCAATATTAACACATTAATTTATTTAAGAAATTAAGGTAAATCAAAACATCATTTTATCTTAATTAATTCCATTATTGTTTAAAATAATCAATTAATAAATAAGGTCACAAATTAAATAAATTAAAAATTAATTACTTTAAACATAATTTTCTTAAATCCTTTGTTTAACCAAATTTTAAACCAAAAGAATTATTTAAAACGTGGGTGTTAAAATGTTTTAAAATTTAAATTTAGTTTCAAAGTTAAAACTGTCTTTATATGTGAACCCGAGACCCACTCGAGTCCACCCTCGAGCTAACCTATCCTTCACTTCGAGTTTCTCCAAAACCAACCCGTATGCTTTTATTTTCAAACTTAAATTTTGTTTAAGTGTTAAACCCAGCGCACACATCAATTTATTCGAGCTAAGACTCGAGCCAGCACATGAGCTTTTCAAAGTCTACTTCGAGTATCACCTTTCTTCCCAAACTACTGCTTCCTGACACAAACCCAAGCCATGTGCACGTGCACAACTGCTTCGATCACCTCTTGTTGATGCTACGACCATCGACCAGTCAACGATCACCTACTCGTCCCTTCAAACCACCCAGCAACTTGTATCGACGACAAACCCACGATTTGGCTACATGACTCAATTCTGGGACAAAACCGAGCCATCACGATCATCTCATTCTCCCTCCTCTGACCATCAAAGGTCACGTGGTTCTGGTCAGAGCATCGCCAAACTCCAACGCATCGATCTCTCATACCCCAGCATGGTCCAATTCAACCTAGACGATGCCATCACCTCAAGAATAGGATCGACAAAATACTGGGCTAAAACCCGAAAATGTTACCGCGCCATCACCACCGTAGTTTATAAATTCATCAGACATTTTTCTGATGATTCCTAACCTTCAAGCTAGCCACGACCTCGATCTCGATATCCATAAGCCCAACGATCACTAGAATTTCATCAAAACCCATTTTATGTTCATCTTAAAAATTGTCAGTGGATACTTTATTAAAAATTATGATTTCGCATGTAAAAATCATCAATTTTAAAAACGTTTCAATTCATATACTTGAAATTAGAAATCAAGATAATTAAATTTTCAACAGATTTTACGTTTGCCTGTATTTTGAAGTTTCCAGATGAAGTTTTGATTCATTTTCTTAACTCTATTTTTTAAAATTTAAATCGTGTTTAAACAAACAATTTTGTTTAGATCCTATGGCCTGAAACGAATCAGAGGAATGGAAATTGATTTTTGAACAGGCCTGATGCCTGTAAACCTAGAACCAGATGCATATGTCTGATTTCCAGACATGCACAGCCGATTCACACACATATGTACACAAATTTATACACATGCAAGCAATTTTTCAATCTATTTTAGACATGTTTTCAAACAACAGATCTAAATCCAGATTATAAAGGGTTTACTCACCTGTTTGATTTAAGCAGAGAACCTGGAAGTTGATTTTAAAATCCTGAGTTTGATCTTGCTTTGATCTTTTTATTTTGAACCTGGGATGCTTACTTCAAGTAGTTGTTGAAGACAATCTTTACTTTGAAATCTTGCCTGAATGTTGACTATTGGTTGTTTAAGATTGTTTTACAGATTTTAGCTTTGAATCCTTGCTTGCGTCAGATCTTTGTTGTTTTGGAATTTGTTTTTGTTAATTTTGTTTCTGGTTTGAACTTTTATAGTTTATACAGGTTTGTTTTCTGATTTTAGAAAGTTTATAGATTTTCTGTAAAGCTTTGAAAAGTTAAAAGGAATGAGGAGAAGAAGTTAAAATGGTTTATATAACATTGTTTTCAAAAAAAATTTAAATTTCACAAAAATAAATAAATAACACTTGTCCAATTTAATTATAAAATCATTACATTTGTTAACCTACTAGTTTTTATGAATTACACTTGTATTATTGCTTGTTACATGATTAACACTTGTATTTCACATGCACTAAAGGCTTTTAAATAAATTTTATATCACATTTTCCTTATTTTATTAATACATACTTATACCATTTTAAAAGAGAATGGTTTTAAAATTAAATAAATATATATTAAATAAATCACACATATGTGTTAATTATTTTCCAAATTATTTTATCATGATTTAAAATTTTAAATTCAAATTCAATTTCAAATTTGAATTACAATCTATTTATATATGAATAAATCAATATTAATTCTATCTGCCTTCAAAATTTTCAAATTAATTCCAAATTAAATCCTAGAAATTCAAATAAATTACTAATTTTAAATTGATAAAATTTAGGGATGTTACATTCTTTATGCTCTTTCGTTTCTCTCTAATAAAATTAGGGCTTTGGAATTTAAGAAGCATCGAATTCAATTTGATTGATCTAATATGTGATTTCCCTTTCTTTGCTCTATCGGTCGGCCGTTCGTTGCTTAGCTTCGGCTGCTTCTTTGATCGAGTTCAATTCGTAAAATCTGATATGTAACTTATACTTTTCTGCTTTACCGTTATCTTGCTTGAACTCGATCTTGATTCCAGCTGGACGATTATTCTTTTTTGTTTGAACTCGAATGATTTTGGCCTACGATGTTACCGGGTTTAAATAGGGTTCGAGCCCCTTAATTTTCGTTCAAATATGCTGATGTGCACGTAAATGTGCATATTTTTACCACCATATTTATTCTATTTAAATTAAATAAATGATCATATTGGGTATTTTAACTTGTTTTAACCAAAATTCATATTAATTCCAAATTTTCACATATTCATCTTCATATAAGGGCAAAATGGTCATCTGTGCGCGTATATTAATTTGAGAGAATTTAATTGGAAATTTCTATAATATTTTGTAGGAATTTAGCTTCTCATATTAGTGGGTTCATGAAGAAACATGCATGCACAAAATGGATATAAAGGAATGAAGATGGAAATAATTCAAAGTGAAGATCATGGAGGACCCCACCTACTCACCTACCTTAATGTACAAATTAAAGGCTAATGCTCATGCTTATGGAGTTAATGGTTTCATGTACACTTAATGGGGGATTAAGACATGTTAATGATTACTTGGCCTCCACACTTCCTAAGGGGCATTTTGGGCATTCCCCAAAAAGTGAATTAGGGTTTTAAAACTTGTATATATACCCCTTATGTTTCATGTAATCTCTCTCTTCTCTTAGTCTCTCTTAGGCCTCCTTCTCTTTAGTTTAGTTTAGATAAAAAATAAAATGAAAGCTTCTCTTTCTCTTTTCATGGCTACTTAGCCATTTTTATTTATGTAATCTTTTTTATTTTATGCAATTCAATACATGTTCTTTTCCTTTTCATGCTTATTTACTTTCATGCTGTAGTTTAGATCTATTTTTCATGCAAATAGTATAGTTTTTCTTTATCTTGCTTTCTCTTTCTTTTTCTTTTTCTCTCATACATATGCTATTCGAATTCGTCTGATAATTTTAGCTTGGCCGTATGATTTTGATTGAATGTTTGAGATGATTTCTGATTTCTTCAATTCGTATATGTTGTGATTTCTTATTTAACACGGGTTTTATTGTGATTTGTTCGAACTTCCATGGTCTCTATGGTTTTGAATTCTATTTTGACATTGGCCTTGACTTTGATTGTGGTTGACTTCGGCCATTTTGATTCTGCTATGTGAATTTCTGGCTTGACTCTGGCCACTTCGACTGGTTAAATTTCTTTTTGCTCTAGTTGATTTCGACCTTGACTTTATTGAAATTGTAACCAATAGTTGCTTGATTTTGTTCACGGTATTGTTGCATTTGAAGCTGTACTTTGCATGATTTTGTCTCTGTAACTTCGGCACTGTCTCTGCTTCCATGTTGCCTCAAGTACATATGTATATATTGTTTCATTGGTGACACTATTTATCACGGCTCTGACTTGACTTTGGAATTTGATTCTGTTGACTTGTTCAATTTGAAATTTTTGATGTGCTTTGACTTTGTTAATTTGGAACTACTACCTGACTTTATTTGTATCAATTGTTTGCTGGCTTCGATATTGAGCCCCTGAGTTGTATGCATGCATATAAGTATGGTCTTGATACATTTTATTCTTCATGTATATTGATCATAGCCACTTGCTTATCACTTCCATGCTTACACTTGTTGAGGCTGCACTTGTACATGATTCCACTATGTACATTTGCTTAAGTCTAGATCCGTTGATGATGCTTTGTGCTTGTCGTATATATATGCATATGGTCTGGTTTATTGCCTAGGTTATACTGCCATTTGTGCTTTGCTAGTACTTGAGTACTGTGAACATTTGGGTTTCACTGTGTTTGCTCTGGACTGTCTACTGCCTCTTGGTTCTACTGCATATATGTTCACGCAAGTATGCTTGTTATTGTAGCCACCTTAGTTTTGTCTTGAACCATTGTTTTGCACTTGCACCTGTGTTGAATCCAGCTTAAAGCTCGGGTTTGACCTTGTGCTAATATCATGACTTTGTACTTAACTTGAGTTGAACCCGGCTTTTAATTGGTTTTGACATTGTTCTCACCGGTCCCTGTAACTTTATCAAGTGTATATCAGTGTGCACGGCCTTGTGGCATGTACAGTGATACACTGTTCATGTAACAAATGTTCATGTTTAATGAATCAAAATTAAATGATGACGGACAACCCAAATAACCGAGGCAAATAATATTTTCAAAATTACATTTTATTTACACTACAAAAATATTTTATTTTTAATTTTACTGTGTCAGTATATATTTTTGCAGATAACTCAGATGCTGGATTCAATCTGGAATGAAGTTGAAGATAAAATACGAATGAATGAGTGAACTGTAGTATGGTGCATATGTAAATGATAATTGTGATGTGATTGAAATTGTATTGTAATTGAAATTGTATTGCAATTGAAATTGTGTATATATAGTGAGAGCTCAAATTGTACTATTCAAAATTGTAATAAATATTGGTTTGAATAAAATATCTGTTTGAATTTAAATTTCGTGTTATTTATTTTATTCAGAAAATATTTACTAATTATGTGAAAAATAAAATAGTACATTAACAAATACATTAAAATGAATATATATACTATATGTTTATTATCATCAAATTAAAATCATATACTAGCATATTCAACGATCTCCCCCTTTGATGATAACAAACATATATTTAAGATTTTGAATTTATTAAATGTATTCGATCATTCAATTTGCTCCCCCTATTTGAATGCTCCCTCTCTACATCAACCTCCCTCTTCATATATGCATGAAAATAAATGCAAATGATCCAAGATGCAAATAGAAAATACAAAATAAAATATTTGACCTTTATTTTTCAAAATCTTAACTTTTCTCTCCCCCTTTTGTTATCAGCAAAAGAGTAATAGTGTAGAAAAATAAAGATACAGTGATAGACGTTAATACAATATTAATACCTAATCGAGTATAAATATTAAATTTCAATAAAAAATCAAACAAGAATCATAAATACTCTTATAGGAGCATATTCCACTTTACAATGATAGAGATGATGTCATCATATAAAACCATATAGTTGTGTCTATTTGTGGTATATTTATTTCAGGAATTTGAATATCTACTAACCATGCATAACCATTAGGACTTTTAAATAAGACTAGTAGTATTCAAAAAATTTATAAAAAATGAATTCAAGTATCTTCTAACCACGCATAACTGTGAGGACTTTTAAATGGGATTAGAATCAATTTGTCTATTTAATCAATCAATTTTAATATGCGTTCCATACATGCATAATCGTGCGGACTTTTAAATGAGCATGGAAGCGCATAATCAAAAATCTGGGTAATTCACCCATGCATAATCGTAAGGACTTTTAAATGAGAGTGAATACTTTGGATATTTTTATTGCTAAAAATATAATAAAATGAAAGCGCATAATCTCCCGTTTTGAATACCACATATTGACATACCATATTGGATTATGATGAGTGATGGTCGATAGAAATATGATAGAAATAGAAATGGTCATGGAATATTTACCAACAAATTTTTTTTATAACTCTTGTTTAAATTTCTAAAGAACTTTACTAATTATACTTTCTCAAGTTATAATATATGATTAATATCAACACTCATCACTTTTTCAATCAGTATTTATTTTTAGATAATCAATAGGGAGTCAGATTAGTCAATGTAGTCATTTAAGATCAAATTCAAACATAATTATAAAATCAAATTTTCCAAAATGATTAATCTGAAACAAGGTTAAAAATATATTCTATAAGGGGTTTTATAAGAAAAATGTCTGCTAATTTGAAAGTTATTTGAAATGCAAAATATATAGATATTTTATTTGAAAATGTGATGCAGCTAATGAATGTCAACATAAATCACGTTTCAGTAGTTATTTTTTTAGATTACCAGTGTAATCTGCATCTGAATTTTCCTTTCACTCGAAATTATCATTAGTTGGATTTGATAGACCGTGAAGTGTGCACCAAAATATCTTAAAATCATTTTAACAGCTTTTAAATGAATTTCTCTTGAATTTGAATTTTAAGCCGTATAAATAAATAATCAGTGAACATAGTGTCAATAGTAAAGTAACCAAATATATCCATGTGAACCGAGAGTAATCATCATAAAACTCCATCTTTCATCCAAACAAATCTATATGAAGTAGTTCAAAGACTCTAGAGGTCCTTAAAGTATTCTTGGCATAAAAGAATAATTTGGCCAACAATTTTGAAAAAGTCAAAATCACTATCAACATTCATTATCACATAATTGGCTGATTTAAATCAGATTATAGTGTAGATTTCCACATTTAATAAATCGTTCAAGGTAAATATACCATTACCTATTTTACCTTTACGATAATTTTTCATTATTCCCAATGTGATTCTGCCACCTTTGTCTTAGGCTAAGGAACTGTGATTTGTCGCCCATTGTGTTCTTGGAACAGCCAGAATCCAAGTAACCCAGTTGTTGTTCCTTAGCCTGCCACCACACCTACACGATGAAAGATTTTTGTGACCTATTTGTTTTTATAGGTCCATGATTTTTAGTGGCAAGAGATTTTGAAAAATAATTTTGTGGAGACCCAAACTATTTATATATATTCTTTTCGGCATCCTGATTTGTTTAACTTTAAGGGATTTTGTATTTGTGCGTTTTGGAACCCAAATTGGAATGGTTTTCACGTGTTTGGGTCTATACGAACAATTATTTTGATTGTGTCCAAATTTTCTACAAATTGTGCATATAGAATTGAATTGTTTAATTACATTTCTAGCACGTTCATATTGATTATACCAAAGTCCTTATCTAATAGTATTAACAGATTGTTTCCCTAATAACGTATTCAACAATTTTTCGCTTTTGGAAATTTTTTCTAAAGTAGTAGACAATTGTTGGACTTGTGTTTCGAAAGATTCATTTTCATTCAATAATTGAGTGCACTTTTTAATAGAGTTTTCTCTCATAGTACTTTCACTTTCTTTCAAAATCAAAATCTCATTTTCAAGTGTTTTAATTTTAATTTCTGATTTTTTAATTTCTTCTTCAAATGATGGACACATATCACACTTAGGGCTCCTACTTTGATAGTTTTTAACTAATTGATCAAGTTGCTTATTTGATTCAATCAAAGTATCTCTTTGTGATTCAAGTTAACATACTTCTCCCTAAGTTGTTCAAAACAGCCATTTACTTCTTGGAAATATATAAGTAATTCTGAGTGAGTGAGTTTTGATACCTCGCTTGGCTCGTCATCAGTTATATCACGTGGAACGCATAGATCTGCTCATTCACTCTCACTGCTAATGCTTTTATAATCATCATTTGTTTTATTCCATGTGGCTGCAAAACTTCCTCTTTTTGATTTCTTTTCTTGGCTATGTTGATTTCGAGGATAATTGGGTTTGATATGACCGGGTTTGTTACACTTATGACAAATGATCTTCCGTTCTTCTAGGTTGTCTAGTGCTTTGACTATTCTGCTTTTCAAATTTTGATTTAGAGCTGGATTTCTTTATTTGCGGTTCTACTTTTTGAATCACTTCATTAATAATGTCATCTCAGCTGCTCCATCATCATTATCATCGCTACTTCCTTTTACCAATCCTACTAAGCACGTTTCTTTAATTTTTGATTTAATTGTGGGGGATCTCTCACGGTTGTTGACTTTTGCACCATCTATTGTGTCAAAAGTATTCCAAATCTCCTGTGCACTTTTACAATGAGAGATAATGTTAAAATTATCTTGATTAATATGAGAATATATTATATGCATAGCAAGAGCACTAATTTAATTTTCTTGTCTATTATATCACACCCATTTTCAATAATATTCCAACATTTAATATTAACAGATTTTAAATAAAATTCCATTTTTAATTTCCAATTCAAAAAATCTGTTCCATCAAAAACAGGAGGAATAATATTAGACCGTCCCTCTGTAAAAGCATTGTTAAAAGAAGTAACTTTAAAAATTCAAATTTGTAAAACAAAATTGGTCGTTGAAAAATCAAATTTTTAAAACAAAAATGGCTTTTGTTCCTAGCTCTGATACCACTTGTAGGATCGATTTCACTCTAGAGGGGGGTGAATTGGGTGATACTATTAATTATAAAAGTTTATTGCGGAAGTATATAAAGTAATTTCAACACAGATAATAGTCGAATAATAGCAACACATATAATAGCAGAATAAAAACGGAAAATAGAACACACAAATTACCCAGCTTTGGCAAAACCCTGCCTACATGATGCCCCCAAGTTTTCTACTAGAAATTAAGTAGTCAGACACTTACATACATAAACTCGCGACACCTACTATCGACTAACCTAACTCTACGCTCAAAACCCTGCCTCAACTCAGTCACTGAGTTGCAAATTCTCAAACTACACTACCGTAGTTCATCCCCTAGTCACACGACTAGAATTTACAATGTTTAAAAGAAAAATACTAAATTTAAAAATAATTAAAAAACAAAAAAACTTAATTTAAATAAACTAAAGCCTTTACAAAAATAAAACAAGGCCGGCCTCCTTTTGTTTCCTTTTATACCGTTTGGCCTGTTTCTTTTGTCTATGAAAAAATATCGACTTCCTTTATGCTCATTCGTTTCTCTCTGATAAAATTAGGGCTTTGCAATTGAAGAAGCACCGACTTCAATTTGATTGATCGAATATGTGATTTCCCTTTCTTTTCTCTGTCGATCGACCGTTCGTTGCTTAGCTTTGGCTGCTTCTTTGATCGAGTTTAATTCGTAAAATCTGGTATGCGATTCTGAGATCTGTTAAGACGTACATGTTTGGTTTCAAAATATGTTCCAGTTGTGACTCATATGTTGGAATGTCGGATGCAGCCTCACCAGTGGATATGACTAGAACCAGAGTTATGATGCATAACCGAAGGGTATAGCTAACCCAAGGGTGTAGGCGAATCAACCTAGAGATTTCTAGGGATGTATGTATGTTGCTCTAGAAGGATATCACTGATCCTAATGCAGAAGAACTATTCTCGGAATATTGAGGTTATCTTTATTGAATCCTGCACAATTAATAAATGCACCTTAGCGGTTTTAAATATATACCTATTATTGTTGTGATGTACACTCACATGCATCACGGCTATTTAATTATTGATATTTCATATCCTAGACATTACTATAATATCACTGGGTTTTCCAATAGAAATGGTTTGGTTATCGTAAGGTAAAAACTCTTTCCGCATTTATGTGTGGCGGGCCATATGAGATACCTTTAGTTTGTAAGGTTTTATAACATGAACAATCCATATGATTTGTGTTTCTCATGTTGGTTTACCAGACTGATTCGAGCATTATTTTCTTATAATGCTTGGGTTAGTCCAAGCATATTTCCAGATTTAGTTATGGATGCTTTGGAGCTTCAAGAGACGAGCTGGATACCTCCAAGATGTATTCACATATCTTTTATTTCTGCTGTATTTATGTTCTTATTTATTAGCATTTATAAGGAGATGTTGTTATAAGTGTTCAGGTTGATGATAGGTTAGTTACTCTGATTGAATATGTGTGTGTTGTATATATATTATGTTTTTCTTTCGTGAACATCATGTATATTATATATTACTCGTCATGAAGTGAGATTCTGTTCCGCCTTTTCTTTTTTTCACCCCTAACAATCTGTCTTTTCAGTCCTTGAATGCTCGGTATGTAAATACATGGATATTAGTATCGACTTTTGAGGGTTGAAAAGGCCGGGCATTACAACATAGGTGTTTCATAATCGATAATAACTTGAAAATCGGTTATTTCAATTAGTACAACATCAAATTTGAAACTAGATTCCTAAAAATCCAACTAAACAAAGATAAGCAAGTGGAATCTTGACCATACTTGTGAGTTAAGAGATAACTCACTTCAATTCAGCTGCCAAAACTATGCAACCAAGTCTTCAATTGCTTCAACTTTCAGATTTTTGCGACAACTTCAATTATCTTGCTCAACAACTGACCCACCATCATCTCATCCCTAGCTGCTTCGCTAATCTCTGGATCGACACCACCAACCTCACAACATACATCTCCAAACCCTAATGTTGGCTCCTTTGTCACACGTACGAGCCTAGGTAGTTGCTCCCACTCGGTCACATGCATGAGCACAGCCTAGGTCATTCAGGCACACGACCAACCTTTTTATTTTTTATTTTTTGATTTATGCATGAGTTAGGTCTAGAGAGGGGATAAGGAAAAGGTTCAAGCTGATGTGTGATAGAGGGATAAGTGGCTTGGTTAATTATA
The DNA here is from genome assembly GCA_030765085.1 of Allium cepa. Classification (NCBI taxonomy): domain Eukaryota; kingdom Viridiplantae; phylum Streptophyta; class Magnoliopsida; order Asparagales; family Amaryllidaceae; genus Allium; species Allium cepa. The sequence continues at coordinate 1,055,150,109 of CM060932.1, forward strand.
ACTTCATGTTGTTTGATTTTTTGTAACAACCAACACCCAAGGACCGATGGCTTAGTTTAATATTTTGGACAAGCTTTAGGAGTTGGTACATTAATTACCAAAGGCTATGAGTAGTTACCGGGGGTTGAACTGAGTCTTATGAGTTAATACCAAGAGTTAGTGTTGTGAGTTAAGCCTAAAATGAAACCAGTATAGCACTAAATAAAGCATATAGATTTATAGAGGTTCAGGTGTAAGTCATATGTCCACTTTATAATTTCATTCTTTAGAGTCTATAGGAAAGATGAAAGGCTTTTACAATGGTAAGCTGAAATTATCCACCATTATTGAGCTTTACAAAAATCTCTAATATAGGAAAGTATAACAATTTGTCAATTAATATCTGAATTCTCCATTTCTTTTGCACTGGGATTAATGCCTATTTATAGCAATTTGAAGAGGGTGCAGATTAATGACAAGGGTTGTATATTTGAGCTAGGACATTATATTGCTAGCACATGACATTGATTCTTCTTACTTTGAGTATTTGACTGTAGATTGCTGACTTGTGCTTTATGGATGTCTTTCCTTTAGCTTATCTAGAACCTGCACGTGGTATCCGGAATATCATAGTATTGTAGTATTGCACATTCATTAAGGTTGATCTTGTCTCGTAAAACTTTCATCTTCCAGAATATTGTATCCCTCGATTTTTGGTTCCTACCTGATAGTGTATACTCGTATATAACTAAGCACGGTGCTATGTTCTGTTCACCTTTTGGCTTAGGCTTCTAAGTTCAGTTCTTTGAATAATAATGAGAATGGATTATATATGGAAAGTAAGTTAAGATTTTCTTATATTAATCACTTTGGTACGTAACCCTTTGGTACACAACCCTTTAGGTTTTATACTTCAGGTATAATTTCATAGTTTACTCATGACTATCTTATGCTTTAGGGTTACTAGGTAGATTTTGTTTAGCTATTTCGTAAACATCAACACTCCAAAAACTGATGGGTAAGCTTTAATCATACTATTTATTAAGTGCTTCAATGTGCAGTTACCTAAGACTTCATATAAGGGCAAGAAATAAAACTGAGGAAATAGGTATTAGACATTACCAAAATGGTGTGCAGTAAATAAAACCAACTACAAAGTAACTAAAAGTAAAGACATCGAGAGTTATAGTGGTTTGGCCTAATATTCCTACGTATAATGCCATTTCCCGTTTTAGAGCTCTACTATATAGCCAAGAGGCTCTTACAATGATGAGCTGGCTAAGTCCATGGTTGAAGAGTTTTAATATGAGCTATTAATATAAGAAAGTATAATTTACTAAGTATTTGAATTATGTAGGTGCTAAAAGATCCCTCATGCAATGGGATCAGTGCCTATTTATAGGCACTTGTTGCACCGTCATTGGTGGAGTACTTTCTCCTTGGATCGATGGTTAGTCCTGCTGATGTGCATGTAAATGTGCATACTTTTACCACTATATTTATTCTATTTAAATTAAATAAATGATCATATTGGGTATTTTAACTTGTTTAAACCAAAAATTCAAATTATTCCAAATTGTCACATATTCATCTTCATATATGGACAAAACGGTCATTTGTGTGCATATATTTCTTTGAGAAAAATTAATTCAAAATTTGTATATATTTTTGTAGGAATTTGATCTCAAATAGAAGTGGTTTCATGAAGATATGCATGCACAAAATTAATACAAAGGGATGAAGATGGAAATAATTCAAAGTGAAGAACATGGAGGACCCCACTTACCCACCTACCTTAATGTACAAATTAAAGCTAATGCACATGCTTTTGGAGTTAATGGCTTCATGTACACTTAATGGAGGATTAAGACATGTTATTGATTACTTGGCCTCCACACTTCCTAAGGGGCATTTTGGGCATTCCCCAAAAAAATGAATTAGGGTTTTAACACTTGTATAAATACCCCTTATGTTTCATGAATCTCATCTCTTCTCTTCTTTAGTCTCTCTTTAGTTAGTTTTAGGCTCAAAATAAAACCAAGCTCTCTTCTTTCTTTTCATGGCTACTTAGCCATTTCTCTTTTCTGTAATTTTTTCTTATGCAACTTCAATACATGTTCTTTTTCTTTTCATGCTTATTTACTTTCATGTTGTAGTGTAGATCTCTTTTTCTTTTATGCAAATAGAATAGATCTATTTTCCATTAGCTTTCATTTTTCTTTCTTTTTGTTTTCATGTTGCATGCTACTTGTGTTGATATGATAACACAAATGAGAGGCTAATCCCTTCAATTTAGGGGTAATGAAGCCTCTAATTATGTAGCTTCAACATTTTGATGTTTTATACTCTCTTTTTGTGCTTTAATGAGAATGTATGAAGTGGTTAACTTGTTGTTTTTGCTTTGAATTTGATAGCCTATACTGTTGACACCAAATAGGCTATACTTAAACAATCACTAACACAAATTACCTCTTCATCTACATATGATGATGGTAATGAAGTGAATGTTGATATTAAAATTTGATGGTCTATATTTCTAATTAATAGTTAATAGGTCATACTTAAAATAGATTTTGCTTTCAACTTTGTTATCATTTTTCATGTGAGTTAGTAAATGGTTTAAGGGGTGTGCTATAGTTTGATGGCTTATGTTGAGCTAATTAACAGCACAAATAGGCCATACTTATGATAAGCACATCAGTTAAGCTAACTAATGACAAAGAAAAGAGAGATCATAACTTCATTTTGTTGATTTATGTGATCTAGAGAGTGGAAGTTGCCTCTAAATTGTCTTAACACTCTCATATTTGTATCTATTTTCTTTTGTCATTTTTCTCCTTTTTTTAGTTAATCGCTCTTTCAACTTTGGTTAATTTGATTGAATAGAATTTTAAAATCATCAATTCCCTGCGGATCGACCCGTATTCGCCGCGTGCTACATTCGTACACCATGCGCTTGCGGTTATTTTTAATTTAAATTCGTTCGACAGTTTTCTAAACTGATAGAATTTCCGTCGACGAACAAGTTTTTGGCGCCGTTGCCGGGGAATTGTTCTGAATTTGATTTTCTATTCTTCGGATTATTTTTGTGTGATTTTATTTGTGTGTTTGTTTGCATATTAAAAAAAAACTTGTGTGTTTGTTGTGTGAATTTTGCTTCCATTTTGCTTTGTTAGTTTGTAGCCTTTTCAATTTTTCATTTTTGCGTTTCAATTAAAAAAAATTGTTCCATTTTATTTTCAATTACATTTGCATTTACATTTCTGGTTTCACCATACACATCCTCTTCACTGATTTCCATTCACTGTTACACTGTTATTTCTGTTACATACCTTTACTGTTGTGTGCATTTGCCTACATATATACACCATTTCATCACAGTTCACTCCTCTGCCAACCATTTCACAGTCTCACCTCTCACTGAACAAACAACTACAGCCTGCTTCATCACTCCATGTCCCTCTGCACACCACCTTCTCTGCTACACCATTCAAAACTGCACATTACCTCTCTACCCATCCATCACACATTCCTCACCGTGATCACAAACCAACTCCTTCCTGTGATCACAAACAATTATAATTTTTCTTCACCATTCAAAACTTCCTACCACCAGTTCAACACTGCTTCTCTGTCTTCATTTCCTTCTCACTGCACCATACCCACAGCCTTCATCCTACTTTGCAAACACCATAAACCCTTCCTCGGCCAAACTCAATCCCCCTGTGCACATTCCACTGCAACCAAGAAATAGAATCTCCAGCTACTACCTTCCCATTCCCCTTCAAAATAACTTCACTGTGCACACACTGTGCACATACAAACTGTGCACACACTTCCCAAGACCATTAACGACATCAACTTCAAACCAAAACAGCTGCACACATATCGTAGTCAACCATATTAGTGCAACTCATTTCACTGCCCCTCCCAATCAAGACTGCAGCAACTTGCCACTCCATTGCCTTCATTCACTATACTCCCACCACTGTCATATCTCCTCTGTCATCAACAAACCTCGATACCATCCCCTTACCAATTCAACCCATACCATTCTATCTACTGCACACATCACAAACTTCACATTCACCATCCACTACCCCTTCCCTGTCTACAGCACACCATATCAGTGCCCCACTATCATCAAAAGCCTTCACATTGCCTCTATTTTATACCATACCTACTGCAGCTGTCCTTATCCTCCATCCATTGCCACAATCATTTCACCTCAACGGCTTCAATTGAACTCTGCTTCACTACTTCACAAACTCCACAGACCATTAAACTCTCCACTTGCTCAATTCAACACTTCCCTGACCAGTCCCCTCAACATCATCACATACCAGCATTTCCTCTTCAACCACAATCCAGCCTTCAAAATTCCCATACACCACTGTCATTAACTTCACTGCCTAACAACTCCAAACTGCAGTTCTTCTCTGCTGTGACAGAATAGCTTCGTAACATCACCATACAATCACTTAATCAACCATAAATACATCTCTACTTCTTTTCAAACTTCACAAACCACTACAAAACTACATACGTTTCCCTCACCATACCACTTGAAACCCACTGAAACCCATAATCAAGCTGCAATAGCATTCTCAAACCACTTAACACCCATACATTTCCCACTGTCCCTTACTACATCCACTGCCTAATCTCATCTCTACAACTACAAATCGAACCCACCAACCTCCAGCAATCTCCACCAAGCGGCTACAAGCGGTACGTCGACCTTCAGCGAATATCCCCAAATCACATCGAGCCGCGAGCACCCAAACACCCGCAATCACATCATGATACAAATTCGCCCGACCTTTATTCAATCAAGCCTCCCAAACCATCCACGAACGCCGCCTCCATCCCCTCAACCATCGCAACCCAATTCGACCTCAAATCATCCTCTGCTCGATCGCCACTTCCCACGCGAATTCCATCATCGATTCAATTCCATCCTCGATTCAGATCGCCGTTCAGTACACGATTATCAATTTTTTTCTTTTCGTCCTTCTTTTTGTTTAGAGAATAAAGATGCTGTTGTTTTGAAATTTGAACTGGGAAATTGCAAAGTCTTATGGCATAATTGTTTTGATCGAGGTTTGTGAATTTTTTTTTGGGTCAGGTTGGTTATTGCTTATTTGGGCTGAGCTTGTTTTGTTAAAAAAAAAACAAAAATGAGTTTTTATTTTCTTTAGTTGTGATGCTTGCTTGAGTGGTTCTAGATTTTTTTTCTTTTTTTCAAAAAAATAAAATCATTAATTTTGTCTTTTTTTCAAAAAAATAAAATCATTAATTTTGTTTTATTTTGATTTCATTTGTTTTGATTTTCTTTTGTTTTAGCTACTTCTTGCATATTAAAAATATATTATTTAATAAAATGTATATATTTTGTTTTTAACTTCTTTTAGGTTGCCAAAGCAGATTGGAAAAGTTGCTTGCTTCGCTCAACTGTTGCCAAAAAAAACTGCTTGCTTGCTTATCTATTGTTTTATTGCATTGTTGGTTGTTTTTTATTTGCATTTTATATAAAAAATCAAAATCCAAAAAAAAAACTCATTCGTAGTAGCATTATTAATACACGTTTAATTTCTGCTTTGCATTCCATCTTAGAATTTGTTAATAATAACGGTTAGACATCAATAACACTTAATTGTATATTAACAATTTGTCTTCTTTGAACAATTTAAATTCTTGGTGTCTAGGCTACGACAGAGTAATAACCATTTATAAATATTACGGTGATTCGTAAATATTATAGTGGTTGTTCCTCTAAAGGTACTTAAACCTTTGGCTGCATTGCTACGGTGATTCGTGGTGCACCGATAACCCATGTCCGTTACCTGGCTGAGAACTATCTTGTTTATCTAAGACAATGTGTGAGTATACAATTTTGGGTTAACTTAGGGTAAATCATTTGTAATTAACCCTTGCATTCATTTAGTTGCATTAGTTCATGCATATTTATAAAAAAAAAACAAAAAAAAATTCAAAATCCAAAACTAAAAAAAATTGTAAATATTCTTTTTCCTTTGAAATTTTTGAATCATTTTTCTTTAAAATTTCAAAAATCCAAAAAATTTTGAAAAACCAAAAATTCAAAAAAATTAATTAATTAATTTTTTTGTTTAAAAATCAAAAATAAAAAAAATATAAAATCTTTTCAAAAAATTCGAAAAATAAAAAAGGAAACAAAAATCAATTTTCCTTTTGAAAAATAAATTTTCTTTGTAAATATTTTTCGCTTATAAAAAAACCAAAAAACATTCTTGAAAATGTCTGAATTTCCATATTCACTTGAATTTTACAATAGCTATGAAAACCAATATAATCCATATAATTTCACTCCAAATTCATATGGATGCTTTAACACCAACTATTGTTTAAACGATTCAAATTTCGAACCACAAAGTTTTCAAAATAACGAGCAACCCTCGAATCTTGAAAATAGCATTTCGTCTTTACTTGAAATCTCTACACAACAAAATCAAAGTATAAACGGTTTATGTAACTCATATTTGTGCAATAGTTCAAGTCAAAATAATCAAAATTTGAATTCACTTCAAAATTCAAATGATTTCGAGTATAACCCATGCCAATTCAATTTTGAGCTTCAAAATGAATTCCAAAATCAAGACGAAAATGTGAACCAATTTTCAAATAATTTTGGCGATGGGAATAGTTTCAATAACAATACGATTGAAAACTTTGGTTGTCACCAAATTCAAAATGAAAATTTTCAAATTAATAATCATGAATTTGATTTTGTTGACCAAACGGAAAAGGATAACGGGGATTTATTACTTGAAAAATACAAAACTTTTCGTGAAAATCATAATCAAATCTCAACATGCAAAGAATCAAATAATAATCTACCGTTTATCGAAATTGACAATTCTTGTTTTCAACAAGTCCAAATTGAAAATTTTCAAGTTAATGACTACAAATTGGATTTCGTTGAACAAATGAACGAAATTTACGATGATCACACGGATTCGTTGTTTAAAACATACATGAAACAGCGTGAAAAACAAAATCAAATTCCAATGTGTAACGGGTCAAGTGATAATCCATCTTTTACCCAAATCGACGATTTTCAAATAACAACTTTTGAAATTGAAAATAACAATCTTAATGAAGTTGTTGAAAACACGGTAATTGAGCTGGATTTCAATTTTTTTGAGGGTGAGAAACTCGATTTAAATTTCGATCTTCCTTTTTCTGAAAATTTGAATACAACAACTTTGGATTTTGAAATGGATATATGCGATGAAGTTGCTGATAATCCAATAAAGGAAGATGAATTTAAGAAACACGAGTTTTATGGACTTTTCGAAAATGAGTCATTAAATTCTGATGGGGAAGATTTCGATCACCATTTTGACTTTGAAGTTGATAATTTGGAGGAAGTTTTCAATGATAAACTTGAATTTCAATCAATCGTTATATCTACCCCAAAAATCATCGAAAATAAAACAACTCGTAAGATTTTTAATAAAATAACATTCGTTTTTTCAATTCCACATTCGACTTCAAAATCTTTTACAGTTTGGTTTTTCGAGCTTAAGTTGTGTCTCGTATTCTTGACGAGACAAATGAATTGGTCTTTTGAAGACCGTTTCATTTACTTTTTGACGATATACTTTCTGATCACGTGTAAATACCGTCCGTTTTCATGTAAATAATAATAAACACCCCTTTCACTTGGGTTGACTATGGGAACACAGTCAAAATCAAGTGTGGGGGGAGACTCATCTTCTTCTTGATTTTTCAGGATTAATATTTCATTTTTCTTCCAAAAACTCAAAAAAAAATCCAAAAACAAAAGAAGAATTTTTCTTTTTTTAGCGTTTTTGATTTATTTTTAAAGAAACGCTATATGATAAATTTATGGTTTTGATTTATTAAATTAAAATTATTGAAAATTTATTTATCTTAACAAAAATAAAAATGAAGTTGTATTATAAATAACAATGGTTTAACTAGTATATAGGAAGATTCATACGTGTTAATTATGAAATACATCCTAATTGAAAATCCTTGTTTTAAAAGTGGTGAATTTAAAGTAAATGATATAACATTTTTTTTGTCTTCTAAGTTAAATGGTGCTAAAATGATTTTGCAACACTCTCTCTCTTAAAAAATATATAAAAATAAAAAAAATAACATCCAAAGTATTCACTCTCATTTAAAAGTCCTCACGGTTATGCATGGGTGAATACTTGGAATCTTTGATTATGTGCTTTCATACTCATTTAAAAGTCCTCACGGTTATGCATGTATGTAACACATGTAAAAAAAAGACTTAACAAAAACCACCTACGGTAGATAGGTGTAGGCACGAAAGTGTGTGCACTCGCCATGCTCTGTACTCCCCTCACATAAGCCCGAAAGGCAGTGCATGGGTGGTATATCTGGCCTCAGTTTACCTGAGCTAGGTGTGTAATTTTTCTTGCAAATAATGAGAGAGAAAGCAATTGAAATCCTAGCACTATTTTTACTTAGTTGATTTGATTTGTTATTGAAAAGAAATGAAAATATCATTTTGATAAACTTTGATAATCAACTAAGAAACCTTTTCATAATTACACTTTGTTATCAACCGAAATAACGAGTTAAACTATAGTATATTTATGATAACTTCGTCTTTATTGGAAGAGTGAATGACTTAAATTTTAAGATAATGACCGAAACCTATATTTAACTTGTTTGTGTTGATTTAAAAGTAAGTCATTCATTTATAAATATTTTCAAAAACTCGCATTCGTCTCTTTGTAAATAAATCTTGCATTTTGTAAATATTTTCATCTTGCATTTGGATTTTGTCGGTAGTATCCGCTGAAAACCCTCACGAGACTACACTCGTCCTACTGGGGACACGCAGAGGTTTAACGGCTTGTTGCATACGCTCAATGCAATCGTGCTTCCTACGAAAACGGATTTATCTTAGTTTTAGTTTATTCGAGTACGAATAAAAAGATAAGTGTGGGGGTATTTATGTGCATGTAAATATGCATATTTTTACCACGATATTTATTCTATTTAAATTAAATAAATGATCATATTGGGTATTTTAATTTGTTTAAACCAAAAATTCAAATTATTCCAAATTGTCACATATTCATCTTCATATATGGGCAAAACGGTCATCTGTGTGCATATATTTCTTTGAGAAAAATTAATTGAAAAGTTGTATATATTTTTGTAGGAATTTGATCTCAAATAGAAGTGATTTCATGAAGATATGCACGCACAAAATTAATACAAAGGAATGAAGATGGAAATAATTCAAAGTGAAGAACATGGAGGACTCCACCTACCCACCTACCTTAATGTACAAATTAAAGGCTAATGCACATGCTTTTGGAGTTAATGGCTTCATGTACACTTAATGGGGGATTAAGACATGTTAATGATTACTTGGCCTCCATACTTCATAAGGGGCATTTTGGGCATTCTCCAAAAAAATGAATTAGGGTTTTAACACTTGTATAAATACCCCTTATGTTTCATGAATCTCATCTCTTCTCTTCTTTAGTCTCTCTTTAGTTAGTTTTAGGCTCAAAATAAAACCAAGCTCTCTTCTTTCTTTTCATGGCTACTTAGCCATTTCTCTTTTATGTAATTTTTTTTTATGCAACTTCAATACATGTTCTTTTTCTTTTCATGCTTATTTACTTTCATGTTGTAGTGTAGATCTCTTTTTCTTTTATGCAAATAGAATAGATCTCTTTTCCACTAGCTTTCATTTTTCTTTCTTTTTGTTTTCATGTTGCATGCTACTTGTGTTGATATGATAACACAAATGAGAGTCTAATCCCTTCAATTTAGGGGTAATGAAGCCTCTAATCATGTAGCTTCAACATTTTGATGTTTTATACTCTCTTTTTGTGCTTTAATGAGAATGTATGAAGTGGTTAACTTGTTGTTTTTTTCTTTGAATTTGATAGCCTATATTGTTGACACCAAATAGGCTATACTTAAACAATCACTAACACAAATTACCTCTTCATCCACATATGATGATGGTAATGAAGTGAATGTTGAGATTAAAATTTGGTGGTCTATATTTCTAATTAATAGTTAATAGGCCATACTTAAAATAGATTTTGCTTTCAACTTTGTTATCATTTTTCATGTGAGTTAGTAAATGGTTTAAGGGGTGTGCTATAGTTTGATGGCTTATGTTGAGCTAATTAATAGCACAAATAGGCCATACTTATGATAAGCACATCGATTAACTAACTAATGACAAAGAAAAGAGAGATCATAACTTCATTTTGTTGATTTATGTGATCTAGAGACTGGAAGTTGCATCTAAATTGTCTTAACACTCTCATATTTTTATCTATTTTCTTTTGTCATTTTTCTCCTTTTTTAGTTAACCACTCTTTCAATTGAATAGAATTTTAAAATCATCAACTCCCTGCGGATCGACCCATATTCGCCGCGTGCTACATTCGTACACCGTGCGCTTGCGGTTATTTTTAATTTAAATTCGTTCGACAGTTTTCTAAATCGATAGAATTTCCGTCGACGAACACCTGCCTATGAGGTTAAAATTGGAACACATTTCGATGTCTGGGTTATTTTCTAATTTATGCAGATTGCTGACATGGCCTTTTATATATATATAGCTTTTGGATGTGGCAATCATATGTGATGCATATATATATTTGTATTATTTCAGTCGTTGGTCATGATTGCCTATAGATGGCTTTAGGCTTTAAAGCTTTATATTGGCTTTAGCTTTTGGTTGATGCCTATCTAGGGCCTAATCCTTTGATTTTCATCCAACTATATGACTATTCCTACCGAATGTTATTTATACTTCATCCTATGGGCTTATCCTTTGGTTTTAAATGTCGATGAGTTCAACGAAAATTGTATACAATATATCCATTGATGTTTAATATTCGTGGGAGTTCTAATATAAGGCAAAGTTTATATGGTCTAAAAGTGGAATACACTGGAGTAAAATTATGGTATAACATATGCCCCATAAAGTTCACTTCGTATGAAGAAACATAGTGAATTGTAGGAATAGTTAGACTATACTTTTATACTTAGCTATTTCACCCTTTAATTAGTCTGCATTATTTTCCATAACTTCTAAATATGATTAATACACGATAGAAAGTTGAGGATCTTATCAGATGGTGAGGATTTGTAGGCCAAAGACTAAGTATAGCAGGGTGCCATAAAGGAAAAATAGTTATATGTTAAAAGCTATGTATAGTAAAGTGTAATAAAGGCAAAGATAGTTGTATGTTAAAGGTTTTGCATAGTAAAGTTCTATAAAGGCAAAGATGGTTGTTTGTCCAAGGCTATGTATAGTAAGGTGCCGTAAAGGTGAAAATAGTTGGATGCCAAAGGCTATGTATAGTAAGATGCTGTAAAAGAGATAATAGATGAATGGAAAAGTTATGTATAATAGTACCGTAAAGGCAGAAATAGTTGTATGCTAAAGATTATATAGTTGAGTGTCAGTGAGGTGAAATTATTTGTTTGTCGAAGGTAATGTATAGTAGTTTTACCTCATGGTGAGAGTTTTGAGAATCCAACTTCATCCTATAGTGAGGATTTGAAGGTGTTAACTTCAAGATTGAATAATCTAACATTCTCGTATCGTAACGATTTGGAAATCTAACCTTACTGTATAGTAAGCATTTGGTGTCGAAGGCTATGTTAATTGAATAATGTAAGGCATAATGGCTGAATACCTTAATGCTTAGTTAATAACGTGCCCTATGGCAAAGTAGATTGAATGCCATTAGGTTTAATAGTCAATATCGTATTGTAAGGCATAGTTGATTGAAAGTCACAAGGCTTAATAGTCGAATTCCATAAAGCTTAGTTAATAATATGCCATAAGGCGTAGTTGGTTGAATATCGTAATGCATAATAGTTGAATGCCATAAGGCTAAATTAATAATGTGCCGTAAGGCATAGTTAATTACATGTCACAAAGCATAGTTGATGAATCTTATAGGGCTTAATAGTTGAATGCCATAAGGCTTAGTTAATAATAGGCGTAATTTATTGAATGTCGTTAGGCTTAATAGTTAATATCGTGACGTGAGGCTTAGTTGATTGAATATTGTCTAGCTAAATAGTTTAATGGTATAAGGCAAAGTTGATTATATATCATTAGGTTCAGTAGTCGATATCGTGTTGTAAGGGTTAGTTGACTTAATGCTGTAAGGCTTAGTTAATAACATGTCATAAGTACAACTTACATGCTGTAATGCATAGTTGATTGGATGTCATTAGGGTTAATAGTTGATATTGTGCCATAAGGCTTAGTCGATTGAGTGTCGTAAGGTTAAGTAGATTACGGATCGAAGGTTGTGAAGTGGTAGGTCTGACATTCATTTAATGTTGTTACCACGTGACGTTATTTGCATACTACTACTTAAAATGTGCTTTGTCCTTTGTTATATAGAGATGAATTGTTTTTCAACTTTTCCTACTTTAAAAATACTATTTTATAATAGCCTTTCTTTGTAAGTGCATGGCTGAGATTTCCTTAACTTATATTTTATTAATTAAGGTATATAAAACTTTTCTTCCCCTCCTTTTTATCTATCTTTGGTATAATTATTTTGTGCCACCATTAGAGCTCATAGTAAGTTTAGAAATTTCTAGAGTTTTCAAGGAAATTGGTAAGTTTTTTGGTCTTTTTCTCCTCATGTTTTGATCGCAATATTCATCTTATGCTTTAGTGGATCAGTTATTTGGTTTTTTTTAGCCATTTTTCATACTACTTAGGGAAATTTTGTCATATAATGGCTTCTAGGTTTACTAAATGACGTAATGTCATTACTTTGATTATTTTTTTATTTGAATCGATAATTGATTCATTATAATAGTTTAGAAATAAACTAATCGTAATTTTGGATCTTAAATTATTTTGTTAATATTATTTGATCCAATAGTTGGATTCTTAGGGTTTCTGAGCCATTGTAGAAATTGTATCATCAAAAGTTAGATCTTTTTGTTTTGAATTTCTTAACATAGGTTCGTCCCTGTTAATAGCAGGGTGCTTAATTTGCAGTTAGAATTTCAAATTTTACTTATATGGTCTTATTAATTCAATGTAAGGCAAGGGATTATTTCCCTTGTTTAGATCGAACTAAACTATTAGTGTGTTTAGTCTTCTTAGACGAAAGATGAGTTTTACCATAGATTCACAAGCCCTTCTTGATAGAATTTTGTATAGGGTATTTCCAACGCAGTTATAGCTTCAGGCCCTAATGATAGTTGGAAACTCCCTAGAGGGATACATTCCCTGGGCTGTAGTGTGTCCATTAAATGAAATTTTTGTTCCACTTGCTTCTTTCTTCATTGATTTATTGGAATTTTATAACCTCAACCCATACCGCCTTCCACTAGTATCATACCATACCCTTTTAGCATTGAAAGCAATGTACTTTTGAAGAAGTTTTACTAAAACATCATTGATGGAGATAAATTTTATATTTAATTTAAATGTTACAAAGTCATCCCTCCCAATTTTGATGTATTATCTGTAAATTAGAAAGAGGCAGCCTTTACTCCATCCTATCAGCAAAATTATTGTGAAATGGTTCTATGTCAAAGCTAACAACAATTGGATCATCACTGCTTTCTTGGAGGCTAGTAAGTTGGTTTTACACTATAATAATTGTATAAGTTAAATTAGATTCCTTTCTAAAGATGATATTTATTTGTTATCAGGGAAACCTGAGAGAACCCATGATAACTGAGAGATTATTATATTGTTTTAATAATGTGTTGGCCTTCCAAAGAGTTAATGATAATGCCATCTAGTGCTGATAATTGACAATTTGAATGCATGTAGATGAATACCCCTCCAATGATATGTTAAGGGGTACACTCAATCAAGGATATCTAAGACTTCTCCAAAAACAGCGATGGTCAAAAATCCAAAAGAAGGGAAAGGATCTCATATCCCCGACCATGCTTATTCCTCTAAGACTGAAGTCGAGGGTAAACCATGGGCCAAGCCCTTTATTTTGTTTATATTTTTCTATATTTTGGAGTAGTTTTCCCTAATGCTTCTATTAGTTCTCGGGTTGATTGTTCTTTTCTTATCTTTCTTATTGTATTGTAGATATGGATCCAAATACTAGGTAATTGTTAGGTTCTCTCTTATTGCCTAAAAACAAGCCCAGTACTAGAAAATCTTTGGGATCTAAGTTAGCTTCTAAAGAGGATACAAATGTGGATAATAAGCAAAAGAGAAACATTATTGATAAATGACCTGCCATATCCCTACCACCGCATCTTCTCAACTCGAGGGTTCTGTAATTCCCTCTACTTTAAGGCTTCCTTGTCTTTCGTGACTGAAATATCAAGCTTTAGAAGTTTTGAAAAAGACTATCGAAGCCAGGCTTTCTACCAATATAGATGACAATGGGATTGTGATTCCCGAACCATCTCATGATTTCAAAAAAATCTTAGAGTATGGTCCGCAAGATTCCTTAAGAGTAATACGTTTACCTTTCCTTTCAATTTTTATTTGTTTCTGGTACTTGTGCTTAAATATACATGTGTATTCATTCCATTAGGCTACCACTAAATACTCTATCCTTCAGCATCGTTTTGAGAGTTTTAAAAAGGTTATTTAATGAGCTAAGGCTGTAAAAGAAGAAGTGGGAATGCTTCGGCAGAAAATGAAGCTTTGGAGAAAGAGGCAAAGAAAGCCAAAGCCGTGTTTGATAAGGAGAAGAAAGAGGCTAAGGACAACTTTGAATTCGCAAATGCCGAGCTTTTCAAGCTTAAGGAGAATCTCAGAATCTAAAGGGAACAATTGGCCAAGAAGAAGAAAGAGCTGGCCGTGGTTGAAGAGAAGATTAAGGGAATGGCTAGCTTGCAGGTTTTTAAAGTTTTATTCAATGCTTTGTCGAGGGCCATGAAAAAGGACATCCCTTTTCCTTAGATTTCCTTAGGGAAAATGTTTAGGTAATTGAGAAAATTTGACCGTATATATGTGGTGGCCAAGAAACGTGAAGCTGTTTCTGCTTATGCCTTAGCTCTTCCTAAGGTAGATTAAGATACCCTTCTCATGTTGACATGAAGCAAAATGAATAATTTTGAAATTTAATCCACAATATTTTTTTATGTTCTTTGACATTATGTTTGACCGTGTAACCTAGACACTTTTATGTTTAGTGATCATATTGAGTTTTTGTTTTGTCATTTGAAGTATCTTGTTTTTACATAGATTAAGTCAAAGAAGGTGAATTTAGGTTTCTATTTTTTATAGTAAGGTCTTATGGAATTGTAGCAGGCCTAAGAACTATCAAGATCTGAAAACTACCGATACTCTTAAAAAATTTCTTCATGCGAGTAGATTGTGCAATATCGATTTAGCTAATCATTTTGACAATGGAAAAGACTCACACGTGTGGCCTTATGAAAAATTTATTAAGTCTCCTAGGAAAAGGACGTTAGATTAACTAGTCAAATCATAAAATTGATCGACCGACCTAGGTTTGTGATCCAAGATCGAGATGAGGTTTTCAAAAAAATTCGAAGTTAACGAAGCAACAAAAAAGAAACAACGTTCTAAAGCAAAAAATACTTAAATTTCATTGTAAGTTTATGGCCCTGAACTGAATATAACCCAAGAGGATATTCTTGCTTTCAAAAGTGTGACTTCATCTTCCTTAGCTATTACTAAAGGGAATTTAGCCGACATTGATTCTATATTCCAGTATTTTCTCCTACATTTTTTAGGGGTTATCCCTAGGCCGAAGCTTAGGGATTCTTCCCCCTTCGAGCTTTCAATGCCAAAGGCAGGGTTAAGCAAAAATATTTCACCTTGTAATATGGCTAAGCCTTAGAAATTATTGCCAAAGCTAGGTTTAGAGGTCTTAGGATTATTATAAGTACAAAAGAGAAGTTTGGACTTTAGGCACTTATGAGCTTTGTACTTTTATTTCGCTTTTAAAGTTTTTAATCCTTTGTTCTGATGAAATAAACTTTATTCTCCTTTTAACTTTATGTTTTATTCAATTCTCTTAAACATTGGCAAGCTCATATTACTTAAGAAATATACAAGCCCATAATTCTATTCAAAAGGCCTATTATGATAAGGTTGCCAAGATGCAATCGCTCAAAGTGGAGCTTAAGGCTTTGAATCGTTGGATTACTCGTTAAATCTAAATTTGGTTTAGATGATGTTACTTCAAAGCTTATTTAGGAGAACGAAGATTTGAGACCAAAGGTAGAATATTTAGAAAGACTTTTAAAATCTATTTTGGAAGAAGTTCCACTCTTGGATCAGGCTTCGACAAAACTTATCTTGAACCTATTTGATTTAGTGTTTGATCTGAGGCATCAGTTGGATAGGGCTAACATAGAACTTTCTATGATCAAGCTTAAAGAGAATGAGATTGAAGAAATATCTCAATTAGTTATAATAGTTGTTCCCCTTCTTATAAAAGAGGAAGAGGCTACGACAGAGGTCCATTCAAACTTCCTTAAACTAAAGTGGCCGCACAAGGGCGTAGTCCCATCGAGATTTGAAGCAAGTGGATGGGGTTCAACTTCGCTTCTCATCAAGAAACCAAGCGAAATAATGATTGAATTCAAAGATGGGAGAGTTATATGTTATAGGGACTATAGGGCCAAATTGTTCAAGAACTAATGCGGTCTCATAGATGAACATTATGAAAGGATTTTGAACTAGACTATTGCTTAAGCCGAATATCAAATGAGCCAGATGCTCGAACGTTATCTTAGACTCAAATGTTATTATGAATATTTACTTGAGTTGTCTTTCGTTTGGGATGGAGTGGAGCTAGATCGCATTATGGGAATAGTATGTGACATGCGTCAACGTTTATCTACAGCCCCTAATCCTCTGTCAACTATGCCAGGTCCCTGAAGGGTAAGCTGGATGACAATTATACAAGACCTTATTATGATCCGGGTTCTGGGATGCTCTTCTCACTTATGGAAGAAGATGTATCAGTCAACGGAAAACCCTTAATAGAGTAACGTCATACCACTTGTTTAGGTGCCTTTCTTTTTCCTGTAACAAAATAATTTTCAATATCACTTTTACCGTCTCAATGTTTGTTTGTACAATGTATTTGTAGTTATAGTATTAAGGAGCTCTTGTCCTTTTAGCATTGTATTGTTTGTCATATCTTTGTCTTTTGGGTTTGATTTTAGTTGTCAAGGGACCTTTGCATTCGCAATGGGAACTCATATGTCTCATATAATTTATTTCTAGAGCAGGTTAACTGTGAAGCGTTATAGGCAGTATTTTTGGGTCTAATTAAGGTTGCTATGTTATCTTAGGATGTTTCCTGCCTCCGACTTCTAGCTACTTAATGATACTATAACCTGATAAGGTCTCGGACATTATAGTACCTATCTGATCAGGGTTTGTGGTTTAGTCATTTGGCATCTAGCAAAATTTGATTTCATAGTAGAGTTTCAAGTTTAATCGTGCCTATATGGTTAGATCTTATGACATATATTCTTAAATGGGAGAGTACCCATTAAGTAGATTTAAACAAAGGTTTTCTATTTGGATGGGAGAATACCCACTAGGTACATGCATCTAAGCTCTAGGGATTTTCTATTTGGATGGGAATATACCAACTAGTGCTTGAGACTTCTCCCCAAGACCATCCATGTACATGGTACCATAGTTCTTTGCCTGCATTGTCGAATGATATTAAACCCATGCAATATGGATTTCTATTATAGGCATTGTGAGAGATTTTTTTGAGATTACATTGTTATAGGGGTATGTGAGGAATGGATCTCTCGAAATGAATGGATCTTTTGATGTCGAGGCCACCTAATGGATTTTATTGCTGTATAAAAAGGGTTGGGGCCTTTGAAATATTTATAAAATATATTTTTGTATCGACCCGTAAATTTTAATGGTTCTAATAACGCAACTAACTGAATTTTTGTGAAATTTTAAATAATTGAATTTGAAAACAAAAATTTGATATTTGGACTATGTCTATTTAAACATAACAAATGGCAAATTTTCATCAAGAAATATGAAAGTTAGTTTTGTTGTGTAATTTTATTTAAATTTAAATCAATTAAATTTGATGATAATAAAATATTTTTCAAACTTGAATATTTTTACATAATAAATTTGTGAATCATTCTGATTGAGACGTCATTTTTCATTCGCCAAATTTGGAATGTTATTGCTCCGTTTATCTTATTTTCGACGTCTTAGCAGCACTTTCGGTACCGGATATCGATTTTTGATAGGATGGTCGTATTGCTGATATATATGTACCGTTTTGATCGTCTCATCATGCTGATCTCTATAGTATATTCATATGTGTGATTCGGTGCTTGGTATGCGGCGGAAAACGTGAGACGGTTAACCATATCGGTACCAGTTTTGTGCCCTTTTGTTTCTTTTGTCGTTTCAAATGGCAGTCGTATAATACCAACAGCCATCTGCTTTTATTTTATTTTAGAAATCCAAGTTTGGCTTTTGCCATTCCCACTGTTCAACATAATTGGTTCATTCATTTGCATTGGTCCTTCCCAATTCCTTTTTGTTTGTTTCGAACAAAAAAATGAATATGAGTTTGCTTTCATATATTTTCTCATTTTCATATAACTGCTCGCGTCTTCCTCCTCCTCCTTTCTTTTGTTTCGTCCCTGATGCTTCTTGCAAAATAAAAAAATAATAATAATATGAGAAAAAGAGAAGCATGGATTGTTTGAGCTTGCAGCCTCTTTCCTCCACCAACTTGGCAACGAGTGTAGCCGAGTCTTCGTCCGCCTCCTCCCCTTGCTGTACCGTGTAATGCATGCTTCTCCACTTGTATTTATAGGTAATATATATATATATATATATATATATATATATATATATGATATATGTTCTATATATATAAAAGTTTACTTTAGTTGAGTGACAGGTTAGTATATATATTAGTTAGATGTATATAGGTATATATGTATTACATATTAGTTATATATATTTTAGTGTCTATTGTATCTGCTATAGTATAAGAGTAGTATATGTTATATATTTTTTAAAATATATGTCTGGTATCTACTAGATACATATTTTTCAATATCTAATGGTATATATATGATGAGTACTTAAGAGTGTGTGTGTGTGTATGAGTTTACAAAAATTTTGTTTACAGTAAATTTGTATATAACTTTATGTATATGTATGTAAGTATACTTTGTTTTGTCACAGTATATGTTCAAGGTTGCTTTCATATTTGCAAACATGCTTTTCTCTATTTTTATATATGTTTTGTTTTGTTGCCTACAAGCAGTCTGCATGTATGCATGCATATATATAGTAATCTGCATATGTTATCTAGTGTATATTGTATGTATTGCCTGCATGTGTATCTTTAGTGTGCATATACTTGTTTATATATATATTTTTGTTTTCTATTTTGCAAATTTTTTTCCTCTACTATAGAACAAAACAAAATATATATTATAACATGTTGTTAGTTTGCTGTAAATGACTTAGTAATATATGTGTAGATTTTAAATTATAAGCTTATATATATGTTCTATATATCCGTTCATATCATCAATTATAAATAGTTTATATAAGTTTGTTGTTTTATATTGTATATATACACAAAGTGGTATGTTTATATATCCAGATAGGTATTTATTTCAAAATATATATGTCTATATATATATATATATATATATATTTGATTTGATTTTATGTGTTTTAATTTAAAACAATGATTTTGAAATATATATATTTAATTTAACATATGTTTGAATTTAGAATATGATTGTATATATATATATTCAAGTTCACTTATATCATTGATCCTCATCAATCCAGTTTTGATTTGATTTTTTCAATTCCAAGCTATCAGCTTTGCTCGTCGAATTCACACTTAATCTTGGTTTGCTTCACTTTGGAATTCGCGCTTGGATTCGTAACTCATTCCATTGGCGAATCTCTCTAGCCTCGAAAGGCGAGCGATCACTCACGGTTAACATTCTTATATTTATTAAATTTGATTGCATTTGAAACGATCACTACACCAAACAGACCATTTTGTCACACTTTTTTGTTTCATTTTGTCACAGTTATTACTGTTGTAAATTTATAACGGTTATTATTGTTACATTGTATTATCACGGTTATTTCCGTGACAAAATTTGGGTTTTTGGTAAATAACTCAAAGTAGTACGAAAGAATCGTAATTTACGTTTCAATTGTTATTTCATTTGTTTGTCACGCTTTTGGTTTCTATCATTCTTCCCTAAATCAAATTAGGTTTAACTTGTCGCTGCCAGGCTTCCTTCGATCCAACGTGTTGCCCTTCTCTTTTGCCTAACGCTTTTCTATTTCAAAGCCTCCATCCATTTCTTTCGCCAAATTGATCCTCCTTTTTTTAAGTAAAATGCGAACTGGAATTGAAGCAAAGCACAAATTGATTTCGGCGATTTGCAGGCGATTGTTAGGCGATTGATGAAGTAGTAAGAGATGTCGAAATTAGCTGAGAAGGCGTAGTTCAGTGATTTGGTTCGAGAGACGATTGAGAGTGTCGCGACTAATTAGAGGAGTTTGGGAGTTTGGTTCGATTGTGGTGGTTGTTCGAATGTCTTGATTGAATGGTTGTTGCGACTCGATGTTGCTGGAAGATGGTCGCGGTGTGGAGTGTGATATGCACGTAGATGACAGTCAGGGAGGTTTGTGATGAAGTGGTGATCATTGACAGCAGCAATCAGAGAGGTTACGTTGATGACTTAAATATTAGCACAATCAGAGAGCAAGGATCATATCTATTCAGACTTTATCACATAGTAAAGTTTTTAATTTTATTGTCAAATTTGTGATTCCAAGTTAATTTATGAAATTGACCTTAACATTTTATCACATAGTAAAAAAATTTCAACATGGAGCTATTATGTTTTGTATTGTTCTGAAGCTCGCATTTTTATTAAAAGTTCAGTCACATATTAAGGTGTATAATTATTAATCTTGTGGTTAGTTGTTATGTTTATTATATCAGTTCAAAGTTTATAAGAGGTTGATATTACTTATTTTTAAATAATTTTCATTGGTATGTTAAAAGCTTTTCCCATAGTTTAGGTTTTAGTGGTTGTTTCTTATATACTTTCAAGCTTGTTCTTATTATACCGGCAAATTTATTAGTTTGCTATATCTGTATTTTGTTTATTTGTTGTAATATTGTTACTAATAGTTTTTTCCTAATGACTTACTTCATGTTTCAGGGAACGATTTGAGGAAATGGTTGTTTTTATGATCAACTATTTTGTCTAATGAGGTGCAGAAAATTGTAATCTTATTATCAACATGTTGTTTTCAAGATTTGAGGTTAATATATTCTGGATACGCAATCTCTTTTTATTCAACTTTCGCTTTGTATTGTTTAAAATCAGTTTCGGTTGCATGCCTAAGGTAGATTTTGCTTGGTTGATGTAATGTTTGGTTAATATATGTTTGCTGTACTTGTTCTGTTTTTGCTGTGACTGCCTTATATGGCACGTTTTTGGTAATTTTTTACCAGTATGTTTTAGTATGTGCAGGAGTTCATTGATTTTCATATATGTTTTAGTATGTTTTAGCAGGCCTAAGGTAGATTTTATTTTCAATGTAATTTTGATGAAGAGATCTAATTTTATGTTCAGTGTAGATCTAAATTAGGCCTAAATTATTGTTCAGTGTAGTTTTCTTTGATTATATAGGCTCACATTGATTTTTCTGCCTTATTTGGTTTTAGATTTTCATTAATTTGCAGGTTATACTTTATATCATGATGTGTTTTTGGGAGTATAGTTGTATTATACAGGACTTGTAATATTATTTTTAACGTGCTGTTTTCTTGATTTGTGGTTATTATTTCTGGACACACAGCTTCATCATATTAGTTTTTTTATTATGTAAATTCATCTGCGGTTGCAGGCCTATGGTACTTTATGCTGGGCTAATGTTTGTTGTCCTAATATTTTTTTTGCTGTGACCAACTAATTTCAAAATGAGCTAATGTTTGCTGCTGCCGTTCTTAGATTGACCAGCCATGATAGATCTTCTTCTTACAGCAAGAGGAGCCTAAGCCATTTCGCTGCTCTCAAAATTCAGACTGCTTTTCGAGCTTTTCTGGTAAACCCGTCTTCTAATAACTGTTAATTTGCTCATTTGTAAAATCAGACCATGGCAATGTTCAATATTGCAATTTCAATTGGAAGATCATGTATGTTTGTATCCATATCACATATGTTTCATTTTTAATGCACTGTGCATAATGCATACAGCCAATTAGTCGGGCATTGATCATACTGATGTAGAAAATGATACTTATACAAGAATGGGAAACAAATGGTACTGGCACCATTTGTACATGTAAAGATCACTGTAGGATTTGCTGCCTTTGATATGTTGATGTGCAAATTGTTTGTATTTTCTTTTGTCCCGTCATATGCATTTATTACTCACATATACAGTCAGGTACAATTTCATTGTACTAGTATACTAGTATTCTAGAACTGTAATTTTTGCTGCACAAAATATTTGTATTTTTTCTAAAATCTTTTTTCCTTGATTCTTTTTTATTTCTTTTTTGTCCTGTTTTTTGTTCATGGATGCCTAAATATATATAAAAGCACTTTGTGAAATGAATTGAAATGTACCAGGACCCTATTATTTCAAATTGAGAATTGGTATGGATATAGGTTTAGTTGGAGTAATTTGTGGCAGATATACTATGCATATACAAATAATGAATAGACCTGACAGTCCATGTTTTTCAATATTTTACAAAGTTTTGGAGAAAAAATCACATGCTAGTGTTTTTTCAAGTAATTCATCAAAAGAATAAACTTGTGCAATTTTGTTCACTCAGCATGCATGAACAAAACATTAGTTTTTGACCATATATAATACATAATAAAACATAATATTTTTTCGTGTGGTCATCACTCATGCAATCAATAATATCTGGTGTTTTTGTTCATAGTAGTGTAAGTAAAACAATAAATCAATCACATTTCTCTTGTGATTGCAAAAACATTTGGGACATGAATTCAGAAATGGTTTCCAATTACATTGAATGCATTTCCAGGTCATTCACATTAACCCTTCATTTGAACTTCGGAATATATGACTTCAGGTCCACATCATTTGAAAATATTGAAGCACTGATATGCATATACAAATGATAAACAGACCTGACAATCCATATTTTTTCAATATTTAAGAAAATATTGAAAACAGTCACATGCGTAGTAGATTTTCACAGTAGTTTATCCCACTTGTTGAACCGTTTGCTTCAAAGTTAGATGGCTCAAGTTTTTGGATGAATATTGCTATTCACAGTAGTTTATCCCACTTTTTGAACCGTTTACTTCAAAGTTAGAAGGCTCAAGTTTTTGGATGAATATTGCTCTAGTAAATTAGCAAAATACTGGATAATGCAGGCCAGAAAAGCTTTCAGAGCACTGAAGGCATTAGTGAAGATACAAGCATTAGTGAGAGGTTATATAGTAAGAAAACAAGCAGCTGCGACTCTTCGCAGCATGCAAGCTCAGATTCGAGTTCAAGAAACTGTTCGTGCCAATAAATCCCACAATCTCGGTTCATACAATCGTAGAAAATCAATGTAAGCTCATAAATTTTCTTGTGTGTGTATATATGCATGAATGTAAGTATGTATGTATGTGTGCACACACATACACACACACATACACACATACATACATTCATGCATACATACACTCACAAAAATACACACATATGTATGTAGTCAATTCATTTCTCAACATTTGCTTATTTTTCACGAACAGTTAGATGAATTGAAAACTGAGTATAACAATGTGTATGAAAGAAGTCCGAAAGTAGTTGAAATTGACACGTTATAAAGAGTCTACAGTGGTCAGCCTGAGGAAGTTATGGACTATGACTGGTGCAGATACTCATCCATAGCACAAGGCACGCCCCGATACCTGAACAATTACCGTATTGCCCCTCCATCGCCTGCTAAAAGTGAGAATGGAGATTTAAGGAGGAGTGCGAACTACATGAGCACACAGTCATTCGAAGCTAAGGTGATATTAGAAGATTGATATTTATTTTTATAAAGAGTCGTTATCCATTCAAGTAAATTTACTGCAGTGCTAAATACACCATGTTATCCTCTTCTTGAGACCAATTTTATAAAATTCCAGTTTGCATTAGTAGTGCTTCTTAATGTCGGGCTACCACATCCTGATTTGAATTGCAAAAGCCTTGTTCAATGATGTTTTACCAATTAAACTTTACTTGTTTAAATTTTTTAATTTTAATTTTTTGATCAGCAATACATTGCAAACGATTTCATTTTGCAAGGTTTCCCAGGAATTGATTTTTAGTGGACATTAGCATCCGCCCTTATTTACAAACTTAATTCCTGAAAAACCTCCTCATAAACAAGTTTTTTTAAACAGACCTGTCAAAGTTCTCAGAAAAAATATGCGGTTTAAAATGTAAATATATTCAGCTAGAACTGTGAATATATAAGATTCTAATTGCACATGGTTGTATACTGAAAATTTACAGTTTTGGAGGATTTTGGAGGATTTTGTGTTTTATTGGGGGCACCGGATGCTGCACACAAAATGGATTTACAAACATGTACACAGTGTTCATCATAAGTAAGCTTTATTTCATTTTTTATTGTTTATTTATAATTATTGAACAAGCCATTCAACATGAATATATCATTCTGAAAATTTATTAGAAAACATGAGCCACTTTCTGCCATGTAATTTACAGGTGGAAAATTTTAGGTATCGCAATTAGGTTGTTTAACCCAAATACATAAAGATGAAAACAAGAAGAAGAAAAATACAGTACACGCATACATACATATATCGGTCTTTTTTCTTAAGGATTTTTATTATCAGTTTAGCACCAATTCTTAACATACTATGATATGCAGATATGCAACACCATTTGGACTATCTTCAGAATACGTGCACCCTTTTGAGATATTAATGCTTGGTTTTGGTATTATAATCGGACCAGCACTGACAGGGCCACATTTGATAACACTGTGGTTATGGGTGTCACTGAGGTTAATGGAAACGGTTGAAGCTCATTCTGGCTATGATTTCCCATGGAGCCCATCCAAATATTTGCCTTTACATGGAGGGTGAGTTAAACAATTTACACATTATATGATTATTTACTTGCTATGCAATGCAACATCATATACAAATATAACATTATATGATTATTTTTGCCTTTATATGGAGGTCGCGGGTAGAAAAAGATGTAGAGGTTCAGGTAAAACGTTGGAATTTTTTTCGATTTTGTTGTTGGGTTGTTGTGAAGTGTTGTTCACAGCAGGATGTCGAGGCAGGCAATGATTGTGATTATATTTTTTTTGGTAATGGAGTGGGGTGTTTTTTTTGGTTGCCAAGCAGTAGAAGTTTGCTGTTCAAGTGGGAAGATTATGTGAAATGTTAGCTTAATGTGATGACTGGGCAAATGTTCGGAGAGGCTGTTTGTAGAGGAAGACAAGGAGGAAAAGGGGATGATGTAGCAAACTGTGATGACAATGCATGTGTAACAGTAGTGTGGTTTGATACTATTGTTCGAGAATGCATGTGTAACAATATATTTTTTGTATAGATTGTTTGTAGCTGTAATAAAATATTGATGCTATATAGTTTGTTTGATACTATTGTTCTATCACGATTATAAGTGTGAGAAATTACTATTTTGCTACGGTTATAACCGTGAGTAAATACTATTCTGTCACGGTTATAACCGTGAGTAAATACTATTTTGTCACGGTTATAACCGTAAATGCTATTCTGTAACGGTTATAAGTGTTAGAAATTACTATTTTGTCACGGTTATGACCGTGACAAAATACTATTTTGTCACGGTTATAAGTGTGAGAAATTACTATTTTTATCACGGTTATAACCGTGAGTAAAAGTGTGACAGAATTTGTCTACGGTACCTATTTTCACGGTTATAACCGTGACAAATTAGTTTTGTCACGTTTGTAACCGTGAGGAAATTGCCTTTCTGGTGTCGTGGATAATTGAAATATGTTGTTTCTAGTTATTTAATTGCTATATATATGATATGTTATTTTCTGTAACTATTCACCTGTGACGTTTGACACCATGATCTGTTATTTATATTTTATCTGTTATTGATGGTATATACCTGTTATCGTTATGTTATATTATTATCATCACTGTTCTCACTTTGCAAGTTCTCTATTAATTTGGAATTCCCTATGGGTTGAAATGATACATATCCAAACGATCTTGTAGAATAGGAGAAAATCGTTATGGGTGAAAATGATAAACCCAAGCGATTTTCATTGAATTGAATTTTGGGATTTGCGAGTTGAAATGATATACTCGTAGATATTTAAATTGCGGATTGAAATGATAAATATCTGTATTACTTGGCCATATGATAGAAAATTATATACTGACACTGTTGGTCTATATATTTTGAAATGATTTTCAAGGTTTTTAAAAAGAAAATATATATGGTTTTATATAAATATTGATTTTTAAATATTATATATACAAATGTTATTTTATATGTTTAAATTCTTGATTTTTAAAATTATATGTTTGGGAAATTTAAATTTGTAAGTTAGTTTTTGATATAAATTTTAAGATTTTACTTATAATTTTACGATTTTTAAAATATACAAAATGAATTTTAATATAAAATAAATTTAATAATAAGATTTAATTTAATAAAGTTTTATTTAATTAGTATATGATATGTTTAAGTATTTGTTTAAAATTATATTTTTAAAAATGAATTTTTAATAATTTTTAATAAATTAAGGTTGGAAAGTTAAATTGAAATTGATTTGACATTTGTATTTGTTTAAGAATTATACTTAAATACGATTGATTTGAACTAATTAAATTTGAGATTTTAAGGATACGGTTTTTATAACCTGATTTTGATTAAAGATGATTAAATGAATAATTTCAAATTTAAATAAATTTAAGTGGGATATTTAGTTTTTATTTAAATTTTTATTTTGAAACTTTATTTTAATACTATTGTATTGATTAAGTGAATATTTCCAAAACTAAATAATAGTAAAGTTGGATATGAGATAAATGAAATTATCAAATTTAGTTTTGTAAGTGTTTGAATATTTAAAGCTTTGGA
The DNA here is from genome assembly GCA_030765085.1 of Allium cepa. NCBI lineage: Eukaryota > Viridiplantae > Streptophyta > Magnoliopsida > Asparagales > Amaryllidaceae > Allium > Allium cepa. Next base: position 1,055,177,254 of record CM060932.1, read on the forward strand.
AACCATTGAAATTAAAATAGTTTGATCGTAGTTCAAATCTATATTTGAAACCGATATAAATTGGTTTATTGGGATATTGAATTAAATTGAAATTTCTGAATTAAGATTGAATTAAATTGAATTTTAGAATTCGAGTTGATTTGAATCGAAACTTTGAGGAAACAATTTTTATTATGCAAAGTATTTTAATACATACATACATACATACATACATACATATATATATATATATATATTTACTTTGTAAATTATTTCAATATATAAAATATTTTAATATAAAAATATTTTTAATATACTAATTATTTTAATATAAACTATTTTAATTTATAACTATTTCAATATACTATTTTTTTTGTGTAAACTATTTTAACTTATAACTAATTTATTATATATACTATTTTTAATATCTAACTATTTAAGAGGAAAGTGTTATGGTTTTCAAAGTATTATGATTTCAAAGTGTTATGATTTTCAAAGTATTATGTTTTCAAAGTGCTATGATTTCCAAAGTGTTATAATTCCAAGTTTATTAATTTCGAAAGCATTATAATTTTGGAAACTGGTATGAATTTGAAAAGGTATATTATTTAAAGTGAATAATGATATCGGATTTATATGGTTTGGAAAGGATATGATATTTTGATATGAATTATAAATTATTTGAAATGAAAAGACTACGGTGTTATAATAACGTTTCGTTGTTAAAGAGACCGGGATCGGTTATTGTCATACTCTCTGCCAATACCGAACCACTTTAACAGCTGTGTATGTGGCGGAGATTCCAGAATGAAGTAGGATGGTTGGCGACGATTCTATATGAGCTATATACGTGCATCTGACTCCCACGAGTTAGCTTAAGGTGGCTAAAACATGAGCAATTGACGGGCCAAGTGAGGCAGCTCCTCCGATCGAACACACTTCTTCAATACCATTCTATTATTTTGTGATTGATTTGGTGCACCCTCAGATTTTTTGGAAGTGTTGGACGAGGTGGGTGGTAGCTGCGGCTATGCGTTACCACCATCCCTGAAGTGTAATTGGTATATCTAGCCTGGCATTGCCTAGTTGTGTCGTGTCACCTACCATATCGAGCCCAATACGAGTTTTTTTTGTTTCATACCTATGGAGTGCTCCCTGATAGCCCATTGGTTTGGTGGAGTTTACAGTACTGTATAGACTACTGCATTATATAAAAATGTGTTAAGGGAGATATGGTTAACGCCTTAACACTATTTTAATAGTTTACTTTACAAAAGAAATTATTATAATAGCGTATATTACTACATTGTAGACAGTTCTATGGAAACTTAGATGATGGTTATCCCAACATCCTTTGAGTTACTTGTATTTCAGTTGATATTTCACCTGAGTTGGATTTATTGATATAAGAATGTTGATCCCGACTCGAGTATTTTGTGTTTTTCTCTATGCTCAGGTCAGACCGAGTGTCACAACATTTGAGACTCACCTTTGGAGTTCGGAGCTTCGCTTGGAGATCCATCTATCTATCCAGCTTTCAGTTATTTCAGTTATTCCAGTTGTTATGTTTAGACTGGTCATTGCTTATGTATTTGAGACTTCTATGTATCAAGATTTCTACTGTATTTTGTTTCATACTCTGTTGTTTATATAGTAGCTTCACGAACTACTATTTATTTGTTTTCGCTGCTTATTGTTATATTACTCATTGTTTGCGATTCTATGATTATTTTATTTATTGTATATATTGAGTTTTGCCAAATATAAATTAACAATCTGATATTTTGAGCAATTCAAATCCGTCATGTGTGGATGCAAATGGCACGAAATATCGGGATGTTACATGTGGTATCAAAGCTCTAGTTTTAGGAATAACTTAGCATATAGAGTAATTTAGTTACAAAATCATCTTCGTTCGAGCGTGAGTTTCCTCCACTTTAACTCGGGTTTTCTTTGAAATTTAAAAATTTCCCATTCGTTCTGAAATCCTTTCCTGTTTCTTCCTATTCATATTCTTCTTGATTCTGGAGTATCCCATAGCTCCACTGTATGATTTATAAAGAGGTGAAACTCCTTTACAACATGCATTGATTCATTGGAGATTTCTGTATCCTCGGTTTAGATGCTAGTATATCTTGCTATGCCCGAATTCTATCTCTTGTGGCCAAATGTTGATTTGCTTCAAAATTCTACATCGATCTTATTTTTGTTCTTGTTTCAAAGTCACAGTTGACCCGGTTAAGGTCGTCCACGATTTATATGTCTATCCATCTTTTCTATTTTGTTATTAAATCATTGTACCTCCCTTTCGAGCCTATCTATCTTAGTTAGAATTCTCTTTTATTAGAGTTCCTCTAGATTTGGATCTTTATCCTCGTTTTGAAATCCATTCTAAAATCATAGAGTGAGGGAGTGTAATTGTAATTAATATAAAAATGTTTTATAATGCGTCATTTGAGTTGTTAGGTTGATTTGGGATTTTGATCGATTTGTCTGATCAACGTTATCGATAGGTTTAACGAACCGGATTCCAGATAGTTAAGAAAAAGGAGAAAGAGATAGAATAAAAAGAAGAAACAGAAACACCAAAACATAGATTCTCACATTCGTAGCTGATCAAAATATAATATCAAATAAATAGCAGTTATACAAAGGAAAATTGTACTTGTCAAATTACACTTTAATATATCAGAGTTACAATATTACACAACACTGGGCAGTTAAATTCAACATGCCCCAGATAAGCTACAATAAATCAAAGCGGAATACTCTCCATACGTTCCTGCCATCCAGCTCGTCTCCTGAGCTCCAGAACATCCTTACCAGAAAATCAATAATACTCGGTCTGACCCGAGCATTCCATCAAAGTAACACTCGGGTCAGGCTGGAAACCAGCGTGAGTAAACTCATCTAACATGAATTACAAAAGAATACAACTTATATATAAACCGGGTAACTTATATCAATTATAAATTCACAAATTGTTATAGACATCACTTATTTCACTCACCAATTTCTAAGCACCAAAACTTAGATTAAATGGTCCAATTCACTTAAATCATACCATTCCAACTTATTGATTTCATATATCAATCTATAAAGAATCGAAGTGGTTTTGGGTATTTACTAGTACCCGACTCTGGTCTCTTCGAATCCAATGTCATCTTAACCCAAGTTATTCAAGTGAAATACAATTCAAACTCTAAATTCAAGGAGTCACAAAAATTCATCATAGGTAACCACATTATCACTGCTCAATCCCAATATGTCATATTACAAAAAAAAAAAAACATTTCATATCACATAGCATCACAGTCACATAACAAGGATAACAATCAAAAGCATTCCATATCATTCAATTATTCGTAAGCAAGATAAATTAGTCACACCATTTTCTAATTAATTTAACTAGATTTAATTAATTACATCATCACTGCACATCCTGCTTACTTAACCTTTAATTAATTTAATCCAATAAATTAATTATTCCTTACTATCCACCTTAATGAACCTTCTTTAATTAATTATTTTTAACAAATCATCCTTGGTTCATTATTCTTTAATTACATTTAAGTAATTAACTCTCAATTAATTACACATTAATTAACCTTTACCCATCCATATTAATTATATTGAAACTTAATTAAATACTCGAATTAACTATTCCATAATCACTTATATTGATTAATTATCCTATAATTAATCTACTCATTAATTAACTAACCCCTAATTAATTTCCTGAATTAATCAATCCTTTAATTAATTACACTAAGAAATGAATTCTTAATTACTTCCATAAAGTAATTTTTCTTAAATTACTTTCATCAAGCAATCATTCTATTGGTTAATTATCCTTAATCAATTAACCTCTAACCATTTATTAATTAAACTTTAAATCCATAATTAAACTAGTTAACCCCTAACAAATTTATCCTTTAATTACCTACATTAATTGATTACCAATTACAAATTAATTAATCTCAAATGGATTGATTTAATAATTATTAATTTATTAGTCCTTAATCAATAATTATTTAATTTCTCTTAAATTCCTTAATTAATTAATCTTTAATCACCAAGGTCCTTGATTAACTTAAAGATAACCTATTTATCTTTATTATTCACTTAGTCTTCGTTAACATATAAATTCAAGCATTTTATCCTTTGAATTAATTTCTTAATTACATACTTTAATTAAGTTTTAATTGAACTTAAAAATCAACTTAATTTAAGTAAATCCTATTATACAACTTCTTAAACCAATAGTAATAGCACAATTATACAAGGAAATAAATCTTTAAAATCGGTTAAACTTGATTACTTAAAATTAATTAGTTTTCCTTTGAAATTAAAGCTAAATAAACCACTTTAATTACAAATACCGTGTAAAATTAGAATGGGCCGAAGCCCACAATGTCGCAACGTGATCCTAACCCGCTTCTTCTTCCCACAAATCTCACCTGAAACCGCCGCATACCATCTCCAGTAACACACAAAAAAAACGATTGGCAAAACAATCGACACAAAAAAATTAACGAATCGAGTGTAACTCGAGACCATCTCCAATCCCACACGCACGCATGAGCCACCCTCCATCTTATCGTCTCACGCGAACTTTTGGAATCTGATTGTGCACAATGACAGCGTATGCATGCACGATCGCGCCGATGCCCATTCCGATCTCGTGATCATCTGAGTCGACTCCCCTCCTTCCCTGGTCACCATCGTCACCTCGATGATGTCCCACCATCTTCCAAACGAAAAATGACTCCTCAACCCGGACGAAGGAAAACCAATTCCTACTGATCATCTAACTGCGCTCGCCTTCCTCCAGCGAACAACATGCCTCCTACACCGGTCCATGGCTCTTTCAATCCACGACGATTCTTCCAAAACCCACGAACTCCGATCGCACCATTTTCCCTAAAAATTTCCATGAGTTCACCACGGCCACAACCTTCCTTAAACCCTAAAAACCACTCAACCGATCAACCCTCACAATAGAAAAATGTCGACCTATTTTTCTCGAATGCACCGCCTCTTGAACCTCCTCCACGACTAATCCTCCACTGTAAAATCAATTAGTTCACCAGAATTTCACTGTAAACCCAATTTCGGTCATCCAACAATTTCTCTCAAATTACAACCCAAAAAATCATGAATCTTCCTCCAAAAATTATCACCTTTAAAAATGAATCTAGCTATAAAATCAAATCAGGAGTTTTAAACAATCGATTTTTTTGATATGAATTGATTTCTCATGGTAATTGCAATCTTACTTGGTAATTTCTCAATAACTACTCTTGTACTTATTTTTAAAAATAGTATTTCATTTATGCAAACAACTTTTCTTTAATGATCATATCCTTTAATTGTTTAGATGAGGAGATACAAATTTTATTATGGAAAATTTTCGTCTGTAAAGTAAAAACAGGATCTAGAACAACGTGCCTATATACTTATAGTGACTTCATACTTATACATATATATATACCAGGCAGAACATCCATTTCACCCATGCATAACATTTCATGTCACTGTTGTCATTAGTTATTGCATGTAGAAGATTTAATCTTTTAAAAATGAAAGTTTACTCACATGCAAATCTTTGAACAGAGAAAACAGAGGACACAACACTTTGAATTTGGAAATTGCTTTCTGATTTTAACTGGAATTTTGATGTTTGATTTTTTGAATCTACCCAGTTTAAAAATTTTGAATTTCTGCTTTGCTTTATCTCAGTTTGAATATGAAATTGTTTGGCTTGATTTCTTTCTAGTTTTAGTTTAGAAGATAAATGAAAGAAGATTGAGAAAAAATCTCAGCCTTGTTTCTAAAACATTTATTTATATATAGAAAAAACATGCCACTTGTGAATTGCAAATTATCATCATCTCACAAATGTCCAAAGCATATTACTTAGCTTACAAATATTTAAACTATTATTTTATTCATTACTTAGGTATTTATATTAATATGTATTTTTTTGGTTGTTTATATATACAAATTATACCTAGTTATGTATAATTTAAAGAAAATATATTAACCTTTACCGAATCCTATTTTGAACTTAACTATTATATAATTTAAATTAATAAATATAATCTTAAGTGTTTTAGAAATAAAAATTTTAACTTCAACTAGCATTTAAAAATTTAATTCAAATCCATGCTTTTAGATCTCAATACATATATATACACACTTTATATGTACATTTTAAAATTTTCAACATTATAGAGTTTGTATATATCTATTTATATACATATTCGGATATTCTTTAAATTATCAGAGTTCTATTTGTTTAACCAAATAAAACCAGTATCTTAATAGTTAAAATCAATTAGTAACTGTTCAAAAATCCGGGTTATCACATTCCTTCCCCCTTTGAATCTTTTCGTCCTCAAAAAGGAAGAAAAACAGAATTTATTTAATACTTGAAATCAGATAAATTTATTCTTTGATCATTTTTAAAACACTTTTAAAATCTACATAATATTACAAAATAGTTTTTATATAAATACTTTTTATAACTTGATGTCTCAACCAGTCCATCCTTGTTCTCACAGAAATTCGATCATACATTGATCAGGCGTAGGACTGAAAATCTATAAGTACTTGGCAAACCCGTTTTCAACACCTAGTGAAAATATTTGAAAAATAATTTATTGAAAATATCGTAAACATTTTTGAAAATAGAGGAAATATATTTGATGAGAATGCTTTGAAAATCATCATCCCCGTCCATGGTCATAGTTACATCCTGGGTTACGTTGCCATCACAGCAAAAGACCATGTAACTGTAGGCACTCCGCTCCCCTAGATTACACCATGGAACCCGCGGCAGATCACAGTTACATTTCAGGGTTACGTTTCCATCATAGCAAAAGTCCATGTAACTTTCGGCATCAGCGCCCTCGATTTTCGCTACCAAAAATGAAACTTCGCCACTCCCACATAGGTCACAGTCTACCGATATAAAATCAAACGTAGACTGTTGGCTCTCAGCAGCACACATGACTTTCGCTATGTCATCATAGGTCGCAGTCTACCGATGTAAAATCAAATGTATACTGTTGGCTCTCAGCAGCACACACGACTTTCGCTATGTCACCATAGATCGCAGTTTACCGATATAATATCAAACGTAGACTGTTGGCTCTCAGAGCACACACGATTTTCGCTATGGTCTGCAGTAGATCGCAGTGACATCGAGTTGCACTGTCGTCATAGCATAACCCAAATGCCTCTGTAGGCATCAACGCCCTCGATTTTCGCTACACACTACACAAAATCCTCAGGACTAGTTTTGTCCGGACTTCTCACAGGATCAACTTTAGAACCCCCCTTAGCGTTCAAGGCAGTACCACCCTATGGCACTCCTGAGAAGTTCATTTCAAGGGAGCGCCTTTTTCCCCCAGAGCCAATCTCAAAACACTTTATACTATACTCTTGTAGTATCTTTCAAATCATACCCTTTATGATTTTCATCAAAATCTCCTTTATACAAAATCGATTCCCAAAATCGATAATTCTCAAACTAGGCTTTCCAAATTTCCAAAATTGATTTTTCCCCAAAAATCAAAAGCCTTTCCAAAATCCATAGGTTCCAAAAACCTTTCCTCCAAAATTATTCTCATAAGATCCTATATATATATAAAACTTTAAAAATCTTTGGATCACTTCAAACTTGTATAAATTCCCTTTTTATACTCAAATACTTTCAAAACCCTTTCTTCTGGTTATAGATTCAATAAAGGGAGTTTTATCATATATATAACAAAGACACATAACTTTGTTTATTCCAAATCAAATATTCAAATTTGATTACTCTTTTATAAAGTTGTTTCCATCTTACTTATCATCATAGAAATATCCAAATTTCACCTTTATTCAGGGTATATTTCACAAAATATACTTTCATTTCAAAAATCATTCCACATTTATTATTCACAAATTTTTAATATCAATTTCATTCAAATCCGCACGATGTACATATATCATATGTATGCTATATCAATCTGATCGCTCATTTGATCACACAATTTCACTTTCGAACTAGCATTGTCCACCAGACTTCCTAGTGCGGACTCAGATCTAGTTTCTTGATCAGAAACCGTCATGCTCCTTGCATAGTCATAAATATGATAGAGAATATCCAGAACCAATCAACAATCCATACCCAGTTCGCCGTCAAAAATCTAGTGAAAAATCCCATCTCGGATCGATATAACTACCTCGAACTTCTGTGCTCGAATCAGGATCAAATCATTATACGAATAGAATAATATACGTACATCCTACGTATTTATCTCTATTGATTATTAGCCAAATCAATCTCCTTTCTATTCACATTCACCTTAATTTTCATTCACTTATTCACAATTGCTTCAACCCCATTTAGATTATTACCTCAATTCTTATTTAAATTTGGGTATTTAATCATAAACAGTATGCGGTCTAACCAGCTTATATTTAGAAAATAGCTTGAAAAGTTTTAAAATAGATAAGTAGTTGAAAAATAATTATTAGTTTGTAAAATATCTGTAAAATAGTTAAGTAATTGTAAAATAGTTGGAAAATAGTCAAATAGTTATAGAAATTTTAAACAATTGCAAAATAGTTGTAAAATAGTAATTAGTTATAAAGTAGTAAAAAACAGTAATTAGTTTATAAAACAGTTGTAAATTTGCTGTAAAATAGTTAAATAATTCCAAAAATAATTGTAAAATAAGTATAAGATAGTTTGACTTTAAAAAGAAAGGATGTATAGTAAGTAGCTTGGAAAAATAGGTTTATATTAAAACAATTTACTTTGAAAATAGTCCACAGCCAAACTGTTCAATTCCCAATCTCCATTTCCATCAAATCAATTTAAGTTTCCACTTCCATTTAAATTGACTCATTCCAATTTAAATGACTTAAATTTCCATTGGACTTGATTTAAACCCAATTAAGGTTGAATTAACCTCAATTTCTTTTCAAATTCAAAATCAAATTCCATTTGATTTTAAACCTATTCAACTTTAATTACTATTCAAATTATTCAAATCAATTCGTACTAATTTCAAATTGAACCCACTTCAATTTCAAATCATTTCAATTTCTGTTTGAATTAATGCCAAATCCTATTTGAATTTGAACTCATTCAACATCAATTTTATTTCAATTTAATCCAATTCACAGTTTAAAGATTATTAATAATAATAGGATGATATCATCCAAATTATTTTTAAACATCCATCCATTTCCAATTTCCAGATCTCAAACCCATTTTGAAATCACACAAACTCCCTATTCAAATCAGCCATTTAACTTCCCAAGTTAAATCTCAATTTTCATCATGAATTTCCAAACCAGGTTGTTCATTCAAACTTATTTAACTTCTTCTAAGTTAAATTCAACTTAATTCCATCAATCCCACTCCAAATTTGAATTCTCCATTTCAAATTCCAACTTTATATCACTTAAAAGTTCAAAAACTTATTTAACTTCACATTTATGAAAAAAAAATCAAAACTCATCACTTTAGCGTTTATTTTCAAATCATCTTTGATATTATGTATATCCACACATATACATATTTACTTCTTGGCCCACCAAGCCAAATGTTATAATTTAAATCACCTTCAGTTTTAATTCGAAACAAATTTCTTTAAAATTTCCAAACGACTTCTTATTTTAAAATAAAATTTCATTCAAAAATAGTCAGAATAATATTATTCTTTTCTCTATCACTTTGAAACAATTTTCAATTGCTGGACCTAGATTTGAATCTCCACAATTCAGATCATCTTCAATTCCAATTTATAAGTCATACTTACCCAAACGTTTTACTTCCTTAAAACGTTTCATTTTGCTTACTCATTGACACACATTTCACTATTAAACACAACAATCATATATGATAATAACCAAGATTATCATATCTGGAAACCAATTCATTATTATCTTATTCTGAAATTCTTTTCCAAATTCAAGGTTTTAATTTCAGTTTGAATCCACTTCAAACTTATCTTTATTTATTTTCAATCTGGTTGTATTTCTATTACCACTTAATTTAATTCCAATAAGTTAACAACCAATTACCTTAATATTGATTAGAAAGAAATATTGCTTTATATATCTAAATATATTCTTATATAAAATCATTTAAATCTTTATATAAGAAAATAACAAGTACGCTCTCATATATATACACACACTCAACTCATTCAAGGATACCATTGACCCCATTCTTAATGAGTAATCCCACCAGAGCCAAGGTTCTCGCTTAACCTTCAGCTTTGATACCAAATGTAACGGTCCGGAATTTTCGATCTCGAAAATTCCAAATAGTTAAGAAAAAGAAGAAAGAGATAGAAGAAAAGGAAGAAACTGAAACACCAAAACACAGATTCTCACATTCGCAGCGGATCAAAATATACTATCAAATAAATAGCGGTTATATAAAGGAAAACTGTACTTGTCAAAATACACTTTAATATATCAGAGTTACAATATTTACATAACACAGGGCAGTTAAATTCAACATGCCCTAGATAAGCTACAATAAATCACAACGGAATACTCTCCATACGTTCCTGCCATCCTGCTCGTCTCCTGAGCTCCAGAACGTCCTTACCTAAAAATCTGTAATACTCCGTCTGACCTGATCATTACATCAAAGTAACACCCGGGTCAGGCTGGAAACCAACGTGAGTAAACGCATCTAACATGAATTACACCCGGGTAACTTGTATCAATTATAAATTCACAAATTGTTATAGACATCACTTATTTCACTCACCAATTTAGAAGTACCAAAACTTAGATTAAATGGTCCAATTCGCTTAGATCATTCCATTCCAGCTTATTGATTTCACATATCAATCTATAAAAAATCGAAGTGGTTTCGGGTATTTACTAATACCCGACTCCGGTCTCTTCGAATCCAATGTTATCTAACCCCAAGATATTCAAGTGAAATACAATTCAAACTTTAAATTCAAGGAGTCACAGAAATTCATCATAGGTAACCACATTATCACTTCTCAATCCCAGTATGTCATATAACCAAAAAAACATTTCATACCACATAGCATCACAGTCACATAATAGGGATAACAATTAAAGGCATTCCATATCATTCAATTATTCGTAAGCAAGACAAATTAGTCGCACCATTTCCTAATTAATTTAATTAGATTTAATTAATTACCTCATCACTGCACATCCTTCTTACTTAACCTTTAATTAATTTTAATCCAATTAATTAATTATTCCTTACTATCCACCTTAATCAACCTTCTTTAATTAATTATTTTTAACTAATCATCCTTGATTCATCATTCTTTAGTTACTTTTAAGTAATTAACTCTCAATTAATTACGCATTAATTAACCTTTACCCATCCATATTAATTACATTGATCCTTAATTAATTACTCAAACTAATTATTCCATAATCACTTATATTGATTAATTGTCCTTTAATTAATCATACTCATTAATTAATTAACCCCTAATTAATTTCCTGAATTAATCAATCCTTTATTCAATTACACTGAGAAATGAATTCTTAATTACTTCCATAAAGTAATTTTTCTTAAATTACTTTCATCAAGTAATCATTATATTGGTTAATTATCCTTAATCAATTAACCTCTAATCATTTATTAATTAAACCTTAAATCCATAATTAAACAAGTCAACCCCTAACAAATTTATCCTTTAATTACCTACATTAATTGATTACCAACTACAAATTAATTAATCTCAAATGGATTAATTTATAACCCTTAATTATTAATTTATTAGTCCTTAATCAATAATTAATTAATTACTCTTTAATTCCTTAATAAATTAATCTTTAATCACCAAGGTCCTTGATTAACTTAAAGATAACCTATTTATCTTTATTAATCACTTAGTCTTTATTAAGATATAAATTCAAGCATTTTATCCTTTAAATTAATTTGTTAATTACATACTTTAATTAAGTTTTATGTAAACTTAAAAATCAACTTAATTTAAGTAAATCCTATTATACAACTTCTTAAACCAATATTAATAACACTGTTATACAAGGAAATAAATCTTTAAAATCAGTTAAACTTGATTACTTAAAATTAATTAGTTTTCCTTTGAAATTAAAGCTAAATAAACCACTTTAATTACAAATACCGCGTAAAATTAGAATGGGACAAAGCCCATAACGTCGCAACGTGAACCTAACCCGCTTCTTCTACCCCCAAATCTCGCCTGAAACCGCTGCATACTATCTCCAGTAATGCGCAAAAAAAACGATTGGCAAAACAATCGACAAAAAAAAAACGAACGACTCAAGTGTAACTCGAGAACATCTCCAATCCCACACGCACGATTGAGCCACCCTCCGTCTCATCGTCTCACGCGAACTTATGGAATCTGATTGTGCATAATAACATGCGTATACGTGCACAATCGCTATGCCCATTCTGACCTCGCGATCATCTGAGTCGACTCCTCCTCCTTCCCTGATCATCATCGTCACCTCGATGATGTCTCACCATCTTCCAAACAAAAAATGACTCCTCAACCCGAACGAAGGAAAAATAATTCCTACTGATCATCTAACTGCGCTCGCCTTCCACCAGCGAACACCACGCCTTCTATACCGATCCATAGCTCTTTCAATCCACGACCATTCTGCCAAAACCCACGAACTCCGATCGCACCATTTTCCCTAAAAAATTCCACGAGTTCACCATCGCCACAACCTTCCTTAAACCCTAGAAACCACTCAACCGATCAATCCTCACAATAGAAAAATGCCGGCCTATTATTTTCGAACGCACTGCCTCTTGAACCTCCTCCACCACCAATCCTCCACTATAAAATCAATTAGTTCGCTAGAATTTCACTATAAACCCAATTCCTCCAACAATTTCTCTCAAATTACAGCCCTAAAAATCATGAATCTTCCTCCAAAAATCATCACCTTTAAAAATGAATCTAGCTATAAAATCAAATCAGGGATTTTAATATGAATTGATTTCTCACGGTAATTGCAATCTTACTTGGTAATTTCTTAATAACTACTCTTGCACTTATTTTTAAAAATAGTATTTCATTTATGCAAACAATTTTTTTTAATGATCATAGCCTTTAATTGTTTAGATGAGGAGCTACGAATTTTATAATCGAAAATTTTGGTCTATAAACTAAAAACAGGATCCATAACAACATGCCTATATACTTACAACGACTTCATACTTATATATATACACTAGGCAAAACATCCTTTTCACCCATGCGTAACATTTCATGTCACTTTTATTATTAGTTATTGCATGCACAAGATTTAATCTTTCAAAAATGAAAGTTTACTCACATGCAAATCTTTGAACAGAGAAAACAGAGGACACGACACTTTGAATCTGGAAATTGCTTTCTGATTTTAACTGGAAGTTTGATGTTCGATTTTTTGAATCTACCCAGTTTGAAAATTTTGAATTTCTGCTTTGCTTTATCTCAGTTTGAATCTGAAATTGTTTGGCTTGATTTCTTTCTAGTTTTTGTTTAGAAGATAAATGAAAGAAGATTGAGAAAAAATCTCAGCCTGGTTTCTAAAACATTTATATATATATAAAAAAACATGCAACTTGTGAATTGCAAATTATCATCATCTTGCAAATGTCCAAAGCATATTACTTAGCTTAAAAATATTTAAACCTTTATTTTATTCATTACTTATGTATTTAAATTAATATGTATTTTTTTGAATGTTTATATATACAAATTATACCTAGTTATGTATAATTTAAAGAAAATATATTAACCTTTACCAAATCTATTTTAAACTTAAACTATTATGTAATTTAAATTAATAAATATTATCTTAGGTGTTTTAGAAATAAAATTTTTAACTTCAACTAACATTTAAAAATTTAATTCAAATCCATGCTTTCAGATCTCAATACATATATATATACACTTGTATATGTACATTTTAAAATTGTCAACATATAGAGTTTGCATACATCTATTTATATATATATATATTCAGATATTCTTTAAATTATTATAATTCTATTTGTTTAACCAAATAAAACCAGTATCTCAATAGTTAAAATCAATTAATAGCTGTTTAAAAATCCTTGTTATCACAATAGGAATTCCAAAACGCTTGAATAGAGCAAATTGACAAAATAATGGTTTCAAAATTTATAAATTTTGTATGATTATATATATATATATAAGTATAAGTTCTGAAAATTTAATAGTTAAATGAATTGGTTGTTAGAAATGATAGTATTTGATTATCATTTATTGTTTTGTGAATCATTGGCTATTCCAACATATAAATAAATGAAATTATAAAACATGGCTATAATTTGATTTGGAATTTAAATGAATATAAATTAAGAATTTGAGAATTTAATTTTCGATATTTTAGAAAATTTGGTTTTAAATGATTATGGTATATTATTTAACATTATTTTTGAATTGAAATCGTTTCCAACGAATTTTAAAAGTTTTAAATCAGTACTCTCCTCTTTTGTCGCTGAAAAATAATTTCGGTGATGACTGCAGTATCATCAACATTCATTTTCGAGTTCAAAGTAGAGAGACCACTTAGTAGCTTTGCTACACTCTTATTTTGGAAAATGATTTTGATTCAACTTTCTTGAGTATGATTTGATGTATAATTTAAATAGGTATATGTTTATGGATTTGATTTGATGTACATAATATATATGTGTGTGTGTGTATGTATGTATGTATGCATGCATGCATGCATTTATCTCTAAGCGGTTTGAAGTGAATCGGAAATTTAATTCTTAATTTTTTTAAGGGATGATTTCAATTATAAAATGAAACCAAAATTTTGAATAAATATTTTTGAACTTGAAATAAATTGAATTAGGACAATTTTTACTTGTATAATATCAATTGCATTCCAACATATATAATTACCTAAATTATTCAGAAGTTAAATATGTAATTGAATAGTATACAATAAAATGATGTTAAAGGAATTTTAAATAAAATTTGAATGGTTATAATAAGTGTTTATAAACTAAATCTATGATTATAGAAAATTTTAATTGAGATAAATTGAATAATAAGATAATGAATGAATATGAATTCAGGAATAGTTAAGGTTGAATTATAAGTGAATTAACTTAAGCAATCAAATGAATTAAATAAATTAGTTAAATAAAATAAATTTTATTTTAAAAGAAATTGTGAAATAAAGGTTAATAAATTGAAATTAAATCGACAGAATGAAAGTACCTTGAATTGAAATCAATTAATTGAATATAAATCAATTAATTTAATATAAATCAATTTAAAAACTAACGAAATTTATATGGTTTAAAAATTAATTGTTGTATTTTATATTTTAAATCTATTTTTCTTTCTAGTTGTCTCTATTCTCCTACCTCGTTTCTTTTCGGGGGGCGAAAAGTTTTGAGTGGGGTAAATAATTGAATTTTAAAATAAAAAATTTGATATTTGGAATACGTCTGTTTAAACATAGTTAATGGTAAATTTCCATCAACAAATATGAAAATTAGTTTTGTTGTGTAATTTTATTTAAATTTAACTCAGTTAAATTTGATGATAACAAAATATTTTTCAAACTGAACATTTTTACATAAAAAATTTGTAAATAATCTTCTTAGTGAGACGTCATATTTCATTTCGTCAAATTTGAAATGTTATTGCTCTGTTTATCTTATTTTCAGCGTTTTAGCAGCATTTTCGATATTGAATATCGACATCCGATAGGATGGTCGTATTGCCGATATCTACGTACCATTTTGATCGTCTCGTTATGCTGATCTCTGTAGTATATTCATATGTGTGATTCGATGCCCGGTACGCGATGGAAACCGTGAGACGGTTAACCATATCGGTACCAGTTTTGTACCCTTTTGTTTCTTTTGTCTTTTCAAATGCTAGCCGTATAATACCAACAACCATCTGCTTTTATTTTTTTTGAGAAATCCAAGTTTGGCTTTTGCCATTCCCACTATTCAACATATTGGTTCATCCATTTGCATTGGTCCTTCCCAATTCCTTTTTGTTCATTTTGAACAAGATAAATGAATATGAGTTTGCTTTCATACAATTGCTTCTGTTCATGTAATTTGTGATGACCCAGAATTTTGAACATTTTATATTGAAATATTTTATTAAATTTTAATATATGGAAGTTAATTTAACTTGAATTTCAAAAATATCTGTTTATTTGGTAATTAAAATTTTTGAATTTAATAATATGGAATTGGATAAAAATTTGAATCTTCAGTTTTAAGCCTGTTAAAAATAATTTGAAGGCTTGAAAAATTTAAATTGATTCTACTGAAGATAATGGAAGTGATAAAAATTGGAATCTGAAGTGTTTGTTCAGTTTTGAATTTATATCGTTTAAATCGATATTTAAAAATAGCCTTCCGTGGCACAGTCTCGGATTTCAATGAACCAGTTCCATTGGATCTGTAATAGTGTATTATTATCGAATTTAAATTTTTGTAATGTTTGGAGTTGTTGTGTGACCGTACGGGTTGTAAACGCGCTGAAATTTAAATCGAAAATTCAATATAATAACTTAGTCCAAAAAGCTATCTTCTCCATACGATCGAATTTGGACACGAAACCTTTTCCAGTGCATTTGGAATAGGCGTTTAACACTACAAATGTCTTGCAGCATGCCTCGATAGGAGGCTGAGATTTTTGGCTCGATTTCAAGTCGTTTAAATTCAAATTTAAATTTAATTTGATCTTTTAATCAGTTAAGATCAAAATACTATGAATTCAACATGTTTCATTCCTTCTAGCATGTGTCCCACTTTCTCTGATTTATTTTACACGTATCTTTTAAAAAAATATATATATAAATCAAAACAAATTGAATGAGAACGTGAAATATAAATAACTCTCTCCTCCTCTCAGTTTCATTATTCTGGCGTTTGAAATAAAAAAACAAACAACATAAATGGCCGCCTTTCAGATTCGAAATCAATGGCCGATACTTGAAAGAAATATAAATCGAATTCGCTTCGTAAAAAAAATGGCCGCATCGTCTTCGTTCATTTCAAATCGATCGATTGGAGAGGAAAAAAATAAGTCGAATCGCATCGGGCTCGAGACTGAAGGTCGATCGACGCTTTGAGCTTGAGCATGGTTTGTCGGCATCACGTGAACAAAGCTCGCGTGCGTGCGTGTAGCGGAGCAAGGTGACGGTGAAGTTTGAGCTTGGCAGCGATTTGGGGTTCACGATGGGCGTCATGAGCTCGTTTGGGGGATGAAGGATGTCGATCGTTCAAGTGGATTGGGTAGGGCGTGGCTTGAGCGCGTGGTATTGGGTCGTCGTCGAGCGCAATGGCAAATGGATGCTCGAGTCGATCGATGTGGTCTCGAGCCTAACCTGTAGCGTGGTGGAGGTAACTATTTTAAATTATTTGTTTAAATTTACATATATACTGTATAGATTTAGCAGAAGAGAAAAAAAATTATCTTTATATATACCTACTCATTTATTAAATGTTGAAAGGATAAAAGGATATAAAGTTAGAATTTTAAAGTGTGAAGGGTTTATATAAAATTATAATTTTAAATCTATATAACTTAAATTTTTATAAGTATATGGTTTTAAAAGAAAATAAATATTATTTATTATTGAAATTTGGTTTGAACAAAATAATTGGTTAATCAAATTTTATTAAGTGGTAATTGTTAATTTGATTATTTCAAATATTAATAAAACCCATAGTTGTTATACAAGGTCAAAAGTTGTGAAGAAGTAGTCAAGATGAAATGGGTTGCATGCATAATCAAAGGTGAGATCTTCTCACTCACTTGAATTACTTTGTTTAATTTAAATAGATAAATTCATATTATTAGATGTGCTTGGATGAATTTGATGATTTATCCGTTGGATGATATTATATATATATATATATATATATATTGGAGTGATTGATTTCCCGCATTATATAGCGGATGAGACCCTATGCACCGCATAATAGTGGATGAGATGATATAATCCCATATACTGCGATATTCCACCTCGAAGTGGAATTGGTATTTAATTGTTGTGCTAACATCTGTTGATGTAGAAAAATAGGTTGGAGGGATCCAACTGGGTTCCTCAAATATTTGAATTTGTTTTTATGTTGTGATGTGATTATTGATAATCTGTGAATGATTATATTGGTGATTGAAATTTATTGATGGATATGGTTTGGCCGAATATATTTTTGGTATTTTAAAATACCAGAAATATAAAATTGGATTTTTGGAGAGAAAAATTAAAGTAGAGAATTTTAAGTAAATTAATTTTAGAGGATTGGATAAATTTAAAAGAAGGAATTTGAAAAGGGTAAAGGTTGATTTTTGTAATCCTATCGAATTAATTCCAAAATATGGGAAATGATTTTAATAAATGGATTTTGAGTAATATTGCTTAAATGTCGGAGAATTTATTAAAATTCGGATTTTAAATGGTTTGGGAGAAATAAAAGGGTGAAATTTAAAATTAAATATGAATTTAATATTACAGATTTTTAAATAAGATTTTAAAATTTAATAAAAAGGAGTGAGCTTGGAATTTATAGATTTTAAAATAAATTTGGATAAGTAAAGGAGTACTTTTTAAATGGAAATAAATTTTTGGAAATCCATTTGAAAATTGATTTGTTTAAAAATAAAATTTTGGAAATCAATTTGGAAATTGTTTAGTGTTTAAAAATATATTTTTGGAAATCAATTTGAAATTGATTTGGAGTTTGAATGTAAATTTTGAAAATCGATTTAAAAATTGTATACCAAAGGATATTTGGAAAATATAAATTCACAATGGGAATTTATAAAGGAATGAGAAATTTATTTTAAAAATAAATATTGGTATATTTTTAAAAGGGTGGAAAGAAAACTTACGAATTTGGGATGTAAATTGAAATAAATCGAGAAGGGTTTATTAATTGATTTAAATGGACTATTCTGGAATGGAAAGTTTATTTTCCCTGAAAAGTCGAGTATGTTTTCAAAGTAGATTTTAAATATAAATCAAAAGTTCTAAAGTTGGTTTTAAAAAGAATTTTCGTCGAGAAATTATTTTCTTAAATTGTTTTTGAATTTTTAAAAGTAAATATTTATTAAGTTAATTATAGAGGTGATTATTTTAAAGATTTAACTAGTATTTGATTTAGAAAAGATAGTTATTTAAATAATTATGCTCTGTCTAATAATTTTATTTTAAAAATTATTATGGGCTTAAGTTTTATATGAAATATTAGTACAAAAAATTTCATAACTAATATTTTAAATTTAAAGTTGTTTTTATTTTAAGTGTTTCCAAATATTTTTTTTGGATAAGTTATTTAAATTATTTTTAAGTATTCGGACTCGGAAAATTTTCAGTGGGAATAGACAATATTTGAAAATTTATTCCGCGAAAAGGAAAGTGATTTGAAAATTGTTTTCAAATAGTTGAAGTGTGAAAATATATCTTACGAAGATATTTTGAAATAAATAATTTAGGGAAATTATTTAAAATTCGATGGGTGTGGTGAATGTTGTTTGATAGTTAAATAACCTACTATCAATATTGGTCTTTAAATGGCATTTGAATTTCGATGCGACCGGGGGTCGGATTCCAAATGGTTATCCGAAAACCACATCGAATCGTAGTGATGGATCTTTTGTTTAAAAGATCAAAGTGGAAATTTGTTGTGACTTACTTGAAATTTGAATGTAACCACTTATTTTTAAAATAAGCGCTCATTATTCGGATTAGCCGGGAGAGGACATTGAGTCATAAAACCCATTTCGAATAATGATACGACGAAATGAGATTGCGTTTGAAGATGGTGTTGAAGACCGGGTATTTTCAAAAACGAAAGGATTACCTGTCGAATGTCTCTGCATTGAATTTCTTTGGTATAGATATTTATATCACCCTATGTGATGGGGAGTCCGGGCGTGATTAGCGCAAGGGCTTCTTTCCTTTATTGGAGGAAGTGCCTTCGATTCCATTCAGACCCAGGATGGACTTGTATGGATGTATGTCTGACATTACACTTTGAGTTGTAAAGCTGGTTTCTATCAAATACATTTCTGTTGGTGGCAGAAAATTTATTCTCTTAGTTTAACACCCTTCTCTAAAGACACACGAGCTCAAAGGTTATGTAGTTGATATTTACTAGTGATATATTCTAAATTTGGTAATGTGGCATGCTAAGTGTTGATCATTTGTTGATCGAAGCATGGCTTTTGTGAAAAGCGTAGCTTTGTAGACGAGGCTTCGTCGAACCTCACACCCCGGAAGTGATTGAAATGGGAAAAGATGCAGCAAGGGTATGGGGGTCGCGCCCCTCAGGGTATGTGCATTTCCTTATGGATAAAAAGTGGTATCTGGTATAGGGTCCAGATATTTAACTTGTAAGGATAAAAAAATGGTTTTCTGGTATGGAGCCCAAATTATTTACTTATATGATTGTTGGTTGATGAGGCGCCTCGGTAAAGGTCAATCTAGACCGGGGGTGGCATACTCATGATAGTTAGTTACCCAGTTGCAGAGGTAACCCGACCTTGTGTTGGAAGAGAGCTGGTTAGATTCTCGGGGAGTCCCTCCAGAGGCGTACCCTTTTGAAAAGGAAGTTCCTTAGCCTTGACCATTTGTTGGAATCCAATCACTCAATACGAGCCCTATACGGTTTTAGTTGTAGAACTTGTCATTTAACATAGTAGCTATAGTACGCATACTATAATGGTACGTATGCTGGCAAAGATTAATATTATACTTTCGAAATGTTTTCCACTATGCACTAATAATAATATCAAAAAGATTTTGCGTATCAAACATGTTTTACTATCATAAGGAGAAGTCTCCCCTAAGTTTGCGATTGCATTGTGTGTGTGCCGGAAGGCCTTATGGTAGTTTCATTTTTCAAAAGCATGAACGGGTTTCTTTTCCTTTTCTTTTGTGCAAATAACTGTTTTTGGATCTTACACCAGTCCCATGCCGACCTAGAGTTTATTGTTCCCTTTCTAAACTCTGGCTGCCCATAATTTTCCATACGAGCAACCCAGAGTCAGGTTATCAGTAGTTCTAGAGCGAAGTCAGAAAAGTATGCCATGGAGATCAGGAGACAAGCTAGAAGGCGAGACGTATCACTTATATTATGCAGTATCTGCTGCATATGGGTTTCTGCAAGTTCAGTTTCCATGTAGTCAAGTTATAATAACTGCTAGTGTTGTGTTTCGTTGATGTTGTACTCTGAAGATGTAATGCATAAACTGATAAAGTTCTTTTATTTTAAAGACTATTCATATATCTATTATATATTGTTCCACTGCGAATGTGAGATTCTGATATTGTTTCTGTTTTCTTCTTCTATCTTCTTCTTCTTTAACCCTAACGGTTCGGTTTCCCGGCATTCGATTGTTCGTCATTTGATACAGTGGAATAGTTAAGCGATAACGTTGCCTCTGGTAGGAATTACTCATTAGAGATAGAGTCAATAGTACTCTAGAATGAGTTTGAGCGTATTAATAGATATGAGCGCGTATTTGTTAGTGAATATAAAAATTTATATTGTGCTGACTTATAGGTTGAGTATTTATGAATTTTGGTCGGTGTAGTCTGGCCAAATATATCGATAGGGATTTCTAAACTCTTAAACAAGGGAAATCGACACAGTATTGTTTCGAAATAAGGTAAATGAAATAATTTTACCCAAATTATTTTTTGTGTATAAAGGAAATATTTTTTCATAAATTGTACTATATATATATGGTTGCTTGGTTGTTAGGAAGTGATAATGTTAAATTATTATGATTACTGTGTGGAAATTTAATAAGAAATTGGAATCATAACTAAAAGCTAAGAAAAAAAATTTATATACGAATGGGATTTGTAAATATAAATTGTAAATATGATTTATAATTTAAAATATAATTCCAGAGTAATATTTGAAAATAAATTGGAAGGATTTGAAATTTTGAGATTTGGAAAATTTAAATCCTTTTTGAGTTTGAAAATGATTTTTCAAAGTTTTCGAAAAAATAATGGTGAAATTATTTGGGGAAAAATATTTTTGAATTGAATATGAAATCTACTGGAGTTTGGAATTTGAAAATATTTAGAAAAAATATTTTTGAATGGATAAAAGCACTAAACTCTTTTCGGTCGCTGGAAATAATTCTGATGACGATCGCGACATCATTGGTGTTCATTTTCGAGTTTCCAGGAGTGGAATTGCTGCCAAAATGTTTTAGATTGAAACTGTTTGTAAATGTTGGGTTTGATTAGGAAATGCAAAGGATTTTGGATATAATTGATTTCAAATGATTTTGAAACACTTAAGTGATGGTTGAAAACTCTGGAATTGAAATGGAATATTGGAATCAATTTAAAATGGTGTTTAATAAAGTGAAATTGTGTAATTTCTCCAAAGGAATTAAGAGAAGTAAAAAGTTTGGAAATGAACCTTTATTTGAGATAAGATAAATAAAATTCAATATTTAATTCAATTTGGAAATAAAGCGATAAAGAGGGAATCATAATAAGAAGTATATAGAATATTTGCATTGAACTTAAGTAATAAATGGCAAAATTCTTAAGTAACTTTGATACTGGAAATATACAAAGTTAATAATTGAGTGAATATTAAAGTGGAAATTGTAAAACGATGATTGTGAATAAGTGTATAGAAATCAAAATTAGTAAGTGAAACAAATTGAAGGAATGACAAAATAAATTTGGTTTGAAATGAATTGAATTCAATAGTTATAAATAAAGATAAATTGAATTCAAATAAATTTGAAAATGAAAATCGAAGTATAGATAAAACCAAAGTGGTGAAATGAAATTAAATATAAGGTGTATATAGAATATTTGCATTGAACTTAAGAAATAAAGTGTGAAGTTTTTAAGCAAAATTGGTATTGGAGAAAATATTCTCAGTTAAAATTTGAATGATGGTTTAATAAGGATGTGTAAAATGATAATTGTGAATAATTGAATGGAAATCAGAATAAATGTGAATAAAAGAAAAGAGAATTGATATAACTAATAACCAATTGGAAAATACGTAGGATGTACGTATATTACTTTATTCGCATAGCAATTTGATCCAGAATTCGAGCATAGAATTTCGAGATATTTATATCGATCTGAGTTGGGATTTTTCACTCGATTTTCGACGCCAAAGCTAATATGGATTTTTGGTTGATTCTGAAAATTCTTTATCATAGTTTAGAACTATGTAAGGAGAATAACGGTTTCTGATCAAGAAACCAGATCTGAGTCCGCACTAGGAAGTCGGATGGACGATACTAGTTCGAAAGTGAAATCATGTAATCAAGTGAGCGATTGAATTTTGATATTGCGTACGGATGACATATTTGTATCATACGGGCTTGAATAGAATGAATATTGAAACTTTTGTAAAGAAATGTATAAAATTTTGAAAACTATGATTGGACATTATTGCTAGTAGGATATATAGGTATTTTAAAGGCAAAGAATAAGTTGGATTTTTGATTTTAGAAGATAAATGAAATTTCTCATCAAAAGGTATGTATTTAAATTTCTATATGAAATTTGATGTTTTCCTGGTCTAGCCACTTGGCGTTTTGTTTTCTTTTTGAATTCTGGGGGCCCGTTGTGGCATTTCGTAGTCGCACCGAGCTAGTCGTTCAAAGGAGACGCTGGCGAAATTTTTTGAAAATTTAGAGAGTTGGAAAAATTTTGAGAAAATTTTGATAATTTAAATTTTGAATTTAAATTTAAATTTGAATTGTTTAGAAAACAATATCGTTTGGAATAATGGTTGGGTTTAGAAAGTTAGTTGAAGTGATAATGGATCTTTAATAAAAAGATTTGCTTTGGCAAGTTGATAAAACTGTTTGCTTTGGGAAAATAGTAAACGAGTTATGGATCATTCTTCTTAACTAGTAATTTCGGAACGAAATTCTTTTAATGGGGAAAGAATGTGACGACCCGGAGTTTTTAACATTTGAAATTGAAATATTTTATTGAATTTTAATATTTGAAAGTTAATTTAACTTGAATTTCAAAAATATCTATTTATTTGGCAATTAAAATTTTTGAATCTAATAATATGTGTAACGAACCGTAAGTTTTGAGAAATTAATTGCTTAATTTAATTAAGATTTTGTAATTAAATTTAGGAAGGAATAAAAAATTTAGATTCTATATTAAAAAATGCTAAAATTATAAATAAATGAAATGCAACATTTGAAATTAAAGATAAGTATTAACAATTGAAATGAAATTACGAATAATTGAAGTAATGGGAATTTTTATAGGCTAAGAAATTGAATATAAGAAAAACAAATGGGAATATTGTATTAACTAATGCAATGATATAATTAGTGATAATTTAACAAATTCAATTTTATAGTAACCAGAGGTAATATGCAATAAAGGGAAAAAAATTACAATCAATGTAGGCAAGTAATTACAATGTTTGTTGTAGATAATAAACGTTACTTTAGTGGTAATTAATAACATAACGGAAGTTGAATGAAAATAAGTAGTATGAAAATAAATGGCAACATTGGTTTGTATGTAGTAAAAGCTTTTGTATGTGATTAAAGGGTAACGGTAATGCTAAATTGTATGTTACCTATTGTTAGTTGAATTTGAAATGAATTTTTAATAAATGTTAATAAAATAGAAACATAGATTTATTTATAGGTTAGGAATTGATGTAAAGAAAGTTTAAAACCAAGTAAATAAATTTTTGTGAACATTTAATAGTAATTAATGTAATGAAATTAAATTAGCGTTGTATATGGAATTATAATCTGGATGGATAAGTAACGAACTGGAAAATGCAATTAAAAGCACATAAGTTGCAATTTATGTAGTTTGCTTGTTTATTAAATGGTTAAATAAATTTTGGGAATCGATTACAATAAATCTTGATTAACGTTGATTAGTGTAAATTTAAGTAACAATTGATGTAATAAAGGTGAAATTGGAAGTATCAGTGTAATGAAATGCAAACAAATGTTAAATATGTTATAGTATAATGATTGTTGAATAATAAGAATAGAAATCAGGATTTATTTATTTGAATGTAAATACTAAATTGTTAATGAAATAATAATATAGTTAATGTAATTAAATAATAGCAGAAGTATTTAAGAACTGTAACGGGGGCTTGATAATGGGGTATGCATGAGTGAAATTTAAGGCAGGGTAATACTTGTTATAATTTACCTGTTTATTTGGTTTAATAATAAAATTGGAAATCAATTCGAGTTAAATTGAACCTTAAGGTTATATAAATAAGAATTAATGCAGTAACTAATTTAGTGCAAATAAATTTATGCACAAATGTTAATATCTTAACTGATGGTAATTAATAATTGGAAATAATGTAAATTCCATTTATAATATGACTATTGGTTAATGTAAAGACTTTAAATCAAGATTTTTTAATTTATTTGAATATAAAGAATTATGGTAATTGAGTTTATTGCAATTAAGTAAAATTAAACATTTATTATTACGTTAATTGAAAATTAGTTGAAATTGAAAAATATTAATGTAACAGCTTTGGACCCAATGTAAATTGCATCCATTTAACCAAATGGATTGAATAATAAGAATGAATGGTGGATTCAAAGGAATTATTGAAATATATAATTTATAATTGATTGAATATAATGAATTTGAATTTACGCTGAAGCTTATGATTTAATCAACATTTAATTTGACATCTAAATTTGTTTAAAATCATTGTAAAGGATTAAGAAATTTAAATAATAAGAATTATCAAATTTTAGAATTTAAATTGAAAATCTGATTCAATTAATTAATTATTAATTAATTTAATTTTGGAAAAATAGCCATTTTGGCCACTGACTCAGATTTCGACGAAACCAGTTTCATAGGATCTAACGGTGCATTATTGTAGGGTTTCAAGTTTCGTAGCGATTGGACTTGTCGTTGGTCGTACGGACTCGGAACACCTAGAAATCAGTGAAATTGAAATCAGTTTGAAATCGGTTTGAAAATACTGTTTTTAGCATAACTTCTTCATACGATGCAATTTAAACCTGAAACCTTTTCCATCGCGTTTAGAATATTTTAAACCATCTATTATGATATATGGGTTGAACCAATTTCGTTCCGTAGTCAGAACGGGCTTTTTGGGCCAATTATTGTTTAGCACGTTTATAATTCAGATCCATCTGTCTATTTCAACTTTCTCTATAAATATCCTGCTATAAACCCTAGACTCCATAATTCTCATTTGTCTGTACGTACATCTCAACTCTCTCCTCCTCAATGGCAGACAAACAAACTCCAGATCCAATTTCAAATCAATCCAAAGCATAAATTTCAAAGTCCTCAGAAAAATTTATATGTTGAAGCTCTCGACTAGCGTAATTCACTAGTTGTAACGACCCATAATTTTCGATTATTAAAATATTAATTAAATAATATTTTATAATTTTATATTGAAATAAAACTAAAAAAAATTGATGTTACAAGGAGAAGAATAACTAGAATGTAATGTTAGTAATGTTAATATAAGGTAAATGCTAATATTTTAATCTAATTTCCAATTAATTGAAGTGACTTTAAGGTTATAATTAGTTATAACTAAAAATAAGGAAATACATTGAACGTTGAAATTTTATGTAATCAATTAGAATTGGCTAATATTGAATATGAAATCAATGGTGTTGTCTGAACGCTACTGATAAATATTTAAAGTAATTTCAAACTAATTGAAATACATTGTAGGTTGACTTGGTTATGATTGTAAATAATGAAATAAATTAAATGATGTAGATGGTGAACTTGTATGTAATTAATTTAAATAGGTTAATATTGAATATAAAACCTTTTTGGGTAAGCAAATTATAACCCTTGGTTGTAAAGAATAAGAAAAGGGGTATGAATTATTATTATAAACGATTGTATTAACTATTTTCTCATTAATTTATCGTTTTAATATTGAATGGGTAATTAATTGAATTAAGGCAATTGAATGTTGGGTTTAATGTTGGAATTGTATGTTAGTGATTAAAATAATTGTAACGTTATTTGATGATAAGTTGAAATAAGGAAATGAATTAAATGTTATATAAAAGGGGAAATTATATGAAATTAATGGAAAATTGAGTATAATCAGGATTGTGTAAGTAGTCATAACATTTGTTGTTAATAATAATCTTGTAAATGCGATTAAGTAAGTAAAAGGTAACATTTGTCATTCATCACCTATTTATTTAATCCATTGAAATTAAATTGAAAATCAATTGCAGTTAATCTAATTATCTACTACAGTTAATATGAACTAAAGTGACAAATATAGAAGATTGAGGTAATGAAACGTTAAACCAACGTTAAGTATATATATAATATGATAATTGATTGAATAATAAGATTAAAAAAAATAAGTATATGTTGGAATTTAAATTAATTAATGAATTTATTGCCGTTAATTTGACTTGGAATCTTCTAATAAAAGGGAAAGAGAATTTATTTGAAAATAATGGCGTTTAATGAAAGAAATGTACGTTTGTTATAATCCGTTATAAGTGTAATTTTGAAATTAATTACAATTATGTCGATTTAGGATCTTTCAATTCTAAAAAAAAAAGAAACATTAATATTAATTTTTGGATTTAATGAAAGAAACATACATTATTGTAAAAAAAATAAAAAGAACATTTTAATGAAAATAAAACGAACATTTTCATTTTGAAGGTAAAAATAATTCTATATAAAGAAGAAAAAAATGAATTTTAAAACAATATTTTACAGCCATTAAGTATACATTTGAGGCTGTATATAAGTGATTTTAACACTAATCTTGAAGTTTAAATTTAATTGACTTTTTAGGTTGTGCAATTCCCCTATGAGAAAAACATTATTTTGAAAGAAAAAAAAACTTGAATTTGAGTTCTAGATCATCTTTTATTTTGTAACATTACACTGGTTATTGTATTCAAATTTATTTACTATATGTTAATTATGTGTAAACGAGTGTGAAAAAGGGTATATTCAGTGATAATATATTTAATTGAGTGGATCATGCAATTAACTAGATCCTAAGTGGTCCCTTCATTTCCTTATTATTCAGTACACCTGCCACCATTTCCACATTTGGTTTTATTGCAATTCTTTGATGTAATTGAAACGTGAATTTATATCCTTTCTTATTCTTCCGTTTTGTTTATTTATTTCCCAAAGCATCTACTTAGATCATACAGTTTTGTTATATTTGTCCCTTCCATACATATTTCATTTTTCACTTCCCTTTCTTCTTTTGTTTTATATCATATATCATTCTTTCCCCTAGAAATTTCTTATTTTTCAAACATCATACCCCTATTTGTTTCCCTCAAAGTCTCAATGTCAACATAGCTTTATACCTCTACTTAATTGCTGCCAATTCATTTTACTGAAGCTATGCTTAGAAAAAAGAAAAGAATAAAAAAGTGTGAGCATCCATTTCTTCCTTAACCACATCCGTACCTTTCCTCATCGCCTTTCCTTCTTTTGCAAGAAGCCTTCAAAAAAATTGAACAATGAGAATTAGCCTTAATGGTTTTGGCTTTCCACTTCTTGCCTTTGTTTTGGGTACATCAAATTTGAAAACGTGTGTTATTAAAGTTTCTTATTTTAAGAATTAAACATGTATGTATTTTTATTTTATATCCTTATAACCTGAATATCTTCCTCATACGAGCTTTGATACATGCGTAATTTCTTCCCTTGGACTCGTATTGGAATTCCTAATAACATAAAATAGGTTTGGTTGAGTTTGGAGACTATTGGAAAAGGCATCTTTGTTTGGATTTTTGCGTTCTAAATATCAAAGGTGAGTGTTTTGACCCACTCACGAATACTAGATTATCTTATGCTAGTTAAATTAAATTTATAATGTGATTAGAAATTTATTAATTGCTTTTGGTATTATTAGATTGTCATTTAAGTTAAATTTGAATTTATATTGAATTGAATTTGCCATTTATTTAATAATGAATATAAATCGCAAGTTATACACCTGATAATGATAATCAATTGATTGTTGTGATTTATTGGCTGATTTGGATGTTGGATTGTGATGGATGTTATTGGTTGTCATTTTGGATGATTGGATGTTTATTTATGTATATATCTTTGTTGCCACTATGGATTGAAATGATAACTCGAGCGGTTTCCATTGATTTGGAAATTTTGATTTGGATACTGGTTGAAATGACATATAACCGTGTAATTTCTTTAATTTGGATCATTTACTAGAATTGAATTATTTGAAAGATTTAAGTTTTAAATTTAAAATTCGGATCTATTTTAATTAAAATGATTAAGATTGGTATTTTTGAATCGTTTGAAATCTTTTAAATAATTAAATCCACATTGTACACTTGATAGGAGATGAAATTCCTGTTATACATCTCTAAATCCATTATAGTAATATTTCTATTCTACTTATTTTGATTTGACTTACATAAGATCTTTTAGTCCTGACTCGAGTGTTTTGTCTTTTTATTACGCTCGGGTCAGTCTGAGATTTTTAGTGTACTGAAGACCATTATATTTTGGAGGATGAAGACGGAGACGAGTCTACTATTTATTATTAATTATTCCACTACATCATGTGTTCCGCTGCATTATTTATTTATTTCTACTGTATGTATAACTCCGATTTGTATTGTAAAGGTGTATTCAAATGTTATTTGTAAAACAGCTTCATGAACTGTTTATTTGATTTTTATATTTTGTCATTCCGCTGTGAGATTCTGTGTTTTATCTTTCCTTCTTTTCTATTATTTTCTTTTTTGTCCCATTAACAGTCTTAGCTTTTGAATGATTTTAGTTGACATGTGTGGATTATTGTCGATTTAAATCGTCCAAAAGGGTGGGATGTTACAATTGGTATCAGAGCTTTGGTTTAGACATACCTTAGCCTGTTGGGGTTAACTCATTAGAGATAGGGTAGTAATACCTTAGAATGAGTTGTCTAAGTGTATATATGAGAGCGTGTATTTGTTAGTTTTATAAAAGTGTTTTATATAAGTTTTGAAATGAATTTTTTTCTTAATATTATATGATATGCAGAGGATTAAATTTTTATAACTAATATAGTTATTTGTAATGAGTTGCGTTATATCAGTTTAAAAGCATTGGCTACTTATTGTTATTGTGAATTTTGTTGTTTTTGACCGTAGTTCAACTATTGAAAAATGAAATATTTGGATATTTTGGATAATCAAAACCTTCTGAATTAGTATGAATTTAATGTGAATTGATTATAAATAAAACCACGACTTGTAAATTGTTATGAAATAAATGGATGTTATAATAAATGGTTATAAATAAAGTTGTGATAACTTTAAACCTGAACAATGTCTTATAAAAAGGAATTATGTTTTTATAATTTGGTTATAAACTTAAGAAAATTCCTTATGAAATGATTTGGTAATAAATTTAATATTAAATGAGAAATATTACATGTGGAATGAATGTAATTTAAATTGAAGAGAAATATAAGCAATATTATGAGAATGAATAAATTAATGTTATATGTTAAATGGAGAAATTATGTGAAACAAATATTAAAGTATGAAATGATACTTTCATTAATCAATGAGATTAATGATGAATTTAGTTGAAGTATAATTGTGATGAATCAAATTGAAATAAATACGTAAGTTGTGCGTATATTATTTTATTCGCATAATTAATTTGATCCGGATTTGAGTACGTAAGTTTGAGGTGAATTACACCATTTCGCATTAGAATTTCTCATTCGATTCTTGATGGTGAATATTGATATGGATTTTTTGTTTGATTCTAGAGTTCTCTATCATAGTATATGGCTATGCAAGGAGAATGATGGTTTCTAGTCAAGAAACCATATCGAAGTCCGCATTAGGGAAGTTGAATGGACAATACTAGTTCGAAAGCGAACTTGTGTGATCGAGCGAACGATCGAATGTAATGTTGCGAAATGATGACATGTGTACATCTTATGTTCTAATACTATTGATATGCTTTGGCTTTGAAATTGAAACTTGTTGGGTTGGATATCTTTGTAATTTAAATTGGGATTTTCTTTTATGAAAAACTACTATTAATTTAAAACCAAATTTCAAACTACTTTCTTTTATTTTCCTTATACAAAATATTTTCTTTAATTTTTCTTATACAAACTATTTTACAAACTATTTTATTTTCAAACTATTTTACAAACTATTTTATTTTCAAACTATTTTACAAACTATTTTATTTACAAACTATTTTCCACAACCATTTTATATACCAAACTATTTCACAAAATGATTGTATATAATAAAAAAGAACTATTCTAAATTCAAAACCTTTTGCAAAGCAAAAATGTTCAATTCCATATGGATCTTCATGCAGCGTAATTGATTTGCAAATTTTTTTATTCTTGCATAAGACAGACTTTATATAAGTATAAGGTGATTTTTAAAAATGTTGATTTTGGAAGGTTTTTGATCTGAAGAGATAAATCTTATATATAACGGAATTTATATAAGAATAATTTGATATATTTGAGACTATTGATTTTGGAAAATACTCTATCTGAAAATGAAATCTTATATATGATGGAATTTATATAAGTGCGATATTTGAAGCTATGATTCTGAATGGTGACTATATATGGTATGATATATTTTGAAATAAATGATATGGGAAGTACCTTCCATCGGACCCCTTTGGTGGGTCATTTGTTAGAACCCTTTGGTGGGTCATTTATCGGATCCCTTTGGTGGGTCATTATCGGATCCCTTTGGTGGGTCACTTATTATATTCATTTGATATTATTAGATAGCGTAAATCGAGGGGTGAGATGCCTACAGCTACAATTGATTCCGCTAGGATAGCGGCATAACCATTGCGTAACTGCAATCCATGGGGGAACGTACTTTCCATATCTATTTTCAATGATTTTAAGTATTTTCATTGGGTGTTGAAACAGGTCTGCTAAGTACTTGGAGAATTCTAACCATGCGTCTGATCAACGCATGGCAGAGTCTGCAAGAACAAGGATAAACCTGTTAAAACATCGAGTTATAAAAGTATTTTGATAAAGTATTATATAAAAGATATTTTGATCGTTTTTCCTTTCTAAATACTTAAAATGTTTAAATATTGTTTATTTATGTACAACATGGTTTAGTAGTAAATTCTTAGTGTTCTAAATATTGTCAGAAGTTATTAATTAAATAAAACATTTTAAAGTTAATGATTATTGATTTATTAATGATGTTTAAAAGTATTTTGAGATTTAAAACTAATAAAATTTAAACATAATGGATTTAAGGTTTTCAATAGCTTCTTTTTAAATATAAGTAATGATGTAAGTAATTGTTTTCAAATAATTTACATATATTTAAAAAGATGTTATTTAAAATTACTGAAATGGTATTAATAAATGAAGCAAGAAAATTTATAGAATTTTTTTTTGTAAAGTATTAAAACATTAAAGATGACTGATTTGCAAATGAAGTTTTCAAATGATTTTTTTTTGTAAATTTTTTTTATAAGTTTCTTTGAATGTATAATTTGAAGATATATTATATAAATGGAAAAAATGATTTGCGAAGTTTTAAATATATTTGGAAAATAAATTAGAATCTCAATTTTGGAAGTATGGTTTTAAATAATTACTTGATTTCGAAGTACTAGTAGTAAATTTATAGGTTTAGTTACTATTTGAATTTTGTATTAAACCATGATAAATGTTTTTCCCATGATTTTAATATTCATTTTAAACCATGTGTGTAAAATTAATCATGAATCTATGAAAATTTATACTTTTATTTAGATATTTAGTGCAAGATTTGAGTATGCTATTAGTTTCACTTTAATAATCTAGAGTTTATACTTATTTTGGAATATTGAGTCTAATAAATTATCAGATTTAAGGAACTTTATTTTTAAAATCTTATCATAATGTTTTAATATAAATTTTTGATACAAATTTCTAACATTGTTTAAACTTTGGGAAAGTCCTTGCATAATGCTATAAAGATGTTTTAAATTTATCTTATATTCCTACTAAGTGAATGAGGTTAAATATTTTAATTGAATTTTTAGATATATTGAAGTATTTCTTTTCTCTTCAAGGGCGAACACCAAAAACTTAAATTTTAATTCTATAACTAAATTAAGGTATAAAATTAAGTAAGGTTGTAGAAGCTTAAGTAATATTTTGTGAAATGATTCATTAATGGCTTAAATCTTTAATGAAAAAAAATTATGTAAGTGATTGGCCTTTATATAAATAATAATTAAATAAATAAATAAGAATGGAATTTTACGAATAAAATATATAAGAAATTGGAAATTTGTAACTTGTAAATCAAAAGATATAAAAATTTAGAATATGTAATCATTGAATATTTTGTTAACTAACATGAATAAAATAAACTTGTATAACACTCAATTACATTCTTAAAACACATATATTTACCAAAAATGTTTAATAAGTTGAAATGTTAATAGAATATGTAATAGAATATTATACAGGTAAAACTTAAGTAATGGAAGCGTTCAATGAAATTATTTCTAAATAAGAATTTTGATGAACAAGAAATGTTATGTATGTAAGTTAATATTGTGAAATAATTTATATATGTACATGTAAGAAAAGGAAAAGGACGTTATATGAGAAAAAAAGAATAGTAATGATGTTAAAAAAAATAAACCAATTGAATAAACTTAAATATTGTGTTGAAATTATTGGTTATTTTGGCTTTTGAGATGACAGGAAAGGATACTTCTAACTCTATAAGGATGTATAGATAATATATCAAGTATTTATCTAAGGCTATTGAGCATAGGGTACACTTAATAGTCTATTTATCATCTTGTACGACTAAAAATGTCTGAACCTGAACAAATCATCAGTTTGGTTGCTATGGACATATGATTGATTCCTTTGTTACATATGATGGTCATGTTGTTTGTTTGCATGTGACTATTATTATATTGTGTTGATTTGTTTGTTATTAATTGAAGCAACTTAAATATATCTCTTTTCACGTATTATTAACTTCTTTGGATTTTACAAGTGAAGTACAAGTTTATGGAAATAATAGCTACTGCTTTTGGTTTCATAAATTAAGCGTTCTTTTCCCGACTAATAGGTATATTTTTGGATTACAGGTTTCTAGCAATATTTTATTGTTTTCCATGGTTTGGGATGTTTATTTTTTAATATGATATACATATGATGATTATTGATATTATTATTTCTCCACGACCTCTCCGTACAAAGGAGACTCTGCCGAAATTTTTCGTAAATTTTAGACTTAGAAATTTTGTGAAAAGTGAAATATTTTCAAACTTTGGTAGACTTGAATATGAAGAATTACTTGTAATTAATTGTATATTCTATTTAAATTAATTAGTTATGAAAATTAATTGTTTATAAATTTAATACTTTGAATAAAATATAATGATTCCTTATTTTCTCCTTTTCCTAATTTCCTCCTTTTCCCTTTTCAAGGACGAAAAGTTTTGAGTAGGGGAGAGTGTAACGACCCATAATTTCCGATTATTAAAATATTAATTAAATAATATTTTATAATTTAATATTGAAATAAAACTAAAAAAAATTAATGTTACATGGAGAAGAATAACTAGAATGTAATGTTAGTAATGTTAATATAAGGTAATTGCTAACTATTTTAATCTAATTTCCAATTAATTGAAGTGACTTTAAGGTTATAATTAGTTATAACTAAAAATAAGGAAATACATTGAACGTTGAAATTATATGTAATCAATTAGAATTGGCTAATATTGAATATGAAATCAGTGGTGTTGTCTGAACACTACTGATAAATATTTAAAGTAATTTCAAACTAATTGAAATACATTGTAGGTTGACTTGGTTATGATTGTAAATAATGAAATAAATTAAATGATGTAGATGGTGAACTTGTATGTAGTTAATTTAAATAGGTTAATATTGAATATAAAACCTTTTTGGGTAAGCAAATTATAACCCTTGGTTGTAAAGAATAAGATAAGGGGTGTGAATTATTATTATAAACGATTGTATTAACTATTTTCTCATTAATTTATCGTCTTAATATTGAATGGGTAATTAATTGAATTAAGGCAACTGAATGTTGGGTTTAATGTTGGAATTGTATGTTAGTGATTAAAATAATTGTAACGTTATTTGATGATAAGTTGAAATAAGGAAATGAATTAAATGTTATATAAAAGGGGAAATTATATGAAATTAATGGAAAATTGAGTATAATCAGGATTGTGTAAGTAGTCATAACATTTGTTGTTAATAATAATCTTGTAAATGCGATTAAGTAAGTAAAAGGTAACATTTGTCATTTATCACCTATTTATTTAATCCATTGAAATTAAATTGAAAATCAATTGAAGTTAATCTAATTACCTACTACAGTTAATATGAACTAAAGTGACAAATATAGAAGATTGAGGTAATGAAATGGTAAACCAACGTTAAGTATATATATAATATGATAATTGATTGAATAATAAGATTAGAAAAAATAAGTATATGTTGGAATTTAAATTAATTAATGAATTTATTGCCGTTAATTTGACTTGGAATCTTCTAATAAAAGGGAAAGAGAATTTATTTGAAATTAATGGCGTTCAATGAAAGAAATGTACGTTTGTTATAATCCATTATAAGTGTAACTTTGAAATTAATTACAACTATGTCGATTTGGGATCTTTCAATTAAAAAAAAAGAAACATTAATATTAATTTTTGGATAATGAAAGAAACATACATTATTGTAAAAAAAAAAAGAACATTTTAATGAAAATAAAACGAACATTTTCATTTTGAAGGTAAAAATAATTCTATATAAAGAAGAAAAAAATGAATTTTAAAACAATATTTTACAGCCATGAAGTATACATTTGAGGCTGTATATAAGTGATTTTAACACTAATCTTGAAGTTTAAATTTAATTGACTTTTTAGGTTGTGCAATTCCCCTATGAGAAAAACATTATTTTGAAAGAAAAAAAACTTGAATTTGAGTTCTAGATCATCTTTTATTTTGTAACATTACACTGGTTATTGTATTCAAATTTATTTACTATATGTTAATTATTTGTAAACGAGTGTGAAAAAGGGTATATTCAGTGATAATATATTTAATTGAGTGGATCATGCAATTAACTAGATCCTAAGTGGTCCCTTCATTTCCTTATTATTCAATACACCTGCCACCATTTCCACATTTGGTTTTATTGCAATTCTTTGATGTAATTGAAACGTGAATTTATATCCTTTCTTATTCTTCCGTTTTGTTTATTTATTTCCCAAAGCATCTACTTAGATCATACAGTTTTGTTATATTTGTCCCTTCCATACATATTTCATTTTTCACTTCCCTTTCTTCTTTTGTTTTATATCATATATCATTCTTTCCCCTAGAAATTTCTTATTTTTCAAACATCATACCTCTATTTGTTTCCCTCAAAGTCTCAATGTCAACATAGCTTTATACCTCTACTTAATTGCTGCCAATTCATTTTACTGAAGCTATGCTTAGAAAAAAGAAAAGAATAAAAAAGTGTGAGCATCCATTTCTTCCTTAACCACATCCGTACCTTTCCTCATCGCCTTTCCTTCTTTTGCAAGAAGCCTTCAAAAAAATTGAACAATGAGAATTAGCCTTAATGGTTTTGGCTTTCCACTTCTTGCCTTTGTTTTGGGTACATCAAATTTGAAAACGTGTGTTATTAAAGTTTCTTATTTTAAGAATTAAACATGTATGTATTTTTATTTTATATCCTTATAACCTGAATATCTTCCTCATACGAGCTTTGATACATGCGTAGTTTCTTCCCTTGGACTCGTATTGGAATTCCTAATAACATAAAATAGGTTTGGTTGAGTTTGGAGACTATTGGAAAAGGCATCTTTGTTTGGATTTTTGCGTTCTAAATATCAAAGGTGAGTGTTTTGACCCACTCACGAATACTAGATTATCTTATGCTAGTTAAATTAAATTTATAATGTGATTAGAAATTTATTAATTGCTTTTGGTATTATTAGATTGTCATTTAAGTTAAATTTGAATTTATATTGAATTGAATTTGCCATTTATTTAATAATGAATATAAATCGCAAGTTATACACCTGATAATGATAATCAATTGATTGTTGTGATTTATTGGCTGATTTGGATGTTGGATTGTGATGGATGTTATTGGTTGTCATTTTGGATGATTGGATGTTTATTTATGTATATATCTTTGTTGCCACTATGGATTGAAATGATAACTCGAGCGGTTTCCATTGATTTGGAAATTTTGATTTGGATACTGGTTGAAATGACATATAACCGTGTAATTTCTTTAATTTGGATCATTTACTAGAATTGAATTATTTGAAAGATTTAAGTTTTAAATTTAAAATTCGGATCTATTTTAATTAAAATGATTAAGATTGGTATTTTTGAATCGTTTGAAATCTTTTAAATAATTAAATCCACATTGTACACTTGATAGGAGATGAAATTCCTGTTATACATCTCTGAATCCATTATAGTAATATTTCTATTCTACTTATTTTGATTTGACTTACATAAGATCTTTTAGTCCTGACTCCAGTGTTTTGTCTTTTTATTACGCTCGGGTCAGTCTGAGCTTTTTAGTGTACTGAAGACCATTATATTTTGGAGGATGAAGATGGAGACGAGTCTACTATTTATTATTAATTATTCCACTACATCATGTGTTCCGCTGCATTATTTATTTATTTCTACTGTATGTATAACTCTGATTTGTATTGTAAAGGTGTAATCAAATCTTATTTGTAAAACAGCTTCATGAACTGTTTATTTGATTTTTATATTTTGTCATTCCGCAGTGAGGTTCTATGTTTTATCTTTCCTTCTTTTCTATTATTTTCTTTTTTGCCCCATTAACAGTCTTACCTTTTGAATGATTTTAGTTGACATGTGTGGTTTATTGTCGATTTAAATCGTCCAAAAGGGTGGGATGTCACACTAGTGGTGTTCGTTTTTTGTTTTGGATTATCGTTTGATCAGTAAAAATTGAGGAAGTTTCGGCCGTTCGTGGTTAGGCGTTGGATTGTGCTGTAGATCGTTGACCTTTTGTCGATCAGGGAGAGGCGATGGGTAGGGGAGGAGTTGCAGCACGAGTTGGTGACGTTCGTTTGTGATATTGACGTGGTTTTGGGTTATTGTCGACGACATTGGCATTGAAAAGTCGAGCCAGACGCGACGCGAAGATGATGGAGGGGGGCGGCTCAACCTGAGATTTCGAATGGGGGTGTCTGATCTTGAGGGAGATCATCAGGGCGACGGCATTTTGCAACCCTAGGTGGCGGCTGATCCTTGAAGTCGCGATCGAGAGTAGAGCGCGCATACTAGGGTTTCGTAAGGTGTTGACGTGGACGAAGCGTACTGGGTGATGGGTTTGACTCTTTTGTTATTTATTTTGTTTTAAAATTTAATTTTTTTTTCAAACAATTAAATCGCTATAACTCTTGCATATGAACTCCTTTTCACATGCGGTTTTTTTGTTAGGATCGTAATAAAATTCCGAACATTTTTGTGCTAGTTTGGATGGATTTGGAGACTATTCAATTTTTGGGTTTAAATCGGATTTAAATTCGAAAGGTGAGTGTTTTAACCCACTCACAACTTCTAAAAATTCTTATGTTTGTTAAATTAATTTATGATATGAGTAGAAATTTATTTATGACTGTTTGGCATATTTTTATTCATCATCTCAGTTAAATCGCATTTATTTAATTAAATTGTTATTTAATTATTCATTGCATATAAACTGCCAGTTAAACAGTTATTTGAATTTATTATTGAATATAAACTACTAGTTAATACTTGTTGTTTATTATCTATTCTATAGTGATGTTATTGTTTATATTGGATGATGATTGTTATAAATGGTTAATGATTGATATTGGATGAATGGATGCTGTAAGTTATATTGTATAAACTGCAAGTTATTGTGCATTTTCATTTCATTCGGGATTGTGGTTTGAAATGATATACAAGCGCATTTTATTTTAAATTATGGATTG
The DNA here is from genome assembly GCA_030765085.1 of Allium cepa. Lineage (NCBI taxonomy): Eukaryota > Viridiplantae > Streptophyta > Magnoliopsida > Asparagales > Amaryllidaceae > Allium > Allium cepa. Next base: position 1,055,216,319 of record CM060932.1, read on the forward strand.
AAATGATAAATATCCGTATCACTTGACCATAGGGTAGAAAATTATATACAGGCACCGCGGTATATATAAAATATTTTTTTTAAATGATTTTCTACGGTTTTGGAAAGAAATATACGGTTTAATAAATTTAATTTTGATATTATATAAATAGTATTTTATATATATAGTTAATTTCTTGAATTCAAGCTATGTATAAATTTGTGAAATAAAAATAATTATATTTATGGAGTTAGATTGTTTATATTATATGGTTATGTACCTGTTCAAAATATTATATATATAAAGTTTTAATGACTTAAATAAAAAATTTAAGTTGGAAGATAAATATGAAATTGGTTTGAATTGAACTATTTAAGAATTATACTCGAATAAATTTGAATTGAAACTTAAATAAATTTGAGGTTTTAAAGGGTATCATTCTTATAACTAAATTTGGTTTAGAGGGATTTAAATGAATATAAAGTTGATATACCAAGTTAATAAATTGAAAGAATATCCAGTTAGGTGAAGTAAAAGTTTTACTTAAATTATATTGTATTTATTAAGTAAATATTTCAAATCGAAATAATAGAAATGGAATTTGATATATATGAAATTATCAAAGAATTTGTTTTGAAATGGTGTAATATTTAAAGATTTGAAATATATGGAAATTTAAATGGTTTATTTGGAAATTTAAAATCTATAATTGAAATTGATTTGGAGAGGTGAAGAAAATATTTTATTATATAAAGAAATTTAAATTTAACCCATTTAAGTGGTGGGGTTACATTTCAAAATTATGAAATTCAAAGTATATATTTTGAAAGGGTATGATTTTGGAAAAAAAAATATTTTGAAATAAAAATGATATCATATTGATTTGGGTTTTAAAACAGAAATGATATCGTATTTGTAGTTTTTGAAATGGATATTTTATTCTGGTTTTAAAAGTATAAATTATTTTGAAAAGACCGCGGTGTTATAATAACGTTTGGTTGTTGAAGAGACCGGGATCGGAAGTTGTCATACTCTCTGACAACTTCGAAAACCACTTTAACAACCTGTGCGCAGTGGAGATTCTAGAATGAAGTAGGATGGTGGCGGCGTTTCCTTTGAGGTAAATACGTGGACCCGACTCCCATGAGTTGGCATAAGGTGGCTAAAACAGGAGTGATTCTCGGGCCAATTGAGATAGCAAATTTGATCGGACACATCCCTTCGATTTTATACTTTGACTTTTGGATTGATTCGGTTGCCACTTTTGATTTTCTTTTTGGGGGTGTGGCTCTAGGTGGGCGGTAGCTGCGGCTACGCGTTACCACCAGCCCGAATGCGTAATTGGTATATCTACCCTGGCATTGCCTAGTTGTGCCGTGTCACCTACCTTGTCGCGCCTTGTACGAGTTTGGTTTTCTCCCGTAGCCCGTGGGGTATTTAGGGTAGTCTTCCGATCTAGAGATGCGCTGATACTGGATGGACTATTGGGACTATTACGTGTTAAGGTGGAAAATGTAAAGCTTTAATGCTATTTAAAAGTAATTTTACTTTATAAATAGACATTATTGTAATAGCAAAATATTACTACATAGTAAATAGTTTAACGGATCCTTAGGAGATGTAAATCCCGAGCATCTCTTGAGTTACTGCACTCATATTTACTTCTGCTGATTTAACTTACATAAGATCTTTTAGTTCTAACTCGAGTGTTTTGTCTTTTCAATCCGCTCGGGCCAGTCCGAGCGTTTTAGGATTGAAGACTTTATTTCTGGAGGACGAAGACGAGGATTTCATTATTAATATTATTACATATTAATATGGTTCCACTACACACTGTATTCCGCTGCATTGATATTTATTGGTATGTAAACTCTGATATTTATTGTATAAAGAAGAATCAAATATTTTGTAAACAGTTTTATGAACTGTATATTGATTATTATATTTTATCCTGCCGCTGTGAGATTCTGTTTTGTTTTTTCTTCTCTGTTTTTCTTATTTACCCCATAACAACCCGCCCTTCCGTATGGTTTGAATTGGCACGTGTGTCGATTTAAAACGTGCGAAAAGGCGGGATCTTACATCTGGTATCAGAGCTTTGGTTTAGTGAAAACCTTAGCTTTGTGGGGTCCGACTCTTTATAAATAGGGTAGTAATACCCTATGGGAGTCGCTGAGCGTATATATAAGAGAGCGTAATTGTTAGTGGTATAAAAAGGTTTTAATATTTTATTAATCTGTTCCGTTTTGTATTTAAAATTTATGGTTGGTGCATGGGACGTTGTGACATCAATAGGAATTTCTAAACACTTAATAGGACAGACCGACATAATAGTTGTTTTTAATATAGGTGAATGAAATAATTTTTCCTATTATATTTTCTATATATAAAATATAAATTTTTATAAAGATTATTTTTGGTTGAAATATTGGTTGTTAAGTAGTGAAATTTATAAATACTAGTTGAATTAAGATTTAAGACAAAATAAATGAAAATTTGAAATTTAGAACTTAAGTTCTGGGGTCTTGAAAATCTCTTTCAATTGATTTTGGAATATAATAATAATATTATTAGAAGTATTTTCCGATATAAATATTTCAAAATAAATTGAAAGAGTTGTTTTAAAAAGGAATTTCGAAAAGAAATAGATTTTGTACTTCCCTCTCTGTCGTTGAGAAATAATTTCGGTGATGAGTGCATGCATCATCGACATTCATTTCCGAGTTTCGAAGTGGGAAGGCTACTGTAGTAGTTTTACTATGGATTTATTTTGATAGACAAATATAAATTTTAAATTATTTTAAATATAATTGGATTTATAAGCTGTAAGTATATATATTTATCTATTATTTGAAATGATTGAAATTAACCCGGTATTTAAATTCTTACTTTATATTAATTAATAGTTTCAGTTATTGTAGTGAATTTGAACGTAAGTAATTAATAATTGAAACCTCTAAGTGAAATAAGGGGTTTAATGCTAAGTTATAAATAAAAAGAAATTAAAGGATAGGTTATAAATGAAATAACAAGAAAGTAGAAATTGTAATCTTATAAAACGAAAGATATAATTATTGAACATTAAATTAATTAAAAGAAATGAGAAAACTTGTATAACTTTCAATTACATTCTTAAAGGCATATATGTAACTTACCAAAAGAGATAAAAGTTGAAAATGTTAATAAGAAAATGTAATAGATATTATACAAGTAATTAACTTGAGGTAATGAAAGAACTCAATGAAATTCTTTAATAAATGAAGGTAATTAATGAAATTCTTTATTTATAAGAATTGATGTTATAGAGTTATAAATTTAAGATGTAATTAAAATTTTACTATAATTAAATATAATAGAAATGCAATCATTAAATAAATGAATGAAATTGAGAAATGCATAAATGTAATGCAATAAAAAGAAACTTACAAGACCTGAATATATGAAAATGAATAATTGTAGGTAATAAATGAAAATGAATAGAATTAATAAGAATAAACTAATCGTTGTTGTTGTGTAAGTTTATGGTTGCTTGGGTAAGGAAATTTAAAATTGTTTGGATGAATAAATAATCTACTTTGTTTCATCTAAGACTGTTGAGTAAATGATGCACTTGATAGTTTATTTTTCATTCTGTGCAATTTAAAGTTTGAACCCGAACAACTATTTGCTTTGTTGATATGAATGAATGATTGATTTGTATTGATTCTATGTGATGGTTGCAAATGATTGTTGGTTGTATTGATTTGTTGTTTAAGGTTGAAAGACTTTAAATATTTCATTATATATAATTGTTAACCCTTTTAGATTATATAAGTGAAATGCAGGTTATGGAAGCAATTGCTACTGCTTTTGGTTCCATAAAATAAGTGTTAATTGCCCGACAAATAGGTACGTTTTTGGATTACGATTTTATAGCGCTATTCTTTATATTTTTCCGTGTTGGGATATATATGTTGGATATTATATGTGATATTTTGTATATTTGATATTAAATTTTCTCCCGATCCTTTTCGTACAAAGGAGACTCTGCCGAAATTTTCCGTAAATTTTAGACTTAGAAAATATTTTGAAAATGTTTTCCAAACCGTATTAATTTGAATATAAAAGATTTAAATTACTATAAATCTATATATATTATTTAAGTTATCCTATTCTGTAAATTTATCATTATGAATATAATGATTTACATAATAGATATTAATTTATAAGCTCCTCTTTCCCTTCTTTTCCTTTTCGGGGATGAAAAGCTTTGAGTGGGGGAGACTGTAACGACCCGTAAATTTTATGAAATTAATTTCTTAATTTAATTAAGATTTTGTAATTAAATTTAGGAAGAAATAAATTTTTTAGATTCTATATTAAAGTAAATGCTAAAATTATAAATAAATGAAATGCAACATTTGAAATTAAAGATAAGTATTAACAATTGAAATGAAATTACGATTAATTGAAGTAATGGGAATTGTTATAGGCTAAGAAATTGAATATAAGAAAAACAAATGGGAACATTGTACTAACTAATGCAATGATATAATTAGTGATAATTTAACGTATTCAATATTATAGTAACCGGAGGTAATATGCAATTATGGAAAAAAATTACAATCAATGTAGGTAAGTAATTACAATGTTTGTTGTAGATAATAAACGTTACTTTAATGGTAATTAATAACATAACGGAAGTGTGAATGAAAACCAGTAGTACGAAAATAAATGGCAACATTGGTTTGTATGTAGTAAAAGCTTTTGTATGTGATTAAAGGGTAACGGTAATGCTAAATTGTATGTTACCTATTGTTAATTGAATTTGAAATGAATTTTTAATAAATGTAAATAAAATAGAAACATAGATTTATTTATAGGTTAGGAATTTATGTAAAGAAAGTTTAAAACCAAGTAAACAAATTTTTGAGAACATTTAATAGTAATTAATGTAATGAAATTAAATTAGCGTTATATATGGAATTATAATCTGGATGGATAAGTAACGAACTGGAAAATGCAATTAAAAGCACATAAGTTGCAATTTATGTAGGTTGCCTATTTATTAAATGGGTTAAATAAATTTTGGGAATCGATTACAATAAATCTTGATTTAACGTTGGTTAGTGTAAATTTAAGTAACAATTGATGTAATAAAGGTGAAATTGGAAGTATTAGTGTAATGAAACGCAAACAAATGTTAAATACGTTATAGTATAATGATTGTTGAATAATAAGAATGGAAATCTGGATTTATTTATTTGAATGTAAATACTAAATTGCTAATGAAATAATAATAATATAGTTAATGTAATTAAATAATAGTAGAAGTATTTAAGAACTGTAACGGGGGCTTGATAATAGGGTATGCAATATAAGACCCGGAATTTTCGATCCCGAAAATTCCAAATAGTTAGAGAAAAGAAGAAAGAGATAGAAGAAGAACAGAAAAGAAACACACAATCTCACATTCGTAGCGGATAAAATATAATATAAACAATAATAGTTATACCAAAGAAAACTATATCTTTCAATTTACATCGATATATCAGAGTTACAACAATTTTATACAAACATTAGACAGATAAAATTCTCATGACCTAGATATACAACTATATATCATAGTGGAAATACTCCATACGATCCTACCATCCAGCTCGCCTCCTGAGCTCCAGAACGTCCTTACCTGAAAATCTGTAATACTCGGTCTGACCCGAGTATTACATCAAAGTAACACCCGGGTCAGGATGGAAATCAGCGTGAGTAAACCCATCTAATAAGGAATACAAAAGAATAACACTTATATAAACCCGGGTAACTTGTAACAATTTATGACTTCATAGGTTGTTATAGACACTACTATTTCCCATATAATTTCTAAGTACTAATACTTAGACTATATGTCCAATTCACTTAAATCATTCCATTCCAATCTATTTATTTCACATATCTTACAATTCGAAGTGGTTTCGGGTATTTACTAATACCCGACTCCGGTCTCTTCGAAACCAATGTCGACTTAACTTATGTTATTCAAGTGAAATACAATTCAACTTTAAACACAGGATGTCATAGCAACTTATCATCAATAGATAACCACATCATCATAGTTTAAATCAAGCATATCATATCACATAGCATCACGATCTACATATTAGAGATAACAATTAATTAAAGGGCTTCAAATATCATTCTATTTATACCTTAATAAATTTCACAAATTAATTTATCCTTAACCAAATACAGTAATTAACCTTTAATTACTTCGTTAATTAATTATTAACTATAATTATTAATCACCCTTGATTAATAACATCCAGAATTTAACTACCCTTAATTACTTCATTGAATAAATTAATCCTTAATTTATCCTCTAATTAATCCCTGGATTAATCTCATTTAGTAATCAACTACCCTTACTTACTTTATTTCAAAAATTAATTATCCTTAACTTAATTATCTCAATTAATCCCCTGATTAATTACATAGGAATTTAATCTAAATTACCTTCAACATCAACATCTTTAATTTCATCCAGTAATTACCATTAATTACTTCCTTAAGTAATTACACTTCCATTAATTACATTAAGTAATTATTCATCAATCATCAAGTGTTTAAATTAATTAAATTTAATTAATTAATCTAAACTAATCACATTAAACCCAATTAAATAATTAATTTCTTAATTAATTTTATTAAATAATTAAACTTAAACGATTTTCCAATTGATTATTATCAATTAATTAATCTAATTAATTTACAATTTGAAATTAGTCACATTAATTAATTGTTAAATAATCTTAAGTTAATGACCTTCATTAACTATTCTTTAATTCTTTCTAAAGAAATTAACTCAAATTAACCATCATGAATTACTAATTAATTAATATTTAATCACCAATTAATTAATCTCTAATTATTTAGTTAATAGTTATTAAATTGATATTTCTTAAAAATTCTGGGATTTTCCCTAATTACAGATTAATTAACCTTAATTCTAGATTTAAGCTGAAGTCTTTAAAACTTAACTTACATTTTCATCTTCATTTTAAAAATTCAAATTATTTAACCATTTCTAAAATAGTTAAGACAAATTAATTTAAAAACTCATTATTATTTTTATTTATTTTAAAGCTGAAATTCTAAACAAATTCCAGATTTTAAAATCTCAGATTCACTTATTTTAAACTTCTATTTGCAATCTATACTTCAGTTTAAATCCAAATCCAAATACTTTTATACTTAAAAGTTTCTAAGCCATATTTAAATTTTAAAAAAAAATTATTTCAAACCTCAGATTCAAATTAATTTGAAATCAGATTCAAACTTATTTAAACATATTTTAAATTTCCAGTTTGCATTTTAAAAACTTTACTTTAAAATATTTAAACAGAACAGGTCTCGGTATTAAAACCTGTTACCAAGACAATATAACTCGAGCATGTCCAAAAACGCTTCGAGTTCAAACATCAACTACTTCGAGTGAAATCGAATCTACTCGAGAAAACTCATGACAACAACAACCACAACCACTACTGCATAAAACCCAACTTCACCAGGATTTCCACAGTGCACCGTGCACATGCACGGTGCCGCCGACCAACTCCTGTTGACTTCACAATCTCGAGCGAATCAAAGATCACCCCCACGCCAGAATCCGGCCACCACAACACCCATCCCTATCTGAAACCGTAAACAAGCCTCTCACCCAAACCTGGAACAGAAACCGAACTTCATACCCAAACCTATCAACGATGCTCGTCCTCCCACTGCCGATCACCAGATCTCCAAAGGCTCCGGCCATAGCCTCGTCCATACCCTAGCCACCGTTGCCCAAAATATACTTGAACTCGATCAACAGAGGCAGTCAAACCAATACAAAAAATCAAACCCATAAAAACTAGGGTTCTAACCTTCAATCACAATCCATCATCTCTAAACTGAACTTCTCCACAATCACAAATTTTTTCCATCATCTCTGATAACTCCTCCTCCTCTAGAAAAAAATTCGGCACACCTAATCACTTGGGGCAACAGAGATGCCCCAAATTACAAAATACAGTAAAACTGGAATTGCTCTTAGATTCTAGCATTTAAAATTGTAATCTTTGGTTTAAAATTAGTGATTTTGTATGATGTTTTGATTTATAACCCTAAAACATTTAATCGTAATGCTTGAGTTTTCACTTATACAAAATTTTCTCTGTTATTTTTTTTCCCAGTCAATACAGAAACTTATTTAACTTAATTTTTTTTAAAACTTACTCTATGACCTAACAATCAAATTTTAGTTTGCATTTTAAATTGTAACAGAGATTGTAATAAGAGGAAATGGATTTTCATCAAAATACATACTTCTAAAACTAAATACTATTAGAAACAGTATCATATATCTATACAAATCCACACAATCATGTCTTCACAGAAATGCACTTAAAACTTTACACAAAACCATATAGTTTTACAGATATGAACATGCAAACCATATCTCAACTTGAACACACAAAATCATCGCATGCAACAACCAAAATCTGTTTTTGATAAGAGTTTACTCACCTAATGTTTTATGAGCAGAGCCTATTTCTGAAAATGCTTGAACTGGATTGCTTTGATTTTCAAAACTTTTAGTTGCTTCCTTATTTTTATTTTTTTAACTTCAATCTTGATTTTACTGCAAATGTCTTTCCTGATTTACAGCTACATGCTTCCAAATAAAAGGAAATGCAGACTGGTTGCTTTAAACAGAAATGAAGGATATTACAGGCATTTGAAATGCAAGTTGATGATCAGGTTGATGTTTTGAAGCGACTACAGGTTTGAGGTTGATTTGCATTTTGATTTTTCAGATTGTTTTGGATTGAATGTTGATTTGGTGAGAAGAAACATTTGTGCAGATTGGTTTCTGAGGGAATTTGCAGATTTACTTTGAACAGAAATTGTTTTGAAGAAGATGATCAAAGAATTTAAATTTTAATATGAATGATGATTTTTGATTTTGGTTTAAATGTTGGCTGAAGATTTTTTTCTTAAGTTTTGAAAAGAATAGGAAAAAAAGATAAAGTTTCTATAAGCACATTTTTGATTTAATTAAAAATAAAAGAAAGAGGAAAAATTAAGAGGACACTTGTTGATTACATAAATTCCTAGGCTTACATTTGTCAAATTATGTGTTAATAATCCAACACTTGTATTTTGTATATGTAATTATATTTTTAAAATGTTTTATTCTATAAAGTTAATATTTCTTATGTTCTATATTTTAAATATTTTATACTATATATATATATATATTTTAAACTTAATTCCTTAATATATATACACATCCTATATAAATTCAAAGAAAGTATTAATCTTTATAAATTCTTATTTTAAACTTATCATATATTTAAATAAATGTAATTGATGAAGTTTAATTAAATATAGAGTATATTTTAAATAGCTTTTGCAAATTATCAAATAGAACCCAAACAATAGCTTTTTAATCACCATATACACACTTGTATACATGTGTAGGGATATATTTTAAAGTTTTCAAAAATAATAGAATTTACACACACACACACATATATAATGATTTTTTATTAGATTCATCAATTTATTTCAATTATTATTATAATTTCAAATTTACTTATGTACATCCAAACATCTTTAATTATCCATTTTATCTGTTTAATCCAAACAAAAATCAATTAATCATCCAATTAACAGATGCCTAGAAATCCAGGTTATCACATTCCTTCCCCCTTTGAATCTTTTCGTCCTCGAAAAGGAACGAAGCCAGAGTTTATTATAATGCTTATTTTTTTTTAAAAAAATTATTCTTTGAAACACTATTCAAACATTTATAAAATCTACATAATATTATAAAATAGCTTTTATAAAAATACTTTTTATAACTCGATGTTTCAATAAGTCCGTCCTCGTTCTCACAGAAATTCGGTCATACGTTGATCGGGCGTAAGACTGAAAATCTACAAGTGCTTGGCAGACCCGTTTTCAACATCCAATGAAAATACATTGAAAAATAATTTTATTGAAAATATTGAAAATAGTTTTTTTGAAAATAGAGGATATATCTTTGGTGAGAATGCTCTGGAAATCATCAACCCGTCCATGGTCACAGTTACATTCCAGGGTTACGTTGCCATCACAGCAAATGTTCATGTAACTACAAGCTCTCAACGGCCTCTCGATTACGCCATGGATCCCACACGACAGATCATAGTTACATCCAGGGTTACGTTGCTGTCACAGCAAAAGTCCATGTAACTACAGGCTCTCAGCGCCCTCTGATTTTCGCTGTCAAAATGAAACTTCTCCACTCCTACATAGGTCGCAGTCTACCAATATAAAATCAAACGCAGACTGTTGGCTCTCAGCGGCACATACGACTTTCGCTATGTTATACTCTACTCATAATCCCCAGGAACTAGTTTTGTCTGAACTCCTCACAGGATCAACTTTAGAACCCCCTTGGGGCTCAAGGCAGCACCACCCGGTGGTACTCATGAGAAGTTCATTTCAAGGGAGCGCCTTTTTCCCCAGAGCCATCATCAAAACATTTTATGCTATACACATATAGTATCTTCAAATCATACACCTAGTATGATCTCATACAAAGCTTCTTTACACAAAATCGATTATCCCAAAATCGATAATTCTCAAACCAGGCTTTCCAAATTCAATATTAATTTTACCCAAAAATCAAAAGCCTTTCCAAATCCAAAAGTTCCCAAAACCTTTTTCCAAAATCCTCATATGATCCTTTATATATATATATATATATTCAGATATATAAAATGTTTCAAAACTTTGGATCATTTCAAACTTGTATAAAACTCCTTTTATACTTCAAACATTTCCAAAAACCCATTTCTAATGGCAAAAGATTCAACAAGGGAAGTTTCATTTAATAAAACAAAGATATTTAACTTTGTTTACTCAAAATTAAATATTCAAATTTGATTACTCCTTTCAATATCATTTTCATTCAAATTTGTACGATGTACACATATCATCCATACGCTATACCAATCTGATCGCTCACTCGACCACACAATTCCACTTCCGAACTAGTATCGTCCACCCGACTTCCTAGTACGGACACAGATCTGGTTTCTTGATCAAAAGTCGTCATTCTCCTTGCATAGTCATAACTATGATAGAGAATATCTAGAACCAATCAACAATCCATATCCAGGTTCGCCGTCGAAAATCGAGTGAAAAATCTCAACTCGGATCGACATACTATCTCGAAATTCCATGCTCGAATCTAGATCAAATCACTATGCGAATAGAATAACATATGTACATCATACGTATTTATCTCTATTGATTATTAGCCAAATCAATTCCCTTTCTACTCACATTCACTTTTATTTTCATTTACTTACTCATAATTGCTTCAATCTATTTGGATTATCACCTCTATTCTTATCTCGATTGGGTATTTAACCATTAACAGTTTGAACTCTGTCCAGTTTAAATTTAGAAAATAGCTTGAAATTTTAAAAATAGATAAGTAGTTGGAAAATAATTACTAGTTTGTAAAATAGGTGTAAAATAGTTAGAAAATAGTTAAAATAATTATAGAAATTTTAGATAATTGCAAAATAATAGTAAGATAGTAATTTTATAAAACAGTTGGAAAATTGTTAAACAGTTTCAAAAATAATTGTAAAACAAGTATAAGATAATTTGGCTTTTAAAGGAAAAGTTGTATGTATAATGAATAGCTTGAAAAAAAAGGTTTATATTAAAACAATTTATATTAAAAAATAGTCCAGAGTCAAAACTGTTCAATTCCCAATTTCCATTCTTATCAATTCAATTTAAATTTCCACTTCCATTTAAATTGACCCAATTCCAATTAAAATTCCAATTTCCACTATACTTGATTTATTTCCAATTCAAGTTGAATTATTTCTCTATTCCTTTTCAAATTTAAATCAAATTCCATTTGATTTTAAACATATTCAACTTTAATTACAATCCCAAATTATTCCGATCACTTGGACAAATATCCATTCAGTTGAACCCACTTCAATTTCAATCCATTTTAACTTCAGTTTGAATTAATCTCAATTTCAAATTCCATTTCCAAATCAAGTTGAATTATTCTTGATTTCCTTCCAAATTCAATTCAAATTTCATTTGAATTTAAAACTATTAAACTTTAATTACAATTCCAAATTATTCAAAAAAAAGAAATTGGACTATTTTCAAATTGAATCCACTTCAATTTTAAATTGTTTCAAATTAATCCTATTCAAATTATTTTAAAACATCCCTCCATTTCCAATTTTCGGATGTCAAACCCATTTTGAGATCACTCAAACTTCCCAATCCAAATCAACCATTTAACTTTCCAAGTTAAATCTTAATTTCATCTTCAAATTTTCAAATCAGGTTGATCATTCCAACCTATTTAACTTTTCCCCAAGTTAAACTCAATTCACTTAATCCAGTCGACCTTACCCAATTTGAATTTCCATTTCAAATTCTAAACTTCACATTAATAATCTTCCCATTTATAAGTTCAAAAACTTAGCACTTTGGGTATCACATCTTATTCAAAATTTAAAACTCAATATTTAGAGTTTATCTCAAACCATCTTTGATATTATGTATATTCCTCACATATATACACATTTTCTTCATGGCCCACCAAGCCGAATTTTAAAATTTAAACCACCCTTGGTTTTAATTCAAAACAAGTTCTTTTAAAATTTTCAACCATTTCTTATTCAAAATAAGATAATATTCAAAATAGTTTGAATAATAAAATTTCCTTTAACATTTTGAAAACAATTTAAAATGTTTAAATTTAGAATTCAGAATTTCCCAAATTTAAATCCACTTTAATTTTCATCCTTCCTAATTTACAAGTTTATTCTCCCTTTTAAATGGTTACTTCCTTAAAACATTTCATTATTAAATACAACAACCATTTATGATAATATCCAAGATTATCATATCTAAAACCATCATTGATCATCGTATTCTGAAATACTTCTCTAATTCAAGATTTCAATTTTAGTTTGAATCCATTTCAAACTTGTCTTTAATTTAATTTGAATTTAGTTATAATTCTATTACCACTTAATTCTTACTATTCCGTTTAGTTTAATTGATACTACAACCAATTTCCTTAATATAATAGATAATCTATTTCTTATATAAGATTCATTTACTTTTGAAATCATTTAAAAACCTTTATATAAGAAAATAACAAGTACGCTCTCTCATATATATATACACTCAACTCATTCTAGGGTACCACTTACCCAATCCTTAATGAGTATTCCCACCAAAGCCAAGGTTCTCGCTTAACCTTCTGCTCTGATACCAAATGTAACGACCCGGAATTTTCGATCTCAAAAATTCCAAATAGTTAGAGAAAAGAAGAAAGAGATAGAAGAAGAACAGAAAAGAAACACACAATCTCACATTCGTAGCGGATAAAATATAATATCAATAATAATAGTTATACCAAAGAAAACTATATCTTTCAATTTACATCGATATATCAGAGTTACAACAATTTTATACAAACATTAGACAGATAAAATTCTCATGACCTAGATATACAACTATATATCATAGTGGAAATACTCCATACGATCCTACCATCCAGCTCGCCTCCTGAGCTCCAGAACGTCCTTACCTGAAAATCTGTAATACTCGGTCTGACCCGAGCATTACATCAAAGTAACACCCGGGTCAGGCTGGAAACCAGCGTGAGTAAACCCATCTAACAAGGAATACAAAAGCATAACACTTATATAAACCCGGGTAACTTGTAACAATTTACGACTTCATAGGTTGTTATAGACACTACTATTTCCCATATAATTTCTAAGTACTAATACTTAGACTATAGGTCCAATTCACTTAAATCATTCCATTCCAATCTATTAATTTCACATATCTTACAATTCGAAGTGGTTTCGGGTATTTACTAATACCCGACTCCGGTCTCTTCGAAACCAATGTCGACTTAACTTATGTTATTCAAGTGAAATACAATTCAACTTTAAACACAGGATGTCATAGCAACTCATCATCAATAGATAACCACATCATCATAGTTTAAATCAAGCATATCATATCACATAGCATCACGATCTACATATTAGAGATAACAATTCATTAAAGGGCTTCCAATATATTCTATTTATCCCTTAATAAATTTCACAAATTAATTTATCCTTAACCAAATACAGTAATTAACCTTTAATTACTTCGTTAATTAATTATTAACTATAATTATTAATCACCCTTGATTAATAACATCCAGAATTTAACTACCCTTAATTACTTCATTGAATAAATTAATCCTTAATTTATCCTCTAATTAATCCCTGGATTAATCTCATTTAGTAATCAACTACCCTTACTTACTTTATTTCAAAAATTAATTATCCTTAACTTAATTATCTCAATTAATCCCCTGATTAATTACATAGCAATTTAATCTAAATTACCTTCAACATCGACATCTTTAATTTCATTCAGTAATTACCATTAATTACTTCCTTAAGTAATTACACTTCCATTAATCACAATAAGTAATTATTCATCAATCATCATGTGTTTAAATTAATTAAACTTAATTAATTAATCTAAACTAATCACATTAAACCCAATTAAGTAATTAATTTGTTAATTAATTTCATTAAATAATTAAACTTAAACAATTTCCCAATTGATTATTATCAATTAATTAATCTAATTAATTTACAATTTGAAATTAGTCACATTAATTAATTGTTAAATAATCTTAAGTTAATGACCTTCATTTACTATTCTTTAATTCTTTCTTAAGAAATTAACTCAAATTAACCATCATGAATTACTAATTAATTAATATTTAATTACCAATTAATTAATCTCTAATTATTTAGTTAATAGTTATTAAATTGATATTTCTTAAAAATTCTGGGATTTTCCCTAATTACAGATTAATTAACCTTAATTCTAGATTTAAACTGAAGTCTTTAAAACTTAACTTACATTTTCATCTTCATTTTAAAAATTTAAATTATTTAACCATTTCTAAAATAGTTAAAACAAATTAATTTAAAAACTTATTATTATTTTTATTTATTTTAAAGCTGAAATTCTAAACAAATTCCACATTTTAAAATCTCAGATTCACTTATTTTAAACTTCTATTTGCAATCTATACTTCAGTTTAAATCCAAATCCAAATACTTTTATACTTAAAAGTTTCTAAGCCATATTTAAATTTAAAAAAAAAAATTATTTCAAACCTCAGATTCAAATTAATTTGAAATCAGATTCAAACTTACTTAAACATATTTTAAATTTCCAGTTTGCATTTTAAAAACTTTACTTTAAAATATTTAAACAGAACAGGTCTCTGTATTAAAACCTGTTACCAAGACAATATAACTCGAGCATGTCCAAAAACGCTTCGAGTTCAAACATCAACTACTTCTAGCGAAATCGAATCTACTCGAGAAAACTCGCGACAACAACAACCACAACCACTACTGCATAAAACCTAACTTCACCAGGATTTCCACAGTGCACCGTGCACATGCACGGTGCCGCCGACCAACTCCTGTTGACTCCACAATCTCGAGCGAATCGGAGATCACTCCCACACCAGAATCCGGCCACCACAACACCCATCCCTATCTGAAACCGTAAACAAGCCTCTCACCCAAACCTGGAACAGAAATCGAACTTCATACCCAAACCTGTCAACGATGCTTGTCCTCCTACTACCGATCACCAGATCTCCAAAGGCTCCGGCCATAGCCTCGTCCATACCCTAGCCACCGTTACCCAAAATATACTTGAATTCGATCAACAAAGGCAGTCAAACCAATACAAAAACTCAAACCCATAAAAACTAGGGTTCTAACCTTCAATCACAATCCAACATCTCCAAACTAAAATTCTCCACAATCACAGAATTTTTCCATCATCTCTGATAACTCCTCCTCCTCTAGAAAAAAATTCGGCACACCTAATCACTTGGGGCAACAGAGATGCCCCAAATTACAAAATACAGTAAAACTAGAACTGCTCTTAGATTCTAGCATTTAAAATTGTAATCTTTGGTTTAAAATTCGTGATTTTGTATGATGTTTTGATTTATAACCCTAAAACGTTTATCTTAATGCTTGAGTTTTCAGTTATACAAAATTTTCTCTGTTATTTTATTTCTTTCCCAGTCAATACAGAAACTTATTTAACTTATTTTTTTTTTTAAACTTACTCTATGACCTAACAATCAAATTTTAGTTTGCATTTTAAATTGTAACAGAGATTGTAATAAGAGGAAATGGATTTTTATCAAAATACATACTTCTAAAACTAAATACTATTAGAAACAGTATCATATATCTATACAAATCCACACAATCATGTCTTCACAGAAATGCACTTAAAACTTTACACAAAACCATACAGTTTTATAGATATGAACATGCAAACCATATCTCAACTTTAACACACAAAATTATCACATGCAACAACCAAAATCTGTTTTTGATAAGAGTTTACTCACCTAATGTTTTATGAGCAGAGCCTATTTCTGAAAATGCTTGAACTGGATTGCTTTGATTTTCAAAACTTTTAGTTGCTTCCTTATTTTTATTTTTTTAACTTCTATCTTGATTTTACTGCAAATGTCTTTCCTGATTTACAACTACATGCTTCCAGATAAAAGGAAATGCAGACTGGTTGCTTTAAACAGAAATGAAGGATATTACAGGCATTTGAAATGCAAGTTGATGATCAGGATGATGTTTTGAAGAGACTACAGGTTTGAGGATGATTTGCATTTTGATTTTTCAGATTGTTTTGGATTGAATGTTGATTTGGTGAGAAGAAACATTTGTGCAGATTGGTTTCTGAGGGAATTTGCAGATTTACTTTGAACAGAAATTGTTTTGAAGAAGATGATCAAAGGATTTAAATTTTAATATGAATGATGATTTTTGATTTTGGTTTAAATGTTGGCTAAAGATTTTTTTCTTAAGTTTTGAAAAGAATAGGAAAAAAAGATAAAGTTTCCATAAGCACATTTTGATTTAATTAGAAATAAAAGAAAGAGGAAAAATTAAGAGGACACTTGTTGATTACATAAATTCCTAGGCATACATTTGTCAAATTATGTGTTAATAATCCAACACTTGTATTTTGTATATGTAATTATATTTTTAAAATGTTTTATTCTATAAAGTTAATATTTATTATATTCTATATTTAAATATTTTATACTATATATATATATATATTATTTTTTAAAACTTAATTCCTTAATATATACACACATCTTATATAAATTCAACGAAAGTATTAATGTTTATAAATTCTTATTTTAAACTTATCATATATTTAAATAAATGTAATTGATGAAGTTTAATTAAATATAGAGTATATTTTAAATAGCTTTTGCAAATTATCAAATAGAACCCAAACAATAGCTTTTTAATCACCATATACACACTTGTATACATGTGTAGGGATATACTTTTAAAGTTTTCAAAAATAATAGAATTTACACACACACACACATATATAATGATTTGCTATTAGATTCATCAATTTATTTCAATTATTATTATAGCTTCAAATTTACTTATGTACATCCAAACAT
The DNA here is from genome assembly GCA_030765085.1 of Allium cepa. Lineage (NCBI taxonomy): Eukaryota > Viridiplantae > Streptophyta > Magnoliopsida > Asparagales > Amaryllidaceae > Allium > Allium cepa. Next base: position 1,055,233,921 of record CM060932.1, read on the forward strand.
CTTTAATTATCCATTTTATCTGTTTAATCCAAACAAAAATCAATTAATCATCTAATTAACAGATGCCCAGAAATCCAGGTTATCACACATGAGTGAAATTTAAGGCAGGGTAAAACTTGTTATAATTTACCTGTTTATTTGGTTTAATAATAAAATTGGAAATCAATTCGAGTTAAATTTAACCTTAAGGTTATATAAATAAGAATTAATGCAGCAACTAATTTAGTGCAAATAAATTTATGCGTAAATGTTAAGATCTTAACTAATGGTAATTAATAATTGAAAATAATGTAAATTCCATTTATAATATGATTATTGGTTAATGTAAAGACTTTAAATCAAGATTTGTTAATTTATTTGAATATAAAGAATTAAGGTAATTGAGTTTATTTCAATTAAGTAAAACTAAACATTTATTATTACTTTAATTGAAAATTTAGTTGAAATTGGAAAATATTAATGTAACAGCTGTGAACCCAATGTAAATTACATCCATTTGACCAAATGGATTGAATAATGAGAATGAATGGTGGATTCAAAGGAATTATTGAAATATATAATTTATAATTGATTGAATATAATGAATTTGAATTTACGGTGAAGCTTATGATTTAATCAATATTTAATTTGAGATCTAAATTTGTCTAAAATCATTGTAAATGATTAAGAAACTTAAATAACAAGAATTGTCAAATTTTAGAATTTAAATTGGAAATCTGATTCAATTAATTAATTATTAATTTAATTAATTAATGGAAAAATAGCCATTTTGGCCACTAACTCGGATTTCGATGAAACTAGTTTCATCGGATCCGAAACGGTGAATTATTGTAGGGTTTCAAGTTTCGTAGCGATGGACTTGTCGTTTGATCGTACGAACTCGAAACGCCTAGAAATTAATGAAATTGAAATCAATTTGAAACCGATTTGAAAATATTGTTTTTAGCGTAACTTCTTCATACGATGCAATTTGAACCTAAAACCTTTTCCATCGCGTTTAGAATATTTTAAAACATCTATTTTGATGTATGGGTTGAACCAATTTCGTTCCGGAGTCAGAACAGCCTTTTTGGCCAATTATCGTTTAGCACGTTTATAATTCAGATCCATCTGTCTATTTCAACTTTCTCTATAAATATCCTGCTGTAAACCTTAGCCTCCCTAATTCTCATTTGTTTGTACGTACATCTCAACTCTCTCCTCCTCAATGGTAGACAAACAAACTACAGATCCAATTTCAAATCAATCCAAAGCATAAATTTCAAAGTCCATAGAAAAATTTGAAATTTATATGTTGAAGCTCTAGACTAGCGTAATTCACTAGTGGAGTTCGTTTTTCGTTTCAGATTGTCGTTTGATCAGTAAAAATTGAGGAAGTTTCAGCCGTTCGTGGTTAGGCGTTGGATTGTGCGGTGGATTGTCGACCTTTTGTCGATCAGGGAGAGGCGATGGGTAGGGGAGGAGCTGCAGCACGAGTTGGTGACGTTCGTTTGTGATATTGATGGTCCGATTCGCCGTGGTTTTGGGTTTTATGTCGGCGGCATCGGCATTGAAAAGTCGAGCCGGAGGCGACGCGAAGGTGATGGAGGGGGACGGGTCGACCTGAGATTTCGAATGGGAGTGTCTGATCTGGAGGGAGATCATCGGGGTGACGACGTTTTGCAACCCTAGGTGGCGGCTGATCCTTGAAGTCACGATCGAGAGTAGAGCGCACGTACTAGGGTTTCAGTAAGGTGTTGACGTGGATGAAGCGTACTGGGTGATGGGTTTGACTCTTTTTTTATTTATTTTGTTTGAAAATTTAATTTTGTTTTCAAACAATTAAATCGCTATAACTCTTACATACGAACTCCATTTCACACACGATTTTTTTATCAGGATCGTAATAACATTCTGGACATTTTGGCGCTAGTTTGGATGGATTTGGAGACTGTTAAATTTTTAGGTTTAAATCGGATTTAAATTCGATTTAAATTCGAAAGGTGAGTGTAACCCACTCACAACTTCTAAAAATTCTTATGTTTGTTAAATTAATTTATGATATGAGTAGAAATTCATTTATGATGTTTAGCATATTTTTATTCATCATCTCAGTTAAATCGCATTTATTTAATTAAATTGTTATTTAATTATTCATTGCATATAAACTATCAGTTAAATAGTTATTTGAATTTATTATTGAATATAAACTACTAGTTAATACTTGTCGTTTATTATCTATTCTATAGTGATGTTATTGTTTATATTGGATGATGATTGTTATAAATGGTTAATGATTGATATTGGATGAATGGATGATGTATGTTATATATTGTATAAACTGCAAGTTAGTGTGCATTTTCATTTCATTCGGGATTGTGGTTTGAAATGATATGCAACCGCATTTTATTTTAAATTGCAGATTGAAATGATAAATATCCGTATCACTTGACCATAGGGTAGAAAATTATATACAGGCACCGCGGTATATATATAAAAAAAATTTGAAATGATTTTCTATGGTTTTGGAAAGAAATATACGGTTTAATAAATTTAATTTTGATATTATATAAATAGTATTTTATACATACAGTTAATTTCTTGAACAAGCTATGTATAAATTTGTGTAATAAAAATAAGTATATTTATGGAGTTAGATTGTTTATGTTATATGGTTATGTACCTGTTCAAAATATTGCATATATAAAGTTTTAATGACTTAAATAAAAAATTTAAGTTGGAAGATAAATATGAAATTGGCTTGAATTGAACTATTTAAGGATTATACTCGAATAAATTCGAATTGAAACTTAAATAAATTTGTGGTTTTGAAGGGTATGATTCTTATAACTAAATTTGGTTTAGAGGGATTTAAATGAATATAAAGTTGATATACCAAGTTAATAAATTGAAAGAATATCCAGTTAGGTGAAGTAAAAGTTTTACTTAAATTATATTGTATTTATTAAGTAAATATTTCAAATCGAAATAATAGAAATGGAATTTGATATATATGAAATTATCAAAGAATTCGTTTTGAAATGGTGTAATATTTAAAGATTTGAAATATATGGAAATTTAAATGGTTTATTTGGAAATTTAAAATCTATAATTGGAATTGATTTGGAGAGGTGAAGAAAATATTTTATTATATAAATAAATTTAAATTTAACACATTTAAGTGGTGGGGTTACATTTCAAAGTTATGAAATTCAAAGTTTATATTTTGAAAGGGTGTGTTTTGGAAAAGAATATATTTTAAAATAAAGATGATATCATATTGATTTGGGTTTTAAAACAGAAATGATATCGTATTTGTAGTTTTTGAAATAGATATTTTATTCCAGTTTTAAAAGTATAAACTATTTTGAAAAGACCGCGGTGTTATAATAACGTTTGGTTGTTGAAGAGACCGGGATCGGAAGTTGTCATACTCTCTGCCAACTCCGAAAACCACTTTAACAACCGTGTACGTGGTGGAGATTCCAGAATGAATTAGGATGGTGGCGGTGTTTCCTTTAAGGTAAATACGTGGACCCGACTCCCGTGAGTTGGTATAAGGTGGCTAAAACAGGAGCGATTCTCGGGCCAATTGAGGTAGCACCTTTGATCGGACACATCCCTTCGATTTTATACTTTGACTTTTGGATTGATTCGGTGGCCACTTTTAATTTTCGTTTTGGGGGTGCGGCTCGAGGTGGGCGGTAGCTGCAGCTATGCGTTACCACCAGCCCGGATGCGTAATTGGTATATCTACGCTGGCATTGCCTAGTTGTGCCGTGTCACCTACCCTATCACGCCTTGTACGAGTTTGGTTTTCTCCCATAGCCCGTGGAGTATTTAGGGTAGTCTCCCGATCTGGAGATGCGCTGATACTGGATGGACTACTGGGACTATTACGTGTTAAGGTGGAAAATGTAAAACCGTAACGCTATTTAAAAGTAAGTTTATATAATAAATAGACATTATTATAATAGCGAAATATTACTACATAGTAAATAGTTTAACGGATCCTTAGGAGATGTAAATCCCGAGCATCTCTTGAGTTACTGCACTCATATTTACTTCTGTTAATTTAACTTACATAAGATCTTTTAGTTCTGACTTGAGTGTTTTGTCTTTTCAATCCGCTCGGGTCAGTCCGAGCATTTCAGGATCGAAGAATTTATTCCTTGAGGACGAAGACGAGGATTTCATTATTATTATTACTACATATTAATATGGTTCCACTACACACTGTATTTCGCTGCATTGATATTTATCGGTATGTAAACTCTGATATATATTGTATAAAGAAGAATCAAATGTTTTGTAAACAGTTTTATGAACTGTATATTGATTATTATATTTTATCCTTCCGCTGTGAGATTCTGTTTTGTTTTTTCTTCTCTGTTTTTATTATTTACCCCATAACAAGCCACCCTTCCGTATGCTTTGAATTGGCACGTGTGTCGATTTAAAACGTGCGAAAAGGCGGGATGTTACGTATGAAATTGGGTAAAAATTTGAATCTTCAGTTTTAAGCCTGTTAAAAATAATTTGAAGGCTTAGAAAATTCATATTGATAATACTGAAGATAATAGAAGTGTTAAAAATTGGAATTTGAAGTGTTTGTTCAGTTTTGAATTTATATCGTTTAAATCAATATTTAAAAAAAGCCTTCCGAGGCACATTCTCGGATTTTAACAAAACCAGTTCCATTAGATCCGTAATAGTGTATTATTATCGGATTTCAATTTTCATAGTGTTTGGGGTTGTTTGTGGCCGTACAGATTGTAAACGCAATGATATTAAAATCGAAAATTCAATATAATAACTGAGTCCAAAAAGCTATCTTCTCCATACGATCGAATTTGGACTCGAAACCTTTTCCATTGCGCTCAAAATAGGGGTTTAACAGTATAAATGCCTAGCGCCACGCCTCAATAGGAGGTCGAGATTTTCGGCTCGATTTCAAGTCGTTTAAATTCAAATTTAAATTTAATTTGATATTTTAATCAGTTAAGAACAAAATACTGTGAATTCAACACGTTTCATTCCTTCTAGCACGTGTTCCACTTTCTCTGATTTATTTTACATGTATCTTTAAAAAAAAATCAAAACAAATTGAACGAGAACGTGAAATAGAAATAACTCTCCCCCCTCTCAGTTTCATTATTGTGGCGATCGAAATTAAAAAAAAACAAACAAACAACAAAAATGGCCGCCTTCCAGATTCAAAATCAATAGCCGATACTTGAAAGAAATTCAAATAAAATTTGCTTCATAAAAAAACGGCTGCATCTTCTTCGTTCAATTCAAATCGATCGATCGGAGAGAAAAAATCGAATCGAATCGCATCGAGCTCGAGACTGAAGGGTGGTCGGCACGTTGAGCATGGTTTGTCGGCATCACGTGAATGAAGCTCGTGCGTGTGCGTGTAGCGGAGCAAGGCGACGGTGAAGTTCGAGCTTGCCAGTGATTTGGGTTCATGAGCTTGTTTGGGGGCTGAAAGATGTCGATCGTTTGAGTGGATTTGGTAGGGCATGGCTCGAGCGTAAGGTATTGGGTCATCGTCGAGCGCAATGGCGAATGGATGCGCGAGTTGATCGATAGTGGTCTCGAGCCTAACCTGTAGCATGGTGGTGGTAATTATTTTAAATTATTTTATTTAAATTTACATATATACTATACAGATTTAGCAGAAGTGAAAGAAATTTTTTTATCTATATATATACCTACTCATTTTTTAAATGTTGAAAGGATAAAAGGATATAAAATTAGAATTTTGAAGTGTGAAGGGTTTATATTTTATATAAAATTATAATTTCAAATCTATATAACTTAAATTTTTATAAGTATATGGGTTTAAAAGAAAAGAAATATTATTTATTATTGAAAATTGGTTTGAATAAAATAATTAGTTAATCAAATTTTATTAAGTGGTAATTGATAATTTGATTATTTCAAATATTAATAAAACCCATAATTGTTATACAAGATCAAAAGTCGCGAAGAAGTAGTCAAGATGAAATGGGTTGCATGCGCAATCAAAGGTGAGATTTTCTCACTCGCTTGAATAATTTAAATCGATAAATTGAAATTATTCGATGTGCTTGGATGAATTTGATGATTTATCCATTGGGTGATATTATATATAGTAGTATATATATATATTGGAGTGATTGATTTCCCGCATTATATAGCAGATGAGACACTATGTGCCGCATAATAGCGGATGAGATGATATAATCCCATATACCATGATATCCCACCTCAAAGTGGAACTGGTATTTAATTGCTGTACTAACATCTGTGGATGCAGCGAAACAGGCTGGAGGGATCCATCTGGATTCCTCAAATATTTGAATTTATTTTTATATTGTGATGTGATTATTGATTATATGTGAATGATTATATTGGTGATTGAAATTTATTGAAGTCTATGGTTTGGCCGAATATATTTTTGGTATTTTTAAATACCAAAAATATAAAATTCGATTTTGTGAAAAAAATTAAAGTAGGGAATTTTAAGTAAATTAATTTTAGAGGATAAGATAAATTTAAAAGAAGGAATTTGAAAAGGGTAAAGGTTGATTTTTGTAATCCTATCGAATTAATTCCAAAATATGGAAAAAGATTTTAATAAATGGATTTTAAGTAATTCTTTTTGAAAGTTGGAGAATTTATTTAAAATTTGGATTTTAAATGGTCTGGGAGAAATAAAAGGGTGAAATTTAAAACTAAATATGAAATTAATATTTCAAATTTTTAAATAAGATTTTAAAATTCAATAAAAAGGAGTAAGCTTGGAGTTTATAGATTTTAAAATAAATTTGGATAAGTAAAGGAGTACTTTTTAAATGGAAATAAATTTTTGGAAATCAATTTGAAAATTGATTTGGTGTTTAAAAATAAAATTTTGGAAATCAATTTGGAAATTGATTTGGAGTTTGAAAGTAAATTTTGGAAATCGATTTGAAAATGGTATATCAAGGGATATTTTGAAAATATAAATTCATAATGGGAATTAACAAAGGAATGGGAAATTTGTTTTAAAAATAAATATTGGTTTATTTTTGAAAGTGTGTAAAGAAAATTTACGAATTTGGATGTAAATTGAAATAAATCGAGAAGGGTTTATTAATTGATTTAAATGGACTATTTTGAATGGAAAGCGTATTTTCCCTGGAAAGCCGAGCATACTTTCAAAGTAGCTTTTAAATATAAATTAAAAATTCTAAAGTCGGTTTTAAAAAGAATAATTTTGGAGAAATTAGTTTTCTTAAATTATTTTTGAATTTTTAAAAGTAAATATTTATTAAGTTAATTATAAAGGTGATTATTTTAAAGATTTGACTAGTATTTGATTTAGAAGATGGTTATTTAAATCTGAATGTAACCACTTATTTTTAAAATAAGCGCTCATTATTCGGATTAGCCGACAGAGGACATTGAGTCATAAAACCTATTCCGAATAATGATACGACGAAATGGGATTGCATTTGAAGATGGTGTCGAAGACCGGGTATTTTCAAAAATGAAAGGATTACCTATTGAATGTATCTGCACCGAGTTGCTCCGGTATAGAGATTTATATCACCCTATGTGATGGAGAGTCCGAACATGATTAGGAAATATCCGGATTTGTAAGGGCTTCTTTCCTTAATTGGAGGAAGTGCCTTCGGTTCCATTCAGACCCAGGATGGACTTGTATGGATGTATGTCTGACGTTACGCTTTGAGATGTAAAGTTCGTTTCTATCAAATACATTTCTGTTTGTGGCGGAGAATTTATTCTCTTAGCTTAACACCCTTCTCTGAGACGTACAAGCTTAGAGGTTATGTAGTTGATATTTACTAGTGATATATTCCTATTTTGGTAATGTGGCATGCAAAGTGTTGATCATTTGTTGATTGAAGCATGGCTTTTGTGAAAAGCGTAGCTTTGTGGACGAGGCTTCGTCGAACCTCACACCCCGAAAATGGTTGAAACAGGAAAAGATGCAGCAAGGTTATGGGGGTCGCGTCCCTCAGGGTATGTGCATTTCCTTCTGGATAAAAAGTGGTATAGGTATGGAGTCCAGATATTTAACTTGTGTGGATAAAAAAAGGTGGTTTTCTAGTATGGAGCCCTGATTATTTACTTATGTGGTGGTTGGTTGATGAGGCGCCTCGATAAAGGTCGGTCTAGACCGGGGGGTGGCATACTCGTGATAGTTAGTTGCCTGGTTGCAGAGGTAACCCGGCCTTGTGTTAGCAGAGAGCCGGTTAGGTTCTCGGGGCGTCCCTCCATAGGCGTACCCTTTCAGAAAGGAAGTTCCTTAGCCTTGACCATTTGTTGGAAATCCAATCACTCAATACGAGCCCTGTACGGTTTTAGTTGTAGAACCTGCCATTTAATATCATAGCTATAGTAGGCATACTATAATGGTATGTATGCTGGCTAAGATTAATATTATACTTTCGAAATGTTTTCCACTACGCATTAATAATAATATCAAAAAGATTTTTCGTATCAAGCATGTTTGACTATCATAAGGAGAAATCTCCCCCAAGTTTGTGATTGCATTGTGTGTGTGCCAGAAGGCCTTATGGTAGTTTCATTTTCCAAAAGCATGAACGGATTTCTTTTCCTTTTCTTTTGTGCAAATGACTATTTTTGGATCTCACACCAGTCCCATGACTGATCTGGAGTTTATTATTCCCTTTCTAAACTCTGGGTGCCCATAATTTTCCACATGGGCAGCCTAGAGTAAGGTTATCGGTAGTTCTGGGGCGAAGTCAGGAAAGTATACTGTGGAGATCAGGAGACAAGCTGGATGGTGAGACGTCATTTATATTATGTAGTATCTGCTGCATATGGGTTGCTGCAAGTGCAGTTTCCATATAGGAAAGTTATAATAACTACTAGTGTTGTGTTTCATTGATGTTGTACTCCAATGATGTAATGTATAAATTGATATAGTTCTTTTGTTTTAGAGACTATTCATTTATCTATCATATACTATTCCGCTGCGAATGTGAGACTCTAATATTGTTTCTGTCTTCTTCTTCTTCTTTAGCCCTAACGGTTCGGTTTTCTGGCATTCGATTGTTCCGCATTTGACACAGTGGACGTATTGATGTCGATTTTTGAAAGTTGAAAAATTGGGTCGTTAAATAATTGCTCGCGTCTTCCTCCTCCTTCTTTCATTTCTTTTGTCCCTGATGCTTCTTGCATAATAAAAAGTAATAATGAAATGAAAAAAAAATGAGAAGCATGGATTGTTTGAGCTTGCAGCCTCTTTCCTCCACCAACCTGATAACGTGTGTAGCCGAGCCTTCGTCCGCCTCATCCTCTTGCTGTGTCGTGTAATACATGCTTCTCCACTTGTATTTATAGGTAATATATATATATATATGATATATGTAAAATTTTACATTGGTTAAGGTTAGCATATTTATTAGTTAGATGTATATAGGCATATATATATATATATATATATATATTACATATTAGTTATATATATTTTAGTGTCTACTGTATCTGCTATAGTATAAGAGTAGTAGATGCTATATATTTGTTAAATATATGTCTGGTATCCACTGGGTACATATTTTTCAATATCTAAAGGTATATATATGATGTGTTCTTATATATATGTATGTGTGTGTATGAGTTTATAAAATAATTGTTTGCAGAAAATTTATATATAACTTAATATATATATATGTATGTAACTATACTTTGTTTTGTCACAGTATATGTTCAAGGTTGCTTTCATATTTGCAAACATGCTTTTCTCTATTTTTCTATATGTTTTGTTTTGTTGCCTACAAGCAGTCTACATATATGCATGCATACAGATAGTAACCTGCATATTTTATCTAGTGTATACTGTATGTATTGTCTGCATGTGTATCTTTAGTCTGCATACTTGTTTATATATATATATATATATATTTGTTTTCTAGTTTGCAAAAAAAATTCCTCTATTATAAAATAAAACAAAATATGTATAATATGTTGTATGTTTGATGTGAATGGTTAGTAATATATGTGTAGATTTTAAATTATAAGTTTATATATATATGTTGTATGTATCCGTTCATATGCATCAATTATATATAGTTTATATAAGTTTGTTGATTTATATTGTATATATATAAAGTGATATGTTTGTATATCCACATAAGTATTTATTTCAAAATATATTATGTATGTATATAATATATATATATTTGATTTTATTTTATGTGTTTTAATTTAAAAAAATGATTTTGAAATATATATATTTAATTTAATATATGTTTGAATTTAGAATATGATTATATATATATGTATATATAATTATATATACAGGTTCACTTATACCATTGATCTTCATCAATCCAGTTTTGAATTGATTTTGTCAATTCCAAGCTATCAGCTTTGCTCGTCAAATTCGCGTTCAATCTTGCTTTGCTTTAGAATTCGTGCTTGGATTCGTTACTCATTTCATTGGCGTATCTCTTTAGCCTTGAAAGGTGAGCGATCACTTACGATTAACATTCTTATATTTATTAAATTTGATTTCATTTCAAACGACAATTGAAATATGTTGTTGTTGGTTATTTAATTGCTATATATATGTTTGCATTTTCTGTAACTGTTCACGTGTGGCATCAGACACCATGATTGTTATTTATGTCTTATCTATTATTGATGATATATGCATGTTGTTGATATGTTATATTATTATCATCACTGTTCTCACTCTGCTAGTTCTCTGTTAATTTAGAGTTCCTTATGGGTTGAAATGATACATACCCAAACGACCTTGTAGAATAGGAGAAAATCATTATGGGTGGAAATTATAATGACCCTGACTCGACCTTCGAAAATCGACACCAAATACATCATCCGTATTCGAATGCCACAGATTCAAACTGCAAATCTGGTTCGTTGGAGCTTATAACATATTAAGTATAACAACACAGCAGAAGAAAAATGAATAAATTTTATTGTTACACAATAGATACAACATCAGATACAAATGAATATCAACATATCAGAGATAGATACAACAGCGGAAGAACAACAACGTAACAATATCACCAATCTGATCTTCCAAAGGATAGAAAGAAAGATAGAATCCAAAACTGCATTCCAATCTAATGCTCTAAAGATCTCCAAGCTATAAGCTCGAACTACCATCAAGTTGTAGTTAGCAACTCTAATCCCAGAGAAACAAAATGTGATCGCCAAATCCAAAGGCTGGATACTATCGAATCTATACCTACTATTTGATTATCCGAAAAATCTAACTCTAGGCTGCCCGTGTGGAAAATTGTGGGCACCCAGAGTTTAGAAAAGGAACAATAAACTCTAGGTCAGTCATGAGACTGGTGTGAGAAAACGAAAACAGTTTATCTTTATCAAAATCAAAACAAAAGAATTTAAAAGAAACCCGCAATGCTTTTTGGAAAAGGAAACTACCATAAGGCCTCCCGCAAATGCACAATGCAATCGCACACTTGGGAGAGATTTCTCCTTATGGTAGTCAAACATACTTGATATGCAAAATCCTTTTGATATTATTATTAGTGCATAGTGCAGAAAACCCTTGGAAAATATAATATTAGTCTTAGCTAGCTTAGGTAGCATTATATTATGCCTGCTATAGCTACCACCTGAGGTGGCAGGTTATACAACTACAATCGTAAAGGGCTCGTATTGTTTCTTTGGATTTCCAACAAATGGCGAGGCTAAGGATCTTCTTGGGCCACATGGGTACGCCTCCGGAGGGACACACCAAGAACCTAAACGGATCTCTACCAACACAAGGCCGCGTTACCTCTATAACTAGTTACCTAACTATCACGAGTATGTCATCCCTCGGTCATCACCGACCTTTATCCGAGGACCCTCAACACCAATAACCACAAAGCATTAATTTGCTTTAACCACATAAGTTAAGTATATGGGCTCCATACCATGATACCACTTTTTATCCAGAAGGAAATTAACATACCCAAAGGGGCGCTACCCCCAATAACCTTATTGCATCCTTCCAGTTTCGACTATTTTCGAGTTATGAGGCTCGACGAGGTCTCCTCCATAAAGCTACGATTTTCACAAAAGCCATGCTTTGATCAACAAATGATCAGCAGCACTTCGTATGCCACATTACCAAATTGAGAATGTATCACTAGTAACCATCAACTACATAACCTCTGAGCTCGTACATCTTAGAGAAGGGTGATAAGCTAAGAGAATAAATTCTCCACCACCAAATAGAAATGTATTTTATGGAAACCAATTTTGCATCTCAAAGTGTAACGTTAGACATACATCCATACAAGTCTGTTCAGGGTTCGAAAAGAACCGAAGGCACTTTGAAAGAAGCCCTTGCAAATCCGAATAATCCATAATCACGTCCTGACTCCCCATCACAAAGGGTGATCAAATCTCTATACCGAGGGCCATTCGGTGCAAAGACATTCGACAGATAATCCATTCGCTTTCGAAAAATAACCGGTCTTCACCACCGGTCTTCAAATGTTATCCATTTCGTCGTATCATTATTCGGAATGGGTTATATGATACAAAGTCCTCTCCCGGCTAAACCGAATAATGAGCGCTTAATTTTAAAACCATATGGATATAGTGGGATCATAGTTAAGTCACAACTTAAAGCCCAAAACCTTTCTTTTGAATGGTTCAACCAAATTTCCGCTTTTAATCTTTTAACAAAAAGATTCACTTTACAAAGTTCACCAATTTTTAACAAAGGTTCATTCATAGCTTTTAAAACAATCCCATTTAAAACTTGAAATCTTTTCAACAAAAACTGAAAGTTCCTTCATTATATGAAAGCCATTATCATTTGAAAACAAATACTTTTCGTTTCAGAAAAATCCGATCAACTATGCACAAATTATAGCTTTTAAAGTATAAACTTGGTTTAAATTTAAATTCCCAAAGTAATAATTTTAAAATGGTTTAAAACCCATATAAATACATTATATAACTTATATGATCTTTTTAAGCCATAATTTTCAAACATATATTCATAGAACTCAATTTCATATCTTGAATTCAAATTCAAATCGAACTATCTAAATTTCAAAACATTAACAAGTTATTCAAAATAAATTTTTAAAACTCCTATTTCAAAAGCTTTTCATATTTAACCCAATTCCATTTCCAAAAACCATTTGGATTCAAAATTCAACTTTTAAACAAAATAATATTTAAATTTAAAATATCTATGACTTAACCGATTTCCCGTGAAATCCATATTTGTATGTGTGTGGTGTAGTCCAGGGGTTTTACACAATAGTGCAACATCATCAATCATCACAATCCAAAGAAAGCAATATCGATAAGCGGTATGATCCTATAACACTTATGTCCATTCACAGATTCACAGAAAAATAATATAAATTCATCTCAGATAAATTACATTCATCACAGCTCAAATCAAAATAATTCATATCACAAAGCATCATACATCAGGGATATCAAACAATTCAAAGCATTTATTGCAATCCAAACACCCATAAGTAAGATCAATTCATTATCTGATTAATTTAAATCAGATTAATTATGAATTACTAATTCTGGTTAATTAACATCAATTAATTACAAACCATTTGAATTAATTATCCTTTAATCGTTTATTAATCAACCTTAATTAATAAATAATTCAACCTTTAATCATTAAATAATTAACCTTTATTTATTTAATTATCCTTTAATTAAATATCCATAATTATTAATTTATTAACTCTCAATTAATTAATTAACCTTTAAATCTGTTAGCGCCAAAATTGGTCATTAACACATAAATGTAAATGAAAGCACCAACTAACAGTCACAGATAACAGATAGAGTGTATATAGAGAGTATAAATATGAAGAGCAATAAAAATTAAAAAGAAACCAAAAAAACAGTGGGTTTATAGTGGTTCGGCTGACTTTGGCCTACGTCCACTCCAAAATTTTCCTTTTTATTAATATGAGAATCAATTACAGTTACATTCTGGAGTTTTCAAAAACAATTATGGCAGAGTAGCCTTAACGAGGAAGAAGAAGGAAAACAGAATGAAGATCCTTTTTCTGAACACCCATATGCTGTAGTTATAGGCAAATCACGAGTTATTGGGCTTTCTGAGTAGTCTGGGCCCATCAGGACCATAGCCGAGCCAGCAACCTTTATCATGGTGCGAGCGACTTCCTGTAGCAACTTCCTGCCGAGCAACTTCCTGTGGCGACTTCCCGTAGCGACTTCCTGTAGGGACTTCCTGTAGCGACTTCCTACTGAGCGACTTCCTGTAGCGACTTCCTATAGCGACTTCCTGTCGAGCGACTTCCTGTAGCGAGTTCCTGCCAAGCGACTTCCTATAGCGACTTCCGGTCGAGCGACTTCTTGTAGTGACTTCCTGCCAAGCGAGTTCCTGCCGAGTGACCTCCTATCGCAACTTTCTGTCGAACGACTTCCTGTAGCGACATCCTGCCGAGCGACTTTGATGCCGAGCGACTTCATGTTCCTGTAGTGACTTCCTGTTCCTGGAGCGACTTCCTGTTCCTGGAGCGACTTCCTGTTTCTGTAGGGACTTCCTATTCCTCTAGCGACTTCATGTTCCTCTAGCGACTTCCTGTTCGTGTAGCGACTTCCAGTTCCTGTAGAGACTTCCCGTCCCTGTAGCGATTTCCTGTTCCGACCGACTTCCACGCCGACCTACTTCCACGCCGACCGACTTCCACGCCGATCGACTTCCAAGCGGATCGAAGTTCCACGCTGACCGACTTTCAAAACATGCTGCATTACCTATCCATCCAGTCGACTCAAACCTAACGCATTCCATCCTCGATAACTGAGAAATCGACATAGTTAAATCCGTCGGCCTACAGCCTTGCCAAAAGACGGGATAACACTTTGGCTCCAAAACATGCCTTTCGGTAAAAGGCGTGTTTTGAATGGCTACGAATCCAATATCGTGAGTCCCTATTTTATTAGTAGCTACAGTATACTTGATCAAGTTCGTGGTTGTTCGAAACTTAATCGGTATTCATTTCCACTTGTGGAAGTCAGGAATTAAATTCTACAGCATCTTCGGACTATCGATGGTCACTTCGGACCCTTGCCAAGTCCATTCCAAACTCGACGGTCGAATAGAAAGATCATGTTGCACTCCGGCGTTGCTTTCTATCTCTTGCACTCTGACCCCAGCGAGGGCATATAGCGATGTCTTGGTTATACTAGACCAATCACAGACTCTCCAGGCTCTTACTGGATCCCATCCTATCACTCTCCGGTGAAGGGGAAACAACGTTGAGTGAGCCGATCCTGTCGCTTTCTAGCGAAGCAACGTTACTCGTGCACTCCTGTTTTGTTGTCCCTGAGCGTTAAGCGATGCCCTGATCCTCCTGGATCAATATAAGCCTCTTCGGGCTCTTATTGGATCCCATCCTGTCACTCTCCGATGAAGGGGAAACAACGTTGAGTGAAGTGATCCTGCCACTCTCAGGCAAAGCAGCGTCACTCCCTGCACTCCAGTTCAGTGTCCCTAAACGTTAAGCGATGTCATGGCCTAAATCCTAGGCCGATTACAGCCACTCTGGGCTCTTACGAACCCCGGTCCAATCATTTACCGGTGAATGGGGAACGACGTTAAGTCAGTTGATCCTGTCGCTCTTTGACGAAGCAACTCACTTCTTGCACTCCAGACCCTGTCTCTATGGGTAGTGTCATAAAGCAGTTAATTTCATATCGACTTCCAATATTCATTCTTTACTCTGCGGTCCAAGGTTTATTTCATGAATTTCAAGTTCATTTATTAAATTAAAAGTCCAAATGTTCGACCACAAACAAAGGAAAAATCTAGATACTGCCACTCTGGGCAGAGCAATCTATTACCATCTCAGAGCAAGCCTGGGGATCTCTCCGGTTCCCTCGCATGTGTAAGAGGAATAGTTGTTTTATTTTAAAATCAAAACCTAAGAATTTTATGTAATCGACCAGAGTTCAAGTCTTGAACTTGGCCCATGCCATCATGATCAATTGATGACGAGTCGTGATCCCGATCCAGGATTAGTTCTGTTGGGTGCAAGTGGTAGTTGCTCAGGCCCTACGGCCGCTGTCCGATTTCTCACATACTAGGGCAATCTACCATGTCTAACAAGCTCTGCCACCTCGTCCTTCAAATGGCGGCATTCATTAGTAGCATGTCCTTCCAGCTCATGGAATAGGCAATACTTTCCACTTTTACGTTCCTGTTCCATAGGATCTCTCTAGGGTGGTTACCGATAGGGGAGGTGCCCTCGAGTTTCCGTGTAAATCCGTTCCAGGTTTTCCATCAAGTCAGTGTATTGATTGAATCTGGGTTCTCAAAATTTCTTCCGTTTGTCAGGACCATCGTATCTGTCATCATGCTTCCGCTTTCCTTTTTATATTCCACTCTATTCCTCGGAGGTTCCTTTGCCTTGTACGACGTTTATTTCTCGCCTTTCAGCGCGTGAATCCTCTAGCCGAATGAATCTTTCAGCTCCATGATAGAATTCTCCAAGGTCTTGCGGTGGATCTCTTGCCAAAGAATCCTTAAACTCTGTGCCTTTCATAACCCCTGCTACAGCCGCCATCAAAATCATCGATGGATCCGGGCGATCTACTGAAGCCACCGTTGCATTGAATCGCAATAGAAAATCTCTTATGGACTCTCCGGTCCTCTACTTCATTGAAGCTAAGGTCATCACACTTTTGGGTCGCGTCACGTGGACCCTAAACTGTCTCATGAAGCGTTCCACTATCTTACCCCATATTCTGATTGATCCATTCTCCAGCTTCCTGAACCAAAGCGTAGCCAAGTCTTTTCGATATAGAGCGAAGCATCGTGCCATCACTTCCTCGGACGCCCCCAGTACTTCCATATGCCTGATATATCTGGTAATATGCATAGTTGGGTCTGATTTCCCATCATAAGGATCCAGTGTGGGTAGCTTGAACTTTGGAGGATTCCTTACATATCTGATATTCGGAGTGAACGGACTCCGACTCACTTCCTCTAATCCCCTGCTTGACAATCCTCCTCCTATAACCCTTCTTATTAATCCAGCCATTCGCTCATCTCCGTCCAGGGGTAGTCCCCTATTTGCATCTCTACCTTCCCTCCACGTCCTAGGGGGTATTTCGGGTAGTACTCTTCATGTTGGTCATTTACGTTTACGTTGGTCCCTGCTTGCTGAGCTTCATTCACCACTTTCCCATTATCCAATCCTAGAGGTCTGCTCCCGAGCCTTTGCTGATTTCCTTCAATCCCACCAGTCTGGTTCTTGTGTTGACCTCTCGAAACTTCTACAGCTTTGGTTCCTTGTTCTGCAATGCCAGCAGCCGCAGTTGGTCCATTCCCTTGACTTTGTGCTCCAACATGTCCAACTTGTCGAAGCAGGTTCTATATCATGTCTTCCTTCCTTTTCAGCATTGTCTCCATCTTGTCCCTAGTGATGTAGATGGATGCTTGTCCTGCTCTAGCTCCAGAGGAGGCCTTTTGACTTCCCTCCTGATTGCTTCTTTCTATCACTTGCCACCTTGTTGATGGCCTGTAACGACCCGCCGTTCTGACCGCCCCCAGTCGGTAATTAAACCAACTTGAGACGTTCAAAATGAAGGATTGTTATTCAGTTTATAGAGTTTAAACAGAAACAGCCACAGAATCACAGAATAATCATAATATTTTACATAAATGAATTTTTATACATATATCAGAGTTTGTACAATGCATTAAATTTTATACAGCGGAATATTTCCTTAAAGTACAAAAATTCTTCGAAAAGGCTAAAGTGAAGCAATTTCCCCAACTCTCTCTAACTTCGCGGCCTGAAAATCTTCAAGCTGTAAAATACTCGGTCTGACCCGAGTATTAGATTCAAAAGAAAATAATACATAGGTCAGTCTAATTCAAACTCAGTTATTAGTGCATAGAAGCAATAATAATCAAACAACAATTAGACGACAGTCAAATATAAATTTACCTATCCGATCCTTTAACAAGTAATCGGATAACGGCAAATATAACACTTAACAGTGTTAAACAATAACTCAGTAGATTCAAAATTATCAATGAGGATAGATGAAGGGATTATTGATGAAGATAATTTAGAAAAAAACATCAGAATTGCCTAAACGGCAATTAACAATAAAATCATCAAATTAAATCAATTCAATTCAAATAATTGAAAAGTTACTTAAAAACATCCAAACCCATTGGCTGCAGTACACGCACGCGTGCACTGCCTTGCCACATATAAACGTTAATTCCGTGTGGCTGCAGTTCACGCTTGCATGCACTGCCTCGCCACTATAGTGATGATGTACCCAAAAGATCAATAAACCGAAATTTATGAAATCAAATGTCGATGCAACGCAAACCGACATAGGCAAAATTGCATATAAAAACAATGAAACTGCAGTCACTGATGAATACAAGGGAGAACTGCAACAATAATGCAGTCACCACAAGTACACAAAGCACGAAGGCTCAAATGAACCAATGCGCAAAGGCAGGGGTTCAAATTACATAGAAACAGCAAAACGAGGTGAGGGCACCAAAATATGGCACCACAACACCAATATATATAAATAAACAAACAAATATCTTATTTAATTTGAAAAAATTCAAATTAATTCATAATTAAATCCAAAATTTTATATTAATTACCAATTTTAAATTTGACTCAAAACTGGGATCGTTACAGATTTCCCCTTAAGAAAATTTTGTCCTCGAAATTTTCTAGATTGGGAGACAACCAAAGATGGATACATAAAGATAGAGAATCGAATCATCAAATCAAGCTAAATATTTATTCTGCATTTGGCTTACCAAATCAGAATATCATTAACAAATACAAGACAGAATCTATTCAATATTTTACGAATATACTCAGGCCAACAGTCTACGAATATGCATGAGCATTGGTTAGTCCGAAGTGATAACTAAATATTCGTAGAATATATCGAGACCCCAAAGAATAGATAAATGGATCTAATCCAATTCAGCTTCATATTTTATTAACCAATTTATTTCAATTTTAAAATTTCAAATTTATAAAAGTAAAAAATGGAAAGTTGATAAAGAAACTGATGATCAAAATACGAAATAGGAACTTATCTACACGATTCGCAGGACCACCACCACACCAAAACTTCTTCTTGTAGCTGCCATGAAGCCGTCCTAGAATTGAAAGTGAATGATGATCAAAAGAGATTGATAAAGAAAGTTATTGCCGTTGTTGTTTCAGGGTATCGACCATTTGTAGTGGTACTCCCCTGTCCCTTATCTCGTCCTCTTCTTGCACTCATACTAGCTATCGGCGGATAGTAAGAGAATTTACTGAGGCACGCAGATGGATATCTGAAGGATATACTCATTCTAGGGCATTTTTATCCCTATCTTTAATGAATCACCTAATGTGTTATACTCCTAAGCTAAACTTTTTATTCAACCTTCAGCTCTGGTACCACTATAACGACCCTGACTCGACCTTCAAAAATCGACACCAAATACATCACCCATATTCGAATGCTGCAGATTCAAACGTCGAATATGGTTCGCCAGAGTTTAAAACACATTAAGTACAACAACATAGCGGAAGAAAAATGAATAACTTTTATTGTTACACAATAGATACAACATTAGATACAAATGAATATCAACATATCAGAGATAGATACAACAGTGGAAGAACAATAGCGTAACAATATCACCAATCTGATCTTCCAAAGGATAGAAAGAAAGATAGAATCCAAAACTGCAAACCAATCCAATTCTCCAAAGATCTCCAAGCTATAAGCTTGAACCACCATCAAGTTGTAGTTAAGCAACTCCAATCCCAAAGAAACAAAATGCGATCGCCAAATCCAAAGGCTGGATGCTATCGAATCTACACCTACTATTTGATTATCTGAAAAATCTAACTCTAGGTTGCCCATGTGGAAAATTGTGGACACCCTGAGTTTATAATGGGAACAATAAACCCCAAGTTAGTCTTGGGACAGATGTGAGCAAACGAAAACAGTTTATCTTTATCAAAAGCAAAACAAAAGAATTTAAAAGAAATCTGCAACGCTTTTTGGAAAATGAAACTACCATAAGGCCTCCCGGCACACACAAAATGCAATCGCACACTTGGGGAAGATTTCTCCTTATGATAGTTAAACATGCTTGATACGCAAAATCTTTTTTGATATTATTATTAGTGCATAGTGCAGAAAACCTTTCGAAAATATAATATTAATCTTAGCCAGCATACGTACCAATATATTATGCCTACTATAGCTACCACCTAAGGTGGCAGGTTATACAACTACAATCGTAAAGGGCTTGTATTATTTCTTTAGATTTCCATCAAATGGTCAGGTTAAGGAACTTCCTGGGCCACATGGTTACGCCTTTGGAGGGACGTCCCGAGAAACTAACGGATCTCTGCCAACACAAGGCCGGGTTACCTCTGTAACTAGGTGACTAAATGTCATGAGTATGCCATCCCCCGGTCGTCACCGACCTTTATCCTAGGGCCCTCAACACCAACACCCACAAAGCACAAATTTGCATTAACCACATAAGTTAAGTATCTAGGCTCCATACCATGATACCACTTTTTATCCAGAAGGAAATGGACAAACTCTAAGGGGCGCTATCCTCAATAATCTTGTCGCATCCTTCCTGTTTCGACCATTTCCGGGTTATGAGGCTCGACGAGGTCTTGTCCACAAAGCTAAGCTTTTCACTAAAGCCATGCTTCGATCAACAAATGATCAGCAGCACTTCGTATGCCATATTATCAAATTAAGAATGTGTCACTAGTAACCATCAACTACATAACCTCTGAGCTCGTGCGTCTCAGAGAAGGGTGCTAAGCTAAGAGAATAAATTCTTTGCCACCAAACAGAAATGTATTTGATGGAAACCAGCTTTACATCTCAAAGTATAACGTCAGACATACATCCATACAAGTCTGTTTCGGGTTCGAACAGAACCGAGGGTTCGAACAGAACCGAAGGTTCGAACAGAACTGAAGGCACTTCAAAAGAAGCCCTTGTAAATCCGAATAATCCCTAATCACGTTCGGACTCCCCGTCACAAAGGGTGATCAAATCTCTATACCGGGGCCATTCGGTGCAGAGACATTCGACAGGTAATCCTTTCGCTTTCGAAAATACTCAGTCTTCACCACCAGTCTTCAAATGCTATCCATTTTGTCGTATCATTATTCGGAATGGGTTATATGACAAAAGTCCTCTCCCGGCTAAACCGAATAATGAGCGCTTAATTTTAAAACCATATGGATATAGTGGGATCTTAGTTAAATCACAACTTAAAACCCAAAACCTTTCTTTTGAATGGTTTCAACAAATTTCCACTTCTAATCTTTTAACAAAAAGATTCACTTTACAAAGTTTACCAATCTTTCACAAAGATTCATTCATAGCTTTCAAAACTATTTCAATTCCAAATCTTTTATACAAAAGATACACCTTTAAGATCCCCTTCAATTCGAAAACAAAGTTCACCAATCTTTAACAAAGATTCATTCATAGCTTTCAAAACAATCCCATTTCAAACATGAAATCTTTTCAACAAAAACTGGAAGTTCTTTCGTTATTTGAAAGCCATTATCATTTGAAAACAAATACTTTTCGTTTCAGAAATATTCGATCAAATATGCACAAGTTATAGCCTTTAAAGTATAAACTTAGGTTGCATTTAAATTCCCAAAATACTACTTTTAAAATTGTTTAAAACCCATATAAATACATTATATAACTTATATAATCATTTTAAAACATAATTTTCAAACATATATTCATAGAACTCAATTTCAAATCATGAATTCAAATCAAACTATCTAAATTTCAAAACTTTAACAAGTTATTCAAAATAAATTTTTAAAACTCCTTTTCCAAAAGCTTTTCATATTTAACCCAATTCCATTTCCAAAAACCATTTGGATTCAAAATTCAACTTTTAAACAAAATAGTATTTAAATTTAAAATATCAGTGACTTGACCGATTTCCCGTGAAATTCGTATTTGTGTGTGTGTGTGTGGTTTAGTCCAGAAGTTTTACACCATAGTGCAACATCATCAATCATCACAATTCAAGCACAGCAATATCGATAAACGGTATGATCCTATAACGCTTATCTTCATTCACGGATTCATAGATAAATAATATAAATTCATCATAGATAAATTACATTCATCATGGCTCAAATCAAAATAATTCATTTCACAAATCATCAACATCAGGGATATCAAACAATTCAAAGCATTTAATACAATCCAAACATCCATATAAGATTAATTCATTATCTGATTAATTTAAATCAGATAAATTATGAATTACTAATTCTGGTTAATTAATATTAATTAATTACAAACCATTTGAATTAATTATCCTTTAATCATTTATTAATCAATCTTAATTAATTAATTAATAAACCTTTAATCGTTAAATAATTAACCTTTATTTATTTAATTATCCTTTATTAATTATCCTTAATTATTAATTAATTAACTCTCACTTAATTAATTAACCTTTAAATCATTATGTAAATAACCTTAATCGTGTAATTAATTAACCTTAATTCTTAATTAATTAACCCTTAATTATTAATTAATTAATTCCTAATTGTTAATTAATTAACCTTTAATTAAGCTTTAATTAAATAATTATTCTTTAAGTGATTATATGAACAAATCATTGATTGCTTAATTAATTAAAAGATAAACCATTTTATCTTTATTATTTACTTTAATTATCATTTAAACCTTTTTTAATAAATCTTGTAATTAATTATCATTAAACACTTAACTTAAACCATTAAGTTAAATTAAGGATTAAAACACTTCATTTTTAAATCATTTACTTAATCACAACATTAAGTTTATTTAAAAATTAACTTTTAAAAAAAAGGTTATATATGTATCGAAATACTTTAAACTCAAATAATTTTATTTTTCAAACCTACAATAGATTCCATCTTAATTAAATATTAATTATTTTAAAAAAAATGGTTAATAGATTGTTTGAACTTGATTGAGTTTAAACATTAAAACTTAACATTCTTTTTATTTTATATCATGCTAATAATATCAAGAACCCGAGACAACTTCTAGGAATCCCGAGACTGACTTCGAGTAACCCACATGCCTCTTTACTTTGAGCAAAACCATCATTTTCCTCGAGTTCGTCTCGATGAAAAAATCATCTTCCTAAACTCACAACCAACTCTAATACAATCACACACGCGTGCACGTGCACGATCAACCGATCGACCACCGACCATCGCCGTGGCCTCCAACACATTCCTGATGACCTTACCGACCTCCACAACCTTTCAGACCCAATCAATTGATCGCAGTTTGAATTCGAGCCTGTTGAACCAAACTGGAACCCATCGTAGATCGCCGAAAAACACCTGGCGCTGCCTCATCACGAAGCCATGAACCTTGAGACACCGACCATAGCATCGCTGACCGTCTACGCACCATTACCCCTTGGTCTGATCAACTCCCGTGCCTCGACGTTGCCGCAGTTCCTTCAAGAACGACCGCAAGCCTTAAACCCTACTTCACCATTTTTTGATCACTCCAATCATCTGATAAATCCCCCTCCATTTTTCCTATGATTCTTGCCACACGAACCACCTTAAGCCTTAATCACGTCGACGATAACGTCGCCGACCACCTGAATTTGACCCAAATACGTTCTCCGTTCAACTTGAAATACCTCGTTGAATGCCAACTTAAAAATCCTGATATTTCCCTTAAAAATCATCATTTTTGAATACGAATCAAATTATACATGTAAAGCTTGGAATTATGATAGTCGAAATTTCCTAATATTTTTGTTCTTACCATATATCTTAACTTTCTCAGAGAATTTCTCGATAATTTTATTTGCAATCATTTTTTGAAGATGGTATTACACTCATGCAATCAGATTCCCTTTAAATATCATGTCTTATAATTGCTTTAATGAAGAGCATTTGAATTTTAAACCTATAACTTAAAGTAGAGCCAAACTTTCATATGTACAGATATGCACACATACATCTCCACATATATTTGTATATAAACAAGCAGGTCTACATCAAATTTTCTAAGGATGATCATGTATTTCAACTGATTTAAGATTCTAAACCAGAATTTTGCTCACTTGGAAATGAAAGACAGTGGACACAAGCTTGAACTTGAAACTGGAAAAAGTTTTGAGATGATCTGATCTATTTGAATTGCAACATTGATTTGATGCATGATTCATTTGAGATGTTGTTTGCTTTGAAACTTTTCTTTGCTTGGTTAAGCTTGTGATGATTGCTTCAGGATTTTGTATTTGCTTGATTTTGTTTTTCCAGGTTCGCATTTTACCTTTGATTAGTTTTAATTGATCTTGAATCTGCTTTGAGCTTGAATCTTTTTCAGGTTTTAAGATGCTATAGGTTTTATTTTATGATTTTTTTTTAACTCTTTTCAGGTTTTGTAAACTGGCTTAGAATTTTAATAAAGAGGTGGGAAAAGGAAAAGTTAGTAGCATTTATAACTTTGATTTCCTATTTATTCATGAATTTCAAAAATAAAAGAAAATAAATAAAACATGACACTTGTTTATTTCTAGTCTTCATGTTTGACACTTGTAATTGTAAGTTAAATTTTATTTTACACTTGTTTAAAACACTTAAATTTATGTTTGAACCCGTAATTTATAAACTTTGTTTTAAACCGTTCTATTTCATTAGGTACTTATGCATATATATAATTTGTGTTTATATCTTTATACAAATTATACTTATGTATTATTTTCAATTTAGTTTAATGTATGCATGCTTATGTTTATATATTTTTTAATATGTTTTAAATATATTACCTTTTTATATTAGCGTATGTTATATATATATATATATATATATATTAAAATGTTTATTAATATATAGATACAAATTATCTATTACAAATATAAAGGAAAAGTGTTTTAAACTTTTTATCAAAAAAATTATTCAACGTAGCTATTATATTTATATTTTGCAAATGTTTAACTTATTAGTTTTCAAATATATATATATATATATATATTCATTCTTGTCATTACATATGTATTCATATATTTTATATTACTTACACTTGTAATATTTTTAAAGAAAATGATTTAAACTAAGTTATACACTACTATATATATATATATATATATATATATATATATATTAGGATCAACCTTTTAAAATAGCCTTTAAAATTTTAAATTCAAAATATAACTTTCAAATCAAATATATATTTAGTATAATTAGCAAACAAAATTTTATTAGTTTTAAATTATATAGTTTTCAAATTCAAATTATCTATCAAAATATTTATTTTTAATTTTAAATGTCAAAATACAGTTTACAATCAATTCATATACATATATATAAATAAACAAACAAATGACTTATTTAATTCAGAAAAATTCAAATTAATTCATAATTAAATCCAAAATTTTATATTCATTATCAATTTTAAATTTGACTCAAAACTGGGATCGTTACAGAAATAATAAACCCAAGCGATTTTCATTGAATTTTGGGATTTTCAGGTTGAAATGATATACCCATAGATATTTAAATTCTGGATTGAAATGTTAAATATTTGTCTCACTTGACCATATAATAGAACAGACACAGTTGGTCTATATATTTTGAAATGATTTCCAAGGTTTTAAAAAGAAAATATATATGGTTTTATATAATTATTGATTTTTAAATATTATATTTATAAATGTTATTTTATATGTTTAAACTTTTTATTTTTAAAATTATATGTTCGGGAAATTTAAATTTATAAATTAGTTTTGAAATTAAAATTTTTAAGATTTTACTTATAATTTTACTATTTTTAATATATACAAAATGATTTTTAATATAAAATAAATTTAATAATAAGATTTAATTTAATAAAGTTTGATTTAATTAGTGTATGATATGTTTAAGTATTTATTTAAATTATATTTTTAAAAATGGATTTTTTAATAATTTTTATTAAATTAAGGTTGGAAAGATAAATTGAATTTGATTTGAAATTTGTATACGTTTAAGAATTATACTTAAATAAGATTGATTTGTAACTTATTAAATTTGAGATTTTAAGGATATGATTTTTATAACTTGATTTTGATTAAAGATGATTAAATGAATATTTTTAAATTTAAATAAATTTAAATGGGATAGTTAGTTTTTATTTAAATTTGTATTTTGAAACTTTATTTTAATACTATCGTATTGATTAAGTGAATATTTCCAAAACTAAATAACAGTAAAGCTGGATTTGAGATAAATGAAATTATCAAATTTAGTTTTATAATTGTTTGAATATTTAAAGCTTTGAAACCCATTGAAATTGAAATGGTTTGATTGTAGTTCGAATCTATATTTGAAACCGATATAAATTGGTTTATTAAGATGTTGAATTATATTGAAATTTGTGAATTAATATTGAATCAAATTGAATTTTTGGAATTCGAGTTGATTTGAATCGATTTGTGAACTTTGAGGAAACTATTTTTATTATGTAAAGTATTTTGATATATATATATATATATATATATACATATACGTTATAAATTATTTCAATATATAAACTGTTTTAATATAAAACTATTTTTAATATACTAATTATTTTAATGTAAACTATTTTGATTTATAGCTATTTCAATATACTAATAATTTTACTGTATAAACTATTTTAACTTATAACTATTTTCTTATATACACTAGTTTTAATATCTAGCTGTCTAAGAGGAAAGTGTCATGGTTTTCAAAGTTTATGTTTTCAAAGTTTATGATTTCAAAGTGTTATGATTTCCAAAGTATTATGTTTTCAAAGTGTTACGATTTTCAAAGTATAATGTTTTCAAAGTGTTATGATTTCCCAAGTGTTATAATTTCAAGTTTATAATTTGATAGTGTTATAATTTTGGAAACTGTTATGAATTTGGAAATGTATATTATTTAAAGTGAACAATGATATCGAATTTATATGGTTTGGAAAGGGTGTGATATTTTGATATGAAGTATAAACTATTTGAAATGAAAAGACGGTGGTGTTATGATAACGTTTGGTTGTTAAGGAGACCGAGATCGATTGTTGTCATACCCACTGCCAATACTAAAACCACTTTAACAACTTTGTACATGGTGGAGATTCCAGAATGAAGTAAGATGGTTGGCAACGATTCTATAAGAGGTATATACGTGCACCTGACTCTCACGAGTTAGCTTAAGGTGGCTAAAACATGAGAAATTGACGGGCCAAGTGAGGTAGCTCCTCTGATCGGACACACTACTTCAATACCATTCTATTACTTTGTGATTGATTGGGTGCACCCTCGTATTTTTTAGGAGTGTTGGACGAAGTGGGCAGTAGCCGCGGCTATGCGTTACCACCAGCCCGGTAGTGTAATTGGTATATTTACCTTGGCATTGCCTAGTTGTGCCGTGTCACTTACCATATCGAGCCCACTACGAGTTTGTTTTGTGTCGTACCTATGGAGTGCTCCCTGATAGCCCACTGGTTTGGTGGAGTTTACAGTATTGTATAGACTATGGTATTGTATAAAAATGTGTTAAGGGGATATGGGTAACGCCTTAACGCTAATTTAATAGTTTACTTTACTATAGACATTATTATAGTAGCATATATTACTACATAGTAAATAGTTCCATGGAAACTTAGATGATGGTTATCCAACATCCTTTGAGTTACCTGTATTTCAGTTAATATTTCACTTGAGTTGGATTTATTGATATAAGAATGTTGGCTCCGACTCGAGTGTTTTGTGTTTTTCTCTATGCTCGGGTCAGACTGAGTGTCACAGCATTTGAGACTCCAGAGTTTGGAGCTTCACTTGGAGATCCATCTATCTATCCAGATTTCAGTTATTTCAGTTATTCCAGTTATTATGTTTAGACTCGTCATTTCTTATGTGTTTGAGACTTCTATGTATCAAGATTTCTGTTGTAATTTGTTTCATACTCTGTTGTTTATATAGTAGCTTCACGAATTACTATTCATTTGTTTCTGCTGCTTATTGCTATATTACTCTGTGCCTGTGATTATGTGATTATTTTATTTACAGTATATGCTGAGTTTTGCCAAATATAATTTAACAATCTGATATTTTAAGCAATTCAAATTCGGCATGTGTGGATATGAATGGCATGAAATAATAGGATGTTATTTATTTGATAATGAAAGACATCCACTCATGGAGGGAGTTAAGATTTGAAATAACTTATATTTACTGTGTAGTAAGTTTTGGTGGAGTAATGCTCTTTTGGCTACAACATGCACCGAAACATTGTTTTGAATAAATATTCCTTTAGTTAGGAAGTCATATTTCAGTTTTTCTTTACTTTTTGAAAAGTTTAAAAATAGCACCCGCTCTAGGTACTTTTAAAACATTTTTCTTTTGGAAATTTTTTTGGGTTAAGGTCATTTTGGTGTACGACTTGTAATCAAGGCTGATGCTCTCATGTTATAAGAAGTTTTGTAAAGTAGCAGCAGGAAACAAATCCCATGGCTAATAGTAAATGGAAAAGAATAGGGATTATAAGGTGGAGACAATAGCCCTATTATTTAAATTTGTGAAATGAGAACCTTAAGAAACCCAAAGGTTTAACGAAAAAAATCTAATAGTTCCCTATAAGCATACACTTCGTAGAAAGGGAATTGTCGAAGGCAATATTTAGAAAGCCAAGAATTTCGAAGTCCAATAAAAGAAATCCAAGTAGTGCTCGATAAATATAAACTTGGCAGAAAAGGCAATTGCCAGTGGTAATATTTAGGAATCTAAGAATTCTAAAGGCTAATATAAGAAATCTAACAAGTGCCTCCCAAGATAGACTTGGTTAAAAGGGCAATTATCGAAGGTAATGTAATGACCCGTAAATTTTAGTGGTTTTATTTATTTAATTAACTGAAATTTTGTGAAATTTTAAATAATAAAGTTGGGAAATAAAAAAATTTAATATTTGGAATACGTCTATATAAACATAGAAAACGTTAAATTTTCATCTGAAAAAGTGGAAGTTTATTTTCTTTTGTAATACTATTTCAATTCAAATCAGTTAAAAATTAATGATAATAAAATGTTTTCCAAACCTAAATATTTTTATGCAATAAATTTGTAAATCATCTTCTTAGTGAGACGTCATATTTCGTTTCTCCAAATTTGGACTGCTATTGCTCCGTTTATCCTATTTTCGGTAAAATAACAGCATTTTCGATACTGGTTATCGACTTTTGATTGGATGATCGTACAAATGATATCTGTATACCTTTTTGATCATCTCATCATGCTGATCTCTATGGTATATTTGTTTGTGTATTTCAAAGTCTAGGAGACGGCGGAATCTACGGAAAACGATTTCTGTATTGGTTCCGCAATTTGGCTTTTGATTTTCAGTAACCATTTAACTTTCCACCGTTTATATCCAACAGCCACTACCTTTATATATTCCCAGAAACTCACCTAACTTTTGTTATTCCCTACATTTCTAATTAATTGTTTGTTGCTTTTTCGGTCCATCCTATTTCCTGAAAGTGAGTACGATGAGGCTAGTTATCACTTAGGATCGTGTAATATGGAATGTATTATAATCTAAATGCGGAAACAGATAATAATAGTAAAGTAAATAAAAAAAAGCACACTAGGAGTTTTTATACTAACTTCATGTTCTACGCCCAGTCCCAGACTTCCCTCTGAAATTTCTCACAATAACCCCTCACTTAACCCGGAAGAACAGGTATACAACACCTGAGCAATCGATCAGGATTTTTCCGCCTCTAACAGCCGAAAGAGGAGTTTACCCACTTGAACAACCAAATGGGACTTCAGCAGTTTCAACAAAATTGCATTGACACTTTATGTTCTTGATAACACTGATTTGTCTTTTATAGTACAACCTTCCTATAATATGTTCCTCAAGTATATATGTGTGTATAAAGATTTAGAAAGGAGAATATTTCTTTGAATCGAAGAATAAGTTAACTGATTAGGAGATTCAAGCAATATATGACAGTTGTGATTGCTTTTCAGAATGCAGAGACAGTAGAGAGTATGATCAGAAAATAAAAAGAAATTTGATGATTTGTGAAGTGAATCTTTATGTGTTTATATAGTAGATAAATAGTTGTAACCGTTCATGAAGAGTTCTGATCAAAGGAAGCAACCATACCTCTTCAATTTAGATCGTATCTCTTGGAAAACAGAAGTGTCTATTCAGAGAAATAGTCGTTGACAGAATTCAGTCGACTGAACGATTAGTCAACCGAATGTTCAAAAATGGTGCAAAACAAGGAGTTTTTGTGCACCTAGGCAGAATCAGTCGGCTGGGCCATACTTCGTTAGTCGACTGACCTGACAGTCGATGCACAGTTCTCATATATGTTACAACATTTAAAGCTTAAAACAACTTTGGTTGGAGTGAACTACTTGAGGATATATTTTAACAATTCTAAAACTAAAAACTTTGACAAATTAACATACTATACTCAATTTTATAGCCTTGTCTCCTTTGTAGTTTTAACAGCATATTTCTTTCTCTTTTTATCACTTGTCCAAATAGTCTCATTCACTTATTTGATTAAGCTCTTTGTCATGAATCAAAACTTATGATTCAGCATTCTCCCCCTTTTTGATTGATGACAGCCTGTTATAGATGACACTATATTTTGAGAAATATATAACGGGAGTTATATACATCTCCCCCGAATATATGAAGACATATTTAATCCCTACAAGAAATGGTTAGTCAAAAAAATTTATCCCCCTTTGTCATCGAAAAAAAGGAAATAATAATAATTTCATCATTGAACTAACTAAAAATTGCAATCATAGAAAATCATAGATTTGAAATTGTTACTAATACAAGCTCATAAATAGAATGTCTGGAACAAATAGATGACTTACTACTACCAAGAGATGACAACATCAATCAGAGTCAGACTCTATCTCTTCTTCTTGTTCCACTTGCATTGGACTTTTGCCTCTGGAGGAACTTCCCACAAATTGTTTGCCACCCCCATTGCCGCTTGCGTCGAAACTTGTGTGTTCTTCTGATGTTGACCAAGTAAAGCGAGGAGCTGGACGTTTGCCTGGATCAGTTGAGAAGTCTCCGTAGTGGTGGAAGAGAAATAAGGTATCGCATCCCGTAAAATCCCAAAGAAACTCTTAATTATGTCAAATTTTTTGTCAATTTTTTTATCGAGATTTTTCATGCAAGAATCCAAAATGACTCGATTTCTTACGATTAAATCAATAGATTCTAGAGTGCTTTGGGATGGACTTGGTGTTTGAATGCCATCTCTTGATTTTTGTTATTGTGGAGTAGAAGTTTGTTGACGAGGTCGAGATTGCCATTCTTGAAAAGTCATGATAGTTAGAGGTCTTGGTGGCAATTTCATTAGGCCTATTGTGCGTCTATTTAGAGTTTTGGGAACAGAAGTATCGGATTCCAGAATCAAAACCTAAAGATTCATAAGTAGCCGCATAATATATTATCCATAATAAATAATGTTCATACGACCTTGGTTAAATGATAAGAATTCTTTTAGAATAAGTTTCGGCCAATTTATTTGGACTTCTCCCCAAATAGCATACAATGCCTTAAAGTTGTTTGGATAGACAAGCTCATAAGATCCGGTAGAAGAATCGTGTGCATTAAAGCTCGATGCATAATTCTAGCTGTAGGTCGTAATGCGATAGACTTAAGTTCGGTCATGTCATCTTCTAAGAACCTATGACTTACTTCATCTCGCTCGCCTATGGGTACATTTATTTCTTCTAAATGCATACCATTCGTTGGAGTATCAAGAATATGACCAATTCTATCTAAAGAAAGAAATACTTGTCGACCACATACTAAACTCCAAACGCAATTATCATGATTGCATGGGTTTTGCTGGCTTAAATTCAAATTAGCATAGAAAAGTTTTACCAAGGTGTGATTTATCTTGATATTATTCTGATTGTGATCTAGGAGTGACTCTAGATGGCTTCTCCTTGCTAACTCTTGAATCCTATATGGAGCGAAATCGAGAAACACAACAAAAGAATCTTCAAAAAATCATGCTTCTTTCATTTTATTCCACCTTTGGACTGCAGTAATATCAATGAGCCACTGAGCAATCTGAGAATCAATCGACTTGGAGGAGGAAGAGGAGGCATGTCTTGATCTCTTGAGTTGACGAGGAGCCATTTGAAAAAAATATTGTAGTAGAGGATTTTGAAAATATTTTGGAACTAGGGTTTTAGAATTCTGAATTTAGATGGTAAAGGTAAAAAGTGAAAGAGGATATAGAGGGTTGGTGGGTTAAAAAAGGTAGGTAAAACGGTGTAAAAGGGGCTCAGGTTGCCATTCAGTCGACTGGTCGAATATGGTCAGTCGACTGAACCAGTATCCCGAAATTCTTTGTTTCAGATTCAGTCGACTGTCCATACTATGTCAGTCGAATGAATATGGAAAGAATGCTTTCTATTTTATGATTCAGTCGACTGGCTATTTTCTTTCAGTACACTGAATATGGTCTGAAAACACTCAGTATTCAGATTCATTCGACTGGTCGAAAATTTCAATCGACTGAATTATGTATTTTGCAGCATTTATAATATTTTTGAAAAAATAATATTCAATTCAATTTTAAATGATGCATACATAGTATGAAAAAATTAAAAAGTAGACAAAAAACTATTTGGAAGAAGGAGTGGATGGAGACTTAGAGTTGGTTGGTTCATCCTTCGCCTTCTCTACATATGGTTTCAATGGTGACCAACGGTTTCCACGCTTCCATGAATTCGAAGAAACGAGTGGAGCCTGTGGTGACTAATCCCATGGATTTCGAGAGGAAGATGGTGTAGGTTGATGAACCGCAGATGAAGTTCACTCGCAGAACTTCCATCTAATCTGCTCCAGAAAACTTAGGCGTCTTGAATTCATTTTCTGTTCGTAGTACATCTCGCGTTGAATCGCTAAAGATTCCCTCTGCTAATGATGTAGATCATCAATTTTTTGTTTGGTTTGAGGAGAACCAAAGAACAGAAAATGTCTCGCCTTCTTTTCCTCGAGAGTATAGCCTATGTGATAATTTGACGGTTTGGCTGGTTCATGCGTAGGTGTAGGTGTAGGTAAGCTTGACGAGCCAGATGATGGTGTTGAAAAATGGATAGTAGAGTAAGCGGATCCATTTGATGAATCTTGTGAAGACATTTTGGCCGAAAGAAGACTAGAAATTTATGTAGAAGACAAGATTCCGTTTGAGACAAAAAGAAATTGATGGAGAATAAAGAGCAAAAGTCTGAGATATATATATATATATATATATATATATAGGAAAATATGCAGTTAGAAGTTGATGGATTTACGTATAAACTGAAAAAATTGAGGATGAAAATTAAACAAGAATTTATGGCCGAAATTTTTTCATAAAAAGTTTAAAAAAATATATAAGGAGAAAATTTTATAAGAAGTAGATGTGAAAAATTGAATGGTCAAGTGGAAGAGACATAGGCTTATTAGACTCAAGGTGCAGAGTTCGAGTACCAGAAAAGGAAATTTTTTTTTTCCAAAAAAAAAAAAATTAAATTAGTATCTTTATAATTCCTTTAAAGAAATTATACCTAGTTATCTTCTTAGATTTATAAAACAATTTTCATTGAGTGGTTTAGTGAAAATATCATTTAACTGATTTCGGAATTTTCAAATTCTAAATTTATTATATCCTTTTCAATATTATCATGAAGAAAATGATGACGAATATCAATATGTTTAGTTCGTGAGTGATTGACAGGATTTTTAGATAAATTTATTGCACTAGTATTATCATAATATATTATAGATTTATTTAATTTTATATCAAAATCTTCTAATGTTTATTGCATGTAGATTACTTGAGCACATGCTAAAGCTGCAGATATATATTCTGCCACACATGTCGATAGTGAAATGCAATTTTGTTTCTTGCTAAACCAAGATACTAAGGATTGTCCAATTAAATGACAAGTTCCACTTATACTTTTTCTATCTGTCTGACTTCCTTCAAAATCAGCATCACTATAAGATACTAATTCAAAAGGACATTCTTTTGGAAAAAATAATCCTAAATCTTTGGTTCTGCTAAGATAACGAATTATACGTTTAACTGCTCGCACATGTGATTCTTTAGGATTTTCTTGAAATCGAGCACATAAACAAACACGCATCATAATGTAAGGTCGACTAGCAGTTAAGAAAGTGACGATCCAATCATACTATGATATAGTTTTTGGTCAACACTTTAACCATTTTCATCTTTATTGAGATGTATAGTTGTACTCATAGGAGTTGGTTTGGCAGAAGTCTTTTCCGTACCGAACCGTTTAATTAGTTTATTACAATACTTTTCTTGATTAATAAAAATGCCATTTTGTAATTGGTTGATTTGCAATCCAAGAAAATATGATAATTCTCCCATATGTGACATTTCAAATTCATTTGTCTGATAGTAGAAAATTCCTGACATAGTTTTTCGTTTGTTGAACCAAAAATAATATCATCAACATATATTTGTATATTTAAAATATCCTGTTTAGTTTTCTTAATAAATAATGTTTGATCAACTTTTCCAATCTCAAAACCAGATTCTAGTAGATTGCTTTTAAGTCGGTTGTACCAAGCACGAGGTGCTTGTTTTAAACCATATAAAGCTTTCTTAAGTTTATAAACGTGATCTGGAAATTTTTCATGAGTAAAAAGAGGAGGTTGTTCAACATAAACATTTTCTTTTATATATCCATTTAGAAAAGCACTTTTAACATCCATTTGATACAATTTAAAGTTATGAAAACATGCAAAAGCCAATAGAATACGTATAGCTTTTAGTCGTGCAACTGGAGCAAACGTTTCTTCATAGTCTATTCCCACTTCTTGATTATAACCTTGTGCTACTGATCTAGCTTTATTTCTAGTAATGTTACCTTGTTCATCAGTTTTGTGTTTGAAAACCCATTTTATACCAATGACTGATTGATCACTTGGTCTAGGAACTAATTCCCAAACTTCGTTTCTTTCAAATTGATTTAGCTCTTCTTGCATTACTATAATCCAATAGTCATCAGTTGAGGCTTCCTTAATATTTTTAGGTTCCATATTAGAGAGAAAAGCTATATGGCCCATTTGGTTTAATTGTTGTCTTGTTCTTACATTTGAATTTACTTCACCAATTATATTTTGAACAGGGTGATCTCTAAGAATTCTTGGAGGAGATCTTACTATATTATTATTGTTAACAATGTTTTCATTTTCTATAGAAATATCAGAATTATTATTTTGAAAATTAATATCATCATCTTCTGAATTATTGTCAGAATTTTGTTTGAATTATTTTCAAAATTCGTAATCTTAGAAGAAATTTTGACATTTTCATCGAATGAAACATGAAGAGTTTCTTCGATTACTTTAATTCTTGTATTAAAAACTCGATAACCTTTGCTTCTTTACGAATATCCTATGAATATTCTGTAACAACCCGCATATTTATTGATTTTTGTATTTAAATATTTTATCGATACTCGGAATTTAGTCCGAAAAGCTACTTTTTGCATACGGTCGAATTAGGACTCGGGACCACTCCCATTGAGTTTAAAATGCCGTTTGCGACCTTTTTGAGTATAAGCTTCGATATGTTTGGAGAAAGATGATTTTTGCTACTTTTTCACTTTGGGTTTGGGTTTGGGTTCTGCCCTATGTTTAACTTATACTCAAATCTGAGCCACTCCTCCCCATTCACCCTCACTTTCTCCTCTTTTCAGTTCTAAAGCATCAATGGTGGGAGAGATGGGAAATTAAAACCCCAAAACTCTAGTTTTCTTTTGCAAATCAAACTCTAGCTCCAAACTAATAGAAGAACCCATTGGTAAGCTTCTCTTCTTCTTCTCCAACTCTTTCTCTCTTTGATTTCAGAAAATTCCTAAACCTAATTTGGGAAATGTTTCTCCTTTAGCTTAGAATCAAGCTTCTTGAGTTGGATTTGAAGAGTGGTTGATTCTTCTTTGCTCTCAATCTTCTTCTTCAATCGTTTGGGTTCAAAGGTGAGATTTTTATCTCACACCTATGCTTATATTTATCTTCGATTGTTAGGTATGAATTCCTAGCACTTATTCGTGTGCAATTGCTTTTGGTTTGGATTAAATTGGTGAATACTCCAATTTTTAGTGTTTTGGGTTCAAATCCTTAAAAATCATAGCTTGATGTTCAAATGCGTTTTTGGTGATGCATCGAGGAGCCAATAGGATCGGGTAGCCGTTGGGCATAATTCCCTATCGTCCGTGCTCGTTCGGTTGGTGGAGTTTGCACATCAAGTAAATGGGTTTCAAATTTGCAGAACATCAGATTCGGCCGACCGAACCCCTGGGCCGGTCGATCGACCTGCTATTAAAAGTGCTTAGCACTTCTCTGTTTATGGTCCGGTCGACCAACTACAGGGTTCGGCCGACCGACCTGCTTCCCGAGCATTTCTGTTTTTTTTTGGTCCGGTCGATCGAGCTTTGTAGCCGGCCAACCGACCTGGTGCATTTTTGCCTATTTTGCCTAGTTGTTTGAATTTCCAACTTTAATCGATTCGTGTTGTTTCCTATGTGTTGTTATCGTTTGTTATGACTTTGATGACTCCTTTTTAGGGATTTTTTAATATCCATTTCGATGGATTCTTTATCGATTTCTTTGGATTTTCATTCACGTCTTCGAATGTGAATTTTAGCGATTGATTGTTCCTACAATCTTCTTCGTGATTTGTCACTTTAAAAATATAAAGGTTTCTATACTAGTAGTAAATATCAAAACTCTTTATTCAAATGATTTCAATACTATTTTAGTACAAAGCTCGTTTCTTAAACCGTTTTCCAATCTATTAGTATATACAAACCTTTACCTCACTCGTATGAGAAATCTAATTAAACGACTTAGTAAAACAAGTGGTATGAAACGCTTGCGTTTACTTCGTCGGTTAATTCTTGGACTCGTTCGATTGAAACTCTTGTGACAATTTTCTAGTGGAGATCTACAATTTGTTCGTAAATATTTAATTTAAGCTAGTGGTTATGAGACATGAAGCTAAGCTCATATATTTACTAGCTTACTGTAATTGACACTTCTTGATGATCATGACGATCATTTTTTGTGATTTAGACTAGCAATGTACGATGTCTCTTTGTCTGCGAGGGAGACTAAACCCCGTTTTGTGGAGTTTCGACTCAAATTGATGGGGTAGCGCCCCATGGTCTTCGGGCCGTTCGTGTGTCAAAAATTAATGGCTAGCTACCATGAGATAGCGTCTCGTTCGTGTGATACATATGTTGGTGAGTTTTTATGCTCCCGTTCGTGTGATAGGCCTCCCCCCTTTTTGTGTGATTTCTGGATTTCATGTGTCGAATTCTGGAATTTCTGCTTCACCTATTTTTGCGATTTCTATTGATATGATTTATCAATTTTTGTGCATAGGTGAATTCGTGTGTCATTGACTAGATTTCTTGAGATGATTTCTAGAATTTGTGCTTCACCAATTTTCGTGATTTCCATTGATAAGTTTTATCAATATTTGTGCATTGGTGAATTTGTGTGTCATTGACTTTTGTGATTGGCATTGATATAATTGTCAGTATTTATGGTTTGGTGAACGAAATAAGGAGTATGACATTTCTTTGATTCTTGTGTAGATTCTGTGATAGATTCTGTGATATTGATTAATCTCTCGTTGATTTTCAATTACTTATATATATCACAGCTTGGCATTGTGATTATTATGTGTTTAGTCATATCTCTTATTCTATATCGCTTCATCTGATATTTATAGTTAGACTGATCCGTTTATTATTTTCTTATTAAATAATACTCGGGTTAGACCGAGATGTTACAGGTGCTTCAGCTTGACTTCTCACATGGGATTGATTTCTCTGACTTTTGGTTAACTATTTAGACTAGTAGTTTTTGGATTGTATACAATTGAGATATAGACTCCATGATGTATACTTATTCTTTTGTGTAGTTCTTGTAACTATTCTTTTGTGTTATTGCGGATCTTTTTAGACCGCTACTCTGATATACACTTTCATGTGTTAGTTATATATTCATATCTATTTCCGCCTTTGTGATATGAATTATCTGTGACTGATTTATGTTATGCTTATTTCTATATTTGTTTCCGAAGAATTTATATAGCCACTGTGTAGTAGCTTTGAGTTTGTATCGGTATGTTGGATTTCCTCTTGAAATAAAATGCATGTTATACTATCTCACATATCGGTGCTCGCACAAAGCAATTACATGGATGGTCGCTCCTCAACAGCCTTATTCTCCGTGCTAGTCGACATCATTACTCTGTAGTGTTCTTGGCTAGCGTGGGTATAGGGGTGAGGCGTCACATATTCCTTCATCGGATTTTGGATCAAATTTGCCAAGCTCATCTTTAGTGTTAAGTATAAAACATTTTGAACCAAAAACCTTGAAATATGATATATTTGGTTTTCTACGATTGAAAAGTTCATATGGAGTATGTTTTGTTAATGATCGAATAGAAACACGATTCAAGACATAATAGGCAGTTGCAACAGCTTATGCCCAAAAGTGCTTAGGTAAAGTGCTTCCATTTAATAAAGTTCGTGCACATTCTTGTAATGTTCTGTTTTTCCATTCTACAACTCCGTTTTGTTGTGGTGTTCTATGAAAGGAGAAATTATGATTAATTCCTTTTCTGTTACAAAAATGTTTGAAAGCTTCATTTTCAAATTCACCTCCATGATCACTTCTAATATTTTTAACTTTTAAATTCTTTATATTTTGAATTCTTTTTGCAAAAAATTTAAAATTCTCAAAAGCATCACTTTTATGTTTCATAAAAATAGTTCATTATATCTCGAAAAATCATCTACAATAACAAACACATATCTATTGTGATTAATAGATTGAACTTGAGTAGGTCCGAAAAGGTCCATATGTAGTAGTTCAAGTGGTTGTGTTGTAGATATGACTTTCTTAGATTTAAAGGAAGATTTTGTTAATTTCCTAACTGACAAGCATCACAAATTTATCAATTTTGAATTTCATAGCAGGTAGTCCTTTAACAAGTTTACTTTTAGCTATTTTATTAATGGTATTAATATTTATATGAAAAAATCTTTTGTGCCATAGCCAACAATCATTTTCTATAGCTACTAAACACATATTTGTGTTATGATTTATATTCATATTTAAAATATAAATATTTCTATATCTTATACCTTCAAAAATTAAATTTTGTTTTTTATGAGAGATATTACATTTATTTTTTTGAAAAAGATATATTAAAACCTTTATCACATGATTGACTTATACTTAATAAATTATGTTTTAAGTTTATAACTAATAAAACATCAGTAATGAGAGGTGAGTTAGAGATACCGTTATTGCTCACATTGCCTTTACTGGTGACATAACCTTTTGAATTATCTCCAAAAGTAACTGATCCTCCATTTGAGTAGACTATGTTTGTTAACATGTCTTTATTATCAGTCATGTGTTTCGAGCAACCACTGCCTAGAATCCATTTTCCTCTCTTTTTAAGTGGTACCTGTAAAAAATAAAGATTAAGATGGTACCCACTTTTCTTTTTAGGGTCCTAAGAGTTAGGTCTTAGGAAACCAAACCCAAGAAGGTTCAGAATTCTCTTTATGAATATAATTCACATTTTAATGAACTGTTTCCATAAATGTTTTAATATGCTTATTCCTAATTAAATTATTATTTGTTTTAGGAATTCATATCTTAATAGTTTTAAAATCTTTTGAAACTATTTTCTTTAAATCTTTCCTATTTTTGTTTTTAAACTTATTTTTAAACTTTTCAAATTTCTTCGGATTTTCAATTTTCTTATACCCTAATCCCATTTTATTTGAAGTAGACTGAGAATTTTCTATTATTTGAGAAAGATTTTCTCGTCCTTTATTAAAATTAGAAATATTTTTATTAATGTCTTTTAGCTTAGTTTTAAGACTAGATTTTTCTAACTCTAATACTTTGGTGTTAGATTTTAAATTGTTAATTTTAACTGATAAATCATCATTTTTATTCTTCTGAATTTCTAATTCCTGAGTTATCGTAGAAAGTTAAGATGCTAAATTAGAATTAGATTCTTAAGATTTTTTAAGTTCTTCTTCGAGAATTTTCTTTTCATCTCTAAGCATACTAATTTCTAATTCAAACCTATTTAGTTTTGTTTGTAACTCCTTATTTTGCTTTTTAGTTTTTTTTACAAAATCTACTAGTTCTGAATTAAGTTCAACTAAATCTTCAAAACTTAGTTCACTTACATCATCATTTGTAGTCATGAAGCATACATTTGCTTGCTCTGTGTCCCTGTCGCTGTCGCTTTCTGACGATGAAGAATCTGAATCATCCCATGTTACAGAAAAAGCTTTCTTTTTGAATTTGTTCTTCTTGAATTAATTTTTCTGTTTCCCTGGACAATCTTTCTTTATATGACCCTTTTTATGACATTCATAACATTCCATGACAGAAGGTGATGGTTTATTGCTATTATTGTTACTAGAGTTATTTTTGTAACTCTTGATCTTGTTATTCTTTTTGAATTTCAAAAACTTTTTGAAATTCTTAGCAATAAACGCCATATCCTCTTCATCTGAGTCAGAGTCATCTTGTTCTGCTTGAAATGCTAGATTCTTCTTATTCTGTGCTTGAACTTTCTTTGCCTGCAAATTTACTTCATATGACATTAGATTTCCTATTAACTCTTCTGGTTTCATGGTTGAAAGATCGTTTGCTTCTTCAATAGCTAGAACCTTTCTTTCCCATTCATCCGTCAAAGAGATTAGGATTTTTGATACTATATCAAAGTCAGAAATTTTTTCTCCAAGTGCCAATAGTGAATTATATATATCTTGAAATCTAGAGTACATGTCATTTATATTTTCATTTGATTTCATTTTGAAATTTTGATAATGATTTTTCAACATAGAAATTTTGCTTTGTTTAACTTTGTTAGTCCCTTCATGAGTTACTTTTCGAGTTCTCCATATCTCATAACTCATTTGTACACATACTGACTCTATTAAACTCATTTCTATCTAATGCACAGAATAACATATTCATAGCTTTAGCATTTGTAGTAGCATCAGTTTTCTGTGCAGCAGTCCAAGTTGAAAAATCTTCTGTTGGAATAGTATATTCGTTTTGAGTAATGTTCCAAGTTTCAAAACCATTAGATTGCATATATATTCTCATTCTAGTTGACCAGTAATTATAATTCCTGCCATTGAATAGTTGAGGTCATGCAGTAGATTGACCT
This sequence comes from Allium cepa, assembly GCA_030765085.1. Taxonomy (NCBI): domain Eukaryota; kingdom Viridiplantae; phylum Streptophyta; class Magnoliopsida; order Asparagales; family Amaryllidaceae; genus Allium; species Allium cepa. Next base: position 1,055,275,246 of record CM060932.1, read on the forward strand.
TCAATAAAACTAGTGTTAGTGACAGTGCCTGTGATGGTGTTATTTTCCATATTAGCAAAAGATTATCAAATAACTGTGTTACGGTTATAGGATATCCTGCTCTGATACCAAATGAAAGTGACTACTATGAGGCTAGTTATCACTCGGGATCGTGTAATATGGAATTTATTATAATCTAAATGCGAAAACAGATAATAATAGTAAAGTAAATCAGAACAAGTACACCAGGAGTTTTTATACTGGTTCGAACTTCATATTCTACGTCCAGTCCCAGACTTCCCTCTGGAATTTCTCATAATAACCCCTCACTTAACCTGGAGGAATAGGTATACAACACCTGAGCAACTGATCGGGATTTTTCCACCTCTAACAGCCGAAAAAGGATTTTACCCGCCTGAACAACCGTACGGGACTTCAACAGTTTCAATAAAATTGCTTTGACACTTTGTGTTCTTGATAACACTGATTTGTCTTTGATAGTACAACCTTCCTATAATCTTTTCCTCAAGTATATATGTGTGTGTAAAGATTTAGAAAGGAGATATTGCTTTGAATTGAAGAATAAGTTAATTGATTCGGAGATTCAAGCTATATATGAAGTTGAGATTTCTTTTCAGAACGCAGACATAGTAGAGAGTATGATCATAAAACAAAAGGAAATTCAGTGATTTGTGTAACGACCCGTAAATTTCGTTAATTGAATTTGTCATTTTAATAAGATATTAGAATTAAATTTAGGAAGAAAGAAAAAAATTATAATTAATAATGAAGCGAATGTTTAAAATTGTTAATTCGAATATTTTATGAGTTAACATTGAAAGAAATTAGAATTCGCAATTTAATAATGGAATAATAACTAAATTAAAATGAAGTAATGTTAATACATGTTAATTGTCAACAATCTTAATGAAACTCCAATTCATTGTATTTAAACATGCTATCCTTCGTTATAAAACTTAATAAGTAACAAAATGTAAATATTTGATTATTGTATTAAACAGATAGTAAATGGTAATTGAAAGATTAGTTTTGTGTAAGGGGTTATAATATTTGTGCACTGATTGTAGTGGGAAGTAAAACGTAAAGAATAAATTTACAAATGTATAAAATGGAAAATGGTGACAACTATTGTTCGTTACCAATGAATTTAATCAATAGCAATTAATTGTAATTAAACATTACCTTATGTAAGTTAAGATAATAACTGAAAATTTTGAATGTAAAATCAATAGAAATGTTGATTATATTCATAGATGGAAAATGATTTACTAAAGATTTGAAACCAATATAAATAAATGAATTGGGATATTAAATGTGTATAAGCGACTAAATTTCAACATAATGGAAACAAAATAGTTAAAACAAATAAAGGATGTAATTAGAATTATATAGTTGAGTGGAACATTTGTTGTAATTAATGAACTTTTAAATGTAATTAAAAGTTAAAGGTAACAATGGTTATAGGTTACCTATTTATTTAGTTCGTAAAAGTTAGTTTGAAATCAATTACAGTTAATTTACTTAATTAGTGAAATTTGATGCAGATTAATTTGGTAATCGAAGAATGTTCATTCAAGAGGATGTAACCAATGAAATTTTAATCTAGTACTACGTTAAGGTCAACTAAGGTGATTATTAATAAATCGAATGAAATGCAATACAAATTGAGGGAAACAAATTGTAAGGGTATAATTGAATGAAATCGGTAAATTGGAAACTAAATTCAAAATTGATATTAATTGATTAAATAATGCATAATAATTTGTTGGTTGATAATTAAAGTATGAAGGTGGGTAAATTGGGCAATAGTGAAAACTTTAATCATTTACCCATTTATTTAATGCATTGAATTAAGATCTAAATCAATTGCAACAATTGTTTGTTAATAATGGCTTATAAGGGAAGTTTAACGTTGAGAGTAACGATTAGTATAGGTTAACCATTTATTTAGTATGTTTAGTATAAACTGGTAATCAATTAAAATAAATCTAAATTTAAAAGCTATGATAACAAAAATTAAGGAAATAATTGGTAACCAATGTTAATTTTATTTATAATATGACCATTTGGAAGATTTAAGAAGTAAAAATCAAGATTTATTAATTTATTTGAAATTTAAAATTCAATAAGTGGATTAATTGCAAATAAGTGGAATTTAATATTAAAATATTACACTAACGGAAATTAGGATGAAATTGTGAATATTAATGCAATAACCGCGAACCAATGAAAATTTCATCGAATTGATAATGATGGATTGAATAATAGAATGAAAAGTGGATTTAATAGAATTAGTGGAAATTAAATTTATAATTTAATGAAATTGGGGATCAATATTGGAATGTATAAATTATTCACCTCTAAATTGACAATTAAATTTGTTTAAATCATTGTAAACGATTAAGAAGTTAAAAATATTGAAATTTGTCAATTATCGAAATAAAATTGAAAATTTGATTTAATTAATTAATTTTTAATTTATTTAATTAATATAATAATAGCCATTTTGGCCACTGACTCGGATTTCGACGAAACCTGTTTTATCGGATACGTATCGGAAAATTATTATAGGGTTTCAAGTTTCGTAGCGATCGGACTTGTCCTTTGATCGTACGGACGCGAAACGCCTTGAAATCGATAAATTGAAATCAATTGAAATCAATTTGAAATAATTTGATTTTTTCATAACTTCTTCATACGATGGAATTTGAACGTGAAACTTTTTCCATCGCGTTCAGTATATTTTAAAACATCTATTTTGATATGTGGATTGACCAAATTTCGTTCCGGAGTCGAAACGGGCTTTTCGGGCCATATATCGTTTAGCGCGTATATCTAATAGATCTGATCCATTCTTTTTTCAACTTTCTCTATAAATATCCTGCTATAAACCCTAGCCTACGTTTATTCTCAATTGTCTGCACGTAAAATTCCATCAGCTCCTCCTCTTCCAATGGTTTCAAACCCTAGATCCAATTTCAAATTCAAAAATCAAATGAAAATTCAAACTCTTCGAAAAAATTGTAGAATCGAAGATCTCATCGATACAAATCTACGCGTAGCTTCTGTTTTTGAAATGATGCTCGAATCAGTCGAAAAGCTCGGTCAAACCTTGAAATTCGCGAACCCTAACGTCAAATTTGGGGTTTTCTGATTTGGTCGTTGGTTGGTGAAATTACTTTGGGGGTTTTGTGAGGATCGTCGTATGCAGGCGTTTGAGGGTGGTTGGAGGTTGTGGAGCGGCCTGTGGTGGCTGGAATTGACAAATTAGGGTTCAAAACCCTAAAAATTGTGGTGGCGGGGGCGCTAATTAGGGGACAATCGAATGGGGCAGGGAGTGACGGCCGGCGAAGGGGAGCTCCACGGTGGCGGCGGCTTGGTCGTTGGTGATCCCTAGGCACGGGCGACGTTGGTCAAAAGGTGGAAATTGCATGCGTTGTTCTCTGGGTTTGTGAGTTTTACTGTGCGCGTTTGGGAAGAGAGAGGAACATGTGGATGCTGACGTGTGAGTGTAATGTTAATTTTTTTTTATTTTATTTTATTTCGAATTCAATTGTTCTTACCTTAATAACTTTTACATACGGAATCCGATTTACGTGAATTTTTTTATTAGGATCGTATTGAAATTCTGGATCTTTTGACGCTAGTTTGGACGAATTTGGAGACTGTGCAATTTTTGGGTTTAAATCGGATTTAAATTCAAAAGGTGGGTATTTTAACCCACTCACAAGTTCTAAGATTTCTTATGTTTGTTAAATTCATTTATGATGTGATTTGAAATTTATTTATAGCTGTTTAGCATATATTTAATCATTATCTCAGTTAATTTGCATTTATTTAATTAACTGTTATTTAATTCATTATTGCATATTAACTGTCAGTTAAATTGTTATTTATTTTATTGCATATAAACTGCCAGTTAAATTGTTATTTATTTTATTGCATATAAACTGCCATTTAAACAGTTATAATTTATTTTGAATATAACCTGATAGTTGATACCTGTTATTATCACTTGTTATATATTGATGTATTGTTTGAATTTGGATGGTGTTTGTGATAAATGGATGATGGTTGATATTAGATGAATGGATGCTGTACTTATATTGTTATAAACTGCAAGTTATTATGCATTTTCATTTCATTTGGGATTGCGGTTTGAAATGATATATAACCGTAGTTTTTATTTTTAAATTGCGGATTGAAATGATAAATATCTGTATCACTTGACCATAGGATAGAAAATTATATACAGGCACCGCAGTCTATATATAGAAATATTTTGAAGTGATTTTCTATGGGTTTGGAAAGGAATATATGATTTATTAAATACAAATTTTGATGTTATATAAATATTATTTATATATATATAGTTAAATTCTTGAATTTAAGCTATGTATAAAATTGTTTAATAAAAATGAGTTTAATAATGGAGTTTGATGGTTTATATTATATATGTAAGTACCTATTTAAGGTATTATATATAGAATTTATAATGACTCAAATAAAATTTAAGTTGGAAGATAAATATGAAATTGGGTTGAATTGAGTTATTTAAGAATTGTTCTTGAATAAATGGGATTTGGAATGTAAATAAATTTTAGATTTAAAAGGTATGATTTTATAACTTGATTTTTATTTAGAAGATTTAAATGATTTTCAAATTTATTTGATTGAATATTATCAAGTTAATTTAATTGGAAGAGTATCCAGTTATTTGAAGTCTAAAAGTTTTACTAAAACGATATTTGATTTATTTAGTAACGCTTCAAATCTAAATAATAGTAATTGAATTTGATATATATGAAATTATCAAAGAATAAGTTTTGAAATGGTGAGAAAATTTAAGCTTTGAAATATATGGAAATTGAAATGGTATTTGGGAAATTAAACCTATATTTGGAATTTATTTATGAAATTTAAAAGTTATTTTATTATATAAAGTGGCTAAATATTTAAACCATTCAAGTATTAGAAATTTTGTTTCAAAGCTATGGGGTTTAAGATGTATGTATATTTGAAATATTATGATTTTGGGAAAGGGATATATTAAAAATAAAAATGATATCATATTGATTTGGGGTTTTAAAAATATAAATGATAACGTATTTATATTGTTTGAAATGGATATTATATTCTGGTTTTTAAAATATAAACTATTTTAAAAGACCATGGTGTTATAATAACGTTTGGTTGTTGAAGAGACCGGGATGGGAAGTTTTCATACTCTCTGCCGACTTCGAAAACTACTTTAACAACCGTGTACGCGGTGGAGATTCCAGAATGAAGTAGGATGGTGGCGGCGTTTTCCTTTGAGGTAAATACGTGGACCCAACTCCTGTGAGTTGGCATAAGGTGGCTAAAATAAGAGCGATTGACAGGTTAATTTAGGTAGCACCTTTGATCGGACACATCCCTTCGATATTATACTTTAACTTTTGGATTTTTCGGTGGCCACTTTTGATTTCTTTGATTTGGGGGTGTGGCTCGAGGTGGGCGGTAGTTGCGGCTATGCATTACCACCGACCCAGAAGCGTAATTGGTATATTTACCCTGGCATTGCCTAGTTGTGCCGTGTCACCTACCCTAGCGCGCCTTATGCGATTTTGGTTTTGTACCATACCTATGGAGTGCCCTCTGACGATGCCCAGTACGGGGGAGATTACGGTACTGTATAGACTATGGGAATATATACATGTGTTAAGGTGGAAAATGTAAAGCCTTAACCCTATTTAAAAGTAAGTTTATTTTACAATTAGACACTATTATAATAGCGAAATATACTACATAGTAAATAGTTTAACGGATCCTTAGGAGATGTGAATCACGAGCATCTCTTAAGTTACTGCACTCATATTTATTTCTGTTGATTTAACTTACATAAGATCTTTTAGTTCTGACTCGAGTGTTTTGTCTTTTCAATTCGCTCGGGTCAATCCGAGCGTTTCAGGATTTGAAGATTTTATTTCTGGAGGAAGAAGACGAAGATTTTATTATTATTATTATTATTATTATTATTATTATTATTATTATTATTATATATTATATGGTTCCACTACACTGTATTCCGTTGCATTGTTATTTATTGGTATGTGAACTCTGATATTTATTGTATAAAGAAGAATCAAAATGTTTTGCAAAACAGTTTTATGAACTGTATATTGATTATTATATTTTATACTTCCGCTGGGAGATTCTGTTTTGTTCTTTTCCTCTGTTTTTCTTATTTACCCAATAACAATCCGCCCTTCCGTATGTTTTGAATTGGCAAGTGTGGTTTATCGTCGATTTAAAACGTACGAAAAGGCAGGACGTTACAATTTGTGAAGTGAATCTTTATGTGTTTATATAGTAGATAAATAGTTGCAACCATTCGCGAAGAGTTCTGATCAAAGAAACAACCATACCTCTTCAATTTAGATCGTATTTCTTGACAAATGGAAGTGTCTATTCAGAAAAATAGTTGTTGACAGAATTCAGTCGACTGACCCAAAACGACCAGTCAACTGAATGTTCAAAGTTGATACAAAATAGGGATTATCTATGCACCTAGGCAGATTCAGTCGACTGGCCATACTTAGCCAGTCGGCTGATCTGACAGTCAGCGCACACTTCTCATACATGTTAAAACGTTTAAAGCTTAAAACAACTTTGGTTTGAGTGAACTACTTGAGGATAGATTTTAACAATTCTAAGACTAAAACTTTGACAAATCAACATACTATACTCAGTTTTGTAGCCTTGTCTCCTTTGTAGTTTTAACAGAATATTTCTTTCTCTTTTTGTCGCTTGTCCATATAGTCTCATTCACTGATTTGATTAAGCTCATTGTCATGAATCAAAACTTATAATTCAACATTTCCTACTTTCTCTTTCCCATTTTTTTTGTGATCGACCATAATAATAATAATAATAAATATATATAACAAAACTGAGCCTAATTCTCCTTTCCTCCTACTTGTTTCCAATACCATGGCCAGTACTTCGTTGAACGTCGCTTGCTCCTCCACTCTCTGAATAAGACCAAGTCCGCCACTTTGTTGCCTCACACAACCTCCGAGACTTTCCCCTCCTATACCGGAACCTCCAACTCACGCGGCTGTTCATCTCCTCCATCGGGAAACCCACGTCAACTACCTCTCCCCACCGTATAACCACCAAGCCGAACGCACAGCCTAGAGGTAGCAACATTTTCCCTTGCTCTTCTTTGTGTTTCTGGATTCAGGCTTTATATATATGCATATATTACTCTATATTTTTTGAATTCTATCAAGTGTTTGTGAAAGTTTATATATTATATTACCTGAGTTGGCTTTTGAAAATTTATATTGGATCTGCTATATATATATATATGAATTTATACAAGTTATATGGTTGCTGTTCACATCCTTAGGTTTGCACGCAATATGGGTGAAGTTTTTTTGGTTGTTCCTATATAAGTTTACAAAAATATATACTGATCTTGTTTATTGAATATATTTTATTAAGAAGTATTATACATATATAATTTCAACAGTTTACAAGTTATATAGGTTGTTAGCATTTACTGTATAGATGTTGGTTTATAGTATGATAATTTAATATGTTGTTAAGTAAGTTTATATGGGACAGTAATATTTTATATTAAGGTTGTATATCTGTAGGGCAGCCAAATTAAATATATTTAAGTCTGCATACGCTGTTATGGATATTGAGTCTACATATTTGATTTTGGTTAGATTTTATATATACATACACACACACACACACACACACATATATATATATATATATATATATATATATATATATATATATATATTATCAGTCTGCATAGTGTATATTATAGTTATAGTTTATATGTCGGTTTTGTGTCAGTATATATAAGTTATACAGATTGCGTGAGTTTATGTTCAGGCTGTGTATATATATGTGGAAAGTGTGTTTAAATATATATTGATTTGAAGTATATGCTTGAATTTACATAAAAATATGTGTTATTTACAGTTTGGTATGTGTGTATTTATATTTTATGTTGGTTTACATTTATATTAATATTTTGGAAAAGTGTATATATATGTTTATTCATGATTTCTGTAAAGGTTTATAATGTTTGCTGGTTATATATGAATTAGTTTATATGCAAGCCATGTCATGGTTGGGTATGTATATATAAGTAATTGTTTCAACATATACTCTATGTGTGTGTCTATATATATATATATGTGTGTGTGTGTGTGTGTGTGTGTGTGTGTGTGTGTGTGTGTGTGTTGACTGTAAAATATTTGAGTTTAGTTTAAAACAATGGATTTTGAAATGCATGTGTATTTAATTTAGAATCCTGGTTTTATAAATATAGTTATATATAGTTATATATATAAGTTCATTTTTCTAATTATCTTCATCGATCTAGTTCTGATTGATTTCGTCAATTCTTGTTTATCAGTTTATTCGTCGAATTCATACCAATCTAGCTTTGCTTTGGATTCATGCCTGGATTTCGTAATTCAACTTCATTGTCTTTCTCTCTAGCCTCGAAAGGTGAGCAATCACTCACGATTAACGTTCTTATATTTATTAAATTTGATTTCAATTGAAACGACAATTGAAATATGTTGTATTAGTTATTTACATTGTTATATATATGCATTATCTGTATCTGTTCTCCTGTGACATCTGACACCATTATTTGTTATTTATATTGATGATATATGCTTGCTATATTATTATGTCTTTTATCACTCTGCAAGTTACCTGTTAGTATAGAATTCACTATAGGTTGAAATGGTACATACCCGAACATCTGTAGAATAAGAGAAGATCGTTATAGGTTGAAATGATAGACCCAAACAATTTTCATTGAATTGAACTCGGGATTGCGGGTTGAAATTATATATACCCGTATATATTTAAATTACGGATTGAAATGATAAATATCCGTATCACTTGACCATAGGATATAAAATTATATATAAACACCGTTGGTCTATATATAAATATTTTGAAAATGATTTCTACGATTTTTGGATGGAAATATACGGTTTTATAAAATATTAATTTATAAATGTTATTTTATATATAGTTAAATTCTTGATTTTAAGCTATGTATAAATTTGTTTTAATATAGAATAAGTTTAATAATAAAGTTTCATTTCTATTTAAAATATAATATGGTTAAATATTTATTTAAAATTATATTTTAATATAGAGTTTATAATGATTTAAATAAATTAAGATTGGTAGATAAATTTGAAATTGATTTGAAATTTAATTTATTTAAGAATTATACCCAAATAAGTTTGATTTGTAATTTATTAAATTTGAGATTTTAAAGCATGTGATTTATAACTTGATTTTTTGTTGAAGGTGATTTAAATGAATATATCAAGTTTAAATAAATTGAAGTAATATTCTGTTATTTGAAGTTTAAAAGTTTTATTTAAATGAGATTGGATTTATTAAGTAAATATTTCAAAACTAAATAATTGTAAATTGAATTTGATATATATGGAATTATCAAAATTTAGTTTTGAAATTATGGAATATTTAAAGCTTCAAAATATATGGAAATTGGAATGGTTTATTTGAGGTTCAAATCTGTATTTGAAGTTGATGTAAATTGAAATCAATATAGTTTGGAATATTTTATTTAGAAACTGAATTGAAATTTATGATTTGAGATTTTGATTAAATTTGAATTTGGAATTCGAGTTGATTAGAACTGATTTGTGAATTCGAGTAAGCTATTTTATTATATAAAGTATTTTTAAATTATATATGAAACTATTTTATATTTTATTTTATAAATTATTTTAGTATAAATCATTTTTAATATAAATCATTTTAAATATAAATCATTTTTAATATAAACTATTTTAATATACTAACTATTTTAATATAAACTATCTTAACTTATAACTCTTTTATATAAACTATTTTACTTTATAAACTATTTCATTATATATACTATTTTAATATCTAAACTGTTTAAGTGGTGGAAGTTATGTTTTTCAAAGTGATGAATTTCAAATTATTATGTTTTAAAAGTGTTATAATTTCAAGTGTTTAGTTTCGAAAGTGTTATAACTTTGAAAATGCTATGATTTTGGAAAAGGATATATTTGAAATGGAAAGGATATCGTATTTGGTTTTGAGATGGAAATGATATCGTATTTGGTTTTGAAATGGAAATGACATCGCATTGATATAGTTTTGAAATGGCAATGGTATTTTAGTTTTGAAGCAAACTATTTTGAAATGACCGCGGTGTTATAATAATGTTTGGTTGTTAAAGAGACAAGGATCGAAAGTTGTCATACTCTCTGCCAACTTCGAAAATCACTTTAACAACCGTGTACGTGGTGGAGATTTCAGAATGAAGTAGGATGGTGGCGACGTCCTATTACATGGCCCCGTGAGTTGGCATAAGGTGGCTAAAATAGGAGCGATTCCAGGCCAATGAGGTAGCTCCTCTGATCGGATACACTCCTTCGATAATATATTCTAACTTTGTGATTGATTTGCTGGCCACTTTTGATTTTTGATTTTGGGAATGTGGCTGGAGGTGGGCGGTAGCTGCGGTTATGCGTTACCACTTGTCCGGATGCGTAATTGGTATATCTACCCTGGCACACCTAGTTGTGCTGTATCACCTACCCTAGCGTGTTTTACTACGAGTTTGATTTGTGTCATACCTATGGAGCATCCTCTGTTGGCCTCCCGATTAGGAGGGACTTCGATACTGTATAGACTATTACCACTATAAAATGTGTTAAGGTGGAAAATGTAAAGCCTTAATGCTATTTTTAAAATATATTATACTTTACTTTAGACATTATTATAATAGCGTATATTACTACATAGTAGATGGTTTAACGGATCCTTAGAGGATGGTTATCTCAAACATCCTTTGAGTTACTTGTATTTCAGTTGTTATTTCACTTAAATTGGATTTATTGATATAAGAATGCTAATTCTGACTCGGGTGTTTTGTGTTTTGCTTTACACTCGGGTCAGGCTGAGTGATATAGCTTTTGAGACTCACCTTTGGAGTTGGAGCTTCGTTTGGAAATCCATCTACATCTTTTCAGCCTGCAGTTGTTCAGTTGATTCCAGTGATATATTCTGATCTTGTATTTGACATTGTATTTGAAACTTCTATTGTAGCTTATTTAACTCTGAAATATATATAGTAGCTTCATGAACTACTATTCATTTTGTTTCCGCTGCATATTGTATATTACTCTACGTCTGTAATTCTGTGATATATTTATTTACTGTATATGTTAAGTTTTGCCAAATATAAATTAACACTCTAGTATTTTGAGCAATTCAAATCCGGCATGTGTTGATCCAAATGGTTGAAAATATCAGGATGTTACAATTGGTATCAGAGCTTTGGTTTTAGGCAAAGCTCAGCATATGGAGTAGATTTAATTACAGAATCACTTTCGTTCGAGCCTGGATTCTTTCCTTTTGATTCGGTTTCCTTTGGATTTTTGGAACGTTCCCCTCGGTTTCACAATCCATTCGTGTCTCTCCTTATTCGTATTCCCTTGATTCTGGAGTATCCAATAGCTTCACTGAATGATTGTAAAGGGGTGAAACTCCTTTACAACAAGCATTGATTTATGAAGAATTTTGTATCCTTGGTTTACGATGCTATCTATCTCCTGCTATGCCTGAATTCTAGCTTTGACGATCGAATGCCGATTTGCCTTAGAATTCTGTATCGATCTTATTTTTGAAGTCATGGTTGACCCGATTGAGGTTGCCCGTGATTTGTATTAGTCTATCCACCTTTTCTCTTTTGCTACTTAATAATCTTATCTTCGTTCGAGCCTGGCTTCTAGTTTGAATTCTTTTGATTTAGGTATCTCTAATTTGAATCTCTATCCTTGCTTTGGAATCCATTTTGGAATCATCGAGTGAGGTAGTGTATTTGAATTTATATTAAAAATGTTTTGTATATTGTGTTGTTTGAGTTGTTGATCTTGATTTGGGTTTTCGATTGATTCGTCTGATCAACGTTATCGATAGGATTTCCAAAACACTTGAACAGAGAAAACTGACACAATATTGTTTTCAAATTTGGTAAATGGAATACTTTTGTATGATTATATTATATATAAGTATATTTTCTGAAATTAAATAGTTGTATAAATTGGATGTTTAAAACGATAATATTTGATTTCATGTATTTGTAAACCACTGATTTTACCAACATATAAATAAAAGAACTGATTTGGAATTTAAATGAATTTAACTTAAGAATTTGAGAATTTGAATTTTTGGTGATTCCAAACTTTAGTTTTAAAGTTTTAAAGTGTATATATTTAAAGTATTTTCGAATATAAATGTTTTTCGAAGAATATAAATGTTTAAAATCAGTAGTCTTCTCTTTTGTCGTTGAAAAATAATTTTGGGTGATGACTGCATCATTATCGATATTCATTTTCGAGTTCGAAGAGGGGAGGCCACTCAGTAGCTTTGCTACACTTTTATTTTGGAAATTAAATTGATTTGAATTTCTAAAGTATGACTTGATTTATATATATACATACATACATATATATATATATATATATATATTATATGTATATGATAATAGATTTGGTTTAATATATATATAATATGTATGTATATGTATCTCTAAATGGTTTGAAATTAATCGGGAATTTAATTCCTAAATCTTATGATTAAAGAATGATTTTATTAATTATAAAATAAAGCCAAATTTTGAATAAATACTTAAACTTGAATAATTGAATTGGGAAAGTTTTACTTATATAATACTCAATTACATTCCAATATAACTTACCTAAATCATTCAGACGTTGGTTATGTAACTGAATAATTTACAATGTAAAATGATGTTAAAAGAATTTTTAAATAAATTTGAGTGGTTATAATAAATATTTTATACTTAATTTTATAATTATAGAAATGTTAATTAAGAAATTGAATAATAGGATAAGGAAATCAAATGGGATAAATAAATGAGACAAATTAGATAAAGTTTTGTTTGAAAGAAACCTTTTGTATCAAATATTAATAAATTTAAATTTAAATCAACTTAATGAAATATATTGAATTTAAAATCAATTATTGAATATTAATTAATTTAAATTTTAATATATGGTTTTAAGTTGATTGTTTTATTTTGTTTTTCAATCTATCTTCTTTCTGGTTGTTTCTATCCTCCTACCTCATTCCTTTTCGGGGACAAAAAGTTTTGAGTGAGGGAGAGTGTAACGACCCATAAATTTTAGTGGTTTTATTTATTTAATTAACTGAAATTTTGTGAAATTTTAAATAAAAAAATTTGGAAATAAAATAATTTAATGTTTGGAATACGTCTATTTTAACGTAGCAAACGTTAAATTCTCGTCTGAAAATATAGAAGTTTATTTTCTTGTGTAATACTATTTCAATTCAAATCAGTTAAAAATTGATGATAATAAAATGTTTTCCAAACCTGAATATTTTTATACAATAAATTTGTATATCATCTTCTAAGTGAGACGTCATATTTCGTTTCGCCAAATTTGGACTGCAATTGCTCCGTTTATCCTATTTTCAGTTAAATAGCAGCATTTTCGGTATGGATTATCGACCTTTGATTGGATGATCATACCACTGATATCTGTGTACCGTTTTGATCGTCTCGTCGTGCTGATCTCTATGGTATAGTCGTTTGTGTGTTTCGAAGTCTGAGAGACAACGAAATCTACGGAAAACGATTTCCATATTGGTTCCGCAATTTGGCTTTTGATTTTCCATGACCATTCAACTTTCCACCGTTTATATCCAATAGCCACTACCTTTATATATTCCCAGAAACTCACCTAACTTCTGCTATTCCCTACATTTCTGATTAATTGTTCATTGCTTTTCTGGTCCATCCTATTTCCTACTTTCTCTTTCCCATTTTTTTGTGTGATCGGCCATAATAATAAGAAAACAATATATATAACAAAGCCGTGCCTAATTCTCCTTTCCCCCTACTTGTTTCCAATACCATGGCCAGTACTTCGTTGAACGCCGCTTGCTCCTCCACTCTCTGGCCAAGACCAGATCTGCCACTTCATTGCCTCACTCAACCTCCGAGCCTTCCCCCTCCTATACCGGCTCCTCCAACTCACGCGGCTGTTCATCTCCTCCATAGAGCAACCTACGTTAACTATCTCTCCCCACCGTATAACCACCAAGCCGAACGCACAGCTTAGAGGTAGCAACATTTTCCGCTGCTCTTCTTTGTGCTTCTGGATGTCAGGCTTTACATATATATTACTCTATATCTTTTGAGTTCTATTAAGTGTTTGTGAAAGTTTATATATTATATTACCTGAGTTGGCTTTTGAAAATTTATATTGGATCTGCTATATATATGAATTTATACAAGTTATATGGTTGTTGTTCACATGCATAGGTTTGCATGTAATAAGGGAGAATTTTTTTTGGTTTTTCCTATATAAGTTTACAAAAATATATACTGATCCTGTTTATTGAATATATTTTATTAAGAAGTATTATACATATATAATTTCAACAGTTTACAAGTTATATAGGTTGTCAGCAGTTACTATACAAATGTTGGTTTATAGTATGATAATTTAATATATGGTTAAGTAAGTTTATATGGGACAGTTTTATATACTGTATGGAGGTTGTATATCTATAGGGCAGCCAAATTAAATATATTTAAGTCTTCATATGCTGTTATGGATATTGAGTCCACATATTTGATTTTGGTTAGATTTTATATATACTTATATATTTATATATATTATCAGTCTGCATAGTGTATATTATAGTTATAGTTTATATGTCGGTTTTGTGTCAGTATATATAAGTTATATAGATTGCGTGAGTTTATGCTCAGGCTGTGTATATATATGTGGAAAGTGTGTTTAAATATATATTGATTTGAAGTATATGCTTGAATTTATATAAAAATATGTGTTACTTACAGTTTGGTATATGTGTATTTATATTTTATGTTGGGTTTACATTTATATTAATATTTTGGAAAAGTGTATATATATGTTTAGTCATGATTTCTGTAAAGGTTTATAATGTTTGCTGGTTATATATAAATTAGTTTTATATGCAAGCCATGTTATGGATGGGTATGTATAAATAAGTAATGGTTTCAATATATACTGTGTATATATATATATTGACTGTAAAATATTCGAGTTTAGTCTAAAACAATAGATTTTGAAATGCATGTGTATTTAACTTAGAATCCCGATTTTATAAATATAGTTATATATATAAGTTCATTTTTCCAATTATCTTCATTGATCTAGTTTTGATTAATTTCGTCAATTCTTGTTTATCCGTTGAATTCATACCAATCTAGCTTTGCTTTGGATTCGTGCCTGGATTTCGTAACTCAACTTCATTGTCTTTCTCTCTAGCCTTGAAAGGTGAGCAAGCACTCAGGATTAATGTTCTTATATTTATTAAATTTGATTTTAATTGAAACGACAATTGGAATATGCTGCTGTTAGTTATTTACATTGCTATATATATGTTGTTATCTGTATCTGTTCACCTGTGACATCTGACACCATTATCTATTATTTTTATTGATGATATATGCCTGCTATATTATTATCATATCTGTTATCACTCTGCAAGTTCCTTGTTAGTATATAATTCACTATGGGTTGAAATGATACATAACCAAACGATCTGTAGAATAGGAAAAAAGTCGTTATGGGTCGAAATGATAGACCCAAGCGATTTTCATTGAATTGAATTTGGGACTACTGGTTGAAATGATATATATCCATATATATTTAAATTACGGATTGAAATGATAAATATCTGTATCACTTGACCATAAGATAGAAAATTATATATAGACACCGTTGATCTATATATAAATATTTTGATTCTATGGTTTTGGGAAGGAAATATATGGTTTTGTAAAATATTGATTTAGATATTATATAAAAGTTATTTTATATATAGTTAAATTCTTGATTTTAAGCAATGTATAAATTTGTCTTAATATAGAAAAAGTTTAATAATAAAGTTTGATTTTTATTTAAAATATAATATGGTCAAATATTTATTTAAAAATATATTTTAATATAGAGTTTATAATGATTTAAATAAATTAAGGTTGGAAGATAAATTTGAAACTGATTTGAAATTTAATTTATTTAAGAATTGTAATCAAATAAATTTGATTTGAAATTTATTAAATTTGAGATTTTAAAAGATATGATTTTATAATTTAATTTTTTAAGGTGATTTAAATGAATATATCAAGTTTAAATAAATTGAAGTAATATTTAGTTATTTGAAGTTTAAAAGTTTTATGTAAATGGTATTGGATCTATTAAGTAAATATGTCGAAACTAAATAATAGTAAATTGAATTTGATATATATGGAATTATCAAAATTTAGTTTTGAAATTATGGAATATTTAAATCTTTGAAATATATGGAAATTTAAATGGTTTATTAGAGGTTCAAATTTGTATCTGAAGTTGATATAAATTGGAATCGATATAGTTTGGAATAATTTATTTAGAAACTGAATTGAATTGAAATTTATGATTTGAGGTTTGATTAAATTTGAATTTGGAATTCGAGTTGATTTAGAACTGATTTGTGAATTTGAGGAAGCTATTTTATTATATAATATATTTTTAAATTATATATGAAACTATTTTATATTTTATTTTGTAAATTACTATAATATAAACTATTTTAATATAAATCATTTTTAATGTAAATTGTTTTAATATACACTATTTTAATATACTAACTATTTTGATATAAACTATTTTAACTTATAACTCTTTTATATAAACTATTTTACTTTATAAACTATTTTATTATATATACTATTTTAATATCTAAACTGTTTAAGTGGTGGAAGTTATATTTTTCAAAGTCATGAATTTCAAAGTATTATGTTTTAAAACTGTTATAATTTCAAGTGTTTAGTTTCGAAAGTGTTATAACTTTGAAAATGCTATGATTTTGGAAAAGGATATATTTGAAATGGAAAGAATATCGTATTTGGTTTTGAGATGGAAATCATATCGTATTTGGTTTTGAAATGGAAATGACATCGTATTGATATAGTTTTGAAATAGCAATGATATTTTGGTTTTGAAGTAAACTATTTTGAAATGACCGTCGTTTTATAATAACGTTTGGTTGTTAAAGAGATCAGGGTCGGAAGTTGTCACTCTCTGCCAACTACGAAAACCATTTTAACAACTGTGTACACAGTGAGATTCCAAAATGAAGTAGGATGGTGGCGACGTCATATTGAGGTATATACGTGGACCCGACTCCAATGAGTTGGCATAAGGTGGCTAAAACAGGAGCGATTCCGGAAAAATAAGGTAGCTCCTCTGATCGGACAGACTCCTTCGATACTATATTCTGACTTTGTGATTGATTTGATGGACACTTTTGATTTTTGATTTTGGGGGTGTGGCTCGAGGTGGGCGGTAGCTGCGGTTATGCGTTACCACCAGTCGGATGCGAAATTGGTATATCTACCCTGGCATTGTCTAGTTGTGCCATGTCACCTACCCTAGCGTGCTTTACTACGAGTTTGATTTGTGTCGTACGTATGGAGTATCCCCTGGTGGCCTCCCGATCAGGAGGGACTACGGTACTGTATAGATTATTGGCACTATAAATGTGTTAAGTTGGAAAATGTAAATCCTTAACGCTATTTTTAAAATACATTATACTTTACTTTACACATTAATATAATAGCATATATTACTACATCGTAGATAGTTTAATAGATCCTTAGAGGATGGTTATCCCAAACATCCTTTGAGTTACTTGTATTTCGGTTGTTATTTCACTTGCGTTGAATTTGTTGATATAAGAATGTTAATCCTGACTCAAGTATTTTGTGTTTTGCTTTACGCTCGGGTCAGACTGAGTGATACAGCGTTTGAGACTCACCTTTGGAGTTGGAGCTTCATTTGGAGATTCATCTACATCTTTTCATCCTGAAGTTATTCAGTTGATTCCAGTGATGTATTCTGATCTTGTATTTGAAACTTCTATTGTAGCTTATTTAACTCTGAAATATATATAGTAGCTTCATGAACTACTATTCGTTTTGTTTCCGCTGCATATTGTATATTACCCTGTGTCTAGGATTCTGTGATTTATTTATTTACCGTATATGTTGAGTTTTTCCAAATATAAATTAACACTCTGATATTTTGAGCAATTCAAATCCGACATGTGTGGATGCAAATGGTTGAAAATATCAGGATGTTACAGGTAATATTTAGAAATCCTAGAATTCTCAAGGCTAACAAAAGAAATCCAATAAGTGTCCCAAGTATAAACTTGGCAGAGTGGGCAATTGACAAAGGCAATATTTGGAAATCAAAAAATTGTAAAGGCTAATATAAAAAATCCAATAAGTTCCCTCAAGTATAAACTTGGTACAAAGGGAAATTACCAATGCAATATTTAGAAATCCAGAATTTAGAAGGCTAATATAAGAAATCAATTAAGTGCCCCCTAAATATAAACCTGGTAGAGAGGGTAATCGCAAAGTAATATTTTAGAAATTCAAGAATTTTGAATGAAAATATAATAAATTGAAGAAGTACCTCTCAAATATTGACTCGGTAGAAAGAACGATCACCGAAGGCAATGTTTACAAATCCAATAATTCCGAAGGTCTTTGAGAGAATAAATATAACGTATGAAGAAAATTAAAAAGTGTCAAAGTCGAGCGACATCTATCAGTCAAAAGTAGGGATCTTTTTGGAAATCTCATTAATTTTTCTTGTGATCAAATGGAGGATTCTGAAAATAACTCTCACCGTTTACCGATAGGTAGAAATATGTGTTCTATATATATTCACTAGAGAAGTCAAATTTAACATAAGATTTTTGTTGGAAAAAGAAAAATAGGACAAAGTTAAGTTTTGTATAGAAGGAAAGTATAAAAACTATTTCTTGATAAATCATAATGTCCCCCCTTTTGTATCATTTTTTTGGCAGCACAGGATAGCTTTCAACGTTCACTAGTCTTGTGACGGTTGTGAAACATTGAATGCAATATTTTTCACCCATTGGACTTTATCTCTTTAACGAAGGATAGTTAAGGTAAAGGAGTTTGTCGTGAGTTTTTTTAAAGACTCAAGATATGGATCATTGAGTGGAGTGAAAATCCTATCCTTTTTCGGCTTCTTTCGGGCTTCCTTAGTCGGAGTTAGGGGATGAGGCCTCTTGAATGTTGGGTCGATTCTTCATATGCCATAAGTTAACGCTGATGTCTCTTACTTCATCATTCATGGCTTTGACCATTTTTCGAAGTTGATCTAGTTCCTGAAGTTGACAAAGATATCTTATAAGTTGTCAAAATTTAAGAGCCTGTAGCTCTAGATAGGGTCATATTCCCTATTTTGTCTTTCTCTACGATTAGAGTAACGAGACGCACATTATTGGGTAGAGTTAGAATTGCGGAATGATAAAGATTACAAGTTTCTGAGATAGGGAAATAAAGGAATGGAGGTTCAAGCCCTCCTTCTGGCGCAAAAATGTTAACTAAATTTTTCATCACACACCAACACTCCAAAGATGATGAGTAAGCTTCGATCGAACTATTTAATAAACGATTCAACCTGCTATTTACCATAGACTTTATATAGGGGCAATAGGTTAGATTCAATTTCTAAGGGTTGCTACTGAGGGAATAATTATTATACAATACCAAAACAGCGTGCAGCAAATATAACCGAACGTAAATGTACTAAGAGTAAAAACATCGAGAGTAATTGTAGTACGGGCAATATTCCCTATGTCCATTGTCCTTTCCTTCTTTATAGTTTTACTATATAGTCGAGAGGCTATTACAATGATGAGTTGGCCGAGTCTGCCATTAAAGAGTTTTTATACGAGCTTTAATATAGGAAAGTACAATTAACTTAGTGTAATAATCAATAATTTTATAAATATTTTAATTAAATTTTTATTTGAAAACTTTGATTTTTAAATCATATAAAAGTGAATTTTTAGAATTTTCCAATGTAAGTTTGGAATTTGTTTGTAATTTATTTTCCAAATATAATTGAAAATTTTATATTTTGGTCAGCTTTGGTCAAACTTTGACTTTCAGTTTAAATTTTTAAATTTGAATTTTTAATTTTAACCTTTTTCTTTGAAGCAGAATATAATTCTGATATTCTTCTGCTTTTCGTTTCATTAAATTCTGTTTTATACTTTGTAAAATTGATAAAATTCAGCATTTTACACGCAATTATTTTCTATATTTTATTTTCTGTTTTATACTTTGTAAAATTGATAAAATTCAGCGTTTTACACGCAATTATTTTCTATATTTTATTTTCTATTTTTTCTATGTTCATTTCTCTATTTTATTTTCTATTTTATTTTGTTTAGACTTTATATTTTATTCATTGGATTTTTAACTTGGTTATTTGTGATTTTTGGGCTTGGAAATTTCAAGAGACTTCGGTTTCTCTTCTTTAATTTGTGCCTCTTCCTTTTCCTAGCTTCTCACTTGCCTAGCCATCCACGTTAATTTCCTAGCCGTGCATTTTCTTTCTCACTCACGTACAAGTTAATTCTCATTTCGTTCTCTTCTCATTCCATCTCCTTAAAACAAAAATATACAATTTTCTTTTCATGTCTTCCTCCTTTTCATTTGCCTTTTTCTCTTCTGTTTTGCCTCATGTTGCTCGGCCTCCACCTTGTATCAAGCCTCTAGCCGACCTCACCATCTCCTCCACACCACCATGACCGACCACATCACCTCCTCATCTCCACCAAACCAAGGCCGAGACCACCATGATGCCATAGATCACCAGAACATGATGCAGACCATAGCCGACCACACATATTTCATCACCTTCTCCTTATTGCCTCGGCCTTCATACAACTCCACACCATCTCCACTCCTTGCCATGACCAAAACACTCTCTTTTTGTGCCTCATGACCAAGAACACACCATGGTCGAACCACTTTGTCTATGGCCGAGCCTAGGTGGGCTTGTGACCTTCCAATTGCATGCCTTTTTGCATTCCTCCACTTGTAACTTCCATTCTCTTCACCTTCTAACCTCTAGCCATGCCTTTTCTCACCATAGACGAGCCTAGCTTGCACAAAACCATCTTGGCCGAGCATACTTTGAAGTGATCTAGCCATTTTGGGTGTGGCCTAGCCCACTTGAATTGTTAAGGAAAGTCTTTATCATTTGATTCATAACTTTTCAATTGTTTAATACATATTTGTTGTATTGAAATCATATACTTATAATTGGTGTATTTATTTGTATAAAAGATTGGATCTTGACTCTTCATCCACTCAAAAATATAGTCGTGCATTTTCGTGCTTTGCAGAGTTTGGATTTGTGTCTTGAATTTTCAATTCTAGCTTTAAGAAGGTGAGTTTATCATTCTCGACATCCGTACTTATATAATTGTGAAATGATGACAAGTGAATGTGTAAAATTGATATGCTATGTTAATTAGTTCTTATATGTCTGTGATATGGTTATATGATGTTATAACCTGACTATATGCCTGTTACATTACCTGATATGATATGATATTATATGCTATACTGTTATTTTACTTTCTGTAGCTCACACTGCACGTTCCCTTTTCACTATGGGTTGAAATGATACATACCCGAACGGACATTAGAATAAGGAAAAATCGTTATGAGCTGAAATGATAGGCTCGAACGATTTTTATTGTATTTGACTTGAATTGGGATTCTAGGTTTGAAATGATAGAACCCCGATTTTTCTTTTTTAAATTACGAATTGAAATGATACATATCCGTATCACTTGGCCTAGGTTAGAAAATTATATACAGGCCTATGGTCAAATCTTAATAATATTTTCCCAAAAATTATTAAGTATTTTTGAGTTTTAAAATATATGAAATTTTAGCTTAAAAAATTGATTTAATGATTTAAAATATAAAGAGATATTGGTTTTCTATAAGTTAAATTTACAAGTCAATTATTGGTTTTAAATTGAATTGAAAGATCTTTGTTGATGATAAATAACTTAATAATTAAATTTAATTTAATATGGAATTTTAAATCTAACCTAATGATTGTAATAGATTTTATATTATGAAATGGATATGTTTTGTAAAATAAATAATTATGACTTAGACGGTGAAATGTATCTTAAATTTTGACTTAACCTGATAATTGGAAATTTGGTTTCCAAATGGAAATATAAAGTTTGACTTATTAAAAGAATATTTTATTCATGAAATGGGTATTTAAAAATAAAGTGTTAAGTTATTTGTTAAAAATAAAGAGTTAAGTAAAATAAGGTACTTTTGACATAATAAACGAATTATGGTTTAAATTGGATATTTGTTATAAAACTTTAATTTATTTAAGTCATATGTTAAATGATACCCAAGTGAATATTTTTTGAAGCAGGAAATATGGTTTTATAAGTTAAAAATGGCTAAAATTGAAGTTTTAATGTTTCTGAAATGTTATAATAAATATGGAATTATTATTAGTAGCATTTTCAAAATGCTGTGGTTTTAAGATAGCATTTGCTACGTGCTATCATTTCTGAAATTTAACTATATTCTGAAATAACTAAATACCTATTACAACACTTTATAAGTGCTGCTGTTTCTAAATTTGAACTATTTTTGAAAATACCAACATATCCATTATAGCGTTTCAATAAATGCTGCTGTTTCTGAAATTGAACTGTTTTGAAAAACTAATACCTACTGTAGCACTTTATAAGTGCTGTTTTGAAATACTAAAATACCTACTGTAGCACTTTATAAGTGCCGTTGTTTCTGAATTGGACAATGTTTTTGAAATATTACTATATCTACCGTAACATTTTATAAGTGCCGTTGTAGCTGAAATTTACAATGGTTCGGAAATTTTATAATTGAATGAATGAACTTAGAAATGTTACAACTTTGAAATGAATATTATTTGACATTGAATTTAAATGGTTTAAATGAAGATCATTTTAAAGGTGTTATGATTTTCTAAGTATTATGATTTTCAAAAGAATAACATTTCCAAAGTGTTATGATTTTTAGTAGTATGATTTCTAAATGATAACATTTCTAAATTGTTATGATTTCAAAGTTTTATGGTTTCAAAGTATTATGGTTTCAAAGTGTTTGTTTTCAAAGTTGTTATAACTTTGAAAGTACTATGGTTTTGGAAATGAAATTATTTGAAATTGTATTTAATCAAGGCTTGTCCTTGAATATATTAATTTGAAACTTATTGAAATTGAAGATTTAAGAATATGACTTTATAAAGTGGTTTGGTTTAAGATATTTAAAGGAATATTTCAAGTTTAATAAATTGAAGGAAATATTCAATGATTTGGAAATTTGGGTTTTGGAATTTAAATGATATATTATTACTTTGGTTTTTTTTAAAATGGAAATGATATATTGATTTGATTTTGAAATGAAATAATATAGTATTTAGTTTTGAAATGGATATGATGTTTGGTTTCGAAGTATAAATGATTTTGAAATAAATATCCATGGGTTATAATAACGGTTGGTTGTTAAAGAGACTGGGATCAGATATGGGCATACTCTTTGTCAATACCGAAAAGCACTTTGACAACCATGTACGTGGTGGAGATTCCAGAATGAAGTAGGATGGTGGCGACGTTCTATTGAGGTATATAAGTGGACCCGACTCCCGTGAGTTGGCATAAGGCGGCTAAAACAAGAGCGATTGACAGGCTAATGAGGTAGCTCCTCTTATCGAACACACTTCTTCGTATGTCATTCTATTACTTTGTGATTGATTAGTGCGCACCTTTGATTTGGGAGTGTGGCTCGAGGTGGGCGGTAGTGGCTGCTACTCGTTACCACCAGCCCGAAAGCGTAATCGATATATGTACCCTGGCATTGCCTTGTTGTGCCGTGTCACCTACCCTAATGCGCCTTATACGATTTTTGGTTTTGTGTTGTAGCCTATGGAGTATCCTCTGGTGGCTTCCCGATCATGAGAGACTATGATACTGGATAGACTACTTGGACTATGTATGTGTTAAGGGGGATATGGGTAACTCCTTAACGTTATTTAAAGTAAGTTTACTTTACATCTAGACACTATTATAATAGCGTATATTGCTACATAGTAAATAATTTAACGGATCCTTAGAGGATGGGCGGTCCCAAGCATCCTTTAAGTTACATGTACCTTTCTATTATAGTTCACTTTAGTTGGTTTACATTATATAAGTATGTATGTCCTGACTCGAGTGTTTTGTGTTTTGCTTTACGCTTGGGTCAGACTGAGTGATACAGCATTAGAGACTCACCTTCGAAGTTAGAGCTTTACTTGAAGATCCAGCTATCTATTTCTCTTTCAGTTATTCAGTTGATTTCGGGGATGTATTCATCTTTGTACTTGTTTATCATATTAAAACTTCTATTGTATCATGTATAACTTTGATGTATTTATATAGTAGCTTCATGAATTACTATCTCTTTGCTTTCGCTGCATTTTATTACTCTGTATCTGTGATCTGTGATTTATTTATTTACTGTATGTTCTGAGTTTTGCCAAATTTAAATTACAATTCGGAATTTTGAAAAATTCAAGTCCGGTATGTGTGAGTGCGAATGGTTGAAAATATTGGTTCGTTACACTTAGCATTTGAACTATGCAGGTTCCAAAAGATCCCTCAAGAATTGGGATTTGTTCCCATATATTGACATCTTGTTACATTGCCATCAGTTGAGTACTTTCTCCTTGGATTGATAACTTGGCCCGCCCGTGGGTCAAAATTGTAACATGTGCTGATGTTTATATTATTTGCTAATTTATGCAGATTGCAGGCCTGCCTTTACACACACGCGCTAATATATGTATATAGCTTTTGGAGTGCAATCAACAAGTGTTGCATGTACTTTGTGTTATCTGAGCCGTCATTCGTGGTTACCTTTTAATAACTTTCGGCTTTAAAGCTTTATATTGGCTTTAACTTTTGGTTGATGCCCATCTAAGAGGTTAATCCTTCGATTTTCGACCAGTTGAGTGACCATTCCTATTGGATATTATTTATAGTTCGGCATAAGGTGTATGTTTCAGTTGTTTATATCGAGGAGTGTTCTTCAAAAGTATACATAATATATCCACTGATGTTTAATATTCATGGGAGTTTTAATAAAGGGTAAAGTTTAAATGGTTTAGAAGTGGAATATAACCAAATAAAATTTATGGTATAATAGTAGGCTAATCTTTTCGATTGTATTTAATTTTGAGAATGA
Source organism: Allium cepa (assembly GCA_030765085.1). Classification (NCBI taxonomy): domain Eukaryota; kingdom Viridiplantae; phylum Streptophyta; class Magnoliopsida; order Asparagales; family Amaryllidaceae; genus Allium; species Allium cepa. The sequence continues at coordinate 1,055,300,513 of CM060932.1, forward strand.
GCTACTGATGTGCATGTAAATGTGTATATTTATACTTCCATATTTCATCGAATTTAATTAAATAAATGAGCATATTGGGTATTTTAACATGTTTGAACCAAAATTCAAATTATTTTCAAATTGTCATATATTTATCTTCATGTAGGGGCAAAATGGTCATTTTGCGCATACATTAATTTGGGAAAAATTAATTGAAAATTTCTATGTTATTTTGTAGGAATTTGAACTTAAATACAAGTGGCTTCATGAAAATATATGCATACACGAGAGTGAAGAGAAACAAATGAAGATGGAAATAATTAATATCATGGATCATGGAGGACTCCACCCACCCACCTACCTTGGTGTACAAATTAAAGGCTAATGCACATGCTAATGGCCATTAAATCTTCATGCACATTCAAATGAGGTTTAACACATGCTAATGATTACTTGGTCACCACACTTCCTAAGGGGTAGTTTGGGTATTCCCAAAAAGTATGGATTAAGGTTCTAACTTGTGTAGATACCCCACATGTTCATGTAACCCTCCTCTCTTCCTCTTAGCATCCTTAGTTTAGGATCAAAAATAAATTAGAAGCTCTCTTTTCTTTCTTTTCATGGCTACTTAGCCATTTTCTTTGCATGTATTTTTCTTTTTTATGCAATGTTAATTAATGTTCTTTTCTACTTACATGCTCTCTTTGTTCTTATGTTAGTAGCTTGGTTTCATTTCTTATGCAAGTAGATTAGTTTTATTTCATTTTAATCAGTTTTCTTTTTACTTTGCTCTCTGTTTTCTCTTGTTATAATTTTATGTTGAATGCTACAATTGTTGATGTGATAACAAACATGAGATGCTTAGCCTTTCAATTTAAGGATAATGAAGCTCTCTAATTATGTAGATTCAACATAATTTGATAATTAATGATCTTTTTTTGTGCTTAATGGAAAAATGGATGTATATGTGATTTAGTGTTCCATGTTAAGTTAAATTTGATAGCCTATATTGTTCATAACAAATAAGCAATGCTTAAACACATTATTCATAAATTGCATCTTCATCTAAATATGATTATGACAACGAAGTGAAATTAAATCAAAATTTGATGGTCTATATTTCTAATCAATAGAAAATAGGTCATGCTTAAAATAAATTTTATTTTCAACTTTACTGTCATTTTTCATGAGAGTTAGCAAGTGTAAGTGGCGTGCTATAGTTTGATGGGTTATATTAGGCTAATTAATAGTACAAATATTTCATACTTATGATAAACACATCAATTAAATTCACTAATGACCAAAAAAGAGAGATTATATTGCATGTTGTGTTGATTTATGTGATATAGAGATTGGATTTATCTCTAAGCTGCCTTCAAACTATCATATTTTTATCCATTTTTTTTGTTAGTTTATTTACAATTTTCTAGCTTAAAAACATCTTGCAATTCTTGGTTTAATTTGTTTTAATATAAATTATAAAAACTAAACAATTACGTCGTGCGGTTGCGCTTATTTTTAATTAATTCGATCAGCTATTTTACAAACCGATATAAATTTAGCCAGTTCAAACAAGTTTTTGGTGCCGTTGCCGAGGAATAGTTTTGATTTTAATTTTCTACTGTTCGAATTATTTTTGTTTGATTTTATTGTATGTGTTTGTGTGTTAATTTCTAAAAAAAAAAGTTGTGTGTTTGTTGTTTGATTTTTGTGTGCATTTGTTTGCGTGCTTGTTTTCTTTTTGTTTGCATTGTATTAGCATTTTTTTTGTTTTCTTTTTGTTTGCATTGTATTAGCATTTTAAAAAAAATTATTCCATTTACTGTTCATTTCAAGTGTGCATTTGAAAACTATTCGCTGTTCTCAGTTACAAGTGTGCATTCTCCGTTTACTAGTGCAATTCTAATTCTCAGTGCATTTCAATTGTGAAAACTGTTCACTGTTCTTCACAGTTCTTCACATTTTGCTACATTTTGCATACTTCATCAGTCCCTTCACCAATCAACCTACGCTCATCACAACTCCTCCTCCTTCATAGTTTACCTCTGCTACAACTCCTCAACCTTGCAAACTACTTCCGGCAAACCCCCAACCAAAACAACCTTCTCCATTCACAAACTCCGTCTTCTTGCTTCTCCACTGCAATTAACATCCTCATTACTGCCTTCCTCCCAAATTCTCACCAGTCAACAGACTTCACGTCTGCTCTGTTAACCCATTGCTGCCTGTACATTTTACATTATCAATAGCACTTCCTTCAACAACCCTGCCTGCAACTTCTCCTCAACCACCAATTCAAACATACAAAATCCAACTGAACAACCAACCACCAACATCTGCGTTGCAAACATCACTCAACATCGCATACATACATAGCTTGCCATTCATCAACTCAATCTACCTATGCCGCAACTATCACCGCAGTCGAACTCACCACTACTGCACCCATCATCGCAAATCACCTTTACTCAACTGCTGCTTCCCCTTAAACTCACGCCTGCCATCAACCCATCAACTCGAACAACACCGAAAACCATACAATCCAATCACCAAAGTGAAACAACGCTGCCTCCATTCTCACTGGTTACACTGCGAGCATTAACAGCACAGTTACAAACTGTTGCCTGCCTATCACCAGTACTTCACCTTCCCCTGTTAACCAACTTCGACTACAACATTCAAGCACAGCCTTCTTGCTGCCTGTAACCCAAACTTGAACACCCAAACCCACTTCAAATCGCCTTCTTGCTGCCTTGACTCGCGACAATTAACCACCAATCGCCGAAACAATAAAAGCTCCTCATCCTTAACCATCCCAAAACACCAAATTCACTAGGACCCATTCCAACTTCTCAAGAAAAAAGCCAACACGTGAAACGAACCCCCCAATCCACCTCGAACCCACTATCGCGAGCTCACTTCTGAATATAAAAAAAAAGAGCGAATTGGAATTTTGATTTCTGGAATTTGATTGGTAAATAATTGTTTTGCGTGAACAAATGAATTTGCTTGAGTATTTGAACAAGTAGAAATTGCTAAGTGAATAATTGTTTGGGTAGATTATAGGGCCGGGTTATAATTCTTGTGGGTAGTGGGCCTGTTGGGTTGAGATTTTGTTTTGATTTAACATTTTTTCTGTTTTCTTTTGTTTTATTACCTTCTTTTAAAAAAAGAGAGGAGAAATCGCAGATTAAAGTTGAGTTGTTTTGGAGTTAAGTTGTTTTGTTTCTAGTCTCTTATTTTTATACATATATAACAAGTTTCAATTGTATATATTCTTTTAACTTCAATATGTTTGTTTTCTCCTGTTTGATGTTCTCATTTGTTTTGTTTTGAATTGTTTGGTTTTAGTTTTTCTTCCATTATATAAAAAAGAAACACATGTATATATTTTGTTTGAAATTTTAAGTTGCCAAAGTAGAAAATCGCAAGGAAAAGAAGTGCTTGCTAAAATAAATTGCTTGCTTGCTTAAAAAAATCGCCGCTTTAAAATAAATTGCTAATAATTCTGCATGCTCTGGTATCGTGCCTTTTGCCCTTGCTTTTATTTGCATTACATTGTTGCTTGCTTGCATTTGCATTTATATATAAAAAAATTCAAAAAAAAATCAATAACAAAAATAATTTCATTGCAGTTGCATTGTTAATACACGTTTAATTTCTACTTTGCATTTCATCCTAGAATTTTGATTAATAACGACTAGAAATCGATAAAAACTTAATTGTATGTTGACAAATTTCTTCTTTGAACAATTAATTTCTTGGTGTCTAGGTTACAACAGAGCAATATACATTTATAAATATTACAGTGATTCGTAAATATTGTAGTGGTTGTTTCTGTGAAGATACTTATGCCTTCGGCTACGTTGCTACTGTGATTCGTGGTACACCAATAAATTCTGTCTGTTACCTGGCTAAGAACAGTCTTGTTGGATTAAGACAAAATGTGACCACATAATTTTGGGTTAGGAGTTATTTAGGATAAATAATTCGTAATTAAACCCTTGCATTCATTGAGTTGCATTAGTTCATGCATATTTAAAAAAAAGAAGCAAAAAATTTACAAAATCCAAAACTAAAAAAATTATAAATATTCCTTAACTTTGTTTTTTTTTTAAATCCTTTCTTTTAAAACAAATCAAAAAAAGCATAAATCCTTTTCAAAAACAAAACAAAAATAAAATTTCCCTTTTGAAAAAATATAAATTCCTTTTGGTAAATAGTTTTCTTTTATAAAAAATAAAAATAAATAAAGCTTTGAAAATGTCGAAATTTTCCTATTCGCAAGCATTTTACAATAATTGTGAAAATTCATATAACGTATATAATTTCAATCCATATTCTTATGGATATTTTAACAATGACTATTATATAAACAATTCGGATTTTGAACCATTTTTAAAATGATGACCAACCCTCAACTCTTGAAAAATGCATCGAATCGATTTCTACGTTACTTGAACTCGCTACATAAAATAATCAAAGGATAGTGAGTTGCGCAATTCATATTTATGCGACAACTCGAATCAAAGTTTTCAAAATAATAAAAAGTTGAATTCACTTCAAAACTCTAATGATTTTGATTATAACCCATGTCAATTCAATTTCGAACCCCAAAATGAATTTCAAAATCAAAATTAAAATGTGATCCATTTTTCAAATAATTTTGGCAATGAGAATAATCTCGACTATGGGTTAATGGACAATCTTTGTTCTCAACAATTTCAAATTGAAAATCCTTGAGTTAATAATTATAAATTGGATTTTGTTGAACAAATGGACGAAATTTACGATGAATACATCGATTTGTTGTTTGAAACATATATGAAACAACAGGAGAAACAAAATCAAATCCCAACGTGTGATGAGTCAACTGATAATCCATCTTTTACCCAATTTGGCGATTTTCAAATGACAACTTTTGAAATTGAAAATGACAATTGTAATGAAGTTGTTGAAAATACCCTAATTGAGTTGGACTTCAATTCTTTTGAGGGTGCGAAATTTGATTTACATTTCTATATTCCTTTTTTTGATTTTGAAAACTTAAATACAACAATTTTGGACTTTGAAAATGATATACGCAATAAAGTTGTTGATAATCCAACAAGGAAAGACAAATTTAATGAACATGAATTTTTTGAACTTTTCGATGGCGAGTTGTTGAATTCCAAAGGTGAAGATTTAAATCACCATTTTGATTTTGAAATCGATAATTCTAAATAAGTTTTCAATGATGAGTTTGAACTTCAATTTGGTGAAAATAAACTTGAATTTCAATCAATTATTTTATTAACCCTGAAAATCATCGAAAATAAAGCAACTCATATGATTTTCAATATAACAACATTCGTTTTTCCATACCAACATTCAACTTTGAAATCTTCTACGGTTTGATTTTCTATGCTTAAGCTATGTCTCGTATACTTGACGAAACAAATGAATTGGTCTTTGGAAGACCGTTTCATTTACTCTTTGACGATATACTTTCTGATCTCGTGTAAATACCATTCACGTTCATGTAAATATAGATCATATTTTTATTTTTGTTTTATTTTTCTTCTTTCACTTGGGTTGACTATGGGTACACAATCAAAATCAAGGAGTCTCATCTTCTTTTTTAATTTTTGAGGGTAATTTTTAATTTTTCATGATTTATTTTTACATTTTCTTTCCAAAATTAAAAAATTCTCAAAAACAAAAACATTTTTTGTTAAGCATTTGAATTTATTTTTGAAAAAACACTACAGGATAAATATATGATTTTGGTTAATTAAATTGAAAATTTTGAAAATTTATTTGTCTTAAAGAAAATAAAAATAAAGTTTGATTGCAAATAATGATGGTTCAACTGGTATATAAGAAGATTCATGGGTGATAATTATGAAGCATATCCTGATTGAAAATTTTGTTTAAAGGAGTGGTTGATTTAAAGTAAAGGTGATAATATTTTAAATCTTTTAAGTTAAGTGGTACTAAGATGATATTGCAATACTCTCTCTTTCCAAAAAATAATTGAAAAAAAAGACAAAAAATAGAAAAGAAAAATCTTGTTGTATATATGTATATAATTATTAACACCTACAGTTGATAGGTGTACACACTTGTGTGTACACTCGCCATGCTCTGTACCATTCTCACGTAAGCTTGAAAGGCAGTGCACGATTGGTATATCTGACCTCAGTTTATCTGAGTTAGGTGTATGTATTTAAATATTATTTTATTTATAATGCCTACAGTCGATAGGTGTTCACCCTCGTGTGTTCACTCGCCACGCTCTGTATTCCTCTCACATAAGCCCGCAAGGCAGTGCATGGATTGTATATCCAGCCTCAGTTTACCTGTGTTAGGCATATGCAAATATTGTTAATATCAATCAAATTTTAAAAAATAAGAGAAAGTTAGCATTTGAAATCCAAAAACTATTTTTACTTATTTGATTCAACTTGTTATTAAAAAGAAATGAAAATAACACTTTGAAAAACTATGATAATCAACTAAGGATCCATTTGATAGTTACACTATGTTATCGACCGAAACAATGAGTTAAACTATAGTCTATTTGCTATGATAACTTGATTTTTTTTTGGAAATTTTGATGAGTAAATGACTTAAATTTTCAAGATAATGAACAAAACTTATACTTAACTTATTTGTGTCGATTTAAAAGTAAATCCTTTATTTGTATATATTTTTAAAAACTTGCATTCATCACTTTGTAAATAAATCTTGCATTTCATAAATATTTTCACTTTGCACTCGGATTTTGTGGGTAGTATGCGCTGAAAACCCTCACGAGACAACACTCATCCTACTGGGGACACTCAGAGGTTTAATGGCTTGTTGCATACGCTCGATGCAATCGTGCTCCCTACAAAAACGGATTTATCTTAGTTTTTCTTTATTCGATGATGAATAAAAGATAAGCGTGGTGTATTTAATGTGCACATAAATGTGTATATTTTACTTCCATATTTTATCGAATTTAATTAAATAGATGATCACATTGGGTATTTTAACATGTTTAAACCAAAATTCAAATTATTTTAAAATCGTCACATATTTCATCTTTCCAAAATGGTCATTTTTGTGTATATATTAATTTAAGAAAAATTAATTGGAAATTTCTATGTTATTTTATAGGAATTTGAAGTCAAATACAAGTGGCTTCATGAAGATATATGCATGCACAAGAGTGAAGAGAAACAAATGAAGATGGAAATAATTCATTTCATGGATTATGGAGGACCTCACCTACCTACCTATGTTGATGTACAAATTAGAGGCTAATGCACATGCTAATGGCCACTAAAGCTTCATGCACATTTAAATGAGGATTAACACATGCTAATGATTACTAGGCCGTTACGCTTCCTAAGCGGTAGTTTGGGTATTCCCCAAAAATATGGATTAGGGTTTCTTGTATAAATACCCCATATGTTCATGTAACCCTCCTCTCTTCCTCTTAACCTCCTTAGTTTAGGATCAAAAATAAATTAGAAGCTCTCTTTTCTTTCTTTTTATGGCTACTTCGCCATTTTTTTCATTTATTTTTCTTTTTTATGCAATGTTAATTACGTTAGTCCCTAAGAAGTTGGTTTTGATGACAACAACCTTAGAATAAGATTATAAAATATAAATACTAACATTATTGTTTAGATATATATGTATATGCAGGATATATATTCAGGTAACAAAGAATGAAGACTGTACAATATATATATTCAAGAACAGATAAACTCAAGATCGAATATATCAAGATTCAAGACTCATGAGTATCAAGATTATCAAGAGTTCAGGATTTCAATATAATTAATTTAGTTAGGAATTTTTTTAAACTCCTAGAAAAGCACTGACATCTTAAAATCCATTATATTCGTGGAATGGAATCCACTTCAAACCCGTTATAGGGATGAAACCCTAAGTAGGATGGAACCTACGAAAAATCTAGTGGAACATTGTTTTGTATCCACTAACTTTTATTCAAATGTTTTGCAAAATTATATCTTGTTTTCAAAATGATTTCAAAATCTTCATTTTTAAATCAAAAACATCCATCTTGGTTTTAAAATACTTTTAACCTCAAAATAATCTTTATTTTCAATATCAAATTATCCTTGGTTTTAAACTATCTTTTAATTATAATATATTTAACTTTTAATATTTATACTTAGATTTAAATATAAAATTATAGTAAAATTTTATTTATACCAAAATATTATTCTCTATACTTATTTATGTATTTTAACTATAGTTAAGTCTATTTATAAAGTTTAAAATATTTTTAATACAATATAGAAGTTATTTTCAAAGAAAAACAAATTACCAAAAATAACTTAGGCCTATCGACAACCCCAAGGAACCCTTGTCGACAAGGTGACAGTTTATTTCAAAAGTTTGAATTTCGATTGAAGTGTCTATTCGTCATATCCTATCACGAATGAACATGGTTGTTGTTCTACTATAAATAAGGGTCGTTTTAAATGAATGTACATTCATATATTCTCTGATTTCACTCCTCTTCTTCTTCCACATTTCTTTATATACATTTTTACCATTACTCTGGCGAAATCACCATTGAATCTAACTAGATCATCTCTACTTTGATTCTCTATCACTATCTCAACAAGATCCCAGTGCTATTTGTTGAATATGCGATTATATAATTTTTGTTTGATGATAATAAACATACATACATACATACATATATATATTCGTTTAAATGTATTTGTTAATGTACTATTTTATTTTTCATAGATTAAATAAATATTTGCTGGATAAAATAAATAACATAGAATTCGAATTCAAATAGAAATTTTTATTCAACCAAATATGTATTACAATTTTTGAATAGTACAAATTTCAAGCTCTCACTATATACAATTTCAATTACAATACAAATTTTGATTACATCACAAATTTCACATTTACATTGCACCTCCCTACATATCCCTCATTCACTCAACTCGTACTGATCTTCAACTTCATTCCAATGTGAATCCAGCATCTGAGCAATCTACAAAAATATACATTGAATCGGTAAAATTGAAAATAAAACATTTTTGTAGAATAAAATAAAATGTGGATTTAGAAAATAATATTTGCCTCAGTTATTTGGGTTGTTCGTCATCATTTAATTTTGATTTCATCATACACGAACAGCTTGTGACATACACAGTGTATCACTGTATATGCCACAAGACCGTGCACACCGATATATACACTTGATAAAATTACAGGGACAGGTGAGCACAGGTCAAACCCAAAACGCCGGGTTCAACTCAAGTGCAATAAAAATAATGTCACAATATCAGCACAAGATCAAACCCGAGCTCCAAGCTAGATTCAACACAGGTGCAAGTTCATTAAATGATCAAGTTCAATATCATAGCAAAAAGTTCAAACCAAGTGGCAGTTTTGATCAACAAGCAGTATGAAAAAGGCTTGAACTCAAGTCAGTGCACAAATCAAACTACAATGAACAAGTGACAATATTAAGTCAATGCAGCAACCAGAACAAATGCCACAGTGGATCAAATAAAGTGGATAGTACAACCCAATTCAACATGCTTAGTTCAAATGGTCAAGACAGCTACAACACAAATGCAAACTGCCTTGATGCATACATATGCCCAAGAAATACATGAACAAAGTAGTTCAGGCATGCACAACAGAGATAAGAAAGTGCACCACTGACCATACAGCAAAGCCAATACACTAACACAAACAACTAAAGACTGCACATTCAAGTGCATGATCATGAAAACTATGTCAGCAGCATAGGCCTCAACACTAAAGACATGATGAAGCCAGAAACAATGCAAGTGGAGACTCAAGTGGTACAAGACCGAACCCAACATCAGCAACAATGAAATGGCTATAAACAAACTACATGAAAGTGCACCAAAGGAATGGCAACATGCATGCTACAGGTCTGAAACTCAAAGGCAAGCACAACTCTAACTGGAAGTACACATGAAGTATACAAACTACAAAACTCAAAGAAGCAAAAATCCAAACCAAGTTCAAGTCACATAAAAACAACTCAATGCAGCCTCGACCAAAATCAAAATGAAACAAATGCAACATGAAGGCTAGAGTGTGAAGTAACAATATACAAGACTACAAGTACAAAGCATCAAGTAACACCAAGCAGAGTGTACATGAAACAAATATGAAACTGCCTCGAATGGTACAAGTTAAAGACTGCAACACCACGGCAACTATAAGTGTATAGGCCTGTGATAATACACAAAGACTCCAAGCTTGTAAGCATTTCAAACATTGAAGTTCCAGACAGTATCAAGTTCGAACAAATCCAAAGCCGAGATAATACCAGCATAAGCAAGTGACTCAGCTAGTTCGAAAAAGACAGAGGAGATTTCAAACTGCAGTTCTAAGTGACCGAAGTCAAAGTACCAAAGAATTCAAAGCCATGGTAACCAAGAAATTGCAACTTCAAAGCCGTTTAAATCAATGTAACAGTTTTGAACAAGTCATAAGAAACACGAAATCAACATCGTCAAGGCAATTCAATGTCGTGATGACCAAGAAATCAAACGAGTCAGAATCGAAGCCGTGTGAATCAAGCTACCAGAAAATATACGAATTTGAAAAAGTCAAAAATAAATCACAGCATTCGATCAAAATCGAACGGCAAGCCAAAAAATTATCAAACAAATTCAATGAGCACATACGAATGAAATTATAGGGGATTAAACCCTATATAAACCTAATCATCATCGGCTACAAAGGCACTCGAGTTCAAGTACAATAGAGAAGAATAAATCATACAACTCGAATCAAAATCGAGTACCATATAAATCAAAAAGGAAAAAACGTACCAATTCACGCAACAATAGATCTCGACTTTGCAGCCGCAAGCAATCACTGATAGAGGAAAATATTTGAAGCATCATCGACCAATTGAAGTGGCATCTCAAAGCCCTAATTTGCAAGCAAAGGAAAAAGGAACGATCCACCATTATACAGAGCAAAGAGGACCAATAGCCATTGTTAATCTACGTATTTGGTCCGAAGCCATAATACAAAAGGAAAAAGGATTTAAATCTATCACTTATTTATTTTTGGGCCGGCCTAGTTTATAAGGCTTTGGTTTTTTTAATTAGGGTTTAGAGTTATTTTGTTTTTTATTGTATTTTACTTTTAAAAAACCATTGTAATTACTAGTCGTGTGACTAGGGGACAAACTACGTGGCGTAGTTTGAGAATTCGCAACTCAGTGGCTGAGTTGTGGCAGAGTTTTGAGCGTAGAGTTAGGTTAGTCATTAGTGGATATCGCGAGTTACGTGTGTAAGCATGTGACTACTTAGTTTCTAGTAGAAACCTTGGGGGCAGCACGTATGCAGGGTTTTGCCGAAGCTGCGTAAATTCTGTATCGTTCTATTTCTGCATTTATTATTCTGCTGCTGTAATTTTGATATATCTGTGTTGAAATAATTTTATAAGCTTCCGCAATAATTTTTATAATTAATAGCATCGCCCTATTCACCCCCCTCTAGGGTGAAATCGATCCTACAAGTGGTATCAAAGCTAGGAATAGAAGTCAACTTTTGTTTTAAAAATTGCTTTTTCAAAATCCAATTTTTGTTTTAAAAATTTGAATTTTTAAAATGGTTTCTTTTAATAATGCTTTTGCCGAGGGTCAGTCCATAGTCACCAATGTTCAATGGTGAATACGCCTACTGGAAAAATAGAATGAATTTTTTTTTGAAAACCATTGACTCTTGGAATATTGTTGAGACAGGTTATAGAGCACCAACTATAATTGTAGATAACCAGGAAATAGAGAAACCAAAGGATCAATGGACAGAACTAGAAAATAAATTACAAAATGCTAATGCTAAAGCTATGAATTCTATTATTTGTTCATTGGATCAATTTGAATTTAATCGTCTCTCAAATTGTCTAACTGCGCAAGAAATATGGCACATACTAGAAGTGACTCACGAAGGAACATCTCAAGTCAAAGAATCTCGCCTTGCCATGCTAAGCAGCGAATACGAGAACTTCACAATGGCGAAGGAAGAAAATGTCAAAGAGATGTATGGACGACTTTCCAATATCGTATACAAATCAAAAGCTCTCAGAAAATCATACACAGAGTTGGAGATAGTCCGAAAAATCCTCAGAGTCCTTCCACGAAGTTTTGAAGCCAAAGTGACTGCCATTCAAGAATCAAAAGATTTAAAACGGATGAAAGTTGAAGATGTCATAGGAAATCTCACCACTTATGAGCTAGAAATGAAATTCAAGGAAGAGCGTGAAGGATGTGACACTCGAAAGAAATCAATAGCTCTTAAAGGAACAACAGAAAGTGATGGTGACGACAATGATGATGATGGAGTAGCAGAATTGGAGCTGATAATAAAGAAATTTAAAAGGTGGAATTACAAATACGGAAATCCAGCTCGAAATCAAAATTTGAAAAGCAGAATAGCCAAAACACTAGACTACTTAGAAGAACAGAATATCATCTGTCACAAGTGCAACCAACCCGAACATATCAAGCCCAATTGTCCTCAAAATCGACGCGACTTTGAAAAGAAATAAAAAAAGGAGAAGTTTTGCGGCCACGTGGAATACAAGTGATGAAGATAATCAAAGTACTAGCAGTGAGAGTGAGAAAGCAGATATGTGCCTTCAAGGTAATATAACTAATAGCGACGATGACGAGCCAAGCGAGGTATCAAAACTCACTCACAACTACTTATATATTTCCACGAAGTAAATGGCTGTTTTGAACGACTTAGGGAGAAGTATTCCAAACTTGAATCACAAAAAGCTACTTTGATAGATTTAAATGAACAACTCGACCAATTAGTTAAAACCTATCAAAGTAGGATCCCTAAGTGTGATAAGTGTCCAACATTTGAAGAAGAAATTAAAAAATCAGAAATTAATATAAAATCACTTGAAAATGAAATTATGATTTTGAAAGAGAGTGAAAATACTAGGAGAGAGAACTCTATTAAAAAGTGCACACAATTATTGAACGAAAATGAATCTCTCAAAATACAAGTCCAACAATTGTCAGCGACTTTAGATAAATTTTCAAAAAGTGAAAAATCATTAAATATGCTATTAGGGAAGCAAACTGTTAATACAGTTAGACAATGACTTGGATATAATCAATCTAAAAATGTTAGAAATGAGATTAATCAAGTAAATTCAGTGTGCACAATTTGTAGAAAATTTGAACACAATCAAAATAGTTGTTGGTATAGACCCAAACACGTAAAAACATTCCAATTTGGGTTCCAAAAGGCACAAATACAAAATCTCTTAAAGTTAAACAAATTGGGTGCCAAAAGGAACATATATAAATAGTTATGGGTCTTCACAAAATTACTTTTCAAAATATTCTACCACTAACAATCATGGACCTATAAAAACAAGTAGGTCACAAAAATCTTTCATCGTGTAGGTGTGGTGGCAGGCTAAGGAACAACAATAGTGTTACTTGGATTCTGGCTGTTCCAAGGACACAACGAGCGACAAAGCAAAGTTTCTTAGCCTAGTACAAAGGTGACAGAATCACAATGGACAACAACGAAAAATATCGTAAAGATAAAACAGGTAATGGTATATTTATTTAAACGATATATTAAGTGTGATAATCTGCACCGTAATCTAAGTTAAATCAGCCAATAATGTGATGATGAAATAATGATGTTTTTGATTCTAACTTATTCAAAATTGTTGGTCAACTATATTCTTATGCCGAGAACACTATAAAAATCTCTAGAGTCTTTGAATTGCTTCATATATATTAGTTTAGATTAATAATAGTGTTTTATTGGATGATAATACATTTGGTTATTTTACGGCTGACTCTATATTCACGGTTTTTGATTATTTACATGGTTTCAATTCAAATTCAAGAGAATGTCATTTAAAAAGCTGTTAAAATTGATTTTGAGATATTTTGTTGCACACTTCATGGTCTGGTCTATCAAATTCAATTAATGATAATTTTGAGTGAAAGAGAAATTCAGATGCAGATTACACTAGTAATCTAATTGATAGAAAAATTACAAGTTGAACGTGATTTTTGTTGAGACATTTAGTAACTGCATCGTTTTTTTTCATAGAAAATATCTGCATATTTTTCATTTCAAATAATCTTCAAATAGCAGAAATTTTTCTCATATAACCCCTTCTAGAAAATCATTTTTGACCTTGTTTTCAGATCAGTCATTTTGAAAAATTGATTTTATAATTATTTTTGAATTTGATTTTAAATGACTAATCTGACTCCCAAATAATTATCGAAAAGATAAATAGTGATTGAAAAAGAGATGAGTGTTGATATTTGCCATATATTATGAATCGAGACGGTATAATTAGTAAATTTCTTTAGAAATTTAAACAAGAGTTATAAAAACTTTTTGTTGGTAAAAATTCCATGACCATCTCTATTTCTATCATATTTCTAACGACCATCACTCATCAAAATTCTATATAGTTTGTCAATATGTAGTACTTTAAACAGGAATCATTCGTTTTTCATTTTACATTTTTTAATAAAATAAATAATAATAATAATAATAATAATAATAATAAAATCCAACTCATTTAAAAGTCCTCACGGTTATGCATGGGTGAATTACTTGGAATTTGTTATGTGCTTCCATGTTCATTTAAAAGTCCTCACGGTTATGCATGTATGGAACGCATATCAAAATTGATTTTTAAAATAAACAAGTTGATTCTAATCCCAATTAAAATTCCTCACGGTTATGAGTGGTTAGAAGATACTTGAATTCGTTTTTTTAAATAAAATTGGTATACTACTAATCTCATTTAAAAGTCCTAACGGTTATGCATGGTTGGTAGATATTCAAATTCCTGATATAAATATACCACAAATAGACACAACTGTATGGTTTTATATGATGACATCATTCCCATCATTCTAAAAGTGGAATATGCGCCTAACAATGTATTTATGATTTTTGTTTGATTTTTATTGAAATTTAATATTTATATTCAATTGAGTTTTAATGTTGGACTAATATCTATCACTTTATCTCCATTTTTCTAATATTATTATTCTTTTGCTGATAACAAAAGGGAGAGAAAAAAGTTAAGATTTTGTCAAATAAAATCAAGCAAAGGTCGAATATTTTCTATTTGCATCTCGGCTCATTTGCATATTTTTAATGGTATGCATATATGAAGGGGGAGCTTTGTGTAGAGAGGAAGCATTTAAATAAGGGGAGCAATTAGAGTATATCAATGATAAAATACATTTAACATATTCAAAATCTTAAATATATGTTTGTCATCATCAAAAGGGGGAGATTGTTGAATATGCGATTATATGATTTTTGTTTGATGATAATAACATATATATATTCGTTTAAATGTATTTGTTAATGTACTATCTTATTTTTCATAGATTAAATAAATATTTGCTGAATAAGATAAATAACATAGAATTTGAATTCAAACATAAAATTTATTCAACCAAATATTTATTACAATTTTCGAATAGTACAAATTTCAAGCTCTCACTATATACAATTTCAATTACAATACAAATTTTGATTACATCACAAATTTCACATTTACATTGCACCTCACTACATATCACTCATTCACTCAACTCGTACTGATCTTCAACTTCATTCCAATGTGAATCTAGCATCTGAGCAATCTGCAAAAATATACATTGAAGCAGTAAAATTGAAAATAAAATATTTTTGCAGTATAAAATAAAATGTGGATTTGAAAAATAATATTTGCCTTCGTTATTTGGGTTGTTCGTCATCATTTAATTTTGATTTCATCATACACGAACAGCTTGTGACATACACAGTGTATCACTGTATATGCCACAAGGCCGTGCACACCGATATATATACTTGATAAAATTACAGGGACAGGTGAGCACAGGTCAAACCCAAAACGCCGGGTTCAACTCAAGTGCAATAAAAATAATGTCACAATATCAGCACAAGGTCAAACCCGAGCTCCAAGCTGGATTCAATACAGGTGCAAGTTCATGAAATGATCAAGTTCAATATCATAGCAAAAAGTTCAAACCAAGTGGCAGTTTTGATCAACCAGCAGTATGAAAAAGGCTTGAACTCAAGTCTGTGCACAAATCAAACTACTATGAACAAGTGACAATATCAAGTCAATGCAGCAACCATAACAAATGCAACAGTGGATCAAATAAAGTGGATAGTACAACCCAATTCAACATGCTTAGTTCAAATGGTCAAGACAGCTACAACACAAATGCAAACTGCCTTGATGCATACATATGCCTAAGCAATACATGAACAAAGTAGTTAAGACATGCA
This sequence comes from Allium cepa, assembly GCA_030765085.1. NCBI lineage: Eukaryota > Viridiplantae > Streptophyta > Magnoliopsida > Asparagales > Amaryllidaceae > Allium > Allium cepa. The sequence continues at coordinate 1,055,316,826 of CM060932.1, forward strand.
CAAAAGAGATGAGCAAGTGCACCACGGACCATACAGCAAAGCCAATACACTAACACAAACAACCAAAGACTGCACATTCAAGTGCATGATCATGACAACTATGTCAGCAGCACATGCCTCAACATCAAAGGCATGATGAAGCCAGAAACAATGCAAGTGGAGACTCAAGTGATACAAGACCGAACCCAACATCAGCAACAATGAAATGGATATAAACAAAATACATGAAACTGCACCAAAGGAATGGCAACATGCATGCTACAGGTCTGAAACTCAAAGGCAAGCACAACTCTAACTGGAAGTACACATGAAGTATACAAACTACCAAACTCAAAGAAGCAAAAATCCAAACCAAGTTCAAGTCACATAAAAACAACTCAATGCAGCCTCGACCAAAATCAAAATGAAACAAACGCAACATGAAGGCCAGAGTGTGCAGTAACAATATACAAGACTACATGTACAAAGCATCAAGCATTACCAAGTAGAGTGTACATGAAACAAATATGCAAACTGCCTCGAATGGTACAAGTTAAAGACTGCAACACTACGGCAACTATAAGTGTATAGGTCTATGACAATATCAGGTGAAGCCACCAAAATTTTATATCAAGCTAGTTCGGCATCAGGTTGAAAACACATTGTAGGATAAAGCATAACCGAAGTCACCAACATATAAAACAATGAATCCAAAAGATGCAAACTTCAAAAGGTATCAGACTCGAAACAAAGATAAGTACATAAAGAATCCAAGTTTGTAAGCATTTCAAACATTGAAGTTCCAAACAGTATCAAGTTCGAACAAATCCAAAGCCGAGATAATACCAGCATAAGCAAGTGACACGGCTAGTTCGAAAAAGACAGAGGAGATTTCAAACTGCAGTTCTAAGTGACCAAAGTCAAAGTACCAAAGAATTCAAAGCCGTGGTAACCAAGAAATCACAACTTCAAAGCCGTTTAAATCAATGTAACAGTTTTGAACAAGTCATAAGAAACACGAAATCAACATCTCAATGCAATTCAATGTCGTGATGACCAAGAAATCAAACGAGTCAGAATCGAAGCCGTGTGAATCAAGCTACCAGAAAATATACGAATTTGAAAAAGTCAAAAATAAATCACAGCATTCGATCAAAATCGAACGGCAAGCCAAAAAATTATCAGACGAATTCAATGAGTACATACGAATGAAATTGTAGGGGATTAAACCCTATATAAACCTAATCATCATCGGCTACAAAGGCATTCGAGTTCAAGTGCAACAGAGAAGAATAAATCATACAACACGAATCAAAGTCGAGTACTGTATAAATCAAAACGGAAAAAACATACCAATTCACGCAACAATAGATCTCGACTTTGCAGCCACAAGCAATCACTGATAGAGGAAAATATTTGAAGCATCATCGACCAATTGAAGCGGCATCTTAAAGCCCTAATTTGCAAGAAAAGGAAAAAGGAACAAGCCGCCATTATACAGAGCAAAGAGGACCGATAACCATTGTTAATCAACGTATTTGGGCTGAAGCCATAATACAAAAGGAAAAAGGATTTAAATCTATCGCTTGTTTATTTTTGGGCCGGCCTAGTTTATAAAGGCTTTGGTTTATTTAAATTAGGGTTTATAGTTATTTTGTTTTTTATTGTATTTTACTTTTAAAAAACCATTGTAATTACTAGTCGTGTGACTAGGGGACAAACTACGTGGCGTAGTTTGAGAATTCGCAACTCACTGGTTGAGTTGTGGTAGGGTTTTGAGCGTAGAGTTAGGTTAGATAGTAGTGGGTGTCGTGAGTTTACGTGTGTAAGCGTGTGACTACTTAATTTCTAGTAGAAACCTTGGGGGCAGCACGTAGGCAGGTTTTGCTGAAGTTGGATAAATTCTGTGTCGTTCTATTTCTGCATTTAATATTCTGCTATTATCTGTACTGCTATAATTCTGATATATCTGTGTTGAAATAATTTTATAAGCTTCCGCAATAATTTTTATAATTAATAGCATCACCCTATTCACCCCCCTCTAGGGTGAAATTGATCCTACACTATTTGGAGTTATAGACTTTTTTGTAATCAATCGAGCGAGAAAAGGTGTGATTGTACCCTGGAAAATCAACCGGTGAACTTGTTGCCCTTAAAATCAAGTATCTCTACCCAGAGGATTGTGAATCTGGAACGGTGTACCTCGTGGCCTTGAAATCAATGGTGTAATTGTAAGAATTGATTTTGAAAGGAAAACTGTACTTGTGTTGCGGGACTGGATGTAGGGTAACTCCGAACCAGTATAAAATTCGGTGTGTTCTTTTCTTTATTGCTTTTACTTTATATTTGCATCTGTGTTTGATTCTATAATCATATCTGTGTCTGAATATTGCATACATTTGTGTTCAAATTAATATAAACTCAAAAAGAATTAGTAATTCCTTCAAACACTATTCACCTCCTCCTCTAGTGTTAATTTTAGCCTTAAGATCCATAATCCGCATTTCTCACATTTGGTATCAGAGCAAGGTTTTCAAAGTTTCAAAATCTGAATTTTGAAAAATTTCAAAATGGCTACCAACACTGGTACTGTTACTACTACCAACACTAGTTCTATTACCCCTGTCTCTAATTTATTGGTAGAAGGTCAGTCTACTGTCAGACCACCACTTTTTAATGGAAGTAACTATGTATATTGGGCATGTAGGATGAAGATATATTTACTATGTATAGGACCAGACACTTGGTATGTCACACAGACTGAATATTTTGAACCCACAATTGGTTTTGCACAGTGGACTGCTGAGCAAAAGACCGTCGCATAAAACAACTCTAAAGCTATGAATATTGTGTTTTGTTCACTTGATAGGAATGAATTTAATAGAGTGTCAGTTTGTAAGTCTGCATATGAAATCTGGAAAACTTTGCAAGTTACTCATGAAGGAACAAGCAAAGTTAAACAGACCAAAATTCCATGCTCACAAATCAGTTTCAATTATTTAAAATGATTTCTAATTAGTCTATTCCGGATATGTATAGTAGATTTCAGAATATTGTGCATTCTCTAATATCCTTGGGAAAGGAATTTTCGGAAGAAGATCAAGTCAGAAAAATCTTAAATTCTCTTACTCTAGAATGGGATTAAAAGGCACTTGCGATCGAAGAGGCAAATGACATCAGTACCTTAAAGATAGAAGAATCAATTGGAAATCTAATGTCGTTTGAAGTCCAAATGATTCGGAGAAGAGAAAGCAAAGCATCTGAAAAGAAATCAATTGCATTCAATGCATTGACCGATGGATTAGACTCAAACAACGACAATGATGAAGAGATAGCCTTTTTGACCAAGAACTTTCGGAAATTCCTGAAATACAGAAAGATGAATAATCTTAAAAGAAAAAACTATAAGAACTCTGGTAATCAAAATGTAGTGCCAAACTGTATCAAATGTTTCAACTGTGACGAACCAGGCCATATCAAAAGAGACCGTCTGCATCCAGATAAGCAAAGTCTTCCTATAAACAATGAATCCGTAACGAAACAAAAACGTGCATTTACTGCTACTCCAGATGACTCAGACTCATCCTTAAGCGATGATGACCAGAAGATAGATAATTCAAATATGTGTCTCACGGCAGTTCACGACTTCGATGAATTCAGAGAAACGGACCCAGAAAAATGTACACGTTTACAATACATTGGTTGACATTGCATGCTTAGGATTGGATGATTGGTTGATTTTGAATTGGTGTGTCGTTTGAATTTTAATTTTTATTATTTTATTTTTACTATTATTTTATTATTATTTTTATTTTTAAATAGTATCATAATATTTTATGGAATATACTATAATTCTAGTAATATACCAGATATGTATAGACATTTAAAATAATATATATATATATATATATATATATATATTAGAATATTTAAGAGAAATAAATCATGAAAATTCAGAGACACCTGTCGACAACGGCCCCACTCGTTGTCGATAAGGGTACAGAAATTTAAAATTTGAATTTGAATTCAAATGTTGAATTTCCCTCCATCTTTTCACTTAATTCAAGTCTTTGAAAAGTCACCTTTTGACCAGAGAACCTGTCCCTTGAGAACCTATTTATTTACTATCTCTTATCACAACTTGTCACTTTCATTTTCAAATTCAAACTCTTCTTTCAAAATATCAAGCTCTCCACTCTCCACTCTAATGGCTTCTTCAAGCAACCCTTCCACAATGAGACTTTCCAGAAATATAAAAGAGCAACTTTTCAATAATCCGGAGGCTATAAAAGCATATATCAACTATGTTAACTATGGAAAAGTCCATCCTGGAAAGTTTTCTTTATCTCAATATTTCTCTACTTATGAAATCGATTCCGTTTTTGCAAATAACCAAGTTGTTGGTCTTGTTGTTGCTTCACAAAATGACTTTGTTTATTATCCAAACCTTGTTAAAATTTTCTATGTAAATCTCAACCGTGAATTTTATAATGGAAATGATGATGAAATTTGGAGTAGTGTCAAAGGCAATAGAATCATCTTAAATTGTGATGTTTTGGGTACCATTCTCAATTGCAAGAGCACGGGAATGGATCTTTCTAGTTTTAATATCGATGAAAATGATCGTGAGACATTTCATTACATTTTCGAAGGAAATGATAACTTTGAATTCATAAATTGAAACTTCCGACCAAAAGCTAGAATTGTTAATCTTCTTTTACAACATATTTTGACCCCAAGATCGGGGAGTTTTAACAATCCAACTTCAAAAGTTTGCAAAGCGCTTTTTTCTATTTTTGGAAGTTATGATATTAATTGGACGCAAGTTATTTTGGATGAACTTCGTCTCAAAAAATTTGAAATGGGTGAAAACACTTTGTATCATGGAATCTATCTCACTCGGATTTTTAATTATTTTGAAGTAGATTTCAAAGGAGAAGAATTTGTTTCAAGAAAAGTTTTTAATCACTCAAACATTTGTCTTATGAAAATTCCATATGTTTTTCAACCATATGAGACTCTTGCCGAAAAGGAAGAGCGTTTGGCTCATGAGGAAATGGAAGAGGAGGAAGAAGAAGGGGATGAAAGGGAAATTGAAGAAGAAGAAGAAGGTGAAACATCCTGGGAAAGTATTGACTGTCCCTCTAATCCAACCAACAAAACCTTACTCAAAAACCAAAAGACCATTGTTGAGAATCAACGCACTCTTAAACGGTCCGTTAGTAAGAAATTGGATAAAATGTCATCCAAGATGAACAAGTTTTTCTCCAAAGTCAACAAGAAGCTTGGATTATCTTCATCTTCGTCATCCTCTAACTAGTTCTACCTCTTCACGTCATGTTATATTGGTTTTAGTTTGTTTTGATTTGAATGTTCGTGTAGTTCTTAATGTTTAATCGTTGTATCGTTCTATTATGAAATGAAAGTGAATTACTTTTCTGTTACTAGCTTATCCTATCTCTAGAGTAAATGTTAGTATATTATATAAATATATATATATACACACACACACACACACAATTATTTACAGAATCAAAATGAATCATCAAAATTAACTGACCCTTGTCGACAACCCCCCAGAGACCTTGTCGACAAGTACTGGTCAGAAATGACTTTTCATTTGAAATTTGAAATTTGAATAACTACCTTGTGTCTATTCATTTCAAACGAATTTATACACCTACAAATACAATTTCTTCCAGAATTCATCACTCAAAATCATTTCTTATCTACATTATCTATATTTCTTCTCACAAACTCAAATATGACCGATCCAATTCATAGTTTGACCAAGAATCTTGAAGAAACCCTTAATTCTTTCAAAAATATTATTTCTTTCATTCTTCGTAATCAGCGACACTTAGAGTTGAGTCAAATACAGATGATCAAGGAGCAAGAAAAGCATTTCGATATGATACGATGGATGATTTCCTCCCTGCACAAAAATGATAATGAAGCATATCCTCTAGTCTCTCTTACCAATGAAAATGAAAATTGGGATGCCTTAAAGCAGAACCTATATTTGGAGAAGAAGGATGGGTGGAAGTTTCTCGTAATGTTTGATTTTATTTGATTGCTTTGTTTGATTTGAATTGATTGCTTGGATTGATTTGATTTGATTTGGTTTGGTGTGGATTGATAATTGGTTCAAAATATAATATGTATAATATTTATATAATCTTTGACTAGTTATCATGTCTATCAGTATAATTATCTCTTAATCTATCTATTATATACTCCATCATATATTTTATTAATGCACGTACTTTAGTACAAGAATAAGGGGGAGTTATAAAGTTTGGAGTTAGTTTTTGTTGATGATAAAGGGGAGAAGTATAAAATAGGATAGTTAGGCATAGATTAAGGGGGAGTTATTAGGATAGAAGTAATATTTTATAAACAAAGGTTGTCATAATCAAGAAGGGGGAGATTGTTAGTCCCTGAGAAATTGGTTTTGATGACAACAACCTTAGAATAAGATTATAAAATATAAATACTAACATTATTGTTTAGATATATATGTATATGCAGGATATATATACAGGTACCAAAGAATGAAGACTATACAGTATAGAGATTTAAGAATTGATAAACTCAAGATCGAAGATATCAAGATTCAAGACTCATGAGTATCAAGATTATCAAGAGTTCAAGATTTCAATATAAGTAATTTGTTTAGGAATTTTGTTAAAACTCCTAGAAAAGCACTGACACCTTAAAATCCATTTTATTCGTGAAATGGAATCCACTTCGAGCCCGTTAAAGGGATGGAACCCTAAGTAGGATGGAACCTACGAAAAATATAGTGGAACATTGTTTTGTATCCACTAACTTTTATTCAAATGTTTTACAAAATTATATCTTATTTTCAAAATGATTTCAAAATTTTCTTTTTTAAATCAAAAACATTCATCCTGGTTTTAAATTACTTTCAGCCTCAAAATAATATTTATTTTCAATATCAAATTATCCTTGGTTTTAAACTATCTTTTAATTATAATATATTTAACTTTTAATATTTATACTTAGATTTAAATATAAAATTATAGTAAAATTTTATATGTACCAAAATATTATTCTCTATACTTATTTATGTATTTTAACTATAGTTAAGTATATTTATAAAGTTTAAAATAGTTTTAATACAAGAAAGAAGTTATTTTCAAAGAAAAACAAATTACCAAAAATAATTTAGGCCTGTCAACAACCCAAGGAACCCTTGTCGACAAGGTGACAGTTTATTTCAAAAGTTTGAATTTCAAAGGAAGTTTCTATTCGTCATATCCTTTCATGAATGGAAATGACTGTTGTTCTACTATAAACATGGGCTATTTTAAATGAATTTACGTTCATATATTCTCTGATTTCACTCCTCTTCTTCTTCCATATTTCTTTATATACATTTTTACCTTTACTCTGCCGAAATCACCATTGAATCTAAATAGATCATCTCTGGTTTGATTCTCTATCACTATCTCAACAAGGTCCCAGTGCTATTCAGAGTTATAGACTTTTTTGTAATCAATCGAGTGAGAAAAGGTGTGATTGTAGCCAGGAAAATCAATTGGGTGAACTTGTTTCCCGTAAAATCAAGCATCTCTACCCAGAGGATTATGAATCTGGAGTGGTGTACCTCGTGGCCTTGAAATCGAGGGTGTAATTGTAAGAACTGATTTTGAAAGGAAATTCGTACTTGTGTTACGGGACTGGATGTAGAAACTCCAAACCAGTATAAAATTCGGTATGTTCTTTCCTTTATTGCTTTTACTTTATATCTGCATCTGTGTTTGATTCTGTAATCATATATGTGTCTAAATATTACATACATTTGTGTTCAAATTAATATAAACTCAAGAAGAATTAATAATTCCTTTAAACACTATTCATCCCCCTCAAGTGTTAATTCTAGCCTTAAGATCCGTAATCCGCATTTCTCACAAATTAATGTTCTTTTCTACTTATATGCTCACTTTTTTCTTATGCTAGTTGCTTAGTTTCATTTTTTATGCAAGTAGTTTAGTTTTATTTCATTTTAGTTAGCTCTCTTTTTACTTTGCTCTCTTTTTTCTCTTGTTTTTATTTTATGTTGAATGTTATGATTGTTGATATGTTAACAAATATAAGAGATTAAAACCCTTAATTTAGGGGTAATGAAGCCTCTAATTATGTAAATTCAACATAATTTGATAATTAATGATCTCTTTTTGTGCTTAGTGGAAAAATGGAAGTTTATATGATTTAGTGTTTCATGTTGAATTTGATAGTCTATGTTGTTCATAACAAATAGGCTAGGCTTAAACACATTATTCTCAAATTGCCTCTTCATCCAAATATGATTATGACAATGTAGTGAAATTAAATCAAATTTGATGGTCTATATTTCTAATCAATAGTTAATAGGCCATGCTTAAAATATATTTTATTTTCAACTTTATTGTCATTTTTCATGGGAGTTAATAAGTATTTTAAGGGGTGTGTTATAGTTTGATCGGTTATATTGGGCTAATTAATAGCATAAATATTCCTTACTTATGATAAGCACATCAATTAAATACACTAATGACACGAAAAGAGAGATCATAGTTTCATGTTGTGTTGATTTATGTGATCTAGAGAGTGGATTTGTCTCTAAATTGCCTTCACACTCTCATATTTTTATCCATTTTCTTTTGTTAGTTTATTTACATTTTTCTAGCTTAAAAACATCTCACAATTCTTGGTTTAATTTGATTGAATAGAAATTATTAAAATCTAAACAATTCCGTACGGATTGACCCGTACTCGCCACGTACTAGCATTGTATGTAATGCGCTGGCGGTTACTTTTAATTAAAATTCGATCAGCTATTTTCCAATCCGATGGACATTTAGCTGGTTTGAACCGCTACCCATAGAACCTTCGGCCTTAGATCTTTATTTGAAAGTCCTTCGGCAAAATATGGTATTATACATGCCCCCAAAAAGTAACATTGCTTATGTGCAAAGTGGATTTTGAAAGTATAATTATGATTTTCTCTAGAATATTGTGCTTATGAAAGGAATGAACATATCTCTTCTGTGCACTTAGTTCTACTGACACGCGGTATGTTCTAAGTGGCTTTATGAAAAGGCGACTCCTTTTTTTCTACGCAATGCCTATTTAAATTCCATTGTTGCTGCTTTTAGGAAAATAAATACTTTTATATTCGAATGGCTATTGGAACGTGCAATTATGATTTTTCTTTATTACATCTACAGAAGTATAATTATTAATCAATTCTTCTTCTTCATTTACTTACCTTCTATATTAAATCGGATTAAAGTATTCCTAAAATATCTTCCACTTTACCACGCTTACTACTGAAATCGACATTAAATCAGTGAGTTTTTAGCCTTTTAATACTAGTCTTACTGATTTATTTGTGCTTTTAATATGTTTTGTCAATTCTCATAAGCCTCCAGTTGGGTTAATAGCTTATTGAAACTCTATTCAAATTAATCTTATTGATTACATGTCATTTCTTTTGGTTTTACATGAATTCGTAGTTTTATTATGATTTTTTCTCACATTAAGCCTTAATATGTATGCATAATTAGGGGTAAATGAATTTGAATTGTTTTTGGTTAGTTCTCTTGCTATACTTAAATGGATTCCCCTTAAAAATTTGTGATCTTTAATTGATAATTTAGTATATTAGTGCAAACTTGTAGTTGTATTCACTTAATACTGATCATGACCATTCATTTTCACTTAAAGATTATGAGATATTCATAATATTTTAAGGTTTGCCTAAATTTTATACTTTTGATTCTCACTAGACATTGGGATATTATTCAGCTTTGACAAGGTAGGATAAATTATAAGTGGTTCGCCATACTAGAGGGTATTTTGTTTGGATTGTGGAATATTTATCAAATGGAGTTTCCTTGCCTTTATACCATTTCTTTGTGGACCTCATACAGTGTTATAGCCTAAATTCTTTCTAGGTACCTCCAGTTTGGTAAAACACCATTTTGGCCATAAAAGTAATGTACCATTTTCGAGGGTATGAGGTATTGTCACACAACGAGATAATCTATATTTTTGATTTGCTTGATTTAAAAAATACAACTCTAGCCCTACTTACTACTTCAAATCCAAATGTAACAACCCCTTAAAAGACCTATTAGTAAAATTATGGCAGAGAAATGGTTTTACGTTCAGTCCACAGATCCTTGAATCATCACTACCTTTCCCGTAGCTAGTAAGTTTCCATTTTTGACATTTGTATTTCACATTCCATAGATTTACCATATGATTCTAACTAACCTTTTTTATTTATATAAAAACTTGAAAAGACGGAGTCTTCTGAAATATTCAAATTTTGTTTAAAAAACATTTTATCCCTCTCGATAGTCTGGCCCAGAAGGCATTTTGTACTAACTACTGAAAATCTTAGAGGGTGCGGCCTTACTTTACTCCACTACTTCTTTCAAGCGTTATGCCCTAGGGACTTCATAATAAAGGACCACTCTGGTCATGCAAACTATGATGGCCATAAGAAAAAGAAGTAGGATCAGCCTGTCAAACCCAAGGTTTAAACTCATAGTACTTCTATTTTTAGCCCAGAGCCCAAGGGTAGTCCTCAGATTTCTATCTTTAGGACTTAGCTATTTGTACTTTGGACTGCGTTTACTACCGTGCAATAGTTTTATGTTTAATGATTTATACTTACATTTTGGTATTCATTTGTAGGTATGGATCACCTACCTATTGGCGTCCTTCTCTTAGGAAAGAAAATCAAAAATTAAAAGTCCAATAGACAATCTTCTAGTCAAAAATTCCCTACATAGATAAAGGGTGCATTGGGGACATCTAAAAAGCACAAGGTTACTCCTACCGAAAAAGTGGTAGAAGCATCTCCAAATTTTCCTTTTTAACATAAAACTTCCAAATATTCTAGACCTCCACGTCTTTTGCCTTTGGGACTAAGGGCGTTGAATGTAACCAACGGACCATTGACTCAAGGCTTGTTGAGGTTATATCCAAAAATAAAACCAATGTTCCTTCTTCTACCCAAGCGCACTAAATATACTGGGAGTTCAGTCTCTAAGATGCCCTTCGAGTAAGTATAGCTATAGTAACTATACTTTAAACATTTTAATTAATAAATTTCATTATACCATATTGTAATATGTATACCAACCAGATAAATGCAAAGCTCTCGATCCTTCAACTGGATTTGAGAACGAGAGAGACCTTCGAGGAGGACGAAGAAACTAAAGAAGTGGTTTCCAAACTTCGCAAAAAGATTGGAGGCCAAATGAAGAGGCAGAAGCCAAGGCATCCTATGATGCAGATGACCTTAAGCTAACTGAGGACATGAACGTTAAAGACTCTAATATCTTCAATCTCATTGAGGACCACGAGCTTGGGATAATAATATAAGAAGGTAAACTAAAGATGTAACGACCCAATTTTTCGACGCTCGAAAGTCGACATCAATACGTCCACTGTATCAAATGCCGAACAATTGAATGTCCGAAACCGAACCGTTAGGGTTAAAGAAGAAGAAGATAGAAGAAGAAATGGAAACAATAACATAATCTCACATTTCACAGCAGAACAATATATAATAGATAAATGAATAATCTTTAAAACAAAGAATTACATCTGTTTATACACACATCATCAGAGTTTACAACAACACTGGCATTTATACTAACTTGACAACATGAAAAAAAATTGACTTGCACCAACCCAAACGCAGCGGACACTACATAGTATAAGTGATACGCTTCGCCATCCAGCTCGCTCCTGATCTCCACAACATACTTTCCCAACTTCGCTCCAAAACAACTGATAACCTGACTCTAGGCTGCCGTGTGGAAAATTATGAGCATCTAGAGTTTAGAATGGAACAATAAACTCCAGGTCAGTCATGGGACTGGTGTGAGATCTTAAAAATAGTTATTTTCATAGAGAAAATAAAAAGAAACCTGTTATGCTTTTTGAAAATGAAACTAGCATAAGGCCTCCCGCCACACACACAATGCAAACGCAGAGTTGGATGAGATTTCTCCTTATAATAGTCAAACATGCTTGATACGTAAAATCCTTTTGATATTATTATTAGTGCATAGTGCAGAAAAACATTTCGAAAGTATAATATTAATCTTAGCAGGCGTAGACATTTCGTACTATGCCTACTATAGCTACCAATTAAACGGCGGGTCACCACCATAAGTAAAAGGCAGGTTATACAACTAAAACTGTACATGGCTCATATTGTTTCTTTGGATTTCGAACAAATGGTCTGGCTAAGGAACTTCCTATTGCCACATGGGTACGCCTCTAGAGGGCCGCCCGAAGAACTTAACCAGCTCTCTGCCAACACAAGGTCGAGTTACCTCACGCTTCCGTTGCAATGAAGCTGTAACATAGATAACTCCACACACGAGTATGCCATCCCCTGGTCGTTACCGACCTTTATCCGAGGATCCTCAACCATAAAGCAACAACCACAAAGTAATAAATTTGCAGCAATCACATTGGTTAAATATCTAGGCTCCATACCATGATACCACCTTTTTTCAGAAGGAAATGGACAAACTATGAGGGCACAACCCTCAAAACAACAACCTTGCTGCATTCTTCCTGTCTCGACCAATCCCGGGGTGTGAGGTCCGACGAAGTCTCATCCAAAAAGCTACGCTTTTCACAAAAGCCATGCTTCGATCAACAAATGATCAACAACACTTTGTATGCAACATTACCAAAATGGGAATGTATCACTAGTAAGTATCAACTACATAACCTCTGAGCTCGTACGTCTTAGAGAAGGGTGTTAAGCTAAGAGAATAAATTCTCCATCACCAACAGAAATGTATTTGATAGAAACCACCTTTACATCTCAAAGTGAAACATCAGACACACATCAATAAAAGTTCGTTCCGGGATCGAACGGAACCGAAGGCACTTTAAAGAAGCCCTTGCAAATCCGGATATTCACTAATCACGTTCGGACTCCCCATCACAAAGGGTGATAAAATCCATATAACGGAGCAACTCAGTGCAGAGAAATTCGACAGGTAATCCTTTTATTTTCGAAAATACCCGGTCTTCAACGCCATCTTCAAATGCAATCCCATTTCGTCGTATCATTATTCGGAATAGGTTTTATGACACAAAGTCCTCTCCCGGCTAATCCGAATAACGAGCGCTTATTTTAAAAATAAGTGTTATATTCAGATTTCAAGTAAATCACACCAAATTTCCACTTTGATCTTTTAAACAAAAGATCCATCACAAAGATTCGATGTGGTTATCGAATATCCATTTAGAATCCGACCCCCGATCGCATCGAAATTCAAACGCCGTTTAAAGGCCAATATCGATAATCGGTTATCTAACTATCAAACAATATTCACAACAACCACCGAGATTTAAATAATTTTTTCCTAATTTTTTATTTTCCAAATATCTTCGCAAGATATAATTTCACATTTCAACCCTTTGAAAACAAATTTCAAATCACTTTCCTCACGCAGAATATATTTTCAAATATTTATTCATTTCTACTGAAAATTGGCCGAGTTCAAATACTTTAAAATAATTTAAATTGCTTATCCAGAATATACTTGGAAACATTTAGAATAAATACTATTTCTAAACACTTATTTAAATATTAGTTATGAAAACATTATACCAATATCTCTTATAAAACTTTAAGTCCAAACTAATTTTAAAATAAATTTAGTAGATAGAGTATAAATACTTAAATAACCATTTTCTAAATCGAATATCAATTAAATCCTTAAATAATCACTTCTATAATTAATTAAATATATCTTTACTTTAAAGATTTTCAAAACAACTTAAGAAAAATAATTTCTCTGAAACATACTTTTAAAATCAACTTTAGAATTTTTAATTCATAATTGAAAGCTATTTTTAAAAAACATACTCGGATTTCCAGGGAAATTACACTTTCCATTTCAAAATGGTCAATTAAATCAATTAATAAATCCTTTTCAATTTATTTTAAATTTACATTCCAATTCCGTAAATTTCTTTCCACACTTAAAAATAAACCAATATTTATTTTTTTTTTAAATTTCCTTTTCCTTCACAAATTCCTATTGTGAATTTAAATTTCCAAATATCCACTAATATACGATTTTCAAATCGATTTCCAAATATTCACTTTCAAACACCAAATCAATTTTCAAATTAATTTTCAAATTTATTTTCAAACACCAAATCAAATCCCAAATTAATTTCTAAATTTATTTCCAAACACCAAAACAAATCCTAAATTGATTTCTAAATTTATTTCCAAACACCAAATCAATTTCCAAATTTATTTCCAAACATCAATCAGTTTTCAAATCAATTTCCCAAAGATTTATTTTTAAACACCAAATCAATTTTCAAATCAATTTCCCAAAGATTTGTTTTTAAAAACCAAATCAATTTTCAAATTGATTCTAAAATTTAGTACCTTTTAAAATAAATCCCTTTATTAAAATCTTTTTCCATATTTTGGAATTAATTCGATAAGATTTCACAAATCAATTTTTTAACCCTTTTAAATTCCTTCTTTTAAATTCACCTAATCCTTTAAAATGAATTTACCTAAAATTTTCTACTTAGATTTCCGAAAATCCAATTTTATATTTCTGGTATCCTACGATACCACAAATATATTCGGCTGAATTATAGCCATCAATAATTTCAATCACAAATATAATCATACACAGATTATAAATAAATCAACACACAACATTAAAACTAATTCAAATATTTGAGGAATTCAGCTGGATCCCTCCAACCTGTTTTCCTACACCTACAGATGTTAGCACAATAATTAAATACCAATTCCACTTTGAGATGGAATATCGTGGTATATGGGATTATATAAAATCATACGCTATTATGCGGCGCATAGGGCCCATTCGCTATATAATGCGGGAAATCAATCACTCCCAATATATATATACACACACTACTATATATACTACCACATCCAAACAGTCAATCAATAACTGAAATTCAAATTTTAATTTGAGTGAGAAGATCTCACCTTTGCTTTTCATTTTGCTATCCATTTCCATATCGATTATTTCTTCATGGTTTCCGACCTTGTATAAATATTTATGCAATTCATTAATATTCAAAATAATCGAAAAATCAATTTTCATTTAGTATTTTTAGTTATCCAATGATTTTATTTTAAACCAATTTCTTTTAATAAATTTATTTAACTAAAAAATTAAATTTAAAACTAAATTCCCTTTAATAATTCTTTTTAGTAACTTAAATAGTTTTAGATAAGTGAAATAATAATCAACTATTCATTGATATGTTTTAAACTTAAATAATATTTAAATAAAAAAAATGTTTAGAATTAAACTACCTCAACTCGAACAGGAAACCACAATCAACGAGCTTCAACTCGATATCCTAACCGCGCCATTGACGAGCTCGCACCACTGCTAGTCACCAGCACCAAGCCCTGTTCCTCTCTTCGCTAGGCCACCACTTCTCTTTGCTGTCGCATATGCAACCACAGACCGAGCCCTGTCCAAGCAGCCACCAATGGACGATGCAGCGATTACATCGATCAACCACCTTGCACTCGCATGTGAAACCCTAGCCGAGCACAAAAGAACATCGGCCTCTACTTGAAGCCACGAATTCAATCGCGCTTCCATCTGGCTTTGAATCGAAGTCAACATCGAATCCGCCCTCCCAGGCCACCGCGCGACCTTATTGCGATGTCGCTGTCGCCCACTTTCCCCTTTATGCATGTGCGCGCGGTCGCGACCACTGCTTCAGCCTTTGCCGCGCATGCTACTGATCCATCCCCGCCTCGTTTGCCCTCGATTTCGATTTTGTTTGATTCGATTTTTTTTTTGAAAAAAGAAAGAGCGACCATAGCTTCATGATTTACAATATGCGAATAACTGAAGAGGGAAAGGAACGAATTTGGTATGAAGAGCCTCGGCCATTGTTAGATTAAAATGAAGTCAAGAATTCCTTTCTATTTTCTTTGTTCGTTTTTTTCTTAATCTGCTACTTTACGTTAGTTTTCAAAAAGCACGTGTGTACAATTTTTCAGAGAAAACGAAACAAGTGTTGTTTTAGAGGACACATGTTTGAAGAAACGTGTAATTTGCCTTGTAAAATTATATTAAAATAAACATATACATTTTAAATTTATTTAAATTTAAATTGCTTCGATAAACGCAACTCAAAATCTCTATCTCCAATCGAGACATGCCGCCAGGCGTTTATAATGTTATACACCTATTCCGAACGCAATGGAAGAGGTTCCGAGTCCAAATTCGATCGTATGAAGAAGATAGCTTTTGGACCCATTTAGCGAATTGAATTATCGATTTAATTTCAGCGCGTTTGCTTACCGTACGATCACATAACTCCGAGTGCTACGAAAATTGAAATCCGATAATAACACAATATTACGGATCCAATGGAACTAGTTTCGTCGAATTCCGAGACTGTGCCTCGGATGGCTATTTTTAAATTTCGATTTAAACGATAAAATATTAAAACTGAACAAATCACTTTCAAATTAAATTCTAAAGCTTCCATTATCTTTAGTATTGTAAATGTAAATTTTCTAAGCCTTTGAAATATTTTTAATCTGCTTAAAAATCAAGATTCAATATTTACCCAACTTTAATAAATTAAATTCATTAATTTTAATTGCCAAATTCATGTTTATATTTGAAGTTCAAGTTAAAATAACTTCCAAATATTTAAAATCAATTAAATATTTTCAATTGTGCTTCCTTACAGTAGTAATCAACATTTAAGACAGCTGTGGATAAAAATGCAGCTGCTTTACATTCTTGGTACTTATCATGACACTACAGTTTGGAACATGAAGCCCCATACTATTAAAGAAGTTTACAACCAAGTCACTGCCACTACACCTTTGCCTGCATCAAAATGGAACACTATAATCTGGTCATCTGATTCTCAACCAAAAGACAATTTGATGCTTTGGAAAGTTTTAAATCAAGCTTTGCTGAGGCATGGGATGCACACAGCAGTGTTTGTTTTGTGACCTAGAAGAAGAGACACCACATCATATATTTTTTGACTGCTCTGCTCTTCAATTTCTCATACTTAGAATTGGAATGAAAGCTGGTCATTGTTTTCCTTCTGCAACCTCAAGTGCTGTGTGGGAAGATTTCCATAATACTGCCAAGAAGAAAGATGTAATGGGTAGGCTGCTTGCTGTGTGCTTGAAAATATACATGAAAGTCATTTGGAGGGAAAGAAATGCAATATTTTTTGAAAATCAAAGGAAAAATGGGGATGAACTCTAGCATGAAGTGAAGAATGCAATTCATTGCCAATTGAAGTACTGTGAAGCAGTTTTCAACACTGAACAGTTGCTAGCCTGGGAATGAATTTGTTTCATTTCTTATTTTCTTTGTTTGTTTTTGTTTTGTTGTTGTTGTACCTTCCTTGTAATCTCTTTGTTTCCTCTGTAACTTTTATTGTATTTGCAATAAACTGGTAGGGGACCAGTTAACCCCGCTGGCTTTGCCAAAAAAAAAAAAAGAATGATCCATAACCCGTTTATCATTTTTCCAACCCAAATAGTTCTATCAACTTGCCAAAGCAAATCTTTTATTAGAGCCCTATTATCATTTCATCTAACCTTCCAAAATCTTCCATAACTTCCAAACAATATTATCTTCTTAACAATTCAAATTTTAAAATTTTAAAATTTCTCAAATTTTTTCTAAATTCTTAAATTTTCGAAAAATTTCACCAGCGTCTCCTTTACGCGGCTAGCTCGGTACAACTACAAAATGCCACAACTGACCCCCAAATTTGAAAAGAAAACAAAAAGCCAAGTGGCTAGACAAGAAAATCATTAAATTTCATACTAAAATTCAAATACATACCTTTTGTCGAGCAATTAAATTTATCTTCTAATATCAAAAATCCAATTCCATTTTCCTTTATGACATATGTACATCTACTGGCCATAATATTTAACTACAACTTTCAAATTTATTTTGCACATCCTTTTACAAAAGTTTCCATATTCATTAAATCCCGTACGATATACTTATATCATTCGTACCCAATATCAATTTTGATCGCTCACTCGATCACACAATTTCACTTCCGAACTAGTATCGTCCACCCGACTTTCTAGTGCGGACACAGATTTGGTTTCTTGATCAGAAACCATTATTCTCCTGGTATAGCCGTAAACTATGATAGAGAATTTTCAGAATCAACCAAAAATCCATATCTAGGTTCGCCTTCGAAAATCGAGTGAAAAATCCTAACTCGGATCGATATAATTATCTCAAAATTATGTGCTCGAATTCTGGATCAAATCGTTATGTGAAAATAATATACGTATATCTTACGTATTAATTCCAACTGATTATTAGATATATCAATTTTCTTTTCCTTTATTCACATTGATTTTCATTTCACTTATTCACAATCATCATTTCGCAACTTTCAATTGAATCTTTATTCACTTATTAACTTTGTATACTTCCAAAATCAAATTTACTTAAGAATTACACCATTCGTCTTCTTAAGTTCGATACAAGTATTTTGCATACTTCCTATATTTATTTTCAATTTGCCACTTTGGTTAATATCTACTTATATTTAAACTGGACCTCCAATTCCATATGGATTCAATTTATTTCAAACCATACTTAAATTGTCATTACTTCAATTAGTTTCACTTACTAATTTCATTTTAATACTTTGCTTCAATCAATCCAACTTGACAGATATTTCCATTTTACTTTGTTTATCACAAATCAAATTCAATTTTTATTCAAATTTAAAGCTTCGATAAGTTTTCCAACTTATTTACATTTCACACTTAATTTAATTTTAGCTTCTTTCAAGTTAGATTTTATTCTAACAATTTTAAATTTATAAGTTGCCAAACTCAATTATTCTATAAATATTTTATATAGGATTCCAGAGTCTTTCCGTCATTAAAAATCATTTTTTTTGAAATCAATTCAAATTATCATTTGAATTTCCAAAACCCAAACCAAATTTTGCAAACAACTTCAATTTAAAATATTTTGTAGCAATTCCTCTTTTGGAATCTCGAAAATGAACACCGATGATGCCGCGATCATCATCGGAATTATTTTCCAACAACCGAAAAGAGTTTAGCGCTTTTATCCCTCCAAAACGTTTTTCCAAAACCTTTTGAAAACCGTTTCCAAACTCCAAGGGATTGAATTTCCAAAATTTCCAAATTTCAAATCCTTTCAAAAACATTTTCAAATATTTCTCTAGAATTCTATTTCAAATTATAAATCACATTTACAATTTACATTTACAAATCCCATTTGTATATGGATTTTATTTCTTAACCTTTGGTTATGTTTTCAATTTCTTATTTAATAATCAATGATAATAATTTAATGTTATCACTTCCTAACAATCAAGCAACCATATGCTATAATAATTTACAAGAAATTATTCCTTTTATATACAAAAATAATTTGGGTAAAATTATTTCATTTACCTCATTTTAAAATAATATTGTGTCGAATTGTTCTGTACAAGTGTTCATAGATTTCTATCAATAATGTTAATTACTCGTATTGACCGGAATCCATATACCACTCAACAAACCAATCATCACAATATAAAATAATTTTATATTCACAAACAAATACGTGCTCATATCTATTATTACGCTCAAACTCATTCTAGAGTACTACTGACTCTATCTCTAATGAGTAATCCCCACCAGAGCCAAGGCTGTCGCTTAACCAATTGCTCTGATACCACATTGCAATGACCCAATTTTTCGACGCCTGAAAGTCGACATCAATACGTCCACTATATCAAATGTCAAACAATTGAATACCGAAAAACCGAACCGTTAGGGTTAAAGAAGAAGAAGATAGAAAAAGAAACAAGAACAATAACAGAACCTCGTATTTCGCAGCGGAACAATATATAATAGATAAATGAATAATCTTTAAAACAAAGAATTACATCTGTTTATACATACATCATCAGAGTTTACAACAACACAATACAACACTGGCATTTATACTAACTTGACTACATGAAAAAAAATTGACTTGCACCAACCCAAACGCAGCGGACACTACATAGTATAAGTGATGCGCTTCGCTATCCAGCTTGCTCCCAATCTCCACAGCATACTTTCCCGACTTCGCTCCAGAACAACCGATAACCTGACTGTAGGCTGTCGATGTGGAAAATTACGGGCACCCAGAGTTTAGAAAGGGAACAATAAACTTTAGGTCAGTCATGGGACTGGTGTGAGATCTTAAAAATAGTTATTTTCATAGAGAAAATAAAAAGAAACCCGCTATGCTTTTGGAAAATGAAACTACCATAAGGCCTCCCATCACACACACAATGTAAACGCAGAATTAGAGGTTTTCACAAAAGCCATGCTTCGATTAACAAATGATCAGCAACACTTCGTATGTCACATTATCAAATTGGAAATGTATCACTAGTAAATATCAACTACATAACCTCTGAGCTTGTACGTCTCAGAGAAGGGTGTTAAGCTAAGAGAATAAATTCTCTGCCACCAACAGAAATGTATTTGATAGAAACCAGCTTCACATCTCAAAGTGTAATGTCAGACACATCCATAAAAGTCCGTTCCGGATCGAACGGAACCAAAAGCACTTCAAAGAAGCCCTTACAAATCCGGATATTCACTAATCACGTCCAGATTCCCCATCACAAAGGGTGACAAAATCTCTATACCGGAGCAACTCAGTGCAGAGACATTCGACAAGTAATACTTTTGTTTTCGAAAATACCCGGTCTTCAGCGCCATCTTCAAATGCAATCCCATTTCGTCGTATCATTATTCGGAATGAGTTTTATGACACAAAATCCTCTCTCGGCTAATCCGAATAGCGAGCGCTTTTTGTAAAAATAAGTGTTATATTCAGATTTCAAGTAAATCACAACAAATTTCTACTTTGATCTTTTAAACAAAAGATCCATCACAAAGATTTGATGTGGTTTTCGAATATCCATTTGGAATCCGACCCCCGGTCGCATCGAAATTCAAATGCCGTTTAAAGGCCAATATTGATAGTCGATTATTTAATTATCAAACAATATTCACAACAATCATAAAGATTTAAATAATTTTCCCCCAATTATTTATCTTCAAAATATCTTCGCAAGATATAATTTCACATTTCAACCCTTTGAAAACATATTTCAAATCACTTTCCTCACGCGGATTATATTTCCAAATATTTATTCATTCCCACTGAAAATTTGCAGAGTTCAAATACTTTAAAATAATTTAAATTGCTTATCCAAAATATACTTGGAAACATTTAGATTAAAAACTATTTCTAAACACATATTTAAATATAAGTTATGAAAACATTGTACCAATATCTCATATAAAACTTCAAGTCCAAACTAATTTTAAAATAAAAATAGTACACAGAGTATAAATACTTAAATAGCCATTTTCTAAATCGAATATCAATTAAATCTTTAAATAATCACTTCTATAATTAATTAAATAAATCTTTACTTTAAAGATTTTCAAAACAACTTAAGAAAAATAATTTCTTCAAAACATCCTTTTAAAATCAACTTTAGAATTTTTAATTTTTAATTGAAAGCTACTTTTAAAATCCATACTCGGCTTTCCAGGGAAAATACACTTTCCATTTCAAAATGGTCATTTAAATCAATCAATAAATCCTTTTCGATTTATTTTATATTTACATTCCAAATCCGTAAATTTCTTTCCACACTTAAAAATAAACCAATATTTATTTTTAAAACAAATTTCTTTTCCTTTATAAATTCCCATAGCGAATTTGAATTTTCAAATATCCACTAATATACGATTTTCAATTCAATTTCCAAATATTTACTTTCAGACACCAAATCCGTTTTCAAATTGATTTTCAAATTTATTTTCAAACACCAAATCAAATCCCAAATTGAGTTCTAAATTTATTTCCAAACACCAAATCAAATCCCAAATTGATTTCTAAATTTATTTCCAAACAACAAATCAATTTTCAAATCAATTTCCCAAAGATTTATTTTTTATCACCAAATCAATTTTCAAATCAATTTCCAAAGATTTATTTTTAAACACCAAATCAATTTTCAAATTGAGTTTTAAAATTTATTACCTTTTAAAATAAATCCCTTTATTAAAATCTTTTTCCATATTTTGGAATTAATTCGATAAGATTTCAAAAATCAATTTTTTAACCCTTTTAAATTCACCTAATCCTTTAAAATGAATTTACTTAAAATTTTCTACTTTAATTTCCAGATATCCAATTTTATATTTCTGGTATCCTACGATACCAAAAATGTATTCGGCTGAATTATAGCCATCAACAATTTCAATCATAAATATAATCATACACATATTATAAGTTAATCAACACACAACATTGAAACAAATTCAAATATTTGAGGAATCCAGTTGGATCCCTCCAACTTGTTTCCCTGCATCCATAGATGTTAGCACAACAATTAAATACCAATTCCACTTCGAGGCGGAATATCACGGTATATGAGATTATATAAAATAACCGCTATAACGCGGCGCATAGGGTCTCATCCGCTATATAATATGGGAAATCAATCACTCCAAATACACACACACACGCACGCACTACTATATATACTACCACATTCAAACAGTCAATCAATAACTGCAATTCAAATTTTAATTTGAGTGAGAAGATCTTACATTTGCTTTTTATTTTGCCATCCATTTCCATCTCGATTATTTCTTCACTGTTTTCAAACTTGTATAAAAATTTATGCAATTCATTAATATTCGAAATAATCGAAAAATCATTTTTTGTTTGGTAATTTTAATTATCCTATTATTTTATTTTGAACCAATTTCGTTTAATAAATTTATTTAACTAAATATTAAATTTAAAACTAAATTCCCTTTAATAATTCTTCTTAGTACTTAAATAGTTTTAGATAAGTGAAATAATAATCAACTATTCATTGATATGTTTTAAACTTAAATAACATTTAAATAAAAAAATGTTTAGAATTAAACTACCTCAACTCGAACAAGTTACCATAATCACCGAGCTTTAGCTCAATATCCCAACCGCGCCATTGACGAGCTTGCACCACTACCAGTCACCAGCACCAAGCCCTATTCCTCTCTTCGCTAGGCCACCACTTCTCTTTGCTGTCGCATATGCCACCACAGACCGAGCCCTGTCCAAGCAGCCATCAATCGACGATGCAGTCGATTACATCAAACAACCACCTTGCACTGAAACCCTACCCGAGCACAAAAGAACATCGGCCTCTACTTGAAGCCGTGAATTCAATCGCGCTTCCATCTGGCTTTAAATCGAAGTCAACCTCGAATCCCCCCTCCCAGGTCACCACGTGACCTTATTACGATTTGCCCTCGATTTCGATTTTTTTTGATTCAATTTTTTTTGAAAAAAGGAAGAGCGGCCATGGCTTCATGATTTAGAATATGCGAATAACTGAAGAGGGAAAGGGACGAATTTGGTATGAAGAGTCTCGGCCATTGTTAGATTAAAATGAAGTCGAGAATTCCTTCCTATTTTCTTTGTTTGTTTTTAGTATAATTTTTCTTAATCACTTGCTTTATGTTAGTTTTCAAAAAGCACGCATGTACAATTTTTCAGAGAAAACGAAACAAGTGTTATTCAAGAGGACACGTGTAATTTTCCTTGTAAAATTATATTAAAATAAACATATACATTTTAAATTTAAATTTAAATTCAAATTGCTTCGATAAACGCAACTCAAAATCTCTATCTCCAATCTAGGCATGCCGCCAGACGTTTATAATGTTATACGCCTATTCCGAACGTAATGGAAGAGGTTCTGAGTCCAAATTCAATCGTATGGAGAAGATCGCTTTTGGACCCAGTTATCGAATTGAATTTTTAATTTAATTTCAGCGCGTTCGCTTACCGTACGATCACACGACAACTCCAAATTCTACGAAAATTGAAATCCAATAATAATACAATATTACGGATCCAATGGAACTGATTTCGTCGAATTCCGAGACTGTGCCTTGGAAGGCTATTTTTAAATATTGATTTAAACAATAAAATATCAAAACTGAACAAATCACCTTCAAATTAAATTATGAAGCTTCCATTATCTTCAGTATTGTAAATATAAATTTTCCAAGCGTTTGAAATATTTCTAACCATCTTAAAAATCAGGATTCAATATTTTACCCAATTTCAATAAATAAAATTCAATAATTTTAATTGCTAAATTCATGTTTACATTTGAAATTCAAATTAAAATAACTTCCAAATATTTAAAATCAATTAAATATTTCCAATTTCAAATGTTCAAATTCTGGGTCGTCACAAAAGAAGCGAGGAATTTGAAGGAAGAATCTAAGGGTTTCCTTTCCATGACCTAAGATGATGATTTCACCAGTAAGAAAGCTTTTGAAACCCCTTATAAGGAGTGCACCGAGAGCCGATCAAGGGCCGCCTTTACCCTTCGAATTACTAGAGGGCAACACACCAAAAATTGAAGAGTACCTCTCCGAGAAGTACGTGAATCTTAAAAAAGCTAAGCATTAAAGCTCTTCTCATACCTAAGCCGAGGCTTCACTTACTGACCCAAAGAAGGGAGGAGTAAATAAATGAATAACTTCATTGATTATTTTTTTAGAATATTTAAAAACTATTAAGTCTATGTATTACTTACCTATTGTATAAAATATATGTTGGCAGTCATTTCACTATCTAAGTTTTTTTTTCAAATTTAGGTTAAAAAAGAAAGCTTATTTCAGAATCTATCTCTCATTAAATGTTCTCTTAAACCAAAGTGAGACTAAGTATTTTTAATAGTTTAAGGTGGTTGGTACTCTCAAAAGTTATCTTCATGCAGTTAGGTTTCATAATATTGAATTTTATGATCACATTGAGGATTTTATAAAGTCTAATGACAAATCATGTGCCAAAAATACTAAGTATCGTAGAATTTTTTTTAAATTAACTAGCTGAATCCTAATCTTGAAAAATTAAATTAAATCCATTTTTCAAGATAGAGACGATGTGTTCCAAGAATCGACTAAGTTATCTAGGCAACATCCACGGGAATAATGGTGGCTTGAGTTTCTCTAAAGGTTCTACAGTCCCGAACTTGACACTTTACCTAAGGCAATTCCTAGGTTTGCACACTTGAGTCCTTCCCCTTTAGCTATTGCCATAGGAACAACTAATGGCACTGAAGATACTCCTAAGTATATTCCTCTTATAATGTCAAGTCTGGAACCTAATGAATCATCTTTATCAGAACTCTCAGCTTCTAAGGAATGGTTAGGCAAGGACCTTTCTTTTTATAACATGGCTAAGCCTTCAAAAACTATACCTTATGTTAGGTCTATATGGATTAGGATTTTACTTCAACACCAAATAATAGCTTGGTCTTTAAGAACTTCTAATGCTTTGTATTTCTTTTATAATTTTAATGCTTATAACCTTCTCGTTTTTATGGAATGATTGGTATATTTATCTTTTGGCTTTAATTTTTAACTCTATATTTTATTCATTATTGATAGTACTCTAAATTATCTAAGTAATAAACAAGCACATATTTCTATTCAGACAGCCTATAATGCTAAAGTTGAACATATACATACTCATTAGGTGAAAAATTCAAGCATTACAGACCAAAATTGGTTTCCTTCGATCTAAGCTCCTATTGGATGACTGTAATGTAGAGATTCTAAAAGAGAATGAAAAGCTTAAGCTAATGGTCCAGGAATATGAAGAGGATGTGAATTCTCTTTTGGACACCATTCCCCTTTCAAGATAAGCCTCAAAGTATCTAGTCACTGAAATACTTGATGGAATAGCCGATCTTAGTTAGCAACTGGATAGTGCTAATGAATTTTTTTGGAAATTTCACTTAAAGAACTAGAAGTCAAAGAAGATCCTTAAGGCATCACAGTAGCTTCTCTCTTTAAATTGGGAAGTTCACAAAGTAGGGGTTCGATTAAACTCCCTTCCTTGCATAAAATGATAGTTATTTCACAAGGGCATGGTTCCACATAAAGGCTAGGGCTTATGATAGAGAGCCCACTTCCAATATTAATTAGATGACTAGGAGAGTTTTTGGGTAAAATATAAAGATGGATCACCAACGCATCTATTAAATAATAGTAAAGCAGAAGAAATTCAAGCTCTCTCATTAATTGTTGGAGTTTTCTTTACTCTCCTTAATTTTCTCTCGATATTCTAAATTTAAATTTTGTAATTTATCACTTCATAATTATTCTACTAAACTTCTAATGCTAATTTATAATCAAATACATACATCTAAAATTTTCTACGATTATTCACAAATGATTCTTAATTCTCTTCAAATATTTTATATTTAAGTCCATATAATTAAAGTAATTACGTAATTAAAAATTTAAACCATTTGATAAACTCAGTTATCTAACATTCGATACATCATGTAAATTCTAAAATATGAAAATTTCAATAGTATACCATAGTAGCATCAACAAACTGGTAAAACAAAATTCTCATTTACATATAAAGATATATAAATCACATAGCATAAATTATATACATCAACAACAATAACAAATTTATTTTATAATTCGTTTATCTCAACGAAGTTATCATGTATTGCACTGAAAATTTTTATTTTTAACTTTAAACACATATATTTTAAATTCTCGTAGTTACTTACAAACCCTTCACAATTCTCTTCTAATATATTTTTTACTCATATACATGTATTTAACCAATTATGTAATCTTTATTTTAAATCATTCAAATAAATTCAATTCACTAATATTTAATAATTCATCTAATAAATCTTAAAATATATATCGATTTAAGTATGAATACACACGCACGCGTGCAAAGATGACAAAATTGTTATTTTTATTCATATATAAAGATGTATGGATTGCACAATATAAAATGTAAACGTAAACAATAATATATTTTTAATTTATTATTCATTTATCTCAAAATAGTATCATACATTTTTAGTACAAAATTTCATTTTTTTACAACTTTTAAAGGATAAATTTATAATTTACAACATTGGGATGTGGATGCACGGATTACTCTAATACAAATTAAGTTACGTCGACATTCTCATTTTCAACATGATATTAAAACTTACCAAACTCACAAATCAGATTAAAGCAACATTTTTTTGCAAATATTAAAGTTGTAAACATGACACTCCTACAATAACGTAAAAATTATGATTAACTTCTAAGTTAAAAAAAGGTTTACCAATTGAAATCTCAGATAATGAATAAAAGTTCATTTCAGATAAGTTGATCGTAAGATATTTTTCTCAACTACAACTACATTCAAAGCTCTTCTCATTTTTTCTCTCCTTTCTAACATTCAGCTCCATATATCTAATTAGTTAAGCTGATCACTAACTTAAAATATTAAATATATTCAATTACATAATATTCATTATTCCATTGTAAATCATTAAAATTATATATACAATATCATATTAATAGAAATGGAAAATTCAATTTTTTTCATCCATTTATATAAAAAATACTTGTATCACATAGCATCAACTATTTACATATAATATATATATATATATATATATGCGACCCTTTACCTTACATCTGAGTGTTGTATGTCATTTTAAATTATAATTTTTTTCTTTCAACAATTTTATCATATAGTGCTTAAAAAATTCAATTTTTAACAATAATTAAAATTTAAATATTACTTTTCAACAACATTACCGTATGCAACGCACGGTTTACACACTAGTTATAGTCAATATGAGAAGAAGTGGACTGAAAGTTGTATACCTGTATGGAGAAACACTAGAACCAACTTTTTGATGAAGTCAGTGCTATGGTTGAAAGACAAATAGATTAAATGCTAGGTTGTTTCCTTTAGATTAAGGGTCGCTATGAATACGTTCTTAAACTCTTAGCTGCTTATGAAGTTCTAATAGACTTATCTGTCATTTCTAATAAGGGTGGGTTTGCATGCATTATGAGGGTAATAAGAAACACATGCTCTCAGTGAGCGAAATATCTGATTTCAAAATCTATCATTCTGGGTCCTCGCAAGGTTTGGTCTGACTACTATTTTGTGAGATCTTGGTGAGATTCAAGTTCTAAATAGCTCTCCTCAAAAATCCTAGGCTGAGAAAAGCAATTATTGAAGTGTGGTCTAAGATCTTTTATTTTTGTCTTATACCCTAAAAGGTGTATGTTGTAAGAATTACCTTTGTGATATTACAAAATTTGTCTCGGTGCTTCTCTCTTTGTTAGGAATATAATCCTTTTGATATGTCTTTTGAGAGTTTATTTCTATAGTTTTATCGGCACAGTAAATACTTGCATCCTATGTTACCTAATATAGAGGAGCTATGTTCATTCAACATTTAAAATTTGCACAATAATGCATTCAATCATTTCTTGTTCATTTTGACTTTATCTTATTCTAAACTGAGATTGTTCAGTTTGTTTATTCTTTCAATATTTTTCTAGGATATTGTTTCATAATCCTGCCTTATTAGTCATCTCTAAGCTTTGGATTCTATCATATTTTCTGAATAAAGTGTCCCTTTTAAAGCCTTCTTGGCTATCAATAATGCTACTTTGAGAGCTTAAATGTCTCGGATCTGTTTCTACATTTTATTCATATCTTATTTTTAAAGGATTTATTTTTCCTTTTAAACAAGTTTTAAATTTCCTTACATGGAGCTTAGGCATTTGGTGTCCATATACTATCATTTTTCAACAATTGATTATCTTTTTAGGGCGTCTTAGCCTACGTACTCGAATTTTATTAGCTTTACTTTCATCAACATCTAACTGAAAAGGGTTGGAGCTTAGACATTTGAAGACCATGTACTAATGTTCTTTCACTGCATAACTATTGATTTGGGGCTCAGGCTCTATTAATTTATCATCTGAGTTTGGGAGCACCTAGCCAATTTCGAATTATGGTTATCAGACCCAATAATTGAATTGTAAATTAGATGGGGGGTATCTAACACAACCAAACGAAAGCTTAGGTTCTCTAGAATCTATATTCCAATAAGGTCTTGGGATCTACCAATCTTGCTAACTGAATTATGAGGCATTCGGCCTGCATTTGAATTGAGGGGTATCTTATCCGACTATTCCCAAGCTCTACTAGGTCTGTTGTTTGAAAATTAAGGCATTAGACTTTTAGTCAGAAGCTTGGGTGTTCTGTAGTCTATTTCCATCCATGCTTCTTTGATTTTGTACCAGCCTATAATACTAATGGATAAAAGGGGTTAGGGCCATTGAAATACTTATAAAATATTATTATTATTAATGAAGCACTTCCACTTGTGGTGGGAATAATCTTCTTGTATAATTTAAATTTGCAAAACTTATATTTTCAAATAAATTAAAAATGTGCTTTCTATTTACTATTGCTTATATATATGTAGATTGTAAATAAAACTATGTTTTAAAATTCTATATGTATATCTTAAAAATAAATTGGATTTAAAAACTCTACATTTTAAAACTAGTATATATATATATATGGTTATTAATTAAATACAATTAGATTTTGTATCATTTTTTTAAAGTTGTATAATTATAAGTAAAGAGAAAATGTATTAAAAAAATATAAAAAAACATATAAAAATATTAATGCATACAAAAAGACAAGTGTAAGCTTAGTATAGCATGCAAATTACAAGTGTAAATTTATTGGTTTTCTTCATGTTTAAAAATAGTAAAAATAAAGGTTGTACATTCTTATATAAACATCTCTACTCCTTCTCTTTCATTTTTACTTCATCTTTCATTTTTCAAAAGCAAAACCAGAGAAATAAAAGCTAAGTTAAACAACCTCTTCCAAATTTCAAACCTGAAGCTTAAGCTAAGATCTCAACTTCAAGCTTAAACAGAGAAGATCAAAATCAGTTTCCCTTTGCAAAAATTCAAGTTTTCATTTTTCGAATTTAAGAGCAAATCAATTTCCAGGCTTCTCTGTTCAACATTTTTAAAACTGTGAGTAAATTAGTCTTTAAAAAGCTTAAATCTGTTTAAATCTTGATGCATGTGATAAGTAATTGAAGTAATGTTGTTTGCATGGATGAATTAATGTGGTTGCATTTATATAAATATGAAATATTTGTGCATGTTCCTGTGTGTGTATTTAGATGCCTCTGTTTGTATTACAGGCTCAAATCCACCTAAATAAATTCATATCTTCCCACCTATACAATTTTAGGCTATGATCTCTAAAGAGAAGGTGATTGTAAGAATGTAATATTACTTTTGAAAATAATTTCAAGCACATATATTAAGTAATTATTTTGAAAATAGGAAATTACAGTGATGAAAAATTATAGTCAGAAAATCGAATGTTTGAAATTCATATTTTGAATTTATAACCTGATTCGTATTTGAAAATAATGAAATTTGATAATAATATCATGATTTTTAAGTTTGTACTTGATGGGAATTTTTGAGATGAACGGAAATCGAACTTTCGTCGATTTCTCGGCGATCGGTGATGAGTGGAGCCACGGGTTGATGCCGGAGGTAGTGTAAAGGTCAGGGATCAAGGGAAAAATAGTGGGTGGATTTTTAGTTCACTGTGGAGTTGGATCGTCGGCGGAGTAGGGTTTAACGAACTGTTTTGGTCGATGATGTTGTCGAGGCTTGTGTGACGTCGTGGGTGCATCAGAGTTGATCGGAGTAAGGGGGATCGAAGCGTAGGACAGTGACTTAGATTTTGGTTGATCGGTGGGGTGTCTGGTGGTCATAGGCGGCGACGCGAGAGGGATTTCGACGATCGGTTTGGGTCGATGTTCGACATTCTCGATTTCGATATAGGTGGTCGGCATGGGTTCTGGGTGGTCGCTTGGGTCGAGATGGTCGACGATGATTTGTTGGTGGTAGCAACGTTGGTCAGAGGGGTGCCGATCGTTTGTGCACGTGTACGTGTATTTGTGCTATGGGTTGATGCTGCAGGAAATGAAGAAAAAGGGTAGGCTCGGGTGGGAACTCGAGTTTGCTTTCGGGTTCGTACGCAAGCAGAAAGAGAGAGAGAGAGCTTGGAGAAAAGAGGAGCTGGCTCGGGTTTGAGTATGGGTTTGCACCGGGTTTGACTCGGGTATGGGTATTTGTTTAGTAATAGGTTTTAAAATTTTAAAATTTAAACAAGTTTTTCTTAAAACAAATTTTTATTAACTAATTCTTTTAAATGATAAATGTTTTATTTAAGCTTTGGGTTAGTTAAAGGTTTAAAATAAATTATTTGAATTAATTAAGTTTAAAGTATTTTATTATATGTCCTTATTTTATTTATTCTTAAGTTTATTAAAATAAAATAAAATAGTATAATTAAGTAGTTAATTAAAGAAGGTGAGATGCTTTCAACTATTAATTAATTTAAAGATATTAGTTATTACATATGTTAATAATAAATTAAGTCCAAAGGTTTATTAAATAAAATTAAAGTAAATAATTAAGATAAATGATTCATATTTTAACTAATTAAAGTCTTAAGTAATTATAAATGATAATTAATTAATTCCAATAATTAATTAAAATAAAATAAAATGGCTTGTAATTAATCAATGATAATTAAGCAGGGTTATAAGTAATTAATTCATTAATAATCAATTTAATTTGTGATTTAAATTAAATTAATTATAAACTATGTGATATAATTAATCTTGCTTAGGGATGATTAATTATATTGAATGTTTGATTTGATTAATATCTCTAGTCTGTTAATCTGTGATGTTCTGTGATATGAAATGCTTGGATTGAATTGTTGATAAGTGTGAATCATTTATTTGAATAGTTATCTGAGATGAATTGCTGTGTGAATATGATATTCTGAAATTAAATTAAATTGTTGTTTTAAACAATTTGGCTTAAAGGATGGCATTTAATTCGAAGAGATCGCAGTCGGATATCAGCGGTATCCGAAACCACTTCGATTAGTAATCTATAATTCTTTATAGATTTGATTTTAAAAAAAATTCAAGTAGACTGGAATGGAATAAATTTACTTGGTTATTTAAACTAAGTAACGGTACTTAGATATTATTTTGTGGAATAAATGTTTGGCTATAGCTAGATAAGAACTCGTAGTGAGGTATGAGTTACCCTGATTTTCAAAGAAATTTTATAACTTAGTATTTCAAGTTATATGGGTTTACTCACGCTGGTTTCCAGCCTGACTCGGGTGTTACTTTATTGTAATGCTCGAGTCAGACCGAGTATTACAGATTTTCAGGTTATGACGTTTTGAAGCTCAGGAGATGAGCTGGATGGCAGGGACGTATGGAGTATATTCCATTGTGTATTTGGGATTGTATTGATAGTAGTCAGGGATAAGTTATTATAACTTTCCGATTTATTGTGAATGGTTGTACTCTGATATGTTGTATGTAAATTGACATTTACAGCTTTCTTTGTATAATATTGTTATATGATATTATATTTTATTCCGCTGCGATTGTGAGATTCTGTGCTTTTATTTCTGTTTCTTCTTCTATCTCTTTTTGTTCTTTACCCTAACAATCTGGAATTTCTGGCGTTCGATTACTTGGCACTTCTACAGTGAACGTATTAGTGTCGAATTTTCGGGTCGAAAATTTCGGGTCGTTACATTTGGTATCAAAGCTGAAGGTTAAGCGAGAACCTTGGCTCTGGTGGGGTTACTCATTTGAATAAAGGTAAGTAGTACCCTAGAATGAGTTGAGCGTATTATATGAGAGCGTACTTGTTATTTTCTTATATAAAGATTTTAAAAAATGATTTTAAAAACGATTTTTATATAATCTTATATTTTGGTATATAAAGCATTAATTTTTCTAATTATAATTGGTTGTTATTAAATATAATAATAAGAATTAAGTGGTAATATATATAACCAAATAGGAATTGGGTAATACGAATTATACAAATAAGATAAGCTAGAATTGGATTCAAACCAGGAAATAAATACTGAATTTGTAGAAGTGTTCTAGAATGCTGAAGTAAGTTACCCTGATTTTATTTTCCAATAAATTATGAGTAATATATAGTGAATTGGTTTCTAGCTATGATAATCTTGGTCATTATCGTAAAATGGTGGTTGTTTCTAAATAAAGGGGTGTTTATTTTCTAAAAATAAATAATAATAAAGCAAAATGAAATGTTTTAAGGAAATAATAATTTAGATAAATATGACTTATAAATTGAAAGGGATTTAAATTGTGAAATTTTAAATCTAAGTCCAGAAAAATTGGAATTGTTTCAAGATGTTATAAGATATAATAGATAATATTATTCAGAATATTTTTGATGTGGAATATTATTTTAAAACAAGAGTTGTTTTAATTTTTTTTAAGGGAACCTGTTTTGAATTAAAAACCAAGAAAGGTTTAAAATTGGAAGTATGACTTGGTGTGTAAATGAAATAGATTATTGCATTAATGAATTGCAAACACACACACACACACACACATATTTGGAAAATAAGAGTAAAAGTTGGAATTCTACTCATCATGTCTAATACAGGTTAGGAAGTCCCACTAGAATCCATTTTAAGAGAGAGTGATGGCTAAAAGTGAAGAATGGAAGGCTAGACGAGAGAGCGAAGAGCAGCTGCACGTAAGGATCGAGAAGAATCGATACAGGAGTATGAGAAACATGTTAAGGAAAGGGGTGGACCAGGGCCTTATGATGATATCACCTGCTACAATAAGGGTCATTACGCAGTCAAGTGCAGTAAAACAAGAAAGGAATTGAAGGGTACATTCCAACGGTTTCGCTCTGAGATCTTATGCTTTAAGTGTCATAAGAAAGGACATTTCCTAAACCATTGCCCTGAAGTAAGGAAAGTGAAGCGTAAACCCATAGAACCAGTCAATGAGTCGACTATTTGCTATCATTTTAATATGTCGAGACACATCGCTAGGAATTATCCCAAGAGACGGAAGAAGAGTAAGATTTCGAAACGTCCTGCAAGAGGCGTAAAGGTTATCAAAATTGATGGAAAGGTAGAAACCTTTTGTGGTAAATGTTATAGGTCGGGACATCCTGTTGAAAAGTGCATGTTCGGCCTTTGCCCATTGGAAGGAAGTCCCTAGAGAGGATTCTTGTAAGAATACGAAGGCTCTGTTCTTT
Source organism: Allium cepa (assembly GCA_030765085.1). Taxonomy (NCBI): domain Eukaryota; kingdom Viridiplantae; phylum Streptophyta; class Magnoliopsida; order Asparagales; family Amaryllidaceae; genus Allium; species Allium cepa. Next base: position 1,055,350,967 of record CM060932.1, read on the forward strand.
TACAAACCCCTAGGTGATGGAGAGTGTGTCTAGATTTATGACTGCTGTAAGACTCTTATTTTTGGATAAATGGATGTAATGTTTGAACTACTACTGTGTAGTCTATCAGTGTATGGAATATTTTGTGGCAGTACAATCTAATATAAAATCACTTTTTATTTATTTGAGAATGGAATTGAAATTAGTTCAAATTTAAATTTGATTTGAATTTATTGGAATTGTAATCGAAGTTGAATAAGTTTGAAATTCAAATGGGAATTGATTTGAATTTGGAGTGGGAATTGTAGTTAATTCAAATTGAATTGGAATTGAATCAAATCAAAGGTAAGTGTAAATTTTAAATTGATTGGAAGTGGAGATTGGGAAATTGAACCAGTTTGACTCTGAAACTATTTTCAAATTTTTTTTTTAATATAAACTGTTTTAAATCTATTTTTTCTAGCTATTTACTATACAACCTTTCTTTTTAAAATCCAAATTATCTTATACTTATTTTACAAATATTTTGGAAAACTAATTACTATTTTGCAACTATCTAACCAACTATCTTATAATTACTTAACTATTCTACATCTATTTTACAACTAATAACTATTTTACAACTACTTATCTATTTTAAACTTTTCAAGCTATTCTCTAAACCTCAAGCTGGTCAGAGTGCAAACTGTTTATAATTAAACACCAAGTGAGATAAGAATTGAAGTGATAACCCAAGTGGAAATTGAAGCAATTGTGTAAGTGAATAGAAATCAAAATGAATGTAAATAAAAGGAAAATTGATTTGGCTATTGTTCTATTCGCATAATGACTTGATCCAGATTCGAGCACAGAATTTCGAGACAGTATATCGATCCGAGTTGAGATTTTTCACTCGATTTTCGACGGCGAACCCTGGATATGGATTGTTGATTGATTCTGGAAATTCTATATCATAGTTATGGCTATGCAAGGAGAATGATGGTTTCTGATCAAGAAACTAGATCTGAGTCCGCACTAGGAAGTCGGATGAACGATACTAGTTCGGAAGTGAAATTGTGTGATCGAGGAGCGATCGAATTTGATATTGCGTACGGATGATATATGTACGTCGTACGTGCTTGATTGAAATAGTTATTTTGAAAAGTATATTTTGGAAAATATATGATGAATAAAAATGGAAGTTGGATATTTCTATGATTTAAATTCACTTTATGAAGAGTAAGTAAGGTGGTAAATAACTTTATAAAAGAAGTCAAACCTGGATATATGATTTAGCATAAATGAAGTATGTATATATATTTTTTATATATGATAAACTCTACTTGTTGAATCTATAACTAGAAGAAAAGATCTTTGAAAAATAATTTGAAGTATAAAAGGAATTTATTGATGTGGGAAGTGATCCAAAAATATTTTGTTCTAGTTAAAAGAATAAATATATATATATATAAATGATTTTATGAGAATGATTTTGAAAAAAAAATGATTTCGAAAGGCTTTTGATTTTTGGGAAAATCAATTTTTGGAATTTGGAAAGCCAAGTTTGGAATTTATTGATGTGTACGGATGATATTATATTTTATTCCGCTACGATTATGAGATTCTGTGCTTTTGTTTCTATTTCTTCTTCTACCTCCTTTTCTTCTTTACCCTAACAATCTGGAATTTTCGGCGTTCGATTACTCGTCACTTCTGCAGTGAACGTATTAGTGTCGAATTTTCGGGGTCGAAAATTTCGGGTCGTTACACCAGAGGTTGAGAAGAAACTCTAAATAAGAATTTTCATTATAGATTTCTTCATTGTAGTTATCCATAGTAAATTGGTAAATCGGGTATTTTGGACAAGGGATACTTAGTTACCATCCTTTTATTGCTAAAATGTTGGTTTATTTTTTTGTAACAACCAACACCTAAGGATAGAAGGCTTGTTTTCAATCTTTAGGACAAGTCTTATGAACTTTGATAGGTTGGTTACCAAAGGCTATGTGTAGTCATAGGGGGTTGAGTAAAGTTATACAAGTTAATGCCAAGAGTTAGTATTGTTAGTCAAGCAAAAAATGAAAGAAGCAAAGCAGTAAACAAAGATACATAGATTTATATTGACTTAAGTCTAAGCCCTATGTCCACTTTATATTTTTCTACTTTAGAGTCTATACAAATTTTAAAGGCTTTTCAATGATGAGGCATCACGATCCATCATGAATGAGTTTTCAAAAAGCTATAATATAGGAAGGTATAATAATTTGTCATTTAGCATCTAAATTCTCTCTCTCTTATGCATTGGATAAGCACCTAGTTTTATCAATTTGATGATGGTACGGATTAATGAAGTAACTTGTATATCTAAGTTGAGATATTAGGTAAATGACATTGGGCATTGATCTGGCTTGCTTTGAGTATTTATCTACGGATCATTGACATGTACTCTATGGATACCTTTCCTTTAGCTTTATCTGGAACCTATGCGTGGTCGATGGGATATCATACTATCATAGTATTGTTGTACCGATGCACATTCTTTTAGGTTGGTCTTGTCTCCTAAATCATTCGTCTTCTGGAAAAATTTATCCCTCGGCCTTCGATTTAAACCTGATAGCATGTACTCATAGATAACTAGCCTTAGGGTTTCAAGTTTAGCCATAAATAATAACTAGTGTAAATCCGAGCTTCGCACATGGAATTGCACAATATAAGTAGACAAAATTTTCATTGTATATTTCATGGTTGCGGTGTCTGATAAACTCATAGGACGGTGGCACTCTTTGTTATCCTACATGCAATCAAAGATTTTTGTATGTGGATGCAGTGTATATTTCATAGCGTTGAACTGCAGAGAATATTGCTTGTAGCCAGAGAATTGGTAGTACATACAAAAAGACAGTTTGACAATATACATACCAACTGAAAACTAAAGGCAAGTTAGTTAAAATATTAGGATATGCCTAACTCACTGCATGCACTATTTTTTTGAATTTTTATTTTTACATGCAATGTTTATGCGTCTTTCGGATTGTTGTTTTTAACCATGAAATTTTAAAACCTTTTATTGTTGTTATAGATGTTGAACAGTGCAACACGTTCACTCACTGCTGTGCCGTGTAAAGATGTTTATCCTAAGGTGGTGGATAAATTTATTAAGCCCTGCTGAGCATATGCTATATTTTAACTCTGTTGAGCATATGCTATATTTTAACTCTGCTGAGCATATGCTATATTTTAACTGTAAACGTATCAATACGTCACTATTATGTGAGATAGGAGCAGTGTACAGTTGGCGTAATTTGCATTTAAAAGCTTGGGTGACTCTTTTTTTATGTACAACTTACAGCTGGTAATTCCAACGTAAGCCTAATTTGAATTTTTTTCCCGTTTCTTAAAAATAGAGAAAAATGAAAAGAAAAAAAGCAGAAGTATAAACTGCTCAGTTAGATAATGAATTCAAAAGTATAATCAGTTGTCAAAGTTTTGTTGTAAGAACAGATTATGAAGACGAACATGTCTATATAAAATAAGAAGAGTTTGATTTGTACGATAACAGGCATATAGAATCTATACTCCTTTTCATGTATTTGCACATCAACAGAGGTACACGATTATTTATGCGGAACACCGATAATAGTTAAAATCTAGTTTGGAAAAAGGCAACAGTGGATAAAAAAATTACTGAAGTTTTTCAACAAATTGGTACAACGCATATTTTTTTCCTAGCCTATTCTGAACCCTGCACCATTTTCTCCTTTCTGCTGAATATGCCCCAAGAATTGTTCCTATCCAAAGCCGAACTTTAGGTACCAATGTGCGCTCTCATTCAGATTAGTTATCTATGTGTTCTTTTCTTTTATTACTTTAGTAGCTCTTTCATGTGGTAAACGTCCATCTATTCATCGTCGTGCTTCTTAGATTGTGCCTCTAAATGAAATAATAAAGGAACACAGTTAGAAGAAAGAACATGAAATATCATAGAACATAATCACGTAATCTTCAACCAACAACAATTAACAATAAAGAAAAATACATTCACACTGTCAAAGCCCAGAACCAGAATCACTCATGTTCTGTATATAATAGCATGTGAAAAGTAACAATCTAGCAACAGTTAAAAAGTTTTATATAAGCTACTCCATTGATAATTTACCTATGTAGCTATTCTGCTTTTGATTATTTATTTAGAACCTCTTTCAAGTTACGACTTTAGATTTCATTTGAACAATGTAATGGTACTTTTATTATGAATCATTGTTCTTCCCACGTCATATTCCTAAAAAGACGAAAAATTACTCAGACTTGTAATAATAGAAATATTAAATTTCAAAATTTCACACAAAATAACTTATATTATATATTAAACTTAAACTGGACGAAGACGCATTACACCAGCATACTAATAAACATATTAATTTTAATTTCGGAAAGTAACTTCCTGAATTCAACCCTAAATTAGTGGATGCACAATAATTGTTTGCCGAATTATAAGTAGAATATTTGCATTGCAGCCATGCAAAGAACCACATGCTAAATGCAAGGTGTGGTCGAATAAGTAGCATAAAAATATGAAAGCTCATAGTTTAACGCAATAACGACATCAATAAGTTATTGATAAGTATCTTCAAGTTACACTATATTAATTTGTATCATTTCTCTAATGGTCTTCTTAAATGCATCAAGCTTGCTAATATATTTTTGTATAAGACCCTAAGGATATACTCATGGTATCAAAATGCTATAATTTTTGGATAATATATGAAAAACATGCTATCTGCCTACTCGTGTTAGAACACTTAATTTGACGAACCGTTTTGAATCCATTATTACTTATTGTTCTGAAAGTGATTGATGATCCTAAAAATATATTTTTAAACGTTTAGTATCCCTTTTATGCATTTGGTTTTTATTTTCAAAGTTGCTAAAACCCAACTTTTACAAAACTCTGCTAAATCATTAAAACTACGGCTATTGCTTGAAAATGATGGAAGCATGCTCCTTTATATGACCATAAAGAAATAATAAAAAGATGGATATGCATGTCACTACTAACATAATAAAATGTTCACAATATGTGTAGAATTTTATGCCAAGATCGTAAAGTATTATTGTATGTACACATGCATGCATTGGCATATGATAGGCCTTGCCTACACACACACACACACAAAATTATGATCTCCCATCGCCATTTTCGTTAAAGTTGAAATAACATAGTTGATCAATATGTTTTGAGATTGCTGACTATTATGAAAATAGTATAACAGCAAGGATTTTCCCTCATTAACATTAAATTATACAGAATCTAAAATTGTTAAAGTACATAATCCAAGGTTGAACTTGTATAGTTAATGCATATTAAAACCAATCAACTTTGCAAAATATTTTATACAATTTCATCTAATTTCATATTGGGTGATGACAAAAAACCTTCACAAAAATACTACTCAATAATCCAAATTTATGCTTAAGAAAGCATGTTATCACTAATAGCCTGAAACTCATGCTAACTGAAAACCATGGTCAAGTGAGAGGAAATCAAACCTGTTAGATGATATTAATTGCTAATGAAAGCCAAATTGCAAGGTGTGATCGAATAAGTAGCATAAAATTATAAAAGCTTATATATTAACCCAATAACGACATCAATATGTTATTAATAACTACTTATGAGAATCTTTAAGTTACATTGTTTAACTTATATTATTTCTCCAATGAACTACACGTACATTAAGACCATTAATATGTTCTTGTATAAGACCCCGAGGATCTACCCATAGTATCTAAATGCTACAATTTTTGGATAGTACATGAAAATATGCCATGTACCTTCTCATGCCATAATATGCACAAACAATTCATTCAAAATCCGTTGTTCCATACTGTCCCTAAAAGGATAGATGAACCTGAAAATACTACACATTTCTAAATCGTTTATTATCTCTATTATGCATTAATTTTGATTGTAAAAGTTGGTTAAATCCAAATTGCTGCATAACTCTACTAAACTATCAAAACTCTGGTTATTGCTTGAAAGAAAGGAAGCACGCTCATTCATACGATAAAAGAAAAATCATAGAAGATTAGATGTGCATGTCATTATTAACTTAAGATGACCATGATATGTGTAGAATTTAATGTCATTATTGTTTAGTATTATTGTATATACACATATCCATGCACTGACATAGGATATGTGTTGCCTATCTCTGTATATTTATGGTCTCCCATGGTTGATTTCATTACTATTAAAATAAAATAGTTAATGAATGTGCTCTTAGATTGCGGACTGTTACTAAAATAATATAATAGCACGGGGTCATCTAAATTAGCGTTAAAGTATATAGAAACTAAAATGATTGAAGTACATAGTTCAAGGTTAGACCTGTATAGTTAATGCACCGAAACTATTTAACTTAACAAAATAGTTAATATAATTTTATCTAATAAGTATTTCATATCTGTTGATGTCAAACAATGTTCACAAAAATACTACTCCCCAATCCAATTTTGTGCTTGCGAAGGCACATTATCACTAATAGTAAAGCTGGAAACTCATAATATATAAATGCTACAATTTTTGGATAGTATATGAAAATATGCCATGTACCTTCTCATGTCAACACACTTAATCTGCACAGACAATTCATTTAAAATCCGTTGTTCCATACTGTCCCCAAAAGGATTGATGAACCTGAAAATACTACACATTTCTAAATCGTTTATTATCTCTATTATGCATTAATTTTGATTGTCAAAGTTGGTTAAATGCAAATTGCTGCATAACTCTACCAAACTATCAAAACTCTGGTTATTGCTTGAAAGAAAGGAAGCACGCTCCTTCATACGATAAAAGAAAAACTATAGAAGATTAGATGTGCATGTCATTATTAACTTAAGATGACCATAGTATGTGTAGAATTTAATGTCATTATTGTTTAGTATTATTGTATATACACATATCCATGCACTGACATAGGATATGTGTTGCCTGTCTCTGTATATTTATGGTCTTCGATGATTGATTTCATTACAATTAAAATAAAATAGTTAATGAATATGCTCTCAGATTGCAGACTGTTACAAAAATAATATAATTGCATGGGGTCATCCAAATTAGCATCAAAGTATATAGAAACTAAAATAATTGACGTACATAGTTCAAGGTTAAACCTGTATAGTAAATGCACCAAAACTATTCAACTTAACAAAATAGTTAATATAATTTTATCTAATAAGTATTTCGTATCTGTTGATGTCAAACAATGTTCACAAAAATACTACTCCCCAATCCAATTTATACTTGTGAAGGCACATTATCACTAGTAGTAAAGCTGGAAACTCACATTGAATGGGAGCATTGTCGATGAGGGGAAAAAAAATACATATGAGATTATATTAATTATTAATGAAAACCAAATTGCAATATGTGATCGAATAAGCAGCATTAAAGTATAAAAGCTTGCACTTTAACCCAATAACAACATTGGTAAGTTGTGTTTAATTGTTGATAAGGATCTTCAAGTTACACCGTTTAACTTATATTATTTTTCTATCGGTCTACTTATGTGCACCAGGTTTGTTAATATATTTTGTTATAATACCCTAAGGACCCACTCACAGTATCTACATGCTACAATTTTTGGATAATATGTGAAAAATATGCTATGTACCTTCTTGTGCCAGTACAGTTAATCCACGTTGATAATTCATTTTGAATCCATTGTTTCTTACTGTCCCTAAAATGATTGATGAGCCTGAAAATACTATAAAAAAAATTAGATCGCTTATTATCTTTACAATGCACAGATCTTAATTTTCAAATTCGTTTAAAACCAAATTGCTACAGAACTCCACTAAATCATCAAAACTATGGTTATTGTTTGAAAGGAAAGGAAGCACACTCCGTTATATGACAAAAGAAGGCTTAGGATATACCTTGCCTATCTATGTATAATAATGGTCTCCCATCACCGTTTTCATTAAAATTGAAACAAAATAGTTAATTAATATGCTCTGAGATTGCCGGCTACTACAAAAATAATGTAATAGCAAATATTTATCCCCATTAGCATTAAATTATATAGAAACTATAATTTTTGAAGTACATAATTCAAGGTTGTACTCGTATAGTTAATGCATATCAAAACCAATTCGCTTGATTTTAACTAATAAGCATTTCATATTTGATGCTATCAAACAACCTTCACAAAATTGCTACTAACGAATCCAAATTTGTGCTTGAGAAAGTAACACATGAAATGATTTAATTGCACATCATGTAGATAGAAGTTGAATTAATTTACAATTAACATGTTGCATTCGAAAATACTGATGGGAAATGCAGGATCAGGAAACACATACAGTTTTAGGAAACGAAGATTCAGTTGTATCCATAAAGATATTCTCAAACTTAAATACCAAATTCATATGAAATACCAACAATCAAAACTTAGGTCATATTAAACAAAAAAAATTACAACATAAATTAAACACTGATAAAACTGGAATTCGCCTACCATCATATTAATTACTCAAACAAAATTCGAAAAGTATGGCTACTATTTGATCTATTGAAGCTTTATCTTTGAATCTACCAATCGTTCACGAAATACAAATATTTGATATAGGAATCATCAGTCAAAATGAATTTAAACATTTAACTAATCGTATAAACTCAAAAGCTGACTGAAATCCAACGACAGTGGTATTGATATTACTTTAGTAGCTAATTTAGATGCAAAATGTGTAGGTTGAGCAGACTATAGAAAATTATATTCTAGTTTTCTGTGTCGATATTCATGAAGTTATTTTTCTTAAAGATGATTATGCCCATCTCCTTGATCAAATTAGCAAACTACCATGCTTCAATCTCCAACTCCATTTATTCATCGTGCATTAAACCTTTTGAATCCTCTCGGTACAACTTCATCCTAAAGCTAAATTTTATTTGGTCTAGAAATGAGAAACTAATCACAAAACTAAGAAAACACAATTACTAATTAACAACGGTTAATAAAAGTCTTACCTGGTCTATGAAATAACAATGTCTGGTGAAGTAAAGAAAAGTAAGAACAATTGTTCATATGATCTGATAAACAATCTTCACAAAGGAGAAAACGCTACAACTTAAAGTTAGCAAAAAGAATACATCAAAACAGTCTTAATCTAGGCAAGTATTGTTATTCATTAAAAAGAGATTAATGTATCGTCGCTTATGGAATTGCTAGTACACAGTCTGAAAGCTACACTTTCGTTTTATGTTTTTTTCCTGATAAAACCTCACTGTCAGGTGTAAAATCTTGACTAAATCCTGAACCTGCCGAGTGTTCCTAGCATTGATTTGATGTCTGATAGCATTATCGTTGAAATTTGAAAATTTCGTTTGTTCCTTAAATGGCGCGACATAACATCATTTAGCATTATTGTACAACTGGTAGAATTAATGAAAGCATAAATAAATATGTAAATCCTTGATCGTATATTGAACAATAAATTTTATGAAAATAAAATGTGAACATTAAACTTATTTGAAAAGTAGAATAGACCTAACAAAATTATTCTCTGACTATCCAGCGAATATTGAGTTGGAACTTCAAACTATCTTTATTAGAACGAAACACCTAAACAACCTTATCTAAAATACTTTTCAAGGAAAAATGTAATCATTTTTAAGGATGAAAAATGGATCATTAATGTGACGATAACGATTTTTCGTTGCCGAAAAACCGAATCGTTATGATTTAAGAAGAAGAAAAGATAGAAGAAGAGAGAAAAACAAATAGACAGAACAGAAAGAGACAACAGAACAACATCAGAATCTCACAATTCACAGCGGAACAACATATAATAGATAAATGAATATATCTTTAAACAAAGAACTATATCAGTTATTACATTTCATCATATTACATTACATTACAGCATCAGAGTGCACAACAACAAACAAATAGCGGAAAAGAAATACTATATACTAGTGAATACGCCATGCCATCCAGCTTGCCTCCAGCAACTCCTGAATTCCAGAATATCCTGATAAACCTTAACTCTTGACTGCCCGTGTGGAAATTGGTGAGCACCCAGAGTTTAGGAAGGAAAACAATAAACTCCGAGTCAGTCATGTGACTGGTGTGAGAACTAAAACAGTTTATTTATCTTTTAAAATCAAAATAGAGGAATATTTTTAAAATAGATTCGCAATGCTTTTAAAAATGAGACTACCATAAGGTCTCCCGCACACACACACACACAATGCAAACGCAGAATCGAAGGAGATTTCTCCTTATGATAGTGAAAGATGCTTGATACGCATTAAAAAGAAACATTTGATATTATTATTAGTGCATAGTGCAGAAAACATTTCGAAAGTAAAGATATAAATCTTAGCCAATATACGACCATTATCGTATGCCTACTATAGCTACCATGTTCAATAGCAGGTTACCGCCACATTCCATGGCATGTTATACAACTAAAACCGTACATGATCGTATTGTTTCTTTGGATTTCCAACAAATGGTTAGGCCAAGGAACTTCCCATTGCCACATGGAAACGCCTCTGGAATGACGTCCCGAGAACCTAACCGGATCTCTGCCAACACAAGGCCGGGTTACCCTTAACTTGGTACTACTGACACGAATATGTCATCCCCCGATCGTAACCGATCTATCCGAGGATCCTCGATTTCCAACAACCACAAAATTTGCAGCAACAACATAGGTTAAATATCTAGGCTCCATACCATGATACCACCTCTATCCAGAAGGAATGACATACACTAAAGGGGCGCTACCCCCTAACAACCTTACCGCAACCTTCTTGTTTTGACCATTTTCGGGGTGTGAGGTCCAACGAAGTCTCGTCCACAAAGACACGCTTTATACAAAAGCTGTGCTTTGGGTCAACAAATGATCAAAGTAATGATCACCAAGATAAATGATCAAACAAATGACCATATCACAAATGATCAAACAATGATTATTTCACAGCAACACTCAGCATGCCACACTACCAAATTGGGAGTATATCACTAATAACCTTCAACTACATAACCTCTGAGCTCGTACGCCTCAGAGAAGGGTGTTAAGCTAAGAGAATAAATTCTCCGCCACCAACAGAAATATATTTGAAAGCAATCAGCTTTATATCTCAACTTGTAATGTCAGACATACAATCCATACAAGTCTGTTCCGGGATCGAACAGAACCGAAGCACTTCCAAAGAAGCCCTTGCAATCCGGATACTCACTAATCACGTCCGGACAACCCGTCACTAAGGGTGATAAAACCTCTATATCGGAGATCAGCCAATGCAGAGTAACTCGACGGCAATCCATCCGTTTTCACAAATATCCGGTCTTTAACACCGGTCTTCAAATGCAATTCATAACGACGTATCACATATTCGGAATGGGTTATACGACCCCAAGGTCCTTTCCCGGCTAACCCGAATAGTGAGCGCTTATTCAAAAATAAGTGTGGCATTCAAATTCAAGCAATCACAACAAATACCTATTTAAAGGTAAATATTGATAGTCGGATTTTTTTTCTATCAATAGGCATGCTTAACATCACCAAATTCCAAATAATTTTCCAAATTATTTACTTTCCAAAATATCTTTACGAGATATATCTTTCCACACTTCAAAAATAAATCAACATTTATTTTTAAATCAAATTCCCCTTTCCATTTATAAATTCCACAGTGAATTTACATTCCAAAATATTTATAAATATACGATTTCAATTATTCATTTTCAATTTATCTTCAAAAAGATAAATTCTCAAAACGTTTCATTTCACATTGGAAAAACATTTCCATACTTATTTATTAATAAGTAATTCACAAATCCATTTATTTTCAATACTTAGAAAATATTCAATATACTTAATATCGAAATTAAGTATATATTTCATTCTTTAAGGAACTCATTCACTTAACACATTTATTTGGGTCAAAAACGAACGTTGCGTGAAACATCGTTACGACGACCCAAAATCACTAGTATAGGGATTCAAAGTTTAAATAGATATATAAATCCCAATACTATACAAAACATTTCCTTTCGGAAACCATTTACTATAACAACTGTGTTATAGTCCATCATTTCCTTCTATTTCTCGAAAACGTCTATTTCAACAATAAATGTTGAAATCTATGTATTCGATTCATAATACATTTTAAAATGTCGTTAAAATAATCAACTTCTTTTAATAATATCCATTTTGCCAAATATGACCATTTTATTCAATAATGTATTCACTGTTCAAAATCGTGAATATATTTCCTTTAATAAACTTTAACATTCAATTTATCAAATTCAATTGATTTCGAATTTATAAACAATGTCTATAAATTCCATTTCTATTTATAAGCTTCGATTTATAAATCTCCTTTATTAATCCAATTCATATTTCGTTTATATGCCGAATCTAACTTATAAGTAAATTACTTATAATCCATTTATTCACAAATCCATTCTTTTATATCATCATTTGTTTATAAATCTAAAATTCTTATTTACTTATAAAACTAAGTTTAAACTTTATTTTAACACTTATAAAAAGCTCGTTTTATAATTTCTATATTTTAATTTATAAATATCAATTTTATACAACTTTTATATAAATTGTTTATAATAATTCAAAAAATACCAATTCAAATAAACCAATCCTTTTAATAATTTACAAATCTTTATTTAAGGCTTATATATCTTCACAATCATTTTTAAGTGTTATTTTCCAAAAGTCATAACTTTTATGAAAATAAAATTATAACGTTTATTTATTTTAACAATTCAAAATTTAATAAAACGTATACTTTCGAAAATCTCTCAAAAATCCCTTTTTAAAACCAAAATCATTATTTTAAAACTTCAAAATGGATCCGATGATGCAGCAGCACCAAATAGTAAATCACGACATCCAAATATCATATATCGATATGATAATCAACAAATATCACAATATCTGTAAATAAATCAATACAGTTGAGGAATCCAGTTGGATCCCTCCAACCTGTTTCCCTACATCCAAAGATGTTAGCACAATACCAATTCCGCTCCAGTACGGAATTATCGTGGTATATAGGATTTATAAAATATTATCCGCTTAATAGACGGCACAATAGGGTCTCATCCGCTATATAATGCGGGAAATCAATTCCAAGTACATAAATAACACCAATTTCACTGTTTATGAAATATCGCGGTATATTTTTTTAATAAATAACATCCGCTTACCAACGGGGCATAATGTCTATTTTAACAATCAATAGATAACAATCATCATTCAAACATGCATTCAAGAATTTTAAATCTAACTATTTAAAATTAAAATCGAAACCGATTCGATTGAGTGAGAAGTTCTCACCTTGATTTCAATTCCGTTTTCAACTTTTATTTCGAATAAAATTAAACACGCGTTTAATTTTATCCAAAATTCTCACTAGCTCCAAACGACTCCAATCCAATTCCATAGCGTAGTGCTCTTCCATACGATTCCAACGCAACTGATTTTGCATTTTTTGGATCTCGTATGAAAAAGTTATGGTTTTACAAAGTTAATACAATTTATTACATAATCAATTTCAACTTTAATTATTATTTTTAAATCCTAACCATCATCTACCGTGCATTTCTTAGCAAAGAAATCCAGGCTGCATTTTCTTGCTTCTTCTTTCTCTCCCACGTTTGCGTTCTACAGGTAAGAAATACACGCTTAACCCATAGCCGCCCCCAAGCTTGCAATTTTCGCCACCAACAGAACGACTTCCAGGACGATCAAAACGCACCACGACGAAGGCCATCAGCAACTCCACCCATGCTCCAAGTGCGGCCAAACTCGGCCCCCATCTCTTGCATGTGAAACGAGAACATGCGGCCACAAACACGAACGATTTCTGGTCAATCCACAGCTCCATTTTCGATCTCCACCGTTGAATACGTAGCTCTCGACGAGCTCTCCAACTTTCGTATGGAAGCCGGAGTGTGAAAACGAAGGGATTAAGAGGAATCAAAGGAGAAAGATGAGTGTTTTCTGGCCATTAAAAGGGAAAGTGGTGGCTGGCTTCAAATTAGGGGTAGGGTTTTAATTTGGTTGCAAATGTGAAGAGTTGAGGTGCTTTTATAGAAAAACGACGAACACTATTCACTCCGGAATTTCCGAACTCCGATTTACGCGCGGTAACCGGCGTTTCTAGGGTTTATCCCGCATTCCGAACACAATGGAACGTGTTTCGGGGGCTAATTCGATCATCTGTGCGAGATACGGAATTAAATGATCGATTTAAAATTAAACCGATTAAACCGATTCCGATGCGTTTTCGCTTGCCCCGGACAAACGATAAATCCGATTGACACGAAATTTGAAACCTTACAATAATATCACATTACGGATCCAATGAAACTAGTTTCGTCCAATTCTGAGACTGTTCAAAAATTGGCTATTTTACAGTCGATAATTAAATATTAAAATATTCAATTTTCACAGATTAACTCTAAATTCGATTTTAAAAGTTCTATATCATTGTTATAACTCCAATATGATAAAATAAAATTTTAAAAATCATTTTCAATCATATTAAACCCGATTTTCAATTATTTCTGGAATTTCAATTATTAAATTATCGATTTAATTGTCCAAATTAAATCCAATATTCGAAAAATAAATTATTCGACTTATAAATTTCACTTATTAATAGTTAAAATTAATTAAATAATCAAATTTAAATTATCAAAAATCCTGGGTCGTTACAAACTTCCCCCCTTAAAAGAATTTCGTCCTCGAAATTACTAAGTAAGAAAAAGTTACAGAATTCATTAACTTTCCAAAACAAACCATTCAATTTAGATTTTTCAAATCTCTTAAGTGTTTAAATTTCTCAAAATTCGTAGTTAAACTTCTTACAATATCTTTATAAGTTTCCAAATCCAAACTTAGTTTTCAAAAATATCTCAATTTTCTCAAAAATATTCTAACGCCTTAAATTTTCGGAAAAATTCGCCATAGTCTCCTTTGCGCGGCTCGATCCGAAAAAAAAAAGACAGTATATATATCACAAATATACATCTCATCAAGTGATGAGGCATCCCGCAGGGAAAAAGTGTAAAAGTACGGTATGTAATCCGAGATATGTACCTTATTATATTATTAGCGAGCGTATACGACTAATATAGCACGAAAGCGAGCTCCAAAAGCGAAGCAACGCCATCCGCACCTACTAAACACTCAACAACAACATGAGAATCATGCATATATGAAAATAATATCAATATACATCATATAGTAACATATCAACTACATGTGCCAACATAGCAATGCATTCAATAGCAATAAATGCAACTACCAAATCAATATAAATTTACTTCTCATTAACATTTAATGAATTGGTTTTCCAATTGATTCATTAACATTGGATTTTACTAACATTTATTCATATCCAATTTCAATTAGTTTGCATTTACTAATTCACATTCAAGTTGGTTCATTTCCAAATCAAATTTCAATTCTATTCAAGTTCATTTTCTTCCAAGTTGGATTCAATTTCTTTAGCTTCCAATTTCGCTAATTCAATTTCATTAACACTTAATGAATTTTTATACAATCAATTAACATCCATATAACAACCAATGTATTTTCAACACAACCAAATTATTAAATTTACATTCAATTTGGTTCAACACTTTTAATTCCAATTTGTTTATATCAAAATTGACTTCCACTCCAATTTATTCAACTTCCAATAACATTAGCTTTTAATGAATTATCACTTACATTCGTTATTCCATCTCAATTCAATCACATTCAATTGATTTACATTCAATTTATTAGTTCAATTCAATTTCTAATCCCTTTAACAATATAAAGTTGAATTTCATTCATATAACTCAAGTTCAAATTCTTAATAACTTCCCTTCATTAATTCTCTTATTAATTTACTTCGATACCAAAATTAACTTCATTCAACTTCACTTAAGTTATATTTCATTTCAAGCATCATTTGTTTCAATTTAACTTAAGTTTCCACTTATAAATCCAATTCAGTTTCCAATTCTGAAATAATTTTTTTTTTTAACTTTTATCAAAGTCAAATTTATTCACTCATTCAAATTCATATCTCATTTTGCTTAGCAAAATTGTTTAACCATTTTTAACAATTGGTTTCACTTACTTTTTTTTTCATTTTATAAGTTATACAACTTATATACAACAATTACCACTTGGATTTTTTTATTTCAGATTTGTTTATCATAACCAAACTTAAATTTTTAATTTACTATGGTAGAAAATCCATCACATAGAGACTCGAAAATGATACTGATGATGCTGCAGTCATCACCCTTATTATTTTCTAGCAACTGTAGTGAATTCAGTGCTTAATATTCTTTCAAAATCTTCCTTTTTATTTATAAATCACATTTATAAATCTTTTTCTTATCTATATAAGATTATTTCACAATTGTAAATCACATTAATTATAATTTCATACTTTATAATTCAATTGCTTATACAATTCATTATTTTACAATTGTTGTTTTAATTTAACTTATTCAAACAACTTTTGTTTACTTGCATACATTCTTACATTTTCAACAATCAACAATCAATTTATATATACTTAATAATCCTGAAAAATTATTCCTTTATATATAAAATATAATCAAGGTAAAATTATTTCATTTACCCAATTTAAAATGATACTATGTCGGCCTGCCTCGTTTAAGAGTTTAGAAATCCCTATCGATAATATGGCGTCCCATCTACCGATCAGAATTCATAAAAAGCTCAACGGATAAGCAAACACAATATAAAACATTTTATTATATTCACTAACAAATACGCGCTCATAGCTATTATTACACTCACACTCATTCTAGAGTACTGCTGACTCTATCTCTAATGAGTTATACCCAACAGAGCCATGGTTGTCGCTTAACCATAAGCTCTGATACCAAATGTGACGATAACGATTTTTCATTGCCGAAAAACCGAATCATTATGATTTAAGAAGAAGAAAAGATAGAAGAAGAGAGGAAAACAAATAGAACAGAACAGAAAGAGACAACAGAACAACATCAGAATCTCACAATTCGCAGCGGAACAACAAATAATAGATAAATGAATAATCTTTAAACAAAGAACTATATTAGTTATTACATTTCATCATATTACATTACATTACATCATCAGAGTGTACAACAACAAATAAACAGCGGAAAAGAAATACTATATACTAGTGAATACGCCATGCCATCCAGCTTGCCTCCAGCAACTCCTGAATTCCAGAATATCCTGATAAACCTTAACACTTGACTGCCTGTGTGGAAATTGGTGAGCACCCAGAGTTTAGGAAGGAAAACAATAAACTTCGAGTCAGTCATGTGACTGGTGTGAGAACTAAAACAGTTTATTTATCTTTTAAAATCAAAATAGAGGAATGTTTTTAAAATAGATTCGCAATGCTTTTAAAAATGAGACTACTATAAGGCCTCCCGCACACACACACACAATGCAAACGCAGAATCAGAGGAGATTTCTCCTTATGATAGTCAAAGATGCTTGATACGCATTAAAAAGAAACATTTGATATTATTACTAGTGCATAGTGCAGAAAACATTTCGAAAGTAAAGATATAAATCTTAGCCAACATACGACCATTATCGTATGCCTACTATAGCTACCATGTTCAATAGCAGGTTACCGCCACATTTCATGGCAGGTTATACAACTAAAACCGTACATGATCGTATTGTTTCTTTGGATTTCCAACAAATGGTCAGGCCAAGAAACTTCCCATTGCCACATGAAAATGCCTCCGTAATGACGTCCCGAGAACCTAACCGGATCTCTGCCAACACAAGGCCGGGTTACCCCTAACTGGGTAACTACTGACACGAATATGTCATCCCCCGATCGTAACCGATCTATCCGAGGATCCTCGATTTCCAACAACCACAAAATTTGCAGCAACAACATAGGTTAAATATCTAGGCTCCATACCATGATACCACCTCTATCCAGAAGGAATGACATGCACTAAAGGGGCGCTACCCCCTAATAATCTTGCTGCATCCTTCCTGTTTTGACCATTTTCGGGGTGTGAGGTCCGACGTAGTCTCGTCCACAAAGCCACGTTTTATACAAAAGCTGTGCTTTGGGTCAACAAATGTTCAAAGTAATGATCACCAAGATAAATGATCAAACAAATGACCATATCACAAATGATCAAACAATGATCATTTACAGCAACACTCAGCATGCCACACTACCAAATTGGGAGTATATCACTAATAACCTTCAACTACATAACCTCTGAGCTCGTACGCCTCAGAGAAGGGTGTTAAGCTAAGAGAATAAATTCTCCGCCACCAACAGAAATATATTTGAAAGCAATCAGCTTTATATCTCAACTTGTAATGTCAGACATACAATCCATACAAGTCTGTTCCGGGATCGAACAGAACCGAAGCACTTCCAAAGAAGCCCTTGCAATCCGGATACTCACTAATCACGTCCGGACAACCCGTCACTAAGGGTGATAAAACCTCTATATCGGAGATCAGCCAATGCAGAGTAACTCGACGGCAATCCATCCGTTTTCACAAATATCCGGTCTTCAACACCGGTCTTCAAATGCAATTCATAACGACGTATCACATATTCGGAATGGGTTATACGACTCCAAGCTCCTTTCCCGGCTAACCCGAATAGTGAGCGCTTATTCAAAAATAAGCGTGGCATTCAAATTCAAGCAATCACAACAAATACCTATTTATAGGTAAATATTGATAGTCGGATTTTTTTTTCTATCAATAGGCATGCTTAACATCACCAAATTCCAAATAATTTCCCAAATTATTTACTTTCCAAAATATCTTTACTAGATATATCTTTCCACACTTCAAAAATAAATCAACGTTTATTTTTAAATCAAATTCCCCTTTCCATTTATAAATTCCATAATGAATTTACATTCCAAAATATTTATAAATATACGATTTCAATTATTCATTTTCAATTTATCTTCAAAAAGATAAATTCTCAAAACGTTTCATTTCACATTGGAAAAACATTTCCATACTTATTTATTAATAAGTAATTCACAAATCCATTTATTTTCAATACTTAGAAAATATTCAATATACTTAATATCGAAATTAAGTATATATTTCATTCTTTAAGGAAAACATTCACTTAACACATTTATTTGGGTCAAAAACGAATGTTGCGTAAAACATCGTTACGACGACCCAAAATCACTAGTATAGGGATTCAAAGTTTAAATAGATATATAAATCCCAATACTATACAAAACATTTCCTTTCGGAAACCATTTACTATAACAACCGTGTTATAGTCCATCATTTCCTTCTATTTCTCGAAAACGTCTATTTCAACAATAAATGTTGAAATCTATGTATTCGATTCATAATACATTTTAAAACGTCTTTAAAATAATCAACTTCTTTTAATAATTTCCATTTTTCCAAATATGACCATTTTATTCAATAATGTATTCACTGTTCAAAATCGTGAATATATTTCCTTTAATAAACTTCAATATTCAATTTATCAAATTCAATTGATTTCGAATTTATAAACAATGTCTATAAATTCCATTTCTATTTATAAGCTTCGATTTATAAATCTCCTTTATTAATCCAATTCATATTTCGTTTATATGCCAAATCTAACTTATAAGTAAATTACTTATAATCCATTTATTCACAAATCCATTCTTTTATATCATCATTTGTTTATAAATCTAAAATTCTTATTTACTTATAAAACTAAGTTCAAACTTTATTTTAACACTTATAAAAAGCTCGTTTTATAATTTCTATATTTTAATTTATAAATATCAATCTTATACAACTTTTATATAAATTGTTTATAATAATTCAAAAAATACCAATTCAAACAAACCAATCCTTTTAATAATTTACAAATTTGTATTTAAGGCTTATATATCTTCAAAATCATTTTTAAGTATTATTTTCCAAAAATAATAACTTTTATGAAAATAAAATTATAACGTTTATTTATTTTAACAATTCAAAATTTAATAAAACGTATACTTTCGAAAATCTCTTTAAAATCCCTTTTTAAAACCAAAAACATTATTTTAAAACTTCAAAATGGATCCGATGATGCAGCAGCACCAAATAGTCAATCACGACATCCAAATATCATATATCGATATGATAATCAACAAATATCACAATATCTGTAAATAAATCAATACAGTTGAGGAATCCAGTTGGATCCCTCCAACCTGTTTCCCTGCATCCAAAGATGTTAGCACAATACCAATTCCGCTCCAGTACGGAATTATCGCGGTATATAGGATTTATAAAATATTATCCGCTTAATAGACGGCGCAATAGGGTCTCATCCGCTATATAATGCGGGAAATCAATTCCAAGTACATAAATAATACCAATTTCACTGTTTATGAAATATTCGTGGTATATGTTTTTAATAAATAACATCCGCTTACTAACGGCGCATAATGTCTATTTTAACAATCAACAGATAACAATCATCATTCAAACATGCATTCAAGAATTTTAAATCTAGCTATTTAAAATTAAAATCGAAACCGATTCGATTGAGCGAGAAGTTCTCACCTTGATTTCAATTCCGTTTTCAACTTTTATTTCGAATAAAATTAAACACGCGTTTAATTTTACCCAAAATTCTCAGTAGCTCCAAACGACTCCAATCCAATTCCATAGCGTAGTGCTCTTCCATACGATTCCAACGCAACTGATTTTGCATTTTTTGGATCTCGTATGAAAAAGTTATGGTTTTACAAAGTCAATACAATTTATTACATAATCAATTTCAACTTTAATTATTATTTTTAAACCCTAACCATCATCTACTGTGCATTTCTTAGCAAAGAAATCCGGGCCGCATTTTCTTGCTTCTCCTTTCTCTCCCACGTTTACGCTCTACAGGTAAGAAATGCACGCTTAACCCATAGCCGCCCCAAAGCTTGCAATTTTTGCCACCAACAGAACGACTTCCAGGACGATCAAAACGCACCACATCGAAGGCCATCAGCAACTCCACCCATGCTCCAAGTGTGGCCAAACTCGGCCCCCATCTCTTGCATGCGAAACAAGAACATGCGGCCACAAACACGAACGATTTCTGGTCAATCCACAGCTCCATTTTCGATCTCCACCGTTGAGTACGTAGCTCTCGACGAGCTCTCCAACTTTCGTGTAGAAGCCGGAGTGTGAAAACGAAGGGATTAAGAGGAATCGAAGGAGGAAGATGAGTGTTTTCTGGCCATTAAAAGGGAAAGTGGCGGCTGGCTTCAAATTAGGGTTAGGGTTTTAATTTGGTTGCAAATGTGAAGAGTTGAGGTGCTTTTATAGAAAAACGACG
This sequence comes from Allium cepa, assembly GCA_030765085.1. Classification (NCBI taxonomy): domain Eukaryota; kingdom Viridiplantae; phylum Streptophyta; class Magnoliopsida; order Asparagales; family Amaryllidaceae; genus Allium; species Allium cepa. The sequence continues at coordinate 1,055,372,328 of CM060932.1, forward strand.
AACACTATTCACTCCAGAATTTCCGAACTCCGATTTACGCGCGGTAACCGGCGTTTCTAGGGTTTATCCCGCATTTCGAACACAATGGAACGTGTTTCGGGGGCTAATTCGATCATCTGTGCGAGTTACGGAATTAAATGATCGATTTAAAATTAAACCGATTTCGATGCGTTTTCGCTTGCCCCGGAAAAACGATAAATCCGATTGACACGAAATTTGAAACCTTACAATAATATCACATTACAGATCCAATGAAACTAGTTTCGTCCAATTCTGAGACTGTTCAAAAATTGGCTATTTTACAGTCGATAATTAAATATTAAAATATTCAATTTCACAGATTAACTCTAAATTCGATTTTAAAAGTTCTATATCATTGTTATAACTCCAATATGATAAAATAATTTTTTACAAATCATTTTCAATCATATTAAACCCAATTTTCAATTATTTCTGGAATTTCAATTATTAAATTATCGATTTAATTGTCCAAATTAAATCCAATATTCGAAAAATAAATTATTCGACTTATAAATTTCACTTATTAATAGTTAAAATTAATTAAATAGTCAAATTTAAATTATCAAAAATCCTGGGTCGTTACAATTAAATTATTGAGACAGTGGAAACTGGATAGTATAAAATACTTTAAAAGAGAAAGAGAATTATTTTAGAGGCAATTAAATCGTCTGGAAATTCAAATTCAAGCATGAAGATAACCTGAATGTATCATATAATGCTGCTGTACAGTCTCCAATAAGTACAAAATATAAAAACCCACATTGAATTTAAAAAAGTAATAGACTATCATATGTTAATTAATGTACGCTTCATTTAGCAACAAAGATTCAACATTCAATTGAAGCCATTTAAAAACATATAAAAATTCAAATTGAATGGTAAAAAGTTATTTAGCTACAACTTGTGGAGATTGAGCATTAACTTACTTGTCATGTTCTGATCCTTTTGATACTGTCAACAATTGCACCTTTATCGCACCAAATATGAAATCTAAATTTAAAACTAAGCAGTAATTCTTCGTGTTAGCAATCAAGTGAATGAGTGGAAGTTCACAATGAAAAAAATATCATCAAATCAGAGTGCAAATTATATGCAAAACGTATGGCAAAAAAGGAAAAAAAAACAAACAAAACTGAACAACATAAAGGACATACTTCAAATTTTATTTTCTGAAAACCACAGCTTAAGACACTTATCATGTTTTTGTCATGTATATTTTCTAAAAACTAATAAAATATAGTCATCGCTTTTGTACCAGGAACTTCATAAATTTTATTACCATCTAAAAAAATACAGTTTGACATGGCTTTTGGACAATCCTCCAACGTCAATGTAAACATAGCGCGGTAATAACTGCATATGTTCATATTTGAGCAATATACCCAGTAGTAGCATATCAAAATGAGACGTAGACAAATATAAACCATAACCACAACAATTGGTTAATATCCCAAACATATAGAATGGAATTTAATAGACAAACATATGTTAAGATCAACATAGTTTATCCCAAAATGCAACAGTCATATGCATCCTTTTTAGTCAAAATTTAAAAGCCAAATTATGAAATTTCACGTGGAACCATGTTGAATCTGACATTGCTTGGAAACACTAATTCATTGTCTTGTTGCAAAAACAATAAACACAAAACTATAGTACACAGATTGTGATGTGGTAAATGTGAATTGCCTCAGTAATAGTTTGATGAATGTGACAATACATGTAGCACATCCCCAATTAAAGCATATCTATATCAACATGATCAACAAATATAAACACAAATATATTAGTTAGTTATTTTTCCATGTCCTTCGATTGTTTCAAAAGGTGAAACCATGAAACTAATGTAACTCCATCAAGAAGAGATGTCAAAACAGGAAAAAAAAGACCAAACAGGGTATCACAAATATATTATAAATATATCATTGACTTGTTGATTTACAAACACTCATAAATCACAGAAAATAATTGGATTGTACATTTCATACACCTTTATTTCACAGAAAAGTATAAAACGAACGTATTTTTCTAATAAGAACGAAATTCATGAATCCAAATTCACTACAGATATGGTTTAAAGCGAAACACTAACATTTGAAAGACCATGCTTTAAAGGATAAAACTCCACATACCACGTTAACGCCATCCAAAGTGGAGAGAACCCAATTAAATGAAACCCTAATTGAATCACAACCTTGGTCGACAAAATTAAATATGACCTAAAACTACCCATGAGCATTCTATTTGGTTGGATCTAACTCCGATCATCCGACTGTGGTTGTTCCTGAAGGTGTAAATTTTAAAATAGAATTGAGACGGCAGAAAAGAGAATCAATACTGTGCCGACTAAATTAAATCGGTGGAAGCAGAAGAGAAGATGTGGGTAGCAGTACGAAATCAGATGCGCACTTCACCTTAGGGAAGAAATTTTGGTTCGTCGAGATTTGGGTATGGCTGTGATTAGAAAATCAGGGGATAGAGGCGAATTAGGTTAAAGGAAAAAGGATTTAGGTGATAGGGTGAAAACCGTGAAAGGAAGAGGGAATGCATGCGGGAAAGGAGATAAGAGGGAACAACAGCGTTAAACGAAAGGGGATGGCAAAAATGGGCAGGTATCTAACGAATACGAACCGAGGAGATGGGAAGAGAGACGAAGGGGGAAGAAAGACGAAAGGGGGAAGCGAACTATATTGCACGAAGGGAAGGAGGGGCGAAGAACGGGGGCGGAGAGAGCGACAGAGGGAGAGGTACAAAAGGGGGGAAAGGGTGACAGAAGGGATGAAAAAAGAGAACTATATAAAGTTCAGTTGCCAAAATTCAAGAGGGCTTATGTGCTCTTAAAATTGAACTAGATATTCATATTATAGTATAGATGAGAATGAACTAAATATGGAAAGGAAAGTTAAACTTTTCTTACATTAATAGCTTATGTTCGTCACCCTTCGGGTTCTGTGCTTTCGGGTCAAGATTTCATATTTTACTTATGACTGCTTTGGGCTTCAGGGTCATGAGATAGGCAAATCCATTCAGCTGTATTTCACTTTCTTTCAGAAATGATTTACCCATAGACACTTTAAAGTTAGATATATAGTTAAAAGCCCTTCTGCAAAATATGCTATAACAAATTTTTTTCTTCTTGTTTCCTACTAAGCCCCCAAAGTGAAGAATTTTCATTTGTCTCTTTTACTTACAAATTCAAATCTCCTTTTACATATAAATAATTCTATCATTTTCTGATGTAAATAAATAATCCTATCATTTCTACATATGTTCTCAATTCAATTTAGATTGATGTTTTACAAAATACTTTTCAATAATTTTTACAAAATATTTAGATCTAATTATTGTTTATCTTCTTTGACTTGTCGATTTTATTACAATCGGATAGTATTTATTCCATCTATTTCAATCATATGAAAATTATTTACAACATATAAATACTTTATTTAACTCAACGATGTCTATCTTTAAAAATAAAATAAAAATATCCAAAATTGAACTTGAACGTTATTTTAATAAAATTTTATTTTATTACAAAGACGTAAAATGTCAAGTATTTATGATTCATGCTCGTATAATTAATCCCCTTTTCAATTAATACCAACAAAACAATCATGACAAATATCACTTTTGTAACGATCCGAATTTTTCGTCGCTCGATTTAGAATATTTCACTACAGCAAACATACCATTTTGTAAATTTTTTTGCCCTTTAACTCGTAACGGTCAATACCGTTATAATTTAGTAAGAGATATTCCCGTTGTAATCGATTATAACGTTATTACCGTTGTAAACCTAGGTAATTTCGTAATTACGTGAAAGTATAGTGGGCAGACTTGTCATTCTCTCCATATTATTACCTATCGCCATTCTAACGCTTGATCGCTTTCATATTTCCTCCTTCCTACTATCAGTCTAGGGTTGCCGCCTTGTCCATGGATCCAAGCCCTAAGTCTTTAGCGGCCAAATCTACCTCGGATCTAACATCACTTGAAGAACGTCGATTTGGTCAGTCAATATGAGGTTGTATCTAAGATCCATTGGTATGGTTTCCATATGAATTTAGTAATCTCCATTGCCTATAACCCCCCGCCATCACCTCGTCTAGGGTAACCGTCACTGCCTCTTCAACCTTTCAGGTATTTTTCAATTTTCTATTTGTAAAATTGTAGTTTTATTATCAATTTAATTTTCAATTTTGGTTCCAGTTCTAATTCAAGGTCGAATTTTGTTTCATTACCGAATGGTTGAAATTTTGTTTTATGTATAGGCATTGATTTTGAATTTTGTTTCGTGTACCAAATAGCTAAATATTTCGACTTGATTTTGAATTTTGTTTCATGTATTGAATAGTTGTTTTCTGTCAATTCAAAATACTCAATTTTTTAGCATTATAGAAGACTCGATTTTTTAGTTTTGCAGTTGCCAAACTTTTAATTTTTAGAACCAAAGCTCAACGTTATGAAAGTTCATATAGTAGAACTCAAACATGTAACTAATTACTGGAAGAGTTCTTTGAAAAATAACCAGAGTTGAAATTTATTTGTATTATTGAACAGGCTGAAAACATATTGTTAAGTTTAACTGATAATGTGAATATACAAATTTTCTTTATTATTTATTACCAACCATTTTCTTACATTGATACACTAGTGTGCTGAAGTTGCACATAATTTCTACATGTCTATAAATTCAACTCTCCTATTGGTAATGGAAAATTTCATGCATTCATATGTTCAAAGTTTAGTGACTTCTAAATTATACATCTAACACATAATATAACATATTTGAATGCACAAATATAATAACAAGATAATTTTAGATATGATAATGCTTCCAATTTATTGTTTCAACACAAGAAGATATATCACACTAATCAGAATAGATCTTAATAAATCTATAAATGCATATAGTTGATGAAACTAAATCACAAGGGAATGAACATGGGTATTGTCTACCATCTTATCAGATGTTATTCAAGTATAGCATATGGATGTACTTGAAGGACCTATGATGCACTTGAAGCTATATAGTGTTCAGTGTGCAAACTGCTTGCAATGCTCAACTGCAAAGTGATTGTAATGCTCCAGTTTACAAACTACTTGCCATTCTCAATTCGCAGACTACTTGTTCACAAACTCAATCTTGAAGTGAAACAACTCAACTGTAGGGTGAAATATAACAAGGATGGGAATTTGCTAATGTACATATGCACTTAATTACCAAATTTATATAACAAAGATATATTATTGGGCTTTCTTCAAACTAAAATGTGTTTGAAAGTTGCCAACTAAATAAAGGCTGTTATAAGTGAATCCAGCTGATTATGCAAGGAGTAAATATATAAATTTATAACGTGTGTATTAAAGGGAAACCACTTCTATAGGTACATACATTGGATGACCATAAGAAACAATAAAATGGTTTATATTACATTGTCACAGTAAATATGGCCAACACTTATTGTGGATGACCACAAGAAACACTAAGAATATTATTTGCATAGAATGTGCATTGTCTTAAAGCAACACAATTTATTCTTAGTCTAACACTAATACACACAAGATACTCATACCCTAAAACCATTCATCATCTTGTTGTATGTCCACAACGTGGTGGTAAGAGGAATATAATGGTCCACTCCTCGCTATCTTTTGTCTATCTTTAGTTTTGAACAATTTTGTTTGAAGTAGGATCATTATTTGAGAGTTTAAGAATACGTAACCACAAGAATGGAGAAAAAAACGTTTACTTAATTCTTTTTGATTTATTTACCTTTTCTTTGAGGTTATGCAGTTGGGAAATGAGGGTGAAATCACGAGAAATCTGAGGGCTGATGAGTTGTTTGTGCATTGCAGCTGCACAAGAAGGAAAAAGAGAGGCAGTAAATGAGTTGCATGATTTGTACACGAGTAGGAAGTTGACTGTATTTATGTGTGTCTTTTCCTTTTCAAGTCAAATGGCACCATCATTTCGTTTATTTATGTTTCTTGCATTAAATGGTTGTTGTTTGTATATAGACTTTGTTTACTTTAGCTATTTATTTCTTTGCAAATAGCTTGTACTGTTGGGTTATTTGCTTTTAGATACTATTTTTTTAATGGTTAGCTCTTGTTTCTTCAGGTGTTTACATCTCCAACTATGTATTTGACATAAATTCAGGTTCCAAATATTATTACTTCATATTTAACCGGTGATTCGCGAAGAGGGTAGGTTTTACATCTGCTAAGATAACATGACAAACGTCTGCATGCCATGAACTGAACATATCAGTTTGTTTTCTATTTCTTACAATTTTTCTTTTAACTTTGTTCCTTGTTAATATATTACATAATTGGAGTAATATTTCAGATGGGATGAAACGGGTACTTTCGAACAAATTTACACAAAATCATATTTTATTTTGAATATATTACCTTACTGAATTATTCTAATTAATAACTATTTAGTTTTAAAAGTATGATAGCTGCCTTATACTTGCAATAGCTATTAATTGTTAAAAGTGTGATAGGTATTAAGTTTTAAAGATGTGATAGCTATCATATACTTGCGATAACTATTTAGTTTTAAAAGCGCGATAGATATCGTACATTTGCGATGAATATTGAGTTTTAAAGGTAGCTATCTTATACTTGTGATAGTTATCTTATAATTATGATAACTGTCTTATAATTACAATAGCTATCTATTTTAGATTGGTTTAGCTTAATTTGATTACTCCTTCAAAGGCCAACTTTATTGCAACCATAGCCAATGTTTATGCATAGTTACTTTTAAAAGTACTTCAACCATTTTTTTTAATTATCACCATCGATTTGAAGACATTTCCACTAATACTACGCTTATTTATTTTATGGAAATACCATCATCATTTTTGAAAATTTATCACTTGCCAATAAAAATTTTCTGAGTTTGAGTTGCTTGGTCAATTTTGACTTCTCTCTAACTATTTCCTACTTATTTATTCAAAAATCATGGTGAAAACTAAGAAGAATGCCTTATAAAAAATTTGACTCTTCTAAAATTAATAAAAACCCTGATCATTCTGAAGAAAAGTCTATGTCAACTGTAGATCTCTTATTACCAAGCAAGAAGACATTGACTCTATCCTTTATCACATTGGAATTATTAACGTTGAGACTAAAGTCCCCTATCCTACGGAAGGGATACTTGCATTTACTAGTTCCCAACATACACCATAGCTGTGTTTCTACGTATGCAAAGTAAAGCAGTTACCCTCGAAAATCTGCTTCACACAGAAATAAAGAATAGAAGGATAGAGAGAGGAAAAACATAATATTAAACAATAGACATTTATAAATATCATAAATAAGTTCTTAACTAAACCTGCAAATACTTTATGTATATGGGAGCAGATATTGGATGCCCATAAAACAGTTAAAGTTAAAACAAAGCCAGTGCCATTAAGGTTATCAAGTGATGATATGGCATATTCTTTTCCATTCGAAATATAAATGTACCAAGTTCTGTTTATTGTACATATTTCTTCACACATTGCCAAATTTTCCGTATTTAAAACTGTATCATAAATTTATGTCTAATTTATATTTATCTATTCAAAAAGCATGAAAATTGTAATGCTAACATAAATGTCGATGCATTTTTTAAATCTAACCAATAGGATGAGATACTGTTCGCCAGATCTGTGATGCATAGAATATTTCGTTATGTGTTTATTGAACAGATTGGAACATGCAAGCAATAAGCGTACGTATAGATACTTTAAAAAATTACTGGTTATTTACTAAACATGTCCAGTACATGCGAAAGCTAGAACAACAATGCAATAGTGATTCAGACAAGTTATACTCTAGACTTTTAGTTACAATAGCTGTTAAACAAGTGAAAGGTAAAGTTATATTTTAGTTACAAAATCTTTCAAATGAGTAGAAGTTAAAGCTATATCAGTAGTTATAATAGCTTCTGAATAAGTGGAAGTCAAAGTTATAGTTTAGTTACAAAAGCTTTTGTAAATAGATGTGAAAGCTTATATTTTATTTTTAATCTCTGAATCTGATGTTGAAGTAGTATCTTGATCTAGTATATTTGCATCATCCACTTCAACCAGTATTCCTCTCTTTTTTCCAGATGTTTTAATCTTTTTCATCGCTTTTTTTAGACATTGTATATTCCTCACAACCCATAGCTTTAGCAACGTCGGCCCACGAACGTGCATCTCTTAGAAATGCTTCTTCATCCTCATTATTGTTTGTAATTATGTCATCATTGTTAATTTTTTTAGAATTGCCAATCCACTTGTCTACCAGTACTTCATGATAGTTAGATGCTTAGATAACATGTGTTCTTTTTTAGTATCAAATTTTGATTTGAGTTATGAGTTAAATTTGAAAAAAAAATTAACTAAAACTTTGGGACAGTACTTAAATAGATGGCATGGTTGTCTTGCATATTGTGACAGTTCGTATGTTATTATACATGGATACTGCAAGGATGTGTATTTTTTGAAACAAACTGAAACTTTGGGAAATGTGTGTGGAACTATTGCTCTTCTCCATGCTATTAGAAATGCAACTTCTGAAGTCAAGCTCAGTGAGTTGATTTTATTTCTATTACACTGACAACTTTAATTTATCTTGTTGCATATGCATGTTTGCACAATATACACCATTGAATTGTATTTTGGAACTCCTAATGCATCTAACTTGTTGGAAATTTTCATGTTAACAAGTTCGCACGGAGTACTAGTAACTTGATTCAAATTTCTATACATCATTTATGATGTGATTCTACTTCCTTTCAGTCGACGAGTCTTGCTTAAGTAATTTCTTCAGTCTAACAGCCAAGAAGGATCCCTTTGCGGTTAATATTATATCCCTTTCAATTTTTTTTTACAATATTTTGTTTTTAATACAAATTATAAATTATGATCTTTTGAAATCTTTTATTTCCAGCGTGCTACTTTCCTTAACAATAACGTAGAAATGGAAACAACACATTCTCAGGCTGCAATTGCTGGCAACACAGAGGTAAGATATCTATCAAATTAAGTCATAAGTTTTCAGCTGCCGAGAGTTATACTGAATTTAGCTATACATTAAAATATTTACAAGAAAATTTGTATTGCCTGTCAGGCAACCCAAAATGTGGAAGAACATTATATTTGCTTCCCTTGTGTTAATGGTATGTGGGTTGTCTTTCTGCGATTGTTGTAGTTTTCTAAACTGTAGATTCCTTCTCTACTATTTTTCTTTTTCTTTTTGATATATTTCTTTTTTTTATGTGTGAAATTATTTTGATGTTAGGGATGCTTTATGAACTTGATGGAATGAAGCCTGGGCCAATATCACATGGTTTCTCATCTCCTAACAATCTTTTGCAGGATATATTTCCATCTGTTGCAGGTACTGGTTCCTATCTATTTGTTTCTACCCATATATTCATAGCTTATTTATGTTTACCTGACATAACCTTGTGCATATTTCCTATGATGCCACGTTTTAATGCTTAAAAGCAGCCAATGCAGACATTAGATTAATAGTGACTTTCTCCAGAATATATGCCCCCTCATAAAGTTCTTTTACCGTTGTTGTTATCACTATATATTGGTTAAGGAAAGGATAGGGTCGCTAATTAATGTGGGCCAACTAAATGATGGTTGGAAGAAAAAATTCAACTCATCCTTTTTAATTTTTGACGGGTCATCTTCTTGTGTTGGTGATTGGTTCCAAATTAATTTGAGTTCTTTTTAAAAGAATAGATATATCTCACATCAATGCATAGCCATATATATTTTGAATGTGACATGCACAAGATGCTTATGTTTTTGTGATAATTTAAGAAATGCAGCCTCAAAAGTATAACTTCATCTGTCTATTTTGTTAAGATGCTTTGTATATATCTGTTTGTTGTCTTGTTACCTTTTTTATATTAGGATATCGTCAAGTGCCTTAAGAAAGTATAATAACAAAATTTTGCTTGTATTCTTTATTAATAAATTTTAGCATTGAAGTGTAGTGATACTAAATTAAAAACCATTTTCAAATGCATGTGCGCACACACAGGTACAGTCTCGAAGATAATGGCAGCCTGGTAGAAGGTGTTCAGGCGTTCAGAAGGAGGTTATGCTTGGTGGAGGAGGTGGAAGTTGAGGAAGTTTAGCAAGAGGATGTGTTTAGGCAGCAGTGAGGAAGTGGTAGGTTTGGATTTGGTGAAGAGATATCGAAGTGTGAGTTTGATGTAAATGAAGGAGTTTGGTCATTGATTTTGCAGAAGATTTGTGAGGTATGGTCGAAATGATGTGATTGTAGATTGTAGATGTAGGCGGAGGCGGGTTTGTGTTGTTGTGGGTGGTGAAGTTCTGCTGTGATGCAGTTCGCATTAAAGCAGTTTGTAGTGATGGTTGATGAGGTTCAGGCGAAAGGTGGAAGTTGAAGTGAGTTTGTGATGTTTGGAATCGAGTTTGAAGAGGTGGATTTGGTCGTGGTTTTGAAGGCAATAGTGGGTTTCAAGGGGGGTGTTTGTTTGAGGAAGTGAAGTTGTATGGTTGTATGGTGAAAGAAGTGAGAATTTTGGGTATGTACAGCTTTGTAGAAATGAAATTGCAGTTTAGTAGGAATGAAGAGTACACAAAATGCACAAATAATAGAACGTAAAGGAACTGAAACGCTAATAGGTTGAGTGTAATAGCAAACTGCTGAAGTATGCAATACAAACTTCCTGTTTGATGTTTTTTTTAATAATTTGATGATATGTTAGCTTTGAAATTTAGTTTCGTGTTTTCTATTGTTTTAAATTCATATAGATATAGTTGAATGATATACTGTTAGGTGTTGAATAAGATATAATTTACTTATACCAAATTTGCAACACTTATAAGTGTTGTTAATTTTGCTATTTACTTGTGTTTGCGAGAAATTCCCAACGGTTATAACCATTAGAAATTAAAAAAATTTCCAATGGTTATAACCGTTGGGAATACGAAAATAGTCGTAGGTAATAACCGTAATTTCCAACGGTTATAACCGTTGGGAATGAAAAAATTCCCAATGGTTATAATCGTGGGAAGTTCCAAAATTCCCAACGGTTATAACCATTGGAAATGATCAAAATTCCCATTGGTTATAACCGTTATAGAATATATAAAAAATTATAACGTATCTCCTACCAACGGTTATAACTGTTGAGAATTTGATTGCCAACGGTATAACCGTTACAAAGTCACAGTTCTGGTATTAAGTTTAAATGGTTTAAATATTGGATTTGGAATTTTAATTTAGTTAGTAAGATTTTAAAACTGAAATTTCAAGCTATTTCGCTAATTTTTGGGAATCGTCAATTTAATCGATGCGTTAGAGCAGCGATCCAAGGTACAATCTCGAAATTCGACAAAACTAGTTCCATTGGGTCCGTAATAGTGCATTATTATCAGATTTCAAATTTCGTAGCAATTAAAGTTACCATTTGGTCGTACGGAATAGAAAAACGTTGAAATTAATATTGAAAATTTAATTTAAATAGTCGATATAAAAAGCTATATTTTCTATAAAATCGAATTAGACCTCGAAAATTATTCTATTAGATTTGGAATAGCGTATAACATTAGGGATGTCAGAAAACACGCGTTGATAGGGGTTCGAATGAAATATCTAGATATTTTGAATTTTAAATTTTATATTGTCACATCCATTCACATCATCCCCCTTTCTATCCATTTCAACCACCTGCCTAGCCTGTATCCATCACCACCCTACCCTGTGAAGCCACCTTCCATCTGTTTAAATCGCATATATCTTATCCTTTCTTCCTTTATCTTCTTCACGAATTCAAAACAGAAAAACAAAATTGCAAATCAAAGAGAAAAAAATCATGAGCCTTCTTCCTTCCTCTTCTCTGCTGTTTGATTTCACAAATTGAAACAAAAGAAAGAGGCGCGCTTGAATCTCATTCGAGCGAAGGGGGAAGTGCTCGCTTGAGATGACAGAAGTGGAGGCGGCGCGTTTTAGTGTTTCGAGGGTACGTCTATGCTCATTCACATGCGTGTGACTCTAGAGGAGCCAAGACTTCGAAAAGGTGATTCGAGGGGAGTCGCGGCAACATATAGTGATGTGAGGACTTCGGTGGTTGACGAGGTGGGGTTAATTATCGGCTGTGATGATTAAGTGATGCTGAGATTATTTTCGAAGGCAAGGGAATCAAAGTCAGTTCTGATGATGGGTGGAAGGCTGAGGGTTGCTGCTGATTCATGTATGCAGGCGCACGCGATGGTGGGTGGAGTTGGGAGGCTCTAGCGATTGTTACGGTGGCGGTAGTGGCCGTGACGGCAGCGGCAGCACGGAGTAGGGGCAGCTAGGGCTTGGCGAGCTTCGTGCAGGTGTGCGTGAGGGAAGGTATTGTGGTTAACTAATATAGTTAATTACTTTATTTAGAAACAATTAATTATTTCGTTAAGATCGAATATTTAAAATGTATAACGTTTCGTAGAGGTCTAAATCGTGAAAATAAGTCGGGATTGAAATGGATTGCAAAAAAAATTAAGGTGAGAAATTCTCACTCATTTGGATTGCCAAATTTAATTTTTAAATAGTTAAAATTTATTCTGGATGCTTGGTTGAATTTATAAATTATTACCAGTTTGGATGTTATATATATATATATATATATATATATATATATGTAGTAGTAGTATATATATTAGTAGTTGGATATATTTTCTGCCAATCAGAGCGAATGAGACCCTATGCACCCCGCATAATAGCAGATGACACTATATACTGCGATATCCCCTTCGAAGCGGGATTGGTATATTTATGTTGTATTAACATCTATGGATGTAGGAAAACAGGTTGGAGGGATCCAACTGGATTCATCAAATTTATATTGATTGTTTTTCATATATAATAATATATGATGCGTTAGAATAATCTGTTATAGGTTATTGTTGTGATGTGAATTATTGAATGTTATAGTAGCTCTGACCTAACTTTTGGTACTTTAAATACCATAAATATTATTTCTGAAATTTGAAAGGATTTAAAATGAGATTTTGAATATCAAAATATTTATATTGAAATTTGAATTATTTTTAAGAAATTGATTTGGATAAAAAGAATAAATGATTTTGGGTTTGTACTTAACTATCCATAAAAATATTTTAATTAGAGATTTTAAAATAATTTATATAAAGGATTTTTAAAAGATATTTCTAGAAAATATGTAAAGGAGTTGAAATCGATATTTTAAACTGATTTGTCAAATATATGGAATTTATTAAGAAATGGATTTATAAAATGAGATTTTATAAATTGGATCAGTTTTATAAACAAGTGAAACTCAAAGGAGTTATAAATATATAAACTATGTTTATAAACAAGGAAAAATGAAATTAATTGATAAAGTGGAATATAATTTCACACGGTGAAATTATATCGAGATATGAAAAGTAGATTTTTGGGAAAAATAGTGAATTCTATTTTTGAAAAGTGAGGAGGGTTAGGGAATTGGAATGGGATCAATGTGTTATAAATCAAGAGAGATTTATAAATTGAATATGTCATTGGGATTTTAAAAATATATTTTATTAAGAAGTTAAATTTTGATTTAAAAAGGAAAATTTTGTTTATTTAACTACGTAATTTTAAACTAGTTAATATTGATATACTTCGAAAGTGAATTTTTCATATATCTAATATTAATTGAAATTAAATTCTAATTTTTAAAATCGGCTTTGTAAACCGATTTGTTATCTAAAAATGAGTTATTAATGTTTATAAAAAGTGTTTCAATGTTTTAAATGATTACTTGAACATGTTTTAAAAATAAAATATTATTCTTTAAAATACCTATTATATATATAGCTTTGTAATGATTTAAATTTATTTATAAATCTACTCGAGATTTGGAAACGAGGTTTATTTGGTAGATGGGATTTATAAGAGAAATTTTCGGCATGGAATTTGGGGAAATGTAAGGAAAATTTTCGAAGTAGTTAAATAAAAGTGAACTTCGAAAAATGAATTAAGTTTTATAAAAGAAATTAGAAATGGATATTTGGAATCATCGACAAGTGTTTTGAATTTGGAAATATTAAGAGAAATTGATTAAGGAACCCCAAAACTCATAGAATTCTTTATAAACGAGTTAAAGAATTTATAATATAAATTGTAAAGGGTTTTGAGAAGAGATAAATAAATGGAACTTTCCTAAGTGTTGAGAAGTAAGGGGTTTTGAAAAATACGCTTTTAAATATTTTTCTAAGTGTTGAAATAAGAGATGGTTTGAAATATACAGATAGGGATATAAGTATTTGAGTTGTCTCAAATATTGAAAATTTGGAAGGAATTTGAATATATATATATATATCTTATAAAGGTATTTTGAAAATAAATTTTGGAAAATTATAATATGGGCTTAGTGATTGCTTATGGATGTTATATTAATTGTTAAATAACCGACTATCAAATATTGGCCAATTTCGTTGATCGTTTCAAAGAGACCGAGATCGGGTATCTGAAATCCATTTCGATCCGATTGAGCGTTATGAATGGATATTTTGAAGATAGCGAAGACGAAGATTCGGTTTGTCTAGACGCAGGACAACTTGTATGGACGGACGCTATCAGAACATCGTCTTTAGAGGACGATGACCATTCTAAGTGAGATTGTTCTTGAAAGGTAAATGTTAGCCTCAAGCCTCATCAATCGAGAATGAATTTAACAAGAGAGATGTAGCAAGGCTAAGTGGGTCACACCCAATTAGGGTATGTTATCAATTTTCTAAATACCCTCGGATATATTATAATTATGGATATGGTTGTGCATGGAAAAGTGAGCGCTCGAGTAAAGGGTGGAAACACCCGGTGTGATAACATATTCGGTACTATCCAGGTAAGAGGTAGGTCAGTCTTGTGTTGGCATGGGATCCCGGTGAGGTCCTCGGTACATTTTTCTAGATGTGTACCGTGACGGGCGGTAGCCTTGTAGCCTAGTCGTTGTATGAAATTCATTCTCCACTACGAGCCTTTACGATTTTGATTGTAGAGCCTAGTATGCTGGAATTTAGTTAGTGTAACAATTTTGGCTATTTGAATAAGCATTTGTACTTGGATACTATTATAATATCACTGGATTTTCAATAAAATGTTTTGATTATCGTAAGGGAAAAACCCATTATGTTTGTGTGTGACGCGGTCTTACGAGATACTTTTGTTTTTCAAAGGATTTTGATAAATTTAATAATTCAAGTTGAGTGTGTTTTCTCATGCTGGTTTTCTAGACTGACTCGGGTGTTATTTTATTATAATGCTCGGGTTAGACCGAGTATTATAGATGTATATTGATACTTTGGAACTCAAGAGACGAGCTGGATGACGGAGACGTATACCGTACTTGATTATATTCCGCTGTGTGTGTAGACTGTATAATCAGCACTGGCGATGACAAGTTATAATAAATATCCGTATTGATGTATTGATTGTTGTACTCTGTTGATTGTATATATTTACAGTGTAACGACCTGATATTTTCAACCATTCGTATCCACACATGCCGGACTTGACTTGCTCAAAATAACATATTGTTAATTTTATTTGGCAAAACTTAGAATATACAGTAGAATAAATCAGTCACAGAATCACAGACTGTAACAACCCGCATATTTTACGATTTTAATATTTTAATATTTTATTTGAATATTTTATCGTTAGTCGGATTTTAGTCCAAAAAGTTACTTTTTGCATACGGTCGAATTAGGACTCGGAACCACTTCCATTGAGTTCAAGATACCGTTTGCGATCTTTTTGAGTATAAACTTTGATATGTTTGGAGTTAGTGGAATTTTGTCACTTTTTCACTTTAGGCTTTGGGTTTGGTTTAGCCCATTAGTCGAAACTATTAATTCTAATTCAACACCCTTCCCTTCATAACTTCACTTTCATTTCCTAACACTCAAGCTTCGTCAAAAATGGAGGAAGGAATGGGAAATTAAAACTCCAAGCTCAAGTTCATTTGCAAATCCAACATCTAACTCCAAATTCAAAGAGAAGCCATTGATTCTTCCTTTGCTTTCAAGCTTCTTCTTCATTGATTTTGTATAAAGGTGAGATTTTTTATCTCACATCTTTGTCTATAACTATCTTTGATTGTTAGGTATGAACTCCTAACACTTATTCATGTGCATTTGCTATTGATTTGGATTGAACTGGTGAAAATCCCAATTTTTAGAGTTTTGGGTTCAAATCTTCAAAAATCCCAACTTTGATGTTTGAACACGTTTTTGGTGATGCATCGAGGAGCCAATACGACCGGATAGCCTATGGGCATAATCCCCTATCGTCTGTGCTCGATCGGTTGCAAATTGGGAGAGTTTTTGCACTTCAAACCGCTAGGTCGCTCGGCATGCACATGAAGGATTCTCGGCCTGCATTTAGGTCGCTCCCCTATAGGTCGCGTCATGCTAGGTCGTTGCTCGGCCTTGTCTCCTTTAGGTCGACCTGCATTTAGGTCGTTCCTCCCCTATAGGTCGCTAGGTCGCTCGGCCTTCTTTACCCCCTTAGGTCGCGACAAGTTAGGTCGTTCGCCACATAGGTCGTTCGACTTGCACCATTTTCCCTCGGCCTACAGTTAGGTCGCTCGCGTTAGGTCGCTCGGCCTGTTAGGTCGTTTCACCCCATAAGCCGCTCAACCATGATAAGTCGCACCTGCATTAAGTTACAACCCCTTAGGTCGCTCACCACCTTAAGTCGCTCTGCAGTTAGGTCGCGCCATGGATTGGTTGCGCCTTGCTTGGTCGCTTGTGTTAGGTCGCTCGGCCCATTAGGTCGCACCATTCCTTAGGTCGCTCGCCCTGCACTTATGCCGCTACCACTTAGGTCCCTGTGAGTCGCACAATTTCTTAGGTCGCTCGCCCCTGCACTTATGCCGTTACCTCTTAGGTCGCTCATCTGCTAGGTCGCGCCGTGTCGTGTCGCAAGGGTATTTCCACTTTGATGGATTTGGAATCGAATTCTTTGGATTTTTATTCACGTCTTCGAATGTGAATTTTTGTGTTTTATTGTTTCTACAATCATTTTTGTGATTTTTCACTTTATCTCACTCGTACGAGAAATCTAATTAAACGGCTTAGTAAAACAAATGGTATGAAACGCTTGCATTTACTTCGCCGGTTAATTTTTGGACTTATTCGATTGAATCTCTTATGACAATTTTCGAGTGGAGATCTACAATTTGTTCGTAAATGTTTAAGTTAAGCTAGTGGTTATGGGACATGAAGCTAAGCTTATACATTTACTAGCTTACTGTAATTGACACTTCTTGATGATCGTTGAGGATAATTTTTGTGATTTAGACTAGCAAATGTGTGATGTCTCTTTGTCTACGAGGGAGACTAAACCCAGTTTCTGTGGAGCTTCGGCTCAATTTGGTGGGATAGCGACCCATGGTCTTCGGGCCATTTTATGGAGCTTCGGCTAAAAAATTAATGGTTAGCAACCATGGAATAGCGTTCCATTTTGTGATACACGTGTTGGTGAGTTTTCATGCTCCCGTTTTGTGATAGGCCTCCCCCTTTTTGTGATTTCTGGATTTCCATTGATGATTTTTAGAACTTGTGTTTCACCAATTTTTGTGATTTCATTGATATGTTTTAGCGATATTTGTGCATTGGTGAATTTGTGTGTCATTAATTTTTTGTGAACAAAGATATTGAGTATGACATTCCTTTTTATCTTTGAGAAGATTCTTGTGATATTGATTAATCTCTTGTTGATTTTCAATTACATACTTATCACAGTATGGCTTTATGGTATCATATGTTATGTCATATCTCTTATTCTATATCATTTTATCTGATATTTATAGCTAGACTGATCCGTTTATTATTTTCTTATTAAATAATACTCGGGTCAGACCGAGATGTTATAGGTGCTTCTGCTTGAGTTCACATCTGGGATCATCACCCTGACTTTTGGCTAACTACTTAGATTAGTAGTTTTTGTTGTACACATTTGAGATATAGACTCATTGATGTATCAATATTCTTTTGTCTAGCACTTGTAGCTATTCTTTTGTGATATTGTGGATATTGTTCGACCATTACTCTGTTATACACTTTCATGTGTTATATATTCATATCTATTTCTGCCTTTGTGATATGAATTATCTATGACTGATTTGTGTTATCTTTATTTCTATATTTTTGTCCAAAGAATATATATAGCCACTGTGTAGTAGCTTTGAGTTTGTATCGGAATGTCGGATTTCCTCCTGAAACCAAATGCATGTTATACTATCTGACATATCGGTGCTCGCACAAAGCAATTACACGGATGGTCGCTCCTCAACAGCCTTATCCTCCATTCTAATTGACAGCATTACACTGTAGTGTTCTTGGCTAGAGTGGGTATAGAGGTGGGGCGTCACACAGACACAGAGTAATATAATAATAATAATGCAGCGGAATAGATAAAGTAGTAGTTCATGAAGCTACTATATAAACATCAGAATTAGAAATAAAATACAACAGAATATCTCGAATCAGTGAAGTCTCCAGTACAAACAGATGACCTCTCTGAACCAAT
Source organism: Allium cepa (assembly GCA_030765085.1). Taxonomy (NCBI): domain Eukaryota; kingdom Viridiplantae; phylum Streptophyta; class Magnoliopsida; order Asparagales; family Amaryllidaceae; genus Allium; species Allium cepa. Next base: position 1,055,390,904 of record CM060932.1, read on the forward strand.
CAACTGGAAAGATGAAAGCTGAATCGATAGTTGGATCTCCAAACGAAGCTCCAAACTCCAAAGGCGAGTCTCAAATGCTATATCACTTAGTCTGACCCGAGCGTAAAGCAAAACGCAAAACACAAAACACTCGAGTTAGGATTAACATTCTTATATAAATACATCCAACTCAAATGAAATATTAACTGAAATACAAGTAACTTAAAGAATGTTTGAGATAACCATCCTCTAAGGATCCGTGAAACTATCCACAATGTAGAAATATAAGCTATCAACAACCAACCGTCATTATAACACCGTGGTCCTTTCAAAATAATTTATACTTCAAAATCGAAATGTCATTTCGATTAAATATATATATATATATTTCCTCAATTTCACAAATAGATTCCAATCTATTCGAGTTCCAAATTCACATTTAATTCAATTTAGATTTATCCATTTTAATTCAATTCAGTTTCTAAATAACAAATTCAAATTATATTGATTTCAAATACAGATCTGAATCATAAATAAACCATTTAAATTCCAGTATAATTCAAAGCTTATTCAACATTTTCAAAGTTTAATTTAGCGGTTTCATATAGATCTCGATTTAACCTCATTATTATTTAGTCTTTAAATATTCACTTAATAAATTCAGTATTATTTAAATATCCTTAGTTTACCCTTAAACTAAATATTCCTTTCGATTTATTTACACTTGAAATATCCATTTAATCACTTTAAATTGGAAATCAAGTTATAAGATCAAATCTTAAACTTCAAATTCAATAGTTCAAATCGATTTAATTTAGTAGAATTCTTAACTAAATACAATTTCATTTTATTCAACTTTACCTTCTCAACCTTAACTTATTCAAATTATTACAATAATCTATTTGATATATAAATTTAGGTAAATACTTAAACATATTATATGTATTAAATCAATCTCAATAATATTATTATTAAATCTTTATATAAAATTTTCATATATATATATATATATAATATTTTAAGAACCAATATTTATTTAAAACCATATATTTCTTTTCAAAACCATAGAATTTTTTTTCAAAACATTTATATATATGGACCAGTGGTGTCTGTATAAATTTTCATATCCTATGGTCAAGTGATACACATATTTATCATTTCAATCCATAGTTAAATATATATGGGTAGATATCATTTCGACCTGGAATCCTGTGATAACCTGAATTTTTGTGCATCTGTTAATTGGAAATTAACAGAATTAATTTATTTTTAAATACTCAATTGTTAATTGAACAAATAAAATTCTGATAAATATCTAGATATATATATATATATTTGACACTATAACTAGTGTTGAATTTTAAATCTCTGGAGATGATAAATCTTATGGTATATAAAGAAATAAAATATTCACTATTTAATTCAAGATAAGATATATATATATATATATATATATATATATATATATATGGATATATACAACTTTATGATGTATATAAGTATATATACGCCCATGAATAAAATATAGGGAAGTTTATTACAATATGGATGTATAAGGTATTCTAATATTCCAAAGTTATTTTCAAAATCTCAAAACAAATTAGATTAAGACTCTACATTTTTACTAAATATATATATATATATATGTGGTTATTAAATAGGTTTCATATTATTTCTTCTTTAAAGTTACATAATATAAACATAAAAAAATGTATTAATGGATATATATATATATATAACACTAATGCTATTAATAAAAGAAAACATAAGTATAATAAAATTAAGTTTTAGACATTTGTAAACATTTAATTATTGAAATTGACATTTGTAAATATGGTAACATGTGTAAACTTGATAACATGCAAAATTAACAAATGGCAATATAGATTTTCTTTTAAAAATGAGTTATATTAATAATATGAATTAGGGAGAAAACTGATTTTCAGTCCAAATTTCTAAATTCTCTTCCTTTCTTTCTTCTATAACTAAAAAGAAATAAATCAAATATAAACAACTTCAGCCTAAACCAGAATCAAACTATTTCCAACCTGAAGCTCAACATAATTCAATTACAATCCAGTTTCAAAGTAAATCCAGATCAATAAGCAAATCAAAATCAGAAGCAAGGCAAATTCCAGTTCATTATCAAAAGCATTTCCAGTTTCTTTTCAGAGAAGCTTTCTCTATTCTCCTTTTAACTGTGGGTAAACCTACCTTAATCTATTTTAAATCTGAATGTATGAAAAATCTTTGATGTCAGGTGTAATTATTGTTTGCATGATATGAATTATATATATATATATATATATTTATATATGAATATATGAATGAGCATGTCTATATACAAACCTGATTGGCTCTGTTCTTGTTGTTCAGATTTTAAAACTTGAAAAAAAGTTTAAGATCTTCTTGTGAATCTCTTTAGTTTTTAGTATAGAAACAAAGATTGTTTGTTAAATTAAGATCTAAATTTTAGAAATATTTTAAAGTTAAATATGGAAGTAGTTTTTTAACTGGAAGGTAAATTAACAGCAAAACTTAATCATATCAAAAATTTGACCTCAATAATTAAATGTTTCGTGTATATAATTGGATATGCATTGGAATATCATGAATTTAAAAAGAAAAATCATGAATTTTAAATTTATAAATAGTGAGAAATTGCAAGTTGATCAGAAATTAAGTTTCAAACATATTCTGGTGATCGACGAAACTTGGATGGTCAGGGTCACTGTTAAAGCAGACTGAGAGGTCGGTGATTCTGGTAAAAATTGTCAATGGAGTATTAGGCCACCAAGGGGGCAGCAAACTGATGAGGTAAGGTTTTGGAAACCCGTTGGGTTGTCGACGAAGTGGGATTATTTGTGAGGTCGTGGGTTGTCGAAAGATGATCAGTCATGGGGGAATGGATGCGAGGATTTCTGGAGGAGCTGTGACCGAAATTTCGTGGCTTCAGGTGATCATATCGACGAAGTCGAGGAAATTTTGGGATGATCGTCTGGATTCAGAGGAAGCTGTCTTGTTCGATTTCGAGTGGGTTATGATTTCAAGTTTTTGTGTTGTCAGGTTGGACTACGGTGATGTCGCCGATGAATTGAGAGTCGTGGCGTGGTCGGAGATGACCAAAACGTTCGTGCACGTGCACCAGTTTCCCTGTACACATGAATTTAGGTTCTGGAACAATGATGTTTTGCCCGAGTTTTGTCTCGAGATAGGGAAGGTTTTACTCGAGCTGGATATCGTGTTGTTCGTGTGATGTTTTAAGGAATAACAGTTTAAAAAAATTAGGAGGAGGAAGCTTGGGAATAGGAGAAGGGGATTCTATTCAAATTATTTATGGACTGTCTCGGGTTAAAATTAAGATGTTAACATGTTTAAGCTTAACAAAATCAAGCTTTAAAATTTATTTCTTAAATTATTTCTTTCAAATAATAATTATTTTAAAAGCTTGGTTAAGTAAAGATGTGTAGACTATTTTAACTTAGATTTGGTTAAATTTTAAGTTTATTTTAATAAATTCTAGCTTCGTTTCTTTTCGAGGACGAAAAGATTCAAAGGGGGGAGGAATGTGATAACCTAAATTTTTGGGCATCTGTTAATTGGAAATTAACAGAATTAATTTTTTTTAGAATACTTAATTGTTAATTGAACAAATAAAATTCTGATAAATATCTAGATATATATAGATTTGAAACTATAACTAGTGTTGAATTATTATTGTAGTCTATCTGGACATGTGGATTGTATCTATCCAGGGTCTGTGTAAGTTGTAACTCCGATGTATTAAAGTGTAATTTGACAAGTACATTTTTCCTTTGTAAACTGATATTATTGATATTATATTTTATCCGCTGAGAATGTGAGATTGTGCTTTGGTGTTTCTGTTCTTCTTCTTCTATCTTTTTTCTTCTTTTCTCTAACTATCTGGAATTTTTGGGATCGAAAATTCTGGGTCGTTACAAATTTCAAATTCAAAACCAATGAAAATGGTTTGGGTCTATCATTTCAACCTATAACGATTTTCTTCTATTCTAAAGTCCGTTCGGGTATGTATCATTTCAACCCATAGTGAATTTTATACTAACAGGGAACTTGCAGAGTGATAACCGATAAAAATATATAACAACGGGCATATATCATTAATAAGATTATAATAGAAACAACAGGATATGGTGTCATATCCATGAGCAATTACAGATAAGAGCATATATAACAATTTAAAATAACTACAACAGCATATTTCAATTGTCGTTTCAATTGAAATCAAATTTAACAAATAAAAGAACGTTAATCGTGAGTGATTGCTCACCTTTCGAGGCTAGAGATATTTGACGATGAAATGGGTTATGAATCCAGGCACGAATTTCAAAGCGAAGCAAGATTGGCAAGAATCGACGAACGAAACTGATAAGTAGAAATGGATGAGAACAGATCAAATTAGCTTGGTATAATTGAAACGAAGATTATATTATTATTTTATTACTTTCTTTCCAAAAATGAATGTTTAGATCAAACACATATTTAAAAATGAAATATATGTTAGTCCATGAGATGATGGTTTTGATGACAACAACTTTAGAATAGATTATAAAATATAAATACTAACAATATAAGTTTAGATATATATGTATATGAAGAATTTAATCATGCATGCAACAAGAATGAAGACTGTACAGTATAGAGATTCAAGATATCAAGATTGAAGACTCATGAATATCAAGATTATCAAGAGTTCAAGTAATTTATTTTTAATTAGAAATTTTGTTAAAACTACTAGAAAAGCACTGGCATCTTAAAATCCAATTTATTCGTGGAATGGAATCCACTTTGAGCCTGTTAAAGGGATGGAACCCTAAGTAGGATGGAACCTACGAAAAATATAGTGGAACATTGTTTTGTATCCGCTAAATTTTTATTCAAAATGATTTTTCAAAATTATATCTTGTTTTCAATATGATTTCAAAACCTTCCTTTTAAAAGAATCGAAAACATCTATCCTGATTTCAAATACTTTTAGCCTCAAAATAATCTTGAATTTCAAAATCAAATTATCCTTGGTTTTAAACTATCTTTTAAAATAAAAGTATATTTAATTTTTTAATATTTATATATTTAGATTTAGATATAAAATTTTATATACACCAAAATTTTATTCTATATATTTATTTATGTATTTTAACTAGATTTAAGTATATTTATAAAAGTTTAAAATAGTTTTAAAATAAGATAAAAGTTATTTTCAAAGAAAAACAAAACATCAAAAATTCCTTTGGGATGTCGACATGCCCAAGTACCCTATGTTGACATTGTGTAAGTTGAGTTCAAAATTTTAATTTCAAAAGAAGTGTCTATTCGTCATAACTCTTCACGAATGGACATGGTCGTTGTTTCTCTATAAATAGGGGTTAGTTTCAACGAAATTTAACATATATTTTCTGGCTTTTCACTCCTCTTCTTCCATATTTCTATATACGTATTCTTACTATTACTCTACCGAAATCAACATTGAATCTAACAAGATTATCTCTGGTTTGATTCTCTATCACTATCTCAACAAGATCCTCGGTGCTATTCGGAGTTATAGGCTTTTTGTAATCAACTTAGCGAGAAAGGGTGTGATTGTAGCCTTGGAAATCAATCAAGCGAGATAAGCTGTGATTGTAGCCTTGGGAAATCAATTGGGTGAACTTGTTGCCCGGGAAATCATGTATCTCTACCCAAATGATTGTGATTCTGGAGGGTGTACCTCGTTGCCTTGAAATCGAGGGTGTAATTGTAAAGATTGTTTTTGAAAGGAAATCCGTACTTGTGTGCGGGACTGCATGTAGTGTAACTCCGAACCAGTATAAAATTCGGTGTGTTCTTTCCTTCACTGCTTTTACTTTATATTTGCATTTATGTTTGATTCTATGGTCATATCTGTGTCTGAATATTGCATACATTTGTGTTTAAATTAACAAAAACTCAAAAAGATTTAACAATTCTCTAAAACACTATTCACCCCTCTCTAGTGTTTATCCTAGCCTTAAGATCCTTAATCCGCATTTCTCACATTTGGTGCCAAGCAAGGTTTTCAAAGTTTATTAATCTGATTTTTGAAAAAGTTTTAAAATGGCTATGTTTGTTAATACTAGTTTAGAAATATTCAGATCATCATTGTCTTTTGAGTATGCATATAATCAATGTTCAAATTCAAGTTGTCTATTAAAATTGTTTGATGTGTAGGAATCATGCTTTATGGATATTGAGGAATCAATACACAACGGACAAATTGTGCAGATCAGAAAGGACAAATGGATACTCGATGGTGGATGTTCTAGACACATGACTGGCAATCCAGATATGTTAAATGATATAATATACAAAGACGGAGGACTTGTTAACTTTGGAGACAATTCAAAAGGATATGTGATTGGCATCGGCAAAGTCGGTAACTCTGAAACTCCTATTATTACTAATGTTTTGCTAGTTAAAAATCTGAAACATAATCTGCTAAGTATAAGTCAACTTTGCGATAAAGGACATAAAATTAAATTTGAAAAAGATAAATGTTAAATTGAAGATAACAATTCAACCATAATATTTGAGGAAATTAGGAAAAAGAATATTTATATTCTTAATATGAAAGTTTCAAATGATAACTTATGTCTTTTGGCAAATACAAGTGACCCTTTGATTTGGCATAAGAGATTTGGGCATTTGAATTTCAAACTCTTATCCAGACTATCAAAACTTGATCTAGTAAGAGGTCTCTCTAAAATGAATTTTAAAGTAGATAGTCTATGGGATGCATGTCAATTAGGCAAACTTAGAAAAAATTCCTTTAAATTAAAAGATATGATTTCAACTTCAAAACCTCTTGAATTACTTCACCTTGATTTATTTGGTCCATCTCAAATTCTGTCAATTAATCATAGTAAATATGTTTTTGTAATTGTAGATGATTATTCTAGATTTACATGGACAATATTTTTGAAACATAAAAGTGATACTTTTGAATGTTTTAAGAACTTTACAAAAAGGACTCAAAATAAATTTTCTCTAAAAATTACAACCATTCGTAGCGATCATGGTGGTGAATTTGAAAATGAAAAGTTTGAGGAATTCTGCGATAAAAAGGGAATAACTCACAATTTTTCATTTTCAAGAACTCCACAACAAAATGGAGTAGTAGAACGTAAAAATAGGACAGTTCAAGAGTGTTGGAGAACTATGCTTTCAGACAGTAAATTACCAAAGAATTTTTGGGCAGAAGCAGTTGCTACTGCCTCTTATATTTTAAATAGAATTTTAATTAGACCTTTAACTAATAAGACTTCTTATGATATTTTTCACTCAAAGAAACCTAAAGTATCTTATTTTAGAATTTTTGGAAGCAAATGTTTTATTTTAAATACTAAAGATAACTTAGATAAATTTGATCCTAAATCCGACGAAGGTATCTTTATCGGATATTCTAATAGAAGTAAAGCATACAGAGTATTTAATTTAAGAACTAACACCATCGAAGAAACAATGCATGTGTGATTGGATGAAAATTTCAAAATTTTTGAAGATACAAATGATGAAGATGATTTAATTACTCAAAATCAAGGGTCAACTGAAACTAATAATGAAATTAATCATCCTAATAAAAGGACTAAACTTTCAATAGATCATCCTATTGAAAATATACTAGGAGGTATGCAATCTGTAGTTAAAACTAGAAATCAACTAAGTCAAATGAATAATGTAGCTTTTATATCATCTATTGAACCTAAAAATCCAAAAGAAGCATCAACTGATGATTCATGGGTTTTGGCTATGCAAGAAGAACTAAATCAATTTACTAGAAATGTTGTTTGAGAACTTGTTCCTAGAACTGAAAATAAAACTATAATTGGAACTAAATGGGTTTATAAAAATAAAATGAATGAACTAGGAGAGGTGGCTAGAAATAAAGCACGTTTAGTCGCTCAAGGTTTTTGTCAAGAAGAAGGAATAGATTTTGATGAAATCTTTGCTCCCGTAGCAAGAATAGAAGCCATTAGGATTCTACTTGCTTTCACAAATCATAATAATTTCAAATTATATCAAATGGATGTTAAAAGTGCCTTTTTAAATGGATTTGTAAAAGAATAAGTATACGTAGAACAACCACCACTTTTTGAAAATGAAAAATTACCTAATCATGTTTACAAACTTAAGAAAGCTTTATATGGTCTAAAACAAGCTCCTAGAATCTGGTATGATCGGTTAAGATCTTACTTATTACAATCAAATTTTGAAATTGGTAAAGTAGATAATACTCTTTTCATTAAAAGAAATAAAAATGATATTCAACTAGTATAATTCTACGTAGATGATATCATTTTTGGATCAACTAATTTTTAAATGAATAATGAATTTTGTGAATTAATGATAAAAGAGTTTGAGATGAGTCATATGGGTGAATTAAATTTCTTTTTCGGATTACAAATAAAACAATTAGATAATTGTATCTTTATCAGTCAAGAAAAATATGCTAAAGACCTAATTAATAAATTTGGCTTGACTACTGCGAGTGGAAAACCCACTCCCATGGCAACCAATGAGTACCTTAGTAAAGAAGATCTCTCGAAAGATGTAGATCAAAAATTATATAGAGGAATGATTGGATCACTACTCTATATTACTGCTAGTAGACCTGATATCATGCATAGTGTTTGTCTCTGTGCAAGATATCAATCTCAACCTAAAGAGACTCACTTAAAATCCGTAAAACGTATCATAAGATATGTTAAACACACCTCTGATTATGGTTTATTTTACCCTAAAAATGATTCTTTTGATTTAATATCTTACTGTGATGCTGATTATGCTGGTTAAAAATCAGACCGAAAAAGGACAAGTGGAACTTGTCACTTTTTGGGGCATTCTCTGATTTCCTGGTTTAGTAAAAAGCAAAACACAGTTTCTTTATCAACAACCGAAGCAGAGTATATTTCTGCTGCTTTGGCTTGTTCTCAAGTAATATATATGCAACAAACTTTAAAAGATTATGGTTTAAATATTTCAAAATCACCAATTTATTGTGATAATACTAGTTCGATAAATTTATCCAAAAATACTACTCAACATGCTCGAACTAAACATATTGATATCAGACATCATTTTCTCAAAGATAATATAAGTAAGGAAGTAATCACTCTAGATTATATCAATTCTGAGAATCAAATTGTTGATATCTTAACAAAACCTTTAAATGAATCTATATTTACTAAATTAAGAAGAGAATTAGGTATTTGTTCAATAACTGAATATAAAATTTAAATAACAGGTATAATTAAAAATTAATTAAATAGGCAAAAATTCAAGAACCATGTCGACATACCCCTCTACCCTATGTCGACATACAACGTTTTTTAATTTTTTATTTTTTTCCCACCAAAATTCAAATAATTGGTTATATATTCTTCTTATTTTCGAATTTTTGATCATTCACTCTGTTCTCTCTCTATTCTAACTTCTAAAATTAATTAAACTATGGCCTCTTCTTCCAAATCAAACATAAAATCAACCTTTTTGTTCCCCTCTCCTACTTGTGGTCCATTTCAACATACTACTCTCGCTCGTGTGACTAAAATGGAGGATTTGTTGAAGGATTCACTTCAGTTAATGACTCAAATCCAAGTAATGCAACTTCGAATGGCCAAGGAATAAGAGAGGCAAGGCAAAACCCTTAGGAATTTGCAAAATTTTCTAACGGACAATCATGGTAACCCAATCTTGATTGATGAAGACTCTTCAGGAGATCAAGAACTAGAGGCCAGTGAAGAAGAAGAAGAAGAAGAACCCATGGAAGAAACGCATGCGGAAGATGACGACAAGGTCGTTTGCGTTGGTGAAGTGTGTTTTGACAAAAATGGGAATCTTGTCGAACAACGTAGAAGTTTTTGTTTCCACTATCCAAACTGTTCGATTCATAGATCTCCTATGTTCAAAAACGCACAATAGTTTCTTCTCTTTCTTTACCATTGTTGTATATTCTTTCTTACATTTCCTACGAAAATGTAAATATAACTATATTTTCAATAAATTGTATTCTTATATGTGTTTTTCCCTATTAATAAATATAACTATATGGTTATTATATACTTAGAATAGCTAGTAGTTTAGGATTAGGTTTAATATTAGATCTAAGTGTTGATTATTTACGATAACACTATCATTATAATCACATGTCATAGAGTATTAGATTTAGGGGGAGTTCTATAGTTTGGTGTTATATAGTTTAGAGTTAGTTTTTTGTTGATCACAAAGGGAGAGAAGTATAAAATAGGGTAGTTAGGCATAGATTAAGGGGGAGTTATTAGGATAGAAGTAATATTTTATAAACAAAGGTTGTCATCATAAAAAAAAGGGGAGATTATTAGTCCGTGAGATGATGGTTTTGATGACAACAACCTTAGAATAGATTATAAAATATAAATACTAACAGTATAAGCTTAGATATATATGTATATGCAGGATTTAATCATGCAGGTAACAAGAATGAAGACTGTATAGTATAGAGATTCAAGATATCAAGATTGAAGACTCATGAGTATCAAGATTATCAAGAGTTCAAGTAATTTATTTTTTAATTATAAATTTTTGTTAAAAATCCTAGAAAAGCACTGGCATCTTAAAATCCAATTTAATCGTGGAATGGAATCCACTTCGAGCCTGTTAAAGGGATGGAACCCTAAGTCGGATGGAACCTATGAAAAATCTAGTTGAACATTGTTTTGTATCCGCTAACTTTTTATTCAAAATGATTTTTCAAAACTATATCTTATTTACAAAATGATTTCAAAACCTTCCTTTTAAGAGAATCAAAAACATCTATCCTGATTTCAAATACTTTTAGCCTCAAAATAATCTTGAATTTCAAAATTAAATTATCCTTGGTTTTAAACTATCTTTTAAAATAAAAGTATATTTAATTTTTTTGATATTTATATATTTAGATTTAGATATAAAATTTTATATATACCAAAATATTATTCTATATATTTATTTATGTATTTCAACTATATTTAAATATATTTATAAAAGTTTAAAATGGTTTTAAAATAAAATAAAAGTTACTTTCAAAGAAAACAAAACATCAAAAATTCCTTTGGGATGTTGACATGCCCAAGTATCCAATGTCGACATAGTGTCAGTTGAGTTCAAAATTTAAATTTCAAAAGAAGTGTCTTCGTCATAACTCTTCACGAATGGACATGGCTGTTGTTCCTCTATAAATAGGGGTTGGTTTCAACGAATTTTAACATATATTTTATAGCTTTTCACTCCTCTTCTTCTTTCACATTTCTATATACATATTCTTACCATTACTCTGCCGAAATCAACATTGAATCTAACTAGATTATCTCTGGTTTGATTCTCTATCACTGTCTCAACAAGATCCTCAATGCTATTCAGAGTTATAAGCATTTTGTAATCTACTTATCGAGAAAAGGTGTGATTGTAGCCTTGGAAATCAATCAAGCGAGATAAGGTGTGATTGTAGCCTTGGGAAATCAATTGGTGAACTTGTTGCCTGGGAAATCAAGTATCTCTACCCAAAGGATTGTGATTCTGGAGGGTGTACCTCGTTGCCTTGAAATCGAGGGTGTAATTGTAAATATTGTTTTTGAAAGGAAATCCGTACTTGTGTGCGGGACTGGATGTAGGGTAACTCCGAACCAGTATAAAATCCGGTGTGTTCTTTCCTTTACTGCTTTTTCTTTATATTTGCATCTGTGTTTGATTCTGTGATCATATCTGTGTCTGAATATTGCATACATTTGTGTTTAAATTAACAAAAACTCAAAAAGATTTAACAATTCTCTAAAACACTATTCACCCCCCTCTAGTGTTTATCCTAGCCTTAAGATCCTTAATCTGCATTTCTCACAATATACACACACAAAAGAAAACAATGTAACTTTAAAACGTGTACATTTAGACATGTACTATAACTTTTATATCCAACAGAAAATGTCAGTGATGCAAATCAACTTACACCTATAAACACTATATATATATATATACACACATCAGGCTATAAACAATTTATTACTCACACAAACAATTTATATAAATGCTTAATACAACAAATATTGTACCATTTACAATATCATACATATATTTCAGCATTTATTATAAATCAATATACGTTATTTTATAAAAAGAATCAAATCTAAATTTGAACACGTACATAGAATCAATGTATATCCATATGCAAACATGTTGTATATGAAGACAAATCAATGCGACTCCTTATCATATAGACACAGCCTAAATTTATATACTCACCAATATATAGACTCATGTACTTTGAATCATAGAATAAATATGTACTTTTAAACAATGCAATATAATACTCACGCTAGTTTAATGTACAGTAAATATATTTATACCTTGTAGTTTGAAACCATACTTACCTAGCAAATAACGGTGTAAAATATAAGTATAATATATTTACCCAGAAAATCATAAAACAACAGAAAACATGCACTAACCCACTATTTGGTAAACACTAAAGCTTTGTAACATATATAGTTAACCAAAATCAAACAGAAATGCATATAATCTAATATACTCAACATACTTTACGCAAGTAGAAAAAATTGTTTTAAACCCATATATGTACCAATAAATATAACATAAGTATAAACCATACCGTAGCCTAGATATAGAATATAAAGCTTATAGATATATATAAATATACCTCAGATATATAAATTTCTCAAGAGAAGCTGCTGCCTCATAAGAAAACAAATATGGGAAAAACAAGGCCGAGGCAAGCACGCCGGAGAGTCTTGGCCGGAAACGCAGGGGAGGGGGCGAAGCCTGGGGATGCTGAGGTGCTACGACATTGGTGAGGGCCGACGAAGGTCGAAGGTGAGGGATGGCGGAGGTCGGATGGTGAGGAGCAGCACCGCGCACGGAGCTGTGTTGTCCAGTCGGTGGAGGAGGAGAGGGAGAGAGGGTGGTGGTAATGGGCTTTCGGGTTTGAAGGTGGCAGGCGTCGGTTCGAATCTGGTAGCAAGAGGAGAAGCGGTGGGTATGGGTTGATGGCGTGCAGTTTTGAGATGCCGGGGAAGGAAGGGCTGAAGTGTAGGTGAGCGGATCGGTTGCTTTTGTATATATAAAGGTTTGCTTTTTGCTTTTTTTTTGAAGAAGACAAATTAAAAGGAAACAGAGGAGAGAAAGAAAAACCAGATCCAAAATAAAAAGGAGAGGAGAGGTAGCGTACCAGGGAAAAGACAGGAGAGAAGTGGTAAAAGTTAGAAATCAATATATACTTGGAAAGTAGTAATTGTAAAAGCAACGGTCACCCTAAATTTCAGCTAACAATTTAAAGCAGCATTTATTATTGTTTGGACAGCACGTCACAAGCTTGTAAAGACAAAGGAAATAAAAGGTCACAATTTCAGTACGGATACGACATTGCTTTTTCCCGTTTCCGTCGCGTACCGAACCACAAAATACTGAAATAAATATACTGCGAAGATCAACACGACGAGATGATTAAAACGATATACAGATATCGGTGGTAGGATCATTGGATCAAAGGTCGATAATCGGTACCAGAAATGCTGCTATTTTTCCAGAATTAAGATAAACAGAGCAATAGAAGTCCAAATTTGGAAAATCGAAAGATGACGTCTCATTCAAAAGAGGATTTAGAAATTTTCTATAGAAAAATATTCAGGTTTGAAAATTAATTTATTATCATCAATTATTAATTGATTTGAATTTAAGTAGAATTACACAATAAAATAAACTTACATAATTTCAGATGAAAATTTACCATTTGCTATATTTAATTATACGTAATCCAATATTAAAAAAAATTTGCAAATTAAATTAAAAAAATTTCACCAAAAATTCAATTAAATACGTTAATAAAATAAATAAAAATTAATAAAATTTTACGGGCCGTTACATACAGTTACAGACTCTTTTGTAAAAAATCTATTATTATATATTATATATTACTCCGCTGCGTTTGTGAGATTCTGCATTGTTGTTCTATTTTCTTCTATCACTTTCTTCTTTACCCTTAGTAATCGGTATTTCCGGTACTTGTATATTCGGCATGTTATACAGTGAACGTACTGATGTTGATTTTCAAGGGTCGAAAATCCCAGGTTGCTACAACCTTTTCCCCTCGTACCAAAACATAAGAATAAATTCTTAATGACCAATCATTTTCCCATACTAACATTCCCCATGCAAACACTCGTAAGGAAAATGTTCAAGTTGAAGTAGGAATCACAAATACTCAAATGAATAACTACTTTGTACCTTATGTTGAGCTAACCGACGAAGATAATATCGAAGAACAAACTGCACCAGCTATTTGTTAAATAACTATGCATTAACTATATTGTGTTGAATGCTCTTGTTATAAAAAAACCTATATTATGCTGAAATTCTTTCGTAAAACTCTGAGTTCTTAACTCAACTACGCACAACCAACATCTAGTATGACATCACCTTCAACTCCCTTACCCGTTTTCTTATTGTGAAATCTCTCTGATCATCCATTTAAACAGGTAACCAAGCTATCATTTTAATCTCCGCACATATCTTAAAATGACAAAAACAACTTCACTCTTAAAGTGCCACAAAATTTGAAAATAGTTCCCCTCACATAGACAGTTCTAACTCAAGCATGCATAGCGGCCGATACATCAAGTTTCGATATAACCCCTTTCCAAAACTCAACATCTCAATCTATTTCACTCTACTAATTTCCTATCCCACTTCTCCTCCTATTCTACATCAATTTGACTCATATAATTCCTCATAGCTGAACTAGCCTTTATGATCCATTCTACTTCCCCTAACCTTATCCTTTAACTCCCCCGCTCTTCCTTCACTTACTTCCTAAAGTTGCAGCCACACCCCCTTCAAAAAGGGTAGAAAAAGAAGCAGAACATTAAGAAAGTCACCTATGACTTAGACAATGCAAATAGTTCGTAATGAACAAAAATTTACCAAATCATGGCAAGGATCCAAATAGCCCCCTCCTTTTGAAAGGCACACCATATCACATGTCCTTCCACTTAACCTCTCCTATTCAATCTATGATGATGCACAACATACATATGTAGAATATAAGAGGAGCTCATCTCCTCTCAAAGTAACATGAAATAAATAATATAACAGTGGAACAAAAAACACTGCTCATTGATATTTGTGAAACAAAATTGGACCTTTCTCAAATCCGTAAAGCATGCATGTATATAATGAAAACATGGAATCTCGACCATAGCCTTGAGCATGCATGCCTCCTATAGTAGGATTTTTGTGCTTTGAAACCTTGAGATTTACAACTTAACCAAGCTTCTATCCACTGATCAAATTCTATATTTCTTAGCACTCTATATTTCTTCCAATACATCTTTCAATCTTACCATAATCTATGCTCATAATCACATCCAACCCAGGCTATCCCTACTAAAATCCCTCACTTCTCTTCAGACTTCTATTCCATAGATTCGCATTAAAGATTTCAACTGTATGTATCTCATAAGTTGGAAGCTAAGTGGTACCACACTATCACTTAAAGATATATCTCCTCTTAAACAAGCACTTACTTTATCTGAACTTATCCCAATGAGCACCTCTAGCCCTCGTATACATGGGATAACAAGTAAATATCAAGTTCCAAAACTCGATATCAGCTTGACCATTCTTTTCACAACCCTCCTCTTTGCACCAATGGCCTTACATTGATTGCATCTATGTTCTTCCTATCCTATTGCACAATAACTCTCTCATCATTAAATGGAGGTGACGATACCATGAATTTTTTTTCCACCTTTTAAATCTTATAACAATTATTGTGCTCGTAAGGATTTCAACTCTATTCTTTTACATATTTAGGCCACATAAATCACTGGTATCCCATGTATAAACTTCAACATAAGCTCATGCTCCTTAAGGAAATACTCAAAAGTGCAGGATAAGAAAATTTATGGAAATGGTATCAAGCAATCTTTTGCAATAACGGTGTCTCTCCAGAATGTACAGGAACCCTTGATGATGATCCCCTAAGTCGTACTTTAAGCTGGAGCATAACTCTCAATCTTCCTACAAGCTGAAGCGAGCTTGGCTCTTTAGAAAATGAAAGAAAAATACGAAACTTTCGGTTGTAGAAACACTAATTAGTTTCACTCTTCCATTAGAATTAGCAATTCTATTGATAAGATATTCAAAATAACTGATTACAACAGTATGATCAACAACATTAGTGATAAGATCCTTGCCAGCCCTAAACCTCATTAAGCAGACATCTCTCTTCTTTCAACATCAATCTTCCCATCTTTAGTCACCCTTGTGACGACTCGTAAATTTAGATAATTAAAATTTGTAAATTAAATAAGGTTTTTTGATTTAATGTTGGAGGAAATAAATATTTTTGATTATAAACGAAATAATGACTAAAATGAAATGCAAAAAAAATGTTAATCTAAGTTTATTATTGATAAATTAAATGATAGTCCAAATAAATTGAAATATTTGAAATGTTATACTTGGTTTTAATATGAATAAGTAAATAAGTGTAAATGTTGTATAATTAACGAACTAGTATATAATTATAGAAATTGAATAAAATCAGTGATAGGTAAGTAATTATAACATTTGGTTGTAAATAATAAACTTATTAATGTCACTAAAAGTTAATGGTGACAAACTATTATATGTTACCTATTTAGTTAGTCTGTTAAATTAAATTGGAAATCAGTTGTAATTAAATGAAGCTAAATGTTACATTTATGTGAGTTAAGACAATAACTGAAAGATTGTGAATGTAATAAAAGAAACAGAAGTGTTAATTATATCCATAATGAAATAGTCGATTTAATAAAAGAGTGAAATCAAGATAAATAAATTATTTGGGATTTTAAATTTTAACTAAGGTGTGAAATTGACGAAAATTCAATATAATGGAAATATAGTAGTTAATACAAATAAAAGGTGGAAATTGTAACATCTTAGTGAAATAAGATATAAACAAATATTAACCATGTTATTAGAGAAATATTGACTGAGTATAAAGATTGAAATCAAATAAAATAAATTTATTGGAATTAAATTATAAATAATAGGATGTGATTGTAGTTGAAATTGAACACTGTAATTATTGAAGTAATTAACATTGAAATCAATATGTAAATTTACTTTAAATTATTATAAATGGCCAAGCAATCAAAAATGATGAAAATGGTTAGTTATTAACTTTGAAATAAAGATGTGATATAATTAATTCAATTATTAATTAATTTAATTAAAGTGAAAATAGCCATTTTAGCCACTAACTTGGATTTTGACGAAGTTTCATCGGATCCATAACGATGAATTATTATAGGATTCAAGTTTCGTAGCAGTCGGACTTGTCGCTTGATCATACGAGCTCGAAACGCCTAGAAATCAATTTAATTGAAATCAATTTGAAACAAGCTCATTTTAACAGAACTTCTTTATATGATGGAATAAAGACTTGAAACCTATTCCATTGAATTTAAAAATATCAAAAACATCTATTTTGATATATGGAATGACCCATTTTCGTTTCGGCAACGAAACTGGCTTTTCGGGCCATTTATCATTCAAAAATCCAAATCAATCTTACCCGTTCTTTCTATTCTCTGATCTACCTATAAATAGCTCGTTATAAACTCTACTTACTTCTAATTGTTTTTACGTATATTTCCTTCTCAACTCCTCATTCCAATGGCAGACAAACCTTAATTTCCAAATTTCAAATTCATTTCTAAAATTTAAACTCCTCAAAATATATCGAGTTATATATCGATTTGAAGCTCTCGACGAGCGTAGGTCAAATCTGCAGTTTGTTTCTCGAATTGGGTTTCTATGTGTTCGGAATTCATGGAACATTTCTAGCACGTCCGTTGATTGTCGAGCATCTTCGACCGATCGTCGACCGAAGGGTGCTGGGTTGTAAAGGGGGTCGGGCGGAGTGCATCTAGGTGGTTAGTTAATCATATCAACGGTCCGATGTGGCGAATTAATTCGTTAGGGTTTCGTGAAACCATGGCGGCGGCGGCTGCTTCGTTGACGAACATGAGATTGGTCATATGGGTCGGCGAGGTAGGGGGAGGCTGCGACGCTGAGTAAAGGCGGCACGGCGTGCTAGAGGATGGCACGACATTCGAACGGATTTGGTGGCGGCGAGCTCGCATGGGTTTGGTGTGATAAGGTTAGCTGGAAGAAAGGGGGTGACGTGGCTCGGGTTATAGGGTTTGTTCTTTTTTTTATATATTTTATTTAATTTAATTTTGAAATTGTTCTAATATTAATATCTTTTGCATATGAACTCCAATTCAAGCGCGGTTTCTTCTTCTGGGATCGTATTGAAATTCCAGACATTCTGACGCTTGTTTGGACGAATTCTAAGATCGTTTCAATTTGGGACTATTTTGGATTTTAATTTGATTTAAAATTCAAAGATGAGTGTTTTAACCCACTCATAACTTCTAAAAATTTCTTATGTTAGTTAAACTAAATTTGTGATAAGATTTGGAATTTATTTATTGCTGTCTGGTATATTTAAATTTTCATCTCATTTAATTTGAATTTAATAGCCATTTATTTTATTTTTGAATTTAAATTGCTAGTTAAAAACCTGTTATCGATAATTTGTTAATTGCCGATAATTATTGATTGAATTGAATGGTGATTATGATGGATGTTTGGTTGTTGATATTGGTTGATTGGATGTTATGTTTGATTTATAAAAAAATGTTATCACTCTGCAAGTTCCATTAATCATTATCATTTGGAAATCACTATAGGTTGAAATGATATATACCCGAACGATATGTAGTTAGGGAAAAGTCGTTATAGGTTGAAATGATAGACTTGAGCGTTTTTACGGATTTTAATATTAATTTGGGATTGCGGTTTGAAATGATATATAACCGTAAAATTTCAAATTACGGATTGAAATGATAAATATCTGTATCACTTTACCCTAGGGTAGAGAATTATATACGGACACCGGATTGGTTAAATTAAATGATTTTTAGAACCCTCAGTTTTTGAATTTAATTGAATGATTTTTTTGAAATAAGAATTTGATTTATGTAAATTGAATTATTATTAAAATTCGAGTTTTATTTTGAAATTGGAATTGTTTAAAGGAATCAAATTTGAAATCTTAAAGTTGATTTTGAAGTATAATGGAAATTTATTGGAATTGAGTTATTAGAATTGTTTGAAATATAACTTTGAAATAAATTGAAACTGGGGTAATTTAAATTTGATATTTCAAAATATGGATTGGAAGCGATATTGGATTAAATATTTTAGCAAGAATTTGAATTGGGAAATTTGAAATTGGGAATTGAAATGGTCCAAATGTGTTGGAATGAAATAAATAGTTTAAATCGATATAAATTTCAAATTTAAGTTTTAATATAAACTGTTTAAAAAAATATTATTTTAAATATTCTAAATTCTAAGATTTTCAAACAATTTAAACTATTTTAACCTATTCTAAACCATTCAATTTATTTTAGAACTAATTTACCCATTTTAACTTATTTTAAATCTAATTAATCTATTTTAAAGCTATTTAATCTATTTTAATTATATTTAATATATTTTAAATCTATTTAACTATCTTAAATCAATTTAAAAGTATTTTTTACCTATAATTAAACTATTTAGAGTATTTTAACTATTTCTAACTATTTAAACTAATTTCTAAATTTCCAGACTAAGTGGAGTGGAAGCGTTTATATTCAAAATTCATTGATTAAAAGCAAATACGGTTAAATAACCTACGTTGGAATTTAAATGTTAATTAATTTAATATGATGATTTTGAAGTGAGGATTTAACCTAATTGGAAATTTGATTTTTGAAAGAAATTATGATTTCGAAAACGATACGATTTAAGGTGTGAATATGATTTCAAGCTGAATATGATTTCGAAAACGATATGATTTGAGGGGTGAATATGATTTCAAGCTGAATATGATTTCGAAAGTGATACGGTTTTGAGAATATGATATTTTGATATCAATTGTAACGACCCGTAAATTTCGATAATTAAATTTGTCACTTTAATAAGATTTTGGAATTAAATTTAAAAATAAATAATTTTTTTATAATTTATAATGAAGTAAATGTTAAGAATTAAGTGTATCAATGGTTATTAAAACTAATTATTGACAATTAAAGTGAAATCACAATAATAATGAAATAGTGTAAATTGTTGCACTTGCATATAAAATGGAAATTAAGTAATTAAAAGTAAGCTTTGAATTAACCAATGAAATATTATATTGATTAATATAGACTTAATAAAAAAAGTTGATTTGAATCAATCTATTTATTTAAAACCAATTAATTGGTATGCAAATTTATAATAAATGGGTTTATTACAATAAATTGAAATATGATACTATAGTGAATTGGAATTTAAGATGGAAATAGGAATATTGAAGTATGTAAGGTCAAATTGATTTCATTTAAGAAATTGGGGAATAAAATTCATTAAAGGTAATTAATTATTATGTTAATGTAAATTAAGATAATATTTGAAAGTAATGTTAATTCCATTCATAATATGGCTATTGGTTGAAGTATAAGAAACTTAAGTGTAACCTTGGCTTGTAAACAATTATTATAAGTTGCATGTTGAATTTGTTGATTGAATTGGAATTGAAATTAAAATTTAATGAACAAATAAAGGTTACAATAACGGGAATATGAGTAAAACAAGTGTAATTATTGAATTAAATGAAATAATATTGCTCAATAGTAACTGAACGTAAATTTAGGTAATAAGGTTAAAAAAAATTGATAAATAATAAATGTAGTGTAATCCCAATTAATTTAAACAATTGTGAAGTTTTAATTGATTGAAAGTAGTAGATTTGGGAAATAGATTTAAAATTATATCATTGATACAATAATACGTAATAAATGGAAAATTTATACAATCAATGTTAGATAAATAATCATAATGTTTGTTGTTGATGATAAACATTACTTTAATGATCGTTAATATAATAACGGAAGTGTGAATATAAATTAAATAGAAACATAAATTTATTTATAAGGTAAATAATTGGTAAAAAGGATTGGACTAAGAAAATTTTATTAATTGGTTTTAAAACCTTAATTAATATGTGTAATAGACAAGATTTAACATTTTGAAATATAGCCATTTATACAAATCTAAGATGTATACAGGGATATTGGTGTAATGGGATATAAAACTAAATGTAACTAGGTTTATTAAGTAATAATGGACCTAGTAAAGAGGGCAATTAAATCAAATCAAATGTTGGAATAAATTTTTATTTAGTGGGAATGTAATCAATAATAAATGAATTTAATGGTAAGTAACTGAAATTAAATTCTATTTATGATATGACAATTGGTTGAATAAAAGAATGGAAATGAAGATTTATCAGTTTATTAGGATTCGAACTATAATAATTGGATTTAATTGCAATAAAATGAAATTTAATATTTAAATATTATGTAAAAATAAATTTAGATGGAATTTGGAGATATTTACGTAATAAAGTATGGATCCAATGTTAGTTTCATCTATTTGATACTAATAGATTGAATAATAAGAATAATTTTTTTTTGATTCAATTAGAATTATTTAAAATTTAATTTACAATTTCTGATATGCTGGAACGTGAGATGTAAGCATTTCAGCTAGATTCTATTTTACTTTCTATAGACACTATTATAATATCAAATGAATTTGATAAAAATGTTTTGATTATCATAAGGTAAAAATCCGGCATGTCTATTTGTGGCGTGGTCTTACAAGATACCTTTGATTTTGAAGGATTTTGAAAACTTTAATAATCAAATTGAGTGTGTTTTCTCACGCTGGTTTTCCAGACTTACTAGGGTGTTATTTCACTATAATGCTCGGGTCAGACCGAGTATCATAGAGTACATATTCTGGATGGACTGCTATAGAGCTCAGGGAATGTGCTAGATGGAGAGACGCATCACACATATCAGTCTTATTTCAGCTGTGTTTGTTATGCTGTGTAGTCAGCTTTTGTGAGGACAAGTTAATATAACTATATAGTATTTTGCTATTGATGGTGTTGTATTTTGATGATGTAATGTATAAAACAGATATGGTTCTTTTTGTATAAAGATAAGTTATTATCTATATATATTGTTCCACCGTGTTTGTGAGATTCTTATGTTGTTTTCTATTTCTTATTCTACCTCTTTTTTCTTTAACCCTAGTGGTTCGTATTTCCGTCCACATTGAGTTGAACTGTTGAAGAATATTATCGGCTCAAAGCGGTACGGATTTGCGAGCTATTACAGTTTGAGTCTGGCATGTGTGTCTGCTTAAAATGTCCAAAAAGGCTGGTTGTTACAGTTGGTATCAGAGCTTTGGTTTAGCGATAACCTTAACTTTGTGGGGTCTGACTCATATTAAATAGGGCAGTAATACCCTAGAATGAGTAGCTGAGTGTATACATGAGAGAGCGTATTTGTTAGTTTTATAAAAAAGTTTTTATATTGTGTTAATTTGTTCTGTTTTGTATGTATAAATTCTGGTTGGTGCATATGACGCTATGACATCGATAGGGATTTCTAAACACTTAACAGGGCAGACCGGCATAATATTTGTTTTGAAATATAGGTAAATGAAATAATTTTGCCTATTATATATTTTTGTATATAAAATAATAATTTTATAAATGACATATTTGGTTGTAATATATTTGTTTGCTAAGTAGTGAAATTTATAAATATTGGTTGAGAAATGAGATTGTAAATAAAATAAATATAAATTGGAAAATTTTTAGAACTTAAGTTCCGGGATTTTGAAAATTTCTTTCGAAAGATTTTGGAATATAACATTAATATTATTTAGAAGTATTTTCTGATGTTAATATCTTAAGATGATTTGAAAGAAATGTTTTCAAAGGAATTTTGGAATAAAATAAGTTTGTACTTCCCTCTCTGTCGTTGGAAAATAATTTCGGTAATGAGTGCGCGCTTCATCAACATTCATTTTCAAGTTTCAAAATGGGAAGGCTGCTATAGTAGTTTTACTGCACTTTTATTTGATAACAAATCTAAATTTTTCTAAATATTATTTGATGTATAAGTTATGATTATATACATATATGCTTTTTAAAAGAATTAAAATGAAACCTGGTTGGTTAGTTCTTAAGTTTCTGTAATGAATGAAATTTTTGACTATAGTAATAATTTGAAACTTCTAAAATGAAAATAAGAAAATTTAATGTTAAAATGATCAATGAAATAGATAAGAAACTGAAATTTTGAAAACTGCAAAAAAAAGGAAATGAAGATAAGAAAATGTAACTATTGAACATTCTATTAATAAATATAATTACTTGTGTTACTTTCTATTGTATTCTAAAAGACATTTATATATATATATATAACTTACCAAACTGTAAAAAGTTGTAATGTTAATTAGGATATGTAATAGAATATTATACCAGTAAAACTTGAAAAAAATGAAGATGTTCAATGGAATTACTTCTATAAATAAGAAATTCTAATGTTATAGATTGTTACAAACTTAAGGCAATAATCTGAAATGCTACTAATTAAATGTAATAGAAAAGAATAATGTAAGAAAAATGATTTTAAACTTAACACTTTGAGCTATTTATAATTAGATCTAATGGTAACAGTGAATACTGTAAGTAAATAATCATAAACTTGAATTAATATCAAACCATTTATAATTAAAATGAGTACTATATATTATAACTTCAGAGAACATTGGAAATGATTTAGAAATGGAGTTAATATTCAGTAATACTTTATTCGGAAGAATGAACCGAAAAAGAAATAATTTATAAATGGTGAATTGAATTGTAAAGAAACTTACTTAATAATGTCTAATCCAATTGTTGAAATAATAAATAACTTATTTAAGCGATGAATGTAAGGTAATAAAATGAAAGAAAATGACACCGCTTGAATAAAGGAGAAATAAACTTTTGTAAGTAATAATTAATGTAAATTAATGAAGATAAACATTATACGAATAAGAAAAGAAAAGCAAATGATGAAAAAAAGGAGGAAATCAAACTAAATAATAATGTGCAGTAAACTGAAATATAATGTATATAATACTTGAATAATGAATTCATTGATGATTAAAAACAACTGAATGGAAATAACTTATGTAAAGAAAGGAAAGGAAAATGGTATTGTATGAATGAATGGAAACTGAAATTTTGTAAGGAAAAGAATGTAAATTGAAAAAATAGTAACTGTACGAATGAAAATAGACAAACAATAAATGATATGAAAAGAAATATGTAAAAATAAACTTAAAAATATGTTGAATTATTGTTTGTTTGACTTATGGATTGATTGGGAAAGGATACTTCTATTGTGTAGGACGTATAATGATCTATAAAGTTTTTGGTTTACTTCATAGTTTATTTATCTATTGTATAATTAGAAGTTCTGAACCCGGACAAACCATTTGATTTGGTTACAATGGATGGATGTTTGTTTCTTTGTTGAAATGATGATTGTACTATTTGTTTGGAAGTGATTGTTGTATGCTGTATTGATTTGTTTTGTTATTAGTTGAAAACAACTTAAAATATTTCATTTTTATATGATTATTAACATCTTTGGATTATATGAGTGAAATACAAGTTATAGAAGCAATAACTACTGCTTTTTGTTTCATAAAATAAGCGTTATTTGTCCGACAAATAGGTACGTTCCCGGATTACGGTTATATAGCGATATTATATTGTTTTTCCCGTTGTTTGGGATATATTATTTTGAAAAATATGATATATATTGTTATTACTGATATTATTATTTCTCCTAGACCTCTCCGTACAAAGGAGACTCTGTTAAAATTTTCCGTGAATTTTGAACTTAGAAGAATTTTGTGAAATGATTTTTAAACTTGTATTAACTTAAGTATAAAAGATTTAATTGTTACAAAATACTATATTTATTTAAAATATTTGTTAATATGTAAATTAATTATTTATAAATTTAATATTTTGAATAAGATATATTGACTTCTTTTCCATTCTTTTCCTTTTCGAAAACGAAAAGTTTTGAATGGAGGTGAGTGTAACGACCCGTAAATTTCGATAATTAAAATAGTTAATTTAATAAGATTGTGAGAAATACAAATTTGTGATTTAATAATAAGAACATAACAAGAATGAAATGGAATAGTATTAATTTACTCTTTAATTGTAATTCCAATTAATTGAATTGATTGAAAAGTTATAATTAGTTATAGATTGTAAATAAGTTTTAGTAATGTACGTATTAATTGATAATTGAATTTAAGAAGAAATTGATAAATTTAAAGGATGTATTAATTAATTACCTAATGTGCAATAAATAGAAATTGGATAGAATTAGGATAGTGTAAGTGGTTATAACTTTTGTTGTAAATAATAAACTTACAAATGCTAATTAATGTAGAAATGGTGACAATTGTTATTTTTTACCAATTTAATCAATCAATTGCAATTAAATGTAAAATAAATGTTATGTTAAAGTGAGTTAAGACAATACCGCAGAATGTGAATGTAATAGAATGAACAGAAATGTTAATTTTATTCATAAGGAAATAATTGATGTAATAAAAGAGTGAAAGCTAAATAAATTAATTGGGATTTTTGATTTATAATTAATGGGTAAAATTGACAATAATCCAATATAATTGAAATATAGTAGTTATTACAAATAAAAGATGGAAATTATATCATATCAGTGAAATAAGAGATACATAAATGTTAACTATGTTATTAGAGTAATGATTGATTGAATTAAAGACCGAAAACAAATTAAATAAATTAATTGGAATTGAATTATATTAATTGGATTTAATTATAGTTGAAACTGAACACTCTAATTAGTGTAATACTTAACACTGAACTTTTTTTTTAAACTATTGTAAATATACAAGTAATAAAAAATGATGAAAATTGTTAGTTATTAAATTTGAAATAAAAATGTGATTTAATTAATTTAATATTAATTTATTTAATTAGTGTGAAAATAGCCAATTTGGCCACTGTGTCGGATTTCGACGAAACCAGGTTCATCGGATCTGTAACCGTGAATTATTGTAGGATTTCAAGTTTCGTAGCGATCGGACTTGTCATTTGATCATATGGGCTCGAAACGTCTAGAAATCAATTTGAAATAAGCTGATTTTGAGCTAACTTCTTCATATGGTAGAATTAGGACTACTCTATCGAGTTTAAAACTATCGAAAACATCTATTTCCATGGGATGACCTATTTTTGTTTCAGGTTAGAACGGGCTTTTTGGGTCGCGGAGTCGTTTCGATCCAACCCTACCTATATATAAGCTGTTATAAACCGTAGTTGTTTCTGATATTATTATTTCTGTTCGTACATCTTCTTCCTCCTTCTCAAACCTAATTCCCAAATTCCAAAACCTAATTTCAAAAAAAAAACTAAAAATTGCTTCAGGTTTACTTCGAGTCGGGAAGAGGTTTACTTCGAGTTTCAAAGGAGAAAACCCTGCAGTGACTTGGGGTCAAAGAGAGTTCGAGGCCAAACAAGGCGACTCTAGGCGTGCTTCGAGTTCCAGAGGCGAAAACCTTAGAGCGACTTCGGGTCAGGAGCCAAATGACTAGGGTCTCGGCTTGTTTTGGAAAAAAGTTAGAGCAAGCATCGGGGATTTGAGGCGGCGGACTGAAGTTGAACCCGTAGTCGACCCACGACCACAATTTTCAATCTTCTAATTTTCCTAACTTTTTCTTACGAGCTCGAATTCATGCGCGGTTTGTTTCGTTGGGATCGTATCGAAATTCCGAACATTTTGACGCTGGTTTGGACGAATTCTGAGACCGCTGAATTTTGGGCCTTATTTTGAATTTCAAATTGATTTGAAATCATAGGTGAGTGTGTTAACCCACTCACAATTACTGACTTATATTATGTTAGTTAAATTAAATTTAAGATGTGATTAGAAATTTATTGATTACTGGTTGATATGTTTAAATTGTCATTTTGGTTAAATTTGACTTTTATTGCATTTGATCATCATTTAATTAAATATCGAATTTGAAATTATCAATTTAATACCTGTATTAATTATCAGTTATCTATTGATGTTTATTGATTGATTTGGATAATGATTGTGATCTATGTTTGATCAATGATATTGGATGACTGGATGTTGTATTTTATATTGTTATAATATTACAAGTTTCCTATGGGTTGAAATGATACATGCCCGAATGATTTATAAATTAGGGAAAATTTGTTATGGGTCAAAATAATAGACTCGATCGATTTTATGGACTTTATTTAAATTTGGGATTGCGGTTCAAAATGATGTATAATCATAAAATTTTGAATTGCGGATTGAAATGATAAATATCTGTATCACTTGACCCTATGGTAGAAAATTATATACGGACATCAATTTGGCAAAATACAATAATTTGTAAATCTTTAAATTTTGTATTCAGTTAGCTGGTATTTTAAAATAGGAATTAATTTATATAAACTGAAATATTTTCGAAAATCCGAGTGTAAATGTTAAAATTGGAATTAATTTAATGAATTGTTCAAAAGATTTAAATTTGGAAATTTCAAAGTTGAAGTGTCAAATAAAAAGAACTTATCGGAATTGAGTTATTCGAAATGTTTGGATAACTTTGAAATCTATTTCAAATAAGTTTAAACTATTTTAATCAGTTTAAAACTATTTTAATTTATCTAATATATTATAACCTATTTAACCCAATTTAATCTATTTTTACTTATTTTAAACCAATTAAATTTATTTAATCTATTTTAAATATATTTAATATAATTTAAATCTATTTAATCTATTTTAAATTTATTTAATCAATTTAAAAATCTACTTAATATAATTTAAGTCAATTTAGTTTATAACTAATCTATTTAAAACCTTTAAAACTTAATAAAACCTATTTAATCTATTTTAAATGTTATTAAATTATTTTAAATCTAACTAAACTCAATTTAAATCTATTCAAAGCTATTTTACAATTTAAACTATATTAAATCTAATTTATGCTATTTTTAAACCATTAAAATTATTTATGAATACCTAAACCATTTTCTAAAAAATTTAAACCGTGTAAGGTTAAATATTCATATCCTTGATGATAATACAACCTAAGTTGAAATTTAGAATTGATAACCTTTGTGAAATGACATATTGAGTAAATATGATTTTGGAAGTGAATGTGATTTCGAAAGTGAATATGATTTGAAAATAATATGGTTTTGAGAATATGATATTTTGATATTAACTATGAATTGACTTTTGAAATGTAAAAGAACTATCCGGTGTGAAATAAGCGTTTGGTCGTTAAAGAGACCGGGATCGGATATTGTCATACTCTCTGCCAATACCGAAAACCACTTTAACAACTGTGCATGTGGTGGAGATTTCAAAAATGAAGTAGGATGGTTTGGCCAACGAGTTATGTATGAGGTACGACGTTACCATGCCTCCCGTGGGTCAGCTTAGATGTGAGTAAAACAGGAGCCATGCTGGACCAAGTGAGATCATTCCTCCTATCGGATACATTTCTTCGATACCATATTTGTTGCTTTGTTATTGATTTGGTGGCCATCCCTTAATTTGATTATGGGAGTGTGTTTCAAGGTGGGCGGTAGTAGCTGCTATGCGTTACCAGCAGTCCAGATACGCAATTGGTATATCTACCTTGGCATTGCCTCGAGTGCCGTGTTCACATGTCCTAGCGTGCCTTCTACGAGTTTGTTTCTATCATACCTATAGGGTGCCCTCTGTGTAAACCTCCAGTTTACGGAGAAGCGTACAGTACTGTATAGACTATGGGAATATATAAATGTGTTAAGGGGGATATGGGTGGCGCTTTAATGCTATTTTAATACTTTTACTTTACTGTAGATATATTATAATAGCGTACCGTACTACATAGTAGATAGTTTAACGGATCCTTAGAAGATGTGAATCCCGAACATCTCTTAAGTTATTGCACTCACGTTAGACACTGGATAGGAGAAACCCCGTAAACATCTCTAATGCTATCTCACTCATATTTACTTACATAAGATCTTTTAGTTCTGACTCGAGTGTTTTGTCTTTTCAATTCGCTCGGGTTAGCCTGAGCCTTTCAGGGTTGAAGACCTTATTTCTGAAGAACGAAGATTTGTACTCTTATTGTTTAATGTATTTATTCCACAACATCATGTGATTCCGCTGCACTTATTATTTATTTCTCCCTATTTCTGTAACTCTAATTTTGTGTTGTAAAAGAATAGTAAAATGTATTTATAAAACAGCTTCATGAACTGTTATTTGATTATTATATTTTGTCATTCTGCTGCGAGATCCTGTATTTGTTTTATTTCTTTCTCTTTTTCCTATTTAACACCTAAAAATCTTCCTTTTGAATGGTTTGGGTCTGATATATGTGTCTGCTTAAAATGTCCAAAAGGGCTGGTCGTTACAAAGGTGCTACCTGTTTGTTTGAGCTTGGCCTAGAGGAGAGGGGGAAAGTGGTGCTCGATAGTTGCAATAGGAGACGGAGTAAGGCTGCGAAGTGGTGGATGATGGCGTGGTGGAGCACGGTCAGTGGAGGAAGGTAATACGAAGGGGAGGATGAAAAAAAGAGGGTTGGGTGGATCGGTTGGTGGGTTTGCTGCACACGTGGGCGAAGGCTGTGGTCAGCTATGGTGGGACTGCGTGAGGTTGGAGGCTGGCCGATGGTGGATGGACACTCGGTTGCATGGAGAGGCTGGGGAATGTGGTTTCGGCCATGAGAGGGATGAAGCTGTCATGGTGAGTAAGGGGAGGATGAGGGAAGGTGGAGTGGAAAGAAAGGCGACGTGGAGGGGAGGCTACGACTTGTGGTTTTGAGTCAAAGAGTGGTTGCCTCGGAGGTTTTGCTGGACGGAGGGCCCGATCAATGGGATGGAGGGTGTAGGCATTGCTTAGGTGGTGAAGGCGGTGGGTGGTTGTTTGTGGGTGAGTTTTCTAACGTGGAGGGTGGCAGCACGTTGTTGCTATGGAGGTGAGTGCGGAGTTGCTTGGCCGATGGTGAGGAGATGCTAGGTGAGAAGGTAGGACGAAGAAGGCTACAAACAAAAAATATAGAATATACAAAATATTTTAATACAAAATTTTATTTTCTTCTTTATAATACAAGAGGTAGGAAGAAAGGATGGCACCAGGAAGATAAGTAGGTATCAAACCAAAATATAATATGAATAAACTGATATATATTTATTTATATTTGAAAGCTTTTGATATGAACAGTGAATGAATAAGGAAATGAAAGGATAAACCCACGTGGGAATAGAAAGGTCGGCATGAATTAAGAAAAATGTTTAAAGCTTGTGGCCATTGGTTTTTTTGTAAGGTAGACCATTGAATGGTCATGGGAAGCAAATGGACACGAACAGGTACCGATACAACTACCCGTTTCACGGATTTCGCCCCGACCGGACGCCGAATTACAGAATTGAATATACTGCGTAGAGAAGCACAACGAGACGAACAGAATGGTACACAGATATGAGTGATATGACTGAGTTATAAAAACTCGATTTTTCGCAGCTAAAAATGCTGTTAAAAGGCCGAAAATAAGATAAACAGGGATGGAGAAGTCCAAACTTGATAAACGAAATATGACGTCTCACTCAGAAAATGATTTAAAATTTTATTACATAAAAGTATTCAGATTTCAATAATATTTTATTTTCAACAAATTAATTGATTTTAAACTGAAAGTTAACATAATTTACTTTCATATTTTCCAATAAAATTTTTCCAGTTTCTATATTAAAATAGATGCATTCCAGATATCAAATTTTTATTTCCAAGTCCAATTATTTAATTTCAAGAATTTTTTTAGTTAATTACATTATAAAAACCATCAAATTTTACGGTTGTTACATTCTTCCTCTGGGTCCAGAAAACATTTTAAAAAAAAAATCACTCTGTTCGAATAAGAGAAAAAATCACAT
This sequence comes from Allium cepa, assembly GCA_030765085.1. NCBI lineage: Eukaryota > Viridiplantae > Streptophyta > Magnoliopsida > Asparagales > Amaryllidaceae > Allium > Allium cepa. The sequence continues at coordinate 1,055,421,916 of CM060932.1, forward strand.
ACCCTTTCTCTTTTCAAATTTAAATTCCATCGAACGATAAAAAGAAAGAATATATATAATCGCGTACGCGCGTAGGGAAGTCGCGGTGATTGGTGGAGGGCATCGCGAAGACTGGCGTTCGAGGGGAGGAAATCAATCGCGATTGGGAGCGTGGCCAAATTAGGGTTCGACTCGAGCGTGGGCACTGGCACTAGGGTCGCGAGCTGGAGTAGAGGGTGGCGCATGGTTGAGGCAGAGGAGGAAATCACGATGGGGTGCATAGGCGGTGGACGTGAATTGTCGAGGGACGTGGTCACGGAGGTGTTGGGGATGAAGGGCAATGGCGTGCGTGATGGAGGAGAGGGAAGGTTCGCGTTGGAGCATGGTGTCGTGAGTTTGGTGGGTGGTGCGATGTTTTTTTGATACGTACTCAGGACTACAGGCGCGAGGCAGAAAAGGGGTTGCTTGAGGTGGTTGGGTGATCGCAGGCACAAGGGACAATGGCAGCGATCGATTTAAGGCCGAGACAAGTGAGATATTGGTTCGATTTGAGGTAGTGGCGGCAATTGTCATGGAGGAGTGGAGTCGCGTGGATGAAGGTAATTAACGTTATAATTAGTTGATTTAATTAATTAATTAGTTTGAAAATTCTTAATTCAGTTGAGTTAATTTGGAATTGATTATGCAAGTGCTTAAATTCAAATACTTTGTTATTCGAGTTCGAAGTCGCATGGATTGGGCAGTATTATATTCATAAGGATATAGGTTACGACCCGAAATTTATTTGGCACGATTGGATTTCATAAAATAGATCAAGGTTATTATGAATAATAATCTAATTCTATTCCTAAATTCGACTGTTTAAATTGATTAAGGTTTACTGGTTAGTGTTGCTGGTCCTGGTTGAAGACTGGTTCAGGTTAGAGTTCAAGTGCATCAAGCCCGAAGCCCAAATCTCCAGTCCAGTTTATACTTGCCTAAAATGTGTACATGCTTATATATTTCTGTGTATCTTTATCTATAAAACATATATAGAAATCTAGTGCTTCAAAAATTCATGAATTCATATTTTAATCCTTAATTCTTCTTAATATTTGAATCCTATTTCTCTGAATATTATTATATGGTATCAGAGCATCACACATCGATCTAGGGTTTCCATTCAAATTAAGATTCAGATCTGTCTCTCCTGCTAGAAATAATGGATGAAAGTAAAAATTCGTCAATGATTGATGTGATGCCAATGATGCCTAAAATAACGGATCGGAAATTAACAGGCACAAATTATCTGGAGTGGAGTAAAACAATTCGATTGTATCTCAGGAGCATGGATAAGGATGATCACTTAATCAAAGATCCACCAACATCAACAGAGCAAGAGGATCAGATCTGGTTAAGAGAAGATGCTCGACTATTCTTGCAAATATGGAATTCAATTGATAACGAAGTTATCAATCTCATCAACCACTGCGAATTCATGAAAGAATTGATGGAATATCTTGAATTTTTATATTCTGGAAAGGGCAATCTAACCAGAATGTTTGATGTGTGCAAGTCTTTTTACAGAGCGGAAAAACAAGATCAATCTCTTACTACTTATTTTATGAATTTTAAAAGAACATATGAAGAGTTTAATGTTTTTTTGCCTATGAGTATAGATATGAAAGTTCAACAAGATCAGAGAGAGCAAATGGCAATTATGAGTTTTCTGGCTAGCTTACCATCAAAGTTTGATTCGACTAAGGCTCAAATTCTTTCTGGATCATCAATAACATCACTGTAGGAAGTATTTAGTCCTGTTCTTAGAATTGAAAGTTCAACTGCTTCATCTCATGCTAACAGCAGTGCCCTGATTAGTACTAATACTAATCATACTTCATATACTAATTCATGGAGACCACCAACTGATTTTAGATCACCATGGAACCAGTCACAACAACCTAACTCTTGGAGACCATCATCATCCCCATCCTTAAGACCACAAAGGACTGCATGGAGACCAAGTAATAAAATGTGTTCATATTGCAAGAAGCCTGGGCATTTGATTTCTGAATGTAGAAAAATTCAATATAATAACCAAAACAAAAATCAAGGAGCTGTTAATACTTCTGATAAGACTGTGTTGATGACCATAGAAGAATTTGACAAATACAAAAAGTATCAAGAATCCTTACAGAACTCAGCTAGTAATCCATCATCATCTGTATCTACTATAGCTAATATGGAATAGCAAGCATCAAAATGGATCATTGACTCAGGGGCTACTGATCACATGTCAGGTAACCCTAAATTGTTTACAGATCTTAAAATACATGAACATAGTCAAGCTGTCACTTTAGCAGATGGGACTCAATCCAACATTCAAGGATCTGGTAACATAAATACTTCACCACAATTAAAGTATGTACTATTTATACCCTCCTTATCATATAATCTTTTATATGTCAGTCAACTTACCAAACACTTGAGTTGCAGTGTATCTTTTTCTCCTAAAGCTTGTATTTTCCAGGATCATACAACAAAGGAGATTATTGGTAAAGGCTATGAATCTGGGGGTCTTTATATTCTGGATACTTTACCAATGGCTTGTTCTAGCATAGATTTGCAATCAAAGTTCATTAACAACTTGGTCATCCCTCCCTTACTCTTTTTAAACAACTTTGTCCATAATATAACCATATTACTACTCTTGACTGTGAATCATGTCAATATGCTAGACTTCATCATAGTAGTTTAAAGCCCAAAATAAATAAACGTGCAAGTGCACCATTTGAACTTGTACATTCTGATGTATGGGGACCATCATCTGTTGTCTCTAAATTTGGATATAAATACTTTGTAACATTTGTAGATGATTACTCTCGAGTTACTTGGTTATTCTTAGTGAAAAACAAATCTGAGTTGTTTTCTATTTTTTGTGACTTTCATGCTGAAATTCAAAATCAGTTCAAAACATCTATCCAAACTCTAATGAGTGATAATGCTAAGGAATTTACCTCTCATACCTTCAGCTCTTACTTAAGCCAACATGGCATCTTGCATGAAACTTCATGTGTGGACACTGCTTCCCAAAATGGAGTTGCTGAGAGGAAGAATGGACACCTTCTGGAGACCACACGAGCATTGCTATTTTAGATGAATGTCCCATAAGTGTTTTGGGCAGATCCTGTATTAACTGCATGCTTTCTTATTAATCGAATGGCATCTACAATCCTTAATTTCAATATCCCATACAAAGTCTTATGCCCTGACAAACAACTATACCCTATTAAACGTAGAATTTTTGGGTGTACATGTTTTGTTAGAGACGTATATCCTCAATTGAGCAAGCTAGATCTCAAATCCTTGAAATGTATATTTATTGGTTATTCAAGATTGTAGAAAGGATATAAGTGTTTCTGTCCTAGCTTAAATAAATATCTGGTATCTATAGATGTGAATTTTATCGAAGATAAGCCATTCTATCAGAAATCTCATGTGCCAATTCTGGAGGAGAATGATGGGTTTTTATCTCATGTACCAATTCAGGAGGAGAATGATGAATTTTTAGTTTATTCTACTGTATCACCTCAAGAATTAGAAACACCTAGTATCACTAAAACAAGGCCCACTCTTGATCCTAGTCTTGATCTTCCTATTGCTCTCCGCAAAGAAAGGAGACAGTTCACCTATCCTATTTCTACCTACGTGTCATATGAAAATGTATCTGGCTCTACATATTCCTTTATGTCTGCACTAGACTCGATTAATATCCCTAGAACAGTTACTGAAGCTTTATCCAAATCAGAATGGAGAAAGGCAATGATTGAAGAAATGAATGCTCTAGAAACAAACAATACTTGGGATCTAGTTAAGCTACCAAATAATAAGAAAGCCATTGGATGCAGATGGGTGTATTCTGTTAAAATGAATCCAAATGGAATTGTGGAAAGATTTAAAGCTAGACTTGTAGCCAAGGGTTATGCACAAGTATATGGTATAGGCTATTCAAAAACCTTTTCTCCAGTTGCCAAGACGACATCCATCAGATTATTTTTTTGCTTTAGCAGCTAGATTTAATTGGAAACTTCATCAGTTAGACATAAAGAATGCATTTCTCCCTGGTGATCTCAACGAAGAGATATATATGGTTCAACCTCCTGGTTTCATTGCACAAGGGGAAAGTGGATCAGTATGCAAGCTCAGAAAAACTCTATATGGCCTGAAGCAAAGTCCAAGGGCCTGGTTCGGGAAGTTTAGCCAAACACTTGAGAAATTTGGGATAGTAAAATGTAAAAGTGATCAATCAGTCTTTCATAAATCATCTGAACAAGGTATTATTCTATTAGTAGTATACGTAGATGATATAATAATAACTGGTAATGATGACAAAGGTATTGCTTCTCTCAAAACTTTTATTCATGATCATTTTTAAACAAAAGATCTAGGAGAATTGAAATATTTCTTGGGTGTGGAAATTATACGAAGCAATAAAGGAATTTTCCTATGTCAAAAAAAAATACATATTGGATTTATTAAAAGAAACCGGTAAGCTTGGTGTTAAGCCTCATAGTACACCTATCATCCCAAAAAGAAATCTGACATCAGAAGGAGAATTATTATGTGAACCTGAGAAGTATTGAAGGCTGGTTGGTAAACTTAATTACTTAACTATAACAAGGGCTGATGTTTCATTTGCTGTCAGTATAGTGAGTCAACATATGGCTTCATCCACTAAGCAACATTGGTCTACACTTGAACATATTCTAGGTTACATGAAAGGTACTTCTGGACAAGGCATTATGTATGTAAATCATGGGCATATGAGAGAGGAAAGCTTTGCTGATGCAGATTGGGCTGGATCCAAAGATGATAGAAGGTCAACTCTAGTTTTTGTATATATATTGGAGGAAATTTAGTATCTTGGAAAAGTAAGAAGCAACATATAGTATCACGGTCAAGTGCAGAGTCTGAATACCGAGCAATGTCCAAGGCATTTTGTGAAGTAATGTGGATTAAGCATCTTTTGAAAGATTGTAAACTGGAATTTGAGCAACCAACAAAACTCTGGTGTGATAATAAGGCAGCTATTTACATTGCATCAAAATCCTGTATTTCATGAGTGAATGAAGCATATAGAAGTCGATTGTCACTTTATTCGTGATAAAATACAAGATGGTGAAATCATTACTCATTATATTCAGACTGAAGATCAACCAGCTGACATGTTTACTAAAGCATTGAATGGGAATAGAATTAGGTATTTAGGAAGCAAGTTGGGTTTACTAGATATATATAACGCGACTTGAGGAGGAGTATTATGAATAATAATCTAATTCTATTCCTAAATTCGAATGTTTAAATTGATTAAGGTTTACTGGTTAGTGTTGTTGGTCCTGGTTGAAGACTGGTTCAGGTTAGAGTTCAAGTGCATCAAGCCCGAAGCCCAAATCTCCAGTCCAGTTTATACTTGCCTAAAATGTGTACATGCTTATATATATCCGTGTATCTTCATCTATAAAACATATATAGAAATCAATGGCTTCAAAAATGCATGAATTCATATTTTGATCCTTAATTCTTCTTAATATTTGAATCCTATATTCTCTAAATATTATTATAAATGTGAGAAAATCTCACTCTTTTTGGATTGTTGGATTTAATTGATAATAATTAAATTAATTATTGGATGTAGGTTGAATTTATAAATTACTATCAGTTTGGATGTTATATATATAGTAGTATATATATTAGTAGTTGGTTATATTTCCTATTGATTGGAGCGAATGAAGCACTATGCGCCCCGCATATTAGCGAATGACCCAATATTACCGCGATATCCCGCCTCAAAGCGGGATGGTATTTTTATGTTATTTAACATCTATGGATGCAGGGAAAAAGGTTGGAGGGATCCAACTGGATTCCTCAATTTTAATTTTAATTTCATATATAGTGATATATGATATGCATGTAAATAATCTGATATAGATTAGGTGGTGATTTGAATTATAGGATGTTATAGTAGCACTAGTCTCAATCTTGGTATTTTAAATACCACAAGTATTATATTATGGAATTTGAAATATTTATATCAAAATTTGGATTATTTTAAAAGAAATTGATTTGGATAAAATAATGATTTGGTTGTGGGGTTGTACTTAACTATTCGTAAAATGTTTTAAATAGTGATTTTAAATCATTTATATAAAGGGATTTTTAAATGATATTCTGAAAAATATGAAAAGGAGGTATTTTAAAATAAATTCGTAAAATGAATGGAATTTATAAAGAAATAGATTTATAAAATGAAATTTTATATTGAGATTATTTTTATAAACAAAAAATCCAAATAAGTTTATAAATAAGGGAAAATGATATTAGTTGATAAATTGGAATATAAATTCACCATGTGAATTTATATCAATATATGGAAATCGGTTTCAAGAAATAAATAGTGGATTCTATTTCTTTGAAATGTGAGAATGATTAGGAAATTGGAATGAAATCAATGTGTTGTGAATCGAGAGGTATTTATAAAACTGAAATTGATTATTGGAATTTAAAAAAATATTTTTATCAAGAAGTTAAGTTTTTTTTTAAAAAGTAAATTCTATTTGTTAAACTATGTAACTTAAAGCTATTTTAATATTGAAATACTTCAAAAAGGGATTTTTCAATTATTTAATATTTATTGGAATAAATTCAGATTTTTTAAATAAGCTTTGTAAATCGATTAGTTTTATTTAAAAATGAATTGGAAATGAGTTATCGATGTTTATTTAAAATATTAAAATATTTTAAATAATTACTTAAACATGTTTTTAAAAATAAATTATTATTCTTTAAAAGTACTTAGCATATATATAGCTTTGGAAATGATTGTAATTTATTTATAAATCCTCTCGAGATTTGGAAACGTGTTTATTAAAGGATTCCTCAAAAATGTTGAATTTATTTCATTCCAGTGATATGCAAAATATTGAATAATTTGTGGTATATTGTGTTAGAAAATTGAATTGTTGGATGATATGGTATTGTCGGATATATTTTGGCATTTTAGAAATATAAATATTGAATTTTAAGAGGGAAATAAAAAGGGAAATTTTAAAATGAGAGATTTATAGCAAATTTGGTTGAATTTAAAAGTAATGAATTTAAGAGAAAAATGAATAGTTTGATTTTAAATTTTGTACTTGATAATTTCTAAATATGGAAAGATAGAAATTTTGGGATATTGAATAAAAGAATGTAATATTGGGGCTTAAGTGATTTGTTTGGGATATTGAATAAAAGAATGTAATATTGGGGCTTAAGTGATTTGTTTAAGTATAAAAGTATTTATTTTTAAATTCGAGATTTAAAATGGATTGGGGAAAATAAAGAGGGAATTTGAGAAATAAAATATGGAATTAATGTTTCAGATTTAAATAAAGCCTTTTAAATCATAAAAAGGAGGTAAGATCTGAAATTGGTGGATTTCAGAATTGTGTGAAGAAATTTATTTTAAAATGGATTTAATTTTGAAAATCGATTTGAAAATCGACTAAGTGTTTTGAAACGGTGATTAAAAAGGAAAATGAGACTATGAGAGTTATAAACTAGGTTTATTAATAAAAGTGAATATTTATCAGTGGATAATTTGAATGTATAAATTCACGAGGGGAATTTATAAGGAGATGGCAGTTTTTTTAGATAAATAGTGTTTTTGTTTTTTTAAATGAGGAAAAGGTAATTTACGGGATTGGGACGTAAATTAAACTGGAGATGAATCGAAAGGGATTTATAAATGATTAGATGGCCTATATTGGAGTTGAAAGTGAATTTTCCTGAAAAGCTAAGTATATATTCAAAGAAAGATTTTTATGTATAAATTAAAAGTTTTTTAAAGATGTTTTAAAGGAATGTTTTTAGAAAATTTTATTATTTAATTGCTTTTAAAAAATTTAAGTAAATTTTAATTAAGTTAATTATAGCAGTTAATTATTTTTAAAGGTTAAATTAGTATTATGATTTAAAGGATAATTATTAAATATTTATACTTTATATATAATAGCTCTATTTTAAAAAAGTATTTGGCTAAAGTTTTACTTGGAAAATTATTATAGAATTTCATAAGTATTATTTTGAATAAAGAATTTAAGTGTCTTTATTAAAAATATTGTAAATGTATACTTTTGGATAAAGTGATTTAATTTATATCAAATTTAAATTTAATATAAGACTTGGTGTTTCTCAATGGAAATAAATTATTTGATTGAATTAATTGTTTGATTGATAGTTGAATAAGCGACTATCAAATCTGGACCCGAATATAACTTTGGAAATATCTAGAGGAAACACAGAAATTATATGGTACAGTTACCATTCGAGGTGCAATACTGTACGTATAAACTCGCTTGTTCTTCTAGGATGTTTATAAGGGAATCCATCCACTAAGTGTAACAACCCAGTATTTTATGATTATTTTAATTGTTTATTTTAATTATTTAAATTGAAACTCCTGATTTAAAAACTTTATTATATTTATTAAAATGAATAAATTTTGTTATTTTAAGAGTATATTTTGATCTTTGTGTGAATTATAATTTCAAACCTGAATAAATAGGATATTTCCAAAAAAGTGGATTTTTGGTCAATCTGGTCAAACTTTGACTTTTAAATTTAAAATTTAAATATTTGAATTTTTGAATTTTATCTTTTATTATGAAATTAGATTATACTTTAAGAATACTACTTTTCGTTTCGTTGAAATCCGATTTATACTGTGAAAGTTATGCTTTTTACGATATTGGGTGTATATTGATTTAGTTAATAAAATTATCTATTTTAATTTATATAAATATTATTTTTATTTGTCAAATCATGGTCTAATATGTGTTATATGACACGTTAGATATATATTTTATTTTTAAAACATTTTAAAGTGATGTTATAATTTTTTCAAAATTTATTGCATTTATTTCCTATTTTTAAAGGCTAGTTTCTATTTTTCTGCCATTTTCTTAATTTAAATTATATTTAATTAAATTATATTTAATTATTTTTGTGAATGCATTTTTATTATATTCTCTTATCTTTATTTATGAATATTTTACAAGTCCATATAAATTGTCCAAAGTTTATTCTGTTTATTTTCAAATTTTCTAGACTAGTTTTCATTTTTGTGCTATTTTCTTATTTTTATCATATATAAATAATATTTATTTACTTATATTTTGTATATTTGTTATATTTTAGAATTATTAACTGAATTTTTTATTTTTTTCAGTCATTTAAACTTATAAAAAGAAAATAAAGAAATGTGAATGGTTTGTGACTTTTTGTTTCTTATGGCCTTTGGAATTCCCACCTTTTCACATTTCAACATAACGTTTTGTTTTCACTTTTATTTTTATTTGATTTGATTTGCACTTTCTCTTATTCTTTCTAGGTTTGGCCTACCTCCTCCACAACCCCTGCCGCCTCAACCACCACCTGAGCATGTCACCACACCTCCTCCTCTCTGATCAAACCCAGCCGAACCACCCTGGGTGGTTGATCCACCACAAAATTCACAAAAACTTATGTTTGCACAAAAAATGGACAAACACCTCAAAGTCGTATGGTTTAGTTGATTTTATGTTGCTCTTAGTAATTTGGGTGAGTTATGCAAATAAGTAAAAAACAGGGGCTAAATTGTAAAAAGACACGCAGATTTATAGTGGTTCGGCCAGAACGTGCCTACGTCCACTTTATATGTTATTCTCTCTTTTCTTTCAGATTATAAGTATAAAGCTTTTTATACAAGTATATGAAAGTTGTTTGAAAGTTCCTTCTGTGCTTGAGCTCTCAAACTTGTCTGCCATTGTTGTACCCCTGCCCCTCTATTTATAGAGTGAGGCTGGGGGCAGGGGTCCTGGATGTATATAGCTGCCGGCGGGCCTGGGCTGAAGCAATTCTGGCCTGGCGGCGTCCTGGTTCGGCAGTGTTTGGAGTGGTTGGAGTTTGGTTCGGTAGGGAAGTGGTTCGGTGATGATGGGTTTTGGACCGGTGGTGGGTTGGTTCGGCATGGAAGTGGAGAGGAAGTTCGGTGTTGAAGTGGAGATGTGGTTCGGTATGGTTTGGGGGAAGGTTGGTTCGGCGAGGCTTCATTCGGCATGGGTGCTTGGTGGATCTGGTCCGGTGGTAGAGGACGAGAGCTTGGTCCGGTTTCCGTTTGTTTCGGTAGTGGAGGGGGAGCACCAGTCCGGCTTCGACCTCCTACCCCTTGGTTCTGTGGTGGGTGGAAATCTGCCTAACATTTGCCCCCCAAAGTAGGGCATATATCTGTATATGGCGTGCTTTGTTTTAAGTTGGGTATTTTGGATAGCTTCATTCAGTTTGGAGTGCCGAACCGGTTGGTCCGGTTGTCCTGCGCTCGCCTATATATAGGGGCTACACCCCCCTTCGTTATCCCTTACCGAATCAGAGAGAGCCGAATCACCTTGTACCGAATCGATCCCTTGCCGAATCTGTTTCGTACCGAACCAGGTATACATTTTCTCGCCGAATGACCACGAATGGTTTTCAATGCCGAATGCTTCTTCGTGTTGCTCTACCGAACGAGCTTGTGCAGAATGAGTTTTGGTTTTGTTTTACCGAAAGTGCTCGGTAGTTTTGGGTGCCGAATGGACCTAATCCCGAATGAAACATGGAAGCATTTGGCACCGAATGAACTTGATAACTATTCGTTTATATTCCCATACTCCTCGTTCTAATATCATGTTTTTATTGTGCCGCAGATAAATGTCTCGCAAAGCAGAAACTCGATCAGATAGAAAGAAGTCCAAGGACAGAGAAGGAGAGTCCTCCTCTGTGCCCCCAGCCCAGCCAAGACCGGCGCAACATGGACCTGCCCCAAGGTCGTTAGTGGATGGGTATGGTCCCCAGGAACTTCTGAATTCTCCGCCCGATTGTTTTCCTAGCTCCCTCAAAGAGGAGAAGCTCGACGCCATATCTCGTTCTTTTGGGATTGATAGAGCGCCCATGGTGCTGCCAGGGGCTGGAGTTATGCCATATGATAGAGCGTCCATGAGTCTCTCTTCTCCTTCTTCTCCATTCTCTCTCTCTAGTTCCTGAACATTCCTTACGAGAGTCTGCATGCTCTTCATTTGATGATGAGGCCACTGAGGAATTCCCAACTCTCTGCATTTCTTCTTCAAAAGAGTTAGACCTATGTTTAATTCTTTCGCTGCTTGCGATATTGGCAAGTAAAAGTACTTCGATACTAGTTCAAATGTTAAGGCCGTTTTTCCTTGTTCATCGTTAATTTCTTCTTATTTCTTTTTTTTGCCTTTTGATTCTTCCTTCTGATCATCATTAGATATCCTGTAGCTCAACTTGGACTTCTCTATCTCATAACTCAAGTCGTTGAAGATGATATTGAACTCTTCAGAAAGGGTCAGAGAAGCTAAACGAGGATCTGAAGGATGGTTTAGAGGAATGGCATTGATTATTTCATCCAAATATGGTACTTCATTGTTCAAACCACTGAATGATCCTTTACTGAAATCTAGTTGAGCATCATCAAATCCACTGGGCAGACCATCAATATCGTTCCAAAGATTATGATCATCTAAGTAGTGCAATTGGTTATTCATGACCGCAGAAGGACTGATCATGTAACTTCGTATACGATGTTGAAATGTGTAGTCAATGCAAAGAAGATTGAAGCTGGTAATGAATGTGCATTTCATCTTGAGTGTTCTGAGTTCAAGCCTTGCTTCCCTTTCTTTTCTTTTTAGGTTTTCATAACTTGATCATTTACTGTTTGTTTAATGAATTCCTCTTCTGAATTGGACAGGTGGGACTTCCGATCAACATGCTGGGAGCTCCGACCCTGCGGCTAAGTAGGCTTGGAGAGTTGGTAGGATGAGGGCGAAGCGTGGACGCAGCTGGTTCCTTGTCCGGATTCGGCCACCTTTTGATTTCTTTTTATTGCTGTTTATGTTAGTCCAAAACATTGATGTGACTGTAATAATATTGTTTGTGATGAATGACTTTATGTAATTTCATAACATAAGCTAATTCCTTTATGTTGGAATGTTATCGCTATTTTGTTATGCTGTGTAAGTGATGTAACTATGCATGTTACTAGTGGCTTGACTGTGCCTGATGCCAAGTTTTTTGCTCAAAGTATAATTTTCTCATTTTGCAACGTAAATGTGATGTGTGAATATGAACTGCAGCTATGCATTAATGTATAAAAGTAGAAGGTACCGCCCTTCATGTTTCGGCTGTGGACGGCAACTTTGTGCGCCCTGTAAGACTAAGCACGGAATGCTGTTGAGTGTCTCGTCATCCGATTATAAGTTTCTGTTCCCATTAGCGAGCGTTCCCTATTTCATGTCCTGTACTCTCAAGCACCGTTACGGAGAATAGGAGAAAAGTTTTAAATGAAATGGAAATATAGGAAAAGTAAAACTTCCAGTCACGGAAGGCCGTCGATGTGCTTAAGTTCGTGGAAAACGGGTTTTGTAGTCACTTTCCCGAGCTGTGGGTCTTGTAGACATTTGTCACCCATCTTACGCCTCTGCGGGGAGTTTTCTTTTTTACCACAGCCGCACTTAAGACACATCGGAGCCGATCGCGCACAGTAACTACCCGGGCCATTATGGCCCGTAATCGCGGGTATTATTCGATTTACTGTGGACGGCTAGCGTGGGGGCCGATCGTCAACTGTGAACTGCCCCTGGCTGGCCACACCTTATGTTGGGGCTTATGGTCGGTTCACAGTTGCCGGCGAGCCGAATCGCTGTAATGAGCTGCCATGGCATAATCGGCCTTCTCGGTGGCTTATACTCGGCTTATTACAGTCGGCTTTAAGGGCCGAGGCAAACAATGAGTTAACTCGCGGTAGAGGGATACCGGAGCAAAGTTAGCGTACCTGTTAGATTTTGTCCAGGTGGGGTTGTGTTATGAAGCTCTGAATTGAAATGTCATCTGCAAAGGATTTTGTTCAACAGCAAAGGATAAAGCTTAACAAGTAGGCAAGATATAAAGGAACAAGTTAACAAGAGCCAAGTTTTTTAAAGTGGTTCGGCACGAAAATGCCTACGTCCACTGATTCTCTTTGTTAATTCACTTCATATGGGCAGTACAAGTTAAGAAAAGTATCGACGGAGGTGTCGGATGTTCCATGCCCTCTGGAACACCTCTCCGTCCACTGTTGACAAAATATAAGCTCCGTTGTGGAGATCTTTATGAATTACATATGGTCCGTCCCAGATTGGATCCAGCGCTCCTGGGCGCGGAAAGATTCGCTTGAGGACAAGATCTCCTTCTTGTAAGCTGCGATGTTTGACTTTGGAGTTGTATAGTGCTGCCACTTTTTGTCTGTGAGCTGCTGCTTTAAGTGCTGCATCATTTCTTCTCTCCTCAATTAGATCCAAAGACATGTGGAGGAGTTCTTCGTTTTCTTCGGGGTTGTAGTGGATCCTACGATGGGAAGGTACAATAGTTTCAACTGGGAGCATGGCCTCTGATCCGTATGCTAAAGAGAACGGAGTATGCCTTATTGATGTTCTGAAAGAAGTGCGGTAGGCCCATAGTGCTGTAGGAAGTTCGTCCACCCAAGCGCCTTTTGACTTTTCAAGCTTCTTCTTGATTAGAGTCTTGAGAATTTTGTTGACAGCTTCGACTTGTCCATTTGCCTGGGGATAAGCTACGGATGAGAAGCCCTTATGAATTCCGTTCTCTTGGCACCAGTCGGCAAATTCCTCGCTGTCAAATTGAAGCCCGTTGTCTGATATGATTCTGAGTGGAACCCCGTACCTGCACAGAACGTTTTTGATCAAGAAGTTGATAACTTTAGTTGAAGATATTTTATTCAGAGGCTCCGCTTCTACCCATTTGGTGAAATAGTCAACTGCCACTATAGCATGCTTGGCCCCGCCTTGGCCCATCGGCAGTTCGCTAATTAAGTCAATTCCCCATATTGCGAAGGGCCAAGGGCTGGTCATCTGAGTAATTTCATTGGTTGGTAGTCGAGGAATCTTAGCAAATTTCTGACATCTGTCACATTTTTTGACGAAGTCTAAGGCGTCTTTGTTCAAGGTGGGCCAGAAATATCCATATCGGAGTATCTTCTTTGCCACAGTCTGCCCTCCAGTGTGATCTCCGCAGCTTCCCTGGTGGATGTTGGATAAGATTTCTTTGGCTTCCCTTCCAGCGACATATCGTAATAGGGGGTTAGAGAAGCTGCTCCGGTAGAGGATTCCTTCTTGCAGTGTGTAGCAGGAAGCTTTCCACAAGATTTTCCTGACTTCGCTACGCTCGCTGGGCAATGCGCCATCTTGTAAGTATTTCCGGATAGGAGCCATCCAAGTTTCTTCTTCAATCGCAGCTATCAGATCCTCCCGTTCGAAGCTCAGGGCTAGTTGTTTTGAGACGGCTATTGTTCCCGAAAAGGAGTTGTTCTTCATGCTGGCTTGTTTTGCCAGTTCGTCGGCCTCTTGATTCTCCTCTCGAGGAATGTGTCTGATCAAATAGTGATCCAGTTGGTTAAGTAGAAACTTGGTCTTCTTTAGGTATGCTGTGAGTCGTTCTCCTCTAGTTCAGAACTCTCCTAGTATTTGATTTACAATTAGTTGAGAATCACTATAAAGATATAAAGAACGGACTCCGATTTCCAAGGCAAGTTCTAATCCGACGATTACTGCTTCATATTCTGCATCGTTATTGGTGGCGGCGAATTCCAACCTCAGGGCATAGTGCAGCTTCCTTCCCCTGGGGGTGACTATCACGATGCCTGCCTCCGAGCCTTGTTCGTTTGATGCTCCATCTACAAAGAGATTCCATTTGATGTCTTCTGACACCTCGGATTGCTCCTTACCTTCGCCGGTGGTGAATTCGGCAATGAAATCGGCCATAGCTTGTCCCTTGATGGCGGTGCGGGGGTGGTAGGTGATATCATATTGACTCAATTCAATGCACCATTTAAGTAACCGCCCAGAAGTATCGGGACGATGAAGTATTTGCCTTAGTGGTTGATCGGTTAGAACTCGGATGGAATGAGACTGGAAGTAGTGTCGCAGCTTCCGTGATGTGATTAGTAAGCAGTACGCTAGCTTCTCAAGTTTAGGATATCTGGCTTCTGCCTCCGTAAATCTCTTACTTACGAAGTATACGGGCCGTTGCATGCGGTTATCCTCCCTCACCAAAGCGGCGCTTAGAGCATGAGATAACACTGCAAGGTGTAGGTATAACTCTTCGCCTTCACTAGGAGTTGAGAGTACCGGTGGTCTCTGGAGATGTTCGATTAGGTTATGGAAGGCCGTTAGGCATTCGTCAGTCCATTCGAACTTTCCTTTGTCTTTCTTTAGGGCTTTGAAGAAAGGGATACACTTGTCAGTTGCTTTGGAGATGAATCTACTCAGGGCGGCCACTTTCCCGTTTAGGCTTTGCATCTCTCTTCGAGTAGATGGTGTCTTGATATCTTGTAAAGCTCGGACTTGTTCGGGGTTTGCTTCAATCCCCCTGGAATGAACGATGAATCCCAAGAACTTTCCCGATGATACTCCGAAGGAGCACTTTAGAGGGTTCAGCTTCATTCCATATTGGCGAAGTACTTGAAACATCTCGTCCAGGTGGTTTATATGGTCGTTGGCTTTCCTCGATTTTACCAGCATGTCATCCACATAAACTTCCATAGTTCGTCCTATCAGTTCTGCAAACATCTTGTTGACGAGGCGCTGATAAGTAGCTCCGGCGTTTTTAAGTCCAAATGGCATTACCTTGTAGCAGTACAATCCTCGGTCAGTGATGAAGCTAGTGTGGTCTTGATCGGGGGCGTGCATAGGGATCTGGTTATATCCTGAGTATGCGTCCATAAAGGATAAAAATTCGTGTCCGGCAGTGCTGTCCACGAGTTGGTCGATTCGGGGGAGTGGGAAGCAGTCTTTCGGGCAAGCGTCATTTAAGTTGGAGAAATCGATGCATGTTCGCCACTTCCCATTAGCTTTCTTTACCAGTACCGGGTTGGCGATCCATTCCGGGTAGATGGCTTCACGTATGAAGTCATTGGCAAGTAAGTTCTTTATTTCTTCCTCGAGGGCTGCTGATCGTTCTGCCCCCATACTTCTCTTCTTTTGCTTTACTGGTACCTTGGTAGGATCGATGTTTAGTGCGTGGCATGCTATGTCCGAGGAGATTCCAGTCATATCAGCGTGCGTCCATGCAAATACATCCATGTTGTGGCGAAGAAAATCAATGAGTTGATTCTTTAATTCTCTTTTTAACCGAGATCCCACTCTCAGCAGTTTACTTGGGTCGCGTTTGTCTATAGATACGAATTCCATAGCCTCTGCAGGCTCGGCGGTGGCCTCCTCCTCTTTGTCCCTAGGGTCTAATTCATTGAAAGGATCACTGGTATACCGAAGAGGAGGGGCTTTCTTCAGTTGCTATGCTTCCAAGCTTTTCATGCAGAGAATAGTCTCTGCATTTTTCCCTTTATCTCTCCTGTGATTATTGCGAAGTTCGGTTACATAGCAGTCCCGAGCGGCGTCTTGATCCCCTTCTACTTCTCCCACTCCATTATTCGTTGGGAACTTCATCTTCAGGCACCATGGGGCAAGGACAATTTGGAAGTCGGACAAGGCTGGCCTTCCTAAAAAGGCATTGTAGGCCGAGTGGTTGTCTATTAGCACGAATGTTTGTTTCCGAATGGCGGAGCGGAGATGACTTCCCAATTCAACAAAGAGATCCAATTGTCCGAGAGGCATCTTTGCTTCTCCAGTGAAACCGTGTAGCGGTTTGTTGCAGGGAGACACATCCTTCATTGACAGCTTCATTTTGTCGAAAGCATGCTTGAACAGAATATTTATTGAGCTTCCAGTGTCTACTAGGATTCGAAAAACTTCAGCTGGGCCGAACCAGGCAGAGATGACCATAGGATCCATATGAGGGTGTTGCCTTCCTTCTAGGTCGCGCCCACTGAATGTGATGTCATTATTTTCCTTCCGCTTAGGGTGGCGTTCTTCCATAACAGAATTGACGCAGTCTCCCTCGCTTCTGAGTGAGTTTCCATATCTTTCCATTTCTGCCCAGCTTTTGTCGGCGATGTGTGGCCCCCCAGATATTGTATGAACCACTATCTTCTCTTGGCTGGAACCGTTGGTGTTGCGGTTTCCTCCGCCTGTTTCTGGGTGGAGCTGCCCTGGGTTTTCCTTGGCGGGAGCTGGAGTCCTGTCCTGGCCCTTTACATAGCGTTGCAGCCTCTTTCTCCTGACGTGTTCTTCAATTAGGTCTCGGAGATGGCGGCATTCATTGGTATCGTGCCCATGAGACTCGTGGAAACGGCAGAATTTTCCGGACTGGATTGCGCGATCTGACTCTTTCTTGTACGGGGGGCGCTTGTATGTAAGTTCGTCCTGGGTGGCCAGGAAGATGTTCTCGACTGTTTCATTCCAGGGAGTGTAAGCGTCAAATCTCGGTCCTGGTCGGTACAAGTGCTTTTCTCCCTTCTTGCCCCCTGCATTGTCTCTGGAGTCGTTTCTCCGAATGTCCTTCGCTGCGGCGGGGGCATTTCCATGAGTCGTCTTAGCCTGAGGTCCTGTCTGCCTTTCAGTGGCAGCCTCTTCAAGTCTCATGTACTTCCCAGCTTCATGGAAGAAATCGGGCAAGGTAGCTGGTTTTTCTTTAGTTAGTCTTCTAGCAAACTTGGTATCCGGATGCACACCACTACAGAGGGCCATCAGGACAAGTTTCTCATCGGCATCTTGAACTGCTGCCGCTGCGGCATTGAACTGGGTTAGGTATTGCTGCAGTGTCTCGCCGGGTTTCTGTTTGACAGTAGATAGGGAGTAAGCATCGTTGGGTTGTTCCACATAAATGCGGAACTGGCTGATAAACTTCTCCTTCAACATTTCCCATGAACTGATGGATCCTTGGGGTAGATGGCAGAACCAAGAGGTAGCTAGATCTGCTAAAAATAGTGGAAAGCATTTGCATAATACTCCTTCCGTTGCCCCGCTCATGAGCATATGTTGTGTGTATCTTTGCAGGTGTACAATGGGGGTCAGAGGTTCCCTTGTATGGTTCCATTGTCGGCATTTTCCACTCTCGGGGGTGATGGCAATTTCAATATCGTGGGTGAAAGGGCTGGTTACCCTAGCACCTATCCCACGATCTCTTTGGTCCCGTTGGACGCATTCTCTGAACAATCGTGCCATCCTCTCATCAGAATATGGGGCAGATAAGAAAGAGCTTGGTTCTTCCCTGCGGGATCGATTCTGTCTGGATGGCCTGTAGGGGTGGTATAGTCTATCACTCCTAACGTTTCCCAGCGGCTGTCTTTGGCTGTCCGGATGCATGCTAGGTTCAGCTATAGTTGGCCCTCGCCTTGATCTTCCCCTGTGGGGTTCTGTTTCAAGCATTTCCTCGGGGTCAACTTCGGGCTGGATTCTAGCTCGGCTCCGTTCATTGGTGTTTCTCTGGCTAGGCAGCATGACCGGCTCAGCTACATCCGATCCTTGCCTGGTACCTCCCCTGCGGGGTTCGGTTCCAAGCGTTTCCTCGGGTCGGAGTTCGGGCTGAGTTCGGGCTCGGCTCCTATCATTGTTGTTTCTGTTGATAGTTTGTTCGAAGAAGGAAGACCTTTGTCGCCCCCCAGATCCTCCGGATTGGGATTCACCCCATGATTCAGTGTCGCGGTTGGATTCTTCAGCATCCCTTAAGCGTGACATGAGTTGGTCCACCAAAGCTTCTTGTTGGGATGTGAAGCGGTTAGTTACTTCAGCCACAACTCTGTCTAGATCTGCCCTAGTAATTGCTGCCGGTTGTTCTATGGCAGGGGCTGTCGGGTTTGTCTGATCCTCGTTCGGTACTGCTGTTGGAATGGGATGATTCTCTTGATCTGTGATTACTGGATCCGGAATGCTGCTACTGCGATGTTCTTTCCCTTTCTCTGCCTGGAAGTCATGTTGTCCAGGCACCAAGCGATGCTGTTAGGAAGAAGGCTGAGTGGGGGAAGCTTGAAGCTTCGGGTTCGAAGTTCTCAGTGAAAGCACCAAAAATGTTTGCACAAAAAATGGACAAACACCTCAAAGTCGTATGATTTAGTTGATTTTATGTTGTTCTTAGTAATTTGGGTGAGTTATGCAAATAAGTAAAAAACAGGGGCTAAATTGTAAAAAGACACGCAGATTTATAGTGGTTCGGCCAGAATGTGCCTACGTCCACTTTATATGTTATTCTCTCTTTTCTTTTAGATTACAAGTACAAAGCTTTTTATACAAGTATATGAAAGTTGTTTGAAAGTTCCTTCCGTGCTTGAGCTCTCAAACTTGTCTGCCATTGTTGTACCCCTGCCCCTCTATTTATAGAGTGAGGCTGCGGGAAGGGGTCCTGGATGTATATAGCTGCTGACGGGCCTGGGCTGAAGCAATTCTGGCCTGGCGGCATCCTGGTTCGGCAGTGTTTGGAGTGGTTGGAGTTTGGTTCGGTAGGGAATTGGTTCGGTGATGATGGGTTTTGGACCGGTGGTGGGTTGGTTCGGCATGGAAGTGGAGAGGAAGTTCGGTGTTGAAGTGGAGATGTGGTTCGGTATGGTTTGGGGGAAGGTTGGTTCGGCGAGGCTTCATTCGGCATGGGTGCTTGGTGGATCTGGTCCGGTGGTAGAGGACGAGAGCTTGGTCCGGTTGCCGTTTGTTTCGGTAGTGGAGGGGGAGCACCGGTCCGGCTTCGACCTCCTACCCCTTGGTTCTGTGGTGGGTGGAAATCTGCCCAACAACTTCAACTATGCACCATAGCCGAGCATACAATCCACTTCCACCATTTTATCACCCCTTAGCCACCACCTACTTCACCACCACCACCTCCAGCCTCACCTGAACCCTCTGCCACGTCATCCTCTTGACCACTCCAGTGATGGCCGTGACCCATGAGCCTTGGCCGAGCGTTGAATTGCCTTCAATCCATGTTGAAGTGGCATTGTTTTGCCTTGTTGTGTTGTTTCATGCATGCACACTTTTGCACTTCAACAAACCTATGTAGGCCAACCCTGTCTACCCATAACCTGATCCAAACCCTTGCTTTAGCCTTGTATTTCACATGTTACCGAACCTAAAGAGAGTTGGAGGCAAGTGCAAAGCATTTCTGCTTTGATTTATGCAGTTATTTCTAGCATAATTTAATCGTATTTTTGGTTTGAAAGCTTATAATTGTTGTATTGTTTTGTTTGATTTATTTTCAAGGGAATTGACCTTTGGCTCTCTCACTTGTATCTTGTCGTGCTATCGTGCTTGTGTAGATCTCTTTTGTGCATTTGTTGTTGTGTCTCCAGCTTAAACCTGTGAGTTATTCTCACCAGACATTATATACCTATATAACCAGTAAACTGACCACTTGTGAATCTGTAAAATGCATCACAATATTATGTCTGCTATGCTATGATTATATGATGTTCATCCATGCTTAAACACCTGTT
This sequence comes from Allium cepa, assembly GCA_030765085.1. NCBI lineage: Eukaryota > Viridiplantae > Streptophyta > Magnoliopsida > Asparagales > Amaryllidaceae > Allium > Allium cepa. Next base: position 1,055,442,317 of record CM060932.1, read on the forward strand.
ATATCATATATTACTGTTATATTATGTTGTTCTGTTATTTATATCAGTTTATCACACTGCAAGTTCCCTTTAGATTAGACTCACTATGGGTTGAAATGATACATACCCGAATGGACTTTAGAATAAGGGAAACTCGTTATGGGCTGAAATGATAGGCCTGAACGATTTTAAAATTATTTCATTTACTTGGGATTACGGGTTTGAAATGATAAAACCTGGGTTTTCTTTGTAAATTACGGGTTGAAATGATATATTACCCGTATCACTTTACCTAGGCTAGAAAATGGAATACAGACCCGTAGTTAAAATATGTTTTTATAAAAATTATAAAATATTTTAGAAATGTAAATATTATAATATTTTGTTTTAAATTTGATTAAAAATGATTTTTGTAAAGTATTATTGATTTTTTGAAAATTTATAAGTTAAAAAAATTATGGATGTTAGAAAATTTGACATGTAAGTTATTTTAGGAAATTTTAATTTGGTGATAATTGGAATTTAAATTAAATATGAAATATGATAAATTCATGATAATTTGGATTAAAGTGAATTTAAATGATTTTATAATATATTAATGATTTTTGAATAAAGTTAAAATATGAAATGAATGAATATTTAAGTTGAAATTTTGAAATATAACGAAAATTGAAAATTTGTGAATTTGGCTTAAATGTGAATTTTAAGTTAAGTAAATAAAAATGAAATTAAGTTATATTTTAAATTTAAACTTAAGTTTAAGTTAAAATTTAATTTAATGAATTTAAATTTAGTGTTGGAATTTAATAAGTGAATTATTATTAAATATTTATTTTTGAATGGAAATTTAATTTTGTAAAATCGTGAATTTAAGGAAAATAAATGATGATTTTAAAAGTGAAAATATGTGATTTGATAAGTTAAAAATGATTTAAATAAAAATATAATTGTTTGGAAAATTATATTGAATATTTGAAGTTAATTAACTACATCTTTTGAAATGCTATTTTTTATAATGTAAATGATTTTACAGCATTTGTAAATGTTGTAGTTGATAATAATGAACTAAATGGCTAAATTTAATTAAAGGCTATTATAGCATTTTTGTAAGTGCTATAATTGTTGAATTTAACTAAGTTTCTTTAAAACTAATGTAACCTATTACAGCATTCTTAAGCCTTTTGTTAAATTGAACTATTTTGAATGTGATTTTCCGTAGCATTTTCTAAATGCTACGAAAAGTGAATTTTCACTATTTTGATAAATTTCAGTGAATAAATGAATTTAGAAAAAGATTAAAATTTTAGAAATTTAATAACTTAATTATTAAATATAATAACTTCATTTTTTGATTTAGAATGAAGTAATTTGTTTTGAAATATAAACTATTTTGAAATGTATGTTGAAATGGTATTTTAAATAAATGAATGTGGTTTGGAAGATATGATATTTGATATTTTGAAATGGGATTTTGAATGATATTGAATTTTTGAAATGATATTTGATTTCGAAGTATAAAATACCATTTTGTAATTTTAACCACGGGATGTATATAATTTATAGTTTAATTGATTCTTAAAGGATGGGCGATCCTAAGCATCCTCTAAGTTATTGTGCATTTCTACCACAGTTCACTCGAGTTGGTTTACATTATATAAGTATATATGTCCTGACTCGAGTGATTTGTGTTTCACTTCACGCTCGGGTCAGCCTGAGTATTTACAGCTTAGCTTTGGATTTCTTTCTGGAGCTAGGAATCGCTAGAGAATCTGCTTGTCTAGTATCTGTTCCCTTTCAGTTTCAGTTTTTCTATTTCAGTTCCGGTATTTACAAACTGCTATGTACTTGAGATTTCTATTGTATATGTTTTTCAGACTGATATTATATACTATGTTTTGAGAGTTTGTTATAGTAGCTTCATGAACTACTATGGTGTTTTAATTTCCGCTGCGAGTTATTTTGATATTTCTGTGTTTGTGATTGTGTGATTGTATTTCATTTGCTCCAAATTTATTTACAACGCGGTATTTTGAGCAATTCAAGTCCGGCATGTGTGGATGGGAATGGCTGAAAATATCGGGTTGTTACAGTTGGCATCAGAGCTTTGGTTTTAGGCAAATCTTAGCCCGCGGAGAAAAAAGTCATTAGAGATAGGGTAGAAATACCCTAGAATGAGTGAATTCAATCTCAGAATCATTTCCTTTTGAGAGAACGTATTTTTGAAGTATAAAATGATTTCCAAATGATTTTAAAAGATTTTCAAAGATTATTTTGGTATAAAAATTTTCTTATTTTGAAACCAAGATTTTCTAAGCTTCATTCTTTGTGTATCCACCTTGTTAGAAATATCTTGGTTAGGATTCTTATCAATTAGGATTCCTTGAACTTTGGGATGCTCCCACTTGTTCTAAAATCCAGTCTTGTCTTCCCTATTTTATCCTTTTGATTTTGGGGCATTCCGTAACTCCATTTTGGAGTAACCTCTCTAAAGATTGGTGATTCCGTAAATCTTTGAATGATTTGTAAAGGGGTGAAACTCCTTTATAAATTAGCATTGATTCACCGGAGATTTCTGTATCCACGGTTTACGATGCTATCTATCTCCTGCTCTACTCGAATTCTATCTTTGGCGATCGATTGTCGATTTTCCTTAGATTTCCGAATCAATTATATTCCTGAAGTCACGGTTGACCGGTTAAGGTCGTCCGCGATTTATATAAGCTTATCATCATCTATTTGGTAATTAAATTATCTTATCTTTTTTCAAGCTTATCTTCGAACCAGAATTCTATTTGATTAGGTTCCTCAAAATTCGAATCTCTGTTTGTTCTGAAATCCATCCTTGAATCATTCTTTGGAAATATGTGTTTGGCTGTATTTTGAAATTGTGCATACATCGAAATTATTATTTTGATAAGGATGATCCTGTTTGGTATATAAAAGTGAAATGTTTTCGATAAAGATTATACATCTTTTAAATGAAAGTTTGAAATTTCAAAAGGATTTGAAATTTTGAAAATTTATAAGAATTTGACTTATATAAAATGATTTATAACTGAAGGGTTTTGAATTTTGAATTTCGAGTGATCGAACTCTGGTGTTTTGAAATCAGTTTTAAGATTTGAAAAATATATAATAATAATCTGATTTAAAGATATTTCTCTGAATAAAAATGTTTCAAATGTATTCGAATGAATTCCGATGATTTCGAGGTAATTTCAAATAAGTTTCAAGAAAATAAAGTCCAGAACCCACTTATGTCGCTGGAAAATATTTTCGGTGATGAATGCATGCATCATCAACATTGACTTTTAAGTTTCTGAGTGGGGGAGAGGCCACTCTAGTAGCTTTGCTATGCAAGTGATTTTTTGAAACCAAATTCTGGTTTCATATTTTGAAGTATGGTTTGATATTCGATATAGTATATATATATATATATATATATATATATATATATATATATATATATATATTTGAAATGATTTAAAGTAAGTCGCTGTTCAGTTCTCGAGATTCTGATTTTGTTTTGGTATAACCCTATCTTTTGGAAGTGGTTTACTGATTTGTTGGTGATTTCCAACTCTTGGATTTAAAATATGATTTCTTCTACTATTTTAAGGTTCGAGCACTTCCACATCAAGGTTAAAATTTCAAAGCTAAGCAATTTTGAAAGGCATAGGGTATTTGATAAAGAATATAAATTTAGTTTGGTCTGATTAATGTATAAAGTAATATGATTTGTATTAGTTTGAAACTGTTTGTTGAGTGAAATAAATTAGACTATGTTGAATTATACTGGAATGAAATATAGATTTGAAATGTTTTGAATAAAGTAAGTATATAGAATAAAAATCTTTCCAATTGTAAACTGGATTTTTCATTCAGAAATAAATAGTTTGAAGGTTTTAAAAAGAGATGGTTTTAAACTCTGTAACCATTTTGATATTTTGATGATTGAAATGGTTTGGAAATGATTTAATCTTTATTTTGATAAAGAATGTGAATTTGAAATGATTTGGTGAAATCATATATGATTTTGAAACTGAATTGATATTGAAATGGTTTGAAATTGAGAACCTTGTTTATTTAAATACTTTGATTTGGGAGTTATCGAACTTATATAAAATGAATTTGCATAAGTATGAAGTTGATTTGAAAATGTTGATTGAAAAAGGTACTCAATTGGTAAAGTGAAAGCTTATACAATCGAAGTCTATATAAGTATGATTTGATATACTATTGATTTTGGAAAGTATTTGATTTGAAAATGGAATCTTATAAAGAATGGATTTTATATAAGTATGATATTTGAAAGTGATTTTGAAAGGTACTATATGATACATATTTTCGAAGTAAAGATATGGAAAGTGCCTTCTGCTTGGTATCCGCTTTGTGGCCACACCGTGGATTCATTCTATCAATATTATTCTCTCTCTGATTTGGGTTTTCCAGATATGATACTCGAGTGTCCATCGAATTCCACGGCGATCTCCTTGGTCTTACGAGCGCGGCTGCATAGCGTAATTCATAGGGCCTACGAGAGCCTAAGGGTACAGATGTTTCCCGGGGGATCCAGGCGTAACCATTGTGTATCTGTGATCTATTGGGTCGCTTGGTAGCGTAATCTACAGGGGCTACGAGAGCCTAAGGGTACGGATGTTTCCTGGGGGATCCAGGCGTAACCATTGTGTATCTGCGGTACTACTGGTCTTCATGGCGTAACCGTAGGGCTGCGGTAGTCGGCCTATGAGTACGGATGTTTCTTGGGGTATTCAGGCGTAACCATTGTGTATCCGCGATCCATGATCACATGTTTCGGTTTGGTTGTTTTGTTTGGATTGTACTTTCCGTATCTTTTTTTTAAGTTTTTTCAGTATTTTCACTGGGTGTTAAAATAAGTCTACTAAGTACCTGGAGAATTCTAGCTTTTCGCCTGATCAACGCATGGCCAGAGTCTGCAGGAACGAAAGTAAACTTGTTAAGACATCGAGTTATAAAAGTATTTTGGTAAAGTATTATATAAAGGACATTTTAATCATGATTTAAATTGTTTTAAATATTGTTTACTTCGAACTATTAAAATTGAATCAAACAACTATTCATCATATTATAAAATGTTTAAAATGTTAAATATAAAATTTTAAATTGAAATTTATATGGTTTTAAAATAATGGTTCATCCTTGTCTTTTAACCTAATTTCCCTTCTAGCTATTCCTAGCTTTGTCCTCTTCGAGGGTCCTTTCCGCATTGTGGAAAGAGTTGGTTCTTTGGCTTATCGTCTGGATTTTCCGAGAAGCTGTCAGGAGTGCATGATGTATTCCATGTCTCACATCTTCTATAGTATCTTCTTGACCTATCTCTTTTTGTTTAAGCCTTCTGCTCTTGATAGTTTGGATATTTAGCCTAAATCTGACTGTCGAGAGTAAGCCACTTCGTATTGTCGGCAGAGGTACGAAGTAGCTAAGAAGGAAATCTGTTAATCAGATCGAGGTACGATGGGGTACTGATGATCGAGATTGTACCTGGTTGACAGAGGAGAGCATCCGTGCTTCGAATCTGAAATTGTTTTTCCAGGTACTATTTGTTGTCTATCTTTCCTTTCCTTATTTTCCTTGTTCGTTCTTTTCGAGGACGAAAAGATTTGAGTGGGGGAGAGTCTAACAACCCACTATTTTGTGCTTATTTTAATTGTTTAAATTGAAATTCTTGATTTAAAAACTTCATTATATTTATTAAAATGAATAAATTTTGTTATTTAAGATCATATTTTGATCTTTGTGTGAATTATAATTTCATACCTGAATAAATAGGATATTTCCCAAAAAGTGGATTTTTGATCAATCTGGTCAAACTTTGACTTTTAAATTTAAAATTGAAATATTTGAATTTTATCTTTTATTATGAAAATGTATTAAATTTTAAGAATACTACTTTTCGTTTCGTTGAAATCCGATTTATATTGTGAAAGTTATGCTTTTTACAATATTGGGTGTATATTGATTTGTTTAATAAAATTATCTATTTTAATTTATATAAATATTATTATTATTATTTGTCAAATCATGGTCTAATATGTGTTATACGACATGTTAGACATATATTTTATTTTAAAAACATTTTACAGTGACATCATAATTTTTCCAAAATTTATTGCATTTATTTCCTATTTTTAAAGGCTATTCTATTTTTCTGCCATTTTCTTAATTTAAATTATATTTAGTTAAATTTTATTTATTTATTTTTGTGAATGAATTTTTATTTTATTTTCTTATCTTTATTTATGAATATTTTTCAAGTCCATATAAATTTTCCAAAGTTTATTCTGTTTATTTTCAAATTTTCTAGACTAGTTTTCTTTTTTGTGCTATTTTCTTATTTTTATCATATATAATTAATATTTATTTACTTATATTTTGTATATTTTTTATATTTTAGAATTTTTAAATGAATTTATTATTATTTTCAGTTATTTAAACTTATAAAAAGAAAATAAAGAAATGTGAATGGTTTGTGACTTTTTGTTTCTTATTTCCTTTGGAATTCCCACCATTTCACATTTCAACATAACTTTTCATTCAATTGGCCATAACTCTTCATTCTTTCAGCCACATATCTCATATCTCATTCACGTAAACTTCTTTTTCTCATTTCTAAAAAAAACTTTCGGCCATAGCTTGAGAAAAATTTGGTAATCTTCTTCTCGTTTGTTTTCACTTTTATTGTTCTTTGATTTGATTTGCACTTGCTCTTCTTCTTTCTAGGTTCGTCCTACCTCCTCCACAACCCCTGCCGCCTCCAACACTACCTGAGCATGTCATCATCACCTCCTCCTCTCTGATCAAACCCAGCCGAACCATCCCGGGTGGTTGATCCACCACAAAATTCACAAAAACTTCAACTATGCACCATAGCCGAGCATACAATCCACTTCCACCACTTCATCACCCCTTAGCCACCACCTACTCCACCACCAGCACCTCCAGCCTCCCCTGAATCCTCTGCCACATCATCCTCTTAACCACTGCAGTGATGGCCGTGACCCATGAGCCTTGGCCGAGCCTTGAATTGCCTTGAATCCATGTTGAAGTGACATTGTTTTGCCTTGTTGTGTTGTTTCATGCATGCACACTTTTACACTTCAATAAACCTATGTATGCCAACCCTATCCACCCATAACCTGATCCAAACCCTTGCTTTAGCCTTGTATTTCACCTGTAGCTTAACCTAAAGAGAGTTGGAAGCAAGTGCAAAGCATTTCTGCTTTGATTTATGCAGTTATTTCTGGCATAATTTAATCGTATTTTTGGTTTGAAAGCTTATAATTGTTGTATTGTTTTATTTGATTTGTTTTCAAGGGAATTGACCTTTGGCTCTCTCACTCGTATCTTGTCGTGCTATTGTGCTTGTGTAGATCTCTTTTGTGCATTCGTTGTTGTGTCTCCAGCTTAAACCTGTGAGTTATTCTCACCAGACATTGTATACCTATATAACCAGTAAACCGACCACTTGTGAATTTGTAAAATGCATCACCATGTTATATCTGCTATGTTATGATTATATGATGTTCGTCCATGCTTAAACACCTGTTATATCATATATTACTGTTATATTATGATGTTCTGTTATTTATATCAGTTTATCACACTGCAAGTTCCCTTTAGATTAGAATCACTATGGGTTGAAATGGTACATACCAGTACGGACTTTAGAGTAGGGGAAACTTGTTATGGGATGAAATGATAGGCCTGAACGATTTTCAAATTATTTCATTTACTTGGGATTACGGGTTTGAAATGATAAAACCCGGGTTTTCTTTGTAAATTACGGGTTGAAATGATATATTACCCGTATCACTTTACCTAGGCTAGAAAATGGAATACAGACCCGTAGTTAAAATATGTTTTTATAAAAAAATTAAAATATTTTAGAAATGTAAATATTATAATATTTTGATTTAAATTTGATTAAAAATGATTTTTGTAAAGTATTATTGATTTTCTGGAAATTTATAAGTTAAATAAATTATGGAGGTTAGAAAATTTGAAATGTAAGTTATTTTAGGAAATTTTAATTTGGTGATAATTGGAATTTAATTTAAATATGAAATATGATAAATTCATGAAAATTTGGATTAAAGTGAATTTAAATGATTTTATAATATATTAATGATTTTTGAACAAAGTTGAAATATGAAATGAGTGAATATTTAAGTTGAAATTTTGAAATATAACTAAAATTGGAAATTTGTGAATTTGGCTTAAATGTGAATTTTAAGTTAAGTAATTAAAAATGAAATTAGTTATATTTGAAATTTAAACTTAAATTTAAGTTAAAATTTAATTTAATGAATTTAAATTTAGTGTTGGAATTTAATAAGTGAATTATTATTAAATATTGATTTTTGAATGGAAATTTAACTTTATAAAATCATGAATTTAAGGAAAATAAAATGATGATTTTAAAAGTGAAAATTTGTGATTTGATAAGTTAGAAATTATTTAAATAAAAATATAATTGTTTGTGAAATTATATTGAACTTTTGAAGTTAATTAACTGCATCTTTTAAAATGCTATTATTTCTAATGTAAATGATTTTACAGCATTTGTAAATGCTGTAGTTGATAATAATGAATTAAATGGCTAAATTTAATTAAAGGCTATTGTAGCATTTTTGTAAGTGCTATAATTGTTGAATTTAACTAACTTTCTTTAAACTAATGTAACCTTTTACAGCATTCTTAAATGCTGCCTTTTGTTAAATTGAACTACTTTAAATGTGATTTTCCGTAGCATTTTCTAAATGCTACGAAAAGTGAATTTTCACCATTTTGATAAATTTCAGTGAATAAATGAATTTAGAAAAAGATTAAAATTTTGGAAATTTAATAATTTAATTCTTAAATATAATAACTTCATTTTTTGATTTAGAATGAAGTAATTTGTTTTGAAATATAAACTATTTTGAAATGTGTGTTGAAATGGTATTTTAAATAAATGAATGTGGTTTGGAAGATACGATATTTGATATTTTGAAATGGGGTTTTGAATGATATTGAATTTTTGAAATGATATTTGATTTCGAAGTATAAAATACCATTTTGTAATTTTAACCATGGGATGTATATAATTTATAGTTTAACTGATTCTTAAAGGATGGGCGATTCCATGCATCCTTTAAGTTATTGTGCATTTCTACTACAGTTCACTTGAGTTGGTTTACATTATATAAGTATATATTCCTGACTCGAGTGATTTGTGTTTTACTTTACGCTCGGGTCAGCCTGAGTATTTACAGCTTAGCTTTGGATTTCTTTCTGAAGCTAGGAATCGCTGAAAATTCTGCTTGTCTAGTATCTGTTCCCTTTCAGTTTCAGTTTTTCTATTTCACTTCTGGTATTTACAAACTGCTATGTACTTGAGATTTCTATTGTATATGTTTTTCAGACTGATATTATATATTATGTTTTGAGAGTTTGTTATAGTAGCTTCATGAACTACTATGGTATTTTAATTTCCGCTGCGAGTTATTCTGATATTTCTGTGTTTGTGATTCTATGATTGTATTTCATTTTCTCCAAATTTATTTACTACGTGGTATTTTGAGCAATTCAAGTCCGGCATGTGTGGATGCAAATGGCTGAAAATATCGAGTTGTTACACTAAGGGTTAGGAGGTGATCTCCGATCTAATTCTCGTATGTTTATTTCCTAGAGAACCGGGGTTGAGTTTACCGAAAATAGCGAACGTTGTTTCGAAGAGAACGTGATCAGATTTGTGATCTGAAAACCACTTCGATCTAATGAGTATGTTTTCGTAAGGAAGACAAAAGCTTGGAGTCAAAGATGGAGTCGTGAAGTGCAAGGGCTAACCGCTAATAATCCTTAGGATGATTCAAAAATGGACGTAGTAGGAGTAGTGCCTTCGGCTCCGTTCGGACCGAGAAGGGACTTGTATGAAAGAATGCTATCAGACCATCGTCATTGGAGGACGATGAGCATTCTTAGTGAATGTTTGCTTAAAAGGTAATCGTGGCCTCAAGCCTCATCAACCGGTAATGGCTAAAATAGGGGAGGTGCAGCAAGGCTATATGGGTATCACCCAAGTAGGGTAAGTCAATCCCTGTCTAGAGTCCATTGATCTCGGATGTGTGGCGGTTGCTGTTCCCAACCGCGGGGTGATCTTATTTGGACTATCTAGTAAGGGGTAGCTCTGGTCTTGTTTTGTAGGGGATCGAGAGTGCTCCTCTGCACGCTGATCTTGACCAGGTACTGTGACGGGGGATACCCCAGTAGCCCTACCATTGTATGGAATTCATTCTCCAATAAGCGCCCGTATAGTTTTAATTGTGCCCAACTATGATGGGACGTGAGATGCAAGCATTTCAGCTATTTGAATAAGTATTTATTGTTAGACACTATTATAATATCATAGGATTTTGATATAAAATGTTTTGGTTATCGTAAGGTAAAAACCCGGCATGTTTATTTGTGGCGTGGTCTTACGAGATATCTTTGATTTCAAGGGATTTTGGAAACTTTAGTAATTCAATTGAGTGTGTTTTCTCACGTTGGTTTCTAGATTGACTCAGGTGTTATTTTATTATAATGCTCGGGTCAAACCGAGTATTATAGATACATGATAGAATGCTAGGGAGCTCAGGAGATGAGCTAATTGATGGAGACGTATATTACGTATCTGACTTATATTCCGCGGTGTACGGTATGCTGTATATTTAGTTTTGTGAGGACAAGTTATTGTAACTGTCCAGTATTGTGTTATTGATTTTGCTGTACTCTGATGATGTAATGTATAAAAACAGTATAGTTTCTTTCTGTATAAAGATCAGTTGTTATCTATTATATATTGCTCTGCTGCGACTGTTAGATTTTGTGTTGTTGTTTCTCTTCTTCTTCTACCCTTTTTCTTATTTAACCCTAATGGTTCGTATTTCCATCCAATTTGAGTTGAACTGATGGAGAATACTTCGACTCAAAGGGTTATGGATTTGCGGGTCATTACACTTAGTATTAGAGCTGATGGTTAAGCGAGAACCTTGGCTCTGCGGGGATTATTCATTAGAGATAGGGTCAACAGTGCCCTAAAACAGGTTTGAGTGTATTAATAGATATGAGCAAGTATTTGTTAGTGAATATAAAATCGTTTTATATTGTGTTGTTTGGTTTGTTGAGTGGTTTATGAATTCTGGTCAATACGAGTAATCAACGTTATTGATAGGGATCTCTAAACACTTGTACAAAACAATTTGACATAGTGTTGTTTAAATATGGTAAATGAAATAATTTTACCCAAATAATTTTTGTATGGAAGAAATAATTTTTCGTAATTTATTATAAGTATATATGGTTGCTTGGTTGTTAAGAAATGATAATATTAGACTATTATTATTGTTGTTATGGAAATTGAATAAGAAATTGAAATTGTAACCAAAAGTTAAGAAAATTTAGTTCATATAATAGAATGGAATTTGTAAATGTGAATTATAAATGTGATTTATAATTGAAATGGGATAAAATTCCAAAGTAATATTTGAATATAGATTGGAAGGATTTGAAATCCAAAAATTTGGGAAATTTAATTTTCTTTGGGTTTGAAAATGATTTTCAAAGGCTTTGGAGGAAAAATGGTAATATTATTCAGAAATATTTTTGAATGGGACATGAAATCTGGGAAGATTTGGAATTAAAAAAAATTTGAAATGTTTTTGAAAATGAATAAAAGAACTAAACTCGCTTCGGTCGTTGGAAAATAATCGCAGTGATGATTGCAGCATCATCGATTTTTATTTTCGAGTTTTCAAGGAAGGAATTGCTACCTGAATGTTGTGAATTGGAATTTATTTGCAAAAGTTGGGTTTGGTTTTGAAAATTCAAATGAATAATTTGATATAACAAAGGATTTTAGGATACAATTGATTTGAAAAATGATTTTTGAAATGCTTAAGTAATCGCTTAAACTCTGGAATCTTATTTAAAATGTTTGTTGGATATAAACAAGTTGGGACTTATAAATTTTTTGAAATGGGACTATTGGAATGGAATTGAAACTTAAGGTTTAAAAATAAAGTGAGTTTTGAGAATTTCGTATAGGTAGGCTAAATGGAATAAGAGTATTGAAATAAAATTTATTAAATTAGAGGTAAAATTATGGATAAACAAATTAATTTAGTTGTAAGTAAATGGGATTGAAATTGAATATTGGAGTGATGTTTAATTTGGATTATGTTAAATAAAGTGAAGTTGAAGGACTAGTTCGAATGGACTAAATAATATAAAAAGGTTTGGAAATAAAATTTGATTGAGATATGAATAAATTAGTGAGTGGAACTAATTAAAGAAATGGTGAATTAAATATGGTTGAGATTAGATGAATAAAATTGCATATTTAAAATTGGAAGGTAAATCGAATTCAAATGGAATTGAAAATGCATAGTGAATAAAAATGGAGATAAAACTAAAGTGATAAAGAGGAAATCAATATAAGAAGTTGTATAAAATGTTTATAATAAACTTAAGAAAGTAAATGGTGAAATTCTTAAGTAAAAATTTGGTATTAGAAATATACTAAGTTAATATTTGAATAAAGATTTAACCGAAGGTTGTGAAAAAGGGTAAGTGTGAATAAGTGAATGGAAATTGAAATAAATGTGAATAGAAAGAAAATTGATATAAATAATAATCAATTGGAAATTTACATGTAAGTGTACGTATATTATTGTATTCACATGATGATTCGATCCAGATTCGAGCACAGAATTTCGAGATAGTTATATCGATCCGAGTTGGGACTTTTCACTCGATTTTCGATGACGAACCCTGGATATGGATTTTTGATTGATTATGAAAATTCTCTATCATAGTATATGGATATGGAAGGAGAATGACGGTTTCTGATCAAAGGACCAGATCTGAGTCAGCACTAGGGAGTCGAGTGAACGATACAAGTTCAGAAGTGAAATTGTGTGATCGAGTGAGCGATCGGATTTGATATTGTGTACGGATGATATATGAACATCGTACGAGCTTGAATGAAATAGATATTGAAATTTTTGAAAAGAAATGAATAAAATGATTTGAATTTTGTGATTGGATATTATTGCTAAGTGAGGTGCAGGTAATTAAAAGCAAAAGAAAATTGGTGTTGTTGATTTCAGAAGACAAATTTGAATTGCCTGACAAAAAGGTGTGTATTTAAATTGTTATATGAAATTTGATGGTTTCCTGATCTAGCCACTTGGCTTTTCTTTTCTTTGAGAATTTGGAACCATAGAGGTAGTTTTGTAGTTGTTCGAATCTAGGTGCTCAAAGGAGACGCTGGCGAAATTTTTCGAAAATTTAAGGAGTTAGAAATTTTTGAAGAAAATTATGATAATTTAAAATTTGGTTTTAAATTAAGATATGAATGGTTGAGTAAATAATATTGATTATGAACTATGGATGAGTTTGGGAAGTTTGTAAGAGTGAGAGTGTGTCTTTAATAAAAAGATTATTATGGGAAGTTGTTTGAAACTGTTTGGTTTTTGAAGAATAGTAAACGAGTTGTGGACCTTCCTTCTTAACTAGTAATTTCGAAGACGAAATTCTTAAAAGGGGAGAGGAATGTAACGACCCAGAATTTTTAGATATTTGAAATTGGAATATTTAATTGATTTTAAATAATTGAAAGTTAGTTTTAACTTGAATTTCAAATATAACTATTTATTTGATAATTAAATTATTGAATTTAATAATTGAAAATTGGGTAAAATATGAAATCTTGGTTTTTAGCTTGTTAAAAATAATTTAGGGGCTTATAAAATTTATAGTGATAATACAGACGGTAAAAGTAGTTTTAAAATTGAAATTGGAAGTGATCTGTTCAGTTTTAAAAATATATCATTTAAATTGACTTTTAAAAATAGCTTCCGAGGCACAGTCTCAAATTTCGACGAAACTAGTTCCATTGGATCCGTAATAATTTATTATTATCAGATTTCAAATTTCATAGTGTTTGGAGTTGTCGTGTGATCGTACGGGATATAAACGCGCTGAAATTTATATCGAGAATTCAATTTAATTATTAGGTCCACAAAGCTATCTTCTCCATACGATCGAATTAGGACACGAAACCTTTTCCATTGCGTTTGGAATAGGGGTATAACATTATAAACGCCTAGCGGCACGCCTCGATAGGATGTCAAAATTTTAAGCTCGATTTCGAGACATTTAAATTTAAATTATATAGTTGTATATTTTGACCGGTCAAAAACAAATCGTATCAACACTTTTCAAGCCACTGTAGCAAAGCAATTTCTTCACGCAAACATTTCAAATCACGTCTCCTTTGTTTTAAATCACTCTCGTCTGTTCCCGTCCATCAGTGCAATCAAAAAAGAAAATGCCGAACTTCTCTCCTTTTAAAATCACGTATCTCCCTCTTCTTCTCTTTATTTGCTCGAACGCAATGAAATTTTTTTAAAACGGGGGTATTCTTTTTCCTCTGGTAACCAAACAATATCATATTTATCTTCCTCTGCAGTTTAAATCAAGCATCTATGAAATTTCATTTAAAACTTCATTCGATTTCGAAATTCAAAACCCACGAATTCCTTTCCTTTACCCAAACACTGGCTTCCCTCCTTCATTTTCTTAGATCTGAAACCGCAAAAATAAAGGAATATGTGAATCGCGTCGCCGCGACCTAAGAGGGAGTGCGAGGGGTAGAGGGTGGTCGGCAATGGAAGGGTCGGCAATGGAAGGGGGATCAATGGGTGAAGGCACGAGGATTTTGGGGATGGCTAGGGGATGCGAGGAGGCGATAGTCAGTGCAGCGCTACGAGGTGCGGTGGGGGAGAGCAACTCGAGGCCTGGTCGTGGTGGCTGATGGGTATGGTCGTAGGTGGAGATGCGCCCGATAGCTAGGGTTGGCGGAAGGTTGCGAACTTTGCCTGTGCATCGTGAAGGTATAAAAATTGTATCTTTAATTTAATTTAATTTAATACATATATATAGATTGAAAAAAAAGACGAGAAATATATATAAGCTTAAAACAAAAATTTGTCTGGTTTGGAAAAAATTCTAAATGAAGTTATATACTGTTAAGTAATCATGTTGGAAAGGAAATTATATATATATATATATATATATATATATATATGTATGCACATTTTAACTTACTGTTAAATTTGGGAAAAGGATATATCTTAAGGCAACTTAATAAACATTTTAATTTAAGGTTAGGTAAGTTAAGACTTTTAATTTAATTTGTTTATCAAAAATTTCACAGTAAAGTAAAGTTTGGGATTGTATTAACCCAATAAATTTAAATTTAAAATGAGAATATTAATGGTAGTTTAAAATCATGGCAAATGTTATTAAATTCGGAATTTCATTTATACAAGGTCCAGAATGAAATGAAACTAGCTAGGTTGGTTCGTTGCTAGAATCGATGCAATAAAATCAAAGGCGTGTTAATCTCACTCAAAATTGGATTACCGGTTAATTCAGATAGTTAAAAATTAAATTATTGGTTGATTTATTGAATGTGATTTTTATTATCAATCAGGATGTGGTATTATATATAATAGTGTATATATATATATATATATATTGGAGTGATTGATATTCCCGCAATTATATAGCGGATGAGACCCTATGCGCTGCACACAATAGCGGATGACCCTATATACCGGCATATCCCCCTCGAAGTGGGATTGGTATTTTTATATTGTCCTAACATCTGTGAATGTAGGAAAATAGGTTGGAGGGATCCAACTGGATTCCTCAAAGATGTTGAATTTATCTCATTTTAGTGATATATGAATTGAACAATCTATGATAGATTGTGTTGGAAATTGAATTGTTGGATGATATGGTATTACTGGATATATTTTGGCTTTTTAGAAATAAATATTGAATTTTAAAAGGGTGATAAAAAGGGAAATTTTAAAGTGGGAGATTTATAGCAAAGTTGGTTGAATTTAAAAGTAACGAATTTGAGAGAAAAATGAATAGTTTGATTTTCAAATTTTGTACTTGATAATTTCTAAATATGGGAAGATAGAAATTTTAGGATATTGAATAAAAGAGTGTAATATTGGGGCTTAAGCGATTTGTTTAAGTATAAGAGTATTTATTTTTAAATCCAAAATTTAAAATAGACTGGGGAAAATAAAAAGGGAATTTGAGGAATAAAATGTGGAATTAATGTTTAGATTTAAATAAAGCCTTTTAAATCATGAAAAGGAAGTAAGATATGAAATTGGTGGATTTGGGAATTGTATGGGGAAATTCATTTTAAAAAGGAGTTCATTTTTGAAAATCAGTTTGAAAATCGATTAAGTGATTTGAAATAGTGATTAAAATGAAAAATGAGACTATGAGAGTTATAAACCAGGTTTATAAATAAAAGTGAATATTTATCAGTGGATAATTTGAATGTATAAATTCACGAGGGTAATTTATAAGGAGATGTCAATTTATTTTCAAAATATATAGTGGTTTTATTTCTAAAAATGTGGGAAAGGGAATTTACGGGATTAGGACGTAAATTAACCTGGAGAAAATTCGAAAGGGATTTATAAATGATTAGATGGGTTATATTGGAGTGGAAAATGTATTTTCATAAAAAGCTAAGTACATTTTCAAAGAAAGATTTTTAAGTATAAATTAGAAGTTTTTTTAAAGATGTTTTAAAGGAATTTTTTTAGAAAAATTTATTATTTAGTTGTTTTAAAAAGTTTTAAGTAAATATTAATTAAGTCAATTATAACAGTTAATTATTTTTAACGGTTAAATTAGTATTATGATTTAAAGGATAATTATTAAATATTTATAATTTATCTAATAGTTTTATTTTAAAAGAAGTTTTATGGCTAAAGTTTTACCTGAAAACTGTTATTGAATTTCATAAGTATTATTTTGAATGAAGAATTTAAGTGGCTTTATTAAAAATATTTTAAGTGTATATTTTTGGATAAAGTGAATTAATTTATATCAAATCTAAATTGAATATAAGACTTGGTGTTTCTCAGTGGAAATAAAGTAATTGATTGAATTGATTGTTTGATTGATAGTAAATAATCGACTATCAAATCTGGACCCGAATATAACTTTGGAAATATTTAGAGGAAACATGAGAATCATATGGTATAGTTACTGTTCGAGGTGCTATATTGTACGTATAAACTCGCTCGTTCTTCTAGGACGTTTATAAGGGAATCCGTCTACTAACGGTTAGGAGGTGATCTCCAATCCTGTTCTTGTCTGTTTATTCCCTAGAGAACCGAGGTTGAGTTTACCGGAAATAACAAACGTTGTTTTGAAGAGACCGGGATCGGATTTGTGATCCGAAAACCACTTCGATCTAATGAGTACGCTTTTGTAAGAAAGACAAGAGCTTGGAGTCGAAGATGGAGCAGTGAAGTGCAAAGGCTAATTGCTACTAATCCTGAGGATGATTCCAAAATGGAAGTAGTAGGAGTAGTGCATTTGGTTCCGTTTCGGACCGGGAATAGACTTGTATGGACGAATACTATCAGACCATCGTCATTGAAGGACGGTGAGCATTCTAAGTAAATATGTGCTAAAAAGATAATCGTAGCCTCAAGCCTCATCAACTGGTAATGCCTAAAATAGGGGAGGTCTAGCAAGGCTAAGTGGGTAGCACCCAAGTAGGGTAAGGTCATCCCTGTATGGAGTCCCTTGATCTCAGCTGTGTGGCGGCTGCTGATCCAACAACGGGGTGATCTTGTTCGGACTATCCAGTAAGGGGTAGCTCCAGTCTTATGTTGTAGGGGATCGGAAGTGGTCCTCGATATGCTGATCTAGATCAGGTACTGGGACGAGCGGTACCCATGTAGCCTTGCCATTGTATGGAATCCATTCTCCAATAAGCGTCCGTACGGTTATGATTGTGCCCAACTATGCTGAAAAGTGAGATGCAAGCATTTCGGCTATTTGAATAAGTATTTGTACTTAGACATTATTATAATATCATAGGATTTTGATATAATATGTTTTGGTTATCGTAAGGTAAAAACCCAACATCTTATATGTGGTGTGGTCTTACGAGATACCTTTGATTTCAAAGGATTTTGGAAAATTTAATAATTCAACTGAGTGTGTTTTCTCACGCTGGTTTTCCAGACTGACTCGGGTGTTATTTTATTATAATGCTCGGGTCAGACCAAGTACTACAGATATAGGATAAGATGCTTGGGAGATAAGGAGACGAGCTGGATGACGGAGACGTATATCACGTATCTGACTTATATTCCGCTGTGTATGTTATGCTGTATACTCAGTTTTGTGAGGACAAGTTATTATAACTGTCTAGTATTGTGTTATTGATTTTGTTGTACTCTGATGATGTGATGTATAAAAACAGCATAGTTTCTTTCTGTATAAAGATCAATTGTTATCTATTATATATTGTTCCACTGTGATAGAGAGATTTTGTGTTATTGTTTTCTCTTCTTCTTCTGTTATTTTTCTTCTTTAACCCTAATGATTCATATTTCCGTCCAATTTGAGTTGAACTGATGGAGAATATTGTCGACTCAAAAATGTACGGATTTGCGGGTCATTAGAAGAAATGCGTAGATGGAATATTGACAAGTGTAACCGATTTTGGAAATATTAAAGGAAATTTATTAATGGATTCCTGAACTTATAGAATTTGTTATAAGTGAGTTAAGGGATTTACAATTGAATTGTAAAGGATTTTGAGAAATAGAAAATAAATGGAATATTTTCCTAAGTATTGGGAATAGAATGGTTTTAGAGGAAAAATAGACTTATAAAATATTTCATAAGTATTGGACTGGAGGGATTTGAAATATTTTAACTATGAGATTATTTTTTATAGAAATATTCCAAAGTGTTGAATTATCAACGGAATCGGAAGAAAATATTTCTAAGTATCGGGATGGTTTGAAAATATCCTATTATGGATATAAGTATTTGAATTTGTTTTCAAATATCTAAATATTGAGAGAAATATGGATACATATCTTTGTAAAGATATTTTGAAATAAATATGTTGAAGATTTATAAAATCGGACCTAGTGACTGCTTATGTGTGTAGGTTTGATAATTAAATAACCGACTATCATATCTGGCCAAATTCGTTAATTGTTTCGAAGAGACCGTGATCGGATTTAATTATCCGAACACCACTTCGATTCGATTTGTGCGTTACGAATTGTGATATCTCGAAGATAATGGAGATGGTGATCTTGAAGAAGATTCGATTTTTCAGACCCATAACAACTTGTATGGATGAATGGTATCATTGCATTGTTGCCTGGAAGGCAGTGCTAGCATTCCAAGCGGAATTTGCTATTCAAAAAGGTAAAATGTAGCCTCAAGCCACATCAACCAGGAAATGACCAAACATGGCATGCAGCAGGGCTAAGTGGGTCGCTCCCATTAGGGTATGTTATCACTTTTTAGATACCCTCGGATATATTATAATTATGGATATTATTGTGCATGGAAAGAAAGCGCTCGGTAAGGGTGGGAACACCAGGGGTGATAACATATTCAGTACTAGTAGTCAAGTGCTAGGCTGCTTCTTTGTGGCAGGATACAAGATGTTCTTATCAAACCCGGGTGCATTGATCTTGAGATGCACTCATCGAAAGGTAGTTCCTTATATGTTCATAGTATGGAATCTATTCTCCAATAAGCGTCGTATTGTTTTAATTATTCCCAACTACGTTGAAATGTGAGATACAAGCATTTCAGCTATATTTTAATTTACTATATATAGACACTATTATAATATCATATGATTTGATATAAAATGTTTTGGTTATCGTAAGGTAAAAACCCATCGTATTTATGTGTGGCGTGGTATTACGAGATTCTTCTGTTTTCAAAAGGATTTTAATAACATTAATAATGCAAATTGAGTGTGTTTTTTGCACACTGGTCTTCCAGACAGACTAAGGTGTTATTTTATTATACTGTTCGGGTCAAACCGAGTATTACAGAATCAGGTTAAGATGCTATGGAGCTTAAGAAATGAGTTGGAGGATTTCAGATGTATATCACGTACTTGTTTTATATTCCGTTATGTGTGTTAAAGTAAATGTTCAGTATTTGTGAGGGTAAATTATTATAACTGTCCATATTGATTGTTGATTATTATACTCTAATGATTGTATATATATTAACAGCTATAAATTCTTTTGTATAAAAACCTGTTATTATATATTATATTTGTTCCGCTGCGATTGTGAGATACTTATTGTTTTTCTATTTTCTCTTATCTCTTTCCTCTTCACCCCTAATGATTCGTATTCTCATTCAATTCGAGTTAGACTAGCATGAATTATAGCAACTCAATACGAAGATACGGGGCTTTACATTTTGTATCAGAGCTGAAGGTTTAGCGAGAACCTTGGCTTTGGTGGGGATTACTCATTAGAGATAGGGTTAGTAGTACCCTAGAATGAGTCTAAGTGTATTATAGATATGAGCGTGTATTTGTTAGTGAATATAAAATGTTTTATATTGTGTTGATTTATCCGTTGAGTGGCATATAAATTCTGGTCGGGTAGTGGGACACCACTAAATCAATAGAAGTTTCTAAACACTTGAACAAGGTAAACCGACATAGTATTATTTTGTAGCAGGTAAATGAAATAATTTAACCTAAATTATATTTTGATATAAAAGGAATAACTTTCTGAAATTATTATAGTATATTGATGTGTTTGGTTATAATTATTATAATTAAAAGAAGATTATAAATTGAAATGGTTTATATAACCAAATTAAATTTGTATAAATATGATTTATACAAATGAGTAAAGAAAAAAATTGAATTCAAACCAGAATTTGGAAATTTAAATCCCGGAAATTTCGGATATGTTTTCCAAGTGTTTTAAATATTATTATGAAAATCTATTTGAATAGAAAATGTTTTTAAATGGATTTTGGAAGTGATTAAGCACTAAACTCACTTCAGTCGTTGGAAAATAATCCTGGTGATGACTGCGCAACATCGTTAATGTTCATTTTCAAGTTTCTAAGTGACGGAGTGCTACTATGATTATTTGACTTCAAATTGTTTTGTAAATATCAGGTTTGATTTTAAAAAAATTCAAAAGTAAGATTTGATATAAAAAAAGAATATATAATTATATAAGGTATTTCAAAATGATTTTAAATAAAACCAGGTATTTAAATACTGGAACTCTCATCTAATCGTTTGGAGAAAACATAAGAAGATAAGTTGAACTTATAGTTTAGGAAAATAGCATGGATGAGAAAGAAAATGTGGAATTGAGAATTAAAAACTAACTTGAGTAGAGTTAAAATGTATTTGGTTAGTGAAATGAATTGTATGAATTGAGATTTGTCAAAAGACAAGTTAAGTAAAAATCGGTTGGAGTTGAAACGAAATCAAGTAGAAATTCAATATACACTTAGGTGTAAGGTATTGAACGGAAATGAACTGTAACGACCCGTAAAAATTTAATGATTTTATTAACATAATTAACTAAATTTTTTGAAATTTTAAATAATTAAATTTGGAAATGAAAACTTAGTATTTGGAATACGTCTATAAAAACATAGCAAATGGTAAATTTTCATCAGGAATTATGCAAGTTTATTTTATTATGTAATTTATTTAAATTAAATTGGTTAAAACTTAATGATAATAAAACATTTCTCAAACCTGAATATTTTTACATAATAAATTTGTGAATCGTCTTCTGAGTGACACGTCATTTTCGTTTCATCAAATTTGGATTGCTTGCTCCGTTTATCTTATTTTCGACGTTTTAACAGCATTTTCGGTACCGATTATCGACTTTTGATAGGATGGTCGTATCGCTGATATCAGCATACCGTTTTAATCATCTCGTCGTGCCGATCTCTATGGTATATTCAATTGTCCATTTCGGAATCCAGTGTATGGTGCAATATACGAAACGCCTACCGTATCAGTACAAATGTCTGAGGTCTTTTGGCTTCGTGTCCTTTACTGTCCACCAAGAATAACGTGAATCAAACAACCACTAAATATAAATATTCTTGGATGCATCACCTGACCTTTGCTATTTCCAATTATTTTAATTTAATTTTCTATTTCATTCATAATTCCGGTTCACTTCCTTTAGTTTTTTTCCCTGCCCATATCCTATTTCCCTTCTGTTTATTCATGGCTTGTCAAAAAAAATCTCCTCTTCAACTTGCATGTGGGAAACCCACGTCACCATCTCCTCCGCCTCCTACCTGAGCATGAAGTCAAGCTTCCCACCTTGCTTCAACTCAGCCAGCGATCCGACCCCACTTCTCTCCCTTTCCTTCATAGCGACCTTCCCCTTCCAGTCAGCAAAAGCTCAGCCACCCGAACCTCCACCGTGAAGCCATCCCTTCTCTTCCCACATTGGCCGCAAGCCGAGCCAGTCCATGCCCTCCGAGCCAAAGTTCGATCCACCCACCTCGGCTTGAACTCCAACCCAAGCATCGCCAGCCCAGCCTGACCGAGCTCCGCTTCCAAAACCCACCATTCCACCTGAGCACGTAACTCCTTTGCAGACTCCTCTTCCACCTGAGCATGCCTTCTCTTTGCTTTTTTATAAATAATATGACGAATAAGCTTATATATAAAGTGTTTATATTGTGTAAGTTTGTTTTTGTTTATATATATGTACATCTGATCTATTTACATATAAGTGGATATAAGACATATTAGTATTTTTCTTTTTTTCATTTTCAAATGAGTATATATAAGTATGATCTGTCCATTATATACATAAGTTTATGATCTCTTTGTTTTGTATACTCTTGTCTTTTATAGTTTTATATGTATGAAACTGTGTCATGTGAGGGTATGTGTATTCCAGATTATATAAATGAGTTACATTTTAAAAGTAATAAAAATAGGTTAGAAGTGCATAAGTTTATATATCTATGTGTTTAAGATTATTTATATATATATATTGTTCATATTTAGTAATTTTACATTAAAGTATATATATTATATGATTTGTTATATATATTTTAAGTTATTCTTTGTGTGTGAGTGTGTGTGTTTATATGTTAGTGTATATGTATGAATGTATGTCAGGTTTGTTTATTTGAGTTTTATAATATCATCAGTGTGTGTGTGTGTGTGTATATATTACTTATGTGTTTTGATAACCAATATATATAATGACTTTATGTGTTTAAGTGTTATTTATGTTATATTAGTTATATATATATATATTATTGGTACAGTATGTATATGATACTTAGTATATTTCGCTGTTGTGATATGTTTAAAATTAGATTCATATGTGTTGAAGAATTATTTGATCATATAAATATTTAAATATATAAGTCTATATATTTGTTTATACATTCACTTGTATGTTGAGAGTTGCATGTATCACATTGTTTGTTGAGAAAGCAAGTTTATTTAACAATATGTTTTAGAGAGTATATATATAGTTTATATAAGATTTTTTTTGTTTTATGTTATATATATACATGTGATATGTTTGTAAATCTATATAAGTTTTTATTTAAAAATATATTATGTATATAAATGTTGATTTTAATACATTTATTTTAATTTAAAACAATGATTTTATTTACATATATATTATTTTAATATTTGCCTTAAATTAAATTATTGAAATATATATATATATATATATATATATATATAATGTATATATTTTTAGTTCAGGTAAAAACTGATTTGATTTGTTTTCATCGATTCCTGTTATCAGCTCTGTTCATCGAATTCGTGTCAATCTTGCTTTGCTTTGGAATTCATGCTTGGATTCGTATCTCATCTCATTCTCGTTCATCTCTAGCCTCGAAAGGTGAGCAATCCCTCACGATTAACATTTTTATGTTTATTAAATTTGGTTTCAATTGAAACGAAAATTGAAATATGCTGCTGTTAGTTATTTAAATTACTAAATATATACTATTATCTGTATCTGTTCACCTGTGACATCTTACACCATGATCTGTTATTTACTTTATCACTAATGAAATATATCTGTTGCTGATTGTTATATTTTTATCATATATTCTTCATGCCCAACTTCTCTGTTAGTTTAGAATTCCTAGTGAGTTATGGGTTGAAATGATAAACCCAAACGATTTTCACTGACATTGAATTTGGGATTGCGGGTTGAAAAGATATATACCCGTATATATTTAAATTGCGGATTAAAATGATAAATATCTGTATCACTTGATCATATGATAGAAACTTATATACAGACAACGTTGGTCTATATATGTATGTGTGTGTGTGTGTGTACATACATACATTGGAAATGATTTCCAAGGTTTAAAAAGAAATATATATGGTTTTATATAAATATTAATTTTAAAATATTATATATATATATATATATAAATGTTATTTATATATTGTTAAAGTTATAAGTAGTTTGAAATAATAAATTTTAAGAATTTACTTATAATTTTACTATTTTTAAATATATAAATTGATTTAATTTAAAACAGATTTAATAATAAGCTTTAATTTAATAAAGTTTAGTTTAATCGGCATATGATATGTTTTAGGTATTTATTTAAAAATTTATTTTAAAATAGATTTCTATAATAATTTTAATAAATTGACGTTGGAAAGCAAAATTTTAACTTGATTTGAAATCGCACTCTTTTAAATATTTATATTTAATTAAATCGATTTGAAAATTATTGAGTTTGAGATTTTAAAGATATGATTTTATAACTTGATTTTTGATTTAAAGTGATTAAATGAATATTTCAAGTTTAACTAAATCGAAGGGAATATTTAGTTTATTTAAACTGTAATTTAAGGTTTTATTTAAAAGATATTGAATTTTGTTAGGTGAATATTTCAATATTAAATTATAATAAAGTTAAATTTGAAATATAATGAAGTGCCAAATTTAGTTTTGTAAAGGTTTAAATATTTTAAGCTTTGAAACCTATTGAAGTTGAAATGGTTTGATTTGTAATTCAAATCTATATTTGAAATAGATATAAATATATGGTTATTGGGATGTTGAATTAAATTGAAATTTGTTAATTAAGATTGAATCAAATTGAATTTTTGTATTCGAGTTGATTTGGATCGATTTGTAAACTTTGAGGAGACTATTTTATTATATAAAGTATTTTAATGGATATATAAATATTATATTTTATAAATTATTTTAATATTTATACTATTTTAATACAAACTATTTTTATATAAAACTGTTTTAATATACTAATTTTTTAATATATAAACTGTTTAATTTATAAATATTTTTATATACAAATTATTTCAACACATAAACTATTTTATTTTTATAAACTATTTTATTATATATACTATTTTAATTTCTAAACTATTCAGTTTGGAAGTTATGGTTTCAAAGTTGTGAATTTCAAAGTACTATGATTTCAAAATGTTATGATTTCCAAAGTGTTATTATTTCAAAGTTTTATAATTTCGAAAGTACAATTTTGGAAACTGTTATGATTTGGAAATGGATATTATTTCAAGTAAGTAATGATCTCGTATTGATATGATATTTTGGTTTTGAAGTATGATATTTTGAAATAACCACGGTGTTATAATAACGTTTGGTTGTAAAAGAGACCAGGATCAGTTATTATCATACTCTCTGCCAATACCATAAAGCACTTTAACAACTGTGTATGCAGTGGAGATTCCAGAATGAAGTAGGATGGTTGGCGATGATTCTATATGAGGTACATACATGGACCTGACTCGTGTGAGTTAGCTTACGATGGCTAAAACAGGAGCAATTGACGGGCCAAGTGAAGTAGCTCCTCCGATCAGACACACTTCTTCGATACCATTCTATTACTGTGATTGATTGGGTACACCTCAGATTTTTGGGAGTGTGGATCGAGGTGGGCGGTAGCTGTAGCTATGCGTTACCACTAGCCCGATAGTGTAATTGGTGTATCTACCCTGGCATTGCTTAGCTGTGTCGTGTCACCTACCGTATCGAGCCCACTATGAGTTTGTTTCGTACCATACCTACAGAGTGCCCTTTGATAAGCCTCTAGTTTTCAGGGGAAGTTACGGCACTGCATAGACTCTTGGAACATATAAAATTGTATTAAGGGGGATATTGGTAACGCCTTAAAGCTATTTTGATAGTTTACTTACTACAGACATATTATAATAGCGTATTGTACTGCACAGTAGATAGTTCCACGGATCCTTAAAGGATGGGTATCCCAAACGTTTAAGTTACTTGTATTTCAGTTGATATTTCACTTGAGTTGGATTTATTGATATAAGAATGTTAATCCTGACTCGAGTGTTTTGTGTTTTTCTTTATGATCAGGTCAGACTTAGTATCACAGCATTTGAGACTCATCTTTGGAGTTGGAGCTTTGCATGGAGATCCATCTATCTATTCAGCTTGTAGTTATTCAGTTGACTCCAATGATATATTTATATCTTGTTATTTGATTATTGTATTGAGACTTCTATGTATTCGAGACTTCTGTTGTATCTTATTTCAACTCTGTTATATATATAGTAGCTTCATGAACTTCTATTGTAACATCCCATTTTTAAGCCAAATATTAATTTAGAAATTAATATAAATTTTTGGAAATTAATTTGAATTTTTCAAACTAATGTATATTGTGCTTGTTTATTTATATATCTATACATAGGAATAGATTGTAATTTGAATTTTAATTTAAAATTCAAATATAAAATTCCTAAAAATATTTGGATTTAAAAATAATATGAATGTGACTATTTATTAATAAATAATTTAGTTTCAAATTATTTTTAAAGGTTATATATATATATAAGGAAAATGTATTTACAAAATAGAATATACAACTTAAAATAATATATAAATATTTTTGTCATGCAAAAATACAAGTGCAAACAATATAATGTGAAATTAGACAAGTGTTAAATTTTTAAGACATGAATTTACAAGTGTAATGATTTTATCAATAAAATTAACAAGTGTCATTCTATTTTTATTTATGAGATTATTAATAAAAATAGAAACAAGATTATATAAACACTACATCTCCTTCTTTCTCATTTTTTTATCTTCGCTATCAAAAATATGAGCAAATCAAAACTCAAACCAGCAAACAACCTCTTCAACATTTAAATTAAAACAAAATTAAAAAATCAAAGAAGAAAAATTATCTCAAATACCTAGCATTTCCAGTAAATCAACATCAAATTCAAAACCTATATCAAGTTTTCATTTAAGCTGAGGCAAAGATTCAAACTAAATCAAATCAAGTAAAGAGTAGTTCAACTCAACAAGTTCAAACAACCGTTAGTTTCAAGTTAAAAGCAAGATCAATCCCAATTTTCAAACTCAGGAGCAAAAGCATTTTCCAAGTTTTCTATTTTTAAAACCCAGGTGAGTAAACCTTTATGAAATCTGGATTTTAACCTATTGTTTGTAATCATGCCTGAAGTAAAGTTGAAATTTGTTTTGCATGTGTACAAATATGTGTATATCTGTATGTGAATATGATTGTGCATATCTGAGAACAGGAATTTGCCTCTGTTTCAGGTTACAAGCTTCAACCCAGTTTCAAAAATCAATTTCTCCTCCTCTGTTTCTTGTTAAATTTTAGGATATAAACAAAGTATGTTTAAAAAATCATGTTTTAACTTTTAAAAATAATTTCAAGCATAATTAATCAAAGTATTTTCTATAAAATCAATGAATACAGGAAAACTCAAAATGTGTTGAAATCTCAAACATCATGATTTCTAGTTTCAGGTATATCATCTGAAACGTTTCTAAAAATGATGAATTTTAAAAGTTAAATCATAGTTTTTAAGTGCGAGTCCACGGAGAACTTGCAGGTTGAATGATTTTGGGTTTATTGGCAAATTCTGGTGATCGGCGACATAATTTGTCTCGTGATCGAAGCTGGAGCACGCTTGGTGGTCGAGGATCATCAGAAAAATGCTCGGTGAATTCAACGAGGCGGTGATATGACGAAGATTTAGGGTTTTTCCTCGATTTCTGGTTGATCCCGTTCTCTGGGCAGTTGCATCATCAATGTCGAATCAGACTGCATCGGGGCATGTGGAATCGATGCCTAGTTGATCAGAGGAGCTCTAGACAGCGTTGCGTGACCTCTGATGGTCGAAGGTGGAAGTATGGGGCGATCTTTGGTGGTTCAGCTTTGTTCTACGTTGGGTCAGGTGGCTTGATTGAAAATTCGTCGTCGTTTTGGGTTTTTGGGTGATCGTGGTGCTCGAATGGGATGATGCTGACTTCTGGAAGGTGATGGCGATGGCCAGAACGCTGGCGAACGACGGTGCACATGCACGAGTTACTTGGTTGTGTTAGTAAGTATGATTGGGAAGAAAGGTTGTGGACTCGAAGTAGACCTTAGAGAAATGGGTTGCCGGCTCGAGATTTAAGTCTGGTATTTGCGTATATGTATCGGGTTTTAAAAACTTAAACAAAAACAAAGTTTTAAAAAGGAAATATGGGTTGGCTTGGGGAAGACTCAAAGTAAATGGTGTTTGGCTTGCGGTGACACTCGAGGAGGTCTCGGTTTGATATCAAAACAGTTTTCAACATTAAAACCAAATTCAAATTTTAAAACATTTTTTAGCCCATGTTTTTAAATAATTGTTTTGATTAAAGTTTGGATTAATAAAGGTTTTAAGTAAGTTATTTTTAAAGTAATTAATTTTAATTTATTAATTATGTGACATTATTTATAAATAAATTCTTAATTTATTTTAATTAAATAATGTAATTAAAAAGTTAATTAAGATGAAATGTTGTTTTCAATTTTTAATTAACCTTAATCTCTTGAATTAATTTATGTGTAAATGATGACTAATTATGAGGTTTATTAATTAAAGATTTTAATAATAATTAAATGGTTAACTAAGATAAATGATTTATAATTACTTAATAATTAAAGAATAATTAATTAAAGTTTAATTATTTATTTATTTAAGGTTAGTTAATTTATAATTAAGGATTAATTAATTAATGTAATTAATTAAGAAATATTTAGTTAATGAAAGTGATTAAGATTAATTAATTGGTAATTAAGGACTAATTAATTTATAATTAAGAATAATTAATCATTAATTAAGGATAATTAATGAAAATAATTGTGTGATTAATTAATTATAACCACACGGTTAATTCATCTTACTTATAGATGATTGATTATTATTGAATGCCTTGAATTGGTTAATACCTCTAATATGTGATTGTGATACTTTGTGATGTGAATTGCTGTGAATTGAACTATGATATCTGTGATATGTTTCTGTGTGAATGTGAAAACTATTGGCCTTTAAACGGCATTTGAATTTCGATACGATGGGGTGTCGGATTCCAATTGGTTGTCCGAAACCCACGTCGAATCTTAATGGTGAATCTTTGTGACTTATATATCCATGTGTTTTAAAAATAAGCACTCGTTATTCAGATTAGCCGGGAGAGGACTTTGTGTCATAAAACCCATTCCGAATTAATGATACGACGAATTAGAGTACATTTGAAGACGGTGGTGAAGACCGGGTATTTTCGAGAACGAAAGGATTATCCGTCGATTGTCTCTGCACAGAGTTGCTCCAGTATAGAGATCTCCATATGTAATGGGGAGTTCAGTCGGGATTGTGGATACCCAGATTGCAAGGGATTCTTCCTTTACTGGACGAAGTGCCTTCGGTTCCATCCAGAGCCAGGATGGACTTGTATGGTTGTATGTCTGACATTAAACTTTGAGATATAAAGCTAATTTCTATTAAATACATTTCTTTTTGGTGGTGAAGAATTTATTCTCTTAACTTAACACCCTTCTCTAAGACGTACGAGCTCGTAGGTTATGTAGTTGATTGTTATTAGTGATATACTCCCAATTTGGTAGTGTGGCATGCTGAGTGCTGATCATTTGTTGATCAAAGCATGGCTTTTGTAAAAAGCGTAGCTTTGTGGGATGAGACTTCATCGTACCTCACACCCCGAAAATGGTCAAAACATAAAAAGATGCGGCATAGTTATGAGGGTCGTGCCCTTTAGGGTATGTGCATTTCCTTCTGGATAATAAGTGGTATTCTGGTATGGAGCCCGATAATCTGCTTTGTGATTGTTGGTGTTGAGGGCCCTCGATAAAGGTCGGTTACGACTGCGGGATGACATACTCGTGACAGTTAGTTACCTAGTTACAGAAGTAACCCGGCCTTGTGTTGACAGAGATCCGGTTAGGTTCTCGAGGCGTCCCTCTAGAGGCGTACCCATTCGATAAAGGAAGTTCCTTAGCCTTGACCATTTGTTGGAAATCCAAACAAAACAATACGAGCCTTTTACATTTTTAGTTGTATAACCTTCCATGCAGCATGCCAGTAACCTGCCATAAAACATGGTAGCTATAGTAGGTATACTACAATGGTAGTATGCTGGCTAAGATTAATATTATACTTCCGAAAATGTTTTCACACTGTGCACTAAAATTAATATCAAAAAGAATTTTCTCATATCAAGCATGTTTGACTATCATAAGGAGAAATCTCCTCCAATTGTGCGATTTCATTGTGTGTGTGGCGGGAGGCCTTATGGTAGTTTCATTTTCCAAAAAGCATAACGAAATTCTTTTTATAAATTGTTTTCGTACAAAACAACTGTTTTTGTTTACTCATACCAGTCCCAGAACTGACCCGGAGTTTATTGTTCCCTTCCTAAACTCTGGGTGCCCATAATTTTCTACACTGGCAGCCTAGAAGTAGGTTATCCATGTTCTGGAGCTAGTTCAAGATAGTAGATTTGGAGCTAGGAATCTTTGAAGTCTTTGGAAGCTTTTTGAATTTTTTAAGCTTTTGGTTTGGAACTCTTTTTGAAGCTTTTGGTTTAGAAAGTCTTTTGAGTTTTGGAAGACTTTATCGAAGTCGCAGTATGTTGAAATCTTTTTGAAGTCCTTATTGTTGTTTTGCTGTGGTGTTATTATTCTAATGTTGTATTATGTGTATAGCACTCTGATGATGGTGGTTATTTGTTGTAATCAAATGTTGTTTCCATATGTTGTGATCAATGATAATTCATTTTGTTTCCACTGTATTGTATCATCTAATGTTGTTATAAGCTCCACCGAACTGGAGTCGAACGTTGAGTCTCCGACATTCAAATACAAGTGGGGTGTTTGTTGTCGATTTTTGAACACTGGATTTTGGGTCGTGACAAGTGGTATCAGAGCTAAAGGTTGAGTAAGAAATTTAGCTTTGGAGTATAGCACATTAGGTGACTCATTAGAGATAGGGTTAGAAATACCCTAGAATGAGTATATCCCTAAGATATCTCGTCCATATGCCTAAATCAAGTTTTCTTACTATTTATAGATAGTGAGAATGAGTGCCAGAAGAGGATGAGGTAGGATCGGGGAAGCACCACTTCAACTGGTCAAGGCCCTACAACAACAACAGCTCTTCCTATTCAACCTTAGCCGTATCTGACTGATTTATACCGTAGTTTTTTTAGACTTGGTGGAAACCCATTCACTGGCAAGGTTTCCGCTATCCTAGACTAAAAGCAACCCACAAATCTGAAAGAAGTCAGAAGTTTTTTAGGTTTAGCCGGGCATTACAGAAAATTTGTCCAGGATTTCTCCAAGATAGCCAGTCCGTTAACTAAACTGACTATGAAGAATGCTAAGTTTGAGTGGACTCTGAAGTACGAGGAAGCATTCCAGGAGTTGAAAAGGAGATTGATTACTGCTCCCGTTCTAGTCATTATTAACGGGAATCAAGGTCTATTTGTTTATATCGATGCTTGTGGTAAAGGTGTGGGTGTTGTTCCAATGTAGAAGGGTAGAGTGACTGCCTGCGCGAGTAGACAATTGCGACTACATGAGAAAAACTACCCAACCTACGATTTCAAACTTCTAGCAGTTATTTTTTGCTTTGAAAATCTAACGTCATTATCTTCTGGATAAGAATCTCTTTCAGCTTTCCTAAAAATTTAAAAGTTTGATTTAACCTAATATATACACTTAATAAACCCTTCCTGTTTTAGGCGAAAAATTTGAATTGTCTACCGACCATAAATCTTTGAAATATCTCTTTACCCAGAAAGATTTGAATCTGAGGCAGCAACGTCGGTTGGAATTCCTAGCGTCATATGCCCTGGATATTCTATATACGCCCGGAAAAGCCAACATGGTTACTGATGCTTTGAGTAGAAGACATGCTATTCTTGTTCATCTTGTTGTCACTCCTACTCTTCTTGGGAAAGTTGCTAGCAAGCAGAAAGAGGACAAGTTTCTTCGAGAAATTTATGGGAGAATCCTTCGAGGCGAAGATTCCAGTTTTGAAACCAATTATAGTGGAATTATAAGATTGAAAGGCAGGTTGTGTGTTCTAGACATCCCTAATCTCAAACGGGAAGTTTTGGACGAGTGTCACAAGTCCAAACTTAGTATCCATCCATAAGTTAATAAGATGTATCGAGATATCAAAAGAACTTTCTGGTGGAAAACAATAAAGAGGGACATATCTATTTATGTTAGTCGATGCGCAACTTGTCAACAAATCAAAAGTGATCAAAAGAAGGTGGTGGGTTACTCTAACCATTGAAGGTGCCTAAGTGGAAATGGGATCAAGTTTCTATGGATTTCATAGACGGATTGCCATGAACTCGAAAAGGTAATAAGGCAATTTGGGTTATCGTGAATCGTCTGACCAAAACTGCCCACTTTATCCCAGTAAAATCTACCCGAATGGCATCAAGTTTAGCAAAATTGTATGTGAAAGAGATCGTTCGTCTCCATGGAATACCAAGCAGTATAGTGAGTGATCGTGACCCGATCTTCACTAGTAGATTTTTGGAGGCATTTCAAGCCGCATTAGGAACCAAGCTGAGCTTCAATACTGCTTACCACCCGCAGTCTGATGGGCAGACTGAAAGGATAAATCGAATCTTAGAAGACCTTTTGCGTGCTTGTATTCTAGACATTGGTGGTTCATGGGAGGACCATTTGCATATGGTTGAATTTCATATAATAATGGTTTTCAGGCCAGTATCAAAATGGCTCCTTTCGAAGCATTGTATGGGCATCCGTGTCGATCACCTGAGTGTTGGATTGAGTTGGGTGACAGACTCGTTCTTGGACCAGATATGATAAAGGAAGCTACCAAGAAGGTTGATTTTATTCAAAAGAAATTGATAACTGCACAAAGTCGACAGAAAAGTTATGCTGACCGCAGAAGGAGAACTCTAGAATTTCAAGTTGGAGATTCTGTTTTCCTAAACATTTCTCCAATGCGTGGAGTGTTAAGATTTGGAAAGACTGGTAAACTGGCACCGCGATATATAGGTCCTTTTCCTATACTGGAGAGAATTGGTCCTTTAGCCTATCGAGTGCAGTTATCTAACTGGTTATCCGGTGTACATAATGTGTTTCATGTTTCACACCTTCGGAAATATATGCACAATCCAGATTGTATCATTGAAGAAGCCGCTTAGCAGGATTTGAAGATCACACCAGATCTGGCAGTAAAAAGAGAACCGTTAAAGATTATTGATCAAGATGAAAAACAGTTGAGAAATAAAGTGGTAAAATTAGTAAAACTTCAATGGAGTGGTGATCCAAATGAATGTACTTGGGAAATAGAGGATATCATGCAGAAGTCCTGTCCCAATTAAAGAGTGGATATTTCGGCTTAATCCGGTAATCCATTTCTTTATCTTTTTATCTATTCTTATGTTCTTTGTCTGTCTCTCTCTCTTTTAAATTTCAAGGACGAATTTTTTTTAAGGGGGAATCTGTAACATCCCATTTTTAAGCCACTTAATTTGGAAATTAATATAAATTTCAACAATTTAATTTGAAATTAATTTGAATTTTTCAAACCAAATGAATACTATGCTTGTTTATTTATATATCTATATATATAGGAATAGATTGTAATTTGAATTTGAATTTAAAATTCAAATATAAAATTCCTAAAAATATTTGGATTTAGAAATAATATGAATGTGATTATTTATTAATAAATAATTTAGTTTCAAATTATTTTCTTTAAAGGTTATATATATATATATAAATAAGGAAAATGTATTTATAAAATAGAATATACAATTTAAAATAATATATAAATATTTTTATCATGCAAAAATACAAGTGCAAACATTATAATGTGAAATTAGACAAGTGTTAAATTTTTAACACATGAATTTACAAGTGTAATGATTTTATCAATAAAATTAACAAGTGTTATTCTATTTTTATTTTTGAGATTATTAATAAAAATAGAAACAAGACTATATAAACACTACATCTCCTTCTTTCTCATTTTTTATTTTCAATTTCAAAAATTTGAGCAAATCAAAACTCAAACCAGCAAACAACCTCTTCAACATTTAAATTAAAATAAAAATAAAAAATCAAAGGAGGAAAATTATCTCAAATACCAAGCATTTCCAGTAAATCAACATCAGATTCAAAACCTATATCAGGTTTTCATTTAAGCTGAGGCAAAGATTCAAACTATATCAAATCAAGTAAAGAGTAATTCAACTCAACAAGATCAAACAACCATCAGTTTCAAGTTAAAAGAAAGATCAATCCCAATTTTCAAACTCAGGAGCAAAAGCATTTTCCAGGCTTTCTGTTTTTAAAACCCAGGTGAGTAAACCTTTGTGATATTTGGATTTTAACCTATTGTTTGTAATCATGCCTGAAGTAAAGTTGAAATTTGTTTTGCATGTGTACAAATATGCGTATATCTGTATGTGAATATGATTGTCCATATCTGAGAACATGCATTTGCCTCTGTTCCAGGCTTACAAGCTTCAGCCCAGTTTCAAAAATCAATTTCTCCTCCTTTGATTCTTGTTGAACTTTAGGGTCTAAGCAAAGTATGTTTGAAAAATCATGTTTTAACTTTTAAAAATAATTTCAAGCATAATTAATCAAAATATTTTCTGGAAAATCAATGAGTATAGGAAAACTCAAAATGTGTTGAAATTTCAAACATCATGATTTCTGATTTCAAGTATATCATCTGAAATGTTTTCAAAAATGGTGAATTTTAAAAGTGAAATCATAATTTTTAAGTGCGAATCCACGGATTGTG
Source organism: Allium cepa (assembly GCA_030765085.1). Classification (NCBI taxonomy): domain Eukaryota; kingdom Viridiplantae; phylum Streptophyta; class Magnoliopsida; order Asparagales; family Amaryllidaceae; genus Allium; species Allium cepa. The sequence continues at coordinate 1,055,477,370 of CM060932.1, forward strand.
GGTTGAATGATTTTAGGTTTATTGGCAAATTCTGGTGATCGGCGACATAATTTGTCTCGTGATCGAAGCTGGAGCACGCTTGGTGGTCGAGGATCATTAGAAAAATGGTCGGTGAATTTATAATTCACCGAGGCGGTGATATGACGAAGATTTAGGGTTTTAACTTGATTTCTGGTCGATCCTGTTCTCGGGGCAGTTGCGTCATCAAAGTCGAATCGGACTGCATCGGGGCAAGTGGAATCGATGCGTAGTTGATCAGAGGAGTTCTAGACGGCGTTGCGTGACCTCTGATGTTCGCAGGTGGAAGTACGAGGCGATCTTTGGTGGTTTAGTTTTGTTCCAGGTTGGGTCAGGTGGCTCGATTACAAATTCGTCGTCGTTTTGGGCTTCTGGGTGATCATGGTGCTCGAGTGGGTTGACACTGACTTGTGGAAGGTGGTGGCAATGGCCATAACGCCGACGATCGACGGTGCACATGCACGAGTTACTGGGTTGTGTTAGTAAGTAGGATTGGGAAGAAAGGTTGTGGACTCGAAGTAGACCTCGGGGAAATGGGTTGCCGGCTCGAGATTTATTTCGGGTAGTTGCGTATATGTATCGGGTTTTAAAAACTTAAACAAAAATCAATGTTTTAAAAAGAAAATATGGGTTGGCTCGTGGAAGATTCGATGTATACGGTGTTTGTGTCACGACCTGAAATCCAATGTTCGAAATTTTTTTTTTTTTGAAAAGCAATGGGAAATTTCTCATTATCAACCATAGGATTACATTGTATAATTGGTAAAAACTTTGATCTTAACTTCAAGAGATTCCTCCAACTCCAGCTGCACAATTGGGGTATATTGATAGACCAGAAATCTTTACCCTTTAATAAGTTTTTCATTACCCACTGAGTCCAAAGATCTTGATTATTAGATAATATCTTGTCATAGTAAATGGACATAGCAGCTACATTCCATAATCTAATATTTGTTATCCCCAGTCCACCTTTATTCTTTGGAAGTTGAATTTTCTTGAATGAAATTGGGATTAATTTTTTAGAAAAAGGATCTCCATGCCAAAAAAATCTATTCAAAGCACTATTTATCATTGATACAAGTTTACATGGAAGGATATAATGTCTCATCCAATAATTGACCATGGCAGTTGCAATACTTTGAACAATTATTAATCTCCCAGCTTGTGATAGCTTTGTGTTAGGCCAGACTAGCAATTTTTCAATTATTCTCTCATAAAGTGGCATACAATCTGTAGTAGTTATTCTTGCTTTGATGATAGGAAGACCAAGATATTTTTCATTTTGTTGCATTTCACTAAGTCCAGAGAATGTAATAATTTCTCCCTTAATCTCATCATTTGTACCCGCAATCAGAATATGAGATTTCTTAATATTAATTTTCAACCCAGTGATAGTGTAGAATTTTTCCAGAACCTCAATTATAGTGGAAATATTAGACATAGTTGGCTTTGTAAAAATGATTAGATCATCAGCAAATAAGAGATGTGTAATTAGAGGCTCTTTACATTTTGGATGCAGCTCAAACTTCCCATTATTAACTTGCTCAATAATCAAAGCATTTAATACCTCCATTACAGTAATAAACAAATATGCAGAGATAGGATCACCTTGCCTAATACCTTGCGTACCTTTGAAAAAACCTTTAGAACATCCATTCCTAACTATTGAGTAATGAGGGGTAGAAATACAAGTATAAATACATGCAAGCATTGGCTTTGGAAAGTTCATTCGAGAAAGAATTGCTATAATAGAGCACCATGAAACAGAGTCAAAAGCTTTCTGTATATCAAGTTTGATCAAACATCTAGGAGAGATACTTTCAATACCATAACCTCTTGTAAGTTCTTGAGTAAGAAGAATATTATCACTTATATTTCTGTTTGGAAGATAAGCAACTTGATTGTTGGATATAATAGAAGATAGAATATTCTGAATTCTATTTGCAATGATCTTGGAGATAATTTTATACAGCACATTGCAACAAGAGATTGGTCTAAAGTCAGAAACATTTCTAGCATTAGTACATTTTGGAACAAGGGCAATATTTGTTGCATTAATTCCCATAGGTAATTTATTATGAGAAAAGAAATATAGAATTGCTCTGTTGACATCTTCCTTTATAATATTCCAAGAATGTTGATAGAAGAAAGAACTAAATCCATCTAGACCTCCACTACTGTCAGGCTTTAAAGAAAAAACTGCCATCTTAATCTCTTCAGGCAGAACTTCTCGAATTAATTCATTTGCTTGCCCAGAATTCAAAAAAGGTAACTTCACAGAAAACAGAAGTGAAAGGTTAGGAGTCATTGGCAAAGGGTTAGCAAGTATAGATGAGAAGTATTCAATAAAAGCACCATTAATAGAATCATCATTCTCTTTAAGATCTCCATTCTTATCAAATATACTCGTAATTCTTTCTTTACATTGTTTAATTTTGATAGAGTTATGATAAAATCTTGTATTCCTATCACCATGTTTATCAATAGTTTCATGAAGTTGTTCCTTTTTCATCATAGCTTCAAATTCTAATGCCTCAAGCAGTTAATTTGACAAATCCGCTTCCTTTTTAGCTAAAGATGCATTCAGATTATCAATTTGTAGTTGCTTCTGAATAACAAATAATTTCTCTCTAATTCCATCAGATATTTTTGAACCCATTCCAAAATTTTCTTTTGCCCAGATTCTCAAATTTGCCTTCAATTTCTGCAGCTTTGACTTAAGAATAAAAATAGGATTGCCAAAAAAATTCTCCTGCCATACCTGCATCACAATGCTTAAAAAATCCTTATGATTAGTCCAAGTTTTATAAAATTTAAAAGATGGATTCCTACTAATTGCCTTCTCCCCCCAAGATAAGATGATAGGTGAATGGTCAGAAATAGAAGGATTAAGGAATTTGCAAATGAGGTTTGGCCAAAGATTTAAAGAGTGAATATTATAAAACGCATGATCAAGTTTGCAATAAGTTCTAGGACCACATTTACTTTTATTATTCCAAGTAAACACTGCACCAGAGGAAGGAATATGAACAAGAGATGAATTTAATAAAGCTTGATTTAAGGGAGAAATGTCTTTTAAGGAGAGAGGGATACCTCCCATTTTTTGATCAGTTGAGTACATACAATTAAAATCTCCAAAGACAATCCACGGTAAAATTGTATGAGATAAAGAAACAAGATTGGAAAGAAAAGACAGTCTTTTAGCAAGATTGTTTTGAGCATAAACAAATGTAATCAGAAAAGAACAATTAGAAGACAAAAGATTTGCACTGAAATGAATAAATTGATCACTTTCTTGCAACTTTGTCAATCTCAGAACCTTTGAATTCCATAAAACCAATAATCTGCCAAAAGGAGCACTATGTAAATTGTCCTCATGATCCCATTCAGGAGCACTATTCTTACAAGCTAAATCTGTTTGCATTTTATTCAACTTTGTTTCACTGATAGCAATAAGAAGTAAATGTTGTCCCTTAATTAACTGCTTTACTTCAGCTTGTTTTGATGCAAGATGACCACCTCGAATATTCCAATATGCTATATTACTGCTTAACATCATAAATGCTTGGGCATAATAAAATTAGAAGGGTGTTTCCTTGTATGCCTTAAGCCACTTAACTGAGAATCAGCTACTTTAAAAGTCTCCGAATCATTATTGCTTCTTGGTTGTACTTCTTCAATTCCATAGTCTTTACCATTGTTTAGATCTTCTGTTGTTTCATAGAATGAAACTTTCTTCTTACCCTTTTTTCCTTTTTTGTTGCTTGTAACTTGCACTTCAATATAATCCTTTGCACAGCATGGAGGGGGTAAAATTAAATGATTAGGAGGAGAAATATTAAGATAAGGGGAGGTAAGAGAGGAGGATAGATCAGGTGATTTATTAGGGATGGTATGAGATTGTGCAGAGTTAATAGATGTGGCATTTCCAGATGATAGATGTTCAGTAACTTGTGAAGAGGTAAGAGGGGAGGCAGAAGTTTGACCAAAGGAAGAGGAGAGTTCAGTGGCCTTTGAGGAGGTATATGTGGAGGAATGAACAGTAAGATCAGAAACTTGATTAGTTGCATGTTTAGTGGCATGTGAAAAGGTAATAGAGGAGGATAGATCAGGTGATTTACTTGGGATGGAGTGATTATGAGATTGTGCAGAGTTAATAGATATGGCATTACCAGATGATTGATGTTCAGTGGAAGAAAGTACAGTAAGTTCAGAAACTTGGTTAGTAACATGTTTAATGTCTTGTGAAAAGGAAAGAGGGGAGGCAGTAGTAAGTCCAGAGGAATAGGAAAGTGCAGATGCTTTAGAGGATGCATAAGGGGAGGTGAGTTCATGATCAGAAGTATGACCAGAGGTTTGTTCTGTGGCATGTTTAGTGGTTTTAGAAGAGGTAAAAGGAGAGACAGTAGTATGTTCAGAGGTTGATGAAAGTACAGTGGCTTTTGAGGATGCATCATGAGAATATTTATCATCTGATTTATTCTTGTCACTTAAAAACTCCTTAGCAATTACTTCAGCAATTTTTCCATCAGTAAAACTATTAATATGTTCATTATTCACATCCCCTTCACCAATATCAGATAAAATCTGGAAAGGGTTAGTAGTAGCAACCTTTATTCCCAATTCCATCTTACCATCAGATTCTTTTTGAATATTACAGTTTAAATCCAAAATCTTTTCTTTATCATCAGGCATTTGAAAACTTTTGAACCCATTCAAATTATCATTACAAGTTTGTTGAACCATATCCTTCTTCCTCCATGCTTTCAAAGAATTCCTATTATTAAATCCAACATTGTGAAACCTGTGTACCTTCTCTTTCATATTACCATGTTCCATATTTTCCTTATAAACATACTGCACATTTTCTCCAAGGTCACTACAGTTTTGCATATCCAAACTTTTCATTATATTATTACCTGAACAGAACAAAGTTTCATGTCCAAATACTTTGCATTTAGTACAGATTTTTGGCTTCCAATCATATTCAATTCTAACATGTGGACAACAATCACCTAAGCCTTTAATTGCAATAAAATCAGGAAGTTCCTGTTCAGGAGAAATTTCTATTAACGCCTTCGCATATTTAAATCTTGACAGCCTTTCTGTACTTTCATCAAAGCAAATCAACTTTCCCACATGACAAGCTAACCAATTGATTCTAATTAAAGTCCAAACAATCAATGGAATTCTATAGAAATGAACCCAAATTGGTACCTTTTTAACTTGTTCCTGGAAATAACCAAATGAAGGATTCCATGTTGTGATAATGAACATCTTTCCTTTAATAAAAATAGGTTCAGATTGCATAATTTTAATCCTATCCTGATCATTCGAAAAACTAAAGAAAAAATTCTCATTATCAGATTTAATATCCACTTCACCTTGTAATCGCCAGATACTTCTCAGATGCTTTGACACTGTTAAGTAAGAAAGAGGACCATCTAAGAAAAAGCCAACTAAATGATCTGCCCAATACTTAATACCTTCTTCTCTCACCTCATCAGGAAGAAATTTAGGAACCCCATCTTTCTTAATATCAAAATGTCTCGGAACAAAGACTCCTGCATTTTTAGGTTTTTTCTTGAATAAAGAAGCCCACTGAAACTCAGATTCAGATAATCCTGATTGATGAATATGATTCAGCTCCTGATTCACATTAACAGTTAATGGTGAACATTGATTTACTCGAATCAGAGATGAATGATTAATGGAATTCAAAGAATCAAGACCAGACAAAGAAGAAAGAGGGGGGATAACAGAAGGAGAGATCGAAATAGAAGGGAACGGAGAAGGAGGAGGAGGAGGAGGAGGGGGGATCGGGAAAGTAGAAGAAAATGCCGCCATTTTTCAAACTGCGTCCCTGTTTTCCATAGTTATTGTATAGTTTTTTTAACCCTAAAAATATTATTATAACCTCCTTCTTTCATATGTTCTTTCTATTTTAATGTTCGAAAATTAACATCAAATACCTCACTTGTATTCGACCGCCGAAGATTCAAACATCGAACTCCGGTCGGATGGAGCTTATAACAACATTAGATGAATATAAAACAGCAGAAACAAAATGAATATCATGCATTACATCACAGATACAACATCATCATAATATCCATTACAACATCAGAGTATTTTTTTTTTACATATATCACAACTTCAAAATAGAACTTCACAATAGAACAATAAGTGATCATATTCCAAAAAGTCTTCAAGGAAATAAAGCAATAGCGAACTTCCAAACTAAGCACCTTGAGATCCAAAAGCTTTCAAAATATCTCTAAGACAAAAGACTCCAAAACCCGATAGCCTCCAAACCAAGAGACTTCAAAATCCATCTAACACCAAAACACGGAAAATCTGCTACTAGGCTGCTCGTGTGGAAATTATGGGCACCCAGAGTTTAGAAAAGAAACAACAAACTCCGGGTCAGTCATGGGACTGGTATGAGTAAACAAAAACAGTTGCTTTTAAATAAAACAGGATTTATAAAATAAAATCTGGTATGCTTTTTGGAAAATAAAACTACCATAAGACCTCCCGCCACATACACAATGCAATCGCAGAATTGGAGGAGATTTCTTCTTATGGTAGTCAAATATGCTTGTTACGGGAAAAAATTCTTTGATATTATTACTAGTGCATAGTGTAGAAAACCATTTCGAAAGTATAATATTGATCTTAGCCAGCGTAGACACTTCGTACTATGCCTACTATAGCTACCATCTAAACAACGGTGACCACCATAAGTAAATGGCAGGTTATACAACTAAAACCATACCGGGTTCGTATAGGGAATTGGATTTCCAACAAATGGTTAGGCTAAGGAACTTCCTATGCCACATGGGTACGCCTCTGGAGGGACGTCCCGAGAACCTAACCGGCTCTCTGCCAACGTAAGGCCGGGTTACCTCTATAACTAGGTAACTACTGCTCGAGTATGTCACCCTCCGGTCATTTGCGACCTTTATCCGAGGGCCCTCAATCACAAAGCAACAACCACACAGTAAATGAGATTGCAGCAACCACATAGGTTAAGTATCTGGGCTCCATACCATGATACCACCTTTTTCCAAAACGGAATGACATACCCTAAAGGGTGCGACCCTCATAACCTTGTCACATCTTTCCTGTTTCGACCATTTCCGGGGTGTGAGGTCCGATGAGGTCTCGTCCACAAAGCTACGCTTTACACGAAAGCCATGCCTTGATAAAAAACGATCAACAAATGATCATCGACACACAGCAGCACTTAGCATGCCACACTACCAAATTGGGAGTATATCACTGATAACCTTCAACTACATAACCTCTGAGCTCGTACGTCTCAGAGAAGGGTGTTAAGCTAAGAGAATAAATTCCCAGCCACTAACAGATATGTATTTGAAAGAAATCTGCTTTATATCTCAAAGTATAGTGTCAGACATACAACTATACAAGTCTGTTCTGGGTTCGAACAGAACCGAAGGAACTTCGTCCAATAAAGAAAGAAGCCCTTGCAAATTCGAGTATCCATAATCCCGATCGGACTTCCCATCACATGTGGAGATCTCTAAACCGGAGCAACTCAGTGTAGAGACATTGATAGGTTATCCTATCGTTTTTGAAGACACCCGGTGTTCACCACCGTCTTCAAATGCTATTAATTTCGTCGTATCACGATTTGGAATGGGTTGTATGACACAGATGTCCTCTCCCGGCAAATCCGAATAGTGAGCGCTCAATTTTAAAACACGTGGATGGATCAATCACAAAGATTCACATTCAGGGTTCGACGTGGGTTTCGGATAACCAACTGGAATCCGACTCCCTGTCGCATCAAGTTTAAATGTCGTTTTATAGGCAAAAGGATTTTCACGTACACACAGAAACAAACCACAAATCACAGTTCAGCACAAAGCAATTCGCATTACATAGTATCATAATCACAAACAGAAATATCAATCCAGTACACAACATTTGATAATAGTCAATCATCTTTAATTACGATGAATTAATTGCGTGATTTAAATTAACCACATAATTATTTTCATTAATTATTTTTAATAAATGATTAATTATTCTTAATTATAAATTAATTAAATCTTAATCAACTTTATTAATTAATTATTCTTTAATTAATTATCTTAATTAAATAAATTCTTAATTGTTAATAAATTAAATCTTAATTACTTTTATTAATTAATTATTCTTTAATTAATTATTTATTTATTACAAAGTAATTACAAATCATTAATTGTTTAATCATTATTTAGTCAATATAAATAAATTTGTTTTTAAGTTAATAATTTGAATATTTGAATAACTTCTTAATTATTTTATTAAGTTAAATTTAAAACAAACTTTACTTTAAAAATATAAGTTTAAAATATCTTTGAACTTCATTAATTTCAGATAATTATTTCAATATCATTAACTTCACATTCCATTAACAAACCATCGTCATTTATAAAGAATGAATTGAGAAAATCATTTAAACTTATGTTTTCAAAAATTTTAAAACTGGAATTTGCTGTTTCAACGACCAACCCGAGGCTGTCTCAAGTCATCCCCGAGCGAAAATGCTCCTTGCTTTGAGTTACCCACAAATCGACCCGAGTATAATTTTTTTCCCACTAAAATTTGTTTTAAGTTTAAACAACCCGATGCGAAGCCAAAACGACACGACCCTATCTTCGATTCATCTCCCCTAAACCCCGAGTAGCACTTCGAGTTAAGCAACATCCCATCCAAAAACGAACTACTGATACAAACGAAAACTTGTGCACGCTGCACACTGTTCCGGTCGTCACTGGTCAAAGCTATGACGTTGTCAGGTCGACGACTAACTCCTCGACCCATCGAGCCACCCCGAAGCGCCAACCATCGCCACGATCGAAATCGAGCCTCACGACCCATACTTCATCAAAAACCATCATCATGAAATTGCCTCATCCCTCCTCCTCTGGCCATCAGAGGCCACTAAAACTCGATCGAAGCTTCGCCAACGTTCGACGCCTCAATTGGCACCGGTGCCGAAGGTTTCGATCACCCAACGGCAATGCAGCACGACCATTTTTTACTACGAGTATATCTAGGTTTTCAACCCTAATTCAATCTCGAATCAACAATATAATGATTTATAAATTCAACCTATAGTTTTCTGAGGATTTTAAGCCCTCAAGCTAGCTGCGACGATGATCTTGAGGCCCACAAACACATAGTTCATTAGAATTTTACAAAATTTCAATTTTCCGATCAACTACAATTTCTCAGTCAAAACTGCATTAAAAATTTAGATTTAACTTTAAAAAATCGTTATTTTCAATGACGATTCAGATCGTATTCCTAAAATTAAAATTAATAATATTTTAATTTTCACATAATTAGGATCTTTGGCCGTGTTTTTACATTTTCTAGAAAAAAACTATATTACCTTGCTCTGATTTATTATTAAAACATAATGCATGTTTAAAACAGACACATTGTTTTGTTTACAATTCAATTCCAAAAGAAAATAGAGAGAGGGAGGTTTAGAATTTGGCATAGGTTTACTCTGTAAACCTGAGACTAAGAAAAACAAGGATGGAAGAACATGCCCAAGCAAATATACACATGCATTCTCATTTTGTTCACATGCAAAAGTTTTCAACATCATTCAGGCATGCATACAACAACAAGTAACTGGATTATCAGAAGTTTACTCACCTGACACAGTTTTGAACAGAAAGCTCCTGACTGTTTTAAAATAAAGATGGAAGCCTGGATATTTTTCTACTTTGATCTTGAAGTTAAATCTGTAACTTGTTAATTCAAATCTTTGCTTAATCTCCGTTGTATTTATTTACTTACTTTATCAATAACAAACAAAGATCCAAGCTTACTTACAGTTCGAATTTAATGTAAAAGAGAATAGGGTTTGCAGCTTGAAATCCAGAAATTTATTTAGTCTTTGAACTTGATTTTTCTTTCTGCAACTGATTAATACAAGTTGCTTAAATTCTTGCTTTATTACTAATTGACAAATTCAAATTCAAATTTTCAAAGAATTTTACTTGCCTTAAATTTACTTTAGAAGAATCTAGCTCTGTTTCCTGGCCAAAACTGAAGCATTGATTTCACTGAGCTGCAGTTTGAAATTTGATGTTAAAACTTGATTTTGAAATTACAAATTCACTTAACTATGAAGTTTAAAACTTACCAGAGATATGGAATTTAAAACTACTACTTGATGTTTGAGAAGATCCTCAGATTTTAAATCTTGAATCCAAGAAAATGATGAGCAGTTTCAGATTTCTTTATTTTCTTTGGTGTTGAAGTTTGTAATTCTCAAGACCTTTTTACTTTTCTTTCAGAAATTTGAGAGGCTAAATGATTGAAAAAGAGAAGCTGAAAAGTTTTTATGAATTTAAGTTTTTTTTTTCAGTCAACTATATTGAATGCCACTTGTTAAAATCAATCATGAGACCTCTACACTTGTTTATTTTCACACCATCCCCCTTATGCATTTTAGCACTTGTATTTTTCACAAAGGCAAAAGAATTTTTAAGTAAATTTTATATCAAATTCACTTTATTAATAATTATACCCCTTATTCATTTGTATATATACAATGTTAAAAGAAGAAATGTTTTAACCAATCTTTTACATTATATAAATTACACATTTATGATTTCAAATGCCAATTATTTTTCTAAAACGTTTATTTTAAATTTAAATTCAAATTCCAATTCAAACTTGAATAAAAATCCATTTATGTCTATTTATATACTCATACATATACTTGTACAATTTAAATTCAAATTCAATATATACATTCAAGTCTACTCACATATGCAATATATACATAAATTTAAATTCAAATGATTTTTTTAAACATTTATTATTTAAAAAATTTAAACTCAAAAAAATTGGAATTTTATTCGCGTATAAATTATAACTTATTTTATTTGTTTTTGAAACTTTTCAAATTATTTTCAAATTGAATTCCAAAAGTTTAAATAAATTACCAATTTAAATTGATAAATTTTAGGATGTTACAGATATCCCCCCTTAAGGAAATTTCGTCCTCGAAATTTGAAAGAGAGGGAAAAACAAACAAAGAATATATGAATTCATAAAAGGATAAAGAAATGGATTACCAGTTTAAGCCGAGATATCCACTCTGCAATTGGGATATTATTTCTGCATATTATCTTCAGTTTTCCAAGTGCAGTCCTTCGGATCGCCACTCCACTGAACTTTAACTAGTTTCAGAACTTTGTTTCTCAATTGCTTTTCATCTCGATCCACAATCTTTATCGGTTCTCTTTTAACTGTTAAATTGGTAGTGATTTCGAGATCTATTGAGCTGCTTCTTCAATAATAATAGCTGGATCGTGCACATACTTCCAAAGGTTAGAAATGTGGAACAGATCATGCAAGCTAGATAACCAGCTAGGTAGTTGCACTCGATAGGCTATAGAACCGATCCTCTCCAGAATAGAAAAAGGACCAATATACCGTGGTGTCAGCTTACCGGTCTTCCCAAACCTTAACACACCTCGCATTGGAGATACTTTGAGAAAGACAAAGTCTCCGATCTGGAATTCCAAATCCCTTCTCCTACAATCATAATAACTCTTTTGACGACTTTGAGTCGTCCTCAATTTCTTCCGTATAAAATCAACTTTCTCTATGGCTTCCTTAATCATATCCGGTCCAAGGACGAGTCTATCACCTGCCTCAATCTAGCATGCAGGTGATCAACATGGACGACCATATAAAGCTTCAAAAGGAACCATCTAAATACTGGCCTGATAGCTTTTGTTATATGTGAATTCGACCAGATGTAAATGGCCCTCCCAAGAAGCACCAAAGTCAAGTATATAAGTACTCAATAGGTCTTCTAAGATTCGGTTAATCCTCTCAGTCTGGCCATCAGACTGTGGGTGATAAGCAGTGCTGAAATTCAGTTTTGTTCCTAATGCATCTTGAAATGCCTCCCAAAATCTACTAGAGAAGATCAGATCACGATCACTCACTATGCTTCTAGGAATACCGTGGAGACAGACAATTTCTTTCACATATAACTCGGCTAAACTTGCTGCCGTGCGGGTAGATTTCACTGGCAAGAAGTGGGCTGTCTTAGTCAAACGGTCCACAATGACCCAAATTGCTTCATTGCCTTTTCGAGTACGAGGCAAACCGTCAATGAAATCTTTCGATACTTGGTCCCATTTCCACTTGGGTACCTCTAAAGGCTGAAGTAAACCCGCCATTTTCTTTTGATCGCTTTTAATTTGTTGGCAAGTAGCACAGCGACTCACATATAAAGATATGTCCCTTTTCATAATCTTCCACCAGAAAGTTTTTTTGATATCACGATACATTTTATTGTCTCCTGAATGGATGCAAAGTTTAGACTTGTGACACTCATCCAAAACTTCACGTTTCAGCGTCGGAATATTTAGGACACAAATTCTGCCCTTAAATCTTATAACTCCTCTACTATCCATCTCAAAACTAGTGTCTTCTCCTTGGCATATTCTTTTATAAATTTCCTGAAGAAACCCGTCTTCATTCTTCTTACTCGCGATCCTCTTAAGAAGAGTAGGAGCGATAACAAGGTAGCAAGAATAGCATGCTTTCTACTCAAGGCGTCGGCAACTACATTGGCCTTTTCGGGCGTATATAGTGTAACGACCCCAATTTTGAATTAATATTAAATTGATAGTTAATGTAAATTTTGAACAAATTTTGGAATAAAATTTGATTTCGAATTTGGAATTTGACTTTGGATTCTTGAAATTGAAATACGAAATGTAAATTAAAACAATTAGCATTAAAGTTAAAATAAATATTTAAGCTAGAAAATAAATTTGACAAATCAAATAGATATATAATAAGATAAATTATAAAATATAAAGTAACATATAGCTAAATTCAAACAACATAAATAAAATAGAAATTTATTTGCAATACAAAGTAACAAAACAAAGAAACAAAGTTGTAAATAAATATGCGAAGTAAAACAAAACTAAAGCAAAGTACAATACTGCATGAACATAAACAAAGCAAGTAGAAGAAGTATGCAGCCGAAATATAAGGCAATACAAAGCCATAAGACTAAAGTAAATCTATGAACAAAAGCATAGAAAAATCATATACAAAAACATAAAGTACATAAACCATTAAAGCTTTCATCTCAACCCAAATAAACAAATGAAAATATGCCTGCAAAATAAACGCAAAGACAAGTTCACTTTTCCAAAAGCAAAAAGGTGTCAGGCCTTATTTATACAAGTATGGTAAAGAATAGTAATGCAAGACACAATGTAAAAATATAATATGAAACATAAAGTACCTATGTACATGCTTATGCAAAGCAAAATGAACTGTGCATACCAAATTCTTTAGCATGGACAAGATCATCAGCCGAGATTTTGTTTGATAAAACCAAGAAAAAAAAAAGGTCTCTGCCTAGTATTAATCAAATAATATTTTATCACCCTATACAAAATAACATCACCCTGTCACCTTCTTTTCTTTTATATATATCAACTTCATTCCAATTTCGTTCACTATTATAATTGAGAAAAGAAAAAAAAAAACCAAAGTAATATCATCATCATTTAAACAAACATATCAGATTTAAAACATCAAACCCATTCATCAAAACCTGAGATCAAGTGAGGACTTCCAGCTAGCAAACTCAAACCAGATTTCAACTTTGTAAATTCAAAAAAAGGACTTCAACTTCAATCTGAAAGCTTCTGGAAAACAAGATGTTTAAGTGAGTAACATATAACAATTTAAATTGATTCTATATTGCTATTTGTTTTGTTGTATATACATATTCCAATGCATCTTCTTCTCTGTTTAGTTACAAAGTATCAAATAACAAGAAATTCTATTTCTTGTTTCCTAATCAACATCAGACCTTGGTTTCAAAACAAAATAGTTGTATTCATGTATGAGTTACAATTTAAAAATAGTTTCGTGATGTATAAATGCATATAAAAGGAAAGAACAAGTTTTTACAGTAAAAACTTAAGTCTCTGGAAATTTTGAATATCTTGAATTATGGATTCAATCATATAGCTTGAATTAACAGTCCAAGATAGGATTTTTAAAACAAATATAGTGATTTTTAGTTGTGTGTACCATGAGCAGTCTACAGTAGAACAAAATCTGCTTTTAAATCATTTTCTCGTGATTAAGTGATTCGAGTTGGTCAGGGTTGTTTGTGGAGATGGAGGAGGCTACGGGGTTGCCAGGAAAAATAGCCGGAAGTGGCGAAGAGGACTGTGGCGATGATGGGGAGGAGTTTTTATTTCTAACCCTAGTTTTAGGTAAGATCATGAAATCGTTTCGTTCGTCACTATCGATGAATCGAGTGTCGCGAGAGTTTGGGAAATGGAAACTGGGTCGTAGACGCATCGATGGCCGGAGTTGCGTGAATTCTCGTGGTCGGAGTCGTGAGTACGAGGCGTTGACAGGGATCGGTGGTGGCCCCAGCGCGCGTTTCCAGGTTTCGAGTTTCAACTAAAATTTCGATCTCGAGGGGGTGATGTGGTCCTGATGGTTGGAGTTGGGTCTAGGGAGAATGGTCGACAAGTTCTACCATGCTGCGATGTCGGAAGATCGCCAGAGGCGATGTGCACATGCACCGTGCATTTTGGAGGGGCTGACGATTTTGAGGTTGTGCAGCTTTTATTCACTCGGGTTTTTGGAGTATTGACTCGATGCAGAAGCGATGGAGCTTATTCTTTTCTCGAATTAAATTGTTGGTATTGGGTTACTTTGGCATGCTACAGGTTTTTATAAAAAAAAACCTGTCATGTTTTTTTTCTTTTGGGTTTGTTTCTCAGGGGGGTCTCGGGTCAGACGAGTATTGACTCGAAGCGATGGAGTTTAAAATAAAATAAAAAGTAAAGCTATAAATAAAAATAGAGATTTAAACTTAATTTTAAATCTGGATTCAAATTTGAATCTGAATCTTAGTTTTGAAGTAAAAGAAATTTGAAGAAAAAAAATTTAAATTATTTTAAATTATTTGAATGATAAATGTTCTTTACATTTATTTTTAAGGATTATAAATTAAATTTAAATTTGATTAATGTTTAAATGGTTAATCATTTTGGATCTTAAATTCAAAATGGAATTTAAATTTGGATTTAAAAGTGTAATGTTTTAAATATACACTTAAACGTAAATTAAAGCCTAAGTAAAGGAAATGAATTATATTAAGGATAATTAAGGTTTTTAGTAATTTAATTAATAAGGTAATTAAAGAATGATTTATTTAATTTATAAATTAGATTAATTTATAATTTGAAATAATGATTTAATCTAAGAAAATTTTCTTAAGAAAGTAAATTAGGAAATGCTATTAGTTAATGAGGATAATTAATTATGAATTATTAAGTAACAAAATTAATGTGATAAATTTTGGTAACAAATTAGATTAATTAATTGAATCAATTGTAAATTGTTAATTACTTAATGAAAGCAATTAAGGGGTTAATTACTAATAAGTATTTAAATTTGGATATTTTGATTAAATTAATGATAAAGATAAATTGGTAATTAATGATTTGTTATTATGAGATGATTGCTTAGTGGTAAGTAATTAAAGAGTAAATTTCTTGAAATAATGAATTAAGAAGTTAATTAATTATATAATTGGTTCAAGAGTCAATTTAATTAATATGATTGATTAAGAATAATTTAATTAATTAAAATGTTTGGTAAATTAATTTATATCAAATGATTTGGAATTAATAAACCAGAATGGGATAATAAATTCATAAGTAATTAAATTTATTTACTTGGAAATAAATTGAATTGATTAGGATTAAACGATTAATTGATCCTGCTTATAAATGATTATTAAATGCTTGACGTTACTTATGGATGATTGTATAGTATGAAATGCCTTGAATTGATTGTCCCATCTGATCTGTGATATCTTGTTTTGTGACTGTGTATAATTTATCCATTCATTTACATTGTTATATTATCTGTGAATCTGTGAATGGACGATAAGCGTTATAGTTTATATCGCTTATCAACTATATTCTGTGTTTTGATCTATGATTGAATAATGTTGCACTATTGTGTTAAACCCCTGGACCACACTTATACACACACCAATATGGATTTCACGAGCAAATCGATTAAGTCACAGATTTTTGAAAATAGTTTTGTATTTGAATTTTTAAATTCAAATGGTTTGAAATGGATTGGGTTTGAAGTGAAAAAGCTTTTGAAATGAAACTTCAAAGATGAGATTTATTTTGAATAACTTGATAAAGTATGAAGTTTAAAATTTGATTTAAACTTAAATACAAGATTTGAAATTGAATCCTATGATCTGAAACTAAGGATTAAAGATGTTATACCAGTTATATATGGGTTAAACTATTTTAAAATGTATTAATTTAGGAATATGAATTTAAATTCAAGGGCTTTAACTCGTGTAAATATAATTGGATTTTTCTGAAACGAAAACTGTTTGTTTTCAAATAATAAAAGCTTTCACATAAGAAATGAACGTCCAATTTGTGTTAAAAAGAATTTAAGTTTGAAAATGGAAATGACTTCCAAGTTTTGGAAAAGGTTTGAAGCTATAAGTTGAATCTTGATTTAAAGATTCAATAAGTTAATCGAATTTTGAAAGCTATGAGTTAAATCTTTGATTTAAAAATTTAATGAATTAATCCAATTGGAATGGAAATTGTTTTGAAATCTACGAATTGATCTTTGTGAAATAAATCTTTTTGTAATATAAAGATTTGAAATGGTAATTGGTTTAAACCATTTGAAAAGGAAAGTTTTTGGATTTTAAGTTGTGACTTAATTGAAATCCAATATCCATATGTTTTTGAAATACTGCGCTCACTGTTCGGTTTAGCCGGGAGAGGACCTTTGTGCCATATATCCCATTCCGAATATGTGATATGTCGTTATGTATAGCATTTGAAGACCGATGGTGAAGACCGGATATTTTCGAAAATGAAAGGACAACTCGTCGAATGTCTTTGCATCGACTGGTCCCCGGTATAGAGACTCCATATGTGATGGGAAGTCCGAACGCGATTAGTGAATATCCGGATTGCAAGGACTTCTTTTGAAGTGCCTTCGGTTCTGTTCGAACCCGGAACAGACTTGTATGGATTGTATGTCTGACATTACAAATTGAGATATAAAGCCGATTTCTTTCAAATATATTTCTGTTGGTGGCGGAGAATTTATTCTCTTAGCTTAACACCCTTCTCTGAGACGTACGCGCTCAGAGGTTATGTAGTTGATGGTTATAAGCAATATATTCCCAGTTTGGTAATGTGACATGCTGAGTGTTGCTGTGAAATGATCATTGTCTGATCATTTGTGATATGATCATTTGTTTGATCATTTATCTTTGTGATCATTACTTTGATCATTTGTTGACCCAAAGCATGGCTTTGTACCAAAGCGTGGCTTTGTGGACGAGACTTCGTCGGACCTCACACCCCGAAATGGTCAAAACAGGAAAGATGCAGCAAGGTTATTGGGGGTAGCACCCCTTAGGGTATGTGCATTTCCTTCTGGATAGAAGTGGTATCATGGTATGGAGCCCAGATACTTAACTTATGTTGATATCGCAGATATATATATATATATATATATATATATATATTATTTTGTGATTTGTTGCTGGGGCCCCGGTTAAAGGTTGGTTACAATCGGGAGATGACATACTCGTGTCAGTAGTTACCCAGTTATGGGTAACCCGACCTTGTGTTGGCAGAGATCCGGTTTGGTTCTTGGAAACGTCCTTCCAGAGGCGTTCTCATGTGGCAATGGGAAGTTCCTTGTCCTGACCATTTGTTGGAAATCCAAAGAAACAATACGAATCCTGTACGGTTTTAGTTGTATGACCTGCCATGGAATGTGGCGGTAACCTGCTATTGAACATGGTAGCTATAGTAGGCATACGATAATGGTCGTATGTTGGCTAAGATTTATATTCTACTTTCGAAATGTTTTTCCGCACTTTGCACTTATAGTAATAATATCAAGGAAATTACGTATCAAACATGTTTGAATATCATAAGAAGAAATCTCCTCCAATTCTGCGTTTGCATTGTGTGTGTGGCGGGAGGTCTTATGGTAGTTTCATTTTCAAAAGCATTGCGAATTGATTTTAAAATCTTCTGTTGATTGTTTTGAAAGACAGACTGTTTTTGTAACTCACACCAGTCCCATGACTGATCTGGAGTTTATTGTTTCTTTCCTAAACTCTGGGTGCTCAAAATTTTTCTACACGAGCAGTCTAGAGTTGGGTTTTTCAGATAGTTAAGTTCAGTGAATTATCTGGAGCTAGTTCAGTCTTTGGATGTGGACGAGACTTGCTTATCTTTGCGTATCGTGATGATTGGATCGAGCTGCTGCTTCTGGAGTTCTCTTTTGAAGACTATCTTAGAGTTATATTGTTCCGCTGCTAGATGTTATCTATTTTCCTTTTCCGCTGCTATTTCTTATTTCATATCTCTGATGTATATTGATATTCATTGTATCACTCTGTTGTATCATATATTGTATCAAGCTGTATATCAATGTATTATTCTTTTATTCCGCTGTGTTATTTACTTAATGTTGTTATAAGCTCCGGCGAATCGAATTTGAACGGTCGAATCTACGACATTCGAAGACGATATGAAGTATGGATGTCGATTTTCGAGCGGGCAAAATTCGTATCGTCACATTTGGTATCAGAGCTAAGGTAAAACTTTAGCTCAGGAGTATAACACATTAAGTAGCTCATTAGAGATAGGGTGAAGTATACCTAGAATGAGTAATCCCTAAGATATCTGTTCGAATGCCTCAGTAAATTCTCTTGCTATCCACTGATAGTGAGTATGAGTGTAAGAAGAGAACGAGATAGGGAATAGTCGAATACGACTATAAATGGTCAATACTTTGTAACGACAACGGAAACAATTTTTCTCTTCTCAATTTTCTTTGATTCGATTCCAATTCTTTTGATTGCTTCGTGACAGCTATAGAAAGAAGTTCGGTGCGTTGATGCTCTACGAATCGTTGTAGAAGATTTTTACTTCGTATTTCATCGGTTTCTTATCAGTTTTGGATTTAAACCTTAGTGAATATGAATTTGAAATTGGAAATTTTAAATGAATTGGAAATTTTAAAATTGAGTTAAATTGGTTAATGGAATATGAAGGATAAATTTGAATAGTATCGATAAAACGATTTCGTTTAAAACTAAATTTGAAATTTATTATAATTTATTGTATCTATTGTTGATATTCTGATTTGGTGAGCCAAATTCAGAACTGATATCCAGTTTGATCTGAAAAGATATTTCTCTATCTTTCATCTATCTTTGTTGTTTTCATGCCTGCGAATTTCGAGGACGAAATTCCTTTTAAGGGGGAAAGTCTGTAACGACCCCAATTTTGAATTAATATTAAATTGATAGTTAATGTAAATTTTGAACAAATTTTGGAATAAAATTTGATTTCGAATTTGGAATTTGACTTTGGATTCTTGTAATTGAAATACGAAATGTAAATTAAAACAATTAGCATTAAAGTTAAAATAAATATTTAAGCTAGGAAATAAATTTGACAAATCAAATAGATATATAATAAGATAAATTATAAAATATAAAGTAACATATAGCTAAATTCAAACAACATAAATAAAATAGAAATTTATTTGCAATACAAAGTAACAAAACAAAGAAACAAAGTTGTAAATAAATATGCGAAGTAAAAAAAAACTAAAGCAAAGTACAATACTGCATGAACATAAACAAAGCAAGTAGAAGAAGTATGCAGCCGAAATATAAGGCAATACAAATCCATAAGACTAAAGTAAATCTATGAACAAAAGCATAGAAAAACCATATACAAAAACATAAAGTACATAAACCATTAAAGCTTCCATCTCAACCCAAATAAACAAATGAAAATATGCCTGCAAAATAAATGCAAAGACAAGTTCACTTTTCCAAAAGCAAAAAGGTGTCAGGCCTTATTTATACAAGTATGGTAAAGAATAGTAATGCAAGACACAATGTAAAAATATAATATGAAACATAAAGTACCTATGTACATGCTTATGCAAAGCAAAATGAACCGTGCATACCAAATTCTTCAGCATGGACAAGATCATCAGCCGAGATTTTGTTTGATAAAACCAAGAAAAACATAGGTCTCTGCCTAGTATTAATCAAACAATATTTTATCACCCTATACAAAATAACATCACCCTGTCACCTTCTTTTCTTTTATATATATCAACTTCATTCCAATTTCGTTCACTATTATAATTGAGAAAAGAAAAAAAAAACCAAAGTAATATCATCATCATTTAAACAAACATCTCAGATTTAAAACATCAAACCCATTCATCAAAACCTGAGATCAAGTGAGGACTTCCAGCTAGCAAACTCAAACCAGATTTCAACTTTGTAAATTCGAAAAAAGGACTTCAACTTCAATCTGAAAGCTTCTGGAAAACAAGATGTTTAAGTGAGTAACATATGGCAATTTAAATTGAATCTATATTGCTATTTGTTTTGTTGTATATACATATTCCAGTGCATCTTCTTCTCTGTTTAGTTACAGAGTATCAAATAACAAGAAATTCTATTTCTTGTTTCCTAATCAACATCAGACCTTGGTTTCAAAACAAAATAGTTGTATTCATGTATGAGTTACAATTTAAAAATAGTTTCGTGATGTATAAATGCATATAAAAGGAAAGAACAAGTTTTTACAGTAAAAACATAAGTCTCTGGAAATTTTGAATATCTTGAATTATGGATTCAATCATATAGCTTGAATTAACAGCCCAAAATAGGATTTTTAAAACAAATATAGTGATTTTTAGTTGTGTGTATCATGAGCAGTCTACAGCAGAACAAAATCTGCTTTTAAATCATTTTCTCGTGATTAAGTGATTCGAGTTGGTCAGGGTTGTTTGTGGAGATGGAGGAGGCTACGGGGTTGCCAGGAAAAATGGCCGGAAGTGGCGAAGAGGACTGTGGCGATGATGGGGAGGAGTTTTTATTTCTAACCCTAGTTTTAGGTAAGATCATGAAATCGTTTCGTTCGTCACTATCGATGAATCGAGTGTCGCGAGAGTTTGGGAAATGGAAACTGGGTCGTAGACGCATCGATGGCCGGAGTCGTGAGTACGAAGCGTTGACAGGGATCGGTGGTGGCCCAAGCGCGCGTTTCTATGTTTCGAGTTTCAACTAAAATTTCGATCTCGAGGGGGTGGTGTGGTCCTGATGGTTGGAGTTGGGTCTAGGGAGAATGGTCGACAAGTTCAACCATGCTACGATGCCGGAAGATCGCCAGAGGTGATGTGCACGTGCACCGTGCATTTTGGAGGGGCTGACGATTTTGAGGGTGTGCAGCTTTTATTCACTCTGGTTTTTGGAGTATTGACTCGATGCAGAAGCGATGGAGTTTATTCTTTTCTCGAAGTAAATTATTGGTATTGGGTTACTTTGGCATGCTACAGGTTTTTATAAAAAAAAACATGTCATGTTTTTTTTCTTTTGGGTTTGTTTCTCAGGGGGGACTCGGGTCAGACGAGTATTGACTCGAAGCGATGGAGTTTAAAATAAAATAAAAAGTAAAGCTATAAAAAAAATAGAGATTTAAACTTAATTTTAAATTTGGATTCAAATTTGAATCTGAACTTAGTTTTGAAGTAAAAGAAATTTGAAGAATTTTTTTTTTAATTGTTTTAAATTATTTGAATGATAAATGTTCTTTACATTTATTTTTAAGGATTATAAATTAAATTTAAATTTGATTAATGTTTAAATGGTTAATCATTTTGGATCTTAAATTCAAAATGGAATTTAAATTTTGATTTAAAAGTGTAATGTTTTAAATATACACTTAAACGTAAATTAAAGCCTAAGTAAAGGAAATGAATTATATTAAGGATAATTAAGGTTTTTAGTAATTTAATTAATAAGTTAATTAAAGAATGATTTATTTAATTTATAAATTAGATTAATTTATAATTTGAAATAATGATTTAATCTAAGAAATTTTTCTAAAGAAAGTAAATTAAGAAATGCTATTAGTTAATGAGGATAATTAATTATGAATTATTAAGCAACAAAATTAATGTGATAAATTTTGGTAACAAATTAGATTAATTAATTGAAACAATTGTAAATTGTTAATTACTTAATGAAAGCAATTAAGGGGTTAATTACTAATAAGTAATTAAATTTGGATATTTTGATTAAATTAATGATAAAGATAAATTGGTAATTAATGATTTGTTATTATGAGATGATTGCTTAATGGTAAGTAATTAAAGAGTAAATTTCTTGAAATAATGAATTAAGAAGTTAATTAATTATATAATTGGTTCAAGAGTCAATTTAATTAATATGATTGATTAAGAATAATTTAATTAATTAAAGTGTTTGATAAATTAATTTATATCAAATGATTTGGAATTAATAAACCAGAATGGGATAATAAATTCATAAGTAATTAAATTTATTTACTTGGAAATAAATTGAATTGATTAGGATTAAACGATTAATTGATCCTGCTTATAAATGATTATTAAATGCTTGACCTTACTTATGGATGATTGTATAGTATGAAATGCCTTGAATTGATTGTCCCATCTGGTCTGTGATATCTTATTTTATGACTGTGTATAATTTATCCATTCATTTACATTGTTATATTATCTGTGAATTTGTGAATGGACGATAAGCGTTGTAGTTTATATCGCTTATCAACTATATTCTGTGTTTTGATCTATGATTGAATGATGTTGCACTATTGTGTTAAACCCCTGGACCACACTTATACACACACCAATATGGATTTCACGAGGAAATCGATTAAGTCACAGATTTTTGAAAATAGTTTTGTATTTGAATTTTTAAATTCAAATGGTTTGAAATGGATTGGGTTTGAAGTGAAAAAGCTTTTGAAATGAAACTTCAAAGATGAGATTTATTTTGAATAACTTGATAAAGTATGTGTTTAAAATTTGATTTAAACTTAAATACAAGATTTGAAATTGAATCCTATGATCTGAAACTAAGGATTAAAGATGCTATACCAGTTATATATGGGTTAAACTATTTTAAAATGTATTAATTTAGGATTATGAATTTAAATTCAAGGGCTTTAACTCATGTAAATAAAATTGGATTTTTCTGAAACGAAAACTATTTGTTTTCAAATAATAAAATCTTTCACATAAGAAATGAACGTCCAATTTGTGTTAAAAAGAATTTCAAGTTTGAAAATGGAAATGACTTCCAAGTTTTGGAAAAGGTTTGAAGCTATAAGTTGAATCTTGATTTAAAGATTCAACAAGTTAATCGAATTTTGAAAGCTATGAGTTAAATCTTTGATTTAAAGATTTAATGAGTTAATCCAATTGGAATGGAAATTGTTTTGAAATCTACGAATTGATCTTTGTGAAATAAATCTTTTTGTAATATAAAGATTTGAAATGGTAATTGGTTTAAACCATTTGAAAAGGAAAGTTTTTGGATTTTAAGTTGTGACTTAATTGAAATCCCAATATCCATATGTTTTTGAAATACTGCGCTCACTGTTCGGTTTAGCCGGGAGAGGACCTTTGTGTCATATATCCTATTCCGAATATGTGATATGTCGTTATGGATAGCATTTGAAGACCGGTGGTGAAGACCGAATATTTTCGAAAACGAAAGGACAACTCGTCGAATGTCTTTGCATCGACTGGTCCCCGGTATAGAGACTCCATATGTGATGGGAAGTCCGAACACGATTAGTGAATATCCGGATTGCAAGGACTTCTTTTGAAGTGCCTTCGGTTCTGTTCGAACCCGGAACAGACTTGTATGGATTGTATGTCTGACATTACAAATTGAGATATAAAGCCGATTTCTTTCAAATATATTTCTGTTGGTGGCGGAGAATTTATTCTCTTAGCTTAACACCCTTCTCTGAGACGTACGCGCTCAGAGGTTATGTAGTTGATGGTTATCAACGATATATTCCCAATTTGGTAATGTGACATGCTGAGTGTTGCTGTGAAATGATCATTGTATGATCATTTGTGATATGATCATTTGTTTGATCATTTATCTTTGTGATCATTACTTTGATCATTTGTTGACCCAAAGCGTGGCTTTGTACCAAAGCGTGGCTTTGTGGACGAGATTTCGTCGGACCTCACACCCCAAAATGGTCTAAACAGGAAAGATGCAGCAAGGTTATTGGGGGTAGCACCCCTTAGGGTATGTGCATTTCCTTCTGGATAGAAATGGTATCATGGTATGGAGCCCAGATACTTAACTTATGTTGATATCGCAGATATATATATATTATTTTGTGATTTGTTACTGGGGCCCCGGTTAAAGGTTGGTTACAACCAGGAGATGGCATACTCGTGTCAGTAGTTACCCAGTTAGGGGTAACCCGGCCTTGTGTTGGCAGAGATCCGGTTTGGTTCTTGAAAACGTCCTTCCAGAGGCGTTCTCATGCGGCAATGGGAAGTTCCTTGGCCTGACCATTTGTTGGAAATCCAAAGAAACAATACGAATGCTGTACGGTTTTAGTTGTATGACCTGCCATGGAATGTGGCGGTAACTTGCTATTGAACATGGTAGCTATAGTAGGCATACGATAATGGTCGTATGTTGGCTAAGATTTATATTCTACTTTCGAAATGTTTTTCCGCACTTTGCACTTATAATAATAATATCAAGGAAATTGCATATCAAGCATGTTTGACTATCTAAGAAGAAATCTCCTCCAATTCTGCGTTTGCATTGTGTGTGTGGCGGGAGGTCTTATGGTGGTTTCATTTTCAAAAGCATTGCGAATTGATTTTAAAATCTTCTGTTGATTGTTTTAAAAGACAAACTGTTTTTGTAACTCACACCAGTCCCATGACTGATCCGGAGTTTATTGTTTCTTTCCCAAACTCTGGGTGCTCAAAATTTTTCTACACGAGCAGTCTAGAGTTGGGTTTTTCAGATAGTTAAGTGCAGTGAATTATTTGGAGCTCGTTCAGTCTTTGGATGTGGACGAGACTTGCTTATCTTTGCGTATCGTGATGATTGGATCGAGATGCTGCTTCCGGAGTTCTCTTTTGAAGACTATCTTAGAGTTATATTGTTCCGTTGCTAGATGTTATCTATTTTCCTTTTCCGCTGCTATTTCTTGTATCATATCTCTGATGTATATTGATATTCATTGTATCACTCTGTTGTATCAGATATTATATCAAGCTGTATATCAATGTATTATTCTTTTATTCCGCTGTGTTATTTACTTAATGTTGTTATAAGCTCCGACAAATCGAATTAGAACGGTCGAATCTACGACATTCGAATACGATATGAAGTATGGATGTCGATTTTCGAGCGGGCAAAATTCGTATCGTCACATATAGAATGTCTAGGACATAAGATTCTAGAAATTCCAACCAACGTTGTTGCCGTAGATTTAAATCTTTCTGGGTGAAAAGGTATTTCAAAGATTTGTGGCCGGTGAATAATTCAAAATTTTCACCTATAGAAAGAGAGTTCAATAAGTATATTTGTTAAGTTAAGTTAAATTTGTAAATTTTTAAGAAAGCTGAAAAAATTCTCACCCAGAAGATAATGTCACCATATTTTCAAAGCGAAAATAACAGCTAAAAACTCCAAATCATGGGTTGGATAGTTTCTTTCATGTGGACGTAATTGCCTACTCGCGTAGGCAATTACCTTCCCATTCTGCATTAATACCGCACCCAAATCATCACCACAAGCATCGGTATAAAAAGATAAACCTTGGTTCCCGTTAATAATAGCGAGAACAGGAGCAGTGGTTAATCTCTTCTTCAACTCCTGAAAAACTTCATCACATTTCGGAGTCCAATTGAATCTTGCATTCTTCATTGTTAGCTTAGTCAACGGACTAGCTATCTTAGAAAAGTCCTGAAAAAACTTCTGATAATAACCCGCTAAACCCAAAAAGCTTCGAACTTCTTTTGGTATAGTGGGTTTCCTCCAATCAAGAATAGCATAAATTTTGCTAGGATCAACAGAAATCCCTTCTTCATTAATAATATGCCTGAGAAATTTTACTTCTTTGACTCAAAAATGGCATTTGGAAAATTTGGCGAATAGAATATTTCTCCTTAATATCTCCAAAACGATTCTAAGATGCTCGGCATGCTCCTCTTCGGTCTTGGAATAGACCAAAATATCGTCAATAAACACGAGCACAAATTTGTTCAATACTTCCCGGGACACACGTGTCATAAGATCTACGAAGTATGCTGGAGCATTGGTTAACTCGAAAGGCATGACTAACCATTCGCAGAACATATTAGGACCCCTGAAAGCGGTCAAATGAACACAATCTTCGACGATTCGTAGTTGATGGAACTCCTAGGCTAGATCCATCTTCCAAAAGAAACGAGCTTCGTGCAATTGATCAAACAGATCATCAATTCTAGGTAGAGGAAATTTATTCTTGAGAGTCAGTTTATTGAGATCACGGTAATCCACACACAATCTCAAAGATCCATCTGATTTAGCAACAAACACAACGGTTGAACCTCATTCAGAAACACTAGGACGAATTAACCCATTATCTAGCAAATCATTGGTTTGCTTGACTAATTCAACCCTTTCCTTGGGTGTCATCCTATGACTTGCGTGAACGACAGAACGAGCATTGGGTACTAGGTCAATTCTGAATTCTATTTCTCGATGTGGAGGTAAGGATTTCACTTCTTCAAACATGTCTGGAAAATCTCTAACAATGGATATAGACTCTAGACTGGGTTCAGGATAACCCAAGTTATACATCAACCCTTCTCTTTTAGGACTAGGGTCCTCACAAGAAATCTCAATAAAATCTCCAAATTCGGTTCTGATTGAAATCAATCGATTATTATAATCTAATTTGGCTTCGTATTTCGCCAGCCAATCCATTCTGAGTAAGACTTCAAACTCGTTAAAATCAAGGACAAAGAGACGGATAAGGAATTGGTAACAAGAATATGAGATTTGATCAAAGCTTACTTACTTCATCAATAACAAACAAAGATCCAAGCTAACTTACGGTTTGAATTTAATGCATCAGAGAATAGGGTCTACAACTTGAAATCCAGAAATTTATTTAGTCTTTGAACTTGGTTTTTTCTTTCTGCAACTGATTAATACAACTTGCTTAAATTCTTGCTTTATTACTGATTAACAAACTCAAATTCAAATTTTAAAAGAATTTTACTTGCCTTAAATTTACTTCAGAAGAATCTAGCTCTGTTTCCTGGCCAAAACTGGAGCATTACTTTCACTGAGCGGCAGTTTGAAATTTGATGTTAAAACTTGATTTTGAAATTACAAATTCACTTAACTATGAAGTTTAAAACTTACCAGAGATATGGAATTTAAAACTACTACTTGATGTTTGAGAAGATCCTCAGATTTTAAATTTTGAATCCAAGAAAATGATGATGCAGTTTCAGATTTCTTTACTTTCTTTGGTGTTGAAGTTTGTAATGCTCAAGACCTTTTTTTCTTTTCTTTCAAAAATTTGAGAGGCTAAATAATTGAAAAAGAGAAGCTGAAAAGTTTTTATGAATTTAAGCTTTATTTTTTTTCAATCAACTATATTGAATGCCACTTGTTAAAACCAATCATGAGATCTCTACACTTATTTATTTTCACACCATCTCCCTCATGCATGTTTAACACTTGTATTTTTCATAAAGTCAAAAGAATTTTTAAGTAAATTTTATATCAAATTCACTTTATTAATAATTATACCCCTTATTCATTTGTATATATACAATGTTAAAAGAAGAAATGTTTTAACCAATCTTTTACATTATATAAATTACACATTTATGATTTCAAATGCCAACTATTTTTAGAAAACATTTATTTTAAATTTAAATTCAAATTCCAATTCAAACTTGAATAAAAATACATTTATGTCTATTTATATACTCATACATATACTTGTACAATTTAAATTCAAATTCAATATATACATACCAGTCTAATCATATATGCAATATATACATAAATTTAAATTCAAATATTTATTTTAAAACATTTATTATTTCAAAATTCTAAATTCAAAAGAAATTGGAATTTTGTTCGCATATAAATTATCACTTACTTTATTTGTTTCTGAAACTTTTCAAATTATTTTCAAATTGAATTCCAAAAGTTTAAATAAATTACCAATTTAAATTGATAAATTTTGGGATGTTGCAGTTTGGCTCGTGGTGACACTTGGGGAGGTCTCGGGTTGATATAAAAATAGTTTTCAACTTTAAAACCAAATTCAAATTTAAAAAAAATTAACCCATGTTTTTAAATAATTGTTTTGATTTAAGTTTGGATTGATAAAGGTTTTAAGTAAGTTATTTTTAAAGTAATTAAGTTTAATTTATTAATTATGTGACATTATTTATAAATAAATTCTTAATTTGTTTTAATTAAATAATGTAATTAAAATGTTAATTAAGATGAAATGTTGTTTTTAATTTTTAATTAACCTTAATCTCTTGAATTAATTTAGGTGTTAATGATGATTAATTATGAGGTTTATTAATTAAAGATTTTAATAATATTTAAACGAGTAACTAAGATAAATGATTTATAATTACTTAATAATTAAAGAATAATTAAATAAAGGTTAATTAATTATTAGTTAATTAATTTATAATTAAGGATTAATTAACTAATGTAATTAATTAAGAAATATTTAATTATTAGAAGTGATTAAGATTAATTAATTGGTAATTAAGGACTAATTAATTTATAATTAAGAATAACTAAACATTAATTAAAGATAATTCATGAAAATAATTATATGGTTAATTAATTATAATCACACAATTAATTCATCTTAGTTATAGATAATTGATTATTATTGAATGCCTAGAATTGGTTGATACCTCTAATATGTGATTGTGATACATTGTGATGTATATGTGATATGTTTCTGTATGAATGTGAAAACTGTTGGCCTTTAAACGGCATTTGAATTTCGATGCGATAGGGAGTCGGATTTCAATTGGTTATCCGAAACCCACATCGAATCTTAATGGTGAATCTTTGTGACTTATATATCCACGTGTTTTAAAAGTAAATGCTCATATTCGGATTAGCCGGGAGAGGACGTTGTGTCATCAAACCCATTCAGAATTAATTATACGACGAATTGGAGTGCATTTGAAGACGGTGGTGAAGACCGGGTATTTTCGAGAATGAAAGGATTACCTGTCGATTGTCTCTGCACTGAGTTGCTCCGGTATAGAGATCTCCATATGTGATGGGGAGTCCGGTCAGGATTGTGGATACCCATATTGCAAGGGTTTCTTCCTTTATTGGACGAAGTGCCTTCGGTTCCATCCAGACCCAGAATGGACTTATATGGTTGTATGTCTGACATTACACTTTGAGATATAAAGCTTATTTCTATCAAATACATTTCTGTTTGGTGGCGGAGAATTTATTCTCTTAGCTTTACGACACCCTTCTCTGAGACGTACGAGCTCAGAGGTTATGTAGTTGATTGTTATTAGTGATATACTCCAAATTTGGTAGTGTGGAATGCTGAGTGCTGATCATTTGTTGATCAAAGCATGGATTTTGTAAAAGTGTAGCTTTGTGGGGGCAAGAATTCATCGTACCTCACACCCCGGAAATGGTCGAAACAGAAAAAGATGCGGCAAGTTTATGAGGGTCGCGCCCTTTAGGGTACGTGCATTTCCTTTTGGATAATAAGTGGTATTTTGGTATGGAGCCTGGATAATCTGCTTTGTGGTTGTTGGTGTTGAGGGCCCTCGATAAAGGTCGGTTACGACCGGGGGATGGCATACTCGTGACAGTTAGTTAACTAGTTACAGTGGTAACCTGGCCTTGTGTTGGCAGAGATCTGGTTAGGTTCTCGGGGCATCCCTCCAAAGGCGTACCCATTCGATAAAGGAAGTTCCTTAGCCTTGACCATTTGTTGGAAATCCAAACAAAACAATACAAGCCCTTTACGTTTTCAGTTGTATAACCTGCCATGCAGCGTGGCGGTAACCTACCATAAAACATGGTAGCTATAGTAGGTATACTATAATGGTGGTATGCTGGCTATGATTAATATTACACTTTCAAAAATGTTTTCACACTATGAACTAATAATAATATCAAAAATAATTTTCTCAAATCAAGCATGTTTGACTATCGTAAGGAGAAACCTCCTCCAATTGTGCGATTGCATTGTGTGTGCGATGGCAGGCCTTATGGTAGTTTCATTTTCCAAAAAGCATAACGAAATTCTTTTTATAAATTGTTTTCGTACAAAAAACTGTTTTTGTTTACTCATACCAGTCCCATGACTGAATCGAAGTTTATTTTTCCCTTCCTAAACTCTGGGTGCCCATAATTTTCCACATGGGCAGCCTAGAAGCAGGTTATCCGTGTTCTGGAGCTAATTCAAGATAGTAGATTTAGAGCTAGGAATCTTCGAAGTCTTTGGAAGCTTTTTGAAGTTTTTAAGCTTTTGGTTTGCAACTCTTTTTTGCTGCTTTTGGTTTAGAAAGTCTTTTGAGTTTTGGAAGACCTTTTCGAAGTCGCGGTATGTTGAAATCTTTTTGAAGACCTTATTGTTGTTCTGCTATGGGGTGGTCTCGAGTCCTAATTTGACTGTTTGCAAAAAGTAGCTTTTCGGACCAAAATCCGACTAACGATGAAATATTTAAATAAAATATTTAAATACTCGATCGTAAAATATGCGGGTTGTTACAAGTTTATATACTATATATATAGCTCTTGTATAATACAGCTTTTAAAACAAAAAGACTGGTATAAAATCACTAACGTATTTGTACTTCAAAAACTTATCCAATTTAATATACAAGCGAGCTAACCTACACTCATGTATCAAAATTTGACAGAAAACTGTTTGTAAATATTACAAAACTGACAAGCTATAAATAAAATAATGTACACATATAATATAAAATACTATTATACATAAAATATATGCAGCACACAGTACCTACCCGTTGTAAAAAAAAGAACAGTATGAAATGCGTATATTTTAAAATGTGTATATGCAGACTAAATTTTTTTATATATACATAAATGCATACTTTATCCATACTCATAATAAACCCATACATACATGTTACTAAAAAAAGACATATATCACATATACTACACTTACTAAAATCCAAGTATATACATATGAAAGTATTGACACCTTTCGAAAGTTTTTAACATAGATTCCAACATATTTATTATAACATATAACTTATATATAAATTTTAAAATACCCAGATTTTATAAAACTATATAGACGTACCCAAAAATAATATTATAATAACTTATATGCACTGTAACCCATATAGCTCATATAGGCATACTGACACATATTAGAACCTTGAAACAAAACCCAAAAATGCAGCTATATGAACAAACAATAACATATAATAAGAATGAAATAAACATTTTATACGATAAAGCAACAATATATATGTATAAAACTACAATATATAACGGCATATATATAAAATCTGACATACTATAAACCAATAACATATATATATATACGGTCGATACACCTATATGATACTTGATAATAAAATAACCAGCAAGCCTATACTAATATGAACTAATGTACATATATTGTGACGCCCCACCTCTATACCCACGCTAGCCAAGAACACTCCGGAGTAGTGCTGTCAACTAGCACGGAGAATAAGGCTGTTGAGGAGCGACCATCCATGTAATTGCTGATCACACGGTGGCTTTAAATAATCTTCGGAAACAAACATAGAAATAATCATATCACAAATCAGTCACAGAGGATCCATATCACAAAGGCGGAAGAAGATATGAATATATAACTAACACATGAAAGTGTGCATCAGAGTAGTGGCCAGTAAGATCCACGATAATACAAAAGAATAGCAACATGTGCTATACAAAAGAATACAACTATGAGTCTATATCTCAAGTGTATACAACAAAAACTGCTAATCTAAACAGTTAGCCAAAAGTCAGAGTGATGAATCCCTGGGAAGAAGTCAAGCAGAAGCACCTGTAACATCTCGGTCTGACCCGAGTATTATTTAAGAAAATAATAAACGGGTCAGTCTAGCTATAAATATCAGATGACATGATATAACATAAAAGATATGGCATAAACATAAACATCCATAATGACATACCACTATAAGTATGTAAATAATGATCAACAGAAGATCAATCAATAAGAGATAATCAATATCACAAGAATCTTCTCAAAGATTCGGAAAGGGCATCATACCCCAAACTTGTACTCATAACAAGTCAATGACATAAATTCTAGAAATCAATGCAAGAAGTCCAGAAATCATAAAAAAAAAAAAGAGGCCTATCACATGACGGTCCGAAGACCAAGGGGAGCTACCCCACATGTGTGAATGGAATCACACAGATTAAGGTCCAGACTAACCAAAAAGCAAAAAGGTATGTGTGAGTGGAATCACACAAGTGGTGTCTAGTCTAACCTCGCAACAAGAGACATCGCACAGTTGCTAGTCTAAATCATCAGAATGATCGTCATGATCAACGAGAAGTGTCAATTACACTAAGCTAGTAAATATAGAAGTTTAGCTTCATGTCCCATAACCACTTGCTTAACTTAAATATTTACGAACAAACTGTAAATCTTCACTAATAAAATTGTCACAAGAGGTTCAATCGAACAAGTCCAAGAATTAACCGACGAAGTGAACGCAAGCGTTTCATACCACTTGTTTTACTAAGTCGTTTAATTAGATTTCTCATCCGAGTGAGGTAAAGGTTTGTATATACTAATAGATTGGAAAACGGTTTAAGAAAAGAGCTTAGTTATTAAAAATAGAGTTGAAATTGTTTGTTAAAAGAGTTTTGATATTTACTACCAGTATTGAAACCTTTATATTATAAAGTGACAAAACACAGAAGCAATTGTAGAAACAATCAGTCACAAAGATCGCATACGGAGATGTGAATAAAATCCAAGGAAATCAGCTCAATATTTTTCAGATAAGATCCCCTACGGAGGGGGGGGTCCAGGGGGGGTGGCAACCCCCCAAGGTGGGGGTGCGGGGGCAACGCCACCGCTTACGGGGTTCGACCTGCCCGGTCAGGTCGCAGGGGTCCAGGGGGCAGCGCCCCGACCAAAACGGTACGACCTAGTGAAGACAAAATGAGGTCTAACGACCTAAGGGTTGCGACCTATCGGGATAAGGTCCAACGACCTACGAGTCAAAGGTCCAACGACCTATAGGGTTATAATGTCATGTGACCTATCGGTTTATAAGGTCATGCGACCTAACGAGCTATGGCCAAACGACCTAGTGATGGTAGTAGGGTTGAGCGACCTAAAGGTTTAACCGGTCAAGCGACCTAAGGAAGGTAAGGTCTAACGACCTAACGCTCGCGACCTAACGGTCTAAATGCCATGCGACCTAGAGGAAAACAAGGTCAAGCGACCTAAAACGTCGCGACCTAACGACCAAAAATGTCGCGACCTAGCGACCTAAAAATGGAAGGCAAGGCCGAGCGACCTAACGAAGAGGGGGTGAGCGACCTATGGTCATAAACGAGGTCGAGCGACCTATAGAGGCATAGGATGCAGCGACCTAAAACGTCGCGACCTAGCGACCTAAAACGTCGCGACCTAGCGACCTAAGGGGATAAGGGCCGAGCGACCTAACATTCGAACGACCTACGACCTAAGGGGATAAGGGCCGAGCGACCTAACATTCGAACGACCTACGACCTAAGGGGATAAGGGCCGAGCGACCTAACATTCGAACGACCTACGACCTAAGGAGCTTGCGACCTAAAGCCCAACGACCCACGACCTAATTCCGAAGCGCCGAGCGACCTAACGTTATAGGCCATTTTAGGTCGGAAACGAGCTATTCGAAGGCCGAGACTTTTCCACGCGAACGACCTAGCAAAGGCAGAGCGACCTAAGGGAAGATTTTCACCAAAAACACTAAAAGTTGGAATTTTTCGCCAATCCAATCCAAACCAAAAGCAAATATTCATGCTAAAGTGACAGGGAATCATTCCCAACAACCCAAGATAGTTATAGACAAGAATATGAGTTAAAAATCTCACCTATGCACTAAAATTTATGAAGATGAAGCTTGAAATCAAGGAGAAGCAAGGAGAAGCAATCCAAAGCTTGAATCCAATATCTTCTACTTGAATTTGGAGTTGAATGTTGGATTTGCAATTGAATTTGTGCTTGGAGTTTTAATTTCCCATTCTTTTCACCATTAATGCCCAAGCTTGAGTTAGTTAGGAAATTTATGAAGAGTGAGGAGAAGGGGGTTGGAACTTGGGCTTAATAGGCTAAACTAACCCAAAGTCCAAAGCGGGAAAAGTTAGTGAAATTTCACTAACTCCAAACCTATCGATGTTTATACTTAGAAAATTTGTAAACGGCATTTCGAACTCAATGGAAGTGGTCTCGAGTCCTAATTTGACCGTTTGCAAAAAGTAGCTTTTTGGACCAATATCCGATTAACGACAAAATATTTAAATAAAATATTTAAATATAAATTCGATAAATATGCGGGTTGTTACATATATAGTTTTCAAAAATAAAAATACTACTATATGTTGACATATATACGTATCATTACATATATTTCTAAAAGAAAGCCTTAAAGACCACCGACCAAAAAAAATACTATAAATCAAACTTAAAATAGGCACAAAACTGTAAAATAAATATGTAAAGTTATACATATATGCAGTTTTGAAACTATTTTGTACATAAAACATGTACAACACTAATAACTTTATAACACTTATATAAACATATAAACATATAAATATATATATATATAGCTATATATATCTTCAGCAAACAAGTATTGATGCAAATATACTATGCATACCTGTATGCAAAGGAGGCTTGGCTTGAATGCGTTGGGTTTGAGGCAGCAATTATGAACGAAAAGAGAGAGAGGCAAAGAGCTGAGGGTTAGCTATTGGCATGATACGTCAGGGGTGAGCACGTCAGTAATGGGTTCTCGGCTATCGGGGTGATAAGGCGTTAGCGACGGAGATAGGATGAAGGAGGCGCTGGTTGATCTGCGTCAGGGAGGGCCAAGCGGGAAGGTGAGCAGAACAAGAGGGGAAAGATCGAGAAGCTACAGTCAGGCCTGCTTGACTCGCGGTCGCTCGTTGGAGGGTGGGTGTGAACTGATAGGTGGAGGCTCTCGAAGGAAAGCATGATCACCGAGAAGAGAACGACAGTAGCGGTGGTGCTTGCGTCTGGGGGTAGAGGGAACGTGAGGTCGGACGTATAGGGTTGTTTTGGATTTGTTGTGAGGGAGGAGGAAAGTTTAGAGAAAACGAGAAAGATGGAAGATGAAGAAAAAATCAAGGGGAGGGGAAAGGTTACGTAACTATTGAATATAACTCAATAAGGATAAAAACTGTAAGGCAAAGAAATGAACCGGTTATAGATTGGCACCGGGAAATAGCAACTTTTAAAACTTTAAATTTCGAATTTATCTATGATAACTGATTACTAGATTTGGTAGATAATAAATATTAGTGACCGTTGGGTTTGTATGGTAAAAAAACACAAAGAAACCAAAAGTCTCACGAAACGTACCGATACGGTACAACATTTACAGATTTCGCCGTCCACCGGACGTCGAAACGCACATACGAATATACTATGGAGATCAGCACGATGAGACGATAAAAAAGGTATACAGATATCAGTGGTACGATTGAGTTATAAAAATTTGAATCTTTATACTAGCAGAAAATCCAGTAAAAACGTAGAAAAATAAGAACGACGAAGCTAAAGATGTCCGAATCTGAAAAAATGAAAAATGATGTCATGCTCAGAAGATGATTTAGAATTTTTCTATGTAAAAATATTTAGGTTTTGAAAACATTTTATTTTCATCAATTTCTAACTGATTAAATTGAAATAAATTTACGCACGAAAATAAACTTCATATTTTCGGACGAAAATTTACCAGTTGCTATGTTTAACTAGACGCATTGCAAATATCAAATTTGTATTTCAAAATTTTATCTTTTAAAATTTCATAAAATTTCAATTAATAACGTTATTAAAACCAGTTAAATTTATGGGTCATTACACTCTGCCACACTCAAAACTTTTCATCCTCGAAAAGGGAGAAGGTAGGAGAGTAGAAACTTCCAGAAGAAAATAGACTTGAATTACAAAATAAAACAAATAATTTAAACCATACAATTTCAATTAAATTAATTTATATTCAACAATTAGCTTTTTAAACTCAAGGAATTTCATTAACTTGGTTTATTTTCAATTTATCATTGTTTGTTACAAAATTTATTTCAAATAACTATTTATTTTATTAATCCATTTATTATTCAACTAACCTAGTATTCTATTTATCTCTATTAACCATTTTATAATTAAACTTTAAGTGTATAACATTTATTATAACCACTCAAATTTATTCATAAAATCATTTTATATTGTATATTATCCAATTATCTTAAATTAACAATTTTCAAAGATCATAAATTTGAATAGTCATTTATTATAATCATAATTTATTCGAAAAATTTAATTTTCTTTATTCCAAATTATTATTAAATTTATTCCACTTAATATATCTTATCACATATATATTAAGTATATTTACACTTATTATAGCTACTCAAATTTATTTATTTTTTTAAAAATTCCTTTGATATCATTTTCTACTGTATAATATTCAATTACATAGTTAACTTTTGAAAATTTTGGTAAGTTATATTGAATGCAATTGAGTATTATGCAAGAAAATTTCTAAATTAATTATTTAGGCTTAATTTTTATTCAAAATTTTGATTTCATTTTATAATTGAAATTATCCTTTATCATAAATTTAAGAATTAAATTCCGAGTAACTTCAAGTTTATTTAGAGATAAATATATATATATATATATATAATATATATATATCGAATCAGATTTAAATCATATACCAATATATATATATTACAAATCAAATCATACTTTAAGAAATTCAAATCAATTTATTTTTCAAAACAAACCGTAGCAAAACTACAGAATAGTCTCTCCACTTCGAAACTCGAAAATGAATGTCGATGATGCGGTCGCCACCACCGAAATTATTTTCCCGCGACAAAATAGGAGAGCGCTTATTTAACATTTAAAATTCTTTGAAAACCATTTCTATTCGAAAATATTTTAAATAATATACATTTTAAAACTTTAAAACCAGAGTTTGAAATTATCGGAAATTAAATTCTCAAATTCTAGTTTAAATTCACTTCAAATTTCAATCACATTATGCCCAAGTTTTATAAATTCATTCATTCATATAACAGTAGTTAGTAGTTTACAAAACAATAAATGATAATCAAATATTATCATTCAATAATCAATTTATTAACAGTTTAGTCAAAGAAGATTCATACTTATATATAATATAATCATACATTTTATTTTACCAAATTTGAAAACAATATTGTGTCAGTTTGCTATGTTCAAGTGTTTGAGAAATCCTATCGATAGCGTTGATCAAACGAATCGATCGGAAACCCAAATCAACATCAACAACTCAAACAACACAATATATAAAACATTTGTAACATTAATTTACAAATACACTTCCTTGCTCGATGATACAAGAATAGATTTCAAAACAAGAATAGAGATTCAAATTTTGATGGACTCAAATCAAAGAGAATTTTGATTCGAAGATAAGTTTGAAACAAAGATAAGATAATTCAATTAACAGAATCGGGAGATGGATAAGCTTATTTAATTCATGGGCAACCTTACCCGGGTCAACCATAACTTCAAGAATAAGATCGATGCAGAATTCCGAGGCAAATAGACATCAAATCACAAGAGATAGAATTCAGCTATAGTAGGGGATAGATAGCATCGTAAACCGAGGATACAGAAATCTCCGGTAAATCGATGTCTATTGTAAAGGAGTTTCACCCCTTTACAAATCACTTGAAGTTTGGCGAGACCGCCTATTCATTATAAGGGTCATTCGAAGTGGAGTTGTGGAATGTTCCAGAATTGAAAGAAGACGAGGACATGAATGAATTTTGGAACCACAGGGAACATTCCAAAATTCAAAGAAATCGAGTCAAAAGAAAGAGATTGAAACTGAATGAGAGTGATTCTGTAAATACATTTACCCTATATGCTAAGTTTTGCCTAGAGCTACCAAAGCTCTGATACCAACTGTAACGACCCGCTATTTTGGACTATTCGCATCCACACATGTCGGACTTGAATAATTCAAAATACCGAATTGTTAATTTAAATTTGGCAAAACTGAAGATATACAGTAAATAAATAATCACAGATCACAGATACAGAGTAATAAATGTAGCGAAATAAAAGATAATAGTTCATGAAGCTACTATACACATATCAAAGTTAAATAAGGTACAACAGATGTCTCAAATATAATAATCAAATACAAGGATCGGAATATATCACTAGAATCAACTGAATATCTGAAAGCTGGATAGATAGCCGGATCTCCAAGCGAAACTCCAAAGGTGAGTCTTGAATACTGGTACACTCAGTCTGACCCGAGCGTAAAGCAAACCACAAAACACTCGAGTCAGGATTAACATTCTTATATCAATAAATCCAACTCAAGTGAAATAACAACTTAAATACAAGTAACTCAAAGGACGTTGGAATAACCATCCTTTAAGGTCCGTTAAACTATCTACTACGTAATAATATACGCTAAATAGATAATGTCTATCAGTAATATAAAGTACCAAAATAGTGTTAAGGCGTTACCATTATCCCTCTTAACACATTTTATCTAAGCGTTATACTCTATACAGCACTGTAAACTCCACCGTAAACTAGTGGGCTATCAGGGAGTACTCCATCGGTATAACACAAAACAAATTCGTAGTAGTCGCAAATATAGGGATACAAGTATGACAAGGCACATGAGGCTATACCCAAGGTAGTGAAACTACCGTTTGCCTAATCCGGACTGGTGAAAACGCATCGCCGCAACGATCGCAACACCGCGAAACAACACTTCCAAAATTCCGAGGGTGCACCAATCAATAACAAGTAATGAGTAGTCTACGAAAAAGTGTGTTCGCTCGAGGTAGCTAACCCCACTTGGCCCGGCACGGCTCCTGTTTTAGTCATTTCCAATTTGACACAAGTGTCAAGGCTATCCATTATCGTTCTCTTTCTTCAGTCATCACGTACATCATTCCAACCACTTCGTTCTGCATCACACTCCGCGTATAGTTATTAAAGTGGTTTTCGGTTTAGACAGAGAGTATGTCCATAAACGATTCCGGTCTCTTTAATAACTTTCGTAATTATTACGCCGATTGGTCATTTAATATATTTCAAACCAAATCAATTTCAATTTCAATTATAATTTGTAAACCAACATTTCATTTGTCTTTCTAAATTAATTTCCATAATTTACGATCAAACTTTCAAATTACCATTTCAAAATCTTATAAGTT
This sequence comes from Allium cepa, assembly GCA_030765085.1. Taxonomy (NCBI): domain Eukaryota; kingdom Viridiplantae; phylum Streptophyta; class Magnoliopsida; order Asparagales; family Amaryllidaceae; genus Allium; species Allium cepa. The sequence continues at coordinate 1,055,516,902 of CM060932.1, forward strand.
AATTTCAATTTTTATTTAAACAATTCAAATATTGATTCAAGTTCGTATATAAGTTTATTCCATAATCATTTAAATCAATTTAGTATAACATTCAAATCAATTTAAATTCATTTATCGATTTTATTCAATATTCGTTAAGTTTATTCATCATTCAAACAGTTTCTATTTAATTTCCAATTCATTAAATCAATTTCTTAAGTTCAACTCCATTATATCAAAACTTACAAATTGAATTTAAATTAGATTCATCAAATTAATTCTTTACAATAAAGTCTTACATTAATTCCAATAAATCAAATTTTATTTCTTGTTAAAGAAAATTCAATTGCACTTATTCATTCACTAGTTACGAATTTCAAAACTCAATTAATAAAGAAATTTAATTTCACTTATTAAAGAATTCAATTTTATTTGATTATTAAATAATTCAATCCTATTTAATTATTAAATAATTTCAAAACTAAATTAATAATTTTAAAATTTGATTATTAAATAATTCCAAAACCTAATTATATAATTCCAATCTTAATTATTAAATACTTCCAAACTTAATTATAAAATAATTAATTTTAAAACAATGTTCTTTTAAATATGTAAATATTTTGTTTCAGATTATTTAATATCAACATTTTCCTTTCATAACAATTCAAATTCCAACTTCATTTCAAAACCTTATTCTTTATTCAAATAAAATCATTATTTTATTTTTAAATTAAATTTTTTTGACCAATCGGTTTATTTATTTCTCTACCTGGGTCAAGTTCATTTGGGTATTTATCATTTCAACCCGATTCCATTTCAATTCAAAAATCAAAGCATAACAAAGGGAACTTGCAATGTGATAACTGGGATGGTGTCAAAGTAAATAAACAAGAAATAACAACCAATAACAATCCAATAATTAATTTAAATAATCCCGAAATAATCGTATTAATTTACATTTGTTGTTTCTGCAAATTAATATAATTATTTCTAGAATCTACACTATCACTTCATGTAGATTATTTCACTTGATATCATTATTCAATTTATACTACATCAATTTTATACAACATACAATCCATGGCTCAAGGTGTCGTTAACACTATTTCTACGTGTCAATTTATTTAACATTTAAAGGGGTCGTATTATACAAATTTAACTAATCAAATTCAACACATATATCAATTTAAATTATTAACTATCCTATATCAAATTCAATTGCATGTTATTTATCACTTCAAACATTAGCAATTTAACGTCTAAATCAACATTAAACAATCAATGTAACAACCCAAAGTTTTAACAAGTATTTTTCACTTTTAATCATAAATTTTTGGGGGTTTATTATATCAAAATCTAAATTTTGAATTGATTAAAAGAATTGCCCAAATTTCTAAATAAATAATGAGATCTCTGAAATTTTGACATGGTTAAGAATTAACTTTAACTGGAAATTTAGGTTTTTTGTTGAAGATGGTAAATAACTTAATTTCAAGCAAAATCATGTTTTAATTAAGAAATTAGATTTGAAAAAAATTTAGTGTATAAATAAACTGTTTAATCACGCGTTTAAAATGCGCGTTATTGATGGAACATTTTTAACGTATATTTACTACATAAGAGAATGCGTAAATTTAAAAGCGTTACTTTTATTATGAAACTGGGCGTGTGTTTGATTTAATTATTGCATCGGTTTTTCATGCGTCTAAATTTCTTACCTTGGATATAAATAATCAAATAAAATAAATCAGTAGACATGCATTTTTAAGTGGGAAAGGAATAAGTTTTCTTTCCGTTGACTCCACATATTTAATAAATAAAACCCATTGATTTTTCAATAACGTTCAAATCAAATATTCTTTTCCGTTTCTTTACTCTAAGAATCAACACTTTTCTTTGTTCAATTTTATAAAACGTTCTCCAATTTTTCATTTTTCTGTACCGTTAAAACAACAAAATTTTACCTTAGCTATAATGGATTATATACTTTTTAAAAATAAAAAATTTATACTGTTACTTATATACATTTTAGTAATAGATTTCTTGGTAAATGGTAAATGAACAAAAAAAAACCCAATGTAAACAAATCATATTTTTTAAGTAATAAATTTCAAATTTTATGTATAAATAAACTGTTTAATTACTCGTTTAAAAGGCGCGTTATTTGATGGAATAAATATCGTATATATAAGAAAATGTATAAAATTTAAATCCGTTATTTTTATTATATTTTGGACATAAGTAATTGCGTCTGTTGTACGCATTCTAAAGATATCCTCTTTAATATTTACACGTCGCTCAACATTATTCTTTTGGTCAAATTTTCCATTTCCGTTTTAAGTGCAAATTGATTGCTTGCCGTTTTATGTTCTCCTTAATTCACGAAATCTACACTGGTAATAAAATTTATTACTCACTGTAATTAATTGTTCCAAACTTTCCTTACCTCTCGTGTGAAATTGATAGGAAAAATATTCAATAGACTGATTCAAAATCAACGCAACAAGGTAATTGTAAAAAAAAATCTTGCCTTTAACTTCTCATCTAAATCAATGCATTTTCTTCCTTAAATTTTGCACGTACGAATGTTCACTAATAAAAGAAACTGCCCCTTGATTTACGCATGCCGTGATTTTCACCATCCCTTTTTGCTGTAACTATTTTAATTTAATATAAATCTTTGAATAAAGTAACGTTCAAATCTAATATTATTGTCGTTTTCTCTGATATCAATGCTAGTTTCTTCTCATTATTAAACACGTTCGCAGATTGTTCAAATTCCATTTCCATTCAAAGCAAAAATATAATTGCTTGCCGTTTCTTTCGCTTATTAATTCTTACCCACTGTAATTATTTGGTCCAATCATTCTTGTCGTTTCTTTTTATTTATCAACGCATTCTCTTCTTAATAATTTCAAACGAGAACAAATGCGTGCCACTCAAAAACAAATTTTATTATTTCTTACGTTTTTTAACTTATGCAGTTTGCATCTTTTAATCAAACACGTTCAAAATGGTTATTTCTTGCCTTTGACCTCTTCCACATAAATTTATGCATTTAATTCTCTTGCCATTCTAACAAATATTGCCTAAAATTTTCACATGCCTTGAATTGGCGTTTCTCATTTTATCTTTTTGCATGCGTTTTTTAAATTAATAAATCAACCAAATTTTCCTCTTCATAAAGCAAACATCACGCAGAATAATCTCCAGACAATTTTAAAAATGATTTCTTGCCATTTTTTTCCTTTATGTGATTTGCGCAACTTCTCTTATATAAATGAAACCCATGTTCACAATTCCATCACCACCTCAGTATTGTTACATCTTCATTTTCGCAAGCTATTGGTGAAATAGAACCCACACACTCTCTTTGGCATATATAAGACTCGTACGCAATTTATTTTCATCCCATTGTTGGCCTTCTCTTCTTCCTTGCGTGCGTGAGAATCAGTAGCATCAGGTAATGGCTACAACTTTATTTCCTTTTTTTTTCCATTGTTCTGTTCAAACAGCTCCACCGCATGACAAACGCATAACTTCCTTCCCCTCCTCTCCGATCTGGTCGTGCATTGCCGAGCATCTCTGATGCATTTTTAGCCTAGCACTTGAATATTTATTTTATCGCCACCTGTATATTTTTATCCTTCTATAAGACAAACATTTCTTTACCATGTAATTTAAAAGGTTTTTAAATTGTTTAAATTTGGTTAAGTTAAATTATATTCATTTTACATCTCATTTTTGAAATGAAATTTCAAAGTAAATTCAAAAGTAAATTGTTTTCAAATGTTTTTGTTAATAACGATTTAGTCATAATTAAGAAATGTTTTTATCTTAAAGTTAAATTAAGATTAATGATTTGAAATTAACTAAATTAATAAGGAAATTAAGGAATAATTAGTTAATTTAATTAATTAATGATTAGGGATTAATAAATAATTTGATTAAGGGTTAATCAATTTGAAATTAAAGATCATTAATTAGATAATTAAAGATTATTAATTTAGCAATAAGTTATAATCAAGGTTAATTAATCATATAATTAAGGATTAACTGCATACTTGTTTGAGTATAGCGCATTTCAGTTTGAAGAAAAAAATATATAATATAAAAGGCATACGTCACCTAAGGTTAGCCCAGCCTAAAAATTTTAAGATAATTCCACTGCTTTGTTTATGCGAGTGTTCAGGGAAGAAGTATTTCCAGACCGTACGCGTTTTTTTGTTTGTTGGTCATATGTGTTTTAAAATTTAGAAACGTTACGTGTGAGGATATATGATATATGTAAGAATAGTATAAAGTTGTTTTGATTTGGAGATTTTGATATTTTACTTGTTTCTTAACAGAGAATAATAATAATAATAATAATAATAATAATAATAATAAATACATATTGCACGCGTCACCTTTATGTATCGCTGCCGTGAATTGCATGTTGCCCACATAAGATTTGCCACCTTTTTATTAACACGTCATAATATTTTGTAAAAAAGGGTAAAAAAATAGAGTATAAATTTATTTTGTAAATTTTGTTTTGGAAAAAAAAGTAAATGGGCAGGCTGAGCTTTTGTTTTCATAGGTCAAGTCGTGCGATGGAGTGGTCGAGCAATTTGAGTCAATTTTTATTTTATTTTAGCTCGTTCCAATTTTGTTTTATTTAAAAATTTTCTTTGTCCGTAATTGGAATTCGCGTACTCAGTTTTATTTATTTATTTTGTTTCAAGATCGAAATCAGTTTGTCTCATCTTCCAATAATTGATCGTGCCTTCTGTACTCCTCTTTCGGGGTAGATATCATTGTTTGAATAAATTCTGCAGCTTCGAGAAGGTGAGTATTCTCACCTGACAACGTACTTATATATTTGTAAATTGATAACAAGTGTGATTGTAGAATAATTATTATTTCATTTATTTGACTGTGATACAAATTGATGATGTTAAAAATCCCGTTATTAAACCTACACATCATCAGTTCTATTATATACTGTTTAATTATGCTGTTGCACTATTTATTTATTTATTTTTTTTATTTTTTTATTGTTTAATCACACTGCAAGTTCCCTGTAGAATAGAAATCGTTACAGGCTGAAATGATAGGCCTGTACGATATTCATTTGTTCATTTATTTATTTAGTTTATTATTTAACTTGGGATTGCGGGTTCGAAATGATAGAACCTGGATTTATTTTTTAAATTACGGATTGAAATGATATATTATCTGTATCACTTGACCTAAGTTAGAAAATATTATACAGACCCATGGTTATATATATACATATATTTTCTAGAAATATTAAATATTTTGAAATTTAAGTGTTATAATACTTGCTTAAAAGTGGATTAAAATGATTATTGTAAGTATTGTGTTATTTTACAAGTTTAATATGTACATAAATAAATGTTAAGAATTTAAATATAAACTTATCTTGAAAATTTTGATTGTAAAATAAATGGGATTTAAGTTAAGAAAAAAAATACATAAGAATTTGGTATAACATGAAATAAAGTGAATTTATAAAGGTTATGTTTTCTATGAATTAATAGTTAAATTTGTGAATTATGGAAGTTAAAAATATAACTTGATTTTAATTGAAATTTAGTTTATTTTTTTTGTAACGGTAACTAAACTAAATTGTTAAGGAAATACATAGAAAATTTTACACTTGATAAGAAAGTATAAAGAAGTTGGATATATATTTTCAAATTTTACTTTATAAAGACCATCAAATATGGAATGAATTAAATGACTATATAAAGGTGAAAAGTTTATAAGTAAATTTGTTTAAATAAAGGTTTAAATTTTATTGAAATTATATTGAAGCAAAGTTTAATTTACTTAAATTGTTAAAAGGATATTTACGCATTTGTCCAAGTGCTGAACGATGATGCAATTAAACTAAGGCTAAACCTTTGGAATTTATATTGGCTTGAAAGAATAATAACTTCACCTTTAAACAGTTAAAATAAAGTATTTTGATTGAAGTATAAACTATTTTTAAAAGTTTATAACCACGGGTAATAATTATGTGGGTTGTTAAAGAGACCGGGATCGTATATGGGCATACTCTCTGTCAATACCGAAAACCACTTTGACAACCGTATACGCGGTGGAGATTCCAGAATGAAGTAGGATGGTGGTGACGTTTCCTTTGAGGTAAATACGTGGACCCGACTCCCGTGAGTTGGCAGAAGGTGGCTAAAACAGGAGCGATCGACGAATTAATGAGGTAACACCTCTGATCGGACGCACTTCTTCGTATGCCATTCTATTACTTTTGTGATTGTTTTGGTACGCACCTTTGATATGGGATTGTTGTTCGAGGTGGACGGTAGCTGCGTGCTACGCGTTACCGCCGGTCCGGAAGCGTAATTGGTATATCTACCCTGGCATTGCCTAGTTGTGCCGTGTCACCTACCATAGTGAGCCTTGTACGAGTTTGATTTGTGTCGTACCTATGGAGTATCTTCTCATAGTCTCCCGATCAGGAGATATGCAGGTACTATATAGACTACTGACACTATTTATGCGTTAAGGTGGAAAATGTAAAGCCTTAACGCTATTTTAAAGTAAGTTTATTTTACAAATAGACACTATTATAATAGCGAAGTATTACTACATAGTAAATAGTTTAACGGATCCTTAGAGGATGGGCGGTCCCAAGCATCCCTTAAGTTACTTGTATTTTAATACAGTTCACTTGAATTAGCTTACACTATATAAGTATGTATGTCCTGACTCGAGTGTTTATGTTTTATTTTACGCTCGGGTCAGCCTGAGTTGCAGTTCAGTCATCATCCCGAAGCTAGGACTTTTGTAGATCACTTTTCAAGCTGCTGACAAATTTTCCTTTCAATTCCTTATCTTGATTTATGTAATCAAGACTATTGAATATTGAGATTTACTATTGTTGTTTCAAACTATATTTGGGTTTAAAGAGTATGTAAATTATATTGTTTTGAGACTTTTAATAGTGGCTTCATGAACCACTAACTTAATTTTAAATTCCGCTGCGAGTATTCTGATTTCTATGTCTGTGATTCTGTGATTATTTATTTACTGTATATTTTGAGACTTGCGAATTTTATTTACAACGTGGTATTTTGAACAATTCAAGTTCAACATGTGCGGATGCGAATGGTCGAAAATATCGGGTCGTTACAATTTGGTATCAGTGCTTTGGCTCTAGGCAAAACTTAGAATGTATGGTAAATTTGATTTAAAGAATCACTTTCATTCGAGCTTGAATCTCTTCCTTTTCGAATTTTGGAATGTTCCCTGTGGTTCCAAAGTTCATTTGTGTCCCTCACTATTCATCTTCTTTCGATTCTGGAGTATCCCATAACTCCACTTCGGATGATCTTTATAGTGAATTGGCGGTCTCGCCAATATTCTAATAAAGGGTTGAAACTCCTTTACAATTAGCACAGATTCACCAGAGATTTATATTTATCCTCGGTTTAGATGCTAGTATCTTTGGTTATTCCGAACTCTAACTCTTCAGATCGAATGTAGATTTACCCTAGAAAATCCACATCGATCTTACTCTTTAAGTCACGGTTGACCAGATTAAGGTTGCCCGCGATTTATATAAACTTATCCGGTTCCTTATTCTGTTATTTAATCATCGGATCTTCTGTTCCAACTTACCTTTAAATTAAAATTCTCTTTGATTTGAGTCCATCAAATTTGAACCTTTATCCTTATTTTGAAAAATTTATTCCTATATTTGGGAAAAAAATCTAATATTATATATATAAGTATAAATTTTCAAAATTTTTATAATTAATTTAACTAGTTGTCAAAGATAATAGTCTTTGATTTTACTTATGGTTTTGTAAACCAAGGGTTTTGTCTCATATAAATAATTGAATATAAACAATGGTTATAAATTAATTTGGAAACAGAAATGAATTTAAAACAAGAACTTGAGAATTCAATTTCCGATGGTTTCAAACCTTATGTTTAAAGTTTTAAAAGGATATATTATTTAAATTATTTTCGAATAGAAATTTGTTTCCAAATTTTTAAAAAAAAAATCAGTGCTCTTCTCTTTGTCGCTGGGAAATAATTTCGGTGATGACTGCAACATCGTCGACATTCATTTTCGAGCTTCGAAGTGAAGAGACCATTCTGTAGTCTGGCTACAGTGTTACTGTGACGCCCCACCTCTATACCCACGCTAGCCAAGAACACTACGGTGTAGTGCTGTCAACTAGCATGGAGAATAAGGTTGTTGAGGAGCGACCATCCATGTGATTGCTTATCACACGGTGGCTATATATAACCTTCGGAAACAAACATAGAAATAAGCATAACACAAATCAGTCACAGACATCCATATCACAAAGGCGGAAGAAGATATGAATATATAACCAACACATGAAAGTGTACATCAGAATAGTGGTCAAAAAGATCCACAATAATACAAAAGAATAGCAACACGTGCTATACAAAAGAATACAAATAAGAGTCTATATCTCAAGTGTATACAACAAAAACTGCTAATCTAAATAGTTAGCCAAAAGTCGGAGTAGAAAATCCTGGGAAGAAGTCAAGCAGAAGCACCTGTAACATCTCGGTCTGACCCGAGTATTATTTAAGAAAATAATAAACGGATCAGTCTAGCTATAAATATCATATGACTTGGTATAAAATAAAAGATATGGCATAAACATAAAATATGCATACTGACATACTACTATAAGTATGCAAATGATGATCAACAGAAGATCAATCAATAAGAGATAAATCGATATCACAAGAATCTTCTCAAAGATCCAAAGAGGGCATCATACCCTAAACTTGTACTCATAACAAGTTAATGACATAAATTCTAGAAATCAACACAAGAAATCCAGAAATCATAGAAAAAGGAAAGAGGCCTATCACATGACGGTCCGAAGACCATGGGGAGCTACCCCATATGGGTGAGTCGGAATCACCCAGATGAGGTCTAGGCTAACCAAAAAGAAAAAAGGTATGTGTGAGTGGAATCACACAAATGGTGTCTAGCCTAACCTCGCAACAAAAAGGTATGTGTGAGTGGAATCACACAGATGGTGTCTAGACTAATCTTGCGGACAAAGAGATACGTGTGAGTCAGAATCACACCCATGAGGTCTAGTCTAACCTTGCAAACAAAGAGACATCGCACAATTGCTAGTATAAATCATAAAATGATCGTCATGATCAACGAGAAGTGTCAATTACACTAAGCTAGTAAATATAAAAGTTTATCTTCGTGTCCCATAACCACTTGCTTAACTTAAATATTTACGAACAAACTGTAAATCTTCACTAGAAAATTGTCACAAGAGGTTCAATCGAACAAGTCCAAGAATTAACCGACGAAGTGAACGCAAGAGTTTCATACCATTTGTTTTACTAAGCCGTTTAATTAGATTTCTCATCTGAGTGAGGTAAAGGTTTGTATATACTAGTAGATTGGAAAACGGTTTAAGAAAAGAGCTTTGTTATTGAAAATAGAGTTGAAATCATTTTGTTGAAAGAGTTTTGATATTTACTACTAGTATTGAAACCTTCATATTTCTAAAGTTTTTATCCCGCCTTCATAGCAAGGCCGTGATACCATAAAATCGACTGAGAAGCCAAAGATAGTTTGTCTCGAAGAATGGTCAACTCAGCATCTCAACAAAGCAAGTTCTGTTGAATGTTTTTCAGATAAGATTACCTACGGAGGGGGGGTCCAAGGGGGGTGCGAGGGCAACACCCCTACTACGGGGTTCGACCTGCCCCGTCAGGTCGTGGGGGTCCAGGGGGCAGCGCCCCCGGTGGGGTGCGGGGCAGCGCCCCGTCCAAAACGGTACGACCTAGTGAAGACCTAAGGGAGGATAGGATCGAGCGACCTATTGGTTGCGATCTAGGGGTGTTCGCGAGTTAGCATAAACGAGCGACCTAACAGAGGCGAGTGACTTAAGGGACTCGCGACCTAACAAAAGCACAGGCCAAGCGACCTAACATTTTAAGGCCGAACGACCTAATTAAACTTGCGACCTAACAGGGTACATGACCTAAAGGTATAAAGGTCATGCGACCTAACGGTATTAAGGTCTAACGACCTAAGGGAAATAGGGTCACGCGACCTAGAGGGTTAAAGGTCCAACGACCTATAGTAAATAAGGTACAACGACCTAAGGGTCCACGCGACCTAGTGGAACAGGCGACCTAAAGGGGTTATGCGACCTAACTCAGTCGAGCGACCTATTTAAAGGCCGACCTAAATCGAACTAGACCGATCATTTCAAGGCCAAACGGCCTACGACCTACGACCTAGTGCCGAGCGACCTACGACCTACGACCTAGTGCCGAACGACCTACGACCTACGACTTATGGGCGAACGAAATATGCAGGCCGAGACTTTTCCATGCGAACGACCTAGCATAGGCAGAACGACCTAACTGCAGTTTTTCGCCTAAAACATCAAAAATTGGGGTTTTTCACCAATCCAATCCAAACCAAATGCAAATGTACATGCTAAAGTGATGGGGAATCATTCCCAACAGTCCAATATAGTTATAGACTAGAATTGTGAGATAAAAATCTCACCTTTGCACAAATTCAATGAAGAAGAAGCTTGAAGTCAATAGAGAAGCAACTACAAGCTTGAATCCAATGTCTTTACTTTGATTTTGGAGTTGGATGTTGAATTTGCTAATGAACTTGGGCTTGGAATTTTAATTTCCCTTTCCACTCACCATTAATGCTAAAACTAGAGTTAGGTAGGAATTTATGAAGAGATGAGGAGAAGGGGTTGGAACTTAGGTTTAATAGGCTAAACCAACCCAAAGTCCAAAGCGGGAAAAGTTAGTGAAATTCCACTAACCCCAAACATATCAAAGTTTATACTTAAAAAGATTGTAAACGGCATTTCGAACTCAATGGAAGTGGTCTCGGGTCCTAATTTGACCGTTTGCAAAAAGTAGCTTTTCGGACCAATATCAGATTAACGATAAAATATTTAAATATAAAATCGATAAATATGCGGGTTGTTACAGTTATCTTGAGAATTTATTTGATTTAAATCTCTAAAATATGACTTGATTTATAATATATAGATATATGATTTAAATTTGATTTGACATATTATGTACATATATTTATTTATCTCTAAATGGTTTGAAGGGAATCAAAAATTTAATTCTTAAATTTTATCTTGAGGGATAATTTCAATTATAAAAAGAAAATCAAATTTTTGAATAAATGATTCCAACTTGAGATAATTGAATATGAAAGTTTTATTTGTATAATACTAAATTGCATTTCAATATAACTTACCTTGATTTTCAGAAGTTAACAATGTAATTAGATAATATACAATATAAAAGGATTTTATAAATAAAATTTGAGTGGTTATAATAAATGTTATACACTTAAATTCTGGTTATAAAAAGATTAACAGAGGTAAATAGAATAATAAGAGGTAATGGAATAATTTACAATATAAAATGATGTTAAAGGAACTAAGAATAAATTTAAGCAGTTGTAATAAGTGTAAACATATTTAACATAGATGATAAAAATATATTAAGAGAAATAAATTTAGTTATATAAAAAAAAGAGATATTAATTTATTGAACACATTTTCGAGTATAACAAACGATTTTCAAACTTATGATTTTAGAAATTTTTATTTTAAGATAATTAGAAGAAGAAGTAATGAAATTTGAAATAGTAAAATTTAACTTGAGTGAAATTAAATAGATGAAATCAATTATTAATTAAAAATTGAATTTGTATGGTTTAGATTAATGATTCTAATTTAAGTTTCAATTTAGTTTTCTTTCAGGTTGTTTCTATTCCCCTACCTTCTTCCTTTTCGAGGACGAAAAGCTCTGAGTGGGGGAGAGTGTAAAAGCCCGAAATTTTAACAAGTATTTTTCACTTTTAATTATAAAACTTTAGGGGTTTATTATATCAAAATCTAAATTTTGAATTGATTAAAAGAATTGCCCAAATTTTTAAATAAATAATGAGATCTCTGAAATTTTGACGTGGTTAAGAATTAACTTTAACTGAAAATTTGGGTTTTTTGTTGAAGATGGTAAATAACTTAATTTCTAGCAAAATCATGTTTTAATTAAGAAATAAGATTTGAAAAAAATTTAGTGCATAAACAAACTATTTAATTACGCGTTTAAAATGCGCGTTATTGATGGAACATTTTAACGTATATTTAGTACATAAGAGAACGCGTAAATTTAAAAGCGTTACTTTTATTATGAAACTGGACGTGTGTTTGATTTAATCATTGCGTCGGTTTTTCTTGCGTCTAAATTTCTTACCTTGGATATAAATAATCAAATAAAATAAATCAGTAGACGTGCATTTTTAAGTGGGAAAGGAATAAGTTTTCTTTCCACTGACTCCACATATTTAATAAATAAAACCCATTGATTTTTCAATAACGTTTAAATCAAATATTCTTTTCCGTTTATTTACTCTAAGAATCAACACTTTTCTTTGTGCAATTTTATAAAACGTTCGCCAATTTTTCATTTTTCTGTATCGTTAAAACAACACAATAATTTTACCTTAGCTATAATGGATTATATACTTTTTAAAAATAAATAATTTATACTGTTACTTATATACATTTTAGTAATAGATTTCTTGGTAAATGGTAAATGAACGAAAAAAAAACCCAATGTAAACAAATCATATTTTTTAAGTAATAAATTTCAAAATTTATATAAAAATAAACTGTTTAATTACGCGTTTAAAAGACGCGTTATTTGATGGAATAAATAACGTATATATAAGAAAACGTATAAAATTTAAATCCGTTATTTTTGTTTTATTTTGGGCATAAGTAATTGCGTCTGTTGTACGCATTCTAAAGATATCCTCTTTAATATTTACACGTCGCTCAACATTATTCTTTTGGTCAAATTTTCCATTTCCGTTTTAAGTGCAAATTGATTGCTTGCTGTTTTATGTTCTCCTTAATTCATGAAATCTACACTGGTAATAAAATTTATTACTCACTGTAATTAATTGTTCCAAACTTTCCTTACATCTCGTGTGAAATTGATAGGAAAAATATTCAATAGACTGATTCAAAATCAACGCAACAAGGTAATTGTAAAAAAAAAATCTTGCCTTTAACTACTCATCTAAATCAATGCATTTTCTTCCTTAAATTATGACGTACGAATGTTCACCAATAAAAGAAAATTCCTCTTGATTTACGCATGTCGTGATTTTCACCATCCCTTTTTGCTGCAACTATTTTAATTTAATATAAAATCTTTGGATAAAGTAACGTTCAAATCTAATATTATTGTCGTTTCCTCCGATATCAATGCTAGTTTCTTCTCATTATTAAACACGTTCGCAAATTGTTCAAATTTCATTTCCATTCAAAGAAAAAATATAATTGCTTGCCGTTTTTTTCGCTTATTAATTCTTACCCACTGCAATTATTTGGTCCAATCATTCTTGTTGTTTCTTTTTATTTATCAACGCATTCTCTTCTTAATAATTTCAAACGAGAACAAATGCGTGCCACTCAAAACAAATTTTATTATTTCTTGCATTTTTTAACCTATGCAGTTTGCATATTTTAATCAAACACGTTCAAAATGGTTATTTCTTGCCTTTGAGCTCTCCCACATAAATCTATGCATTTAATTCTCTTGCCATTCTAACAAATATTGCCTAAAATTTTCGCATGCTTTGAATTGGCGTTTCTCATTTTATCTTTTTGCATGCGTTTTTCAAATTAATAAATCAACCAAATTTACCTCTTCATAAAGCAAACATCACGCAGAATAATCTTCAGACAATTTTAAAAATGATTTCTTGCCATTTTTTTCCTTTACGTGATTTGCGCAACTTCTCTTATATAAATGAAACCCATGTTCACAATTCCATCACCACCTCAGTATTGTTACATCTTCATTTTCGCAAGCTATTGGTGAAATAGAACCCACATACTCTCTTTGGCATATATAAGACTCGTACGCAATTTATTTTCATCCCACTGTTGGCCTTCTCTTCTTTCTTGCGTGCGTGAGAATCAGTAGCATCAGGTAATGGCTACAACTTTATTTCCTTCTTTTGTTTTTATTTTCATTTTTCTGTTCAAACTACTCCACCGCATGACAAACGCTTAACTTCCTTCCCCTCCTCTCCGATTTGGTCGTGCATTGTCGAGCATCTCTGATGCAGTTTTAGCCTAGCACTTGAATATTTATTTTATCGCCACCTGTATATTTTTATCCTTCTATAAGACAAACATTTCTTTACCATGTAATTTAAAAGGGTTTTTAAATTGTTTAATTTTGTTAAGTTAAATTGTATTCATTCTACATCTCATCTTTGAAATGAAATTTTAAAGTAAATTCAAAAGTAAATTGTTTTCAAATGTTTTTGTTAATAATGATTTAGTCATAATTAAGAAATGTTTTTATCTTAAAGTTAAATTAAGATTTAATGATTAGAAATTAATTAAATTAATGAGGAAATTAAGGAATAATTAGTTAATTTAATTAATTAATGATTAGGGATTAATAAATAATTTGATTAAGGGTTAATCAATTTGAAATTAAAGATCATTAATTAGATAATTAAAGATTATTAATTAATAATTAAAGATTTATTAATTTAGCAATAAGTTATAATTAAGGTTAATTAATCATGTAATTAAGGATTAACTGCATACTTTTTTGAGTATAGCGTACTTCAGTTTGAAAAAAAAAATATAAGGCATACGCCACCTAAGGTTAGCCCAGCCTAAAATTTTTAAGATGATTCCACTACATTGTTTACGCGAGTGTTCGGGGAAGAAGTATCCATACCGTACGCGTTTTTTTTGTTTGTTGGTCATATGTGTTCTAAAATTTAGAAACATTACGTATGAGGATATATGATATATGTAAGAAAAATATAAAGTTGTTTTGATTTGGAGATTTTGATATTTTACTTGTTTCCTAACAGAGAAAAATAATAATAATAATAATAATACAAAAAAAAAAATATTGCACGCGTCACCTTTATGTATCGCTGCCGTGAATTGCATGTTGCCCACATAAGATTTGCCACCTTTTTATTAACACGTCATAATATTTTGTAAAAAAGGGTAAAAAAATAGAGTATAAATTTATTTTGTAAATTTTGTTTTGGAAAAAAAAATGGGCAGGCTGAGCTTTTGTTTTAATAGGTCAAGTCGTGCGGTGGAGTGGTCGAGCAATTTGAGTCAATTTTCATTTTATTTTAGCTCGTTCCAATTTTGTATTATTTAAAAATTTGCTTTGTCCATAATTGGAATTCGCGTACTCAATTTTATTTATTTATTTATTTTGTTTTAAGACCGAAATCAGTTTGTCTCAAATTCCAATAATTGATCGTGCCTTCTGTACTCTTCTTTCAGGGTAGATATCGTTGTTTGAATAAATTCTGCTGCTTCGAGAAGGTGAGTATTCTCACCTGACAACGTACTTATATATCTGTAAATTGATAACAAGTGTGATTGTAGAATAATTATTATTTCATTTATTTGACTGTGATACAAATTGATGATGTTAAAAATCTCGTTATTAAACCTACACATCATCAGTTCTATTATATACTGTTTAATTATGTTGTTACACTATTTTTTTTTTTTTACTGTTTAATCACACTGCAAGTTTCCTGTAGTATAGAAATCGTTACAGGCTGAAATGATAGGCCTGTACGATATTTATTTATTTATTTAGTTTATTATTCAACTTGGGATTGTGGGTTCGAAATGATAGAACCCGGATTTATTTTTTAAATTACGGATTGAAATGATATATTATCCGTATCACTTGACCTAAGTTAGAAAATATTATACAGACCCGTGGTTATATATATATATATTCCGGAAATATTAAATATTTTGAAATTTAAGTGTTATAATACTTGCTTAAAAGTGGATTAAAATGATTATTGTAAGTATTGTGATATTTTACAAGTTTAATATATAAATAAATAAATGCTAAGAATTTAAATATAAACTTATCTTGAAAATTTTGATTGTAAAATAAACGGGATTTAAGTTAAGAAAAAAAATGTACATAAGAATTTGGTATAACATGAAATAAAGCGAATTTATAAAGGTTAAGTTTTCTATGAATTAATAGTTAAATTTGTGAATTAAGGAAGTTAAAAATATAACTTGATTTTAATTGAAATTTAGTTTATTTTTCTTTGAAACTGTAAATAAACTAAATTGTTAAGGAAATACATAGAAAACTTTACACTTGATAAGAAAGTATAAAGAAGTTGGATATATATTTTCAAATTTTACTTTATAAAGACCATCAAATATGGAATGAATTAAATGACTATATAAAGGTGGAAAGTTTATAAGTAAATTTGTTTAAATAAAGGTTTAAATTTTATTGAAATTATATTGAAGCCTAAATTTTAATTTACTTAAATTATTAAAAGGATATTTACGCATGTATCCAAGTGCTGAACGATGATGCAATTAAACTAAGGCTAAACCTTTGGAATTTATATTGGCTTTGTAACGTCCTGCCTTTTCGCACGCTTTAAATCGACACACGTGCCAATTCAAACCATATGGAAGGGCGGATTGTTATGGGGTAAATAAGAAAAATAGGAAAGAAATAAAACAAAACAGAATCTCACAGCGGAAGGATAAAATATAATAATAAATATACAGTTCATAAAATCTTTTTACAAAACATTTGATTCTTTTTTATACAATAAATATCAGAGTTCACATACCAATAAATATCAATGCAGCGGAACAATGTGAGTGTAGTGCATTAGTATAAATAATAATAATATAAATCTTCGTCTTCGTCCTCTAGAGCTAAATCTTCAAATTCTGAAACGCTCGGACTGACCCGAGCGAATTTGAAAAGACAAAAACACTCGAGTCAGAACTAAAAGATCTTATGTGAGTTAAATTAACAGAAATAAATATGAGTGCAATAACTCAAGAGATGCTCGGGATTTACATCTCCTAAGGATCCGTTAAACTATTTATTATGTAGTATATTGCGCTATTATAATAGTGTCTATTTATAAAATAAACTTACCTTTTTCTTAGCATTAAGGGGTTACCCATATAGCCCTTAACACGTAATAGTCACAATAGTGCATCCAATATCATAGTCCCTCCTGATCAGGAAGCCACCAGAGGATACCACACGGGCTACGGGAGAAAACCAAACTCGTACAAGGCACGATAGGGTAGGTGACACGGCAAAACTAGGCAATGCCAGAGTAGATATACCAATTACGCTTCCGAGTCGGTGATAACGCGTAGCACGCAGCTACCACCCACCTCGAGCCACACCCCCAAATAAAAATAAAAAATGGCTACCGAATCAATCCAAAAGTCAAAGTATAATGTCGAAGGGATGTGTCCGATCAAAGGTGCTACCTTATTAACCCGTCAATCGCTCCAATTTTAGCCACCTTATGCCAACTCACGGGAGTTGGGTCCACGTATTTACCTTACATGAAACGCCGCCACCATCCTACTTCATTCTGGAATCTCCACCGCGTACACGGTTGTTAAAGTGGTTTTCGGAGTTGGCAGAGAGTATGACAACTTCCGATCCTGGTCTCTTCAACAACCAAACGTTATTATAACACCGCGGTCATTTAAAATAATTATACTTTTAAAGCCAGAATGTAATATCCATTTCAAAATCATATAAATATGATATCCTTTTTATTTCAAAACAAACTCATTTTGATATTATTTTTATAAAACCCAAATCAATAATATCATTTTTATTTCAAATATTTTCTTTTCCAAAATCATACAGCTTTAAAATTTATAATATCTGGAAAACCAAACATTTAAAATACAACTTTCAAAACATAATACTTTGAAATTTATAGCTTTAAAACCATAACTTATAAAACTTAAATGGTTTGGATATTCTACAGTATATAAAGAAATAGTTGAATTTTAAATTACTTTATAGAGTAAATAATTTCCACGCCTTTACAATTTTATTCACTTTAAATTAAGTCTAAACCCATAAATTTTAAACTCACTTCAAAGTTCCAAACCATTTCAAATTTTACATATTTCAAACTTTAAGTATTATGCTTCCAAAATTTAAGATAGGAAGTTATTATTCAACAATTTAATGTTCTATTATTTAGTTTGAAATATCGCATACTAAATCCATAATCATTTAAATAAACTCAAATTACCTATAACTAAAAATTTCCTTTAATTCATTTATAATAGAAATATTCATTTAATTTACCTTGAATAAAATTCAATTATAAATATCATACCTTTTTTAAAATTTCAAGTTAATAAATTTTACATCAACTTATGAAGTTAACTTCTTAATTAAGCTCAATTCCAAATAAACTTTCCAATTTAACTCCCAATCTTAATTAATTTAAATCCTTTAAAATTATATGTAATTTCAATGTCTTATCATGTATTTAGCCATATAATATAAAATAATCAAACTCTGTCATTCAACTTATTTATTTTGTTTAACAAATCCATGCATAGCTTATCTTCAATACTTTAACTATAGATGTATATATAAAATAAGATTTTATATAATATCAAAATCTATATTTATTAACCGTATCCTATCCAAACCATAGAAAAATCATTTCAAAAATAATTTTTATATATATACCGCGGTGCCTCTATATAATTTTCTATCCTATAGTCAAGTGATACGGATATTTATCATTTCAATCCGCAATTTAAAAATAAAAAAAATGCGGTTGTATATCATTTCAAACCGCAATCCCGAATGAATGAAATACATGATAACTTGTAGATTTTAAAATATAGTACACATCATCCATTCACCAAACATCAATCATCAATCATTAATTATAATCATCATCCAATTTAAACAAACATCAACATATAACAAGTGATAAATAACTGGTATCAATTTCAGTTTATACTCAAATAAATTTAATAACTGTTAATTGGCAGTTTATATGCAAAATAAATATAATTTAACTGGCAGTTAATATGCAATAATGAATTAAATAACGCGTAAATTAAATGAATGCAATTTAACTGAGAAATTGATGAAATATATAACAAACAGCTATAAATAAAATTTTAAACACATCAAAAATCAATTTAACAAACATAATAAATTTTAGAAATTGTGAGTGGGTTAAAACACTCACCTTTATACGAATCTGAAAATAATACTTCAAATCAATAGCTTCGCTCTACGTTTCCTTAGTCTTCTTCTTGATTGCTAGCATTGTTCCGTAATTTTTCTTTTATTTTGATTTACTTTAATTTCCCTCCTTATTATATTAATATATATATGTATTTATATATGTATTTTTAAAATGTTTGGAAAAGATTTTGAAAAAGAAGAATTTGAAAAAGAAAAGGATTGAAATAAGAAGAACTGAAAATTGTAGAGAAAATCAAGATTTGAAAAGAAAGAAGAAAGTTGAAATAGAATAAAACTTGAGAAGAAGAATATTTGAAGAGGAAGGAAAAATTAAAATGAGATATAATAAGGAGATTTGAAAAAAGAAGAAGAAGAAGAAGAAGAAGATTTGAATGGAGCCTAGGGTTTCATTTGCATCATATCGTATTTATAAGGTTAGAGTTAGGTTTAGGGACAAAGAGATTTGAAAAGAGAGGCTGCTATTAATTAGAAATAAAGTAAATGTGAACAAACTTGGTATTGAAATATAGTAAATATGAACAGCCCTTTTTTTTTTAAAGCAGCAGGTATTAAAAAGAGGTAATTATTAATTAGAAAGGGAATGAATGTGGAGGGACAAAAATAAATGTCACATTTTATTAGTTTGATTCTAAATTAATTAAGTGCTCGATAAAGAAAAGTTTGAATACATCTCATATATTCATACTTTAACTGTGTGTCAAAATTGCTAAACATATATCAAGTATGATTAATTGGTGACCATATTTAGGAATAAACAAGAATAAATGTAGATGAAATCACAAAAGGATCTAATAGGGAAGGAGATAAAAGGTGATGACATTGATTAATTCCACTTTCCCACTTTAGCCAATTTTATTAATACGACATTTAATTATCTTGCAAGTTGTATTATGACAAAAAAAAAACATAAACGACAAACAATAAATTAATATGTATATAATATTACCTCACTTTTAAATTGTTTGATAATAAAATAATAATTAAATCATGCTTTAGCAATTTGAAATTAATACATTAAATGTTTATATGTATACACATGCGCGCACACACACACATACATGTGTGTATAAAGATTAAACCAAAGCTTATTAATTAATTCAAAGCATACTTCCATACCACATTAAATTGTCTAATGCATTTGTAAACTTATGTTTACTTAAAGTCAAAAATAAATATGTACATATAAATTAAACCCTTTTATCTTAATGAAATTTATTTATTTTTTTAACAAAACAAAAGTGGAACACGACAAATTAAGCAATATAGTAACCAACCTTTAAGATCCTTAAATAAGGACATTTGAGATAATAATTTAGGTAACAAATTTAAATATTGTTGTAATCAAAATCAAAGCTTAGATTTATCATCGAAAAATTGTTAAGCATATATAAACTTCAATTATAGTTTATTAGATTAAGAACAAATAATTTATTCAACAAAGTATTCAAATAATAAATAAATGTTGATCCCGTTCTTATTACTAAAACAATCATTATCCCATAAACATATTTACATTTGGTTATTTTTCATTACATTGATACTTCTATATACATCTTAGATTTGTATCAACGGTTATATTTAAAAATGTGAATCTTGTCAATTACACATATTAATTAAGGTTTTAAACTCAATTAACAAAGTTTCCTAAGTCCAACCCTTTTTTACCAAATTTGACAACCCCTAACCATTTGTACTACATTCCTTATTAATGTAATATTTATTAGATTTTATTTCAAATTAACGTACAACTTAATTTCCCTTAATTGAGATCTGATTCCCAAATTTATATTTAACATACTAAATGAATAAATAACCTAAATAAATGGTCACCTACTTACTTTCTTTCATTTATAAGTTTACTACTTACCCACCCAGGTATAAATCCTATATATAACACTAATTAATTTCCATTAACACTGCATTATCCAATTATCATAAATTTGTTCAATATATACTCTTGTTTACTTATAAATAAATTTATGTTTTCTATCAATTCTCATTCACTCTTCCGTTACTAAATTAAAAATCATTAAGTAACATTTAGCATCAACACAACCATTATAATTACTTAACTTTTAAATGAACTTTATTTCCAATAAATTCATTACCCACTTAATTAGGTAATTTATAATACTTGTTAACATACTCTTAAATTTACACTTAGGTTTATGTTAAATTCAATTTATTTTATTTCATAAATTGATTAAATATTTACATCCACTTATTACAAATAACTTCCATTTGATGTAAAACCTAGTATACATTTACATGAATCCAATTTCATTCCATCCATTAATGGGTATTGCATTGAAATTAAATTTATTAGCTTATATCAACATTACTACCATTAATTTCAATAGTATTACCAAATTTATTCAATCCCCTAAATAAATAACATATATTAATTCATTAAATAAATTTACTATGTACATTTGTATTCTTATATTCAAATATTATCCTAGTATAACCATTTACATTACTTCAGTTATTCGTACTTTCATTTCAACTGTTCATACTTATCTTAAATTTCATGGTTTCATTCCATTTTCAACATTCGCTTCATATTATTCCATTTATTAAAATTGCTCATTTAAATTCTAACATTCACTTCATTATAAATTAAAAGATTTCCTTCTCTATCTAAACATAAATACAAAATCATATTAAATTCCAGTTTTAAATCTTCAAAAATTTCAGTCGTTACACTCTCCCCCACTCAAAACTTTTCGTCCCCAAAAAGGAAAAAAAAGGGAGAAGGAAGAATCAAATAAACAATACATCTTATTCAAAATATTAACTTTACACAAAATAATTTACAAAATTTATTACTTTATATAAAATATACCCATTTTATAATCATTATATCCTTTTATACTTAAATAAATAAAGTTTGGAAAAACATTTCAAAATAATTTCTAAGTCCAAAAATTTACGAAAAATTTCGGCAGAGTCTCCTTTGTACGAAGAGGCTCGGGAGAAAATAAAATATTAAATATAACAAAATATCACATATAATACCCAAAATAATATATCCCAACACGGGAAAATATATAAAATAGCGCTATAAACCATAATTCGAAACGTACCTATTTGTCGGGCAATTTACGCTTAATTGATGGAACCAAAAGCATTAGCAATTGCTTCCATAACCTGCATTTCACTTATAAAATCCAAGGGGTTAACAATTTATGTAAAGTGAAATATCTAAGTGGTTTCAATTACTAACAACAAATCAATACAACAACCATCATTTTCAACAAACAGCATACCCAACAAATTCAAAGCAACCATTAAACCAAACAAACAAATAGTTGTTCGGGTTCAAAACTTTTAAATTGTACGGAATGAAGAATAAACTACTAGCTCATCATTTACTCAACAGTCTTAGATAAAACTAAATAGATTATTCATTCTCTTAAACCCAATTTTTAAAGTATCTTACCCAAACAACCATAACCAAACAACAACCAATTTGAACAACAAATTTTGTTTATCCTTATTAATTTCATTCATACATTTGTTGTTAAATTT
Source organism: Allium cepa (assembly GCA_030765085.1). NCBI lineage: Eukaryota > Viridiplantae > Streptophyta > Magnoliopsida > Asparagales > Amaryllidaceae > Allium > Allium cepa. Next base: position 1,055,539,591 of record CM060932.1, read on the forward strand.
CTCTTTTTATTCATACCATATAAATTTTCCTTTTATAATTTACATTTATTTCTAACAAACTTTTAATTTCATTTACTCATTCAATGTTTGTTTCATTTAATTTCACTTATTACTTACAATTATTCATTCCCATTAACTCAGGTCATGCGAGTTCTTTTTATTTCATTATAATTATTCATTTATTGCATGCCCTCATTTATTTTCATTTGTTTATCAATAGTATTCATGTCCCATTTATTTCTTAGCATTTCCATTTACTTACTTAAGTTAATAATCATCTACTTGAACTACTTACCTTTAATTATATGCACGTATAGTAAAATTCCAATTATAACTTAAGTTTATAACATTAAATTCTCATTTAATAGCAAATTCATTGAATACTTCATTACCTACTTTTACTTGTACAATTTTCATTACATTTCTTATTAAACATTTCAACTTTTCATATTTGGTAAGTTATATATGTTAAAGAAAATGCAAATGAACTTATACAAGTTTTATCTCAATTCTTTTAATTCATTCATTGTTCAATAAATCTTTACCTTTTTCTTATAAGTTACAATTTTAACTTCCTTTTTATTTTCTTTATAACTTAGCATTAAATCTCTTACCTAAATTAGAGGTTTCAATTATTAATTACTTACTTTTCATTTCACTACACTAATTCGAAACAAATTAATTAATTAAGAATTTAATAGCGGGTTAAATTTTCAATTTATTTTAAAACAATAGATAAATATATTCTTACAACTTATATATCTCTAATTATATTTAAAACAATTCAAAATTTATATATATTCAAAAATGAATCTGCAGTAGAACTACCACAGTGGCCTTTCCCCTTCGAAACTCGAAAATGAAAGTCGATGACGCGGCCGCCATCACCGAAATTGTTTTCCAGCGACAGAGAGGAAAGTACAAAACCTATTTTCTCCAAAATCCTCTTTAAAACAATTTTTTTCAAATTATATCAAATATTTATATCAGAAAATACTTATAACAATATTATTATGTTCCAAAATTTATTCGAAAGAAATTTCAAAACCCCGGATCATAAGTTCTAAATTTCCACTTTTTATTTATTTTATTTTTCAATCTTTATTGCCTAACAACCAATCTATTGCAGCCAAATATAGATATATTTTGAAAAAAATTATTTTATATATAGAAAATATAATAGGCAAAATTATTTCATTCACCTATATGAAGCAAATATTATGTCGGTCTGTCCTATTAAGTGTTTAGAAATCCCTATTGATGTCACAGCGTCCCATGCACCAACCAAAATTTATAAATACAAAACGGAACAGATTAACACAATATAAAAACCTTTTTATAACACTAACAAATACGCTCTCTCATATATATACTCTCAGCAACTCCCATACGGTATTACTACCCTATTAATAAAGAGTCAAACCACACAAAGCTAAGGTTTATCGCTAAGCCAAAGCTCTGATACCAAGTGTAACGTCCCGCCTTTTGGCACACTTTAAATCGATACACGTGCCAATTCAAACCATACGGAATGGCGGATTGTTATGGGGTAAATAAGAAAATAGTAAAGAAATAAAACAAAACAGAATCTCACAGCGGAAGGATAAAATATAATAATAAATATATAGTTCGTAAAATCTATTTACAAAACATTTGATTCTTTTTTATACAATAAATATCAGAGTTCACATACCAATAAATATCAATGCAGCGGAACAATATGAGTTTAGTGCACTAGTATAAATAATAATAACATAAATCTTCGTCTTCGTCCTCCAAAGCTAAATCTTCAAATCCTAAAACGCTCGGACTGACCCGAGCGAATTTGAAAAGACAAAAACACTCGAGTCAGAACTAAAAGATCTTATGTGAGTTAAATTAACAGAAATAAATATGAGTGCAATAACTCAAGAGATGCTCAGGAATTACATCTCCTAAGGATCTGTTAAACTATTTACTATGTAGTATATTGCGCTATTATAATAGTGTCTATTTATAAAATAAACTTAATTTTTTCTTAGCATTAAGGGGTTACCCATATAGCCCTTAACATGTAATAGTCCCAGTAGTCCATCCAATATCATAGTCCCTTCTGATCGGGAAGCCACCAGAGGATACCACACGGGCTACGGGAGAAAACCAAACTCGTACAAGACGCGATAGGGTAGGTAACACGGCAAAACTAGGCAATGCCAGGGTAGATATACCAATTACGCTTTCGAGTCGGGGGTAACGCGTAGCGCACAGCTACCGCCCACCTCGAGCCACACCCCCAAATAAAAATCAAAAGTGGCTACCGAATCAATCCAAAAGTCAAGGTATAATATCGAAGGATGTGTCCGATCAAAGGTGCTACCATATTAACCCGTCAATCGCTCCTGTTTTAGCCACCTTATGCCAACTCACGGGAGTTGGGTCCACGTATTTACCTTACATGAAACGCCGCCGCCATCTTACTTCATTCTGGAATCTCCACCGCGTACACGGTTGTTAAAGTGGTTTCCGGAGTTGGCAGAGAGTATGACAACTTCAGATCCCGGTCTCTTCAACAACCAAACGTTATTATAACACCGCGGTCATTTAAAATAATTATACTTTTAAAACCAGAATGTAATATCCATTTCAAAACCATATAAATACGATATCCTTTTAATTTCAAAACAAACTCATTTTGATATTATTTTTATAAAACCCAAATTAATAATATCATTTTTATTTCAAATATTTTCTTTTCCAAAATCATACCGCTTTAACATTTATAATATCTGGAAAACCAAACATTTAAAATACAACTTTCAAAACATAATACTTTGAAATTTATAGCTTTAAAACCATAACTTCTAAAACTTAAATGGTTTGGATATTCTACAGTATATAAAGAAATAGTTGAATTTTAAATTACTTTATATAGTAAATAATTTCCACGCCTTTACAATTTTATTCACTTTAAATTAAGTCTAAACCCATAAATTTTAAACTCACTTCAAAGTTCCAAACCATTTCAAATTTTACATATTTCAAACTTTAAGTATTACGCTTCCAAAATTTAAGATAGGAAGTTATTATTCAACAATTTAATGTTCTATTATTTAGTTTGAAATATCGCATACTAAATCCATAATCATTTAAATAAACTAAAATTACCTATAACTAAAAATTTCCTTTAATTCATTTATAATAGAAATATTCATTTAATTCATCTTGAATAAAATTCAGTTATAAATATCATACCTTTTTTAAAATTTCAAGTTAATAAATTTTACATCAACTTATGAAGTTAACTTCTTAATTAAGCTCAATTCCAAATAAATTTTCCAATTTAATTCCCAATCTTAATTAATTTAAATCCTTTAAAATTATATGTAATTTCAATATCTTAACATGTACTTAACCATGTAATATAAAATAATCAAACTCCGTCATTCAACTTGTTTATTTTATTTAACAAATCCATACATAGCTTATCTTCAATACATTAACTATAGATGTATATATAAAATAAGATTTTATATAATATCAAAATCTATATTTATTAACCGTATCCTATCCAAACCATAGAAAAATCATTTCAAAAATAATTTTTATATATATACCGCGGTGCCTGTATATAATTTTCTATCCTATGGTCAAGTGGTACGGACATTTATCATTTCAATCCGCAATTTAAAAATAAAAAAATGCGGTTGTATATCATTTCAAACCGCAATCCCGAATGAATGAAATACATGATAACTTGCACATTTTAAAATATAGTACACATCATCCATTCACCAATCATCAATCATTAATTATAATCATCATCCAATTTAAACAAACATCAACATATAACAAGTGATAAATAACTGGTATCAATTTCAGTTTATACTCAAGTAAATTTAATAACTGTTAATTGGCAGTTTATATGCAAAATAAATATAATTTAACTGGCAGTTAATATGCAATAATGAATTAAATAACACGTAAATTAAATGAATGCAATTTAACTGAGAAATTGATGAAATATATAACAAACAGCTATAAATAAAATTTTAAAAACATCAAAAATCAATTTAACAAACATAATAAATTTTAGAAATCGTGAGTGGGTTAAAACACTCACCTTTATACGAATCTGAAAATAATACTTCAAATCAATAGCTTCGCTCTACGTTTCCTTAGTCTTCTTCTTGATTGCTAGCTTTGTTCCGTAATTTTTCTTTTATTTTGATTTACTTTAATTTCCCTCCTTATAATATTAATATATATATGTATCTATGTATGTATTTTTAAAAGGTTTGGAAAAGATTTTGAAAAAGAAGAATTTGAAAAAGAAAAGGATTGAAATAAGAAGAACTGAAAATTGTAGAGAAAATCAAGATTTGAAAAGAAAGAAGAAAGTTTGAAATAGGATAAAACTTGAGAAGAAGAATATTTGAAGATGAAGGAAAAATTAAAATGAGATACAATAAGGAGATTTGAAAAAAAGAAGAAGATGATGATTTGAATGGAGGCTAGGATTTCATTTGCATCATATCGTATTTATAAGGTTAGAGTTAGGTTTAGGGACAAAGAGATTTGAAAATTAATTAGAAATAAAGTAAATATGAACAAACTTGGTATTGAAATATAGTAAATATGAACAGCCCTTTTTTTTAAAGTAGCAGGTATTAAAAAGAGGTAATTATTAATTAGAAAGGGAATGAATGTGGAGGGATAAAAATAAATGTAACATTTTATTAGTTTGATTCTAAATTAATTAAGTGCTCGATACAGAAAAGTTTGAATACATCTCATATATTCATACTTTAACTGTGTGTCAGAATTGCTAAACATATATCAAGTATGATTAATTGGTGACCATATATAGGAATAAACAAGAATAAATGTAGATGCAATCACATAAGGATCTAATAGGGAAGGAGATAAAAGGTGATGACATTGATTAATTCCACTTTCCCACTTTAGCCAATTTTATTAATACGACATTTAATTATCATGCAAGTTGTATTATGACAAAAAAAACATAAACAACAAACGGTAAATTAATATGTATATAATATTACCTCACTTTTAAATTGTTTGATAATAAAAAAAAAAATTAAATCATGCTTTAGCAATTTGAAATTAATACATTAAATATTTATATGTATACACATGCACACACACACACATACATGTGTGTATAAAGATTAAACCAAAGCTTATTAATTAATTCAAAGCATACTTCCATACCACATTAAATTGTCTAATGCATTTGTAAACTTATGTATACTTAAAGTCAAAAATACATATATACATGTAAATTGAACCTTTTTATCTTAATGAAATTTATTTATTCTTTTAACGAAACAAAAGTGGAACACGACAAATTAAGCAATATAGTAACCAACCTTTAAGATCCTTAAATAAGGACATTTGAGATAATAATTTAGGTAACGAATCTAAATATTGTTGTAATCAAAATCAAAGCTTAGATTTATCATCGAAAAATTGTTAAGCATATATAAACTTCTATTATAGTTTATTAGATTAAGAACAAATAATTTATTCAACAAAGTATTCAAATAAATAAATAAATGTTGATTCCCGTTCTTATTATTAAAACAATTTAGGAGATATGCAGGTACTGTATAGACTACTGACATTATTTATGCGTTAATGTGGAAAATGTAAAGCCTTAACGCTATTTTAAAGTAAGTTTGTTTTACAAATAGACACTATTATAATAGAAAAGTATTACTACATAGTAAATAGTTTAACGGATCTTTAGAGGATGGACGGTCCCAAGCATCCTTTAAGTTACTTGTACTTTAATACAGTTCACTTGAATTAGCTTACACTATATAAGTATGTATGTCCTGACTCGAGTGTTTATGTTTTATTTCACGCTCGGGTCAGCCTGAGTTGCAGTTCAGTCATCATTCCGAAGCTAGGACTTCTGTAGATCACTTTTCAAGCTGCTGGCAAATTTTCCTTTCAGTTCCTTATCTTAATTTATGTAATCAAGACTATTGAATATTGAGATTTACTATTTTTGTTTCAAACTATATTTGGGTTTAAAGACTATGTAAATTATATTGTTTTGAGACTTTTAATAGTGGCTTCATGAACCACTAAGTTAATTTTAAATTCCGTTGTGAGTATTCTGATTTCTATGTCTGTGATTCTGTGATTATTTATTTACTGTATATTTTGAGACTTGTCAAATTTTATTTACAACGTGGTATTTTGAACAATTCAAGTCCAACATGTGCGGATGCGAATGGTTGAAATATCGGGTCGTTACAATCAATCATTTTATCAACCAATTGGATTATCATCGTATACATAACAAATAATGGTGTCAGATGTCATAGGTGAACAGATGCAGGTAATAGCGTATATATAACAATGTAAATAACTAACGGCAGCATATTTCAATTGTCGTTTCAATTGAAATCAAATTTAATAAATAAACGAATATTAATCGTGAGTGATTGCTCACCTTTCGAGGCTAGAGAGAACAGACAGTGGATGGAATTACGAAATCCAGGCACGAATTACAAAATAAAGTATGATGGTCATGGGTTCGACGAACAAGCTGAAAACTAGGAAGAGACAAATTCAAATCAAAACTATTCTAAATCCAAAATATATTAAATTAAATATATATACATATATTTATTATTAAAAATACAAAATACTTACATCCTTGTTATGTCTTTAGCATTTATAATTGAAACAGATTTATAAAATCTTGCTTAAATTTTAATACATATAACTTACATTATTAAACTTGTATATTGTACACATATCAAATACGAGTTTATACACTATATATATAGCTCTTGTATAATACAACTTTTAAAACAAAAAGACGGGTATAAAATCACTAACGTATTTGTACTTCAAAAACTTATCCAATTTAATATACATGCGAGCTAACCTACACACATGTATCAAAATTTGACAGAAAACTGTTTGTAAATTTTATAAAACTGACAAGCTATTAATAAAATAATGTACACATACAATATAAAATACTATTATACATAACATATATGCAAACACACAGTACCTACCCATTGTAAAAAAAAGAAGAGTATGAAATGCGTATATTTTAAAATGTGTATATGCAGACCAAATTTTTTTTATGTAAATGCAGACTTTATCCATACTCATAATAAACCCAGACATACATGTTACTAAAAAAGACATATATCACATATATTACACTTACTAAAATCCAAGTATATACATATGTAAGTATTGACACCTTTTCAAAGTTTTTAACATAGATTCCAACATATTTATTATAACATATAACTTATGTATAAATTTTAAAATACCCAGGTTTTATAAAACTGTATACACGTGTCCAAAAATAATATTATAATAACTTATATGCACTGTAAACCATATAGCTCATATAGGCTTACTGACACATATTAGAACCTTGAAACAAAACCCAAAAATGCAGCTATATGAACAAACAATAACATATAATAAGAATGAAATAAACATTTTATACGATAAAGCAACAATATATATGTATAAAACTACAATATATAATGGCCTATATATAAAATCTGACATACTATAAATCAATAACATACACACACACACGGTCGATACACCTATATGATACTTGATAATAAAATAACCAGCAAGCCCATACTGATATGAACTAATGCGCATATATAGTTTTCAAAAATAAGAATACTACTATATGCTGACATATATACGTATCATTACATATATTTCTAAAAGAAATCCTTAAAGACCACCAACCAAAAAAAAGAAATACTATAAATCAAACTTTGTAAACTTAAAACTATAAGCACAAAACTATAAAATAAATATGTAAAGTTATATATATATATGCGGTTTTGAAACAATTTTGTAGATAAAACATGTACAATACTAATAACTTTATAACACTTATATAAACATATATATATATAGATATAGCTATATATATCTTCAGCAAACAAGTATTGATGCAAATATACTATGCATACCTGTATGTAGAGGAGGCTTGACTTGAATGCGTTGGGTTCGAAGCAGCAATTATGAATGAAAAGAAAGAGAGAGAGAGGCAAAGAGCCGCGGGTTAGCTATTGGCATGATGCGTCAGGGGTGACCGCGTCAGTAATGGGTTCTCGGCTATCGGGGTGGCAAGGCGTTAGCGGCGGAGACAGGGTGGAGGAGGCGCAGGTTAATCTGTGTTAGGGAGGGCCAAGCGGGAAGGAGCGGAACAAGAGGGGAAAGATCGAGAAGCTACAGCCAGGCCTGCTTGACTCGCGGTTGCTCGCTGGAGGGTGGGTGTGAACTGATGGGTGGAGGCTCTTGGAGGAAAGCATGATCACTGGGAAGAGAACGACAGTAGGTCGTGGTGCTTGCATCTGGTGGTATAGGGAACGTGAGGCCGGACGTATAGGGCTGTTTTGGATTTGTCGTGAGGGAGGAGGAAATTTTATAGAAAATGAGAAAGATGGAAGATGAAGAAAAAAGCAAGGGGAGGGGAAAGGTTACGTAACTATTGAATATAACTCAATAACAATAAAAACTGTAAGGCAAAGAAACGAACCAGTTATAGATTGGCACCGGGAAATAGCAACATTTAAAACTTTAAATTTCGAATTTATCTATGACAACTGATTACTGGATTTGGTAGATAATAAATATTTGTGACTGTTGGGTTTGTATGGTAAAAAAACACAAAGAAACCAAAAGTCTCACGAAACGTACCGATACGGTACAACGTTTACGGATTTCGCCATCCACTAGACGTCGAAACGCACATACGAACATACCATGGAGATAAACACGACGAGACGATAAATACGGTATACAGATATCAGTGATACGATTGAATTATAAAAATTTGAATTTTTATACTAGTGGAAAATGCAGTAAAAACGCAGGAAAATAAGATCGACGGAGCTAAAGATATCCGAATTTGAAAAAACGAAAAATGACGTCTTGCTCAGAAGATGATTTAGAATTTTTCTATGTAAAAATATTTAGGTTTCGAAAACGTTTTATTTTCATCAATTTCTAACTGATTAAATTGAAATAATTTACGCATGAAAATAAACTTCATATTTTCGGACGAAAATTTACCAGTTGCTATGTTTAACAGACGCATTTCAAATATCAAATTTATATTTCAAAATTTTATCTTTTAAAATTTCACAAAATTTCAATTAATAAAGTTATTAAAACCTGTTAAATTTACGGGTCGTCACAATTATGATAGATGTTTGATTGTTAATATTGGATGGTTGGTTGTTATGTTAATTTATTTGTATATTGTTATCTCTCTGCAAGTTCCTTTAATTACTATTATTTGAAAATCGTTATGGTTTGAAATGATAGACTCGAGCGATTTATGAATTTTTATATTTATTCGGGATTGCGGTTTGAAATGATATATAACCGTAAAATTTTAAATTGCGGATTGAAATGATAAATATCTGTATCACTTGACCCTAGGGTAGAGAATTATACACGGACACCGGATTGGTTAAATTAAATGATTTTAAAATCCTTAATTTTTGAATGGAATTAAATGATACTTTGAAGTACAATTTTGTGACGACTCGACTTTCTCACCACAGAAAATCGCATCATCTTGAAGAAAGAAAGGGATAGAAAAGAGAATAGAAAGAAGAGAAAGAAGAAACAACACTAGACTCTCAACAGCGGAACAAATAAATTATATTAATAACATAATTGTTTACATAATATACAATATCAATCAGAGATACACAGCATACACATCACATATACTAGACAGTTATAAACACCTATCTAGTATTTACAACATAATACAAACACAACACAGAGAAAACACAACGGAAACTATATATCTACAACGCAGAAGCCTCCTGCTCCATTGCTCCTCCAATATTCGTCAAAGCCAACCTGAATCCCTTGGCTCGTAAAAATTTGAGTACCCAAGAGTTTAAGAAAACAAAGATAAACTCCGGGTCAGACATGGGTCTGGTGTGAGTAACAGGTTAAGGTTGCTTAACTTTAAAAATCTTTTGAAAAGAAAGGTATCACGTAAGAGTTCCCACACATAAACATGGAAAAGTTTTTACCTTACGCTAACCAAAACATTTGATAGGAAATCCGGTGATATTATAATAGTGTCATGGGTTTTCAAGTAAATATGAAATAGCTGAAATTGTTACATCTATTAAATTCCAGCTACTAGCCACAAAAGTGGGTAATACAATCAAAACCGTTGGCACTTATTGGATTTTGGATTCCATACAATGGCAGGGCTACTGGGATACCGCTCGTCACAGTACATGGCCTAGATCACCGTACCGAGGAGCCACCCTAACTCTCCTGCAACACAAGGCCGGAACCATTCCTTACTGAACAGTTCCGAACAAGACAACCCCGCAGTTGTTTGCAACCCACTGCCCACAGAGCCGAATATAAATGGACTTCTAGACAGGGGTAAATCTCACTCTCAAGTGGGGGCTACCCACGAAGCCTTGCTGCACCTCCCCTGTTTTAGCCATTCCTGGTTGATGAGGCTGGAGGCTACGATTACCTTTAGAGAACACATCTCTTAGAATGCTCATCGTCCACCTGACGATGTTCCAAAAGCTTTCAATCCATACAAGTTCGTTCCGGGTTCAAACGAAACCGAAGGCATTATCTCGTTACACTCATTTTGAAATCACCCTCAGAGTTAACAACGATAAACCTTGCACTCTGAATCTTCATCTTCACTTGAGATTCACGACCTATCGTTAATTTGGATCGATGTGGTTTTCGGATATCAAAATATGGAAACCCGATCCCGATCTCATCGAAATCCAAAACGTGTCTTTTAGGTCCAAGTTGTTTAAAGTTTAAAACAATTCAATTCAATATTATCTATATACACACAGATAGATAATACACAACATCACAATAGATAATCAATATTATCATCACAATAGATAATCCATATTATCATTCCAAACAGATAATTCATATCATCAACTCAATGCAACCATAGCATCCAAATCACACAGTATCACTTATCTCATATTTGAGATCTCAACTATTCAGGGTAATCAATATCAATCAACATTCACAAGCAAAGACTTATTAATCAACATTCTATAATTAATTTAAAATGAATTAAATTAATTACTTCTTCCTTAATTAATTTAAAATGAATTAAATTAATTACCCATCCATATAAATCTTGCTTACATATCCCTTAATTAATTATAAATCAATCAATTAATTATTCTCAACAAATTACCCTAATAATCATCTTGATTAATTATCCTTTAATTACGTTCAAGTAATTAACCTCTAATTAATTTCACAAATTATTTAATCCAAACCAAATTCAGTAATTAACCTATAATTACTTCATTAATTAATAATTATAATTAATTACATTAATCTTTAATTAATTACATTAATCAATCCCTTCATTGATGAATTGTTCTTAATTAATCCATCCTCAATTGCATCATTAATTATATAAATTAATGATCACAAATTATTTATTTATAATTACCTTATTTAAATTAATTATCAATTATCCATATTGATTAATCATTCTTGATTAATCACATTAAGTAATTAACTTAACCAATTTCATTTCTTAATTATCTTCACATAACTCAATTATCAAAACCAAATTAATTATACTAAGTAATTAATTATTAATTACTTACTTTAAGTAATTATTCAACATACTAATTACATATTAATTACACAAAGTAATTAATTCCAAAACTCCTCCATTATCCAAGTATCCTTCAATTAAATTACATCAAGTAATTTATCTTCTTATTGACTTCACTAAGTAATTATTCACTTTTAATTACATTGGTAATTACTACTCAAATCAACCAGTGATTAAATTAAATTAATCAAACTTAATTAATTAACTTAATTAATCATAATAAACTTAATTAATTACAATCAGTAATTAATTTCTTAATTACTTCATTAAGTAATTATACTTAAAAAATTCTCAAATGATTATCTTTAAATTAATTAATACAATTAACCATTAAAATTAATCACATTAATTAATTATCAAATAATATTAAGTTAATGACCTTCATTAACCAATAACAAATCTTTAATTACTTCTCTAATGTAATTAACTGAGATTAATCAATATTAATTACAAATTTAATTATCTACAAAACTTATGTAATTAATCTCTAATTTATTTAATTAATCAAGTGACAATCAAAAACTTAATTAATTATTAATTACTTGATTTATAAATTCAAATCATTAATTAAATAAAATCAAATCTTATTTGATTAATTGATTTCTAAATTACAATTTAATCAAGTTTAATTAACTTAGTTAATCCCTTAATTAATTAAATAAAACCCTTAATTATTTAATTAGTTAGCCAAATTTATTAATTAATTAAATTAATTAATTAAGAAACTTAATTACCTTAATCAATTAATAGATTATAAATTTCTAAGTTCAAATCAACTTAATGATAATCATTTATCTTATTCATGATTTAATTATCATTATCAAAATAATTTATAAACAATTTTCTTTTAAATTTCATCTAAATTCCATTTTAAATTAAGATTTAAAATGAAATCAATTTTTAACTTAAACAAGGTTTAAGTATTTAAAAACCCTGCAATTTCATTTTTAAAGAATTAATTAAGGTAAATTTAAAAACAGTTTAACCCATAATCAATTTAAATAAATTTAAATTATACTTTAAATATATTCAAGTGATTTCGAAACATTTAAATTCAAAATCTTACTGCATTTCAAACTAGAACTCAAATTATGTTTCAGATTCAGATCCAAAAATTTAAATTTAAAATCCTGTTTTAAATTTCATTTCAGATTTTTAAAAACACATGTTATAAATACTAAAATATTCAAACTTGATTATAGCATTAGAATTTATCACTTATTTCGTTTTCAAATCCTAAAATTTAAATTCAAATTTGAATTCAGGTTTACCATTCAGATTTTAAATTTAAAATCTTGTTTTAAATCTCATTTTTTTCAGATTTATAAAACACTTTCTATAAAAACTGTACAGGTTTAAGTTGTTTAACCATTTCATCTTTTATAAAATTATTTATTTTCAAAATCTAAAATTCAAATTCATTTGAATTCATATTTAAACTTGCTTCAAATTTAAGTTTAAACCTGCTTTGCTTCTTTTTAAATTTAGTTTTAAAATTTTTAAAAACCTGAAACAGTCAGGTTACAAAAACAAAACTTATAAACTGAAATGTACTCGAGCACATACCAATTTTGCTTCGAGTCATCAATCACCAGTCTTCGGGTAAAACTTCAAGTGACCCAAGCATTGACTCGAGAACAAACTGCTTCTTCCCAAAATAAACAAACACCCAACTCACCAGAAAATAGAAGTGCACGTGCACCGTGACGCCGATCAACCCCGGCACCTCACCCAACCTCCATCTCACCGGCAACCACCCCCGCTCCAACCTACGACCACCAGATCGTCTTCATTCACCTGAAATAAAAATCCAGTCCCCACTCCAAACCTGGAAACACAAACTCCACTCAAAACCCATACCTGAAACATCACCTCGTTCTCCCATTGCCGATCACCAGAACGGCAACGCCTCCGGCCATATCCTCTTCCACAACCCCTCATCCAATTCCAAAACTCTGGTGGAGCTCGATCCACCAGAGGCGATGAACGACCCCTTTAAAAACCTAACCCAAAAACTAGGGCTACAGGCGAAATCAACCTCCTGCCGCCACCACGACGCCTTAAACCACCACTTGACATTTTTGCCAAGATACTAGATCCCTCTACTTCCTCCATTGTGAACCCTGACCATCCAAATCACCTTGTTCACCAGAAAACACCCCAAACTCCATTTCCAAATAAATTTGAACTGCTCCCAAAATGCCAAACCAAAAATTGTCTTTTCTGATTTAAAAATCTTGTTTTCTTGAATGGTTTAAGATTACAATCTAAATTCAATAAATTAAGGAATTTATGTTTTTAAACAAATTCATGTTTCCTGATCCTTTTTGCTCCCAGAGCAGGTTTGATTTTATTTTAACTTAGTTAAAATTTCAAACTTGATTTAGGATCACATAAACAAATTGTTTGTAACTTAATTACCAACACTAATTAGAATCAAGTGACCAGGAATTAAATAAATAAAAACTTGGATCCTGGGAACAGAATGATTGCAGTATTATAGTAACATGCACACATTCATCAAATTTTCACAAACAATCAAATTTTTCTACAGATAAATTAGACAACCAAAGTTAACTTAATTAAATTTCAAAATGTTACTCACCTGAACGTAACAGAGGAGGCCTTCTTATATTTTTTTTGAAAATCTCTGAATCCTGTCTTTGATTTAATGTTGCAGGTTCTATGATTCTTTAATTCTTGATAAAGATGCAGACTTGAGATTGCTTGCATTTGAAACTCTAACCAAAATTAGATGCATGCAGCCCTTTTATGATTTGCTAAGCTGATGGTCATTTCCAGAGGAACAAAAATGCAGGTTTTCATTCTTGATTTCTAGATTTTGTAAGAATGCAGTTTGCATTTGATTAGAAATGTGCAGGAAACAATTTCAGATTGTTTTCATGTGCTTTTAGATTGAATACAATACAAACTTGCATGCTAATGATACAGGGATTTTGCTATGCATTTTTGAGGATGAGTTACAGGAGTTAAATTTCAATTTGGAAATGGTTTCAGGGATTTGATTTTGCAGGTTTACTATGTATTTTGAAAATGAGGAGTTCGATTATGAAAAGTGATTTCTATTTTTGAAGAGATGCAAATGGTTTTTGAAAAATGCAGATTTGATTATATGCAGGAATTGATTTGAGGAATTTCAGATTTTTAAGTGTAATGTTTTCTTTGATTCACCAGCTTAGGTTTTGCAAAGAGAATGAGGGAAATGAAAAATGTTTAAGGCTGAAATTAGTTGAATTAAAATAAAAGAAAAATTATAAAACATAATGACACTTGTCATGTAATTTAGTTCCTTCATAAACACATGTTATTTAGATTACTAAATTGTTAACACTTGTCTTTTATTTAATTTAGTTATATTTTTAA
Organism: Allium cepa; assembly: GCA_030765085.1. Lineage (NCBI taxonomy): Eukaryota > Viridiplantae > Streptophyta > Magnoliopsida > Asparagales > Amaryllidaceae > Allium > Allium cepa. Next base: position 1,055,554,646 of record CM060932.1, read on the forward strand.
ATGAAAATGAAGAATTTTTACTTAATTTATTTTATGTTTATATGAATATATAAATTTCTTATTTAAAGAAAACGTAAATAAAACAAATTATAAATTAAAACTTATTCAAATATTTTAAAGAATCTATTAATTTGAATTCCAAATAAAATTCCAAATTCAAATTAAACCTTTGAATTCCAAATTCATATTAAACTTTTGAAATCCAAATTAATATCAATTATTCAATTTAAAATGATAAATTTTATTTCCTTATTTTAATTCTTTTTTATATTTATGGAAAAATAATGATACATTATACATATGGCTTGAAGATAACAAATTTAACAAATTTTAAATGATTTATAAAGAGATTATAAATTACTTTTATTAATAAATAAATTTAAACCATATGCTATTTTGTAATTTTAAACTTATATAAAATATTTCCAAATCATATTAATTAAATAATATTAATAAGAAATAAAACAAACTTTTTATTAAAATTTAAAACAAAAATCTAGTTAAGATATAACTTTAAACAATTTAACATTTATTTTAAATATTTACTAATTATATAATTATTAATTTAAATAACATTGAAAAACTTAAAAATAATTTAAAACATAATTTCCCAATTACTAAATATATTATTAGAATTTAAAAACAAAACTTTATTTATTAAATTCTAAACAAAGATTATCTATAATATATATACACAAATATATATACACATTATATAGAAACATTTATTTTAACCTTTTAAAAGACAAAAATCACAAATTAAATATCTATTTAATCAGACTATTAAACCAATTCATATATTATTAATCAATTATCATCAAATCAATTTAATTTTATATAAAGATTATTAAATTGATTTTGTCAAAATTTTCGGGATATCACATTCCTCCCCCCTTAAAAGAATTTCGTCCCCGAAATTTTAAAACAAAGGTAATTTATTAACTTATTTAAAAATATTTTAATTTCAAAACATAAACATATGTCAAACATATGCTAACAACCATAGAAATCAATTTATTCAATCGAAAAAATTAACTATCCAGACAAAATTCTGGATAGAGTTTCCTCGAGTTTCCTTAGTAAACACCGGGATACTCGCTCTACAAAACCCAAACAATCAACACAACTAAGCTACAGATCTTCTACTAATCTAGATCTACAACTGAACAAGACATCAGACTACAGACAAGTCTGACTCAACAACCAAATTTCCCATAACGGCTGATTCCAAAACCAGAAATAGATCATACACGTACTTTCTTAGAGATACGTGAAACACATCGAATTCCAATTGTCCAAACTGGCAATTCAATTCAGAAAATCAAACACTTATCCAAAACAGAATACAGAAGAAATCCAAAACATCTCGGAGCTAGCTTACCCAACCTTACCAAAATTTATAGCTCCTAAAAACTAAGAAACTTATCCAAAATCAGATCTCCGACTTCAGATCCACAAAATCCTTCGGACGATCTCGGGCTACCTACCTCCAACCTGATCAGCTCAATCCTTTGCTGATGTCTCCAGAAACAAACTGGACCAAACCCAATCCACCAGAATGATCCTCCCCGATCAACCAAAGATCAAGAATAACTTCCACTCACAACGATTAGAAGAAAACAAACTTCTCCTATCCGGAAAAGAAACGCAGATGCACTTCCAAACTGCTTCCGCTGCGCAACTCTGATCTGGAGTAGAAAAGAATGCTGATGAAGAACACAAGCACAACTGGACAACATAACCAAGAAGATTTCTGATAACCAAGAGAAAACTCATAAGTTCCTCCAATCTTGAGTTGCTTCAACAAACTCCATCTCAAGGAACCAACCTTCAACTAGTTGAACCACCGGTACCACTTCTTGGAATCCTGGTCGATAAGAAAATTGAATCTCTAGATGTGGACAACTCCTGACTTCCAGAAAACATCCAGAAAAATCTCCAACAATCCAAGAGAACACTCAACTATCGCAAGTCACTTTTGCGATCAATCCAAACTAAAATCTAAAGAAAACTGTTCTCTCTTTACCAAATCAGAACAACTTATGCTGGTCTTGCAAATCCATCGAAGAAATGGATTCACCCTACTGCTTCTGAACTCCTCCTTCAGAAACTGCTAAGCCAGAAAATTCTGTCGAGAAACAGAACACTCCGAGCTGCACTGCTGACACCAATGCCAAAGAATTCCTAATCCAAAGTTCTTCGAAAAACTCGGACTTCAAATCAAACAGAAACACCCTGCTGAACTCAGCCACAACACCGAAGCAGACCTACTTCCTTAAACTTGTTCCAAAGAAATCATCTTCGGAAATATCCATAATCACTGCATATCATCACGCAGCTACTATTTCCTGAGGTATCAAGATATCATCACTCGCCTCTGCTCAGCCAATAGATCCAAACTCTACTCATCCATCTTCAAAGATGAACTCCGAATCTTAACAGGTTACCTTCAGAGATCGACGAAGTCCTTATACCATTGCAAAGCTTACTCGAGACGGTATTAGGTCTACAATCTCGACAGATACACTTCCAACCTCAAACATACAAACTCCAACCAATGGTAGTCGTGTTACGCACACCACTACCTTAATTACCTTTATAACTTATATTGAAAAACCCAAACAGGTAACCCAATAGATAGGTAGAAATAAATATATATAAATATATTAAAAATTACAAATACGCTCTCTCAAGATAGACACCATTCCAGAGCCTAGGTATTCACTCAACCTAATGCTTTGATACCAACTGTGACGACCCGACTTTCTCACCACAGAAAATCGCATCATCTTGAAGAAAGAAAGGGATAGAAAAGAGAAAAGAAAGAAGAGAAAGAAGAAACAACACTAGAATCTCATCAGCGGAACGAATAAATTATATTAATAACATAATTATTTACATGATATACAATATCAATCAGAGATACACAACATACACATCACATATACTAGACAGTTATAAGCACATGTCTAGTATTTACAACATAATACAAACACAAAACAGAAAAAACACAATAGAAACTATATATCTACAACGCAGAAGCCTCCTACTCCATTGCTTCTCCAATATTCGTCAAAGCCAACCTGAATCCCTTGGTTACTCGTAAAAATTTGAGTGCCCAAGAGTTTAAGAAAATAAAGATAAACTCCGGGCCAGGCATGGGTTTGGTGTGAGTAACAGGTTAAGGTTGCTTAACTTTAAAAACCTTTTGAAAAGAAAGGTATCACGTAAGACTTCCCACACATAAACATGGAAAAGTTTTTACCTTACGCTAACCAAAACATTTGATAGGAAATCCAGTGATATTATAATAGTGTCTAGGGTTTTCAAGTAAATATGAAATAGCTGAAATTGTTACAACTATTAATTTCAAGCTACTAGCCACAAAAGTGGGTAATACAATCAAAACCGTTGGCACTTATTGGATTTTGGATTCCATACAATGGCAGGGCTGCTGGGGTACCGCCCGTCACAGTACGTGGCCTAGATCACCATACCTAGGAGCCACCCTAACTCCCCTGTAACACAAGGCCGAAACCATTCCTTACTGAACAGTTCCGAACAAGACAACCCCGCAGTTGTTTGCAACCAACTGCCCACACAGCCGAATATAAAGGGACTTCTGGACATGGGTAAATCTCACTCTCAAGTGGGGGCTACCCACGAAGCCTTGCTGCACCTCCCATGTTTTAGCCATTCCCGGTTGATGAGGCTTGAGGCTACGATTACCTTTAGAGAACACATCTCTTAGAATGCTCATCGTCCACCTGACGATGTTCCGAAAGCTTTCAATCCATACAAGTTCGTTCCGGGTTCGAACGAAACCGAAGGCATTATCTCGTTACACTCATTTTGGAATCACCCTCAGAGTTAACGATGATAACCCTTGCACTCTGAATCTTCATCTTCACTTGAGATTCACGACCTATCGTTAATTTGGATCGATGTGGTTTTCGGATATCCAAATATAGAAACCCGATTCCGATCTCATCGAAATCCAAAACGTGTCTTTTAGGTCCAAGTTGTTTTAAAGTTTAAAACAATTCAATTCAATATTATCTATATACACACAGATAGATAATAGACAACATCACAATAGATAATCAATATTATCATCACAACAGATAATCCATATTATCAGTCCAAACAGATAATTCATATCATCAACTCAATGCAACCATAGCATCCAAATCACATAATATCACTTATCTCATATCTGAGATCTCAAATATTCAGGGTAATCAATATCAATCAACATTCACAAGCAAAGACTTATTAATCAACATTCTATAATTAATTTAAAATGAATTAAATTAATTACTTCTTCCTTAATTAATTTAAAATGAATTAAATTAATTACCCATCCATATAAATTTTGCTTACATATCCCTTAATTAATTATAAATCAATCAATTAATTATTCTCAACAAATTACCCTAATTAATCATCTTGATTAATTATCCTTTAATTACATTCAAGTAATTAACCTCTAATTAATTTCACAAATTAATTAATCTAGACCAAATTCGGTAATTAACCTGTAATTACTTAATTAATTAATTAATTATAATTAATTACATTAATCTTTAATAAATTACATTAATTAATCCCTTCATTAATTAATTGTTCTTAATTAATCCATCCTTAATTACATCATTAATTATATAAATTAATGATCACAAATTATTTATTTATAATTACCTTATTTAAATTAATTATCAATTATCCATATTGATTAATCATTCTTGATTAATCACATTAAGTAATTAAATTAATCAATTTCATTTCTTAATTATCTTCACATAACTCAATTATCAAAACCAAATTAATTATACTAAGTAATTAATTATTAATTACTTACTTTAAGTAATTATTCAACATACTAATTACATATTAATTACACAAAGTAATTAATTCCAAAACTCCTCCATTATCCAAGTATCCTTCAATTAGATTACATCAAGTAATTTATCCTTTTAATTACTTCACTAAGTAATTATTCACTTTTAATTACATTGGTAATTACTTCTCAAATCAATCAATGGTTAAATTAAATTAATTAAACTTAATTAATTAACTTAATTAATCAAAATAAACTTAATTAATTACAATCAGAAATTAATTTCTTAATTACTTCATTAAGTAATTATACTTAAACAATTCTCAAATGATTATCTTTAAATCAATTGATACAATTAATCATTAAAATTAATCACATTAATTAATTATAAAATAATATTAAGTTAATGACCTTCATTAACCAATAAAAAATCTTTAATTACCTCTCTAAAGTAATTAACTGAGATTAATCGATATTAATTACAAATTTAATTATCTACAAAACTCATTTAATTAATCTCTAATTTATTTAATTAATCAAGTGACAATCAAAAACTTAATTAATTATTAATTACTTGATTTATAAATTCAAATCATTAATTAAATTAAATCAAATCTTACTTAACTGATTGATTTCTAAATTACAATTTAATCAAGTTTAATTAACTTACTTAATCCCTTAATTAATTAAATAAAAACCTTAATTATTTAATTAGTTAACCAAATTTATTAATAAATTAAATTAATTAATTACGAAACTTAATTACCTTAATCAATTAATAGATTATAAATTTCTAAGTTCAGATCAACTTAATGATAATCATTTATCTTATTCATGATTTAATTATCATTATCAAAATAATTTATAAACAATTTGCTTTTAAATTTCATCTAAATTCCATTTTAAATTAAGATTTAAAATGAAATCAATTTTTAACTTAAAACAAGGTTTAAGTATTTAAAAACCCTTCAATTTCATTTTTAAAGAATTACTTAAGGTAAATTTAAAAATAGTTTAACCCATAATCAATTTAAATAAATTTAAATTATACTTTAAATATATTCAAGTGATTTTGAAACATTTAAATTCAAAATCTTACTTCATTTCAAACTAGAACTCAAATTATGTTTCAGATTCAGATTCAAAAATTTAAATTTAAAATCCTGTTTTAAATTTCATTTTAGATTTTTAAAAACACATGTTATAAATACTAAAATATTCAAACTTGATTATAGCATTAGAATTTATCACTTATTTCGTTTTCAAATCCTAAAATTTAAATTCAAATTTGAATTCAGGTTTACCATTCAGATTTTAAACCTAAATTTAAAATCATGTTTTAAATCTCATTTTTTTTCAGATTTATAAAACACTTTATATAAAAACTGTACAGGTTTTAAGTTGTTTAACCATTTCATCTTTTATAAAATTATTTATTTTCAAAATCTAAAATTCAAATTCGTTTGAATTCATATTTAAACTTGCTTCAAATTTAAGTTTGAACCTACTTTGCTTCTTTTTAAATTTTTAAAAACCTAAAATAGTCAGGTTACAGAAACAAAACCTGTAAACTGAAATGTACTCGAGCACATACCAATTTTTCTTTGAATCATCAATCACCGATCTTCGAGTAAAACTTCAAGTGACCCGAGCATTGACTCAAGAACAAACTGCTTCTTCCCAAAATAAACAAACACCCAACTCACCAGAAAATAGAAGTGCATGGTGCACGTGCACCATGACGCCGATCAACCCCGGCACCTCACCCAACCTCCATCTCACCGGCAACCACCCCCGCTCCAACCTATGACCACCAGATCGTCTTCATTCACCTGAAATAAAAATCCAGTCCCCACTCCAAACCTGGAAACACAGACTCCACTCAAAACCCATACCTGAAACATCACCTCGTTCTCCCATTGCCGATCACCAGAACGGCAACGCCTCTGGCCATATCCTCTTCCACAACCCCTCATCCAATTCCCAAACTCTGGTGGAGCTCGATCCACCAGAGGCGATGAACGACCCCTTTAAAAACCCAACCCAAAACTAGGGCTACAGGCGAAATCAACCTCCTGCCGCCACCACGACGCCTTAAACCACCACTTGACATTTTTGCCAAGATACCAGATCCCTCTACTTCCTCCATTGTGAACCCTGACCATCCAAATCACCTCATTCACCAGAAAACATGTGACGCCCCACCTCAATGCCCACGCTAGCCAAGAACACTATAGAGTAATGTTATCAACTAGTGCGGAGAATAAGGCTGTTGAGGAGCGACCATCCATGTAACTTCTTTGTGCGAGCACCGATATGTCAGATAGTATAACATGCATTTCATTTAAGGAGGAAGTCTAACATACCGATACAAACTCAAAACTATCACACGGTGGCTATAAATAAATCTTCGGAAATAAATATAGAAATAAACATAACACAATCAGTCACGGACATCCATATCACAAAGGCGGAAAAAGATATGAATATATAACTAACATATGAAAGTGAACATCAGAGTAGTGGTCAAAAAGATCCACAATAATACAGAAGAATACAACTATGAGTCATATCTCAAGTGTATACAACAAAAACAGCTAATCTAAATAGTTAGCCAAAAGTCAGAGTAGCAAATCCCGGGAAGAAGTCAAGCAGAAGCACCTGTAACATCTCGGTCTAACCCGAGTATTATTTAAGAAAATAATAAACGGATCAGTCTAGCTATAAATATCAGATGACATGGTATAAAATAAAAGATATGGCATAAACATAAAATATCCATACCGACATACTACTATAAGTATGCAAATGATGATCAACAGAAGATCAATCAATAAGAGATAAATCGATATCACAAGAATCTTCTCAAAGATCCAAAGAGGGTATCATACCCTAAACTTGTACTCATAACAAGTCAATGACATAAATTCCAGAAATCAACACAAGAAATCCAGAAATCACAATATAGGAGCATGAAAACTCACAAAATGGGAGCATGAAAACTCACCTACACGTGTAACACAAAGCGAGACGCTATCTCATGGTTGCAAGCCATTAATTTTGACACACGAATGGCCCGAAGACCGTGGGGCGCTACCCTACATATGTGATGGCGAAACATCACACAAATGCGATGGCGAAACATTACAAGAGCGGGGTATAGTCTCCCTCGTAGACAAAGAGACATCGCACAATTGCTAGTCTAAATCACAAAAATGATCGTCATGATCATCAAGAGGTGTCAATCACATTAAGCTAGTAAATATATGAGTTTAGCTTCATGTCCTATAACCACTTGCTTAACTTAAATATTTACGAACAAACTGTAGATCTTCACTAGAAAATCGTCACAAAAGGTTCAATCGAATAAGTCCAAGAATTAACCGACGAATCAAACACAAGCGTTTCATACCACTTGTTTTACTAAGTCGTTTAATTAGATTTCTCATCCGAGTGAGGTAAAGGTTTGTATATACTAATAGATTGGAAAACGGTTTGGGAAAAGAGCTTTATATTAAAATAGTGTTGAAATCGTTTTAATGAAAGAGTTTTGATATTTACTACTAGTATTGAAAACTTCATATTTCTAAAGTTGTTATCCCGCCTTATTAGCAAGGCCGTGATACCATAAAATCGACCGAGAAGCCCAAGATAGCTTGTCTCAAAGAATGATCAACTTAGCATCTCAACAAAGAAAGTTCTGTTGAATGTTTTTCAGATAAGATCCCCTATGGAGGGGGGTCCGGGGGGTGGCAACCCCCCAAGGTGGGGGTGCGGGGGCAACGACCTAAGGTCTTAAACAAGGTCGAGCGACCTATAGAGGCATAGGGTCAAACGACCTAATGTGTCGCGACCTAGCGAACTAAGTGGGTTCGCGAGTTAAGGGTACAAAGACCGAGCGACCTAACATTCGAACGACCCAAGGAAGTAAGGGGCCGAGCGACCTACGAGTTTAAGGGGTCGAGCGACCTAGAGGTGTTCGCGACCTAGTGGTCGAGCGACTTAAGGGGGTACGCGACCTAAGGGAAACTCGCGACCTAACATTGCCGAGCTAAGGTAAGGTGCGACTCAACCAGGTGAGCGACCTAAGGAAGACGAACGACTTAAGGAACTCGCGGGTTAGAAGAGGCGAGCGACCTAAGGTCATACGACCTAACGGCCTAAGGTCATACGACCTAACGACCTAAGGTCTAAAACAAGGTCTAGCAACCTAAGGTCAGGAACGACCTAGTGGTTGAAGTGACCTGGCGTTGCCGCGACCTAATGAATAATGGATCGAGCAACCAAACGAAGAACATGCCGAGCGACCTACGACCTAGAGGCCCACGACCTACGACCTAACGAGCCAGAGCCGAGCGACCTAAGGCTTTAGAATGTTTTAAGGCCAGAAACGAGCTATTTGAAGGCCGATACTTTTCCACGCGAACGACCTAGCATTGGCAGAACGACCTAAGTGCGGAATTTTACCAAAAACACTAAAAATTGGAGTTTTTCGCCAATCCAATCCAAACCAAATGCAAATATACATGCGAACGTGATAGGAAATCATTCCCAACAGTCCAATATAGTTATAGACTAGAATTGTGAGATAAAAATCTCACCTTTGCACCAAAAGTCTATGAAAATGAAGTTTTGAAGCTAAGCAAGAATCAATCCACTTCAATCTCAACACGTGAAACTTGAATCCAATATCCTCTCTTTGAATTTGGAGTTGAATGATGGATTTGAAGTTGAAACCTAGGCTTGGAGTTTTAATTTCCCTTTCCACTCACCATTAATGCAAAAGCTTGAGTTGGTAGGAATTTATGAAGAGTGAGGAGAAGGAGGGAATTGGGCTTGAGTTATAAAGGCTAAACTAACCCAAAGTTCAAAGCGGGAAGAGTTAGTGAAATTCCACTAACTCCAAACCTATCAATGTTTATACTTAAAAAGATTACAAACGTCATTTTGAACTCAATGGAAGTGGTTTCGAGTCCTGATTTGATCGTATGTAAAAAGTAGCTTTTTGGACCAAAATTCGACTAACGATAAAAGATTTAAATAAAATATTTAAATATAAAAAAATCGATAAATATGCGGGTTGTTACAAAACACCCCAAACTTCATTTCCAAATAAATTTGAACTGCTCCCAAAATGCCAAACTAAAAATTGTGTTTTCTAATTTAAAAATCTTGTTTTCTTGAATGGTTTCAGATCACAATCTAAATTCAATAAATTAAGGAATTTATGTTTTTAAACAAATTCATGTTTCCTGATCCTTTTTGTTTCCAGAGCAGGTTTGATTTTATTTTAACTTAATTAAAATTTCAAACTTAATTTAGGATCACATAAACAAATTTGTTTGTAACTTAATTACTAACACTAATTAGAATCAAGTGATCGGGAATTAAATAAATAAAAACTTGGATCTTGGGAACAGAATGATTGCAGTATTATAGTAACATGCACACATTCATCAAATTTTCACAAACAATCAAATTTTTCTATAGATAAATTAGACAACCAAAATTAACTTAAATTAATTTCAAAATGTTACTTATCTGATCTTAACAGGGGCATCCTTCTTATATTTTTTTGAGAAGCTTTTGTAACGATCCGGGATTTAATTGAGTGTAAATAAATTATCAATTTAATTTTTGAATTAAAATTGTGTAATAATTAGTAATTTATACAAAATGTTAGTAAAGTTTTGATAATCGAGCATTTGAAAATTATAAAAACAGTAGAATGAAGTTTGTGTTGATGTTAAACAAATATTTTAAATAAATTAAGTATGTAAGCTTAGGAAAAATAAAGATAATAACACTCATTATAAAGATCTGCAGCCACAAAAGAAATATCATCTCAGCACAAGAAAAAAATAAAATAAACAATATCACTTCAGCCGAAAAACAAGTTGTAAACAAAAGATGATATGGGAAATGTATAAGAATAAGAAGACTAAGGACTAAAGTAATATACTTTAACCTGGAAAACAACACAACAAGTACTGAAGCAAAGACCAACAAGTATGGACTGAAGTAGGCAAGTAGAAAAAAAATATAATAATGTAGAATTGTACATGGCAAAATTCGTTTCGTTACATTTGGTATCAGAGCTAAGGTGAAACTTTAGCTCAGAGTATAACACGTTAAGTAGCTCATTAGAGATAGGGTGAAGTAAAGCCTAGAATGAGTATATCCCTAAGATATCCGTTTGAACGCCTCAGTAAATTCTCTTGCTATCCACTGATAGTGAGTATGAGTGCAAGAAGAGAGCGCGATAGGGGACAGGGAAATACGACTATAATTGGTCGATACTCTGTAACAACAGTGGAAACAACTTTCATATCAATTTCCTTTGATTCGTCTCTAAATTCTTTTGATTGATTCGTGACAGCTCCAGAAGAAGTTCGGTGCGGTGATAGCCATACGAATCGTTGTAGAAAATCCTTATTTCGTATCTCCATCGACTTCTTATCAGTTTTTGATTTAAAATCTTAATGAATATGAAATTAGAAATTTTGAATAAATTGGAAATTTTAAATTGAGTTAAATTGATTAATAGAATATGAAGGATAAATTGAATTGAATCAATAAAACGATTTCGTTTAAAACCAAATTTGAAGTTCTATTGTAATTCATTGTAAATATTGAAGTCCGAAGAGGTATAAATTGGTATGTATTCTGAGATATTCCGACTTGAATTTGGAATCCATATCTTGTATTTGATGAATTGTAGGAGATTGAATCTATCTATCTCTGTCTTGTTTTCGTGCCTGCGAATTTCGAGGACGAAATTCTTTTTAAGGGGGGAAGTCTGTAACGATCCCGGATTTAATTGAGTGTAAATAAATTATCAATTTAATTTTTGAATTAAAATTATGTAATAATTAGTAATTTATACAAAATGTTAGTAAAATTTTGATAATCGAGCATTTGAAAATTATAAAAACAGTAGAATGAAGTTTGTGTTGATGTTAAACAAATATTTTAAATAAATTAAGTATGTAAGCTTAGGAAAAATAAAGATAATAACACTCATTATAAAGCTCTGCAGCCACAAAAGAAATATCATCTCAGCACAAGAAAAAAATAAAATAAACAATATCACTTCAGCCGAAAAACAAGTTGTAAACAAAAGATGATATGGGAAATGTATAAGAATAAGAAGACTAAGGACTAAAGTAATATACTTTAACCTGGAAAACAACACAACAAGTACTGAAGCAAAGACCAGCAAGTATGGACTGAAGTAGGCAAGTAGAAAAAAAATATAATAATGTAGAATTGTACAGGGAAAATTCGTTTCGTTACAGCTTTGAATCCTGTCTTTGATTTAATGTTGCAGGTTCTATGATTCTTTAATTCTTGATAAAGATGCAGACTTTAGATTGCTTGCATTTGAAACTCTAACCAAAATTAGATGCATGCAGCCCTTTTATGATTTGCTAAGCTGATGGTCATTTCCAGAGGAACAAAAATGCAGGTTTTTATGCTTGATTTCCAGATTTTGTAAGAATGCAGTTTGCGTTTGATTAGAAATGTGCAGGAAACAATTTCAGATTGTTTGCATGTGCTTTCAGATTGAATACAATACAAACTTGCATGCTAATGATACAGGGATTTTGCCATGCATTTTTGAGGATGAGTTACAGGAGTTAAATTTCAATTTGGAAATGGTTTCAGGGATTTGATTTTGCAGGTTTGCTATGCATTTTGAAAATGAGGAGTTTGATTATGAAAAGTGATTTGTATTTTTGAAGAGATGCAAATGGTTTTTGAAAAATGCAGATTTGATTATATCCAGGAATTGATTTGAGGAATTTCAGATTTTTAAGTGTAATGTCTTCTTTGATTCACTAGCTTAGGTTTTGCAAAGAGAATGAGGGAAATGAAAAATGTTTAAGGCTGAAATTAGTTGAATTAAAAAAAAAAATATAAAACATAATGACACTTGTCGTGTAATTTAGTTCCTTCATAAACACATGTTATTTAGATTACTAAATTGTTAACACTTGTCTTTTATTTAATTTAGTTATACTTTTAAATGAAAATGAAGAATTTTTACTTAATTTATTTTATGTTCATATGAATATATATGAATTTCTTATTTAAAGAAAATATAAATAAAAAAAATTATAAATTAAAACTTAATCAAATATTTTAAAGAATCTATTAATTTGAATTTCAAATAAAATTCCAAATTCAAATTAAACCTTTGAATTCCAAATTCATATTAAACTTTTGAAATCCAAATTAATATCAATTTATTCAATTTAAAATGATAAATTTTATTTCCTTATTTTAATTCTTTTTTATATTTATGGAATAATAATGATACATTATACATATGGCTTGAAGATAACAAATTTAACAAATTTTAAATGATTTATAAAGAGATTATAAATCACTTTTATTAATAAATAAATTTAAACCATATGCTATTTTGTAATTTTAAACTTATATAAAATATTTCCAATTCATATTAATCAAATAATATAAATAAGAAATGAAATAAACTTTTTATTTAAATTTAAAACAAAATTCTAGTTAAGATATAACTTTAAACAATTTAACATTTATTTTAAATATTTACAAACTATATAATTATTAATTTAAATAACATTGAAAAACTTAAAATTAATTTAAAACATAATTTCCCAATTACTAAATATATTATTAGAATTTAAAAACAAAACTTTATTTATTAAATTCTAAACAAAGATTATCTATAATATATATATATACAAATATATATACGCACATTATATAGAAACATTTATTTTAACCTTTTAAAAGATAAAAATCACAAATTAAATATTTATTTAATCAGATTATTAAACCAATTCTTATATTATTAATCAATTATCATCAAATCAATTTAATTTTATATAAGGATTATTAAATTGATATTGTCAAAAATTCCGGGATATCACAAATTTGATTTATATAAATGGAAGTATTTTTGGGAAATCAAGTTTATGTTGAAAAGGGAAATTTAGTTTATTGATATGGAAACTGAAATTGGTCGAAATGTGTTGAACGTAATGAATAGTTTAACTGGATATAAATTCCAAACTTATATTTTAGTATGAACTATTTTAAAAGAATATATTATTTTAAAATTTCTAATTATTCAAAATTTTCAAATTTATTTAATAAATATTAACTATAAAAAATTATTTTGATTTGTTTTAAACCATTTTAATTTATTTAAATATAATTCATCTATTTTAAAGCTATTTAATTTATTTTAGTTAAAGTTAATCTAATGTAAATCCATTTAACTATCTTAAATCAGTTTAAAAGTATTTTTAACCTATAATTAAACTATTTATAACTATTTTAACTATTCATAATTATTTAAACTATTTCTAAATTTCCATACTAAGTAAAGTGGAAGTGTTTGAATTCAATGCTTTGTTTTAAAAGAGAATAAATTGAAAACGATGATTTTGAAGTAAGGTTTTACCCTATTCTGGAAATATGACTATTGAAGAAATTATGACTTTTTGAAAGGAAATATAATTCCAAACTATGATTTCGAAGTGAATATTGTTGAGTCAAGATTTTTATAGAGTTTTGATTTCTGACAAAGGGATTAGCCGTGATCGACAAAAAGAAGTTATTTAGACACAAAGAGCTCCATATGATTAGAGGTTGATTATTTGGTATGTTAGTAATGATTATTTATGTTAAAATCTATCCTCAAATAATCTTATGCCTTTAATCTTCGAATATATATATAAATATATATGAGTGCACATTAACTGTGCAGTCTGGACAAAACCGGTCGACCGGTCAAAAACCAGGTGGTCGACCGTTTTTGCCCAGAATGCACAGATAATGTGCACAAGTGAACATAACGTATATATATATTCAAATTCCTGTCTACCGGTCATTTTTTGACCTGTCGACCGTTTTTAAACAGAGAGCAACCTTTTCCAAAAGACACTTCTTTCTCCAATGGTTGCATCTCTTACCTTTCATCAAATAATCATATCTATTAATGGCAACTATTCACAAAGAGTTACAACTATTTTTTTCTATATATACTCATCTAAATCATTGATTCAACATATATGAAAACATGATTTTATATGCTTTTTAATCTAATCTCTGATCTTACTTTCTACATACTCCTGCATTCTAAAAAGCTCTCGATTATTTATTGAATCATCGAAACTATTTCATATCTTTTGATTCAATAAGTAATATACTTTCCTTAATCTTTTCAAAACATCATTCGCATACTTTGAGGATAAGATTATAGGAAGGGTGTACTACTAGTGACAAATCCGTGTTTTCAAGAACACAAGTTGTCAACAACAATTGTATTTGTTCTTGTGTTGAAGTCCTCTGTGTTGTAAGAGGCAAGTGTTGAAGTCCTCAGTGTATTAGAGGCGTGAAATCCCGTTCGGTTGTTCGGGTGTTGTAAACCTGTTCCTCCGGGTGAAGCGAGGTAGTTAATAGTGAAAATCCAGATAGAAGTCTGGGACTGGACGTAGGACGGTGCTCCGAACCAGTATAAAAATCTCTGGTGTGATTTTTTCTATTTTTTATTTACTATGCTATTATCATCTATTTCCGCATTTATATTGTAGTCCATATTACACGATCCGTGTATACTATATTAGCACATATAATTGTATACACACCGCTCTTTCAATTGGTATCAGAGCATACGGTCACTTTCAAATATGAATTCAAAGTGAATATGATTTGAAAGCAAATACGATTTCGAAAGTATTATGATTTTGAGAATATGATATTTTGATATCAATTTCAAATTGACTTTTGAAATCTAAAAGAACCATCCGGTATGAAATAAGAATTTGTTTATTAAAGAGACTGGGATCAGATATTGTCATACTCTCTACCAATACCGAAAACCACTTTAAGAACTATGTACATGGTGGAGATTCCAGAAATGAAGTAGCATAGTTTGGTGAATGATTTCTGTATAGGTATGACGTGACCCAGACTACCGTGAGTCGGCATAGATGTGACTAAAATCAGGAGCTATACCGGGCCAAGTGAGGTCATTCTTCCTATCGGGCACATTCCTTCGATGTTATATTCTTATTTTTATGATTGATTTGGTGGCCACCCTCAATTTTTTTGATCATGGGTGTGTGTCCGAGGTGGGTGGTAGTAGCTGCAGGGCGTTACCACCGGTCCGGGAGTGCAATTGGTGTATCTACCCTTGCAACTCTTCGTGTGCCGTGTTCACATGCCCTAACGTGCCTTCTATGAGTTTGTTTTTGTAACGACCCGGAATTTTTAGATGTTTGAAATTGGAATATTTAATTGATTTTAAATATTTAAAAGTTAATTTTTAACTTGAATTCAATTTTATTATTATTTAGCAATTAAGATATTGGATTTAATAAACTGAAATTGGGTAAATTATTGAATCTTCAATTTTAAGCCTGTTAAAAATATTTTAAAGGCTTATAAAATTTATATTGATGGTACTGAAGATAGTAAGAGTGTTAAAATTGAATTTGGAAGTGTTTTGTTAAGTTTTGAAAATATATCGTTAAAATTGATATTTAAAATTAGCCTTCCGAGGCACAGTCTTGGATTTTGACGAAACTAGTTCCATTGGATCCGTAATAGTGTAATATTATCAGATTTGAAATTTCGTAGTGTTTGGAGTTGTCGTGTGGCCGTACGATATATAAACGCGCTGAAATTTATATCAAAAATTCAATAAAATAACCGGATCCAAAAAGCTATCTTCTCCATACGATCGAACTAGGACTCGAAACCTTTTCCATTACGTTCGAAATAGAGGTTTAACATTATAAACGCCTAGCGGCACACCTCGATAGGTGGTATAAATTTTAATTGGCGGAAACGAGATACTTTAGAATGAAAATTATAAAATATTATAATGAAAAAGAAAAGTTAAAACCCTATGGCCAATCTTCTAAAGCACGCCATACCCTTCACGTATAACTCGCACATCCTCCTCTTTCTTAGAAAATCGAAATCAATAATGCTGCCCCCTCTTTCTTTTCGAACTCGTTTCTCATAAAAAAATGGTGGTTGTAGAATTTAAAATTTCGTTCGTTTCTTCTTTTCCCCATTCCCAAATTAACTCACGAAAATACTTTCTCTAACTCTCCAATAACAAATCCATGTCCGAAGCAAAAAAAGAACGATCCAGTTGACTGAGATTCGATTTTGATAAGGGGGAGTTGAGTCGCGAGTGAGGGTGCATTGCGTATCGTTCGCGTGGACAAGTTCGACTTCAATCAAGTAGGGCTTCGCAATTTTGGGATTTGAGTCGAGTACGGGTTCGATGGCACGTTTGTCGATGAGGGTTGCATCGTGGATTATGGAGGCGAGCAGCGTGAGCTCCTGCTCGAATTCGCATGGCTGAGGCTTGGTTGAGGAGTTGATGTCGGGGAACGATGCAGATGGTTGGGTCGCGAGTTCACTAGTGAGGTATAATTCTTTTTTTTCCAATTTATATACATATAAAAAAAATTAACTGCAACAAAGTATATATATACATAGTTTACATATTTCAAAATTTAATAATATATATATATATATATGGGTATGCAGTAAAGCAGAAAGCTTATATAAGATTTGAAAAAAAATAGGGATTTTAAAATTTTGAAAGTTATATAAAAATAAGATTTTTAACCCATACAGATTATTTTTATAGGTGTAGTTTCAAAGAAAATAAATATACACATTTTCATTGACCGGTTTATTTCAAATAATTTATTTAGGTGATTAATTTGTTAAATTAAATTATTTGTTTAAAACCAAATTATTAGTTTAAATTAAATAAGTAAGTAGTAATTAACTGTTCGATCAATTCAAATATTTATAAATTGTATAAATATTTATACAAGGTCAATAATCGTGGAACCAAATCGAGAATGAAGTGGATTTGCAAATTTAAGGGGCCAAAGGTGAGTTAGTCTCACTCATCTGGATTTCTATCTAAATTTAAATGGTTAAATTTAAATAACTGGTTGAATGATTGAATTGATTTGATGTGTTATATTATATAAAGATATATAGTATATATTGGAATGATTGATTTCCCGCATTATATAGCGGATGAGACCCCATGCACCGCATAATAGCCGATGATATTATATTTAAAACCAATATACCGCGATATTCCACCTCGAAGTGGAATTGGTATTTTATTGTGCTAACATCTGTGGATGCAGGGAAACAGGTTGGAGGGATCCAATTGGATTCCTCAAAATATTTAGATTGTTAAAATATTCTGTGATATAACATTTGCCATACTGTGATGAGTTATATTGATAATTGGAAATGTTTAATACTATGGTTGATTTAAAATATTTCGGTGAACTGAGTTGTTAAAATCTATAGAAATGGGATTTTTGAAAAGAAAATAAAAGAGTGAATTTTGAGTAAAATAATCATAGAAATTTGAATAAATTAAAAATGAATTAGAAAGGAATAAAAAGTGATTTTTGAATTCTGATAAATAAAATTCCAAGTGTGGGAAATAAGATTTGAATAAATGGAAATGAGTGGTTTTATTTTTAAACTCAACTATTATTATTTCCAGAAATAAAGAATTTATTTGAAATTCAAGGTTTGGATTTATTTGAAAGGATAAAGAAGAAATTTAGGAAATATGAAATAGGTATTTCAGTTAAAAAGATTTTAAATCATAATGAAGAAATAAAATCCGTAGTTAATGGATTTTGGAATAAATGGAGTAAGTAAGGAATTTATTTAAAAGTGAAGTAAATTGGAAATCAATTTGGAGATTGATTTAAGTGTGTAAAACCGGGATTTTTAAAAGAGAAGTGAGACTTTGGAATTTATAAACTAGGTTTATAAAGGTGAAATAATATATCAATAGATATTTGAAGAATAAATTCATGATGGGAATTTATTAAAGAAATGAGAAAATTTGTTTAAAACTAAATAGTGATTTATTTTTAAAGGATGTGAAGAGAAGTATATTTCCCTGGATAGCCAAGTACGTTTTCAAAGTAAATTCTTAAGTATAAGTTAAAGGCTTTAATGTTGTTTTAAAAAGCATGTTTTTGAAAATTTATTATTTCTAAATGTTTAAATTCTGAAGTAAATATTTTTCAAAATTTATTATCGTAGTAATTATTTAAAGGTGACTTGGTATTTTGTTTTAAAGGAGAAAATCTAGTTTTATATTTTATAAAGTAACCCCATTTTAAATATTTCTAAAGTGTATACATTTTTAATAAAATATTGAAGTAGTTTTCAATTTAAATGTTAAAGTATATTTTATAATAATGCTTTTTAAATTATTTTAAAATCTAAGTAGTTGTACTTGGTGTTTTCAGTGGAAATAAATATTTGGAAATTTATTCCATGAGAAAAGTGTGATTTGAAAACTGTTTTCAAACAGAGTTGAAAATAGAAATATATCTTGTGAAGATATTTCGAGGATTAATAAATAATTTGGTGAAATTATTTATGGTTGTTGTTTGTGAATGTTAATTGATAGTTAAATAACCGACTATCAATATTGGACAATGCGCTGATCGTTTCGAAGAGACCGGGATCGGGATTTATTTCCTAAAAACCACTGCGATCCGGTTTGTACATTTTCATGTGGAAAACAAGATTTCGGAGTCGAAGATGGCGCAGTGAAGTGCAAGAGCTAGTCGCTACTAATCCTAAAGATTATTCCAAAATGGATATAGTAGGAGTAGTGCCTTCGGTTCCATTCGAACCCGGAATGGACTTGTATGGATGAATGCTTTCGAAACATTGTCAGGTGAACGATGGGCATTCTAAGTGAAACGTTCTAAAAGGTAACGCTTGGCCTCAAGTCTCATCAACCAGGAATTGCCGAAAATCAGGGGTTATGCAGCAAGGCTAGGTGGGTAGCGCCCATTAGGGTGAGGTCGTCCCTATATAGATGTCCCTTTATTTTGGCTTAGTGGTGCGGTTGCTGATCCCAACCGTGTGGTGATCTTACTCGGGATTATCCAGTAAGGGGTAATCCCGGTCTTGTGTTACAGGGGATTGGGAGTAATCCTCGGTATGGTGATCTAGGCCACGTACTATGACAGGTGGCACCCTAGTGCCTCGCCGCTAGTTGGAAATCCATTCTCCCTACGTTCCTTTACGGTTTTGTTTGTATGCCTATTAGCTGGAATTTAATAAATGTAACAATTTCAGCTATTTGAATAAGTACTTGTATATAAACACTATTATAATATCAGAGGATTTTATAAAAAGTGTTTTAGATATCGTAAGGTAAAAACCCAACATGTTTATTTGTGGCGTGGTCTTACGAGATGCTTTTGATTTTCAAAGGATTTTGAAACTTTAATAATCAAATTGAGTGTGATTTTCTCACGCTCGTATTCCAGACTGACTCGGGTGTTATTTAACTATAATGCTCGGGTCAGATCAAGCATTGTAGAATACAGGATATGATGCTGTGAAGCACAGGAGACGAGCTGGATGGCGATACGTACTTCCGTACTTGATTATTGTTCCGCTGTGTATTCAGTTTTGAGCATGAGTTCATATGACCGTCCAGTTGTATGTTATTGATGTTGTTGAACTCTGATGATGTATTTTGATGATGTATATATATAAAACAGATATAGTTTTCTTTTGTATAAAAATCTGTTATTATCTATTATATTTTATTCCGCTGCGATGGTTAGATTCTGATGTTGTTTTCTATTTTTTTCTTCTACCTATTCTTCTTTAACCCAAATGGTTCGTATTTCCGTACATCTTGAGTTGATTGAAGGAGAATAGTGTTGACTCTAGGGGTACGCATTTGCGGGTCGTTACAGTTTTGTACCGTACCTATGTGATGTCCTCTGGGTAAACCATCGGTTTGGTGGAGCATACGACATTGTATAGATTACGGGAATATATAAAATGTGTTAAGGGGGATATGGGTAATGCCTTAACGCTATTTTAATACTTTACTTTACTGTAGACACTATTATAATAGCGTATTGTACTAAATAGTAGATAGTTTAACATATCCTTAGGAGATGTGAATCACGAGCATCTCTTAAGTTACTGCACTCACATTAGATACTAGATAGGAGATGTCAAACCCCGTAAACATCTCTGACGTCGTTGCACTCATATTTATTCCGTTGATTTAACTTACATAAGATCTTTTAGTTCTGACTCTAGTGTTTTGTCTTTTCAATTCGCTAGGGTCAGCCTGAGCATTTCAGGATTTGAAGACCTTATTTCTAGAGGACGACGACGAAGATTGTATTATTATTATTTATTATATTTCACTACATCATGTATTCCATGGCATTATTTATTATTCTCTGGTATGTGTAACTCTAGTCTGTGTTGTATAAGTATAATCAAATATTTTGTAAAACAGCTTCATGAACTGTTTATTTGATTATTATATTTTGTCATTCCGCTGCAAGATTCTGTTTTGTTTTTCTTCTTTCTCTACTTTTTCTTATTCACCCCAATAACAATCCGCGCTTCTGTACGATTTGAGTAGACATGTGCGTCTTCTTAAAACGTACAAAAGGCAGGATGTTACAGTTTGGTATCAAAGCTTTGGTTAGCGATAACCTTAGCTTTGTGGGGTTTGACTTTTTACTAATAGGGTAGTAATACCTTATGATGAGTCGCTGAGAGCATATATATGAGAGAGCATATTTGTTAGTGATATAAAAGACTTTGCATATTATGTTAATTTGTTCCGTTTTATATTTATAAATTCTGGTTGGTGCATAGGACGCTATGACATCGATAGGGATTTCTGAACACTTAATAGGACAGACTGACACAATATTTGTTTTAAACTATAAGTAAATGAAATAATCTACCTATTGTATATTTTTAAATATAAAGAATTATTTATAAATGATATATATTTGGTTGTAATATATCGGTTGTTAGGTAGTAATATTTATAAATATTGATGTAGTATAAAATATACAAATAAAATGAGAATAAATTGGAAATTTAGAACTTAAGTTCCGGGGTTTTGAAAATTTCTTTCGAATGATTTTGGGATATAATAATAATATTTGAAAGTATATTCTGATATAAATATTTTAATATGATTTAAAAGAAATGTTTTAAAGAAATATCGGAATGAAATAAGTTTTGTACTTCTCTCTCTGTCGCTGGAAAATAATTTCGGTGATGAGTGCAGGCATCATCGACGTTCATTTTCGAGTTTCAAAGTGGGAAGGTCACTGTATTAGTTTACTGCAGATTCGATGTATGAATTTCAATTTTTTTTAAATATAATTGGATATAAGTTGTAAGTATATACATTTATCTATTATTTTTAAATGTTTTGAAATAGAACCCGGCATTTAGTTCTTAAAGTTCTATAAACTAGTGCATAGCCCGTGCTACGTAGACGGGCAGTGTTGGTAGTTAAGTAGGTAGTTAAAGCTGTTTTAGGGTATGATGTGTCATTGTAATATGATTATATGCAGTAGTTGAAAGTATATTTCTGGAAGATGATGATGATGGGTGCGAGGAACTGCACTCTGTCGGCATACCGAATTATGTGTGTATGTATGTGTGTATGTGGTGAAGTATATGCGTGTATGAACTAAAATCAGTTACACATTCGAATGTAAAGTAACTCCTTACACTATAAGGTTGGAAAGGAAAAAAATTGAAGATGAAAAAACCTGTGTGGAGTGTAGACCGTGTTTTTGTATTGCACACTTGAAAAAGTAATCGTTGGATAAGAGTTCGGTGCATTATTGTTACTCAAACTGCCAGCATGACTAAGAATGGTACAATCGTCAATTGGAATAAACAGAAGGGCTGCTCTACAACTTTCTACGCGCCGTAGATGGGTTACAGAAGCTACTGCCAAGGTCATGAGTACATATGTAAATTGCAGCGAAGGCCTACAGCTGATTATCTTGAAGTGTTTCGGTGCCTGCTCAGAAGTTTGCAAATAGCAAAAGTATGAGAAATCTCTGCCTTTAAATAAATGATGTACCATAATGTAGTTAGGATAGCGGAGTGAAGAAAAATATTAATGAAAAACTGTTGTGACTACAATCATAGTTTACAACCAATTTAAGCATCGAACTGTTATTTGAAAATAACTTTGTTAACACCTCCTAATGCACAAAAAACATCCCTACGATAATTATCTAATCCATTGTCACTGAACAATATAAAAAAGGAAAATTGTAAACAAAATATTTTACACAACTACAGTAATAAATTAATGACTTGCAGCAGAGAGCACCAAGTTATATCAATGAGCTGCAAGGGTAAGCTGAAATGCATGTAAAAAAAGAGAGGGAAAAAAATATTACCACCTTCATCAGGGAAATGAGAGTCTGACCTAGATCTGTTCCTATGTTGCCAAAAAAGTATGTTAAATCTTGTAACAGATGCACAGTTGTACTTTGACAAATTGAGTTGACAAAAGGTTGAGCTAATCTTCGTCTCAAGACGTTGCAATAAACAGTAATAATAGGAAGAAGAGGATAGCGAAAGGTTTACTTTATCAATCTCTTTAGCAAGTTAGATCATGAAATTGAACGCATCATAAGCCATTGCATGCCGACCCACCCAATAAATATATTTAAACCTTCAGTTATCAAATACATATATTAAAAGAAGACAGTTCTCCAAAGTTTAAAGTTATATATCCGTGGACTAAACTCGTTTTGATGTGTCATTTTGATTTAAAGTTCAAACCGTACAGTTTACAGTTTAAATCTCTTATTCAAAATGTTGTGTTCGCTTACCGTTATAGTATGGTCTAACTGGGAGCACTAATTTTATAGCGTAATGAAAAAACTAATTTTTGATGCAACAATAAATACCTGTGGTAGTAAAAGTTTAATTTCATACGAAATGTTTGTTCTTACATTGTAATGAATTGGCAACGGTAATAAATACTATAAAAATGAACCGATTTTTGACTGCAGCACCATACTGATACACGTATCGTAACTGATGGAAAATGTGCATCTTTACTCTTGAAAGAGAATGAAGCTCAAAACAGCGACACATTGTAAATAAGACTTACATCACTAATGTTATTCATAGCCGAAACTAACAAATTAGTTATGAAAATGGATAAATTCATGAATACACATGATTCTATCTTATATGGTATACAAGTGTATGGCCCATGCTACGCACATGGGCATATGTGGAAGGTAGTAATATGTTATAGTGGTTTGTTATATTGTTCTCTTACATATGTTATTAAGATTGTTGTGTAGATATTATTGACCGTTATATAATTTTTCAATGCCTCTTAAGAGTTAAGTTGTTCGGTTTGTTCATGTTATCGATTGCACAATGTTTTTTAAAATGTAGTCAGTAACACAATAGTTGTGTTTGTAACAAAAACGTAGAGGATTACATAAATCGGATGTTGTAACATTCTGTAATTTCGAACACTTCGTCTTTGAATATCCAAACATTTGAAAAATGGTTAGGTATTATAAATTTGATTTTATGACCTTATTAAAGTCCTTTCAATTAACAATTAATGATAACAAAACTTGTTTTTTAAATTTGTGTACAAAAATAAATACTTTGAAGATATAATATCGATAATTTGACGAAAAATCGTTTCATCAAAAAACGACTTTTTACTCAACAAAAATACTTAGGTTTAGTATTTTGGACTGACTTTACTGTTTTTTGGATATTGTATATTATTATTCCACTGTGAGATTCTAACGTTGTGTTCTTTCTGTGTTGTACTATTTCTCTTTATTTTATCCTAACAATATATATTTCCGATAGTTGAATACTCGATACATGAATACCATAAATGTATCGGTGTCTACATTTAAGGGTTGAAAAGTTGGATCGTTGTACATGTGGTTTGTTTATGACTTTAGTCGGATCTTTTGTTAGTATGAAGAGAATGCATGTAAAAGTACCACTGAGATGGGAACTAATAGAATAGGCCGGGTATATTAGTAGACAACTTATTTTTTTGCGTGTATTGAAACACGTTCCCGATTGAACCAGTGTATGATAGAAACAATGGGTGTATTTTATATGCTTGTCACACACTTAACGTTGATTTATTTGGAAAATTAGTGTTTTTATAGTATAACACTTATGATAGTGTTATGTGTCAGAGGATATCAAGGTAAATGTATTAATATAACTTTCAAGCAGTTGACTATAAAGGGAACATTGATATTGAGTGAAAGTTTGCTGCGGTGATTGCGTCATGACCAAATAGAGAGTGATACATATGGTGAGCGTAAAAAGTGAACAAACTGAAATTAAAATCCTACTGGTTAAAGTGGTTATAAAAAATTGTAGTTGTAAATAGGTCTGTCAATGGATGCTTTTGGATGTAGATAGTGTCATATCCGCATCCGCATTCGAAATCATTTTCGAATATCGGATATCCGCATCCGCGGTGATGGACGGATATCAAATAATTATCCTATCCGATAACGACTGATAAATCAAGTATTATAAAAAGAAAATTTTAGTTTAACATAAATATTTTTCAATCCCATTAACTATAAAAGTGTTAAAAATTAATAAATATGATGATAATAGATAGTTTCGAGCGGTTAAAAAGCATTGAGTGCATATACTATAAACTACTAACAAATAATAAACAAATGTCTTTCACTTCACTAAAATACACATAATTTGAACTATAATCTTGAAATAAACCCGGACGGATAATTTTCAGATGCGAATGTCTTTATATCCGCATCCGCATTCGTTTTTTTAGATATCAGTTGTTTATCCGCTTTTTGGATGTGGATGCGGACGGATTTTGGATTTTTTGGATATCCATTGGTTGTAAAAATACAGAGTAATACAAATGTGCAGACCGACTAAGTGAAAATTAAGATACACACAACAAAGTGTTATTACTTTTACTAAAATTGAAAATAAATATAAATTTAAATAAACATTGAATTTAAAAAAAAGACAATGCAAAGAATGTACAAATAGGTAGACAAAAGCAACACCACACTGTGGTCAATTGTCTCCACGATTATTTCCATTACTTCTCGGTAGTTCTTCCATGAATCTTTTCCTTATCACGATTCATTTTTGAGTCAAAATTTGAACAATATCAGTGCTTACTGTAACATATATTTGTACGTTTTACCCTGTAGTGTTTTGAAGTGAGCAAATATAAATAAATATTGTACTATCTACATGCAAATACTTATATAATCTTCATGTAGATATATGCACAAATATTGTACTACCTCCATGCAATACTCCATGCAAATGTTTGTAGGCTTTACTCAGTACAATATCTTTTACGTACAATATCAGAAGTAAAACGTAAAAATTTGAACAATATTCCCTTTGTGCAAAAATATGTGATGATATCATGAGTCATTTGCTGGTATATATTTGAACAACATCATTAGTCATTTGTCCAGCTCTAAATATATGACTGCAAGTAAATTTTTCTATGTTTCTTTACTCAGTATTCATTTATGCAGCTGCACTCATTTTGCCTCATTTGCTGACTTCGCTGTGGGCTGTTGATCTAATCTGGCTGATGCATATTGGAAATTCTACCTGTAGTCATTATTTTCCCTCTGTTGATTAGGTTGTTGTTAGAAGGCCTGAATTCAAACCGAGCTTCTAAAGGAAAATGAAAAATATTTGAGATAGTAAAATATAGTATTTATAATGCAACAGGATACGCATTGCATATTAATATAAAATGAATAAAATTTTTGCCATGTACTTGCAATAACGGCGGGGAAGTAAGAAAAATAGGAGCACACGGGGAGTTCTGCAATTCAAAATTGTGAATCTTTGCGACGTTACGGAAGATATATGGGATTATGTGTTTTATAGGGTAAGCTTTTATTATGATATTTATAATCACTTATAAACAAACATATGAATGATGCCCATTATAATTTGTGGTAAACAAACTGCAATAGTTGATCGTTTGTGAAGCTACAACCAAATAGTAAATGTTGGTACTGAAGGAAATGCAGAATTTATTTGTTCCCATACAATTGATGGCAAAAGAGATGTCAATCTTAGATATTCCTCGGAATTCAACCGCTAAATCTAAAGATAACTTCTATTGTGTTCCATTTTATGCTTTATATTGTGTCATAATAGCCACCTCCTAATACAGCACACATGTACTTTTATACTTAGTACGGTAAGTCAGTAGTAAGTAGTACCTTGTCGGTTGAACAACCATACACCTGTAAACTAATAAAGCACCACCTAGCAGAATTCCAGCGAGAGTTGCCGCGCAGATCAAAAGGCCCAGATCAAAAGGTCAGTCGTTCGTGCATTACCAAACCTTATGTTTTAGAACTCAACTACAATAATTTTCTTCTATCAACTACAACTTGGTCAGCAGTTAACAAAAAGAAAATATACATCAAACTTCAATTTTAAAGTAAACTGCAATTGTGTTCCTACCTCCAGTGTAAACATCAACATTAGCTGCCCATTCTTCTGTTTGTAGACTGGGCTACATGTTTCAAAAACAGACATAACTCAAATTATATTATATTCCATATCACCCAATCAAAACTTGTGTATCTTCTGAACGATGCATTGTTTAAGTTATGTCGCACCTGTAGCCATCAACATTTGCACCATATTTGTCAGCATATTGGTAAACTCCCTTTCCCTATATAAAAAATTAAAGGTATAATAGTACCAGTTTGACCTTTTTCCTTTTACTACATGTAAATCCAGATGCTTGGCAAGAACTGCACAAAATGTTGACAAAAATAATCAATGAATGAACCTTGGGTTTCCTCCCTGATGCATCAATGCCATTTCTCAAGTCCATCCCATCTCCAGTTCCTATATATGCAGTGTAATATAGAAACTTATAAGAAAACTAACTTTAAACACACAGTCGTACGAAGTAGAAAGGCAAGTAAAATATAATCGATAACATTATACGTAATTTTCATCCACAAACTGTGCAGATGACCCCTGCTTTGAATATATTAAAACTAATGTGTTGATGATAATAGCATTTATGTTTTAACACATTCTATATAAACACCCAAATATTAATCAGCTCTTTTTTTGTTGTAACAAGCATTATAAAGAAAAATATAATAGCTCAAAATTTCTTAACATAATTCTAAGTTTGATTTGTTAGTAGCAGGCCGATAGGATTATTGGGTACCTGATAAAAATAGTAGTATATATATGGATATAATCCATACATGAGCATCAAAATTCCCCAAAAAAATGAATAATCGTTTCAACGAAAATAAATACGTACCAATCAATTTATTGCATACAATATGTACACATATCTTATTTTTCTATTTCCTACTTTCTAATGATAGTGTCAATGGTATCCCTATAAAATCCATTAATCTGTCATGTAAATTCACCTGATGCATGTTATATTTAAAGCAATATATGTGGATCTGTAAATGTGAACAAACTCTTTTACTCGGTGTACATGATGTGTTGGGTGAGTTAAATAAAAAAAATAGTGGTGGAAGTAGAATCCACCTTATGTAATGGATGGGTGAGTGGGCATAGTATTGACATTTCTTTATGTAATACATTCCTAATGAGTAATGCATTATACACACACATACATACATAGATACACACACACATATAAGAATGTAGTCTAACTGGTACCTACATAGCACCGTGAATTATTTAAAGTACCTTGTTCCAATTATTTGATTGTTGACATGAGTGAAACTTTCCTATGCAAAAAATCAAAACCTGGATAACAAAAATACTGAGATTTTGGTCAACATTATTGAAAATATGCAATTCTTACATACATTTAAATGAAAACATCAGAAATGATAAATTTGAGATATTGCTATATTAGAATGCAACTCAAAATATGACAGTAAACACTTCTTGCATCATTACATTTCCATCATTCTCCATAAATTAACTGCTAGTTTCGCAAGGAGTGGGTGTACATTAGTTCTAATAGAAAAAAGTACTTAGTGCGTACATCATGAAGCAACGAATATTAATTGTATTGATTTTTGCGTGGATATATTAGTGAAAGTTATAATCCACTCCTTTATTACATAGCCTTACAAAATTGAAACTAAATCCATTCAACTGTACCATGAAAAAGTAGCAGTAAATGACAAAATTTGAATAAAAAGGAAAAAAAAAGTTACAAAACACATTACATAATAAGCTGATCAGAAGGAGTGAAACTCTTATGCAAGTAAACTATACTAAAATTTAATGAGAATATATTATTAAGTATCATCCATTTAAATCAAGATAGGTAGTATTTGACATGTGTAACAACCCATATTTTGATAATTAAAAATATTAAATTTAATAAGGTTTTGGGCTTTAATATTGTCAGAAATTAAAATTTATGATTTATTAAATTGAATCTTATTAGATTTGAAACTTTGACTTTAAGATAAATCTTAAAACAAATAATTTAATGAGATAAAACATATAATTGGCTAATATTGATTGAATGTAATTGACTACTATACGATGTTAACGTAATTTCAATCAATTTAAATAATAAAGGTTAATAACGAATAGAATAAATGATGTATGAATTGATAAAGAAATGATGAGGTTGTACGAAGTATTATTTCTGTGACTCTTTAATGGGATAATCTTTAAATATAAGTTGGTTTAATGAAAAGAACATTTATTATGAAATAAAATGGATCTTTCATTTGTGAATGTAGTTTTAATTTCATTAAGATAAAGAATAGAATGATTGATTTAAAGGAAGAAATATAAGTATATTTGAACTTTGTTTTAGCATATAGATGGATTACAAGAGTGGAAAAATAATTTATTTAAGTAAGTTATTTATTTCTCTACTGTATAAGAAACAAATTTATAAATGTGCTTAAATGACTAAAAGAAATAATTATTCTATTTTTCATCCATTTAAGTTGTCTGTTCTGAAATTGAACTTTATAAGTAACTGTAATCAATATAATTGAAATATTTCCATGAGAAGGGAAGAAAACGTTGACTGCAATTAATAGATTTAATAAAAGAAACGCATCTTTTGTGTTAAACAGAAAGGATGTTTTAATCGAAATAAAGGATCATTTTGGGAAAACCAAATTGAACGTTTTCATTTTTATGGTAAGTAATTTTATTTATTATGCATAGATAAAAAAATTAAATGCGTACAAATTTGAATATTATTTGAGTTAATGAAGTCAATTTGGTTACGTTTCATAAATTGAATTTCAAAAAGGTTGTGCGATGTACATGGTCCCTTCATTTCTTTTGTTATTAATTGTTGCATGTTTTGAGACGTATAAAAATAAAACTTTCATTTTGAACAAGAATGATTGTGGATAAAAAAAATTGAATTTTAGAATAATATATACACACACACGCACATTAATATTCAAACTTTTAAATATATCAGAGGGTTCATGGTTGTGTAAATATCATGGAATCAATTAGAAATTACTTTTTTTTTCAGTTGTACATTGATTACATAAGTTTATATTCTTTTTTCCATTTTATATACCGTTAAAATCTGTAAATGGGTTGCATTAATGCAACCATTACAGTAATTAAAAAGTAAAGTAAATCATTTTTATAGTGCATAGGTTGATATATATTCATTAATCAGTAAAATTTGTTTGAGTAACGTAAATAAATATATATTGAATGTTTGATTAATTGATTGGTTGATTGTTAATTGATTGATTGAGTTAATGTAGTATGCACATTTATTAGCGTAAAACGAATGTTTTAATATGGAATTAAATAATGTAAATATATGTATATTTGAGTTTATTGATATAAATTAATTGGAGCAAGTTTTGGAATGTGGACCCAGAAGGTTTGTTTATAGGAAATAGGTGGTCCCTTTATTTACTTTACATTTATTACCACCTTGCAATCTCTCTCTTTTCGTTTTCAAGTAGTCTAATAATTAAACTACTCATTCATTTCTTATAAATTAATGGTTGTTTCATTTGATTTATTTATAATTAATAATTTCCACATTCTTTTCATTTGTTTCTCCTTTATTCGTTTGCTCTTTTTAAATGCTTTACCTGAAGTTTTTTCCTTTTCTGTTTTTTTTTCGTTTTAAATGCGAACATCCAAATTAATATGCATGCCATCTAATTAGCATTTACTATTTTCCGTTTCAAAAGTTTATTTTGCTTATGCATCATTAGTTCTTGTAGCTTCCTTTCATTCGCAATTCTGGAAGCTTCATATTTAAAACGGAAGATTTATTTTTATCTTTATTGATATATTTATTCCTTTAGTTTACATCTTTCAATACTACATTTTAGGGCAATTCATATTTTTACTTTATTTCAATTCCTAGTTTGTTTATATATACCTTATTAGCTTTTCATTTTTTTTTCCATCTGCATTCCTGTAGCCTCATTTCTAATCTCATCTTCTGTAGCTTCTTTTTTTCAAAATAAAATTTTCATCTCATTTCTTTTCACACTTCACCTTCCTCATTCCCTTTTCATTTTTTTTTCTTTTTTAAATCTCCTTCTTCTCTTTTTTTTTTGCTTCATTTTTATGCTTTTTTTTATTCTTCTTTAAATCTTCTTCTTCTTTTTCAAAGCTTCCTTTTCTTTTTTTTTAATTCATCTTCTTCTTTAATTTTTTTCTCTTTTAAACCTTCTCTTCTTTCTATGTCTTTTTCTTCAAATCCAGATTTATACAATCTTTTCTTCAAAACTTTCTATAAAAAAAAGATTAAGATAGCAAGGAAACGAAATAAAATGAGAAAGTAGTTGCAGATCCAAATCTGGCTAGAAAAGGGAAAGCAAAAAGGTGAGTGATTCAACCCACTCACGCAATACTAAAAATTCCATTGCAAGTTAAATAAAATATATGATGTGATATAATTTTTTTTTAAATGGTACTTTATATACAACAAATCATTGGGACAATATATCTCATGTCAATAAACGTTCGAAAGCAAGGTTCGAACTTGTGACCTCTTGCACCAAAGCCGAATCAATTAACCACTTGTGACCTCTTTTAAGTTTGTTGATTTAAGTTCACATTTGAATTGATATTGAATCTGAATTGACATTTAATTTTATATTGGAATTTAATTGATAGTTAAACCCCGATATTGATAACTATTATATGTTGAAATATATTGGTTGATTTGGATGTTGTTTGAAATGGATGCTTATTGATTGATATGTTGATGTATGGTTGTTTGTTTATTGTAATATGTCCCTGTTATCACCTTCTATATTATTGACATCATTTAAGTGGTCCTCTGAATCATTTTAGAATTGGATAATTAAGACAATTAAATTATGTGTTGAAATGATATACCCATACAATTTCTTGAATTTGGATTATTTATTAAAACTGAATTATTTAAAAAGTTTATGTTATTAATTTGAACTTCTGATTTATTTTAAATAAAGTGGTTAAAATTGGTATTTCAAATTATTTGAAATCCCGTAAATTACTGCTCTTACGATGTACACTTGATAGGAGATGAAAAATCCCATAACCTCTCTGAGGCCATTGCACTCATATTTTTATTTGAGATTGATTTGACTTACATAAGAATTTTTAGTTCTGACTCAAGTGTATTGTTTTTCATTATGCTCGGGTCTGTCTGAGCTTTTTTAGTGTATTGAAGACCATTTTATTTTCTGGAGGACAAAGACGAAGATGAAGATTCAGTATTATTGCTATTTATTATTATTATTCCACAGCTGCATTATATTTTTATTTTCTGATGTATGTATAACCTTGATTTGAATTGTAAAAGTATAATCAAATGTCATTTATAAAACAGCTTCATGAACTGTTTATTTGATTATTATATTTTGTCATTCCGCTGCGAGATTCTCTGATTTATTTTTCCTTCTTTTCTATTATTTTCTTATTTACCCCATTAACAATCCTTCCTTTTGAATGGTTTGAATCAGACATGTGTGGTTTATTCTCGATTTAAATCGTCCAAAAAGGTGGATCGTTACAGTTGGTATCAGAGCTTTGGTTTAGACATACCTTAACCTGTTTGGGGTTAACTCATTAGAGATAGGGTAGTAATACCCTAGAATGAGTTGTCTGAGTGTATATACGAGAGCGCGTATTTGTTAGTGTTATAAAAATGTTTTATATAAATTTTGAAATGAAATTAAGTTTTTCCTAGTATTATATGATATATATATATAAAGGAATAAATTTTTAAGACTAATAAAGTTATTAGTAATGTGTTTGATTTATGAAATGGTAACATTGAATTATTATCATTTTTATTGACTTATTGTGTTTAATCAAATTATAAACATTCGTTAATTATTGATGATTGAATTAATGGACTAAACACTAGTTTAATAATGGTGTATTAAAGAGAATAAAATGAATAATTAGGATATTTGTTTATGAAATTGAAATGTTGGTGTGAATTTTGTTGTTTGTTGACATGTAGTTTCACCTATTGGAAAAAGTGAAATATTTGGTTTTGAAATTAAAATGGAATTAAAAACCAGTACTTATATGATGATTTTGGAAATGAATTTGTTTGACTTGAATTATTTTAATTTAGAAAATGGGATAATTTTCTAAACCTATTATTTTGGGAACTTTAAAATTTAGATATTTAATTTGGAAGAAAATTTGGTGAAATCATATATGATTTTGAAACTGAATTGATATTGATATGATTTGAAATTTGAGAACCTTATATTATTAAGCACTTGATTTGGGAGTGGTCGAACTTATATAAAATGGATTGTATAAGTATGAAGTTGATTTGAAATCTATTTATTTGAAAGGTACTCAATTTGGAAAGAGATTTTATATAATCGAAGCCTATATAAGAATGATTTGATATATTCGAGATTATTGATTTGGAAAGTATTTGATTTGAAAATGGAATCCTATATATAATGGACTTTATATAAGTATGATATTTGAAAGTGATTTGTAAAGGTACTATATGATATATATTTCCGAAGTAAAGATATGGAAAGTGCCTTCTGCTTGATATCCGCTTTGTGGCCACATCGTGGATTCATTCTATTGATATTATTCTCTCTGATTTTTGGTATTCCGGATGTAGTACTCGAGTGTTCCCACCGTGGCGTAACCCATGGTTTTTTTTCTCTCGCGACTGCATAGCCCAATTGCCTGGCTGAGTCTGGCCTAGGGGTACGGATTGTTTCCTGAGGGATCCAAGCGTAACCATTGTGTATCCTGCAATCCATGTAGGTCGCGAATAGTAGCGAAACTGCCTAGCTGAGACAGCCTAGGGGTACAGATTGTTTCCTGGGGGACCCAGGCGTAACCATTGTGTATCCTGCACTCTACTAGTCATCATGGCGTAACTCGCAGGGCTGAGAAAGCTTACGGATACGGATTGTTTCCTGGGGGATCCCCATTGTGTATCTGCGAACCATGGTCGGACAAAGGTTTTGGTTGGTTGTTTTGTTTGGACTGTACTTTCCATATCTTTTTTAACGGTTTTTCAAGTATTTTCACTGGGTGTTGAAACAAGTCTACTAAGTACTTGAAGAATTCTAGCTTTGCGCTGTTGAGTCACAAGTTTTATGAAAGTTTTGATTTCTGACAAATAACTAAAGGCGATCGACAAAACAAGGTCATTAGAGCTACATATGTTACTCTACATTATAGATTGATTATTTGATATTATATTAGTGATAAACTTGTTAAAATCTATCCTCAAATAATCATGCATTTTCAAGAAAATTAATATATATACAATTAGAATGTAGTTGCACATTCAGTGTGCAACTTTACAGGGACCGGTCGACCGGTCAAAATATAGGCGGTCGACCGTTCCTGCATAATTTGCACACTGAACGTGCACACATACACATAACGTATATATATATTTAAATTCCTGTCTACTGGTCACTTTTTAACCTGTCGACCGTTTTTAAACAGAAAGCAATTTTTCCAAAAGACACTTCTCTTCTCCAAAGGTGGCATCTCTTACCTTTCACCAAAAATCATATCTCTTAATGGCAAAGAGTTACAACCATTCTTATCTATATAAACTCATCCAATTCGTTGATTAAAAACATGATTTCATATTCTTTTTAATCTAATCTCTGATCTTACTTTATACATACTCCTGCATTCTAAAAACTCTCAATTATTTATTGAATCATTGAAACTATTTCATATCCTTTGATTCAATAAGTAATATACTTTCCTTAATCTTTTCAAAACAACATTTCGCATACTTTGAGGATAAGATTATAGGAAGGGTGTACTGCTAGTGACAAATCCGTGTTTTCAAGAGCACAAGTTGTCAACAACAATTGTATTTGTTCTTTTGTTGAAGTCCTCTGTGTTGTAAGAGGCAAGTGTTGAAGTCCTCAGTGTATTAGAGGCGTGAAATCCCGTTCGGTTGTTCGGGTGTTGTAAACCTGTTCCTCCAGGTGAAGCGAGGAAGTTAATAGTGAAAATCCAGATAGAAGTTTGGGACTGGACGTAGGACGGTGCTCCGAACCAGTATAAAAATCTCTGGTGTGATTTTTCTATTTTTTATTTACTATGCTATTATCATCTATTTCCGCATTTGTATTGTAATCCATATTACACGATCCGTGTATACTATATTAGCACATATAATTGTCTACACATCGCACTTTCATTTGGTATCAGAGCACGGTCATCATATAACCGTAACACAATTATTTGATATATTATAGTAATATGGCAAATAACGTAAGTACTAGCACTCAAAACACCACTTACACGGAAGGTCAATCAACACAGAGACCTCCATTTTTCAATGGTCTTAACTATAGTTATTGGGCAACACGTATGTCATTCTTTATGCAATCAAATAGCTATGATGCTTGGAATGCCACTCAAAGAGAAATAGTGAATCCAACAACTGATTATTCAGAATGGACTGCAGCTGAGAAAACGGCAGCAGCCGTAAATGCAAGAGCAATAAATATGTTGTTCTGTGCATTAGACCAAAATGAATATAATCGTGTTAGTATCTGCACTACTGCATATCAAATTTGGCAAACACTAAAAATCACTCATGAAGGTACTAACAAGGTTAAACAAGCCAAAATAGCCATGCTGAAAAGTCAATTTCAAAATTTCAAAATGAAACCAAATGAGACAATCAATGACATGTATTCACGGTTTCAAACTATTCACCATGCACTTATTGGCTTAGGACAAAAGTACTCTGATTTCGATGTTGTTTCAACAGTCCTACACTCTCTGACTAGTGAATGGGAAGGAAAAGTATTAGCAATTGAAGAAGCTAATGACCTTTCCGTCATGAAGCCAGATGAATTGATAGGAAATTTAATGTCCTATGAAGCAAATTTGCAGGCTAGAAAAGAACAGAAAGAAGAAAAGAAAATTGTAGCATTTCATGTTGAGAAAGATGAAAATGAATCAGATTCTGAAGACGAAGATTTGGCATTCATTGTGAAAGGATTCAAAAAATTCTTAAAATATCGAAAAGCCAGTCGTTACAATAAAAGGAAACCTGGATCAAATAAATCATCTTCATCTGCTATAGAATGTTTCAACTGCCACAAAAATGGACACATGCAGAAAGATTGTCCAGAACAAAAGAAAAAGTCAGAAAATGACAAATTCAAATATAAGAAGGACAAATCTAAGAAACGAGCCTTCTCAGTAACATGGGATGATTCAGAGTCATCTTCATCAGAAAGTGAAAGTGATTCAGAGAATGAACAAGCTAATGTTTGTTTTATGGCAACAGAAGATGAGGTACAAATTCCTACATTTGATGAATTACTTGATATTAATGCTTAATTGATAATCAAATATAAAGACATAAAACGTCAATTAAAAGTAGTCAAAGCAGATTTAAGTAGAGCAGAGCTTGAACGAGATATGTTAAAAGATGAGAAGAAAATATTAGAAGAGGAACTTGAAAATATTCAAGAATCATCATCTAATGTTGACTCTTAAATATCTCTTTTGAGTCAAGAAATAGAAACTCAAAAAGAGAAAAATAATGCTCTCACTACTGAAAATCATGAGCTTAAAGCAAAAGTCAAAATTCTAGACCTAGAAAAAGCTAGCTTACAAACAAAGTTTGATGACATTACTCAAAATGTTTCTAATTTTAACAAAGGTCGAGAAAATTTGACAAAAATCATTGAAAGTTCACAATCTATTTCAGACAAACAAGGATTGGGATATAACAAACAAGAAACCAAGAAACATCTTGGAAATAAAAGGAAAAAGAAAGTACAAAAAACTAGAGCTAAGAAAAATCTTAGTTTATTATATTCAAAACCAAAACCAGTTGTGAAATTTCAAAAGAAAAATGTCAAGACTATCAAAATATGGGTTCCTAAAACAAATAACAATTTGATTAGGAACAAATACATTCAGCAATTCATGAATACTATGCATTTTAATAA
This sequence comes from Allium cepa, assembly GCA_030765085.1. NCBI lineage: Eukaryota > Viridiplantae > Streptophyta > Magnoliopsida > Asparagales > Amaryllidaceae > Allium > Allium cepa. The sequence continues at coordinate 1,055,591,807 of CM060932.1, forward strand.
TAATTATATATATAAAGGGGATACCGGACCCAAATGGGTTTGGACTCCTAAGACCTAACTCTTAGGACCCGATAAAAAGTGGGTACCATGGACTTAATTCTATTTTTTGCAGGTCCCACTTAAGAAAAGAGGAAAGTGGATATTGGACAGTGGTTGCTCAAAGCACATGACGGGAGACAAGAGTTTATTAACAAATATTACATATTCAGATGGTGGCTCCGTCACTTTTGGAGACAATTCAAAAGGCTATATCATCGGCAAAGGCGATGTGAGCAATTGCGGTACATCTAACTTACCTCTTATTACTAATGTCATGCTAGTTAGAAATTTAAAACACAATTTGCTTAGTATTAGTCAGTTATGTGACAAGGGTTTTATAATTTCATTTTCGAATAATAAGTGTAGTATTTTAGATAAAGACCATAATTTGGTTTTCGAAGGTTATAGAGACAGAAATATATATATTTTGAATATGAATATTAATCATAATTCAGATATGTGTCTTGTGGCTAATGACAATGATCCATGGCTATGGCACAAACGCTTCTGTCATATAAACTTCAGAACTATTGACAAGCTAGCCAAAAACAATCTAGTTAGAGGACTACCCAAAATGAGTTTTAAAGTTAACAACATTTGTGATGCATGTCAATTAGGAAAATTGACCAAATCATCTTTTAAATCCAAGAAAGTCATATCAACATTACAACCACTTGAGTTACTACACATGGATTTATTTGGACCTACTAGAGTTCAATCAATAAATCACAGTCAATATGTGCTTGTAATTGTTGATGATTTCTCTCGTTATACATGGACAATTTTCTTAAAAAAATAAAAGTGACACTTTCGATCATTTCAAATCTTTCGTCAAAAGAATTCAAAAATCAAAAGGGATTAAAGTTAAAAATATAAGAAGTGATCATGGCGGAGAGTTTGAAAATAATGAATTTGAACATTTTTGTACAAAGAAAGGTATATATCATAATTTTTCGTTTCCCAGAACTCCACAACAGAACGGAGTTGTAGAACGGAAAAACCGAACTTTACAAGAATGTGCAAGAACATTATTGAATGGAACCACCTTACCAAAACATTTTTGGGCAGAAGCTGTGGCAACTGCCTGTTATGTTTTAAATCGTGTATCCATAAGACCTCTTACCAAGAATACTCCTTATGAATTATTTAACAAAAGGAAGCCTAAAATCTCATACTTCAAAGTTTTTGGTTCCAAGTGCTTTATTTTAAATACGAAAGACCAGCTTGGCAAATTCGATCCAAAGGCCGATGAAGGAATATTTGTCGGTTATTCGGAAAGAAGTAAGGCCTATCGGATATTTAATAAACGAACCAAAACTATTGAAGAATCACTTCATGTCTCTTTTGATGAAATCTATCAGCACTCTCACACTATATCAGATGATGACGAATCAATAGTCACTGACAATCAAATCATCACAAATATTGATTCTGACTCGGAAATAATTATTGAGAATATTCCTCAAATATGTGAGTTACAATCACCACCAAGAATATTAAGAGACCATCCGCCTCAAAATATAATCGGTGAAATAACATCACATGTCAGAACAAGGAGTCAACTCAATCAAATGGGTCATGTCGCTTTTCTCTCAAATATCGAACCTAAGAATCCAAAAGAAGCTGCTACGGATGATTACTGGATCATTGCCATGCAGGAAGAACTAAATCAGTCTGAGCGCAATGACGTTTGGGAACTTGTTCCAAGACCAACTGATCAGTCAGTAATCGGTACTAAATGGGTTTATAAAAATAAAGCTGACGAACAAGGAAATATCACCAAAAATAAAGCAAGATTAGTAACACAAGGATATAATCAGGAAGAAGGTATCGATTATGAAGAAACTTTTGCACCAGTTGCTCGACTAGAAGCTATTAGAATCCTATTATCTTTTGCTTGTCACCATAATTTCAAACTTTATCAGATGGATGTCAAAAGTGCTTTTCTCAATGGATTTATCAAAGAGAATGTCTATGTCGAACAACCTCCTCTGTTCGTACATGAAAAATATCCTGACCATGTGTTCAAACTTAAGAAAGCTCTGTATGGTTTAAAACAAGCACCTCGTGCTTGGTATGAACGACTACGTAGCTATCTTATTAGCTCAGGATTTCAAATAGGCAAAGTCGATCAAACTTTGTTTATTAAACATTCTCGAAAAGATATTCTAGTTATCCAGATATATGTAGACGATATCATCTTTGGTTCAACAAACGATAAACTTTGCAAAGAATTTCCAAGTATTATGACCAAAGAATTCGAAATGTCTCATATGGGAGAACTATCTTATTTTCTTGGACTTCAAATAAAGCAACTTTCAAACGGCATTTTTATCAATCAAGAAAAATACTGTGAAAACCTTATCAAGCGCTTCGGATTAGAAAATACATCTGGTAAACCAACTCCTATGAGTACAACTACACATCTTGACAAAGATGAAAGTGGTAAGAATGTTGACCAGAAATTGTATCGAAGCATGATTGGTTCTCTTCTTTATCTTACAGCTAGTCGTCCAGATATAATAATGAGTGTTTGTTCTTGTGCTCGTTTTCAAGCCGATCCAAAGGAATCACATCTACGAGCAGTGAAATGTATAATTCGTTATCTTAATAATACCAAAGATTTCGGTCTTTTTTATCCAAAAGAATGTCCATTTGAATTAGTATCATATAGTGATGCTGATTTCGGTGGCTCAAGAACGGATAGAAAAAGTACAAGTGGTACGTGCCATTTTATTGGAAAATCACTTGTCTCTTGGTTCTGTAAGAAACAGAATTGTGTTTCACTATCAACATGTGAAGCTGACTATATATCAGCAGCTCTCGCTTGTACTCAAGTACTATATATGCAAAAACACTTCAAGATTTTGATATTCATTTATCAAATTCTATTATATACTGTGATAACACTAGTGCTATAAATCTCTCTAAAAATCCAGTAAATCACTCTAGAACCAAACACATTGATATCCGTCATCATTTCTTTCGAGATAATATTGACAAAGGAAATATATGTCTTGAATATGTTCATACTGACAATCAATTAGCAGACATTTTTACTAAGCCTCTGCTCGAATCTAATTTTATTAGATTGCGAAGAGAGCTTGGTTTAATTTCAAGAAAAAATCTTGACTAAGTAATTTCTAAAGAACGTCTTCTTGTTAGTTATCCTTTAGTTATTCTTTTTAGTTATCCTTTAACCATAACTTTTGCATAAACTATTTTTTTTACATTAAATATAAGCCACTGCTTTATTTAATGGTTAAATTCTCTTTACTCATTTTTTTCTTTTCTTTTAGTGATCGTCCTTTCCTTTCTTATTTTATAAATTCAGTTTTAAAAGGAAAGCTATTTTTAGAGTTACAATAAAATTTCTGCTTATGTTTTCTTGGTTAAAATTTTTCATTAACTCACATCCATAGGTTTATACATAAGAAACTTGTATATAAGCTTGCAAAAATTTTATATTTTGCTCATCTTTTTTATCTAACCATAATATTCTATACAACATACACTATGGCTCACATTTGTGATAAATGTGCTTAAGAATCATACATTTCAATTACGAGTTCTGAGTCGGAGGAATTTTATTCTCCTACTACTCCAAAACAAAAATCAAGTTGTCATCATCAATGCTCTTGTATGTCTGATAAAACTCCAAATTCAAAACGAGTGAAGAGGACATTATTCTATTCTCCTCGTACCAAAGCTCAAATCGATGAGATACACCACTACCAGAAACATCAGATAGACCTTCAGAGACAGCTCCATTACGGGCAAAGTCAACTTTATCACGAGCAACAACGGACATCGGCACGATTATCCGTTTTAGAAAAGTTGGCAACATTTTTCTGCGGTTCCAACAAGCATGACGTGCATGAACCAATGCCGTCTAGGCCATCAACATCTAAAAGTCCTAACTTGTGGGATCGGAACTATGAGAAGAATGAAGGAGCTCAGAAACAATGGAGTCCATGGTCAAAACGTATTGAAGGAAACAAAGATAATTCTAATGACAAACTTTCTCATTAGATTTATATATAGTTATTATATCTTTATCTATCTCTTGTGTAATGACGGTTATATTTTGTATTACAAATGAAATATAATATATATAGGTTGATATACTATAAAAAACTTGCAAAATAACATGATTTGCTCAGCAGACCAGTACCGGTCGACCACCCTTGTTATAGCCGGTCGACCGTTTGCTCTCTGGTTGAAAACGGTCGACCGACCATATTTCATAGGTCGACCGGTTGACATATTTTCAGTTTTTATATAAACCTATGCGTCATTTTTTCCCTCTACCCTCTTTCACTTTTTACTCAAGCTGTTCTTTTACCCAAAATCACATACCCTAGTTTCCTATTTTCAATTCCCAAATCTCAAATCCTCCAACAATGGCTCCTCCTCAAAAGAAATCCAAGAAAGGAGCAACCTCTGAAACTTCATCTCTTACCATCTCCGTCACAAAATGGCTTTAAAGTCCAATTGCTGTAACAAGATGGAATCAGATGACAAATTACAAGTTTCATCCAGGCTCTTTCATCAAATTTGTTGATTTCACGGCTTATGGAGTTCGGAGGTTAGCCAATAATTCCAATATTACTCCATTAATAGATTTTTCAGAAAATAGTGTGGAGATAAATCATTTGATGATCAAATTGTTTTACGCCAACATGAATCTTGATGAGTATCAACCTGATAATCCAAACGGCGTCATCTGGTCTGTGGTCTGTGGCAAGCAAATTTTTCTTACTCATGCTAGAATTGCCTCTATACTTGGTATACCAAATCGAGGCGAAGAGTTTTCATCTACCTTCTGCGAAGTCTTCACTCGAAATAGTACCAGTCATCAGTTCATAGAAGACAATAGTGATGGCACTAAGTCTATTGGACTTCGACCGACAGCCAGACTACTTCATCGTGTTTTGATGCATTCTCTTTTTCCTAGACTTGGAAATTATGATGCAGTATATAAAGAAAACTTCAAAGCACTCTATGCTATTTATGGTGAAATCCAAATCAATTGGGTACACATGCTTTTTGATGAAATTCTCAAGGTAAATAACTCAACACGGCCTCATTTCTTCTACAATGAATATATCATGCGACTTTTGTTAGCTTGTGGGGTCAATCCTCCTGATTCTGCAACCTCAAAACCAAAATGCATTGATTCCATAACCATCAAACGAATGAAGCTTCCTCCACCTTATCTTGAGATTATGCCTTTTGAAGAATGGCAACAAAGAGGACCAAGGAAACAATGAGCAACTTCCTCTCGTCCTCGTTCCGATGAAGTAAAACTATTAAAATCAAAGTCATCTACAAAAGAATCACTTGAAACAATTGCGCGTAACCAATTTTTGCTTGAATCACGTCTCAAGCGCATGGACTCTAAAATCGATAAGCGCTTCAATAAGGTCAAGTCATTCTTTGGTATGCTATGGGATGCTATATCATGTTCCACATCCACCTCTGTTCAAGCACAAGACCCAGGAAAACGTCCTGCTGCTCCAGTTTTCACCTGGACATCATCTGACGAGTCTACAGGTATGAGTGGTCATGGACATGGAGAATCATCTAGAGGGAACAATGATGACGAAGAAGAAGAAGATGATGACGATGACGACGATGATGATGATGAAGAGGAGATACGATCTGCTTCATCCTAGATTCTATTATGGTTTAGCACTTTAAAAACATTCTTTGACACTTGTACTAAATAGTGTCGTTATTCTTGTTTTTCATTTTGACATTATGATCTGTAGTATACTCTGTTATGTTTTGGATGTGTTAATGATTTATTTTGCTATGCATACCATATTCATTCTGCTATTCTAGTATCTGTTACTCCTTTTTGTCGATGACAAAGGGGGAGAAAGGGCTAACAATTGCTTGCAGGAACATACATATAAGAATTCAAAGCGAGAGATCACATACTCAGGGGGAGATTCAGATTTGCAGATATATTGTCATCAATCAAAAAGGGGGAGAATGTTGAGTCACAAGTTTTATGAAAGTTTTAATTTCTGACAAATAACTAAAGGTGATCGACAAAACAAGGTCATTAGAGCTACATATGTTACTCTACATTATAGATTGATTATTTGATATTATATTAGTGATAAACTTGTTAAAATCTATCCTCAAATAATCATGCATTTTCAAGAAAATTAATATATATACAACTAGAATGTAGTTGCACATTCAGTGTGCAACTTTACAGGGACCGGTCGACCGGTCAAAATATAGGCGGTCGACCGTTCCTGCATAATTTGCACACTGAACGTGCACACATACACATAACGTATATATATTTAAATTCCTGTCTACTGGTCACTTTTTAACCTGTCGACCGTTTTTAAACAGAAAGCAATTTTTCCAAAAGACACTTCTCTTCTCCAAAGGTTGCATCTCTTACCTTTCACCAAAGATCATATCTCTTAATGGCAAAGAGTTACAACCATTCTTATCTATATAAACTCATCCAATTCGTTGATTAAAAACATGATTTCATATTCTTTTTAATCTAATCTCTTATCTTACTTTATACATACTCCTGCATTCTAAAAACTCTCAATTATTTATTGAATCATTGAAACTATTTCATATCCTTTGATTCAATAAGTAATATACTTTCCTTAATCTTTTCAAAACAACATTTCGCATACTTTGAGGATAAGATTATAGGAAGGGTGTACTGCTAGTGACAAATCCGTGTTTTCAAGAGCACAAGTTGTCAACAACAATTGTATTTGTTCTTTTGTTGAAGTCCTCTGTGTTGTAAGAGGCAAGTGTTAAAGTCCTCAGTGTATTAGAGGCGTGAAATCCCGTTCGGTTGTTCGGGTGTTGTAAACCTGTTCCTCCGGGTGAAGCGAGGAAGTTAATAGTGAAAATCCAGATAGAAGTCTGGGACTGGACGTAGGACGGTGCTCCGAACCAGTATAAAAATCTCTGGTGTGATTTTTCTATTTTTTATTTACTATGCTATTATCATCTATTTCCGCATTTGTATTGTAATCCATATTACACGATCCGTGTATACTATATTAGCACATATAATTGTATACACACCGCACTTTCATGCGCCTGATCCACACATGGCCAGAGTCTGCAAGAACAAGGATAAACTTGTTGAAACATCGAGTTATAAAAGTATTTTCGAAAGGAAAATTTATTTCGATATAATAGTATTTTATTGTAAAAGTATTATTATAAAGGTATTTATTATAAAAGTATTTTTCCCAACTAAGAAATTTTGAATTAATATTGAAATTTAAAATTTTATGGTTTGATTTAATGATTCGTGCCAGTACTATTCTTTTGAATCTGCCTTATCTGCTCAGCTTTAGTTGTTCACCTTTATTCTTTTTCCAGAATCTACCTTCCTTTCCTTTTTGAATATAATCTTTAAAATATTTTTTTATTTATATACTACATGGTTTAATAGAAAATTATAAATATTTTGGAAGTTATTAATTAAATAAAAATATTTAAAGCAAATGATTATGATTTATTAATAATGTTTGCAAAGTGTCTTGAGGTAAATTAATAAATTTATGAATTATGGATTTAATGCTTTCAAATAACTTCCTTGTAAATATAACTAATGATGTGAATAACTGTTTCCAAATAGTTTTCATATGTTTATATTGGTGTCATTTAAACATATAAATGTTAATTATAAAGGAAGCTGGAAATTTTACAAATGGGTTTTGGAAATTTTTAAAGTACTAAAGATAATGCAAATGAAGCTTTCAAATGAATATTGCAAGTAAAATTATATAAGTTTCTTTGAATGTAGAATTTAAAGATATTATATAAATGGAAAAAATAAATTGATTTGTGAAGTTTATTTATAGCAATATACTTGACAAATAAATTTGAATCCCTATGTTGGAAGTATAGTTTGAAATATTTACTTGATTTCAAAGTACTAATAGTAAAGTTTATAGGTTTATTTACTATTTAAATTTTGTATTAGAATATTCATTTTGAAACAAGTGTTTAAATTAATTATGAAGGTATGAAATTTTATACTTTGATTTAGAAATTTAAGGTAGGATTTGAGTATACTATTAGTTTCAATTTAATAATATTGAGTTTATACTTATTTTAAAAATAATGAGTCTAATAAATTTTTTGGATTTAAGGAACCCTATTTTAAAGCTTATTATAATGTTTGATATAAATTTCTAACATTGTTTTAGACTTTTGAAAAATCTTTGCATAATGCTTTGAGGATGTTTTAAATATATCTTATATTTTTACGAAGTGAATGAAGTTAAATGTTTCAACTAAATTTTTAGATATGTTGAAATATTTCTTTTCTCTTCAAGGGAAAATACCAAAAAACTTAAATTTTTATTCAATAACCGAATGGAGTTATTTTCAAATTTATATTAAATTTAAATATGTAAGTTAAATTGTTTATAAATTGATCATTTTGAATAAAATATTTCAAACTCCTCGATTCCTTCTTGTTCCTTTTCGAGGACGAAAAAGTTTTGAGTGGGGAAGACTGTAACAACCCATATTTTGATAATTAAAAATATTAAATTTAATAAGGTTTTGGGCTCTAATGTTGTCAGAAATTAAAATTTATGATTTGTTAAATTGAATCTTATTAGATTTGAAATTTTGACTTTAAGATAAATCTTAAAACAAATAATTTAATGAGATAAAACATATAATTGGCTAATATTGATTGAATGTAATTGACTACTATACGATGTTAACGTAATTTCAATCAATTTAAATAATAAAGGCTAATAAGGAATAGAATAAATGATATATAAATTGATAAAGAAATGATGTGGTTGTATGAAGTATTATTTCTGTGACTCTTTAATGGGATAATCTTTAAATATAAGTTGGTTTAATGAAAAGAACATTTATTATCAAATAAAATGGATCTTTCATTTGTGAATGTAGTTTTAATTTCATTAAGATAAAGAATAGAATGATTGATTTAAAGGAAGAAATATAAGTATATTTGAACTGTGTTTTAGCATATAGATGGATAACAAGAGTGGAAAAATAATTTATTTAAGTAAGTTATTTATTTCTCTACTGTATAAGCAACAAATTTATAAATGTACTTAAATGACTAAAGGAAACAATTATTTTATTTTCATCCACTTTAGTTGTCTGTTTTGAAATTTAACTTTATAAGTAACTGTAATTAATATAATTGAAATATTTCAATGAGAAGGGAAGAAAACGTTGACTGCAATTAATAGATTTAATAAAAGAAACGCATCTTTTATGTTAAACAGAAAGGATGTTTTAATGGAAATAAAAGATCATTTTGGGAAAACCAAATTGAACGTTTTCATGTTTATGGTAAGTAATTTTATTTATTATGCATAGATAAAAAAATTAAATGCGTACAAATTTGAATATTATTTGAGTTAATGACGTCAATTTGGTTACGTTTCACAAATTGAATTTCAAAAAGGTTGTACGATGTACATGGTCCCTTCATTTCTTTTGTTATTAATTGTTGCATGTTTTGAGACGTATAAAAATAAAACTTTCATTTTGAACAAGAATGATTTTGGATAAAAAAATTGAATTTTAGAATAATATACACACTCACTCGCACATTAATATTCAAACTTTTAAATATATCAGAGGGTTCATGGTTGTGTAAATATCGTGGAATCAATTAGAAATTACTTTTTTTTTCAATTGTACATTGATTACATAAGTTTCTATTCATTTTTCCATTTTATTTACGGTTAAAATATGTAAATGGGTTGCATTAATGCGACCATTACAGTAATTAAAAAGTAAAGTAAATCATTTTTATAGTGCATAGGTTGATATATATTCATTAATCGATAAAATTTGTTTGAGTAACGTAAATAAATATATATTGAATGTTTGATTAATTGATTGGTTGATTGTTAATTGATTGATTGAGTTACTGTAGTATGCACATATATTAGCATAAAACGAATGTTTTAATATGGAATTAAATAATGTAAATATATGTATATTTGGGTTTATTGATATAAATTAATTGGAGCAAGTTTTGGAATATGGACCCAAAAGGTTGGTTTATAGGAAATAGGTGGTCCCTTTATTTACTTTACATTTATTATCACCTTGCAATCTCTCTTTTTTCGTTTTAAAGTAGTCTAATAATTAAACTACTCATTCATTTCTTATAAATTAATGGTTGTTTCATTTGATTTATTTATAATTAATAATTTCCACATTCTTTTCATTTGTTTCTCCTTTATTCGTTTGCTCTTTTTAAATGCTTTACCTGAAGTTTTTTCCTTTTCTGTTTTTTTTCGTTTTAAATGCGAACATCTAAATTAATATGCATGCCATCTAATTAGCATTTACTATTTTCCGTTTCAAAAGTTTATTTTGCTTATGCATCATTAGTTCCTGTAGCTTCCTTTCATTCGCAATTCTGGAAGCTTCATATTTAAAACAGAAGATTTATTTTTATCTTTATTAGTATATTTATTCCTTTAGTTTACATCTTTCAATACTACATTTTAGGGCTATTCATATTTTTACTTTATTTCAATTCCTAGTTTGTTTATATATACCTTATTAGCTTTTCATTTTTTTTCCATCTTCATTCCTGTAGCCTCATTTCTAATCTCATCTTCTATAGCTTCATTTTTTCCAAATAAAATTTTCATCTCATTTCTTTTCACTCTTCACCTTCCTCATTCCCTTTTCATTTTTTTTCTTTTTTAAATTTCCTTCTTCTCTCTTTTTTTTGCTTCATTTTTATGCTTTTTTTTATTCTTCTTCAAATCTTCTTCTTCTTTTTCAAAGCTTCCTTTTCTTTTTTTTAATTCATCTTCTTCTTTAATTTTTTTCTCTTTTAAACCTTCTCTTCTTTCTATGTCTTTTTCTTCAAATCCAAATTTATACAATCTTCTCTTCAAAAATTTCTATAAAAAAAAGATTAAGATAGCAAGGAAACGAAATAAAATGAGAAAGTAGTTGCAGATTCAAATCTGGCTAGAAAAGTGAAAGCAAAAAGGTGAGTGATTCAACCCACTCACGCAATACTAAAAATTCCATTGTGAGTGAAATAAAATATATGACGTGATATTTTTTTAAGTTTGTTTATTTAAGTTCACATTTGAATTGATATTAAATCTGAATTGACATTTAATTTTATATTGGAATTTAGTTGATAGTTAAACCCCGATATTGATAACTATTATATATTGAAATATATTGGTTGATTTGGATGTTGTTTGAAATGGATGCTTATTGATTGATATGTTGATTATGGTTGTTTGTTTATTATAATATGTCCCTGTTATCACCTTCTATATTATTGACATCAATTAAGTGGTCCTCTGAATCATTTTAGAATTGGATAATTAAGACAATTAAATTATGGGTTGAAATAATATACCCATACAATTTCTTGAATTTGGATTATTTATTAAAACTGAATTATTTAAAAAGTTTATGTTATTAATTTAAACTTCGGATTTATTTTAAATAAAGTGGTTAAAATTGGTATTTCAAATTATTTGAAATCCCGTAAATTACTGCACTCACGATGTACACTTGATAGGAGATGAAAAATCCCATAACCTCTCTGAGGCCATTGCACTAATATTTTTATTTGAGATTGATTTGATTTATATAAGAATTTTTAGTTCTGACTCGAGTGTATTTTTTTTTAATTATGCTCGGGTCAGTCTAAGCTTTTTCAGTGCATTGAAGACCATTTTATTTTCTGGAGGACGAAGACGAAGATGAAGATTTAGTATATTATTGCTATGCTATTTATTATTATTATTCCACAGCTGCATTATATTTTTATTTTCTGATGTATGTATAACCTTGATTTGAATTGTAAAAGTATAATCAAATGCCATTTGTAAAATAGCTTCATGAACTGTTTATTTGATTATTATATTTTGTCATTCCGCTGCGAAATTCTCTGTTTTATTTTTCCTTCTTTTCTATTATTTTCTTATTTACCCCATTGACAATCCTCCCTTTTGAATGGTTTGAATCAGACATGTGTGGTTTATTGTCGATTTAAATCGTCCAAAAAGGTAGATCGTTACAACATGAGTATTAATAAGCAAAATTAGGAACTGACTTTGATTTGTCTTTAAAAGGGGCATAGTTTTTGACATGAGGAAAATTCTGATCAGCAGAAACTAAAATGACAGTTCGTTCAAAAGACAAATGCTCAATATGCATATGATAACAGAGAAATAATAAACGATGGTTAAATATATCCAACACTAACCTATATTTTCATTGCCAAGGGCAATGTAAGCATTTTATAACAAAGCTTGATTATCCATGTCTGCAACAAAATTTCAGTGGAGTACTTAATAATTTCCATCATATAACTGGTGTTTAATTCCTTTGATTTCACATATATTTATCCTAAACCGAACAAAAAGGATAGCAGAACAAAGTTAGTAAGCAAAAAAATTCGTTTTATATATGTAATTTAATATAGCACAATTGCTAAAACAAAAACTTACAAAACAACTTCAAATCCTCACAAAATTAGAAATAACAAATTACTCCAATACATGTCGCAAGGTTATTTTGTATCTGATACATCACGCACACAGATATTCGACATGTATACAAATGCGATGTTTTATTTAAAGATATTGGATATTGAGGGTGTTCAACGTGTCTTATTTAGTATAAGAACCACAAGATGCATAACATATGTTTCTTTGGATAGGTCCAGATGATATCATGTAATTTAACTCGGTACTCGGTTTTGAAATTATCGTGAAAATTTTATTCCTTAAAAACCTACCCATTATTTTGTTGTTTGGTTGGCCACTCAAATCAATTACATCAAGTGAGGAAATAGTACTTATAGAAGGTGGATTTTTTCTAAGATAATAGGCTGATTATCTGGGATTTTTGGGCCTACACCACGGACTGTATATGTTTGGGAAACTTATTTCTTACATGACTTTTTTATATGTTATTATAGTACAGCCTTGCTTAAAAAAATGGAATGTTGAAGTAAAAAAATTGTTTTAATGATAAAAAAACAATCAGTTTGCGTGATTTCTTATTAGCATCAGTGATCTATAATTTATTTTTGTTAAGTTGTTTGATTCATTTTTTATTGCCTAACCATTAAAAAGATAGTTTTAAAGTTATTATATGTATCTTGAGTGTCGATAAACATAAAACATTAGGTGGTTTTGGGTTTTTTTCACCTTTTACAGATAGTACAGCACATGACCTATAGTTAGTTAGACCATCCTCGTCCCAGTATAAAATATCATTTATCTTACAAAATTTAAGAGCACTTGCATGAATTTTCCAATGCACAAGTCAAACGTTTGATAAAACCAGAACAATTGATTGTTGTTTATTATCAAAGTTATCCCTATGGTAGAGGAAAAATAGCAATCAACTCTGTTAAAGCCTATTAAGGCTTCAGGATTCTGCGTGATCTGTACATAAATTAATTTATCTGGACTTCCACTTCTGCCGAATGCACAAATTTACTATGACAAATTTGAGATGGTAAAATTTTAATATATACTGAACCAAATCCAAAAGTCGAAAGTAGATCTTACCCTAATCGTGTTTTTGGTTATCGGCATATGATTTTGTAGATCGCAGCCTCGAAATTGCCATTATCACACACGAATTTCAGATCTTGCCAGACTTCCAAAGCGAAATGGAGTGCAAAGATGGAGACAAAATTGACTATGATGCATCTCCTTTCTGAATCTCGGTACGGGTTGGGTTGTATCGGCTTCTGATTTGGTATCATCAGAAACGGTTTTGGACTTTAATAGAGAGGAAGCGAAGATGAAGCATAAATCGCTTGTTCGTTCTCTCCTTATCGGACGGAAAATGGTTTACTTTTGGCTTACTGATGGAAGATATATAAATATGAATAGTTATAAACGTACTATAGTGTAACTCAATCACACCAGTATATCAGATTTAAGCTTTAATTGAAGGAAAATTGGAAAAAAAAAAAGAATGGACCTGTGGCAAGAGAGGAAATTGGAGAATGAAGGTACTTACAGGAATAAAGAAGAGCATAATCAAATGGAGACGAAGAATTGGAGAGATGAACGCTAAATGTCTAATTAAATTATCAGACAGAATTATTACCGAAGGAGGAAGGTGGATGGTTTTTTAACCGCTGGGATTATAGTATCCGAAAAAGAAGGAAGACAACTGGTTGACGAATTGTTGCGATGTAGGAGTAATCAGGTGAGTGACATTTGGAAATGGAAATTGAGCGCCAGATGTCAAAACGTTGTTACTTGCAAAAGTGTGGTTTCTCCTTTCCATTATAAGTAATAGATTAGAGGTTTTGATTATTGAAAATGAAATGGAATTTAACTATTTAATAATTGGAACTCCTAAATGAAAATAAGAAATTAAGTGCTAACGTTATAAATGAAGCATATAACAAATTTGAAATTGGTAACCTGTAAACAAATAGGAATATGAAATATAAGAAATAGTAACTATTGAATATTTATTTACTAAAATAAAGTAAGATAAACTTATATAACTTTCAATTGCAGTCTTAAGAACATATATTTAACTTACCAAATATTAAAAGTTGAAATGTTTAATAAGGAAATGTAGTGGAAAATTTTACCAGTAAAATTTATGTAATGAAAGTATTCAATGGATTACTTTTATAAATAAGAATTTGATGTTATAGTTGTTATAAACTTAAGTTCTAATTGAAATGTTACTATAATTAATTATGATAGAAAGTAAGTATTGTAAATAGATGATTATAAACTTGAGTAAGTGAATTGATATGCTAAGTAATTGAATTGAACATGAATACTATAAATAAATAAATGTAAATAAATGAAATTAAGTAATAAATGAATGAATGTAATGCAATAAAAAGAAATTGACATGATATGAATAATTGAAAATGAATCTTTGAAAGTAATAAATGAAAATAAATGAAACAAACACTAAATGAATGGAAAAAAAAATTGTAAGAAATAAATGTAAGTTGAAGAAATAATCCTTGTATGAATGAAAACGAAAAATAAAAACTGTAAATGTTGTGAAAGAAATTTAATAAGAATAACTCAAGTACATTGTAAATTATTGTTTGTTTTGGTTTATGGGTTGTTCGGGATAGATACTTATAATTGTTTGGATGTATGAATAACCTACTGAGTTTTATCTAAGACTGTTGAGTAAATGGTATACTTAGTAGTTATTTGTCATTCTATGTAATTTAAAAGTGTCTAAGCCCAAACAAACTATTTATTTTGGCTGATATGGATGGATGATTGATTTGTTTTGATTTCATGTGATAATTGTATGTTGCGGTTGCAAGTGATTATTGTTTTCTTATTTTGATTTGTTTGTTAGTGGTTGAAACAACTTTAAATATTTCATTTTATATAATAATTAACCCTTTTGGATTATATAAGTGAAATATAGGTTATGGAAGCTGTAACAACCCGAATTTTAGCAATATTTTATTCTTTATTTATAACTTTGGGGTTTTATTTTTCGAAAATTTGATTGTCTAAATTTAATTATAAAAAATCACCCAAGATTTTTATTAGTGTGAAAATTCTAAAATTCTTATTTTGGTTAAAACTTAACATTTTTTTGAAGTTATAAATCTTTAAATTTTTAATCTTTTGGTTTAATTTAATATATTCGTAATAACATTTATTTCACCTTTTGTTCTTTAAAAAAAGTTGATTTTATACTTTTAAAAATTAAATATTTTATATTTTACTTATATACATTTTTGAATATAAATTTCTTAGTAAATGTGTAAACAAATCATATTTTTATATAAGTAATAAATTTCCAAAACTTTGTGTATAAATAAACTTCTTAATTTCGAGTTTAAAAGGTGCGTTATTTGATGGAATAAATAATGTATATACACATACAAAAAACGTATAAAATTTAAATCCGTTATTTTCATTTTTTTTGGACAAAAATCACTGCGTCTGTTGTACGCATTCTAATTTTATTCACTTTCCTTTTACTTTCCTGATTTAATAGGAACGTTATTTACAAATTTTATAACCGTTCGCCTTTTTAATTTCTTGCCATTGTTCCCATCAACGCGAGCTTTAAATTTTAAACGCATTCAATATTGTTTAAAAATCTTATTCCAAAATCTAATCTTAGCTGACCGTTTCTTCTGCTTTAATTTCGAAACCCATTTGCTTAAAATTAGTTAAAAATCTAGTAATCGTGTATAACAAGAAAAATCAGTGCTCAATCAAAATCGTGGCCTTTTTTTTAAAAATCAATATCTTATTTCTTGCCTATAACTGCTCATTAAAAATCAACGCTAGTTTAATTTCCTTTCCATTTCAAAGCAAGTTGATTTATTGCCGTTCTTTCTTCTCCTTAAATCACTCTACCTCTTTGATCAAACCTATATAACTCATGCAAATATTCATTTCTCAACAAAATTTTATTTTTCTAACCTTTCCTTTCCTACGCTCCCTGTTTCCACTTCTTTCTTTATGACCATTCATTATATATATACACTACAGCTGGAAAGTTATAAACGTATAAACTTAGAAACGTTTAGTATTTATTAAAAATTTAAAGCTTATCTTTAATTGTGACTTTTCTCTTTCCTTCCGTTCAAATTTAAACGCGCATCAATCAATTGCTTTAATAAATATTGCAGAATCAATGCATAGACGTTATCAATTTCATTTTATGGTGGTACGTTTTTTTATGTTTCCTACCGTTTAAATTTTAAATAATTTGCTTTTATGGGTCAGCTGAATCAAGCAACGTGACCATTGCTATTTATTTCTTTTATTAATTGCTACAATTATTTTCACCAAATCAAGGGTTGACCGTTACTGTAACAACCCGCATATTTATCGATTTTATATTTAAATATTTTATTTAAATATTTTATCGTTAGTCGGATTTTAGTCCGAAAAGCTACTTTTTGCAAACAGTCGAATTGGGACTCAAGACCACCCCCATTGAGTTCAAAATGACGTTTGCGACCTTTTTGAGTATAAGCTTCGATATGTTTAGAGATAGTAGAATTTTGACCTTTTTCACTTAGGGCTTTGGTTTGGGCTGAACCCATTAGCCACTTACTAACTCAGTCCCAACCCTCTCCAACTCTTCATTACTTCATTTCTAATTCCTAACACTCAAGCTCAAGCAAAAATGGTGGAAGAGAATGGGAATTAGAAACTCCAAGCCCTAGTTCCTCTTGCTAGCTCAAGTTCTTGCTCCAAAATCAAAGAGAACCCATTAGTAAGCATCTCCTTCTTCTTCTCCAACTCATTCTCTCTTTGATTTCAGAAATTTCCTAAACCTAACTTAGGGAATGTTCTTCTTTTAAGCTTACATTCAAGCTTCTAGTGTTGAGATTGAAGTGTGGTTGATCTCCCCTTGTCTTCAAGCTTCTCATTCATTGTTTTTGGGTTCAAAGGTGAGATTTTTAATCTCAAATCTATACTTATAATTCTCTTCTATTGTTAGGTATGAATTCCTAACACTTATTCATGTGCATTTGATTTTGATTTGGATTACTTTTGTGAATATTCTAATTTTTAGTGTTTTGAGTTCAATTCGTTAAAAATCCTAACTTTGATGTTTGAACATGTTTTTGGTGATGCATCGAGGAGCATATAGGGCCGGGTAGTCGATTGGCATAAACCCTTAGCGCCGTTGCTCGTGCGATTGCAATTTGATCGAGAGTTGCACCTCTTTTGAAATAGGGTAGGAAGTGCAAGCATACAGGTTCGGCCGACTGAGCCCTTGGGCCGTTCGACCGACCTGTAGTCCAGGCACTTCCTGCCTCTGTTTGGAAGTGCTGGTTACAGGCTTCGGCCGACCGAGCCCCCTGGGCCGGTCGACCGACCTGGTGTCCCGATCACTTCCAACCTCTGGTTCGGTCGACCGACTCAGGGAGTCCGGTCGACCGACCTGCTACTATTTGCCAGATTAGCCTATATTGCTAATTCGTTTGAATATCCAACTTTAATCAATTCGTGTTGTCTCCCTTTTGTTATTGTCATTTATTATCGACTTTGATGACCTTTTCTTTGGGAATTTTAGATATATCCACTTTGATGGATTTTATATCGATTTCTTTGGATTTTATTCACGTCTTCGAATGTGAATTTTTATGCCCGATTGTTTCTACAATCACTTCTATGATTTGTCACTTTAAAATATAAAGGTTTTCTATACTAGTAGTAAATATCAAAACTCTTTCTTCAAATGATTTCAACACTATTTTATTACAAAGCTCGTTTTCTCAAACCGATTTCCAATCTATTAGTATATACAAACCTTTACCTCACTCGTATGAGAAATCTAATTAAACGACTTAGTAAAACAAGTGGTATGAAACACTTGCGTTTACTTCGTCGGTTAATTATTGGACTTGTTCGATTGAATCTCTTGTGACAATTTTCTAGTGGAGATCTACAATTTGTTCGTAAATATTTAAGTTAAGCTAGTGGTTATGGGACATGAAGCTAAGCTCATATATTTACTAGCTTATTGTAATTGACACTTCTCGTTGATCATGACGATCATCTTTGTGGTTTAGACTAGCAATGTGCGATGTCTCTTTGTTTATGTGGAGGACCGTTCCTCATTTTATTGAGCTTCGTCTCATTTCTCACATGAGTCGTACCTTTCTAGGTGCGTCAAGGTTTTATTATGCATGGGGTGTACCTTTCTAGGTGCATCGATGTTTGTTTACTTCGTGGAGCAATCGGCTCAATAAGTCGGGGCATGGGGCGTATCTTTTTTAGGTGCGTCGATGTTCGTCTATGCATGGGGCGTATCTTTCTAGGTGCGTCGATATTCGACTTTGCATGGGGTGTATCTTTCTAGGTGCACCGATGTTAGACATTACATGGGGTGTATCTTTCTAGGTGCATCGATGTTTATTTATGCATGGGATGTATCTTTCTAGGTGCATCGATGTTTATTTGTGCATGGGGCGTATCTTTCTAGGTGCGTCGATGCTAGAGCATGGGGCGTATCTTTCTAGGTGCGTCGATGTTCGACTGTACATGGGGCGTGTCTTTCTAGGTGCGTCGATGTCCAGTTTATGGGATTGGCCATCCTTTTTATTGTGATTTGGTTCATCGGATGTCCCGCTGTACGACGTCGTTGTTCCTTTTTATTGTGATTTCTGGATTTCGTGTGTTGATTTCTGGAATTTATGTTTCACCAACTTTTACGATGGGCATTGATATATATGTCATTTATTGTGGCTTGGTGAATGAAATTAGGAGTATGACATTCCTTTTTATCTTGAGTAGATTATTGTGATATTGATTAATCTCTTGTTGATTTTCAATTACTTATTTATCACAGCTTGGCATTGTGATTATTATATGTTTATGTCATATCTATTATTATATATCACTTCATCTGATATTTATAGCTAGACTGATCCGTTTATTATTTTCTTATGAAATAATACTCGGGTCAGACCGAGATGTTACAGGTGCTTCCGCTTGACTTTCTTCCGGGATTTGCTTCTCTGACTTTTGGTTAACTACTTTAGTTTAGTAGTTTTTGTTGTATACATTTGAGATTCAGACCCTATGATGTATATTTATTCTTTTGTCTAGCACTTGTATCTATTCTTTTTGATATTGTGGATCTTGTTCGACCACTACTCTGATGTACACTTTCATGTGTTATATTCATATCTATTTCCGCCTTTGTGATATGAATTCTCTGCGACTGATTTATGTTATGTTTATTTCTATATTTGTTTTCGAAGACCTTTATAGCCACTGTGTAGTAGCTTTGAGTTTGTGTCGGTATGTCAGATTTCCTCTTGAGATGAAAAGTTATATTTTTATCTGGCATATCGGTGCTCGCGCAAAGCAATTATACAGATGGTCGCTCCTCAACAGCCTTATTCTCCGTGCTAGTCGACAGCATTACTCCGTAGTGTTCTTGGATAGCGTGGGTATAGAGGTGGGGCGTCACAGCTACAATCACTTTTATTTATTTATTCACTTAAAATTTGGTTGGCTATTCATTTTCTTCCGTTATATTTGCCTGAAAACATGTGGTTCATCCCTATTTATTTTCGCTTTCACTTCTCTTTTCTCTCGATCTGTTCGTTCCCCTCCCTACATTTCTTTGAAGAAGAAAAAAAGCAAACTGAAGCATGCGGCTGTCACCATTATTTGCATCCGCCACTTCACCTTTCTTCCAAACCTCCTCATCAAATGAAACCCATCACCTCGCCTTCCGGTTGCTTCTGTTTGATCAGTGAGGTATAGGCGTGTAAGCACATATATGTTTTGATTTATATTCGTAATTACATGTTTTTTTTGGTTTTTTTTTTGTTAGTTGTGATATACATACTATTTATATAAGTATTGAATACTATTTTTTCAAAAGCTTATTTTCATAACATGACAGTGTATATTTATATATATATATAGTTTCTATTTGACCATCCTCACAGCTTATAAGTCATGTTAATATTTTGAATTATGTATGCGACATTTTGAAGGGAACGTACTATAAAATAAGTATCTTTCATTTTTAATAAGAATATATATATGTTTTGTGTTTTATATTTTAATATGGGTCAGCTTCTATTTGTTGATATCAGGTTTCCTATAATATGGTTATTCGCTTATGTAAGTCATATATTTGTTTTGTTACAGACTATATAAAATACTTTAATATATGTATATTATGCGGTTTGTTACCATATGGGTTTCTATGTGGTACTGACTTATTTAGTTGATGATTGTATGTATTTTGTTACAGTATTATATTTATACTATTTTGGATTTAAGATGATTCTATAAATACTCTACTTTATTATTTTAATACACATATATAATTTGGAAATTTATATAGGTTGAATATAATATGTTATTGAATGTAAAAATATGGATGGATTTAAATTATATATATATATATAACATTTAATATATATAGAAATAGTTATATATATATAAAGTTTTCTTTTAGGTATTCATATTTAAACATTTATTTTATCTGTTTGAGAATATATATATACTAGTTATATAAGTTTAGTATAAAGGTGTTAGTATATATATATTTTTAAGTGTATGTTGATTTAAAAAAAAATGTAAGCTTGATTTATTTATTTATTTATATGTTTGAAAAACATGTAAATTAAATTTGTGATGTTTGAACTTAGAATATAAATTTCATATGTGTATATATAGTTATAGGTGGTTATAAAAGTTCGCTTATACCATTTATCTTCATCGTTCAAGTTCTGATCTGATCTGTTTCATCAATTCGAGCCAATTAGCTTTGATCGTTGAATTCGTGCCGATTTTGCTTTGCTTGGATTTGAAATTTAATTTCAGTGTCTGTATCAGTGTGCGTATCTGTGTCTCCTTCTATATTCTCTAGCCTCGAAAGGTGAGCAATCACTCACGATTAACATTTTTTTATTTATTGAATTTGATTTCAATTGAAACGACAATTGAAATATGCTGCTGTAGTTATTTAAATTTTTTATACATGCTATTATCTGTAACTGTTCACCTGCGGGATACGACACCATATCCTATTGTTTATATTATATAATTATTGATGATATATGCCTTTTATTTTATTGTATTTTCTGTTATCACTCTGCAAGTTCCCTGTAGTTTAGAAATCACTATGGGTTGAAATGATACATACCCGAACATAATTTAAAATAGGAGAAAATCGTTATGGGTTGAAATGATAAACCCAAGCGATTTTCATTTAATTGAATTTGAGATTACGGGTTGAAATGATATCCACCCGTATATATTTAGTATACGGATTGAAATGATAAATATCCGTAGCACTTGACTATATGATAGGAAATATATACAGACACCGTTGGTCCATATAAATATTTTGAAAATAATTTCTATAATTTTGGAAAGAAATATATGGTTTAATAAATTTGATTCTTAAGATATTATATAAATGAAAATTGTATATATATAGATTTAGTAGTAATATTTGATTTAAATTAGATTGATTTAATACATATAATATGGTTAAGTATTTATGTAAATCTATATTTCAAATAGATTCTCTTGTAATAAATTGAATAATTAAGATTGGGAGATAAATTTGGGTATATAAAAATGGTATTTAAATAAGGATTTATTTAATTAAATCGATTTGAAAGTTTTGAATGAGAAATTTAAAGTGTATGATTTTATAACTGGATTTTTGATTTAAGTGATTTAGTGAATATTTCACGTTTAAATAAATTAAATTAAATATTGAGTAAAATGTAATTTAAGGTTACTTAAATGATATTGAATCTAATAAGGGAGTATTTCAAGACTAAATAATAATGAGGTTAAATCAAGATCTATATGAAACTGTTATATAGAACATTTAAATATTAAAGCCTTGAACTATATTGGAATTTAAATGGTTTACGTTGAGATCCTGATCTGTATTTGAAATCAACGTAGTTGAATTTGTTATTTAGCAACTAAATTGAATTAAAATGAAAATTTAGGCTGAACTAAATTTGAATTTATTATTTAGAAAACTAAATTGAATGAAAATTTCGATGAAACGTTGAATACTTAAAGTATTGAAATATATGGAAATATAAAGGGGTATTTGTGATTATAAATCCGAATTTGAGATCGATAAAATTTAAGTGGTTAATTTAGAAATTGAGTTGAATTTAAATTGATAAATTGAGATTGAATTTAATTTGAATGGGAAGGTCGGGTTGATGTTGGAACGATTTGTTAAGTTGAGGAAATTGAAAATACTTTACTGTATAAATTATTTAACATATATAAATACAATTTTGGGAGATATAGAGATATTTGAAGTGAAAATGAGATTTGGTTTTAAAGTATAAATTAAGCTGAAATGACCACGGTGTTATAGTGTATATTTCTACCTTGTAGAAAGTTCCATGGACCCTTAGAGGATGGTTATCCCAAACATCCTTTAAGTTATTTGTATTTCAGTTGATATTTCACTTGAGTTGGATTTATTGATATAAGAATGTTAATCCTGACTCGAGTGTTTTGTGTTTTGCTTTACGCTCGGATCAGACTGAGTGATACAGCATTTGAGACTCACCTTTGGAGTTCGAAGCTTCATTTGGAAATCCAACTATCGATTCAGATTCCAGCCTTTCCAGTTGATTGGTTCAGAGAAGTCATCTGTTGCATTGGAGACTTCACTGCATTTGAACTATTCGGTTGTATTTTTCTAACTCTGATGCATATAGTAGCTTCATGAACTACTATTCTTTATCTATTCCGCTGCATTATATTACTTTGTGATCTGTGATTGATTTATTTACTGTATATTTTAAGTTTTTCCAAATTTTAATTTACAATTCGATATTTTGAATTATTCAAGTCGGATATGTATGGTTTTATTGTCGATTTGAATGGTCCAAAATAGCGGGTCGTTACAGAAGCAATTGCTTCTGCTTTTGTTTTCATAAAATAAGCGTTATTTGCCCGACAAATAGGTACGTTTTCGAATTACGGTTTTCTAGCGATATTATATTGTTTTTCAACTATTTGGATATATTATTTTGGAAAATATTTGATATATATGATTACTATTGATATTATAATATCTCTCGAGCGTCTCGTAGAAAGGAGACTTTGTCGAAATTTTTTAAAAATCTTAGACTTAGAAAATTTTGTGAAAAGTTTTTCCAACTTTTGATAACATGGGTATAAAAGATTTAATGGTTACAAATTGGTATATTTTATTTAAATTATTAAATTTTGTAAATTAATTGTTGTAAAGTTAATGCTTTAATAAGGTATATTGATTTCTTAATTCTTTCTTTTCCCTTCTTTTCCTTTTCGAGGACGAAAAATTTTAAGTGGGGGAGAGTGTAACACCCGTAATTTTCGATGATTAAATTTGTTAATATGATGAGGCTTTGGTAATTTAATATTGAGGAAATAAAAATTTGTAAATTTAATAATGAAAAGAACACTAAAATAAAGCGTAACAATGTTAATGTAAGTTGATTATTAACAATGTGTATGAAATTCCAATTCATTGTAATGTAAATGCTAGCTTGGTTATAAATTTAATATAAGAAAATAAAAGTAAATATTGAATTAAACAAGGAAATAATACATTGATTAACAGAAACTGAATGGCATCTGTGTTATGAAACTAATGGTAACATTTGTTGTAAGTAATAAACTTATAAATGAAATTAAAAGTGAATAATGACAATTATTATAAGTTACCAATGTATGTAGTCCATTAAATTAAATTGAAAATAAATTGTGATTAAAATGAAATTAAATATTACATTATTGAAATTAAAACAAAATTGGAGAATATTAACGTATCAAGCTATAAACCAATGTTAGTTATATCCTTATTATAATAAAAGACTTGAATAACAAGGTTTAAAAATTTAATAAATGAATTTTGGAATTTTAATCTATAATTTATGAATTGAATGAAATTGAAATTAAACATTGAAATTGAGGAATTAATCAACGTTAAATTGAAATCTAAATTTGTTTAAATTATTGAAAATGATCAAGAAATCAAAAATGATAAAAGTTGTAAATTATCAAAATTTAAACTGGAAAGTGATTTAATTAATTAATTACTAATGTATTTAATTAATGTGAAAATAGCCATTTTGGCCACCGACCCGGATTTCGACGAAATCAGTTTCACCGGGTCCATAACATTAAATTAGCAAGATTTCAAGTTTCGTATCGATCGGACTTATCGTTTGATCGTATAGACTCGAAACGCCTTGAAATTTATTAAATTGAAATCAATTTGAAATTTGCTGATTTTAACGTAACTTCTTCATACGATGGAATTAGGACTTGAGACCTATTCCAATGAATTTAAAATATTTGAAAACATCTATTTTTGTAACGACCCGCTATTTTGGACTATTCGCATCCGTACATGTCGGACTTGAATAATTCAAAATACCGAATTGTTAATTTAAATTTGGCAAAACTGAGATATACAGTAAATAAATAATCACAGAATCACAGACACAGAGTAATAATATGCAGCGGAAATAAAAGAGATAGTAGTTCATGAAGCTACTATATAAATATATAAGATACATCAGAGTTTACAACAGAAGAGTAATACGATACATCAGGTACAATCAGAATACATCACTGGAATCATCGAATACTGAAAGCAGAATAGATGGCTGGATCTTCAAGCAAAGCTCCAACTCCAAAGGTGAGTCTCGAATACTGGTACACTCAGTCTGACCCAAGCGTAAAGCAAAAACACAAGACACTCGAGTCAGGATTAACATTCTTATATCAATTATCCAATTCAAGCGAAATAGCAATCAAAATACAAGTAACTCAAAGGATGTTGGAATAACCATCCTTTAAGGATCCGTTAAACTATCTACTATGTAGTAGTGTATGCTAAATAGATAATGCCTATCAGTAATATAATATATCAAAATAGTGTTAAGGCGTTACCATTATCCCCCTTAACACATTTTATATAAGTGTTATAGTCTATACAGCACTGTAAACTCCACCGTAAGCTAGTGGTTTTCGGCTTAGATAAAGAGTATATCCATAACCGATTCCGGTTTCTTTAATAACTTTCGTAATTATTACACCGATTGGTCGTTTAACAAATTTCAAAACCAAATCATATTCAATTTCAATTAAAATTTATAATCAACATTTCATTTGTCTTTCACTATCAATTTCCAAAACTATCAAATAACCATTTCAAAGTCTTACAATTAAATTTCAATTTTTATTTAAAACAATTCAAATATTGATTCAAGTTCGTATATAGGTTTCATTCCGAAATCATTTAAATTGTTTAATTTTCATTCAAATCAATTTAAATTCATTTATCGATTTCATTCAATATTCGTTACATTAATTTATCAATTCAAAACAATTAACATTAAATCTACAATTCATTAAATCAATTACTTAAATCCAAATCCATTATATCAAAACTTACAAATTTAATTACATTTAAATTCGTCAAATCAATTTCTTTAAATTACAGGCCTTACAATTTTTTTTTAATAAATCCCATTCATTTCAATAAATCACATTTTATTTCTTGTTAAAGAAATTCAATTTTTCATTTATTTATCGACTTCGTTACAAATTTCAAACTCAATTAATAAAGAAGAAAATTTCATATATTCAAGAAGTTTAATTTCACTTATTGACTTACTTAAATTTTCCAAAGCATTAATAAATAAAATAACTCAATTTCATTTATTAACGAAGTTCAAATCCACTTATTCAAAAGTTTAATTTCTCTTATCAAAGAATTCAATTTTTATTCAATTATCAAATAATTAAATCTTATTTAATTATTAAATAATTTCAATCTTAATTATTAATAATTTCAAAACTTAATAATTACAAACTTGAGTATAAATTCAAACTTAATTGTTAAATCATTTCCACTTAATTATTAATTCAAACTTAATTATCAAATCATTTCAACTTAATTATAAATTCAACTTAATAATTTCAAACTTAATTATAGTTCCAACTTAATTATAATTTCAAATTTAATTATTAAATGATTTCAAACTTAATAATTTCAAAACTCAATTATTACTAATTCCAAATTATTTATCAATAATTCCAAATTTAATTATTAAATAATTAAATTCCAAATAACGTTTTTCATCAATTACTACGTTAGTATTTGTTTCAGATTTCAATATTTACATTTTCCTTTCATAAAGATTCAAATTCTAACCCTATTTCAAAACTTATTCTTTATTCGAATAAAAACATTATTTTAATTTAAATCAAATTATTGACCAATCGGATTTTTATTTAATTCTCTATCCTAAGTCAAGTTCATTTGGGTATTTATCATTTCAACCCGATTCCAATTCAATTCAAAAATCAAAGCATAGCAAAAGGAAACTTGCAGTGTGATAACAGGGAGGGTGTCAAAGTAAATAAACAAGAAATAACAACAATCAATAACAATTCAATAATCAATTCAAATAATCCTGAAATAATCGTATTAATTCGCATTGTTATTTGTGCGAATTAATATAATTATTTCTAGAATCTACACTATCATTTCATGGAGATTAAAGATTATTACATTACGGTTCTTCACTTGTCATCTATTTACAATTTCATACATCATCAATTTAAACACATACATTCAGTGATTCAAGGTGCAATTAACCAAATCCTACGTGTCAATTAATTTAACATTTAAAGGGGTCATATTACACAAATGTCGTTTAATCAATTTACACATATGTCGTTTCAAATTTTATCTATCCTACGTCAATTTAAATTGCATAATATTTATCACTTTATACATTTCAATTTAACATCTAATATAAACAACAAACAATCAATCAATTATCAACCAAACTGTATTATCATCGCATAAATAATTAACAGATAATGGTGTCAGATGTCATAGATGAACAGGTACAGGTAATAACAGTGTACATAACTAACAACAACATATTTCAATCGTCGTTTCAAATTTAATAAATAAAAGGACATTAATCGTGAGTGATTGCTAACCTTTCGAGGCTAGAGATATTACAGAAGGTGACATGGATACGCACACTGATACGGACACTGAAATTTGAATTTTGCATCCAAGCAAAGCAAAATGGCACGAATTCGACGAACAACACTGAAAATCAAGAATTGATGAACCGAATCAGAATCAGCTTGATATATACAGAAATATTTTTTATTTTATAAAAATAAATATTTTGATCTAAAGCAAAACTAAAATAAAATATAAAATAAATAACAAATAAAATATGTACTTATGATAGAAAAATCACTTTAGTTCAAACCATTTGAAATTCATGTATTATTTTTTTATAAAACCATACTTAAAAACCAATTCACAAATGCAGACACCATAACATATTTACACATGAATATCTTTCAAACCAATATCCATTATTGTTAAAAATGCACGCATACTCTATGCTTGCAAAAAAACTGTTACAAAACTATTCTTCTTTTCCTTTTCATAAAACAGAACTAATAGATATAAACATCATATTGTTACTTTTAAGATCTGAATGATTTTAAAACACTGCCTCACTTATCCTATAAATAAAATATTAACATGCTGCATAAATAAGGTACAGCTCAGTGAAACAAAACAAAGATCAAGTGTATCTATAAACATACTTTACAACATCATATATAAACTAATAACTATATAAAGTTAGAAATAGGAAAAAAATACAAACATAGATACACACGCAACACATATAAAGATATACACACGCAACACATATATACAAATATATATAGATAATATAAACGACTTATACAAAATAAAAATACAATCCAATATTTAAACTCAATAGGTCAATCCAACTTATATGCAGGGAATGCTTATGTAAGCTATATATGCACAACACGAAATAGGTAAGCATTAAAATAAAATGCAACAGTGATATGATATAGTATAATATACAAATATAATACCATGCTACAATATAAACTAACCTATGAAAAGAAGAAAAGGATGGAACGTCCAGATGAGAAGAAAGCGGTGGAGGTCGGCCTAGTAAGGAGGGTGATGGCCGAAGGCTGCTCGTCTGGGGTGGTCGGAGATGGACTGGGGTGTCGATCGGAGATGGTTTAGGCAGTGGTTGACGGGGTTGAGGTGACGAGTTGGGAGGCGATGTTGCATGGGCTCGGCAAAATTAGGTGGTGGAAACGGTGGAGACACGGTGGTTGCAGAGGTCATTGTGGCGTAGGCTGCACGAGAGGCAAGCACGTTCGCCGCAAGGGTGGTGGAGTTTGCTCGGCGGCGGAAGGTGAAAGCTGAGACGATGTTCAGGTGGTGGTGAATGGTCGTGTACGCGCGGAGGAGCTAGGCGGAAGCATGGAGACGAGGCTCGTGAAGAGGAGTTGCGCCCGTGGGTGGTTGCTTGGGAAGACATGGCACAGTGATGGACTCGAGCTGAAGATGTTTGACAGCGACTACAGTGGAAGGGAATGGCTGATGCAAGCTTGGGATGGTCAAGAACAGGGGATGGCTGCGGCACTTCGGGAGGAGGAAGGGAAATGGGGCCGAAGGAGTGAGATACGAGGGTGGGGTGCTAGGTGAGGTTTGAGTTGCATGGCAGTGGGCAATGTGATTAAGGAGAAGAGGTTCAAATATTATCTTCTGTAACTAAAATGAAAGAAGGGGAAAAGGTAGAGTGAACAGACAGTAAAGAGAAGAAGTGAATGCCAATTTTAAAAGTAAGTGAACCAGTAAACGAAGTGTTACATTGGAAATGAAAAATTCCATGGAATTAAGGCAAACGTAAATCGATGACCGTTGATTTATAGCCAGTGGAAATTTGGGTAGTCACGGAACATAGATGGACTTGAACGGTATCGATACGGTTACTGTTTCGTAAAGTTCGTCGCGTATCAGACTTCAAACACATAATTTAATATACTGTGTGGATCAGTGCAACAAGACGATCAAAGCAGTGTCTGAATATCGGTGGTATGATTGGATTATAAAAATTCAAAATTTTATAATAGCGGAAAATGCATGAAAAACGTAGAAAAATAAGATCGACGGAACCAAAGATGTCCGAATTTTGAAAAATGACAAACTGACATCTTGTTCAGAAGATGGTTCACAATTTTTCTATGTAGAAATATTTTGGTTTTGAAAACGTTTTATTTTCATCGTTTTTGTACTGATTAAATTGAAATAAATTTACGCACGAAATAAACTTTCGTATTTTTGGACGAAAATTTACCAGTTGCTATGTTTAACTAGACGCATTCCAAATATAAAATTTATATTTCAGAATTTTATCGTTTACCCTTCCACACAAATTCAGTTAATTAAATTAATTAAAACCGTTAAAATATCCGGGTTGTTACACTCTCCCCCACTCAAAACTTTTCGTCTTCGAAAAGGAAGGAGGTAGGAGAATAGAAGCAACCAAAAGAAATAGACTTGAATTACATAATAAACAATTAATTTAAACCATATAAATTTCAATTTAAATTTATTTATATTCAACAATTTGTTTTTAAATCAAGGTTTCCATCAAATTGTCTTGATTTCACATTTATTGATGTTAGATACAAAAGGTTTCTCTCAAATGAAATTCAATTTGAATTTAATTAATACCTTATTGAATTGATTTAATTTCAATTTATTAACTTTCAAAACAAAATTTTTATTTATCATCTATTATCTATTATTCATAAACATTATAATTAAAATTTAAGTGAATAAAATTTATTATACGCACTCACATTTTATTTATAAAGACAATTTATATTATATATTATCCAATTTTCTTAAATTAACAATTTCAAAGATCATAAATTTGAATAGTTATTTATTATAATCATACTTTATTCGACAAATTTCATTCTTCTTTATTCCAAATTATTATTAAATAATTTTACTTATTATATCTTATCACATATATATTAAGTACATTTGCATTTATTATAACTACACAAATTTATTTAAAAATTCCATTGATATCATGTACATTGTATAATATTCAATTGCATAGATAACTTTTGAAAATTTAGGGAAGTTATATATAATGCAGTCAAGTATTATACAAGTAAAATTTTCCTAATTCAATCATTTCATATTTAACTATTCATTCAAAATTTGGCTTAAATTATAATTGAAACATCCTTTAAGAAAATTTAAGAATTAATTTTTTGATTATATTCAAACAATTTATAGATAAAATAAATATATATAAATATATAATATATCAAATCAATTTTAAAATCTTCAATATATATTATAAATCAAGTCATGTTTAGAAATTCAAATTGATTTAATTTCCAAAGCAAAACTGTAGCAAAGCTACAGAATTGTCCCTCCACTTCAAAACTCGAAAATGAATGTCGATGATACGGCCGTCATTACCGAAATTACTTTCCAGCGACAAAGAGAAGAGCACTGATTTAAACATCTAAAATTTCTTTGAAAATGGTTTTTATTTGAAAGTACTTTGAATAATATACACTTTATGTAAAATCAAAGTTTGAAATCACCGGAAGTTAGATTTTCACATTCTAAACTTTAAATTCATTTAAATTCCAAATCAAATATAAACTAAGTTTTATAAATTCATTTATTTATATTATGAAATAGTCAATGATTTACAAAACAATAAACAATAATCAAATATAACCATTTCTGACAACAATTCATTAACAATTTAATTTCAAAAAACTTATATTTATATATAATATAATCATACAAGACTATTTTATTTACCAAATTTGAAAACGATATTGTGTCAGTTTGTTCTGTTCAAGTGTTTTGGAAATCCTATCGATAGCGTTGATCAGACGAATCGATCGAAACCCAAATCAGCATCAACAACTCAAACAACACAATATATATTAAAACATCTTAAATATTCATTTACAAATACACTTCTTCGCTTGACGATACAAGGATGGACCTTTCAAAATAAGTATAGAGATTCAAATTTGATGGAAATCAAATAAAAGAGAATTTTTATTCGATAATAAGTTCGAAACAGAAGATAAGATAATTCAATTAACATAATCAGAAGATGGATACGCTTATTTAATTCACGGGCAATCTTAACCGGATCGACCGTGACTTCAAGAATAAGATTGTTGCTGAAGTTCGAGGTAAATCAACATTCGATCTCAAGAGATGGAATTCAGGTATAGCAGGGAATAGATAGCATCGTAAACCGAGGGTATAGAAATTTTCGGTAAATCGATGTCTATTATAAAGGAATTTCACCCATTTACAAACAATTTGAGGATTGGCGAGACCGCCGATCTATTATAAGGGTCATTGGAAGTGGAGTTATGGGATGCTCCAGAATCCAGAAGAATATGAATAGTGAGGGACAAGAATGAATTTCAGAACCGAGGGAACGTTCCAAAATTCAAAGGAATCGAGCCGAAAGGAAGAGATTTGAGACTCGAATGAGAGTGATTCTGTAAATACATTTACCATATATACTAAGTTTTGTCTAGAGCTACCAAAGCTTTGATACCAACTGTAACGACCCGCTATTTTGGACTATTCGCATCCGTACATGTCGGACTTGAATAATTCAAAATACCGAATTGTTAATTTAAATTTGGCAAAACTGAGATATACAGTAAATAAATAATCACAGAATCACAGACATAGAGTAATAATATGCAGCGGAAATAAAAGAGATAGTAGTTCATGAAGCTACTATATAAATATATAAGATACATCAGAGTTTACAACAGAAGAGTAATACGATACATCAGGTACAATCAGAATACATCACTGGAATCATGGAATACTGAAAGCAGAATAGATGGCTGGATCTTCAAGCAAAGCTCCAACTCCAAAGGTGAGTCTCGAATACTGGTACACTCAGTCTGACCTGAGCGTAAAGCAAAAACACAAGACACTCGAGTCAGGATTAACATTCTTATATCAATAAATCCAACTCAAGTGAAATAGCAATCAAAATACAAGTAACTCAAAGGATGTTGGAATAACCATCCTTTAAGGATCCGTTAAACTATCTACTATGTAGTAGTGTACGCTAAATAGATAATGCCTATCAGTAATATAATATATCAAAATAGTGTTAAGGCGTTACCATTATCCCCCTTAACACATTTTATATAAGCGTTATAGTCTATACAGCACTGTAAACTCCACCGTAAGCTAGTGGGATATCAGGGAGTACTCCATAGGTATAACACAAAACAAATTCGTAGCGGTCGCGTATAAAGGGATACAAGTATGACAAGGCACATGAGGCAATACCCAAGGTAGTGAAACTACCGTTCGCCTGATCCGGACTGGTGAGAACGCATCGCCGCAACGATCGCAACACCTCGAAACAACACTCCTGAAATTCCGAGGATGCGCCAATCAATAACAAGTAATGAGTAGTTTACGAAGAAGTGTGTTCGCTCGAGGTGGCTAACCCCATTTGGCCCGGCACGGCTCCTGTTTTAGTCATTTCCAATTTGACACAAGTGTCAAGGCTATCCATTATCGTTCTCTTTCTTCAGTCATCACGTACATCATTCCAACCACTTCATTCTGGATCATCACTCCGCATATAGTTATTAAAGTGGTTTTCGGCTTAGATAGAGAGTATATCCATAACCGATTTCGGTTTCTTTAATAACTTTCGTAATTATTACACCGATTGGTCGTTTAACAAATTTCAAAACCAAATCAAATTCAATTTCAATTAAAATTTATAATCAACATTTCATTTGTCTTTCACTATCAATTTCCAAAATTTACGTTTCAAAACTATCAAATAACCATTTCAAAGTCTTACAATTAAATTTCAATTTTTATTTAAAACAATTCAAATATTGATTCAAGTTCGTATATAGGTTTCATTCCGAAATCATTTAAATTGTTTAATTTTCATTCAAATCAATTTAAATTCATTTATCGATTTCATTCAATATTCGTTACATTAATTTATCAATTCAAAACAATTAACATTAAATCAACAATTCATTAAATCAATTACTTAAATCCATATCCATTATATCAAAAATTACAAATTTAATTACATTTAAATTTGTCAAATCAATTTCTTTAAATTACAGGCCTTACAATTTTTTTTAATAAATCCCATTCATTTCAATAAATCACATTTTATATCTTGTTAAAGAAATTCAAATTTTCATTTATTTATTGACTTCGTTACAAATTTCAAACTAAATTAATAAATAACTAAATTTCATATATTCAAGAAGTTTAATTTCACTTATTGACTTACTTAAATTTTCCAAAGCTTAATTAATAAATAAAGAAACTCAATTTCATTTATTAACGAAGTTCAAATCCACTTATTCAAAAGTTCAATTTCTCTTATCAAAGAATTCAATTTTTATTCAATTATCAAATATTTAAATCTTATTCAATTATTAAATAATTTCAATCTTAATTATTAATAATTTCAAAACTTAATAATTACAAACTTGATTATAAATTCAAACTTAATTGTTAAATCATTTCCACTTAATTATGAATTCAAATTTAATTATCAAATCATTTCAACTTAATTATAAATTCAACTTAATAATTTCAAACTTAATTATAATTCCAACTTAATTATAATTTCAAATTTAATTATTAAATGATTTCAAAATTAATAATTTCAAAACTCAATTATTACTAATTCCAAATTATTTATCAATAATTCCAAATTTAATTATTAAATAATTAAATTCCAAATAACTTTCTTTCATCAATTACGACGTTAGTATTTGTATCAGATTTCAATATTTACATTTTCCTTTCATAAAGATTCAAATTCTAACCCTATTTCAAAACTTATTCTTTATTCGAATAAAATCATTATTTTATTTTTAAATCAAATTATTGACCAATCGGATTTTTATTTAATTCTCTATCCTAAGTCAAGTTCATTTGGGTATTTATCATTTCAACCCGATTCCATTTCAATTCAAAAATCAAAGCATAGCAAAAGAAACTTGCAGTGTGATAACAGGGAGGGTGTCAAAGTAAATAAACAAGCAATAACAACAATCAATAACAATTCAATAATCAATTCAAATAATCCCGAAATAATCGTATTAATTCGCATTGTTATTTGTGCGAATTAATATAATTATTTCTAGAATCTACACTATAATTTCATCTAGATTAAAGATTATTACATTACGGTTCTTCACTTGTCATCTATTTACAATTTCATACATCATCAATTTAAACACATACATTCAGTGATTCAAGGTGTAATTAACCAAATCCTACGTGTCAATTAATTTAACATTTAAAGGGGTCATATTACACAAATGCCGTTTAATCAATTTACACATATGTCGTTTCAAAGTTTATCTATCCTACGTCAATTTAAATTGCATAATATTTATCACTTTATACATTTCAATTTAACATCTAATATAAACAACAAACAATCAATTATCAACCAAACTGTATTATCATCGCATAAATAATTAACAAATAATGGTGTCAGATGTCATAGATGAACAGATACAGGTAATAACAGTGTACATAACTAACAACAGCATATTTCAATCGTCGTTTCAATTGAAATCAAATTTAATAAATAAAAGGACATTAATCGTGAGTGATTGCTAACCTTTCGAGGCTAGAGATATTACAGAAGGTGACATGGATACGCACACTGATACGGACACTGAAAATTGAATTTTGCATCCAAGCAAAGCAAAATGGCACGAATTCGACGAACAACGCTGAAAATCAAGAATTGATGAACTGAATCAGAATCAATTTGATATATACAGAAATATTTGTTATTTAATAAAAATAAATATTTTGATCTAAAGCAAAACTAAAATAAAATATAAAATAAAATAACAAATAAAATACGTACTTATGATACAAAAATCACTTTAGTTCAAACCATTTGAAATTCATGTATTTTTTTTATAAAACCATACTTAAAAACCAATTCACAAATGCAGACACCATAACATATTTACACATGAATATCTTTCAAACCAATATCCATTATTGTTAAAAATGCACACACACTCTATGCTTGCAAAAAAACTGTTACAAAACTATTTTTCTTTTCCTTTTCATAAAACAGAACTAATAGATATAAACATCATATTGTTACTTTTAAGATCTGAATGCATTTTAAAACATTGCCTCACCTATCCTATAAATAAAATATTAACATGCTGCATAAATAAGGTACGGCTCAGTGAAACAAAACAAAGATCAAGTGTATCTATAAACATACTTTACAACATTATATATAAACTAATAACTATATAAAGTTAGAAATAGAAAAAAAATACAAACATAGATACATACGCAACACATATAAAGATATACATGTAACATCCCGCCTTTTCGCACACTTTAAACCGACACACGTGCCAATTCAAAGCATACGCAAGGGCGGATTGTTATGGGGTAAATAAGAAAAAACAGAGAAGAAATAAAACAAAATAGAATCTCACAGCAGAAGGATAAAATATAATAATAAATATACAGTTCAAAACAGTTTACAAACACTTGATTTGCTTTATACAATGAATATCAGAGTTACACATACTAATACAATCAATGCAGCGGAACAGTATGAGTGTGTTGCAATACTATAGATAATAATAATACGACTCCTTCGTCTTCGTCCTTCAAAGCTTAAGTCTTCGATCCTGAAACGCTCGGACTAACCCGAGCGAATTTGAAAAGACAAAAACACTCGAGTCAGACTAAAAGATCTTATGTGAGTTAAATTAACAGAAATAAATATGAGTACAGTAACTCAAGAGATGTTCGGGATTTACATCTCCTAAGGATCCGTTAAACTATTTACTATGTAGTATATTGTGCTATTATAATAGTGTCTATTTATAAAATAAACTTACTTTTTAATAGCGTTAAGAGGTTACCCATATAGCCCTTAACACAAATAATGCCAATAGTCTATACAGTACCGTAATACCTCCTGATCGGGAAGCTACCAGAGGATACTCCATAGGTACGACACAAATAGAAACTCGTAGTAAAGGCTCGGTGTGGTAGGTGACACAGCACAACTAGGCAATGCCAGGGTAGATATACCAATTGCTATCCAGGCTGGTGGAAACGCGTAGCCGCAGTTACCGCCCACCTCGGACTAACTCCCCAAAATCAAAATATAGAAGTGGCCACTGAATCAATCCAAAATCAAAGTATAATATCGAAGAGGAGGGTCCGATCAGAGGAATGACCTCATTGGCCTGAGAATCGCTCCTGTTTTAGCCACCTTATGCCAACTCACGGGAGTCGGGTCCACGTATTTACCTTACAGGAAACGTCGCCACCACCTACTTCATTCTGGAATCTCCACCGCGTACACGGTTAGTCAAAGTGGTTTTCGGTATCGACAGAGAGTATGTCCATATCCGATCCCGGTCTCTTTTCCAACCCATCGTTATTATAACACCGCGGTCATTTAAAAATAGGTTATACTTTAAAAATCAGAATAAACATTCCATTTCATAACCATGAATACGATATCGTTTCAAAACCCAAAACCATATTTTATCACTTATCCCAAATATAATTCTTTTCCAAAATCATAATGCTTTAACTTCATAACGTCTGAAAATCAAATATTTCAAAGCATAATATTTTGAAAATCATAATTTAAAACCATAACTTCTAAAAACTTGAATGGTTTGGACATTCAACGATATATGAATTAAATGGTTTAACTTAAATGTTACTTTGTAAAGAAAATAGTTCTCATGGCTTTACAAATACATTTCTTTATTAAAGTCTAAACCAAAATTTATATTATCTCTCTCAAGTTCCAAAACCACTTCAATTTATTTATATATACGTATATCCATTTTGAGTATCAATATTTCAAACTAAAGTTGGATTTTATGCTTTCAACAAATCAATTGTTCTATTAATTAGTCTTGAATATTCATATAAAATCCATAAATAATAAGACTTCAATTTCTAGTAATAAAATATATATATATTTCCCAATTCAAATTATACTAGAATATTCATTTCAATTTATTTTGGGAAAAATCCAATTATAAATATCATATCTTAAAATTTCCAAACTTAACATTTAAACATATGATATAAATTATTAAACTCCATTTTCTTAATTTTCTTCCATTTTTAATAAAGATTTTTAAACACCTTTTAATTTCAAAATTTTCAACTTCATTTGTATATATATATGGAAGAAAAATATTTATACAATATAAAATTTAAGATTATTATAAACCGTATTCCATCCAAACCATAGAAATCACATTTAAATAGTTATATATATACCGCGGTGCCTGTATATAATTTTCTATCCTAGGGTCAAGTGATACGGATATTTATCATTTCAATCCGCAATTTAAAAGATATAAAATTTTGCGGTTATATATCATTTCAAACCACAATCCCGAATGAAATGAAATATGCATGATAATTTGCAATTTAATGATATACAATAAACATCCATTCATCAACATCATCCATCATCCAAATCGCAATCATCAATCAATATCAATCAATAACAATATTATTTTTGGTACTACATAACAGGTAATACTGGCAATTTTATTCAAATTAAATTTAACAGCTATTAATCTACAGTCTATATTCAGTAATAAATTATAAAACTGTTAACTAGCAGTTCATATACAAACAAATAAATTTTAACTGTAAATTTATACGCAATAAATTAATTAAATTAACAGTTAAATTAAATAAATGCAATTCAACAGATATGAATAAAATAAACATGCCAAATACTCATAAATAAATTTCTATTCATTTCTAAAATTAATTTAAACAAACATAAAAGCTTCTAGTAGTTGTGAGTGGGTTAAAACACTCACCTTTTGAATTTAAATTGAATTCAAATTCAATTTAAACCCAAAAATTTGACAGTCTCCAAATTCATCCAAACTCATGCCAAAACGTCAGAAATTCCGATACGATCCCAGCAAAACAAACCGCGCGTGAATCCGAGCTCGTATGCAAAAGTTATGAAAATTTGAAAAATGGAAAATTCTGGTCCTGGGTTGACTTCGGGTTCGACTTCGATGCGCCGCCTCAATTCCCTGGTGCTTGCTTGGAGTTTTCGCCAAAGTGACCCGGATCGAGCAGAGTCATTTTCTTCCTGACCCGAAGTTGCTCTATGGTTTTCTCCCCTGAAACCCGAAGCGCAACCAGAAGCTGCTGCAGATCCGGATTTTTTTTTTTTTTTTGAATTTTTTTTTTTGAACTGGCTGGATCTAGGGTTAGCCCCCATTGAAGAAGAAGAGAAGCTTGAAGAAGATGAACGTACAGCAAATAGACAATAGAATGGAGCTAGGGTTTATAACTGTATATTTATAGGTAGGGTTGGGTTAGAGTAGATAGACTAGATAGATGAACGTACGAAACAAACTAAGGCCTAATAAGCCCGTTCTGACCCCGGAACGAAATTTGTCAAACCCATATATCCAGATAGGTATTTTAAAATATTCTGAACGCGATGGAAAAAGTTTCACGTCCAAATTTGATCGTATGAAGAAGTTATGCTGAAAACAAGATTTCCAAATTGATTTCAAATTGATTTTAATAAAATTGATTTTCAAGGCGTTTCGCGTCCGTACGATCAAACGACAGGTCCGATCGATACGAAACTTGAAACCCTATAATAATTCACCGATACGGATCCGATGAAACTGGTTTCATCAAAATACGAGTCCGTGACCAAAATGGCTATTTTCAATATTCATTAAATAAATTAAATAAATTATAAAAATCCAATTTTTACATCTAAATTCAAAAATTGACCAAATTTCTCCCTTTAAATTTTCTTAATTATTTACTCCAATTCTAAACAATTCAATTGTCAATACATAGTTGTTCTATTCATCAATTTAGATGTTAATCCTTACTTAAAGGTTAAATTCCAATTTTTAATAAATTCAACA
Organism: Allium cepa; assembly: GCA_030765085.1. NCBI lineage: Eukaryota > Viridiplantae > Streptophyta > Magnoliopsida > Asparagales > Amaryllidaceae > Allium > Allium cepa. The sequence continues at coordinate 1,055,631,256 of CM060932.1, forward strand.
TTATACGTTTGATTAAATTTATTAAATTCACTTTCTTTCTATTATTCAAAGTTATTGATGTCAATTTAATGAAACTAACATTGGCTCAATATCTATACATTAAAAATCTTAATTCTAAACTTAGATCTCAACTTATGAAATAGTTAAATAATAAATTCCATCTAAATCTACATCTTCCTACTATCTAAATATTTAGAAAAATTACTTACCACTTTTTATTGTAAATTTCTAAACTAGTAGATTTGTGTCATTTCTAGCCCTCTGGATATTTAATATTAACTAAAAGCAAATTTACATATAATTTTCATCGTCAATTATTTTAGTGAATAAATCTTCAAAGGTTACTGCAATTAATCCCATTAATTGCAATAAATTCTAATAAATTTGACTCTATTTGATTACAACTCGCAAATAAATCAATTATTACTCCCTACATAGTTAACGTTTCTTTTATATTCCAATACATTAATATTTACCCAATTTCCATCTTTTATTTGCATAAATTACTGTATTTCAATCTTATTGGAAATTTTGTTAACTTAACACTTGAATAAAACTTAAAACCTCAATTAATTCATTCCACTTCGGTTTCATTCTTAAGATTACACTAATTATTATATTATAAAAATGAAATTTTCCCTTGGTTACATCTTATTTATCCACTTACAAAAATTCCACACTAACTGAAATAATTTAGTGCATAAATTGAAATTGATTAAAATAAACTTAACAAACAAATAGAATAAATACGTACAATAATTATTGTCATAAATCTTTTTTATAAGTCTACACATAATTATTACCTTACAATACGTTTTACGTTACTATAAAATTTATACACTCTTCCGTTACCATATTAATAATTACTAAAGTAACGTTCATTCTTAATAACAACGTTATACTATTCAACATATAAAAGGACTCCATTCCCCAAATACATTCATTTATATTTATTCCCTTAAAGTTCTCCTTTATTGACTAGACACATTAATTTAGATTCATTTACATCGAATGCCCTTCTTAGCTATATACTCAATACATGTTAAATCTACATAATTTTTACCCTTTTATTCAAATTCACTTATACCATCAATAACAAAATGTTGCCCTAAATTTAGATTCAATTATATACATTAGATAAATGGGTAAACTTTTGTAATTACCCCATATATGAAAATATTTTTATGCATACATTTCCACTTACTTACTATGCGTTCATTTATTAAATTACTAATTGCCTTAGTCAACTTATCCCCTATTTACTACCAAATTTCAAATTTAATTATAGCTTATCAATACATAAAATTTACATAGGCAAAACAAATTTTATTACTATCTTAAGTCCATTTATTATTGACAACATTCATTAAATTTCCTTATCAACACTTATTGCATTGATTTATTCAGCGGTCACCTTTTATTTAGTTACTATCCATTTTACAATCCAATGTAAGTCTTCCACTATTTATTTTATATTAAATGAATTCCATTCTACTTAATCTTTTTATTGATATTCACTAATTCAACCCTTATATCGGTTTCTTATATTTAACTTTAAATCAAATTGTGACAATCTACACTATCCAAATCTATTATCATAAAATTTTATTGTTACACTAAATTACAACTACTATACCAAATTTCTACATTTATTCTCAATTAGATTAGAAATTATATTAATTCAATTCATTTAATATTATTAATTTAACGGGTCGTTACAATACACACGCAACCCATATGACGACCGCCCATGACTCCAGCACTAAACAAGAAAATAGTGCGTTGTAAAGTGTGCCAGGCAGCCATGGATGATCATCAAGGTAAGGTAAAAACAGCGGAGTCTATCGTATTACTCACAGCGCATGGGTAAAATACAATAGAATATATATATATATATATATATATATAGTGAAGCTCCACAAAACAGAATCTCGTCAAATAAGCCTCATAGTAGTTTGATACAAAAATCTGAATAGTCAATACATCAAGCCTCACTACATATCTGTAACAACCCGCATATTTATCAATTGTATATTTAAATATTTTATCGTTCGTCGGATTTTGGTCCGAAAAGCTACTTTTTGCAAACAGTCGAATTAGGACTTGAGACCACCCTCATTGAGTTCAAAATGACGTTTGCAACCTTTTTGAGTATAAACTTCGATATGTTTGGAGATAGTAGAATTTTGACCTTTTTCACTTAGGGCTTTGGTTTGGGCTGAACCCATTAGCCACTTACTAACTCAGTCCCAACCCCCTCTCCTCTTCATTACATCATTCCTCATTTCCTAACCCTTCAAGCTTTAGCAACAATGGTGGAAGAGAGTGGAAATTAAAACTCCAAGCCCTAGTTCCATAGCAAAATCCATCTTCTAGCTCCAAACTCAAGAGAACCCATTGGTAAGCTTTCTCTTCATCTTCTCCAACTCATTCTCTCTTTGATTTCAGAAAATTCCCAAACCTAATTTGGGAAATGTTTCTCTTTAAGCTTATAATCAAGCTTCTTGAGTTAGGATTGAAGTGTGGTTGATCTTCCTTTGCTTTCAAGCTTCTTCTTCATTAATTTGGGTCCAAAGGTGAGATTTTTATCTCATATCTTAGTCTATATTTATCTTCGATTGTTAGGTAATTCCTAACAATGGAAGATAAATATAGACTAAAATGTGAGATAAAAATCTCACCTTTGGACCCAAATTAATGAAGAAGAAGCTTGAAAGCAAAGGAAGATCAACCACACTTCAATCCTAACTCAAGAAGCTTGATTCTAAGCTTAAAAGAGAAACATTTCCCAAATTAGGTTTGGGAATTTTCTGAAATCAAAGAGAGAATGAGTTGGAGAAGATGAAGAGAAAGCTTACCAATGGGTTCTCTTGAGTTTGGAGCTAGAAGATGGATTTTGCTATGGAACTAGGGCTTGGAGTTTTAATTTCCACTCTCTTCCACCATTGTTGCTAAAGCTTGAAGGGTTAGGAAATGAGGAATGATGTAATGAAGAGGAGAGGGGGTTGGGACTGAGTTAGTAAGTGGCTAATGGGTTCATCCCAAACCAAAGCCCTAAGTGAAAAAGGTCAAAATTCTACTATCTCCAAACATATCGAAGTTTATACTCAAAAAGGTCGCAAACGTCATTTTGAACTCAATGGGGGTGGTCTCGAGTCCCAATTCGACTGTTTGCAAAAAGTAGATTTTCGGACCAAAATCCGACGATCGATAAAATATTTAAATAAAATATTTAAATATACAATTGATAAATATGCGGGTTGTTACAGACTCCCCTCCTTAAAGAAATTGCGTCCTCGCAATACTTAAGAAGAAAATAAAGAGTAACAACCATAAAAGCATATCAACACAAAAGAAAATTGAAATAAGAAGTTCACCATAAAGAGCACGAAAGAGTTAGCATGAACGGGATCGCTCGATGAATTCTCTGGATTCCAAAGAGAAATCCCTAAGATTTGAGGACCATTGAACTCTCAAAAGAAGGATATCTTTATTCCGAAGGCGCTCAACCTATGAAGCAATGATGCGAATAGAATGTTGCTCAAAAGTCAAATTTGGTGAAACTTCAATCCCCTCAATAACACCGGGCTCAAGAATAAAAATACGGAATCCCTAAGGCATTTCCGTAGATAAAAGACGTGGAGAACGTCAAGAATAGCAGAAAATTGAGCTGATGCAACGACGTAGTATAATAACAGTACGCCTGAAAAACGAGAAACTCAAATAATTTGGGACAAGGACGTAGTACAAAACGATACGCCAGATGAACCAAATCCCGAATAATTTCGGAACACCGACGTAGTACAAAAACGGTATGTCCAATGAACCGATAAAACGGAACAACGATGTAGTAAAATAATGGTACATCCATTGATCCAAATAAGACGGAACATCGATGTAGTATAATAACAATACCTCCGATGAACCGAACACCATAAAATAACATCAGACGCTAGTCCATAAAAGAGATGAGATGAAACTCAATAAAACGAAGTACGTCAAAACACCCGATGAACTTAGTAAAACGATCATAAGATACAAGGAATCTCGAGCCAACGAGGTTGACGCAAATTAAGTTCCTTATGAGAAATAAATATTCCAAAGATTTATGATTGAAGTGGAGAACAAATTTCTCATCCAAAAATGGTGATGCCAAATTTTAAAAGTAAAAACAAAAGCCGCGAGCACTAGATCATGAGTGGCATATCTAGTCTCTATAAGCTATAATGATTTAGAAGCACAAGTGATAGCACGTTCTCCTTTGCAAGAGAACGGCATCCAAACCAATACGACTAGTATCGGTACAAATAGCAAATTCTTGGTTCCCTTCGGAAAACACAAGAATAAGAGTATCGGAAAAGAATTCTTTCAAATAATCTTCTTTCCCAAAAAATAAAATTTTCAAAATTACAATTAACTTATGTAATCATCTTTTTAGAAAATTTTACTTATTTGAAATGAATTTTACTGTGTTTTATTGTCTCATCAAAGCGTTTAGGAAATTCCTATCGATAACGTTGATCAAGCGCATCGACCAAAATTCTTAAAGCACCCAACGGGCAATAAAATAGTGTTGAAATCATTTGAAGAAAGAGGTTTGATATTTACTACTAGTATAGAAAACCTTTATATTTTTAAAGTGACAAATCACAAAGAAGATTGTAGGAACAATCAATCACTAAAATTCATATTCGAAGAAGTGATTAAAATCCAAGAAATCGATACCGAATCCATCAAAGTGGATATATCCTAAATTCCCAAAGAAAATGTCATCAAAGTAGATAATAAATGATAGCAACAAATAGGAAACAAAACGAATCGATTAAAGTTGGAAATTCAAGAAACTAGGCAAAAAAAGCATAGTAGGCAGATAGGAGCAGGTCGGTCAACCGGACTCCCTGAGTCGGTTGACCGAACCAGAGGTTGGAAGTGCTCGGGCACCAGGTCGGTCGACCGGCCCAGGGGCTCGGTTGGCCGAAGCCTGTAACCAGCACTTCCTAAACAGAGGCAGGAAGTGCTCGGGGTAGCAGGTCGGTCGACCGGACCTCTGGGTCGGTTGACCGAAGCCCAAACTTCTGCACTTCCAAAACAGAGGCTGGGAAGTGCTCGGGGTAGCAGGTTGGTCGACTGGACTCTGAGTTCGGTCGGCCGGACCTGTAGCCAGCACCCCCCAAGCCAATCTAATGAATGCCAAACTCTTCCATATTTCTATCGGTCGAGCATCGGCACTAAGGGTTTACGCCAATCGACTACCCGGCCATATAAGCTCTTCGGTTCAACACCAAAACATGATCAAAACATCAAAGCTATGATTTTTAAAGAATTGAACCCAAAACACTAAAAATTGAAATATTCAAAAATCCCTAAAAAGGAGTATGACATTTCTTTGATTCTTGTGTAGATTCTGTGATATTGATTAATCTCTTGTTGATTTTCAATTACTTATATATTTCACAGCTTGGCATTGTGGTTATTATGTGTTTAGTCATATCTCTTATTCTATATCGTTTCATCTGATATTTATAGTTAGACTGATCCGTTTATTATTTTCTTATTAAATAATACTCGGGTCAGACCGAGATGTTACAGGTGCTTCTGCTTGACTTTACATCCGGGATTACCTCCTTGACTTTTGGTTAACTACTTAGATTAGTAATTTTTGGTTGTATACATTTGAGACATAGACTCCATGATGTATACTTATTCTTTTGTGTAGTTCTTGTAACTATTCTTTTGTGATATTGTGGATCTTTTTAGACCGCTACTCTGATATACACTTCCAAGTGTAATATTCATATCTATTTCCGCCTTTGTGATATGAATTGTCTGTGACTGATTTATGTTATGCTTATTTCTATATTTGTTTCTGAAGATATTATAGCCACTGTGTAGTAGCTTTGAGTTTGTGTCGGTATTTCGGATTTCCCTCTTGATAAAGAAATGCATGTTATACTATCTGACATATCGCTGCTCGCGCAAAGCAATTACACGGATGGTCGCTCCTCAACAGCCTTATTCTCCGTGCTAGTTGACAGCATTCACAGTAATGTTCTTGGCTAGGGTGGGTATAGAGGTGGGGCGCCGATACCAAGCTGTGACGCCCCACCTCTATACCCACGCTAGCCAAGGACACTACGGAGTAATGCTGTCGACTGGCATGGAGAATAAGGCTGTTGAGGAGCGACCGTTTGTATAATTGCTTTGTGCGAGCATCGATATATCAGATAGTATAACATGCATTTCTTTATCAAGAGGAAATCCGACATACTGACACAAACTCAAAGCTACTACACAATGGCTAAAATATCTTCGGAAAACAATTATAGAAATAAGCATAACATAAATCAGTCACAGGCAATTCATATCACGAAGGCAGAAATAGATATGAACATTACACATAAAAGTGTATATCAGAGTAGTGGTCAAACAAGATCCACAATATCAAAAAGAATAGATACAAGTGCTAGACAAAAGAATAAGTATACATCATAGAGTCTGTATCTCAAATGTATACAACAAAAACTACTAATCTAAGTAGTTAGCCAAAAGATCATATGATGGTCCGATAAGGTGGCAAGCAGAAGCACTTGTAAAATCTCAGTCTGACCCGAGTATTATTTATAAGAAGAAAATAATAAACGGATCAGTCTAGCTATAAATATCAGGTGAAATGATATAGAATAAGAAATATGACTAAACGTATAATAATCACAATGCCAAGCTGTGATAAATAAATAATTGAAAAATCAATAAGAGATTAATCAATATCGCAAAGATCTTCTCAAAGATAAAAAGGAATGTCATACTCCTAATTTCATTCACCAAGCCACAATAAATGACATATATATCAATGCCAATCGTAAAAGTTGGTGAAACATAAATTCTAGAATTCAACACACGAAATTCAGAAATCACAAGAAAAGGATGACCAATCCCATGAAAATGAGCCGGAGCTCCTCCAGACAGGGTATAGTCCCCCATTGCGGACTTTGAGCCGAAGCTCCTCCTGGTGAGTCAAAAACTCCTCCTGACAGGGTATAGTCCCTCATTGCGGATTTTGAGCCGAAGCTCCTCCTAGTGAACCGAAGCTCCTCATGACAGGGTATAGTCCCCCATTGCGGACTTTGAGCCGAAGCTCCTCCTTGTGAGTCAAAAACTCCTCCTGACAGGGTATAGCCCCCATTGCGGACCTTGAGCCGAAGCTTCTCCTGGTGAGTCAAAACTCCTCCTGACAGGGTATAGTCCCCCATTGCGGAATTTGAGCCGAAGCTCCTCCTGGTGAGTCAAAACTCCTCCTGACAGGGTACAATCCCCCATTGCGGAATTTGAGCCGAAGCTTCTCCTGGTGAGTCAAAACTCCTCCTGACAGGGTATAGTCCCCCATTGCGGACTTTGAGCCGAAGCTCCTCCTGGTGAGTCAAAACTCCTCCTGACAGGGTACAGTCCCCCATTGCGGAATTTGAGCCGAAGCTCCTCCTGGTGAGTCAAAACTCCTCCTGACAGGGTACAGTCCCCCATTGCGGACTTTGAGCCGAAGCTCCTCCTGGTGAGTCAAAACTCCTCCTGACAGGGTATAGTCCCCCATTGCGGACTTTGAGCCGAAGCTCCTCCTGGTGAACCGAAGTTCCTCATGACAGGGTATAGTCCCCCATTGCGGACATTGAGCCGAAGCTCCTTCTGGTGAGCCGAAGCTCAATAAAAACGACGTACAGTCCTCCACGTGGACAAAGAGACATCGCACAATGCTAGTCTAAACCATAAAATGATCGTCATGATCATCGAGAAGTGTCAATTACAGTAAGCTAGTAAATATATGAGCTTAGCTTCATGTCCCATAACCACTAGCTTAACTTAAATATTTACGAACAAATTGTAGATCTCTACTAGAAAACCGTCACAAGAGTTTCAATCGAACAAGTCCAAGAATTAACCGACGAAGTAAACGCAAGCGTTTCATACCACTTGTTTTACTAAGTCGTTTAATTAGATTTCTCATACGAGTGAGGTAAAGGTTTGTATATACTAATAGATTGGAAAACGGTTTTAAGAAACGAGCTTTGTAATAAAATAGTGTTGAAATCATTTGAAGAAAGAGTTTTGATATTTACTACTAGTATAGAAAACCTTTATATTTTTAAAGTGACAAATCACAAAGAAGATTGTAGGAACAATCAATCACTAAAATTCATATTCGAAGAAGTGAATAAAATCCAAGAAATCGATACCGAATCCATCAAAGTGGATATATCCTAAATTCCCAAAGAAAATGTCATCAAAGTAGATAATAAATGATAGCAACAAATAGGAACAACACGAATCGATTAAAGTTGGAAATTCAAGCAACTAGGCAAAAAAAGCATAGTAGGCAGATAGGAGCAGGTCGGTCAACCGGAGTCCCTGAGTCGGTTGACCGAACCAGAGGTTGGAAGTGCTCGGGCACCAGGTCGGTCGACTGGCCTAGGGGCTCGGTCGGCCGAAGCCTGTAACCAGCACTACCTAAACAGAGGCAGCAAGTGCCTGGGTAGCAGGTCGGTCGACCGGACCCTGAGCTCGGTCGGCCGAACCTTTATACTTGCACTTCCTACCCTATTTCAAAAGAGATGCAAACTCCCTCAATTTGCAAACCGTCGAGCAACGGCACTAAGGGTTTACGCCAATCGACTACCCGACCATAGAAGCTCTTTGGTTCATCACCAAAAACATGATCAAAACATTAAAGTTATGATTTTTAAAGAATTGAACCCAAAACACCAAAAATTGGAATATTCACAAAAGCAATCCAAATCAAAATCAAATGCACATGAATAAGTGTTAGGAATTCATACCTAACAATCGAAGATAAATATAGACTAAGATGTGAGATAAAAATCTCACCTTTGAACCCAAATCAATGATGAAGAAGCTTGAAAACAAAGGAGGATCAACCATTCTTCAAATCCAACTCAAGAAGCTTGATTCTAAGCTTTAAAAGAAGAACATTTCCAAAATTAGGTTTAGGAATTTCTGAAATTGATAAGAGAATGAGTTGGAGAAGAAGAAGAGAAGGCTAACCAATGGGTTCTCTTTGATTTTGGAGCAAGAATTTGAGTTAGCAAGAGGAACTAGGGCTTGGAGTTTCTAATTCTCTTTCCTTTCCACCATTTTCAGTTGGAGCTTGAGTTTGAGGAGTGGGAATGAGTGAATGGAGAGGAGAGGGCTGAGCTAGAGTATAAGTGGGGTTAATGGGCTGAAACCCAACCCAAAGCCCTAAAGAAAAAGTAGCAAAATTCAACTTACTCCAAACATATCGAAGCTTATACTCAAAAAGGTTGCAAACGGCATTTTGAACTCAATGGAAGGGGTCTCGAGTCCCAATTCGACTGTTTGCAAAAAGTAGGTTTTCGGACCAAAATCCGACGAACGATAAAATATTTAAATAAAATATTTAAATATACAATTGATAAATATGCGGGTTGTTACAGACTCCCCTCCTTAAAGAAATTGCGTCCTCGCAATACTTAAGAAGAAAATAAGAAGTAACAACCATAGAAGCATATCAACACAAAAGAAAATTTGAAATAGGAAGTTCACCATAAGGAGCATGAAAGAGTAAGCCACCCATAGGAAGTTCACCATAAGTAACAACCCGCATATTTATCAATTGTATATTTGAATATTTTATTTAAATATTTTATCGTTCGTCGGATTTTGGTCCGAAAAGCTACATTTTGCAAACAGTCGAATTGGGACTCGAGACCACCCCCATTGAGTTCAAAATGACGTTTGCAACCTTCTTGAGTATAAACTTCGATATGTTTGGAGATAGTAGAATTTTGACCTTTTTCACTTAGGGCTTGGGTTTGGGCTGAACCCATTAGCCACTTACTAACTCGGTCCCAACCCCCTCTCCTCTTCATTACATCATTCCTCATTTCCTAACCCTTCAAGCTTTAGCAACAATGGTGGAAGAGAGTGGAAATTAAAACTCCAATCCCTAGTTCCATAGCAAAATCCATCTTCTAGCTCCAAACTCAAGAGAACCCATTGGTAAGCTTTCTCTTCATCTTCTCCAACTCATTCTCTCTTTGATTTCAGAAAATTCCTAAACCTAATTTGGGAAATGTTTCTCTTTTAAGCTTAGAGTCAAGCTTCTTAAGTTAGGATTGAAGTGTGGTTGATCTTCCTTTGCTTTCAAGCTTCTTCTTCATTAATTTGGGTTCAAAGGTGAGACTTTTATCTCACATCTTAGTTTATATTTATCTTCGATTGTTAGGTATGAATTCCTAACACTTATTCATGTGCATTTGATTTTGATTTGGATTGCTTTTGGGAATATTCCAATTTTTGGTGTTTTGGGTTCAATTCTTTAAAAATCATAGATTTGATGTTTTGATCATGTTTTTGGTGATGAACCAAAGAGCTTCTATGGTCGGTTAGTCGATTGGCGTAAACCCTTAGTGCCGTTGCTCGACGGTTTGCAAATTGAGAGAGTTTGCATCTCTTTTGAAATAGGGTAGGAAGTGCAAGTATACAGGTTCGGCCGACCGAGCTCAGGGTCCGGTCGACCGACCTGTTACCCAGGCACTTCCTGCCTCTGTTTTGGAAGTGCCGGTTACAGGCTTCGGCCGACCGAGCCCCTGGGCCGGTCGACCGACCTGGTGCCCGAGCACTTCCAACCTCTGGTTCGGTCAACCGACTCAGGGAGTCCGGTTGACCGACCTGCTCCTATCTGCCTACTATGCTTTTTTGGTCTAGTTGCTTGAATTTCCAACTTTAATCGATTCGTGTTGTTTCCTTTTTGTTGCTATCATTTATTATCTACTTTGATGACATTTTCTTTGGGAATTTAGGATATATCTACTTTGATGGATTCGGTATCAATTTCTTGGATTTTATTCACTTCTTCGAAAATGAATTTTAGTGATTGATTGTTCCTACAATCTTCTTTGTGATTTGTCACTTTAAAAATATAAAGGTTTTCTATACTAGTAGTAAATATCAAAACTCTTTCTTCAAATGATTTCAACACTATTTTATTACAAAGCTCGTTTCTTAAAACCGTTTTTCAATCTATTAGTATAAACAAACCTTTACCTCACTCGTATGAGAAATCTAATTAAACGACTTAGTAAAACAAGTGGTATGAAACACTTGCGTTTACTTCGTCGGTTAATTCTTGGACTTGTTCGATTGAAACTCTTGTGACAATTTTCTAGTGGAGATCTACAATTTGTTCGTAAATATTTAAGTTAAGCTAGTGGTTATGGGACATGAAGCTAAGCGAATATATTTACTAGCTTACTGTAATTGACACTTCTCGGTGATCATGACGATCATTTTATGGTTTAGACTAGCATTGTGCGATGTCTCTTTGTCCACGTGGAGGACTGTACGTCGTTTTTATTGAGCTTCGGCTCACCAGGAGGAGCTTCGGCTCAATGTCCGCAATGAGGGACTATACCTTGTCATGAGGAACTTCGGTTCACCAGGAGGAGCTTCGGCTCAAAGTCCGCAATGGGGGACTATACCCTGTCAGGAGGAGTTTTGACTCACCAGGAGGAGCTTCGGCTCAAAGTCCGCAATGGGGGACTATACCCTGTCAGGAGGAGTTTTGACTCACCAGGAGGAGCTTCGGCTCAAAGTTCGCAATGGGGGACTATACCCTGTGAGGAGGAGTTTTTGACTCACCAGGAGGAGCTTCGGCTCAAAGTCCGCAATGGGGGACTATACCCTGTCAGGAGGAGTTTTGATTCACCAGGAGGGGCTTCGGCTCAATGTCCACAATGGGGGACTATACCCTGTCAGGAGGAGCTCTGGCTCGTTTTTATGGATAGGCCATCCTTTTATTGTGATTTCTGGATTTCTATTTGATGATTTCTGGAATTTATGTTTCACCAACTTTTACGATTGGCATTGATATATATGTCATTTATTGTGGCTTGGTGAATGAAATTAGGAGTATGACATTCCTTTTTATATTTGAGAAGATCTTTGCGATATTGATTAATCTCTTATTGATTTTTCAATTATTTATTTATCACAGCTTGGCATTGTGATTATTATACGTTTAGTCATATCTCTTATTCTATATCATTTCTTCTGATATTTATAGCTAGACTAATCCGTTTATTATTTTCTTCTTAAATAATGCTCGGGTCAGACCGAGATGTTACAGGTGCTTCTGCTTGGCTTCTCTTCTGGGGTTATCATATGATCTTTTGGCTAACTACTTAGATTAGTAGTTTATTTTGTTGTATACACTTGAGATATGGACTCATAGATGTATTCTTTTGTATAGCACGTGTTGCTATTCTTTTGTATTATTGTGGATCTTTTTGACCACTACTCTGATATACACTTTCATGTGTTATATATATATATATATATATCTTCCGCCTTTGTGATATGATTTATCTGTGACTGATTTGTGTTATGCTTATTTCTGTATTTGTTTCCGAAGATTATTTAGCCACTGTGTAGTAGCTTTGTGTTTGTATCGGTATGTCGGATTTCCTCTTGAAATAAAATGCATGTTATACTATCTGACATATCGGTGCTCGCGCAAAGCAATTACACGGATGATCGCTCCTCAACAGCCTTATTCTCCGTGCTAGTCGACAGCATTACTCCGTAGTGTCCTTGGCTAGCGTGGGTATAAAGGTGGGGCGTCACAATATCACTCAGAGTATATACAAGCAGCGGAACATCCAGTACATATAGTAAGAAAATAATATGCAAGCCTCCAGCTCGTCTTCATCATCAGCATCGTTGGTCACTAAGAACAGCACCTGTCATCTTCTACCTAGTCTGCCCATCCCAAAATGGATGAACAGCCCAAGGTAATAAGAGTTGAACATAAAACCTTGAGTCAGACAACAGTCTTAGTGAGCGGTAAATTAACTAACAACATACCAAAAGAGCATAAAGGTAAAAGGAATATGAACCTAACCCTCCCACTCCACCTCTTTCTACAGTGATAGCACCCAGACACACTAAGCAGAAGTAAACATATCAAATCAGACATTTAAAGTAAAACAATTATCACTCGAGTCAAGGTCGATGTTTTCCAAGTACAAACCCCTAAGGCCTAAACCAAGATTAGATAAGCACCCGGAAAACATCGCTCTTGAGACCGAATGACGATACAACTAAAACATCCAAACATTCATGACTCTGGCTATCACTGTTATCATTGCTTCGATACCATCGTTAATTGAATGACCGGCACCTTTCTTTCAACCGTCCGTCAAGGGCTAATGGTAACCCCGGTTCTAGAAAAAACTCCGCACGTCGTCGCAGCCCGTGCCTAAGAATATCGAATCTACCCAGAGTACTCGACCACCAACCGTAGTCTTTTGGGACTATCGAATCTGCCTAGCGTACTCTTGCTTTTAGTCTGTTAGAAACTTCAATAACGATGAAATCTCAGCCTTCTAGTCATCCTCCTCGACGACTATTCTCATACTAGCTCAAACGCCTCTCGAGCCAACCATTATCCACAAACTCGAACCATCCCTCGAGTTATCAACATGCTTGGAATGATCCCGTCTGGATTATACCAAAGCTACCTCACATCATGCCTCGCCTCATCTCATTCATAGCAAAGCTCCATCTTAACATCATCATCAAATCCGTCCATATGAGCTTTATCATCCACTACATATGCCACATGCAGCTTTTCTATTCAAGAGCTTCCCCCTTAGCCTTTGAATCATCTCCGACCAACTTGTCCAAATCCAACCACAAATCAACTAATTTATAACAATCAATCAAGTCAATCATTAATCCAAGTAATTAAGCATTCAAACATGATCTAAAAGCAATTATAACAAAAATGGCAATCTTGTAAATAAAGAGTCTAAATCTAACAAGCATAATCATGAATAATATCTCTACAACTTGATGGATGAACTTGCATAGGTTAACATGTATTATAATGGATGTCAAATCTTCATGAACCATGGATCTATACTTAGGTTTACGAAAATGCATGAAATCATTATTTTTAACACAAAATCAAGCCACCAATCCAATATACTCCTTTGGGTCCGTGTGAGAGATAACCACCACTGACCAAATCACCTAAACACCTTAAAAGCAACACACTCCAAATCTGGACAGCGAAGGATCTAGCTCGACCTACCAAAATTCCGCTTCAAACGATGAAATCCCTCTTCGATGGATGGAGATCTTCAATCTAAGCTCTTGGATCTTCGATTTGGATGGAAGGAAACACAAGATTAAAGTGTAGAAAAGAAGTGAAGAAGTGTAGCACTCGAGCTCACAAAATGGCAGAACTTCGTCGCTTCAAAATCCGGATCCCAAAAATGAAGCTAACCCGTGTATTTATAGGCCAAACCCATAAGTCACTCGCCGTTAAGTCGCTCACAACTTAACGAAACCCCACGACCTACGACCTATCAACTCGAGTATATGCGCGACCTAACATTCAAGCCTTCACGCGACTCAACGACCTAACACATATACGACCTAACACAAACACGACCTAACGATGTTGCCGACCTAACGACTTAACAGCATTGCCGACCTAACGACTTAACTGCTTAAGCCCTTACACGGCCTAACTACACACACGACCTAACGTCTTAACCCTTTACGCGACCTAACACCTTCGCCTTCACGCGACCTACGACCTAAGCCTTATCTCGTTCACGACCTAACTACACACAGAATCTAACTTAGGTCGTTTACGACGTAACTTCAACACGGCATCTAACATAGGTCGCTCTCCTCCTTAAGTCGTTAGCTTCTTATGCCGCTAACTTCCTGTGCCGCTAATTCTCTTAGGTCGCTTACTCCCCTAAGTTGCTAACTCCTAGGTCGCTAAACCCCTTAAGCCGCTAACTACTAGGTCGTTAAACCCCTTAAGTCGCCGACTTCCTTGGGTCGCTCTACCTTATCTTTAGGTCGCTCAACACTCAAGATCTTGTACGACCTAACCACTAGACGACTTAAGCTCTGGTCGACTTAAAACTCTGGACGACTTAACAACACTAACGACCTAATAACAACGGTTTTACGATCTTTCGATACGTAAAATACGGGTCGTTACATTCTCTCCTCCTTAGGAATTTCGCCCCCGAAATTCCAAACAAACAAGAACCAAAAACTATTCTGCATACCTACCATCCATAGCAACCAACAAACCATGCATCCAATTACTAGCCTACCATGCAGAATTCTAAGACTAGAAAAAGTTACAATGTCATGAGATGACACGACACCTTATGGTCATACCTCGAAGAGTTCAGGATAAGCTGCCTTTATCCTCTCTTCCAGCTCCCATGTACAGTCGTTAACATCATTACTCCATTGTATCTTGAGCAACCTAACTACCTTCCTCCTAAGTTGTTTCGTGTCAGTTTCCACAACACGAAGCAGCTTACGAGGTCTCTTATCAACTGGATTAACCTCAAAATCTTCACAGCTATCAGCAGAAACCACTATATTCGAGTCGTGCACATACTTCCGTAGATACGATACATGAAAAACATTGTGCACACCTGACATCTTTTCTGGTAACTCCAATTTATAGGCGAGCTTTCCAATTCGCTCGATGATCGGGAATGGTCCAACAAATCTCGGAGTCAATTTCCCTTTCCTCCCGAATCGAATTGCATTCTTCAGTGGAGAAATCTTCACAAACCATATCACCTACGTCGAACTCCAAATCCTTACGACGCTTATCGGCATAACTTTTTTGACGGTCTTGGACTGCCTTCATTCGTTGCCGAATGATCTCTATGCAATCCGAAGTCTGTTGAATCATTTCTGGCCCAAGTATCAACTTTTCTCCCGTTTCCAACCAACATGTCGGAGAGTTACACGGTCTTCCATACAATGCTTCATACGGCGCCATACCAATGCTGGACTGGTAACTGTTATTATACGAAAATTCCACCAAATGAAGATGATCTTCCCATGATCCTCCGAAGTCCAAAACACGTGCTCTGAGGAGATCTTCCAAAACTCGGTTGACTCTCTCGGTCTGACCATCTGTTTGGGGGTGATAAGCTATACTCAAACACAACTCGATTCCTAAAACTTCATGGAAGCTCTTCCAAAATCCACTAGTGGACAATGGGTCTCGATCGCTCACTATACTTTTCGGAATACCATGGAATCGAACTATCCACTTAACATACAGCACAACCAACTTCGATGCAGTCCTAGTTGATCGAACATGAATAAATCTGGCACTCTTAGTCAAACGATCTATGATGACCCAAATCCCTTCATTTCCCGCTCTTGTTCTAGGTAACCCATCGATAAAATCCATTGATATTTGCTCCCACTTCCATGTAGGAACTTCTAATGGCTGAAGCAATCCACTAGGCTTCTTCTGCTCGGCTTTTACCAACTGGCAGTTCATACACTTGGGAATAAAATTTCCAACATCCTTCTTCATACCTTCCCAGTAATAGGTTCTTTTCACATCCCGATACATCTTATTTCCACCTGGATGAATTGTCAGCTTCGAGTGATGACTCTCCTTTAGAACTTCATCTCTCAATTCATCTATATCGGGAACAACTAGTCGTCCTTGCTTCCGAAGCCAATCCTCTCGATCGACCTTGAATCCTTTATCCTTCTCTGGGTCCAACCCAGATTCCAAATCACAGATAATCTTGACAAGCTTATTGTCTCGCTTTTGGCTCTCGTCAATCCTTTCCATAAGAGTAGGTTTTATCGATAAGTTTGCCAACATCTCAGGTTCCAATTCACATCTGGGCCTGAAGTCAAATCCAGCCAAATACTCGAGACTCTTCCATTTTGAAAACATGGCTCCCAATCCTGCCTGTCTTCGACTTAACGCATCTACCACTTCGTTACCCTTTCCCGGAGTATAGGCTATACCAAATCATATGATGCCAAAAACTCTAGCCATCGTTGCTGTCGAAAATTCAAATCCTTTTGGAAGAAAAGATACTTCAACGACTTATGATCTGTAAACAACTCGAATCGAACTTTCAATAGGTAATGTCTCCACATCTTCAGAGCAAATACAATCGTCACCAACTTCAAATCATGAGTCAGATAATTCCTTTCATGCGGCTTCAGTTGTCGACTTGCATGCACAACAACTTTACCCTTCTGCATCAGCACTGCTCCAAGTCCAGTACCACATGCATCGGTGTAAACCACCATCTCATCATTTCCACTTGGAATAGTCAAAACAGGAGCACTTATTAGTCGCTCTTTCAGGATTCTGAAAGCTTGCTCACACTTAGCATCCCATCTGAATACTTGGTTCTTTTTCGTCAATCCTGTTAATGGTGCAGCTACCTTGGAAAAGTCTTTGATAAATCGACGATGGTATCCTGCTAATCCAAGAAAACTTCTCACATCAGATGTATTCTTAGGTCTAACCCAATCCTGGATTGCTGCCACCTTGGTGGGATCAACCGCTCTTCCACTTCCAGAGATATTATGGCCTTAGAACCTCACTTCGCTCTTCCAGAAGTGACACTTCGAAAACTTAGCCTTCAGCTGATGTTTCCGCAAGGTTTCCAAAATAATACGCAAGTGCATCTTGTGCTCTTCTTCATTACTGGAATAAATCAAAATATCATCCACGAACACTAGTACGAACTTGTTCAACTGATCCCTGAACACTCTATTCATAAGATCCACAAAATATGCTGGTGCATTGGTCAATCCAAACGGCATTACCAGCCACTCAAAGAAACCAAACGGTGTCCTGAAAGCAGTCTTCAGCACACTATCCTTTGCCACTCTTAATTGGTGAAATCCCGTTGCCAAATCCATCTGAGAAAACACCTTGGCTACGTGAAGCTGATCAAACAAGTCATCTATTCTCGGCAATGGATACTTGTTCATCTTAGTCACTTTATTCAACTCACGATAATTCACACACAACCTTAACGATCCATCTGCTTTGGTTGCAAACACAACTGGTGCACCCCATTCGGACACACTACGCCGAATGAATCCTTTCTGTAAAAGACCATCAACTTGCACCTTCAACTCTTGCTGTTCCCTAGGCGCCATCCGCCTAAGAGGCATCACAACAGGTCTGGCTCCTTCAACTAGATCGATGCAAAACTCGATCTCTCTATGCGGCGGTAACCCTTTGACCTCATCAAAGATGTCCTCAAATCCATTTGCGACTGGCACCGATGACAGTCCATCCCGTGGAACAACCAGCGAATACATGAAGCTCACGAAGACGCCTTCCTCATAGTTACATCGTATCACAACCTTTCTCCCTTCCACATTCTCGACTGTCACCTCTAGCCTTTTACATTCAACCTTTGCCGCGTACTTCATAAGCCAGTCCATACCCAAAATAATTCCAAACCCCGCAAAGTTTAGAACAAAACAATCACTAACAAAAGAGCAATCATGACTCGATACAACCAGATCACGACATATCATACACAGACAGGACGAACCCCCAACTGGATTAGTCACAACCAATGGTCTATCAACAATATCCGGTTCTAAACCTAACCGGCATACAAGTTCATTACAAACAAAAGAATGCGACGCCCCAGTATCAAATAACGCTCTAACTGGAACACCACAAATGGAAAGGGTACCTTGTACCACCACACTCTTTCCTTTCTCTTCTGCAGTAGGAGCTTTTGAAGATGATGGCACAGCCCCCAACGCATAAGCTTGCACAATCTGCCTGTCCTTCCTTGGTTCTGGACAATTCTTCTTGATATGCCCCGGCTTGTCACAGTTATGGCACTTCACCGGCACCTTTGGATTCTTGCAATCTTTGGAGAAATGGCCCTTCTGCTGATAATTGTAGCAGGTCACTTCGCCCTTCGGCTTCTTCTGGCCATCCTTACCCTTCTGTTGTTGCTGCTTCCTCTTCTTGTTTCCACCTTACTGTGGTTTAGACTCCTCCTTGGTCATAACAACAACAGATCCTTCTTTAGGAAACAGATTCTCGTGCCTGAGAGCCTTCTCCACAAGCTTCTCAAATGGATCATCCAGATGATCCACCAACTGCCTCCCTAGATAAATGTCCAAGCCTGTCACAAAGTTCTCGTTCTTCTGATATGGAGATTCAATATACGACCCATACATGGACAAGGCTTCAAACTCAGAAACATACTCATGAACTAGTCTTCCTCCTTGCTTGAGCTCCACAAACTTCTTGAAAAGAACAGATTTCTGAGCTATAGAAATGAACTTAGCTTCAAATCTGGCTTGGAATTGCACCCAAGTAATTTCTTCCTCCGGAGTATCAATGGTGATAGAGTTCCACCAGTCAGAAGCTCTCCCCTGAAGCTGTCTTGATGCGAGCTTCCTTTTGATTGCATCCTCAATTCCCAAATCACCAAAGATTCTTCTACAAGCATCTATCCATCTCTGGACATCAATGGTTGACTCCGTTCCCAAGAAAACCTTCCCTCCAAGAGCAGTATAGTCTTTACACAACTTAGCAAAATCCACCGATCTTGGAGCTTGAACTTGAACCCCAACATCTACTGCTGGCCCCGGAGTTGGCATCCTCCTCATGATCGAAGTCATCATAGCCTCGAACATAGCAGCATACTCAGCAGCCCCCTCAGCAGCACGGCCTTCCCTAGCAGCTGGTCTCCCTCTTCGACTCATTCTTAATATCTATAAAAAAAAATGATTAGTGCACCTTAAGAAACAACTGTATAAGAGGTTCAAATCCTTCTAAGCCACTATATTATATATAGTAATCATCCATAAAAATACAATTACGTCTCTCATACGTAGTTACGTCAGCGAGCGTTGGCTAAAATCGATTAACCAAAGCTCTGATACCAAATGTGACGACCGCCCATGACTCCTGCACTAAACAAGGAAATAGTGCGCTGTAAAGTGTGCCAGGCAGCCATGGATGATCATCAAGGTAAGGTAAAAACAACGGAGTCTATCGTATTACTCATAGCGCATAGGTAAAATACAATAGAATATATATATATATATATATAAATATATATATATATAGTGAATCTCCACAAAACAGAATCTCGTCAAATAAGCCTCATAGTAGTTTGATACAAAAATCTGAATAGTCAATACATCAAGCCTCACTACATATCACTCAGAGAATATACAAGCAGCGGAACATCCAGTACATATAGTAAGAAAATAATATGCAAGCCTCCAGCTCGTCTTCGTCATCAGCATCGTTGGTCACTAAGAACAGCACCTGTCACCTGCTACCTAGTTTGCCCATCCCAAAATGGATGAACAGCCCAAGGTAATAAGAGTTGAATATAAAACCTTGAGTCAGACAACAGTCTTAGTGAGCGGTAAATTAACTAACAACATACCAAAAGAGCATAAAGGTAAAAGGAATAGGAACCTAACCCTCCCACTCCACCTCTTTCTACAGTGATAGCACCCAGACACACTAAGCAGAAGTAAACATAGCAAATCAGACATTTAAAGTAAAGCAATTATCACTCGAGTCAAGGTCGATGTTTTCCAAGTACAAACCCCCAAGGCCTAAACCAAGATCAGATAAGCACCCGGAAAACATCGCTCTTGAGACCGAATGACGATACAACCAAAATATCCAAACATCCATGACTCTGGCTATCACTATTATCATTGCTTCGATACCATCGTTAATTGAATGACCGGCACCTTTCTTTCAGTCGTCCGTCAAGGGCTAATGGTAACCCTGGTTCTAGACAAAACTCCGCACGTCGTCGCAGCCCGTGCCTAGGAATATCGAATCTACCCAGAGTACTCGACCACCAACCGTAGTCTTTTGGGACTATCGAATCTGCCTAGCGTACTCTTGCTTTTAGTCTGCTAGAACCTTCAATAACGATGAAATCTCAGCCTTCTAGTCATCCTCCTCGACGACTATTCTCATACTAGCTCAAACGCCTCTCGAGCCAACCATTATCCACAAACTCGAACCATCCCTCGAGTTATCAACATGCTTGGAATGATCCCGTCTGGATTATACCAAAGCTACCTCACATCATGCCTCGCCTCATCTCATTCATAGCAAAGCTCCATCTTAACATCATCATCAAATCCGTCCATATGAGCTTTATCATCCACTACATATGCCACGTGCAACTTTTCTATTCAAGAGCTTCCCCCTTAGCCTTTGAATCATCTCCGACCAACTTGTCCAAATCCAACCACTAATCAACTAATTTATAACAATCAATCAAGTCAATCATTAATCTAAGTAATTAAGCATTCAAACATGATCTAAAAGCAATTATAACAAAAATGGCAATCTTGTAAATAAAGAGTCTAAATCTAACAAGCATAATCATGAATAATATCTCTACAACTTGATGGATGAACTTGCATAGGTTAACATGTATTATAATGGATGTCAAATCTTCACGAACCATGGATCTATACTTAGGTTTACGAAAATGCATGAAATCACTATTTTTAACACAAAATCAAGCCACCAATCCAATATACCCCTTTGGGTCCGTGTGAGAGATAACCACCACTCACCGAATCACCTAAACACCTTAAAAGCAATACACTCCAAATCTGGACAGCGAAGGATCTAGCTCGACCTGCCAAAATTCCGCTTCAAACGATGAAATCCCTCTTCGATGGATGAAGATCTTCAATCTAAGCTCTTGGATCTTCGATTTGGATAGAAGGAAGCACAAGATTAAAGTGTAGAAAAGAAGTGAAGAAGTGTAGCACTCGAGCTCACAAAATGGCAGAACTTCGTCGCTTCAAAATCCGGATCCCAAAAATGAAGCTAACCCGTGTATTTATAGGCCGAACCCATAAGTCGCTCGTCCTTAAGTCTCTCACGACTTAACGAAACCCCACGACCTACGACCTATCAACTCGAGTATATGCGCGACCTAACATTCAAGCCTTCACGCGACTCAACGACCTAACACATATACGACCTAACACAAACACGACCTAACGATGTTGCCGACCTAACGACTTAACAGCATTGCCGACCTAATGACTTAACTGCTTAAGCCCTTACACGGCCTAACTACACACACGACCTAACGTCTTAACCCTTTATGCAACCTAACAGCTTCGCCTTCACGCGACCTACGACCTAAGCCTTATCTCGTCCACGACCTAACTACACACAGAATCTAACTTAGGTCGTTTACGACCTAACTTCAACACGGCATCTAACATAGGTCGCTCTCCTCCTTAAGTCGTTAGCTTCTTATGCCACTAACTTCCCATGCCGCTAATTCTCTTAGGTCGCTTACTCCCCTAAGCTGCTAACTCCTAGGTCGCTAAACCACTTAAGCCGCTAAGTACTAGGTCGTTAAACCCCTTAAGTTGCCGACTTCCTTGGGTCGCTCTGCCTTATCTTTAGGTCGCTCAACACTCAAGATCTTCTACGACCTAACCTCTGGACGACTTAAGATCTGGTCGACTTAAAACTCTGGACGACTTAACAACACTAACGACCTAATAACAACGGTTTTACGATCTTTCGATACGTAAAATACGGGTCATTACAACCCATATATACAAATATATATAGATAATATAAACGACTTATGCAAAATAAAAATACAATCCAATATTTAAACTCAATAGGTCAATTCAACTTATATGCAGGGAATGCTTATGTAAGCTATATATGCACAACACAAAACAGGTAAGCATTGAAATAAAATGCAACAGTGGTATGATATAGTATAATATACAAATATAATACCATGCTACAATATAAACTAACCTATGCAAAGAAGAAAAGGATGGAACGTCCAGATGAGAAGAAAGCGGTGGCGGTCGGCCTAGTAAGGAGGGTGATGGCCAAAGGCTGCTCGTCTGGGGTGGTCGGAGATGGAGTGGGGTGTCGACCGGGGATGGTTTAGGCAGCGGTTGACGGGGTTGAGGTGACGAGCTGGGAGGCGATGTTGCCTGGGCTCGGTGTAATTAGGTGGCGGAAACGGTGGAGACACAGTGGTTGCGGAGGTCATTATGGCGTAGGCTGCGCGAGAGGCAAGCACGTTCGCCGCAAGGGTGGTGGAGTTTGCTCGGCGGCGGAAGGTGAAAGCTGAGACGATGTTCAGGTGGCAGTGAATGGTAGTGTACGCACGGAGGAGCTAGGCGGAAGCACGGAGACGAGGCTCGTGAAGAGGAGTTACGGCCGTGGGTGGTTGCTTGGGAAGACATGGCACAGTGATGGACTCGAGCTGAAGATGTTTGGCAGCGACTACGGTGGAAGGGAATGGCTGATGCAAGCTTGGGATGGTCAAGAACAAGGGATGGCTGCGGCACTTCGGGAGGAGGAAGGGAAATGGGGCGTCAGGAGTGAGATACGAGAGTGGGGTGCTAGGTGAGGTTTGAGTTGCATGGCAGTGGGCAACGTGATTAAGGAGAAGAGATTCAAATATTATTTTCTGTAACTAAAATGAAAGAAGGGGAAAAGGTAGAGTGAACAGACAGTAAAGAGAAGAAGTGAATGCCAATTTTAAAAGTAAATGAACCAGTAAATGAAGTGTTACATTGGAAATGAAAAATTCCATGGAATTAAGGCAAACGTAAACCGATGACCGTTGATTTATAGCCAGTGGAAAATTTGGATAGTCACGGAACATAGATGGACTTGAACGGTATCGATACGGTTACTGTTTCGTAAAGTTCGCCGCGTATCAGACTTCAAACATGTAATTTAATATACCGTATGGATCAGCGCAACAAGACGATCAAAGCAGTGTCCGGATATCGGTGGTATGATTGGATTATAAAAGTTCAAAATTTTATAATAGCGGAAAATGCATGAAAAACGTGGAAAAATAAGATCGACGGAACCAAAGATGTCCGAATTTGAAAAAACGACAAACTGACGTCTTGTTCAGAAGATGATTTAGAATTTTTCTATGTAGAAATATTTTGGTTTTGAAAACGTTTTATTTTCATCGTTTTTTAACTGATTAAATTGAAGTAAATTTACGCACGAAATAAACTTTTGTATTTTTGGATGAAAATTCACCAGTTGCTATGTTTAACTAGACGCATTCCAAATATAAAATTTATATTTCAGAATTTTATCGTTTACCTTCCACACAAATCCAGTTAATTAAATTAATTAAAAGCGTTAAAATATCCGGGTTGTTACAATTTTGATATATAGGTTGACCTATTTTTGCTTCAAAGGCAGAACGGGTTTTTTGGATCGTTTATCATTCCAACCCAAATCAAATCCGATCCTTTAGTTCTATTTTCAGCTTTTCCTATATATATCCGGTTATTAACCCTAGCAGCCTTTCTACTTCTCATTTCTGTACGTACAGAAATTTATGTTGCTCCTCTTTCTCAATGGCTGAAAACCTCAAATTTTCCAATGCAATTTCAATTCAAAATTTAACTTTAAAATTCAAACTCCTCCAAATATATCGAATTATATATCGATTTGAAGCTCTCGACGAGAGCATCTCAGATCACTAATTCGTTTTTCAATTCAAATCACCGGTTGTTCAGAAATCGTTGGTTTCTTCAGGGTCGTTCGTTGATCGTCGATCTACGTCGTCTGATCTACAGATCGAAGGCACCTTGTGTAGAGAGTCGAGCGCGTTGATCATTAGTGGTGTTCTTTTGGAATTTTAGCGGTCGGATTTGGTTTCAAAATTTGGTTAGGGTTAACCTAATGACGGCGGCCGAGATTTTTGCAGCGTCGAGCGATGCTCGTATCGAGCCGGAGTTGCCTCGGGCGAGGTCGCAGTAAAGTGCGAGGGTCGCGATGGCTCTGGGCGTGGTGGTTGGAGGGAAGAAGCGGCGACACGTTTCAATCGAACGTGATTGACCTTGGGCCTGAGCTAGTGACAGAGATGAGGGTGATGTGTATTTGTGTATTTATTTTATTTGTTTTAAATTTAAAAATTATATATCTACTATTTGCAGCAACCTTTATCTCTTTTCGAACCCAATCATAATCAAATCCATTCTATTCTTTTTTACCAATTCACGCATGATTTTCTCCGTTAGGATCGTATTGAAATTCCGGGCATTTTGACGCTGGTTTGGACGAATTCTGAGACCATTTGAATTTTGGGCTTAAATTAGATTTAAATCCAATTTAAATTCAAAGGTGGTGTTTTAACCCACTCACAACTTCTAAAATTTCTTATGTTTGTTAAATTTAACTTATGATGCGATTAGGAATTTATTTATGACTATTTGGTATATTTAAATTGCTATTCCTGTTAAATTGTATCCTTTCGAATTTAATTGTTATTTAATTCATTATTGAAATTAAATTGCTACTTGAATACCTATTATTGTTAATTATTAATTGCTGATGTTTATTCGGCTGCTTTGGATGATAATTATGATGGACGTTTGATTGTAAATATTAGATGGTTAGATGTTATGTTAATTTTTTTATATATTGTTATCACTCTGCAAGTTCCTTTAATTTTTATTATTTGAAAATCGTTATGGGTTGAAATGATAGGTTCGAGCGATTTATGAATTTTTATATTTATTCGGGATTGCGATTTGAAATGATATATAACCCTAAAATTTTGAATTGCGGATTGAATGATAAATATCCATATCACTTGACCCTAGGGTAGAGAATTATATACGACACTGGATTGGTTAAACTAGATGATTTCAAAACGCTTAATTTTTGAATGGAATCAAATGATACTTTGAAGTAAAATTTGATTTATATAAATAGAAGTATTTTTGGAAAATCAAGCTTATGTTGAAAAGGGAAATTCGGTTTTTTGATTTGGAAATTAAAATTGGTCTAAATGTGTTGAAATGTAATGAATAGTTTAAGTGGATATTAATTCCAAACTTATATTTTAGTATAAACTATTTTAAAATTTCTAATTATTCAGATTTTTTTCAAATTTATTTAACTAATATTAACTATAAAAAAATTATATTGATCTGTTTTAAACCATTTTAATTTATTTAAATATAATTAATCTATGTTAAAGCTATTTAATCTATTTTAATTATACTTAATCTAATTTAAATCCATTTAACTATCTTAAATCAGTTTAAATGTATATTTAACCTATAATTAAACTATTTATAACTATTTACAAATATTTAAACTATTTCTAAATTTCCAGACTAAGTAAAGTGGAAGTGCTCGAATTCAATGCTTTATTTTAAAAGAGAATAAATTGAAAACGATGATTTTGAAGTAAGGTTTTACCCTATTCTAGATATATGACTATTGAGGAAATTATGACTTTTTGAAAGGAAATATAATTCCAAACTATGATTTCGAAGTGAATATGATTTGAAAGTAAATACGATTTAGAAAGTATTATGGTTTTGAGAATACGATATTTTTGATATCAATTGCGAATTGACTTTTGAAATGTAAAAGAACCATCCGGTGTGAAATAAGCATTTGGCTGTTAAAGAAACTATGATCGGATATTGTCATACTCTCTACCAATATCAAAAACCACTTTAACAATTGTGTACGTAGTGGAGATTCCAGAAATGAAGTAGGATGGTTTGGTGAACGAATTTTGTATAGGTATGACGTGACCCTGAATCCCATGAGTAAGCATAGATGTGACCAAAATCATGAGCTATACCGGGCCAAGTGAGGTCATTCCTCCGATCGGGCACATTCCTTCGATAATATATTCTGAATTTTATGATTGATTTGGTGGCCACCCTCGATTTTTTTGATTATGGGAGTGTGTCTGAGATGGGCGGTGGTAGCTGCTATGCATTACCACTAGTTCGGGAGTGCAATTGGTATATCTACCCTGGCAACTCCTCGTGTGCCGTGTTCACATGCCCTAGTGCACCTTCTACGAGTTTGTTTTGTACCATACCTATGTGATGTCCTCTGGGTAAACCACCAGTTTAGTGGAGCGTATGGTATTGTATATATTACGGGAATATATAAAACGTGTTAAGGGGGATATGGGTAATGCCTTAACGCTATTTTAATACTTTACTTTACTGTAGACACTGTTATAATAGCGTATTGTACTACATAGTAGATAGTTTAACGGATCCTTAGGAAATGTGAATTCCGAGCATCTCTTAAGTTACTGCACTCACGTTAGACACTTTATAGGAGATGTCAAACCCCGTAAACATCTCTGCTGCCGTTCCACTCATATTTGTTCCATTAATTTAACTTACATAAGATCTTTTAGTTGTACCTCGAGTGTTTTTTCTTTTTAATTCGCTCATGTCAGCTTGAGCATTTCAGGATTTGAAGACCTTATTTCTGGAGGATGAAGACGAAGATTGTATTATTATTATTTATTATATTTCACTGCATCATGTATTTCGCTACATTATTTATTATTCTCTGGTATGTGTAACTTTGGTCTATGTTGTATAAGTATAATCAAATGTTTTGTAAAACAGCTTCATGAACTGTGTATTTGATTATTATATTTGTCATTCCGCTGCAAGATTCTGTTTTGTTTTTCTTCTTTCTCTGCTTTTTCTTATTCACCCCAATAACAATCCACCCTTCTGTATGGTTTGAGTTGACATGTGCGTCTTCTTAAAACGTACAAAAAGGCGGGATGTTACATCTTTGTTTTGTATACTCTTGTATTTTGCAGTTGTATATGTATGAAATCTGTATCATGTGAGGGCATGTGTATTCCAGATTATATAAATGAGTTATATTTTAAAAGTAATAAAAATAGGTTAGAAGTATATAAGTTTATATATTTATGTGTTTAAGAGTATTAATATATATATATATATATATATATATATATCGTTCTAATTTTAGTAATTTTACAGTAAAGTATATATATTATACGATTTGTTATATATATTTTCAGTTATTTTTTTTGTGTGTGTGTATATATATATGTTAGTGTATATGTATAAATGTATGTCAGGTTTGTTTATCAAAGTTTTATAATATCATCGGTATATATATATTACTTACTTATGTGTTTTGATAACCGATATATATAATGACTTGATGTGTTTAAGTGTTATTTATGTTATATTAGTTATATATATTATTGGTAAAGTATATATATGTTAGTATATATGACATTTTGTATATATATGATACTTAGTATATTTCGCTGATATGATATGTTTAAAATTAGATTCATGTGTGTTGAAGAATATTTGATCATATAATTGTTTAAATATATAAGTCTGCATTATTGTTTATAAATTCACTTGTATGTTGAGGTTGCATGTATCACTTTGTCTGTTGAGAAAGCAAGTTTATTTAACTATATGTTTTAGAGAGTGTATATGTATAGTTTATATAAGAATTTTTGTGTTTTATGTTACACACACACACACACACACACGTGATATGTTCGTAAATCTATATAAGTTTTTATTTAAAAATATATTATGTGTATATATATATTGATTCTAATATACGTTTTTTAATTTAAAACAATGATTTTATTTACATATATATTATTTTAATATTTGTCTTAAATTAAATTATTGAAAAATATATATATATAATATAATAATAATGTATATATTTTTTAGTTCAGATCAAAATTGATTCGATTTGTTTTCATCGATTCCTGTTATCAGCTCTGTTCGTCGAATTCGTGCTAATCTTGCTTTGCTTTGGAATTCGTGCTTGGGTTCGTATCTCATCTCATTCTCGTTCATCTCTATCCTCGAAAGGTGAGAAATCACTCACGATTAACATTTTTATATTTATTAAATTTGATTTCAATTGAAACGATAATTGAAATATGATGTTGTTAGTTATTTAAATTGCTAATGCTATTATCTATATCTGTTCACCTGCGACATCTGACACCATGATTTGTTATTTATTTTATCATTGATGATATATGTCTATTGCCGATTGTTATATTTTTATCATATATGTTTCACTCTACAAGTTCCCTATTAGTATAGAATTCCCAATGGGTTGAAATGATACAAACCCGAACGATCTTGTAGAATATGAGGAAATCGTTATGGGTTGAAATGATAAACCCAAGCGATTTTCATTGACATTGAATTTGGGATTGCGGGTTGAAAAGATATACCCGTATATATTTAAATTGCGGATGAAATGATAAATACCCGTATCACTTGACCATAAGATAGAAAATTATATACAGACACTGTTGGTTTATATATATATATATATATATTGGAAATGATTTCTAAGGTTTAAAAAGAAACATATATATGGTTTTATATAAATATTAATTTTAAAATATTATATATATATATATATATAAGTTATTTATATGTTTAAAGTTATAAGTAGTTTGAAATTATAAATTTTAAGAATTTACTTATAATTTTTCTATTTTAAAATATATAAATTGATTTTATTT
Source organism: Allium cepa (assembly GCA_030765085.1). Lineage (NCBI taxonomy): Eukaryota > Viridiplantae > Streptophyta > Magnoliopsida > Asparagales > Amaryllidaceae > Allium > Allium cepa. The sequence continues at coordinate 1,055,660,487 of CM060932.1, forward strand.
AAAATAGATTTAATAATAAGCTATAATTTAATAAAGTTTAGTTTAATTGGTATATGATATGTTTTAGGTATTTATTTAAAATTTTATTTTAAAATAGTTTTTTATAATAATTTTAATAAACTGAAGTTGGAAAGATAGAATTTAAATTGACTTAAAATCGTATTCTTTTAAGATTTATATTTAATTAAATCGATTTGAAACTTATTGAATTTGAGATTTCAAAGATATGATTTTATAGCTTGATTTTTGATTTAAAGCGATTAAATGAATATTTCTAGTTTAACTAAAACGAAGGGAATATTTAGTTTATTTAAATTGTAATTTAAGGTTTTGTTTAAAAGATATTGAATTTTACTAGGTGAATATTTCAATATCAAATTATGGTAAAGTTGAATTTGAAATATAAATGAAGCGTCAAATTTAGTTTTGTAAAGGTTTAAATATTTTAAGCTTTGAAACCTATTGAAGTTGAAATGGTTTGATTTATAGTTCAAATCTATACTTGAAATCGATATGAATTTATGGTTATTGGGATCTTGAATTAAACTGAAAATTTTGAATTATGATTGAATTAAACTGAATTTTTGAATTTGAGTTGATTTGGATCGATTTGTGAACTTTGAGGAAACTATTTTATTATATAAAGTATTTTAAGGAATATATAAATATTTTACTTTATAAATTATTTTAATATATATATATATATTATTTTAATATATACTATTTTAATATAAACTATTTTTAATATATAACTATTTTAATATAAACTATTTTTATATAAAACTATTTTAATATACTAAGGTTTTAATATATAAACTGTTTAATTTATAACTATTTTTATATATAAATTATTTTAATACAAACTATTTTTTTTCTATTTTATTATATATACTATTTTAATATCTAAACTATTGAGGTGGGAAGTTATGATTTCAAAGTTGTGAATTTCAAAGTATTATGATTTCAAAATGTTATGATTTCCAAAGTGTTATTATTTCAAAGTTTTATAATTTCGAAAGTGTTACAATTTTGGAAACTGTTATGATTTGGAAATGGATATTATTTCAAGTAAGTAATGATCTCGTATTGATATGATATTTTGGTTTTGAAGTATGATATTTTGAAATAACCACGATGTTATAATAATGTTTGGTTGTTAAAGAGATTGGGATCGATTATTGCCATACTCTCTACCAATACCGAAAAGCACTTTAACAACCGTGTACGCGATGGAGATTCCAGAATGAAGTAGGATGGTTGGTGACGATTCTATATGAGGTATATTCATGGACCTGACTTCCGTGAGTTAGCTTAAGGTGGCTAAAACAGGAGCAATTGATGGACCAAGTGAGGTAGCTCCTTCGATCGGACATACTTCTTCGATATCATTCTATTACTTTGTGATGGATTGGTGCACCCTTGGATTTTTAGGAGTATGGATCGAGGTGGGCGGTAGCTGGGCTATGCATTACCACAAGCCCAGAAGTGTAATTGGTATATCTACCCTGGCATTTCCTAGTTGTGTTGTGTCACTTACCATATCGAGCCCACTACAAGTTTGTTTTGTACCATACCTATGGAGTACCCTATGATAAGCCTCTAGTTTATGGGGGAAGTTACGGTACTGTATAGACTATGGGAATATATAAAAATGTGTTAAGGGGGATATGGGTTACGCTTTAACGCTATTTTAATAGTTTACTTTACTATAGACATATTATAATAGCGTGTTGTACTACATAGTAGATAGTTCCACGCGTCCTTAGAGGATGGGTATCCCAAACATCCTTTAAGTTACTTATATTTCAGTTGCTATTTCACTTGAGTTGGATTTATTGATATAAGAATGTTAATCCTGACTCAAGTGTTTTTTGTTTGCTTTATGCTCGACTCAGACTGAGTGTCACAGCATTTGAGACTCACCTATGGAGTTGGAGCTTCGCTTGGAGATCCAACTATCTATTTAGCATGCAGTTATTCAGTTGACTCCAGTGATATATTCAGATCTAGTTATTTGATTATTGTATTGAGACTTCTATGTATTCGAGACTTCTGTTGTATCTTATTTCAACTCTATTATATATATAGTTGCTTCATGAACTACTATTCATTTGTTTTCACTGCTTATTGTTATATTACTCTGTGTCTGTGATTCTGTGATTTATTTATTTGCTATATATGTTGAGTTTTGCCAAATATGAATCAACAATCTGATATTTAGATCAATCCAAGTTCGACGTGTGCGATTGCGAATGGTAGAAATATCGGGATGTTACATGAATTTAAGTAAAGAATTCATGGAAATAGCAAATGAATAAGTGGTATAACCCATAAAATTGAGGAAATAGGATATATATATATATATATATATATATATATAAACCAAATGGTAATGGATAAACTTTTAGGTCAAAGAAATGGAAATTTGGAATTGAGTTGAGAAACAAGGTTAAACTTGAGCTAAGTTAAAAGGGGAAGATACATGGAAGTGTGAACTTATAAGCTTAAGGAGGTGAAAAATAAACCAAATTGAAATGGTTGAATATCTTGGCACAAAGAAATGGAAATTTGGAGTAGATTTTAGATTAAAGTTAAACTCAAGTCGAGTTATACTAGTAAATCTTTGAAATTTAAACTTAACTCGAGTTAAGTGAAATGGAAATTGGGTTGAAATAGAAACAAACTCAAGGTATAAGAATGAAACTTCAACCTAAGTGTAAATAAACTGAGTATAGTTTAAATATTGGATTGAATTTGAATTATAAAATGGATTTATACTCAAGCCAACTAGATGAAGTGATTTTTGAAATAAAAATCTAATTGTAAATTGGAAAATGAAGGTAACTAATTAGATGAATTAGTTATTAAGTTGAATATTGAAATGGGACTTGATTTATAAATGAAATTCGACCTAAATATAAGCGAATTAAATATATTTTGAAATGTTGTCGGATAAAATAGAAATGGATTGAAGTGGTTATGACGTAAGTTATAAACAAATACAATTTAAGTGTAAACTGAGTATGGTTGGAATATAATGAATAAGAATGGAATTCAATATAAGTAACTAATTTATGAATTGGATCATAAATAAATTGATGAAAATTCGACATAAGTACGGAATAAATTAAATTCGAATTGTAATGAATTAATTAATGAATATGAATCGGTTTTGGAACCGGGTAATGGAATGAACTAATCAATTAAATTCTGAATGGAATTAGGTCTTCTTGGAAATGAATTAGCATGGAATGATTCCGAGCTTAATAAAATGGATTTGAATATAATTTATGTGGATATGAATGGAATGCAAATGAATTGATTGAGAATAAATTTGAAGTGAAATAAATTTAATATAAAACGATTTGGAATCAATTTAAAATAGCTATAAACTGGAATGGTTATTTAATAAAAAGTATATCGCTGAATTTGCATGGAAAAAATTATCATTTGATGTAAACGGAAGTAAACAAAATTTGGTGAATCAATAAAAAATGAATAAATTGATTTGAAATGAATATAGGTATAATAGGTGTTGGTATGAAGTGAATGCTTTTAAATAGGTTGTAAAGCATTTGGAATGGTGTAAATGGCGTATAAATCAATTTGAAATTGAAAAAAAATTGAATATAAACTGATTGGAAATAGATAATTGAATGTTTTGACCTTGTATTTGTTTATGCATCCAAAATACACATATCATGACATGTTGCGTAATGAAATATATGTGTTTAGATAGTAAAATAAATGAAATGTTATTAAGTTTCATGTTTTTGGTATTTACGTGTTTAAATAGTAAGTACATGTACAAGGAGGTTGTTAGGCTAGATTTGGATTGCAAAATTTGCATATAAGTAAGCTCGCTCGCTTAAAAACACTAAATAAAGGTACGTTTTCGGATTAAACACAGCGATGGAATAAATACTAATATATATATTGTGTTTTCGGTCGTGTGGATCGATGTATATATTTTTATCATTTTGTCATATTGCAAAAGGCTCTCCGTACAAGGAAGACTCTGTCAAAAAATTCGAAAATTCAGGGAGTTAGAATAATTTTGACAATTTTTGTTAATTAGAATTTGATTTTCGAATTTAACTAAGAAATTAAGGGTTTGGATGAATTTTTGGAATTAGTTAGTGAATGTAGGTTTAGAAATGTAGAAAAGTGAAATGTATAGTTTTAACTAAGTGAGTTTTGAAAAATAATGGGTTTGGAGCATTTTTCATACCTTAGCAATTTCGGGAACGGAATTCTTTTAAGAGGGGAGGAATGTAACGACCCGGTTTTTCCATCGTTTAATTTAAATATTTAAATGGTTTTAAATATTAGATTTTAAGTATAACTTGATTTTGAATATGAAGATTCTGGTTGAAATTATAGAATGAATTTAAATTTCAAATATAACGATTATAATAATATGAATAGTGCAAATAATTGGAATGTGAATTGAATATGAATTGAAACGATTTTTAATGTTGATATAAATTCTATTTGAATTAGAATTCAGTTAGTAAGTTTTTGCAAATGAAATTTAAGCGATTACGTAAATTTTAGAAATCGTCGATTTAATCCATGCGTTAAAATAGCGATCCGAGGCACAGTCTCGGAATTCGATAAAACCAGTTCCATTGGATGCGTAATAATGTATTATTATTGGATTTCAAATTTCGTAGCGTTTGCAGTTATTGTTTGGTCGTACAAGATAGAAACGCGTTGAAATTAATATTGAAAATTTAATATAATAATTGGGTTCAAAAAGCTATCTTCTCCATTCGATCGAATTAGGTCCCGAAACTTGTCCCATGGTGTTTGGAATAGGGGTATAACATTAGCAACATCAGGAGGCATGCCTCATTCCGGGTTCGAAATAAATATCTAGATATTTTGAAAATTTTAAAATATATATCTTATCATTATCACTTCATCCCACATTCTTTCATGTTAAGCCACCATATGGCTGACCTATCTATACCTAGCCCCTTCCCTTAGATTTAAACGCGACTTCTCTTCTTTCTTCCTTTAGGTCGAACAAACATTTCAAAAAAAAATCAAACTCTGTTCGAATAAGAGAAAAAATCGCATACCCTTTCTCTTTTCAAATTCGATCGAGCGATAAAAAGAAAGAAATATACATACATACATACATACATACATACATATATATATGTAATCGTGTGTGCGCAGGAAAGTCGTGGCGATTGATGGAGGGCATCGCGAATGCAGGCGTTCGAGGTGGAACTCAATAGCAATTGGGGGTCGTGGCCAGATTAGGGTTCGACTCGAGCGTGGGCACTCGCGCTAGGGTCGCGAGCTGGAGTAGAGAGTGGCACGCGACAGAGGCAGAGGAGGCAATCGCGATGGGGTGCATGGACGGTGGACGCGAGTTGTCGAGGGATGTGGTCGCGGAGGAATTAGGGACGAAGGGAAATGGCTTTGGAGCCTGGTGTCGCGAGCTTGGTGGGTGGTGCGATGTTTTTTGGAGAAATACTCGGGGCTGCAGGCGCGAGGCTGATGGGGGGTTGCATGAGGTGGTGGGGTGACCGTAGGCATAGTGGACAGTACCGGCGATCGATTTAAGGCCGAGGCAATTGAGATATTGGTTTGATTTGAGGTAGTGGCGGCAGTTGTCGTGCAGGAGTGGAGTCGCGTGGATAAAGGTAATTAACATTATAATTAGTTGTTTTGAGTAATTAATTAGTCTGAAAATTATAAATTCAGTTAAGTTAATTTGGAATTGATTATGCAAGTGCTTAAATTCAAATACTTTGTTATTCAAGGTCGAAGTCGCATGAATCCGACAGTATTATATTCATAAGGATGTAGGCTACGACCGGAAATTTATTTGACATGATTGGCCATTTCGGAAAATAAATCAAGATGGGTAAATCTCACTCTTGTTGGATTACTGGATTTAATTGATAATAATTAAAATTAATTATTGGATGCTGATTGGATTTATAAATTATTATCAGTTTGGATGTTATATATATAGTAGTATATATATTAGTAGTTCATTATATTTCCCACCATTGGAGCAGATGAGACACTATCTGTCACGCATAATAGCGGATGGCCCTATATTACTGACATATCCCGCCTGGAAGTGGGATTGGTATTTTTATGTTATTTAACATCTACGGATGCAGGGAAACGGTTTGGAGGAATCCAACTGGGTTATTCAAATGTTTGATTATAATTTCATATATAGTGATATATGATTTGTGTGTAAATAATCTAATATAGATTAGGAGGTGGTTTAAATTACTGGATGTTATAGTAGCACTGGCCTTAATCTTGGTATTTTAAATATCATAAATATTTTGGAATTTGAAAGAATATAAAAGGAGATTTGAATATAAAAATATTTATATCGAAATTTGGATTATTTTAAAAGAAATTGATTTGAATAAAATAATGATTTGGTTGCGGGGTTGTACTTAACTATTCATAAAATATTTTAAATTGTGATTTTAAATAATTAATATAAAGGGATTTTAAAATGATATTCTAAAAAATATGAAAAGGAGTTAAAATCGATGTTTTAAAATAGATTCGTAAAATAAATGGAATTTATAAAGAAATGGATTTATAAAATGAAATTTTGTAGTGAGATTATTTTTATAAACAAGAAAATCCAAATGAGTTTACAAATTTATAAACGATGTTTATAAATAAAGGAAAATGATATTAGTTGATAAATTGGAATAATTTATATCGAGATATGGAAATCGGTTTTGAAAAAAAAAATAGTGGATTCTATTTTTTTGAAATGTGAGAATGATAAGGAAATCGGAATGAAATCGATGTGTTGTGAATCGAGAGGTATTTATAAAACTAAAATTGATTATTGGAATTTTAAAGATATATTTTTATCAAGAAGTTAAGTTTTGTTAAAAAGTAAATTTTATTTGTTAAACTATGTAATATAAAACTGTTTTAATATTAAAATACTTCGAAAAATGGATTTTTCGATTATTTAATATTTATTGGAATAAATTCACATTTTAAAAATAAGCTTTGTAAAACGATTAAGTTTTATTTGAAAATGAATTGGAAATGAGTTATCCATGTTTATTTAAAGTGTTAAAATATTTTAAATAATTACTTATATATGTTTTTAAAAATAAATTATTACTCTTTAAAAGTACTTAGCATACATACATATATATAGATAGCTTTGGAAATAATTGTAATTTATTTATAAATCGTCTCGAGATTTGGAAACGTGTTTATTTAAGGGATATGGTTTTTATAAGAGAAATCTTATAGTGGTATTCTGGAAAACTTAAGGAAATTCCCGACCCATTGAAATAAGAGAACTCCAAAAAATGAACTAGAATTCATAATGGAAGTTAGAAATGGGTAGATGGAATATAAACAAGTGTGATCGATTTTGGAAATATTAAAGGAAATTAATTAATGGAATGCGAAACTTATAGAAATCGTTATGAGTGATTCAAGGGATTTACAAGTAAATTGTAAAGGATTTTGAGAAATAGAAAATAAATGGAATATTTACCTAAGTATTAGGAATAGAATGGTTTTAGAAGAAAAACAACTTGTAAGATATTTCCTAAGTATTGGACTGGAAGGATTTGAAATATTTTAACTACGAGATTATTTTTTTATAGAAATATTCCAAAGTGTTGAGTTATAAATGAAACCGGAAGAAAATATTTCTAGGTATTAAGATGTTTTAAAAAAATCATATTATGGATATAAGTATTTGAATTTGTTTTCGAATATTTAAATATTGGGTGAAATTTGGATATATATCTTTGTAAAGATATTTTGAAATAAATATTTAGAAGATTTATAAAATCGGGCTTAGTGACTGCTTATGTGTGTAAATTCGATAGTTAAATAACCGACTATCAAATATGGCCAAATTCGTTGACCGTTTCGAAGAGACCGGGATCGAATTTAATTATTCGAAAACAACTTCAATCTGATTTGTGCGTTACGAATTGTGAAATTTCGAAGATAATGGAGATGGTGATCTAGAAGGAGATTCTGTTTGTTCAGACCCAAAAAAACTTGTATGGATAAACGCTATCATTGCGTTGTTGCCTGGAAAGCGGTGTTAGCATTCCAAGCGTAATTTGCTATTCAAAAAGGTAAAACGTAGCCTCAAGCCTTATCAACCGGGAAATGACCAAAACAAGGCATGCATCAGGGCTAAGTGGGTTGTTCCCATTAGGGTATGTTATCACTTTTCTAGAAACCTTGGATATATTATAATTATGGATATAGTTGTGCATGGAAAGAGAGCACTCGATAAGGGTTGGAACACCCGAGGTGATAACATATTCGGTACTAGTGGTCAAGTGCTAGGCCAGTCCTGTGTGGCAGGATACAAGATGTTCTTGTCAGACCCGGATGCATTTATCTAGAGATGCACTCATCGGAAGGTAGTTCCTTACCTGGTCATAATATGGAAGCCATTCTCCAATAAGCACCGTACGGTTTTGATTGTGCCCAACTACGTTGAAATGTGAGATGCAAGCATTTCAACTATTTTCTAATTTACTTTCCATAGACACTATTATAATATCAGACGATTTTGATATAAAATGTTTTGCTTATCGTAAAGTAAAAACCCATCGTGATTGTGTGTGGCGTGGTCTTATGAGATACCTTTGTCTTCAAAAGTATTTTGATAACATTAATAATTCAAATTGAGTGTGTTTTTCTCATGTTGGATTTCTAGACCGACTCTGGTGTTATTATTATAATGCTCGGGTCAGACCGACTATTACAGATTCAGATTAGGATGCTATGGAGCTCAAGAGACGAGCAGGAGGATTTTAGATGTATATCACGTACTTGATTTATATTCCGCTGTGTGTGTTAAATCGAATGTTCAGTATTTGTGAGGACAAGTTATTATAACTGTTCAGATTGATTGTTGATTATTGTACTCTAATGATTGTATATATATTAACAGCTACAGATCCTTTTGTATAAAAGCCTGTTATTATATATTATATTTTGTTCCACTGCGATTGTGAGATTCTATGTTGTTTTTCTATTTTCTCCTATCCTTTCCTCTTCACCCCTAAAGTTCGTATTACCATTCAATTTGAGTTTTCAATAAGTTTAATGGTGATGATTATAAGCTTGTTATTATATGTATAATCTCGGTTATATAAAGATATAAGTATTCTTCGTTTTAAAAGAGGTTTTTTTTATATGTGTGTGTATGGGTGTTAAATTGCCCGTTGGATGCTTTAAGGATTTTGGTCGGAAGTTTGGCCAACATGCTTGATAGGAATTTCTAAACATTCAAACGAGACAATTGGACATGTATTTTTATCAAAATAAGTATTTTGGAAAATCATATTTTTGGAAATGTGTTAATTCAAGAAGGAATAAAAATATTCTTGGAAACTAATGTGGTTTGAAATAAAATGGTATTTGAAAATGCATACGAAGGTATGTATATAATTATATATTAAGGTTATGGAGATATAGGAAGTATTTCTATATTATTATTAGAAGAATAGAAATATCAATAATGATAAATTATATTACTAATAACTTAATAATGGGCTTAGACTCTTAATCTTAGAGATCGTCGAGAACAATGGTAAGGCAATGTTGATTTTATAATCAACACCTCACCCAATGGTCAATGCGCTTTGTTATGAATAAATAGAGAGGTAACATATGTATTGACCATGATATTTGGGAATTGTTTTAATATTTTCTTTAAAAATTGAATTTGATATAATGCTTTAGATAGACTATGAAAGGCCATTATAATCTAAGTAAAAACACATAAGAGTAAATTCTTAAATAGCCAAATCAACAAAAACTAAATAAAAGCATGGTTCTATTACTTAAATCAATTGAAAGCAAATTCTGAATGTTAAAAGGAGGCAAACTTTTAAACTCGGAAATAAGCTTGGATTAAATAACATATGAATTCGAGATATCATCTCTAATTGTGTTTGGAATAACAATTTATGGAAATAATTTTATGAATTAATTCATCTTTTGGATACTAATCATGGTATTAAAAGAATTTTTTGGTAATGCTTTCTGGGACATAAGTTATATACATTGACTCGCTATTCAAACTTGTTATTAAGGAAGATAACTACTTAAACATAAACAATTGAGAGTTTCAAAGTATCTTGAAAATATGATTTTATGGATTGATTTATCATTTGGATATTAATTAAAATATTAAAGGAAATTTGATGCATTCCTAAGAAGAGGCTGTGAGTTGAATCCGTAATGTTTGTTTATGTAGACTCAACCTTAAATTACATAGTGTCTAAGGTTTCAAACTTGCACTAAGAAACGGATTTATAAATAAAAAATAATTTGGGATTTGACACTATTTATGGGAATTTCAAAAGATGAGAAATTGTAAATAGAAAATACAAGGATGAGAAATGAGACTAGATTTATAGTTTTATGTTTTTGCCCAATATAAGCTTTGTTGAATATTGAGATAAGTAAATAATAAAGAGATTTGGAAATTTTATTTATAAATTAAAATGGCGTTTGGGAAATTAAGGAAGGAGTTCATATGAATGGTTTTCTAACGGGAAAGTGAACTTTGGAGACTTGGTTATTATAATAATAATTTTTCGGGAAGCTAATTCTTTTATTTTATCATAATTAGTAAATTCTTGAATAGGATAAAATCTAATTGGAGGATGCTATTGATTTATATACATACTATGCAATTAAGGTGAAGTGCATAGGTAAAAGTAATGGTTGAAGTTTATGGGCTTTAACTACCAAAAAAAATCTTTTGGAAAATCTTCTAATTTTCAAAACTTAACACTAATTTTGGCAATAATTAAAGGAAGTTTATTTATTTGCGAAAAAAACATTTAGCAAAGCAAAATAATTGGATTCATTTGGTAAAATTTTTTTTTTAATGAAGTTTGTAATGTAAGACTATAAAGGAAATTTTCTCCCAATCTATCTCATTTTTTATCTCCAGGGCTATCAAGGAAATTTAATTAAATAACATGATTACTTTAGAATGAGTTATATAATTTGAGCCTGTCAAATTAAAAACCAATTCAGAGATTTATTTGATATAGAAATGAGTAAGAGGCAAGTTTGAAAAGAAAATAATGTGTAATTAGGGTTTGTGTGAATTTTGAAATTTTAAACCCATGTGGAAGGATTTTTGTGATAATATAAATTTATATTATGGATTTAGAAGTCATATTAAAGAGAAATCCTAGGATTAATCTACAACTTTTGGATATGATTAAGTAAGCAAAGTATCCTAGGATATTAAGAATGATAAGTATTTTGAATAGAGAAAATACTTTTAATAAATTGGGATATGAAAATTTAGATTAAAACTTGCTTGGAAATTTATAGCTAAGAACCTCTTTTGGGGTAGAACCTTTGTTTGATTAAATGAGGTTGATTTGTAAAATTTTAATCCTTTAAACCGGTTATAGGAGTAATCTATAGTGAGATCTAAGAATGAGATAACTAAGAAATTTTTAGAAGTAAAAGATTATAGAAATTTTGAGAACTCAAACTAATCATTTGAATTTATCTTAATTAAGTAATAAACAAAACTGTATTTCATGGGAAACTGAGTAGAGAGCTACTAAGATGTTTGAATGTAGTTAGAATCTGAGAAATCTACCTCATGATTGTATTCTTGACTTTGGTCGCGCTAGGAGGATCGTGTCTACCTTAATTGAATATTCCCATTATTGATAAATTCCAATCCAATATCGATATGGCTCCTCTTGAGAATTTATTTAGGAGTCCTTACCGATCATTCTCTTGTTGGTTTGAGTAGGGAAAAGATATTAATCTTAAGTCCGGACTTTAATTGTGAATATTTAGAAAGATTTTGGAATTTTCTGTTGGACATTAAATCTTTACTTATGCTTCTTCCTTGTTGGATGACTGGTGTTTGGGTCAATTTGAGGTAATGGCTCTTTGATACATGGAACTCTGCCTAACCATTGAGTGTAGTGACACTGTTGCTAACTGAGCCCTTTACAAGTCCAGTTCTCTAACATTCGTGGTGTCCTTCATTTGTTTCAACTTGGGAAACGCTTTAGAAATTCCGATTCTATTCCTAAGCATAGAATCCTTGTTGTACTTGAGATCTTACAAAATCTGACTTATGAACAAAGCTCTATTCATTTTGTTGCTTCGGAGGTGAAATGCCTTCGAGATGTAGTCGTTTCACTTATCTAAGTCCAATGGCCCGATGATCCTAAGGACTGTTCTTATGGAACTAGAGAGTTCATGGAGCGAACGCATCCTGTGTAATTTCTTGAGTTCATTTGTAATGAGTCTCTTGTTTTGAGTTATCCTTCGTTCATAATTAAACTTCCTTTAAAAAGATATGTCCCTTGTAATTTGTTATAGACTTTTCCCTTAAGGACATTGCAGGGATGCAATTTTTGTAAGGATGGAGTCTGTAACAATCCTGGTTGAGATTACTAGGAATTAAAACTAAAATATGATTTAAAATTATCTTAATTAATTGTAAGATGAAGTCGGGAAATTTTATCAGGTATAACTTCCAAATCAAAATAGCTTTTTAGATGGAAATAAATAAATTTCCAAAATTTATTAAATTTTAGAAATTATGTAATTAAACTTTTTATATTTGATAATATACAAATATTTCCAAGGTTTATTCACTTATTTATTTGATATTTAATAATATACGAATAATTAAAAACGAGAAATTTTTCCAAGGTTTATTCACTTATTTATTTTAAATGGAGATTTATGATGAATATTTTCCATTTCAAATTATTAAAACAAATTTTATATATTTAACAAAATGTTAATATTGAGATTTATTGTTTAAAATTATATTTTTACAATTCAATGTTTATTTTTATCAAAATAATAGGAGTAACTTGTATTTACAAAAGTTATATCAAATTTTTATAAAACATCTCAATATTGATAGGAATGGACATTTTCATATATTTAGGGTTGACCAATTTTGAGAAATCATTATGTGTTAAATAAAACATTGCTTGTAATGTAAAATTGTGTTCTAAAAGAGAAAAAAAAGGAAATTAATCACATTTTCTCACATTGGATCCATATATACCCTTATGTGTAACGTTTTCGATTTTTCGTTGCCGAAAAACCGAATAGTTATGGGTTTAAGAAAGAATTTAAGAAAAGAAAAAGAGAGAAAGAAAACAGAAAAACAGAAAAATAGAAAAATAGAAAAGAAGATAGAGACGGAACAGAAAACAACAGAACACATCAGAATCTCACAATTCGCAGCGGAACAACATATAATAATAAATGAATAATCTTTAAACAAAGAACTATATCAGTTATTACATTACATCACATTACATCATATCATCATATCATCAGAGTGTACAACAACATACAACAAACAGCGGAAAAAGAAATACTATATAAACTAGTAATACGCCATGCCATCCAGCTTGCCTCCAACAAATCCAGAATATCTTGATAAACCTTAACTCTTGACTGCCCGTGTGGAAATTGGTGGGCACCTAGAGTTTAGGAAGGAAAACAATAAACTCCAAGTCAGTCATGTGACTGGTGTGAGAACTCAAAACAGTTTATTTATCTTTAAAATCAAAATAGAGGAATATTTTTAAATTCAATTCGCAATGCTTTTAAAAATGAGACTACCATAAGGCCTCCCGCACACACACACAATGCAAACGCAGAATCGGAGGAGATTTCTCCTTATGGTAGTCAAAGATGCTTGATACGCATTTAAAATAACATTTGATATTATTACTAGTGCATAGTGTAGGAAAAATTCATTTCGAAAGTAGAATATAAATCTTAGCCAACATACGACCATTATCGTATGCCTACTATAGCTAACTATGTTCAATAGCAGGTTACCGCCACATTCCATAGCAGGTTATACAACTAAAACCGTACAAGTCACGTATTGTTTCTTTGGATTTCCAACAAATGATCAGGCCAAGGAACTTCCCATTGCCACATGAGAATGCCTCTGGAAAGACATTCCCGAGAACCAAACCGGAACTCTGCCAACATAAGGCCGGGTTACCCCTAACTGGGTAACTACTGACACGAGCATGCCATTCCCCGATCGTAAACGACCTTTCTCACGGGATCCCGAAAACCAACAACCACAAAGTAATAAATTCGTAGTAACCACATAGGTTAAATATCTGGGCTCCATACCATGATACCACCTCTATCCAGAAGGAAATGTACATACCCTAAAGGGTGCTACCCCTCATAACCTTGCCGCATCTTTCCTGTTTTGACCATTTCCGGGGTGTGAGGCTCGACGAATTCACGTCCACAAAAACATACTTTATACAAAAGCCATGCTTTGGGTCAACAAATGATCAACACAATGATCACCAAGATAGACGATCAAACAAATGATCCTATCATAAATAATCAACACAATGATCATTTCAGCATCACTCAGCATGTCACATTACCAAACTGGGAATATATCACTGATAACTTCAACTATATAACCTCTGAGCTCATACGTCTCAGAGAAGGGTGTTAAGCTAAAAGAATAAATTCTCCGCCACCACAGAAATATATTTGAAAGAAATTGGCTTTATATCTCAACTTGTAATGTCAGACACACAATCCATACAAGTCTGTTCCGGGATCGAACAAAACCGAAGGCACTTACAAAGAAGTCCTTGCAATCCGGATATCCACAATCCTGATCGGATTTCCCATCACTTATGGAATCTCTATACCAGGAGCTACCCAGTGCAGAGACAATCGATAGGTCATCCTATCGCTCTCGCAAATACCGGTCTTCAACACCGATCTTCAAATGCAATTCACAACGACGTATCACATATTCGGAATGGGTTATACGACCCCATGGTCCTTTCCCGGTTAACCCGAATAGTGAGCGCTTATTTAAAAATAAGTGTGGCATTCAAATTCAAACAAATTACATCATATACCCATTCAAAGGGAAATATTGATAGTCGGCTATTGAACTATCAATTGATATGCATACATCACCAGATTCCAAATAATTTTCCAAATTATTTATTTTCCAAAATATCTTTACAAGATATATAATTTTCACACTTCAAAAATAAATCAATATTTATTTTCAAACAAATTCTACTTTTCATTTATAAATTCCATAATGAATTTATATTCCAAAATATTCATGCATATACGATTTCAATTATCCATTTTCAATTTATCTTCAAAAAGATAAATTCTAAATATTCATTTCATATTGGAAAACATTTCCCTACTTATTAAACATAAGCAATTCACAAATCTTTTTATTTTCAACACTTAGAAAATATTCAATATACTTAAATCGAATTAAGTATATATTTCATTCTATTAAGGAAATCATTCACTTAAACATATTTATTTGGGTCAAAACGAATGTTGCGTAAAACATCGTTACGACAACCCAAAAATCACTAGTATAGGGATTCGAAATTAAATAGATATATAAATCCCAATACTATGCAAAACATTTCCTTTCGGAAATCATTTACTATAACAACAGTGTTATAGTCCATCATTCCCTTTTATTTCTCGAAAACGTTTATTTCAACAATAAATGTTGAAATCTATGGTTTCGAATCTCAACATATTTTAAAACATCGTTAGATCGTTTTAATTTTATTTGAAATATCACATTCAAAACAATTTCTTTAACATCTTATTCACTATTCAAAAACGTGAATATACTTCATTAACAATTTCATCCTTTTATTCATTTTATTTTAAAGTATTATTCACAGTCAAAAACGTGAATATAACTCCATAAATAAATCATAGCAATTTACTTATCAAAATAAGTCGTTTGTGAATTTATAAAACAACGTTTATAAATTCCATTTCTATTTATTTATAAAAACTTCCTTTTTATAAATCCTTTTATTAACCTATTCCAGTTTATAACTCAATTATAAACTAAAAGTTCATATTATAAGTTAAATACTTATAAATTTATTCGTTTGCAAAATCGTTCCTTTGAACTTCATAATTATAAATCTTATAACTTATAAGATTCAATTATTCATCCAAATATATTCCTTAATAACTTCACAAATTTATAAATCTTACTATTTATAAATTTCATTTATAACTTCACCATTTTTAATTTTATAAATTCCATATATTTATGAAATTCATTTTCACTTCATTCAAACACTTATAAAAACTCGTTTTATAATGTCAATATTTCAATTTATAAATATCTATTTATAAATCTCTTAATATAAATCAATTTATATTATTCTTTTTAAACGTCTTTAAATTCCTTTAAAAACTTCATCCTTTTGATTCATAAAATAATTAAATTTTATAAACCCTATATTTCAACTTTTCATAATAAATTCAAAAATTCCGATTTAACTATTTTATAAAATCATTAGCATCATATTCTCAAAAATCAGTTTTTAACTATATTTCTCAAAATCATAATTTTTATAACTTTAAAAATTATAACGTTTATTTATTTAAAATGGATCAATTTCAAAAATATTTTATAAACGTATACTTTCAAAAATCACTTTGAAATCATTTTAAAATTCCAAATTTGGTCCAATGATGCTACACACCAAATAGTCAACCACGACTACAACGATATCATATATCAATATGAAAATCCATCAAATATCAAAATATCTGAAATCAAATAAAAACTGTTGAGGAATCCAGTTGGATCCCTCCAACCTGTTCTCCTGCATCCAAAAACATTAGCACAATACCAATTTCGTTCCAGTACGAAATTATCGCGGTATATGTTTTTATTAAATATTATCCGCTTAATAACGGCGTAATAGGGTCTCATCCGCTAAACAAAAAATGCGGGAAATCAATAACTCCAATATATACATATGCCAATATATATATATTGCTATTATATATAATACCAATTTCACTGTTTATGAAATATTCGCGGTATATGTTTTTAATAAATAACATCCGCTTACTAACGGCGTATAATGTCTATTTTAACAATCAATAGATATCAATCAACATTCAAACATGCATTCAAATATTTTAAATCTAACTATTTAAAATAAAATCGAAACTGATTCGATCGAGTGAGAAGTTCTCACCTTTATTCCCGTTTGCAATCCACTTCCAATTCAACTTGTTTTCTTCATTTATACCTTGTATAAATATTTACACATTAATTAATATTCGAAACGATCGAATAATAAATTTTCGTTCTTGATTGTTTAATTAATCAATAGTTTTATTTAAACCAATCTCTTCTTAAACAAATTTATTTTAACAAATTTTCCTTTGAAAATAATTCTAACTAGAAATTCTCAATTGAACTAAATTTCCTTTTTATAATTTAAATCAAATAATTATTTTACTTTAAATTAATATCTTTAAATTAATTTCTTTTAAATAAATTTGTTTAACTAAGAATTTAAATTATAAACTAAATTCCTTTTGAAATCTTATCCCCTACTTTTAATTTTAAACTGACACCTTTAAATTTTAAACAGATTACTCTTAACAAATTTGTCTAGTTCAAATTAAACTTCAACTAAATTTACTTTAAACCAAAATCTCATTTTCATAAATATTTCAAATATTTTGATTACATAAATTTCTTCAATATGTTAAAATCCTTTTGTATAAATTTTACTGTTATATATATATATATACATATATATTTATAAATCTTTATAGTTTTTTTTTTCTTTTTTTTTTATATATATTTATCCATTTCATAACAACATTCACATATTAAATCAGAGAAATTAAATCATACCTCCCTGACTAATCGAGTAAACCCAAAACCCCAACTGAATCGCTATGCCGAGTTCACCCTCTCGTCGCCAGGCCACCTCCGCGAGCTCGAGAACGAACTGCATCGCGACCCTCTGCCTTCCACGTGTGCGAGTGCCCAGCCGCCATTGCCTTCGAATCGCACGCGCGAGCTCACCATCTTCCAATTCGAGCTCCACCATCACTGCCGCGCACCCCCTCGCGCTAGCACGCGCCAGAAATCGCGACAGCCCTCATCCACGTCGCCGCCGCTTCTTCTCGCGCGAGCACGCGCCGTCATCCCTCATACGACCCACCTCCAACCTCGAAGTCGCGCGCCGCTATCGCGCGTCGCCTCCCCTGCCTCGCGCGCCATTGATTTGTTTTTTTTTTTCTGTTTCTGCTGATTTGAATTGATTTGGGGGTGTGTTCGACATGAAGAAAAAGGGAAGGAATTTGCGTTCGAATTCTTGAACGAGGTATCGGCCATTAATGTTTATTTTCTTTCGTGAATTTTGAACTGGAGAGGGACGTGATATTTAAAATTGAACGAAGTATGGTTTACACGACTTCGTGATTTCCTGCGTGATGCTCGGCGTGAGTTTAGGGAAGATAACGTGGTGTATTTGACTAATATTTAAATTTAAATTTAATTTTAAATCATTGAAAATTTCGACGCGTTTACTCGTCGTATGCTCACATAACAACTCCGAAAAATACGAAATTTGAAATCCGGCAATAATTCAATATTACGGACCCAATGGAACTGGTTTCGTCGAATTCCGAGACTGTGCCTCGGACGGCTATTTTTAAATATCGATTCGAACGATTAAATTTCAAAACTGAACAAAGCAGTTTCAAATTCAATTCTGAAGCTTCTAAAATCTTCAATATTATCAATATGAATTTTACAAACCTTTGAAATATTTTTAATCGGCTTAAAATTGAAGATTCAAATTTTTATTCAACTTAAATAGACTAAATTCTATAATTTAATCGTCAATTTCAAAGTTATATTGAAAATTCAATTTAAATCATCATTCAAATATTTAAAATTAATTAAATATTTTCAAATTAAATTGTTCAAAATCCTGGGTCGTTACAATCTTTCCCCCTTAAAAGAATTTCGTCCCGAAATTACAAGTTAAGAAGAATACCCTTATCCCGTTTACTATTTTTCACAATTCAAATAGTTTTATCAACTTTCTAGCCTAAATCTTTTTACTAGAGATTCTTTATCATTTCAACTAGCTTTCCAACTTCAATTATAAGTTTCAACCCACATTGTTTTCCTAAACAATTCAAGTTTAAATTCAAATTCAAATTTCAAATTTTCAAAATTTTGTCAAATTTTTTCTAACACCCTAAATTTTCGAAAAATTTCGCCAGCGTTTCCTTTGCGCGGCTAGCTCGGTACGACTACAAAATGGCACCACGGCCCCTCAGAATCAAAAAGAAAAGAGAAAAGCCAAGTGGCTAGAGAAGAAAGTCATCAAATCTCATACTGAAATTGAAATACGTACCTTTTGGTCGAGCAATTCAATTTTTTCTTTGAAATCAAAATCTCAATCCCATTATACACCTGTATATTCTGCTATCATAATATCTAATCCAACATTCAAACCATTTTGCCAATTCTATTGCAAAATTTCCAATATATGCTTCTTATATATTTTAACTTCACTATTGAAGTTACATATTCATTTCATTCAATTTCACATTTCAATTCAATTCATCTCGAATTTACTTAATTACTAACAAAAAGAATTTCAATTTATTCTTTTTACTTACTTGAACTTATATACAAATTCAAATCTATCTTCAAATTTAGTTCACGACTAAACTTTAATTTAACTAATTCAAATTCCAATTCATTTGTTCATGAATTAATAATTTATCAAGTTAGTTTACTTGAATTTAATTCATTTTATCTTATTTCCATATACTAATGATAATAATTCTATATTATCACTTCTAACAATCATGCAACCATATACTAAAATAATTCATAGAAAATCATTTCTTTTCTATACAAAAATAGTTTTGGGCAAAACTATTTTATTTACCCGATTCAAAAACAATTTTATATTCACTAACATATACGCTCTCATATCTATTATTACACTCAAACTCATTCTAGAGTACTACTGACTCTATCTCTAATGAGTAATACCCAACAGAACCATGGTTGTCTCTTAACCATATGCTCCGATACCAAATGTAACGTTTTCGATTTTTCGTTGCCGAAAAACCAAATAGTTATGGGTTTAAGAAAGAATTTAAGAAAAGAAAAAGAGAGAAAGAAAACAGAAAAACAGAAAAATAGAAAAATAGAAAAGAAGATAGAGACGGAACAGAAAACAACAGAACACATCAGAATCTCACAATTCGCAGCGGAACAACATATAATAATAAATGAATAATCTTTAAACAAAGAACTATATCAGTTATTACATTACATCACATTACATCATATCATCATATCATCAGAGTGTACAACAACATACAACAAACAGCGGAAAAAGAAATACTATATAAACTAGTAATACGCCATGCCATCCAGCTTGCCTCCAGCAACTCCAGAATATCCTGATAAACCTTAACTCTTAACTGCCCGTGCGGAAATTTGTGACGCCCCACCTCTATACCCACGCTAGCCAAGAACACTACGGTGTAATGCTGTCAACTAGCACGGAGAATAAGGCTGTTGAGGAGCGGCCATCAATAGTTGGCCTTACACTAGTATTGGTTATCTCGATGGGAGTGATATAAATATATATATTCTTTCATTTTTCATCTCTGATTTATTTTCTCCCATCGACATACCCCAATTCCAGTATAAAACGAACTACGATGGTTCGTAATAGTTTAGAACAGTAAATATAAAATAACAACACAGATAATATAAATGCGGAACACAGATGGAACAGAAAGTCTCATATATACAATAACTGATGTCAGTTACAATACATTTGATACGGTACATATGATACAACTACAACAGTCAACTCAGGAAGTTATATATACAAGTACATTAACGTATATAATATACATGAATACATATCTTCCTATACAATAATACAGTCTACTACAAAAGACGACTACTCCAAAAGATATGAAAGAACTTCATAGCTCTAGCAGCAACCCAAAGCAGAATATCTACAACCTGTAAATACTCGGTCTGACCCGAGTATTAAATTCAAAAGAAAATAATACTCGGGTCAGTCTAATTCAAACTCAGTTATTAGTGCACAGAAGCAATAATAATCAAATAATGAATAGACGACAGTAATTAAACCAAATCAGAATGCAATTCAGAATATTGAATTGAAATAACAGAACAGTTCAAACCATTGAAATATAGAACAGTTCAAACCATTGAAATATCAATTAAAATATTAATTCAAGTAGGGCTGCAGTACACGCACGCGTGCACTGCCTCGCCACTACAGAATATGGAATACGCAAAAAGATCCATAAGTCAAACAAATAGAATATCACAAAACCATACCGTGTGGCTGCAGTTCACGCTTGCGTGCACTGCCTTGCCACTATAGTGATGTCGTACCCAAAAACTCAATACCGTGTGGCTGCAGTTCACGCTTGTGTGCACTGCCTTGCCACTACAGTGATGATGTACACAAACGGGCACAAGGTCAAATTCAAATTACCGGATTCAACTCAAGTGTAATTCGAAAACAAGCAAAATGCAAAGGTCAAGTCATTGCTATCATGACTCAACTCAATTGAACCAAATGGAACCGTGACAGCCGGAATGGCGACATGCAGTATGAAACTGCGAAAATTGGATAAATGCAAGTATCAGACTCGAGCATAAAGGCACGGACTCGAGTGGAATTGAATTAATTGACACAAATCAATGCTGACAACATGAACTGGACAGTGCACCATAGTGACACGCCCTAAAAACTGCATGAAACAAATACCCACTGTTTCAGATGGTCAAGGCAGCTACCATGAAGCTGCTTTAACTCCATGAATATAACATGAGTTACAAAGGCAAGAGTGGATCCTGAAACAAAAGTACATTCTCATATGTACATAATGAATCACATACATGGCATGGTCAAGGTAAACAAAACAACACAACTCAGATTAACAAGCACTGGACAACATACATGAAGACAACAGAATAAATGTGAGAGCACCAAAAATATGGCACCCAATTGTACACAAATTAATGTACATAAAGATATGCACAGGGACAAAATAAATGAGAGGTGCAACTTGGAATTGCAAAAATTTTACGACAGGTATATCATAGTGAAACTGGACAATAACATCAAGATGCATGAACAAAGCATGCTACTGGTCTTACAGCATGGATGGACAATTACCTACAGGCAACAGTGGAAGGAACATAACCAACCTTACAACTGACACATATATGCAACAAAGATCACATGTGCAGCAGTCTAACCAATGAAATAACCATGTTCGAGACCCGATTCAGTGAATTACATGAAAAACAGGAGTGTAGTGACAACATCAGTGAATGTATGCAGAGTCAAGGCCACAATGAAATCATAAACCAAAGGAGTGATAGGAATAAAGATAAAACATGTATGCACTGTAAACTGGATAGCGCAACTATCATACTTACGACCAAATGCCGTATTACATCTCGACTCAACTATAGGTGAATCCTAGCAAGTATAATGACAACTTGAACATTTCAATGTTTGCAAAAATAATTACCCAAGCATTGCAGCAAGGAAGTATAGCATTTCAACATTATAAACTACATACACCCACATGCAGTAGGAATTAAAACACTTCAAGTTTGCAAAATACTAAACAACATGAATTACTGGAGCAAATGCAACCGCAACTCGAAGCCAAGTGATACATTCAAACAACAAATGGATGCACAGAATTAACTCGATGCAGTCTCGAATCAAACCAAAAAGAAGCAAATGCAACAGTCTCAAAGCACCATCAACAAAAGGGAGCAACAGAGAAACGAAGTCAGTGCCCAAAATCGAACCAAATCTATTTTGATTTAAAAATCAAGTTAAGCATAGTATGGTCCACCAAACAAAAGTCCCCAAAATCAAGTGACTGAAGTCACAAAAATCGAAATCGTGATGGTCACGAGATATTGAACAGCCCAAATTCAAAGCCGAGTTAACCAAGTAACACAAATATACACGAATATGTAAAATCAGAGAAAGCATCAACAACAAACCCAAATCGAACGCAAAACATATTACTAAGTCGAATTAGATGTGAGTAAACTCACCTTGTCGACGAATTGAAGCATCACGGAGACGCGCGACGCTAGAGCGACGAGAGAGTAAGGTCGGCCACCACAATCCCATGCCCTAATTTGGAGAAGAGGACGAACGAGACCACCGCCATTTTTATTTTCTTATTTGCTTTAGGGTTCGGTTTCGAAAATGAAAAGAGAAATGGGGGAAACGGGTTATTAACCCTTAATAAAATCACGGCAAGAAAGAAATGGGCCGAACGATTTTTTTTAAAGCCCAATAAAGAAATGGACCACTAATTATTTTCAAAGCCCGTCAATCTCATTAACAATTTATAAAATAATTTCAACTCAATTTAATTACTTCAATTGGCAAATAAGCAACAGTATTTATCGTTTAAAAGTCGATTATCAATTGATGCAAATACCGGGTTGTTACAGACTCCCCTCCTTAAAGAAATTGCGTCCTCGCAATCTTAAGGAATAAATGGACAAAAGGTAACAACCATAAGAGCATGAAAGAGTAAGCTTGAACGTGTTTGCTCGATGAATTCTCTGGATTTCAAAGTGAAATCCATAGGATTTGAGAACCGCTGAACTTTCACGAGAAAAACATCTTTATTTCGAAGGTGCTGAACCCCCGAAGCATTGATATGAATAGAAGGTTGCTCAAGAATAAAAATCGGAAGTCCTTAAGGCATTTCCGTAATTGGAAGACGTGGAAAACGTCATGAATAGCAGAAAATTGAGCCGGTACACTGGCGTAGTACAATATAAATGCCAAAGAAATCTTTTAATTTCCTAAAAGAAATTCACAAATTATCAACAGAATCTAATTATCAATAGATAATTCAGAAATCTCAAATCACAAATATTCGATTATCCAAAACGATAATCAAATCAACAAGTATTCGATTATCAAAATCGAAAATCAATCTCAAATCACAGATATTTAATTATCACAAACGATAATCAAAAACAACAAATATCTGATTATCAAAAACGCTAATCAGAAATCACAAATATTTAATTATCACAATTGATAATCAAATCTCAAATCTCAAATGTTTAATTATCACAAACGATAATTAAACCACAAATATCTAATTATCACAAACGATAATTAGAAACGATAAATATCTGATTATCAAAAACTATAATCAGAAATCATAAATATTTAATTATCACAATTGATAATTAAATCTCAATTATCTGATTATCACAAGCGATAATCAGAAATCATAAATATTCAATTAACGAGTCCGAAATTAACCGAAATAGCAAACGCACATGACCCATAACCACGAGTTTTACTAAATCGTTTAATTCACTTCATCGTTTCCTTGAAAGTGCAAAATTGTGTATTTTAAATAAATAACATTTTACGTTCTCAAACGGACAAGTCCGGAATTAAGCGAATCAGTAAAAGAAAGGGGTCATAGTCCTCGATTTTTCTGAAACGTTTAATTCGCTTCCTCATTCTTTTGAAAGCGTAAAGTGTAAAAAAATTTTGAAAACCATTTTTATTTATAAAATTACAATTTACATTCTCAAACGAACAAGTCCGGAATTAAGCGAATCAGCAAAAGAAAGGGATCATAGTCCTCGATTTTACTGAAACGTTTAATTCGCTTCCTCATTCTTTTGAAAGCGCAAATCGTAAAAATTTTGAAAACAATTTTGATTTATATTTTGAAACAATTTTTTAAAATATGTGATTAAAACAACGACATCAGAAGCAACTTCGATAAGTGGATTTTCATTCATCCAAAGAGTCACAAGAATCTTCTCAAAGATAGAAAGGGGTATCATACCCTAAACTTGTATTCGTAACAAGTCAATAACACACGAATTCACCAATGCACAAGAATTGATAAAACTTATCAATAGAAATCACGAAAATTGGTGAAGCACAAATTCTAGAAATCCTCACAAGAAATCCAGAAAACACAAGCTAAGAGTATGAGAACTCGAACGCGAGTATGAAAACTCGAACCGGAGTATGAAAACTCGAACGGAGTATGAAAACTCGAACGGAGTATGAAAACTCGAACGGAGTATGAAAACTCGAACGGAGTATGAAAACTCGAACGGAGTATGAAAACTCGAACGGAGTATGAAAACTCGAACGGAGTATGAAAACTCGAACGGAGTATGAAAACTCGAACGGAGTATGAAAACTCGAACGGAGTATGAAAACTCGAACGGAGTATGAAAACTCGAACGGAGTATGAAAACTCGAACGGAGTATGAAAACTCGAACAGAGTATGAAAACTCAAAGGAGAGTATGGAAACTCACCAACACGCGAGCATGAAAATTCATCAACACATGTAACACATAATGAGAACGGGAGCACGAAAACTCACCTACATGCGAGCATGAAAACTCACCAACACGTGCAATGCAAAGCGAGAACGGGAGCACAGAATCTCACCTACACGTGAGCATGAAAATCACCAACACGGGCAACGCAAAGCGAGAACGGGAGCACGGAATCCCACCTACACGCGAGCATGAAAAATCATCAACACGTGCAACGCAAAGCGAGAACGGGAGCACGGAATCTCACCTACCCGCGAGCATGAAAAATCATCAACACGTGCAACGCAAAGCGAGAACGGGAGCACGGAATCTCACCTACACGCGAGCATGAAAATCACCAACACGGGCAACGCAAAGCGAGAACGGGAGCACGGAATCTCACCTACACACGAGCATGAAAAATCATCAACACGTGCAACGCAAAGCGAGAACGGGAGCACGGAATCTCACCTACCCGCGAGCATGAAAAATCATCAACACGTGCAACGCAAAGCGAGAACGGGAGCACGGAATCTCACCTACACGCGAGCATGAAAATCACCAACACGTGCAATGCAAAGCGAGAACGGGAGCACAGAATCTCACCTACCCGCGAGCATGAAAAATCATCAACACGTGCAACGCATAACGAGACGCTATCTCATGGTTGCAAGCCATTAATTTTGACACACGAATGGCCCGAAGACCGTGGGGCGCTACCCCACATGTGTGAGTCGAAATCACACAGATTGAGGTCCAGACTAACCAAAAAAATCAAAAGAGGTATGTGTGAGTGGAATCACACAAGTGGTGTCTAGTCTAACCTCACAATCAAAAGAAAAGTATGTGTGAATGAAATCACACAAGTGGTGTCTAGACAATCCTCAAAGCCCAAGAGATATGTGTGAGACGAAATCACACCGATGAGGCCTAGTCTAACCGTAAAAATGATCGTCATGATCAACGAGAAGTGTCAATTACACTAAGTCAGTAAATGTAAAAGTTTAGCATCATGTCCCATAACCACTTACTTAACTTAAATATTTACGAACAAACTGTAAATCTTTACTAATAAAATTTGTCACTAGAGGTTCAATCGAACAAGTCCAACAATTAACCGACGAAGTAAACGCAAGCGTTTCATACCACTTGTTTTACTAAGCCGTTTAATTAGATTTCTCATACGAGTGAAATAAAGATTTGTATATACTAATAGATTGGAAAACAGTTTCAAAAACGAGTTTGGTATTGAAAATAGAGTTGAAAACATTTTGATAAAAGAGTTTTTGATATTTACTACTAGTATTGAAACCTTTATATTTTTTAAAGTGACAAATCACAAAAATGATTGTAGAAACAATCAATCACAAGAATTCACATACGAAGACGTGAATAGAATCCAAAGAAATCGATAACGAATTCATCGAAAGGTATGTTCACAAAAATCCCGAAGAAAAGGTCATCAAAGTTGCTAATAAATGATAGCAACAAATCGGGAAATAATCAAGAATCGATTAAATTCGAAAACCAAATCAATTCACTAAGATTCACATTCGAAGACGTGAATAAAATACAAAGAATTCGATTCCAAATCCATCAAAGTAGGAATACCCAAAATTCCTGAAATAGAAGTTATCAAAGTCAACAAAGGTGATAACAACTAACCGGAAAGGAAGAATCGATCAACAATTGGAAAAACAAAGCAGAACGAGCATAAATGCTTGAATGACTTTAACAAAAGTAAAAGTCAAGTCAACGTCGATATCGACAAGGCAAAGACCAAGACAATTTCTTTTATACCAAAGAAATTTTTAAAACTATCAGAGAGAGGCACATGAAAACCAACAAACCATGGATAAACAGACAGAGTCGACAATTGGAATGCAATTTGTCTCAAAGATTGATACCCAAAACCCAATTGTATGGAAACTGCATTAAGTACACGAATCAGAGATAAGAATGCATATATATAGCAGTTCGAATAAACAATGCGAGTTCAAATCGAAGTGGGTACTAGTTGCAGCAATATGCAACTTGGTAGAGCATATATACACTGATACTTAGAAGTGTAAACTCAAGTGAGCAAGTGCGATAGAGAATAGCAGCAATGCTCACGAATAAGCGTTAGGAATTCATTCCTAACAATCAAAGATGATCTTAAGACAAAGATGTGAAATAAAACATCGACAAATAGTTGTAACACATGTACTATCTAAGTTATGTTTTATATTTGTTCTAAACCCCAGGCTCTGATACCAAGCTGTGACGCCCCACCTCTATACCCACGCTAGCCAAGAACACTACGGTGTAATGCTGTCAACTAGCACGGAGAATAAGGCTGTTGAGGAGCGGCCATCAATAGTTGGCCTTACACTAGTATTGGTTATCTCGATGGGAGTGATATAAATATATATATTCTTTCATTTTTCATCTCTGATTTATTTTCTCCCATCGACATACCCCAATTCCAGTATAAAACGAACTACGATGGTTCGTAATAGTTTAGAACAGTAAATATAAAATAACAACACAGATAATATAAATGCGGAACACAGATGGAACAGAAAGTCTCATATATACAATAACTGATGTCAGTTACAATACATTTGACACGGTACATATGATACAACTACAACAGTCAACTCAGGAAGTTATATATACAAGTACACTAACGTATATAATATACATGAATACATATCTTCCTATACAATAATACAGTCTACTACAAAAGACGACTACTCCAAAAGATATGAAAGAACTTCATAGCTCTAGCAGCAACCCAAAGCAGAATATCTACAACCTGTAAATACTCGGTCTGACCCGAGTATTAAATTCAAAAGAAAATAATACTCGGGTCAGTCTAATTCAAACTCAGTTATTAGTGCACAGAAGCAATAATAATCAAATAATGAATAGACGACAGTAATTAAACCAAATCAGAATGCAATTCAGAATATTGAATTGAAATAACAGAACAGTTCAAACCATTGAAATATAGAACAGTTCAAACCATTGAAATATCAATTAAAATATTAATTCAAGTAGGGCTGCAGTACACGCACGCGTGCACTGCCTCGCCACTACAGAATATGGAATACGCAAAAAGATCCATAAGTCAAACAAATAGAATATCACAAAACCATACCGTGTGGCTGCAGTTCACGCTTGCGTGCACTGCCTTGCCACTATAGTGATGTCGTACCCAAAAACTCAATACCGTGTGGCTGCAGTTCACGCTTGCGTGCACTGCCTTGCCACTACAGTGATGATGTACACAAACGGGCACAAGGTCAAATTCAAATTACCGGATTCAACTCAAGTGTAATTCGAAAACAAGCAAAATGCAAAGGTCAAGTCATTGCTATCATGACTCAACTCAATTGAACCAAATGGAACTGTGACAGCCGGAATGGCGACATGCAGTATGAAACTGCGAAAATTGGATAAATGCAAGTATCAGACTCGAGCATAAAGGCACGGACTCGAGTGGAATTGAATTAATTGACACAAATCAATGCTGACAACATGAACTGGACAGTGCACCATAGTGACACGCCCTAAAAACTGCATGAAACAAATACCCACTGTTTCAGATGGTCAAGGCAGCTACCATGAAGCTGCTTTAACTCCATGAATATAACATGAGTTACAAAGGCAAGAGTGGATCCTGAAACAAAAGTACATTCTCATATGTACATAATGAATCACATACATGGCATGGTCAAGGTAAACAAAACAACACAACTCAGATTAACAAGCACTGGACAACATACATGAAGACAACAGAATAAATGTGAGAGCACCAAAAATATGGCACCCAATTGTACACAAATTAATGTACATAAAGATATGCACAGGGACAAAATAAATGAGAGGTGCAACTTGGAATTGCAAAAATTTTACGACAGGTATATCATAGTGAAACTGGACAATAACATCAAGATGCATGAACAAAGCATGCTACTGGTCTTACAGCATGGATGGACAATTACCTACAGGCAACAGTGGAAGGAACATAACCAACCTTACAACTGACACATATATGCAACAAAGATCACATGTGCAGCAGTCTAACCAATGAAATAACCATGTTCGAGACCCGATTCAGTGAATTACATGAAAAACAGGAGTGTAGTGACAACATCAGTGAATGTATGCAGAGTCAAGGCCACAATGAAATCATAAACCAAAGGAGTGATAGGAATAAAGATAAAACATGTATGCACTGTAAACTGGATAGCGCAACTATCATACTTACGACCAAATGCCGTATTACATCTCGACTCAACTATAGGTGAATCCTAGCAAGTATAATGACAACTTGAACATTTCAATGTTTGCAAAAATAATTACCCAAGCATTGCAGCAAGGAAGTATAGCATTTCAACATTATAAACTACATACACCCACATGCAGTAGGAATTAAAACACTTCAAGTTTGCAAAATACTAAACAACATGAATTACTGGAGCGAATGCAACCACAACTCGAAGCCAAGTGATACATTCAAACAACAAATGGATGCACAGAATTAACTCGATGCAGTCTCGAATCAAACCAAAAAGAAGCAAATGCAACAGTCTCAAAGCACCATCAACAAAAGGGAGCAACAGAGAAACGAAGTCAGTGCCCAAAATCGAACCAAATCTATTTTGATTTAAAAATCAAGTTAAGCATAGTATAGTCCACCAAACAAAAGTCCCCAAAATCAAGTGACTGAAGTCACAAAAATCGAAATCGTGATGGTCACGAGATATTGAACAGCCCAAATTCAAAGCCGAGTTAACCAAGTAACACAAATATACACGAATATGTAAAATCAGAGAAAGCATCAACAACAAACCCAAATCGAACGCAAAACATATTACTAAGTCGAATTAGATGTGAGTAAACTCACCTTGTCGACGAATTGAAGCATCACGGAGACGCGCGACGCTAGAGCGACGAGAGAGTAAGGTCGGCCACCACAATCCCATGCCCTAATTTGGAGAAGAGGACGAACGAGACCACTGCCATTTTTATTTTCTTATTTGCTTTAGGGTTCGGTTTCGAAAATGAAAAGAGAAATGGGGGAAACGGGTTATTAACCCTTAATAAAATCACGGCAAGAAAGAAATGGGCCGAACGATTTTTTTTAAAGCCCAATAAAGAAATGGACCACTAATTATTTTCAAAGCCCGTCAATCTCATTAACAATTTATAAAATAATTTCAACTCAATTTAATTACTTCAATTGGCAAATAAGCAACAATATTTATCGTTTAAAAGTCGATTATCAATCGATGCAAATACCGGGTTGTTACAAAATTGGTGGGCACCCAGAGTTTAGGAAGGAAAACAACAAACTCCAAGTCAGTCATGTGACTGGTGTGAGAACTCAAAACAGTTTATTTATCTTTAAAATCAAAATAGAGGAATATTTTTAAATTTAATTCGCAATGCTTTTAAAAATGAGACTACCATAAGGCCTCCCGCACACACACACAATGCAAACGCAGAATCGGAGGAGATTTCTCCTTATGATAGTCAAAGATGCTTGATACGCATTTAAAATAACATTTGATATTATTACTAGTGCATAGTGTAGGAAAAATTCATTTCGAAAGTAGAATATAAATCTTAGCCAACATACGACCATTATCGTATGCCTACTATAGCTAACTATGTTCAATAGCAGGTTACCGCCACATTCCATAGCAGGTTATACAACTAAAACCGTACAAGTCACGTATTGTTTCTTTGGATTTCCAACAAATGATCAGGCCAAGGAACTTCCCATTGCCACATGAGAATGCCTCTGGAAAGACATTCCCGAGAACCAAACCGGAACTCTGCCAACACAAGGCCGGGTTACCCCTAACTGGGTAACTACTGACACGAGCACGCCATTCCCCGATCGTAAACGACCTTTCTCACGGGATCCCGAAAACCAACAACCACAAAGTAATAAATTCGTAGTAACCACATAGGTTAAATATCTGGGCTCCATACCATGATACCACCTCTATCCAGAAGGAAATGTACATACCCTAAAGGGTGCTACCCCTCATAACCTTGCCGCATCTTTCCTGTTTTGACCATTTCCGGGGTGTGAGGCTCGACGAATTCACGTCCACAAAAACATACTTTATACAAAAGCCATGCTTTGGGTCAACAAATGATCAACACAATGATCACCAAGATAGACGATCAAACAAATGATCCTATCATAAATAATCAACACAATGATCATTTCAGCATCACTCAGCATGTCACATTACCAAACTGGGAATATATCGCTGATAACTTCAACTATATAACCTCTGAGCTCATACGTCTCAGAGAAGGGTGTTAAGCTAAAAGAATGAATTCTCCGCCACCACAGAAATATATTTGAAAGAAATCGGCTTTATATCTCAACTTGTAATGTCAGACACACAATCCATACAAGTCTGTTCCGGGATCGAACAAAACCGAAGGCACTTACAAAGAAGTCCTTGCAATCCGGATATCCACAATCCTGATCGGATTTCCCATCACTTATGGAATCTCTATACCAGGAGCTACCCAGTGCAGAGACAATCGATAGGTCATCCTATCGCTCTCGCAAATACCGGTCTTCAACACCGATCTTCAAATGCAATTCACAACGACGTATCACATATTCGGAATGGGTTATACGACCCCATGGTCCTTTCCCGGTTAACCCGAATAGTGAGCGCTTATTTAAAAATAAGTGTGGCATTCAAATTCAAACAAATTACATCATATACCCATTCAAAAGGAAATATTGATAGTCGGCTATTGAACTATCAATTGATATGCATACATCACCAGATTCCAAATAATTTTTCAAATTATTTATTTTCCAAAATATCTTTACAAGATATATAATTTTCACACTTCAAAAATAAATCAATATTTATTTTCAAACAAATTCTACTTTTCATTTATAAATTCCATAATGAATTTATATTCCAAAATATTCATGCATATACGATTTCAATTATCCATTTTCAATTTATCTTCAAAAAGATAAATTCTAAATATTCATTTCATATTGGAAAACATTTCCCTACTTATTAAACATAAGCAATTCACAAATCTTTTTATTTTCAACACTTAGAAAATATTCAATATACTTAAATCGAATTAAGTATATATTTCATTCTATTAAGGAAATCATTCACTTAAACATATTTATTTGGGTCAAAACGAATGTTGCGTAAAACATCGTTACGACAACCCAAAAATCACTAGTATAGGGATTCGAAATTAAATAGATATATAAATCCCAATACTATGCAAAACATTTCCTTTCGGAAATCATTTACTATAACAACAGTGTTATAGTCCATCATTCCCTTTTATTTCTCGAAAACGTTTATTTCAACAATAAATGTTGAAATCTAAGGTTTCGAATCTCAACATATTTTAAAACATCGTTAGATCGTTTTAATTCTATTTGAAATATCACATTCAAAATAATTTCTTTAACATCTTATTCACTATTCAAAAACGTGAATATACTTCATTAACAATTTCATCCTTTTATTCATTTTATTTTAAAGTATTATTCACAGTCAAAAACGTGAATATAACTCCATAAATAAATCATAACAATTTACTTATCAAAATAAGTCGTTTGTGAATTTATAAAACAACGTTTATAAATTCCATTTCTATTTATTTATAAAAACTTCCTTTTTATAAATCCTTTTATTAACCTATTCCAGTTTATAACTCAATTATAAACTAAAAGTTCATATTATAAGTTAAATACTTATAAATTTATTCGTTTGCAAAATCGTTCCTTTGAACTTCATAATTATAAATCTTATAACTTATAAGATTCAATTATTCATCAAAATATATTCCTTAATAACTTCACAAATTTATAAATCTTACTATTTATAAATTTCATTTATAACTTCACCATTTTTAATTTTATAAATTCCATACATTTATGAAATTCATTTTCACTTCATTCAAACACTTATAAAAACTCGTTTTATAATGTCAATATTTCAATTTATAAATATCTATTTATAAATCTCTTAATATAAATCAATTTATATTATTCTTTTTAAACGTCTTTAAATTCCTTTAAAAACTTCATCCTTTTGATTCATAAAATAATTAAATTTTATAAACCCTATATTTCAACTTTTCATAATAAATTCAAAAATTCCGATTTAACTATTTTATAAAATCATTAGCATCATATTCTCAAAAATCAGTTTTTAACTATATTTCTCAAAATCATAATTTTTATAACTTTAAAAATTATAACGTTTATTTATTTAAAATGGATCAATTCCAAAAATATTTTATAAACGTATACTTTCAAAAATCACTTTGAAATCATTTTAAAATTCCAAATTTGGTCCAATGATGCTACACACCAAATAGTCAATCACGACTACAACGATATCATATATCAATATGAAAATCCATCAAATATCAAAATATCTGAAATCAAATAAAAACTGTTGAGGAATCCAGTTGGATCCCTCCAACCTGTTTTCCTGCATCCAAAAACATTAGCACAATACCAATTTCGTTCCAGTACGAAATTATCGCGGTATATGTTTTTATTAAATATTATCCGCTTAATAACGGCGTAATAGGGTCTCATCCGCTAAACAAAAAATGCGGGAAATCAATAACTCCAATATATACATATGCCAATATATATATATTGCTATTATATATAATACCAATTTCACTGTTTATGAAATATTCGCGGTATATGTTTTTAATAAATAACATCCGCTTACTAACGGCGTATAATGTCTATTTTAACAATCAATAGATATCAGTCAACATTCAAACATGCATTCAAATATTTTAAATCTAACTATTTAAAATAAAATCGAAACTGATTCGATCGAGTGAGAAGTTCTCACCTTTATTCCCGTTTGCAATCCACTTCCAATTCAACTTGTTTTCTTCATTTATACCTTGTATAAATATTTACACATTAATTAATATTCGAAACGATCGAATAATAAATTTTCGTTCTTGATTGTTTAATTAATCAATAGTTTTATTTAAACCAATCTCTTCTTAAATAAATTTATTTTAACAAATTTTCCTTTGAAAATAATTCTAACTAGAAATTCTCAATTGAACTAAATTTCCTTTTTATAATTTAAATCAACTAATTATTTTACTTTAAATTAATATCTTTAAATTAATTTCTTTTAAATAAATTTGTTTAACTAAGAATTTAAATTATAAACTAAATTCCTTTTGAAATCTTATCCCCTACTTTTAATTTTAAACTAACACCTTTAAATTTTAAACAGATTACTCTTAACAAATTTGTCTAGTTCAAATTAAACTTCAACTAAATTTACTTTAAACCAAAATCTCATTTTCATAAATATTTCAAATATTTTGATTACATAAATTTCTTCAATATGTTAAAATCCTTTTGTATAAATTTTACTGTTATATATATATATATATACATATATATTTATAAATCTTTATAGATTTTTTTTTCTTTTTTTTTATATGTATTTATCCATTTCATAACAACATTCACATATTAAATCAGAGAAATTAAATCATACCTCCCTGACTAATCGAGTAAACCCAGAACCCCAACTGAATCGCTATGCCGAGTTCACCCTCTCGTCGCCAGGCCACCTCCGCGAGCTCGAGAACGAACTGCATCGCGACCCTCTGCCTTCCACGTGTGCGAGTGCCCAGCCGCCATTGCCTTCGAATCGCACGCGCGAGCTCACCATCTTCCAATTCGAGCTCCACCATCACTGCCGCGCACCCCCTCGCGCTAGCACGCGCCAGAAATCGCGACAGCCCTCATCCACGTCGCCGCCGCTTCTTCTCGCGCGAGCACGCGCCGCCATCCCTCATACGACCCACCTCCAACCTCGAAGTCGCGCGCCGCTATCGCGCGTCGCCTCCCCTGCCTCGCGCGCCATTGATTTGTTTTTTTTTTCTTCTGTTTCTGCTAATTTGAATTGATTTGGGGGTGTGTTCGATATGAAGAAAAAGGGAAGGAATTTGCGTTCGAATTCTTGAACGAGGTATCGGCCATTAATGTTTATTTTCTTTCGTGAATTTTGAACTGGAGAGGGACGTGATATTTAAAATTGAACGAAGTATGGTTTACACGACTTCGTGATTTCCTACGTGATGCTCGGCGTGAGTTTAGGGAAGATAACGTGGTGTATTTGACTAATATTTAAATTTAAATTTAATTTTAAATCATTGAAAATTTCGACGCGTTTACTCGTCGTATGCTCACATAACAACTCCGAAAAATACGAAATTTGAAATCCGGCAATAATTCAATATTACGGACCCAATGGAACTGGTTTCGTCGAATTCCGAGACTGTGCCTCGGGCGGCTATTTTTAAATATCGATTCGAACGATTAAATTTCAAAACTGAACAAAGCAGTTTCAAATTCAATTCTGAAGCTTCTAAAATCTTCAATATTATCAATATGAATTTTACAAACCTTTGAAATATTTTTAATCGGCTTAAAATTGAAGATTCAAATTTTTATTCAACTTAAATAGACTAAATTCTATAATTTAATCGTCAATTTCAAAGTTATATTGAAAATTCAATTTAAATCATCATTCAAATATTTAAAATTAATTAAATATTTTCAAATTAAATTGTTCAAAATCCTGGGTCGTTACATTATGGCCCAAGTAGTAGTGTAATTGTGGGATGGAGAAAATATAAATGTTCATTTTCTCCTGTCTCTTTCTCATTTCAGCCATATACTAAAAACTTGAAAATATATCTCCTTCATCTCCTAAACCCTAGAATCCAAATTAATCCTCAAACCAAGATCAAATCAAAGTGCTTTTGGAGAATAATTGTAACGACCCGATTTTTATAACGCCTGAAAAATCAAACCATTAGGGTTAAAAGAAGAAGAAGGTAGAAGAAGAAAATAGAACAACATCGGATTCTCACAATCGCAGCAGAATAAATATAATATATAACAATAGCTTTAAAATAAAAAAGAATTTGTAATGATTTGTACATTACATCATCAGAGTACGATTCAATTTAACAACATAATCAATATCCAAATGTTGGACAGTTATATTAACTTGTCCTCAAAACTGAATACACAACGGAATAATAATCAAGTACGGAAGTACGTCTCGCCATCCAGCTCATCCCTTGAGCTCCACAGCACCATATCCTGTACTCTATAATACTTGGTTTGACCCGAGCATTATAGTTAAATAACACCCGAGTCAGTCTGGAAAACCACCCTGAGAAATTACACTCAATTGGATTATTAAAGTTTCAAAATCGTTTTGAAATCAAAGGTATCTCGTAAGACCATGCCACAAATAAATATGCCGGGTTTTTACCTTACGATAACCAAAACATTTTTATCAAATTCGTCTAATACTATAATAGTGTTTATAGAAAGTAAAATAGAATCTAGCTGAAATGCTTGCATCTCACATTTCAACAAAAGTTGGGCATAATCAAAACCGTACATGCGCTTATTGGAGATTGGATTCCATACAATGATAGGGCTACTGGGATACTGCCTGTCACTGTATGTGGTCTACATCACTGTACCGAGGATCCACCCTAAATCCCCTGCAACACAAGACCGAAGTTACCCCTTACTGGATAGTCCGAATAAGTTCGCCCCGCGGTGGGATCAGCAACTGACACAGCTGAAATATAAAGGGACATCTAGACAAGGGTGACCTTACCCTAATTGGTTACTAGCCACTTAGCCTTGTGTGAACCTCCCTTGTTTTATTCATTCCCGGTTGTTGAGGCTCGAGGCTATGTGTTACCTTTTTAGCACACATACATTTTGAATGCTCATCGTCCGCCTGACGATGTTTTGAAAGCATTCGTCCATACAAGTCCGTTCCGGGTTTGAACGGAACCGAAGGCACTACTCCTACTACATCCATTTTGGAATCACCCTCAGGATTAGTAGCGATTAGCCCTTGCATTTCACTGCTCCGTCTTTGACTCCAACTCTTGTCTTCTTCACGAAAATGTTCAAACCGGATCGAAGTGGTTTTCGAGAAAGTAATCCCGATCCCGGTCTCTTCGAAAAGATCGACGCATTGGCCAATATTGATAGTCGGTTATTAAACTATCAAATAATATTCAAAAACAATCATCAAGCCAAAATAATTTCTCCCAAATTATTTATTTTTAAATATCTTCACAAGATATTTTCCTATATTTCAATCCTTTGAATATAGTTTTCAAGTCACTTTTCTCTCTCTCTCTCGTGGAAATAAATTTCCACCCAATTTTTTTATTTCCACTGAAAACCGCCGAGTCCTAAATACTGAAGATTTAAAAAATAATTTAAATCATTTTATTCTAAAACATACCTTAAAAAATTTAAATAGAAATTACTTAAACACTTTATTCAAAATATATACTTTTAACAATATTTAAAATAAAACTACTTTATAAAATATAAAACTAATTTTTAACATAAAAGTTAAGCCAAACTAAATTTTAAAATAAGAGTTACGAAATACTATAAAATTTTAACCAAACTATTCAAAATAAAACTATTTTATAAAATACAAATATATATTTTTGAGAAAAATGTGTGATCCTCTACGAATAGAGGAGAGCACACATGTGAATATATGTATCATGGACATAAGGTGCTGTCAATATGTCTGACAGGTAACAAAAAAATACATATATCAAATCTTAGGTACTCCTAAGATGAGTTCCAGCACGACCACCACCCATCGCACTCCAATATCGAGCTCCGGCATGGCCACCTCCCGATATTAAGGTGTTAGAAGTACCTAAAAAACTAAAGAAAAAACAAAACTACTGGATGACGTCATAAACTAATAAGGAAGCTCCAAACATCCGAATCAAAAGGGGTGAATAAGCATCTGCTCTGAAGTGGATCTGTTGAATAGAGAGACCGCTCTGAAGGCTCTAAACAAGAGGAAGGAGTGCCAAACTGAAGAATAGATCCTCCTGAAAAAAGTACTCCATAATGAAGATTGCAGTATCCTATATCCGAGGAGATAACTGCTAGTAATCCTGGATGAAGAAACTCTGCTCTGATGACCTCTCTTCAAACTGACATCAAGCAATCTGAAGACAAGTGTACCTGCAAAATGAACCTGATATCCTATCTCCCATACCTGTATCTGAAACATGACTAAGGAAAAAATGTTGAATGATACATATATATGTATATTTATATAATAAATATACATATATGTGTATTTATAAGGGAGGAAATAAAAACCTAAATTAGACTATCTGGATAATAACAAAAGAAATGAATTACCTGTATACTAATACCAAACAGAGACTAGTACAAAAATTGAGACAGATCTATCTTATGTACCTTTAATCATAAGTAAGTTATGATTGAAAGTGAAATCATCATATAAATTTGAGAAAATATTAATAATACTATTATTAGTGTTAAAAAATAATTATTGTGTTTAAAAAAGTTAATATTATGACTAAACTTGTTAAGATACCGTTAGAAAAGGATATTTTTAGCTAATTTATGTTTGGGTTAGAAATCTAATTAAAACAAAATGAAAAATTGAAAAAATCAATTTGTTAAAATGGCTATTATTATTATTAAAAATTCTTTGATTTCTTTCAAACCAAATAAACCAACTAATAATAATGAATAAAGTGTCTAGTAAAAATCTAATATTCTTTTTTAATTTGAATCTATAATTATTCTAGTAGAATTCACAATCCGAAATTTTAGTTATTATATTAAAGTTAAAAAATTTAAGTGTATTAATAAGGATGTAATTAGAATCCAAACAATCATAATATATATGATTAATGTCCTCAAGATGTAGATTACAAAAATAACATTTATTATCATTTTGAATGTTTTTTCTCATTAAAATTTTTATTGCATTAAGTTTTCCATGATGTATTAACTACATGTGAATTTTGGATTTAGGAGGAGCATTAGATTTCCACATATATTTAAATGAGTTTTCTATTATACCCGAAAAATTAATAAATTTGTAGAAATAATTAGAAGTATATTTCTTACTCTTATCTCATTCCCAACTAATAAAATCATTATCAATATTATAAAGATTTAATCTGGCATAAAGCAAAGAAAGTTGCCTAAGGGTTGAATCAACTAAAATTATGTTAAAACTGAAATTCCAAGGAGGATCATTTTCAAGCGAATAAACTTCATTGATTAAATCATACTTAAAGTTACAAATTTCATACAGCTCCTCAAATTCTAACTTCAGAGGCAAGATCGAAATCCAACGGTCGTGATAAAAAGAGGTACAATTACCTGAATGTACTATCGTATTAATTCCTAAGTTCAAAAATTTCATGACATTTTAAAATGTTTTTTCAAAAATTAGATATATTTTGGGTGTATGGATAAGCAATTTGATATAAATTGCTATTACCATTATGGTAATATATAGAAATGATCTCTTTCCAAACAGCGTAATTTTCAAAGCCATTTACCTAATAAAGACAAATTCATACTACACAAAATTAATAACTCCTAAACCGCCTTCCTTTTTGGCCTTACAGACGGTTTTCCAATTTACTAGACATTTTATATTATTATTAGAATTTTCCCAGCTCCATAATAAATCTCTTCTAATTTTATCAATAACCCAATCTGGAAATAGATGCATGGACATCCAATAAATCGGAAGGGCTGATAAAACCGTATTTATTAAAACTAGTCTACCTGCTCTAGATAAAAATCTCCCATTCCAGTTAGAAATATTATTTTTAATTTTATCAATGATAATAATCCAATCATCATGTTTGAATTTGGTGCGTCTAATCACAAAACCAAGGTAGTCAAAAGGAAAGTTCATAGTTTTGCAATTTAGAGTATTAGCAACTAAGTTTTCAACTTTTTCAAAATCATTTAAAACTAACACAGAACTTTTGTCAAAATTTATTTTTAAGCCAGATAAAAGTTCAAAACT
Source organism: Allium cepa (assembly GCA_030765085.1). Taxonomy (NCBI): domain Eukaryota; kingdom Viridiplantae; phylum Streptophyta; class Magnoliopsida; order Asparagales; family Amaryllidaceae; genus Allium; species Allium cepa. The sequence goes on from CM060932.1 coordinate 1,055,700,710, forward strand.
ATAAAGGATAAACTTGGGGGTTATAAGGTGTCTAGGAAGGTGGGAATAAAAAAGAATGGTATCATCAGCAAATTGAAGAACCGATATACCATTACGCGATATGTCATTTCCTACACATCCTAGAGATCCATTATCCACCGCTCTTTTAATAATATTAGCAAAAACATCAGCAGCTAAGTTAAATAAAAAAGGCAATAAGGGATCCCCTTGCCTTAAACCTCTCTTAGATTGAATTCTATTACTAATATACCGCTAACCATAATACTAGAGTTTCTAGTTCTAAACAAAGTCATAATTCAACTGATCCAGTATGACCAAAACCTCTAGCATGAAAAATATCTGCAAGAAAATCCCAATCCACTTAATCAAAAGCTTTAGCAAAATCAATTTTTAAAATCGAACAGGTTATGTTATTCTTACAACAGTAATTAATATATTCTTGAACAACTGCCACTGCATCGGTGATATTTCTCCCTTTAATAAAAGCCAATTGTGAACAATCAATTAAATTGTTCATTCTTATACTAAGTCTATTAGCTAGAACTTTAGAAATGATTTTAACTGAACAGTTAATCAAAGAAATAGGTCTAAAATCTTTTAAGTTTTTTGAACCTATTTTTTTATGTAACAAAATAACATTTGCGAAATTAAATCTCCCTAATTGCAAATTACCATTATAAAAATCATTAAACATATTAACTAAGTCAAATTTTAAAACGTCCCAATTTTTTTTATAAAATAAAGTTGGAAACCCATCAGGTCCTGGGGATTTATCACTTGGCATATCATTAATTTCTTTTCTAATTTCCTCCTCGGTAAAAGGATTATCTAACTCTGATAAATCAACAATAGAGTCAGATGGATACAGATCTATCCATTTAACATTATGTAATGACCCACTATTTTGGACCATTCAAATCGACAATAATCTACATATGTCAGACTTGAATAATTCAAAATAACAGATTGTAATAAAATTTGAAGCAAATAAAACCAATCACAGAAATCACGGACACAGAAACATCAGAATAACTCGCAGCGGAAGATAAAATACCATAGTAGTTCATGAAGCTACTAAAACAAAGTCTCAAAGCAAATACATAATATCAGTTTGAAAAACAAATACAATAGAAATCCCAAATACATTGAAGTCCACTAATATAAGAGCTAAAATAGAACAACTGAAACTGAAATGGATAGATAACTAGATAAGCAGAATCTCCAGCGATTCCTAGCTCCAGAAAGTGAAATCCACAGCTGTGAATACTCAGGCTGACCCGAGAGTAAATAAAACACAAACACTTGAGTCAGGACATACATACTTATACAATGTAAACCAACTCAAGTGAACTGTAATAAAAGCACAAGTAGCTTAAAGGATGCTTAGGACCGACCATCCTCTAAGGATCTGTTAACCTATTTACTATGTAGTAATATTTCACTATTATAATAATGTATAACATTAAAATAAACTTACTTTTTAATACGTTAAGGGGTTACCCATATATCCCTTAACACGTAATAGTCCAAGTAGTCCATGCAGTATCAGCATACCTCCAGATCGGGAGGCTACCCTATATACTCCATGAGCTACGGGAGAAAACCAAACTCGTAGTAAAGTTTGCTATGGTAGGTGACACGGCACAAGGCAATGCTAGGGTAGATATACCAATTACGCATACGAGCCGGTGGTAACGCGTAGTAGCCACTACCGCCCACCTCTAAACACACTCCCCAAATCAAAATCGAAGATAGCCATTAAATCAATTACAAGGTAAGAGTACAGTATTAAAGAAGTGTGTCCGACCAGAGGAGCTACCCCTTTTGGCCCGAGATTGTTCCTGTTTTTTGCCACCTTAAGCCAACTCACGGGAGTCGGGTCCACGTCCATACCACAATAGGATCGTCGCCACCATCCTACTTCATTCTGGAAACTCCACCATGGACACAGTTGTTAAAGTGGTTTTCAGTATCGACAGAGAGCATGTCCATATCCGATCCCAGTCTCTTTAACAACCAATCGTTATTATGACCCGTGGTTATACATTTCAAAATGGTATATATTTCAAATCAAAATACTCCATTTAAACCATTTAAAAGTGAAATCATTATACTTACAAATCAAATATTAAATTCCCAAAATTTAGACTTTTTGAGCTCATTTATTCAGTTAAATACTACAAAACATTGCAATTTCAGCTTTCACGACGCTTAGAAAATGTCGTGGTAAGTTATATTTGAAAACAACTCATTTCAGCAAAGACAACATTTAAAAACTGCTGTAGTAGTTCAGTTTTATAAAACAGTTCATTTCAGCAAAGATAACATTTAAAAACTGCTGTAGTAGTTCAGTTTCATAAAACAATTCATTTTAGAAAAGACGACATTTAAGAACTTCTGTAGTAGTTCAGTTTTATTCGTTTCATATTTTAAATTTTCTTTCTACAACACAACACTTACCAAGTGCTGCAGTATCTCTTAGTTAAATTTCAGCCATAGTTTATTTACAGCAACCACAACACTTACCAAGTGCTGCAGTATCCTTTACTTCAGATTTTAAATTAGTTTCAGAAATGATGGCATTTCTGAAGTGCTACTAATTAAATTTCCAAATTTATAATGAAATTTCAAAAACAAATAAATTTCGATTTTTAACCATTTAACTTATAAAAATCATATTTTTCCGCTCAAAAATGTTCATTTAAATAGCCTTTAACTTATGATTTTTATAAAGTAAAATTTTATAAATCAAATCAAATTTTTAGTAATTCACTTATTCAATTCAAGTGTACAAATTCCCTATTCTTTGCATTTTTTAACAATTGACTTAACACTTAATTTTAAATTACCATTTCAAAATATAAAACTTAATTTCCATTTTTTTTCTTAACTTAAACTTCATTTTCAAACCAAATCTCAAATTTTCAGATTAAGTTATATTTCAAACCACAATTTAACCATTCATTTATTTAACATTTTTAACTTAGAAAAATCACTATCCCTTTATTTAAAACAATTTAAAATCAGTTTAAATCAAATCATCATAAATTTACATTAAAAAAATATGCTTAAAAATTTCAAAAATTTATAAAATAACCACGGGTCTGTATAATATTTTCTAACCTAAGTCAAGTTATACTGATAATATATCATTTCAATTCGAAATTTACAAAGAAAAATCCGGATTTTATCATTTCAAACCCGCAATCCCAAGTAAATAAAAATAAATAAAAATCACCCAGGCCTATCATTTCAGCCCGTAACGATTCCTTATTCTAAAGTCTGTTTGGGTATATGTATCATTTCAACCCATAGTGATTCTATTCTATAGGGAACTTGCAGTGTGAGAAACAAAATAAAATAACAATATAGCAAAATATAACAATATCAAATGACGTGACAGGTTTATAAACAAGGGTTAACATCATATAATTTATATCACAGGCAGGTACAACATGATATAACAATTCTACACATTCACTTGTTATCACTTTACAATTGCATAAGTATGAACGTCAAGCGTGAATACTCACCTTTTCAAGTTGGAGTTAGCAAATCAAAACACACAGATAAATTTCAGAAAGCACGATAGCACGACTTTAGATTCAAGTGGAAAGAGAGCTAAGATATTGATCTTGTATACAACAAATAAAACAAAGCAATATAAATATATATTCAACACAAAAAATTTAAATTGAAACAATTGGAAATTTGAAGCAACAAATGACATCACCAAGCTTTAACACAAAAGTGCTTGATCTTGATGGAACATAGGTTTGGTCCTCCTCTATTTTTGCTCGGCTATGGTTCAAATTTGAGGAAGAAGGCTCAGGTTTGACATCACATAGGCACGGCTACATAGGAATGTGAAGGGTTTGGAGTTACAAGTGAAGGAATGTCAAGAGACAAGGCTAAAAGAGGAGTTATTGGTGCAACATAGGGTCGGCCTATGTCAATGTTTGGCTCGGCCATGGTCACTACAGGTCAGGTCAGGTGCTGAGGTGATGGCAAGAGGTCATGGCAGCAAGTGGTGGGGGTGTTATAGGTGGTGGCCGAAGCTAAACATGAAGGTGATGGTGGAAATATGGCTCGACTAGGCAATTTGCAAGGGGTTTGCAATGATTTGTGGTGATGACTCCACTTGTTGGTCACGGCCAGGTCTGGGCAGGGTATTAACGTGGTTGGTCGTGGATGATGAGGGGGAGGAGATGATGGTGGTTATGGTTGAACAAAGCTTGAAGAGGAGCAAGGCAAAATCAATGAAAAGAAGAAAGAAAAAAAATGAGAAAATAGAAGCCATGAATCTTACAAATTTTTTTCTAGGAAGGAATGGCCGAGAGTTGTGAAGTGGTGAGAAAGTTTTCACGTGAATAACAAAGAAAAAAACATGGCTATCAAAGAAAAATGAACGGCCAAGGAAATGAAGGGACAAGAAAACGAAAAGTCACAAGTTAAAGTGTAATGCTTTTGTCTCTTTGAATTTCCAAATCTATCAATTCAATATAAACAAATAAAAATCAAGTAAATAAAATAGAAGTCGACACAAAATAAAGTGGAAATGAAAATAAAATAATGTATTAGGAAAAATAGGAAAATAAATAAAGAAAATAGTTTGTTATATTGAAACTAGAGTTAAAAATTGTAAACAAAATACAACTAACATAGAAAAATTACAACTACACTTTTAAAATGTTTTGAAAATAAAATTTTGAAATAAAATCAATAAAAAAAATATTTACAAAAAAATCTTTGGTTGTTACACGTTGATTCTATGTTTGATTTTAGAACCAAAAATATCCTTATAATAGTCAGTAAAAGCCTTGTTAAGATCTCTTTGATCAACTAATTCTTCATTATTAACGACAATAGAATTAATAGTATTACTACATTTTCTACCATTAGCTATATTATAAAAAAATTGGTGTTATTATCTCCATCATTTATCCATTGAATTCTGGATCTCTACTTCCACATACCCTCCTCCTTTTCTAAAATTGAGTTGAATTCATCTTTTAAATTAGCAAGAACGTTACGCTCACCTATATTTATTTGTCTAGATTCTTCTATCTTATTAATTTTAAGCACTCATTAAGAATGTTAACTATTTTAATTTTTATATTGCCAAAAACATTCTTATTCTAGTTTTTAAGAAAAATTCTAAGCTCCTTAAATTTTGATACAAAAGATTTTGCTAAATTATCCTTATTTCTAATATTATGATAATTCAAAGAAATCCACTTACCGTTAATTAAATTCTCAAAGTTAGATTCCAAAAGCCACATCTTTTCAAATTTAAAATTATTAATAATAACTCTGTGATGTTCGTAGGTGAGAATAATAGGACAATGGTCAGAGTACGCGTAGGGTAAACCAGAAACTCTACAGATTGGAAATTTATCTTCAATCTCATCGCTAACAAAAAAATCTATCAAGGAGAGCCATAGATGGAGACTCCCTTGCATTACTCCATGTAAACTCTCTATTTGAAAGGGGGATCTCAATCAAGTTAGAATTAACAATAAATTGATCGAATTCCTCCATGGCAGAGTAATCCCCTTCCCTGGGAGACTGCTCTCCTATGAAGCGCGTAACATTAAAATCATTCCCTAAAATCCAAGAACCCGGAGCTAAGGCTCTAAATTCTAGGCATTCATTCCATAAAATTCTCCTATTAATTTTTGAATTATTCCCATATACATTAGAAATATTTAAAAAAGAGTTATCATAAAGATTAATAAGTATAGTATGAATAGAATGCTGCTTGGTAATACATTGAAGCAATCTAAAATAATTATCATGCCACCATATCATTAAACCCCCTGAAGAACCCACAGAAGGAAGAAAAACCCATTTTCTAAAGTGATTACCACCTAATCTTCTAAAAAAAATGAATGCAAGGTAAATTAATTTTAGGTTCTTGAAGAAGAGCAATGTCAATAGAATAGTCTTTAAAGAACGCTCTAACCTTATTACACTTATTTAAATCATTTAGAACTCTAATGTTCCAACTAATGATCCTCATAAACTAACTGAACTAGCCCTCTATAATTCCTTACATCTAACATACTCCCTATCTACCTCAGCATTAGAAAAAAATGAAAGATGCACCACGAGCAAGCTGACTAAACTCAGCTGATGAAAGGATGCCTAATGCATAAGTAGAATACGTACTACCCAAACAAGAACTCATACCTGAGTCTGAATTCATAGCGCCACACGCGGCACTCGAACCAGGTAACTCACCCATAGAATGTGGCTAGCAGTTACGAATCCTAGCACTTCGGTGAACGGATCCATACTATTTTCTTGCACTTTTATTTTTTCACCGATGAATCCAAAACCTTCACTGTAATATTTCTTGTTACCGCACAAGTGTTCAAAGAGATACCACTATCTCTTGGCTCAAGTTCTAAATCATCACCCAGATTATCTAAAGATAAGTCAGCTTCAGAACTCAAAGACAGGCAATCATATCTGTTGAAGATAGTTAACTTGAAATTGTCCTGAACACGATATTTGTTTTTACGATTTTTCCTTCGAGCAGAGATGAATATATGGCCCTGATCTTCAACAATTTCGCATTCATTCGAAGATGATACAAAACAAGATTGGTCAAAACATAAAGAAACAGCAGGATCAAGAAGAATGGGGTCAAAGCCTAGATTATTCTCTTTAACATCAAGAGATTTAGGAGTAATCGATTTAACTGTAAAAACATCTGGAGGATCAGGCTTTTCATTCAAGTTGTCAGATTGACCAACAAATTCTAAAGAACTACAAGAACTTTCAATGAACCCATTGCTATAGTTCGGCTCGTTGATGATGTCGAAATGATAAAAAAGTTCATCGAGATAGCTTATACCTAGATCTTTTTTGGACCAGAGATAATCAATCAACAAATCCCTTAACAACAAAAATTTCAAAGCGAATTGAAAACCATGATTAACCAGAATAGGTGTAGAGCTTCCCTGTTCACGATAATTAGAATCAATGGATTGATTATGCTTCTTAACTTCTCCAACATCAGATTTACCAAAGTATACCTCTGGGTTACCAAATATTTCCAAATAACCCTTACCTATGTTCGGCTCATTAATGATGTTAAAATGACACAACAGTTCGTCCAAATATTTAATTCTAATATCTTTCTGGTACCAGAGATAATCAAGAAGAAGACCTTTCAGCATCAAGAATTTCAGAACGAATAGGAAACCATGATTTGTCGAATTCTATATAGCCTTAGAAGAATTCGAATCTATCACGCAATCCTTACTCTTGCGCCAAAAGTTGCCACAAGAGAAGCATCTAACTGGATCCCGACATTTATTAGCTAAGTGATTAAGATCCCCACATCTGAAATAGTATTTCCTTCCCTTTCTAGAATCAATCCATTTCAAACTAGTTTTACGATAAAACGCTCCTTGATATTGAGATGGAGATTGATTCTTAACGGCTTGAGCATATGAATAAGGAAGAAAACTACGATTGAGGAGATTGGTAGATTCAACAGATGATGAGGAAAATGGGCGATAATCTTGAGAGAAAGATGAAAGCTGCGGCCAAACTTCTTGAGAGGACGCCATTTTTTATTTTATCAAGCTTTTTTTGTTATTTTAAAACCAGAAGTTATAAAATATAAATATTAATAATTTTCTATTTTTAAATACAATACCAATTATCCTTTAAATAATTACTACTAAAATAAATTTGAAAATATTTACTTTAAAATTTAAAACATTTAAAAATAATAAATATTATAAAACATTTCTTTAAAACAAACTTTTAAAGCCTTTAACTTATAAAAAGTCTCCTTTAAAATATACTTGGCTTTCTAGGGAAATATACTTCCCATCTCCATACCTTTAAAAATAAACCACTATTTATTTTAAAAAAATTTACTCATTCCTTTATAAATTCCTACCGTGAATTTATACTCATGAATATCCACTAATATCCATTTCACTTATAAACCCATTTTATAAATTTCATAGTCTCATCTTCCTTTAAAATTCCAATTTCAAACACTTAAATCAATTTTCAAATTGATTTTCAAAATTTAGTCCATTTAAAATAAATTTCTTTACTTACCCAATTTCATTTCAAAACTTATTAATTTCAGATTTTACTTCTTTATTATAATTCAAAATCTTATCTAAGCTGAAATTCAAATTTCATACTTTTCCTAAATTTCTTCTTCATCTTTTCCAAATTTAAACCTTAAACTTGAAAATAATTTCTTTATTCCTTTTAAAAAAATATCATTAAGTCTAAAAATTTATTTATTCCTCTATATTCAAAATATACTTCCCATACTTGGAATTTATTTATTTAAAATTTAAAAATCAAGTTTTATCCTTCTAAATCATTTAATTATCCAAATTCCTTTTAATTATTTTACTTAAAATACCCTTTTAATTTACTTTAAAAGTCCAAACTTCATGTGTGTGTGTGTGTGTGTGTGTGTCAATTCTCAAAATTTCAATATATGTATAACCAAAGCCAGAGTTTTCAATAAATTCCATTATAATTCATCACAAATTATCACATAATCCTATCGTTGAAATTATAAAATAAACTCAACGTTTTGAGGAATCTAGTTGGATACCTCCAACATGTTTCCCTGCATCCATAGATGTTAGCACAATATAAAAATACCAATTCCACTTCGAGGTGGAATATCGCGGTATATGGGCTTATATAATATCATCCACTATTATGCAGCGCATAGGGTCTCATCCGCTATATAGTGCAGGAAATCAATCGCTCCAATATATATATATATATATATATATATATATATATAGACACACACACACTACTATATATAATATACCACATCCAATCAATTCAATCATTCAACCAAAATTTTAAATTTGACTATTTAAAATTTAAATAAAACCCAGATGAGTGAGATTAACTCACCTTTGCCTTTTTTAATTTGCAATCTGTTCTAAACTGACTTATTCCCTTGATTTTAAACCTTGTATAAACATTATACAATTTATTAATATTTGAAACAATTAGACAAATCAATCTCCATTTAATAATTTAATTTCAAACAAATTTTTCCTTTAATAAAACATTTTTCGCAAAATCTATTTTGTAAAAATAATTTTTTATCTTTCGTTTATCTATATATATATATATATACAAATTTTAGTTTTTACCAAAAATCATATATATATATACATATATCTGTTTCAAATTAGAACATGCATAAGGATATATATATATATATACACATATATATATGTATATATATATATGTATGTATATATTTACTAGATTAAAAACAAAAATTATTTTATATTTACTGAAATAAAAATTCATTTAACATATATATTAAATCAAGGCAGCATTGTTTTGAAATTAACAATTTAAATTTATTGTAAAAAAAATATCCTTTTTGCATAAAAACATATATTTATCATCGAATTAAAAGAAAACAATATCTCACCGCCTATCACGACTCAGGTCATCGTCACTGCGACCAACCCACACACACGCGACTCCAGTGACCCCACAACCAGGCTACAACGATCGACTACGCGACGCTTCCTTACTCGCAAGATCTAGATGTTGCCGCCACCTCACGTCGAGTCGCGCTCCACTTCTTCTCAGCAACAGGATTGCCAACCAAAACTTCACCTCGCTTCCTTCAAGCCGCCACCCCATACAAGTGCTTACAACTACCACAGCGCAGCAACCTAAACCACAAGCGCATGCGAAACCCAAAGACAGAGTGATCCCGACCAAGACTCTCGAACACGAGTTCGAGCTCACAACCCTCGCGATTGATTCCATTCCATAATCGACGCGTGGATTTTGCTTCCTCTCTATTGCCGAACTTAGATCGATTTCAACAATAGGATACTTGGAGATTACGGTTGAATGAGGAAAGGAAAGCAGGCTAAGGTTTAGAGCTTGCATCGCCTGATTTAAAAAGGGAGGTCACCATTTTTTTTAATTTAATAACAGAGAGGATTCGATTTCATGCTTTGGCCATTTTATTTTCGATTTGAAAATAAGAAAATACGGCTCAATGGATTTGTATTTATTATCTCAGCTGGTTGATTTACTCTTCTCTTCTTTTTTTTAAGTGACACGTGCTTCAAAATTTCTGCGTGCATGACAAATGGTGAGCGTAAGAAGACAAGTGGCCATGGCCTGATATGAATTGATTTTGACTAGTCAAACTATAGGTTATATTCAAATTAAATTTTAAATTTAAATTATCTCAAATTATGCAACCCAAAAATCTCGACCTATCGATGCGTGCTGCCAGGCGTTTATAATGTTAAACCCCTATTTCGAACACAATGGAAAAAGTTTCAAGTCCTAATTCGATCGTAAGGAGAAGATAGCTTTTTGGACATAGTTATTTTATTAAATTATCAATATAGATTTCAGCACGTTTATCTACCGTACGATCACACGACAATTGCAAACACTACGAAATTTGAAATCCAATAATAATACAATATTACGGATCCAAGAGAACTGGTTTCTTCGAATTCCAAGACTGTTCCTCGAAAGGCTATTTTCAAATATTAATTTAAAAAATATTTTTTTAAAAACTAAACAAATTACTTTCAAATTCAAGCTTAACATTTTTACTATCATATAAATTTTACAAGCCTTTGAAATATGTTTATTCGGCTTAAAATCTGAGATTCACAATTTAAACCAATTTCAGATTATTAAATCCAATATTTTAATTGTCAAATAAATAGTGATATTTGAGATTCAAGTTAAACTAACTTTCAAATATTTAAAATCAATTAAATATTTCAATTTCAAATATCCAGAAATTCTGGGTCGTCACATTCCTCCCCCTTAAAAGAATTTCATCCTCGAAATTACTAATTAAGAAGAATGATCCAATTACCCATTCACTTATCTTTCCCAAATCTACTAGTTTTAACAACTTCCTAAAATCAAACAGTTTTTAACAATACTCAAGCCATCTTTTAACAAAGACATTATCATCCTTATAAACCTTCCAAACTTCCTCTATTAGTTCCAACCAATATTTCTTACCCAACAATTCAAATTTAAATTCAAAACCAAAATTAAATTATCAAAATCTTCTCAAACTTTTCCAACTCCCTAAATTTTTGAAATTTTTTACAGCCGTCTCCTTTGGGCGGCTAGCTCGGTACAACTACAAAATGCCTCTACGGGCCCCCAGATTTCAAAAGAAAACAAAATGCCAAGTGGCTAGACCAAAAAACCATCAAATTTCATATGGAAATTTAAACACATACCTTCTGTCGGGCAATTCACATTATCTTTTGAAATCAAAATCCCAATTTCCATTTGCTTTTATAACACCTGTATATCCTACATAGAAATCACATCCCATCATAGCTTTCAAAATTATTTTACACTTTTCTTTACAAAAGTTTTTATATACATTTCATTTACATCCGTACGATGCACATATATCATCCGTACGCAATACCAAAATTTGATCGCTCACTCGATCACACAATTTCTCTTCCGAACTAGTATCGTCCACCCGACTTCCTAGTGCGGACTCAGATCTGGTTTCTTGACCAGAAACTGTCATCCTCCTTGCATAGGCACAAACTATGATAGAGAATTTTCATAATCAATCAAAAATCTATATCCAGAGTTCGCCATTGAAAATCGAGTGAAAAATCCCAACTCGGATCGGTATAACTACCTCGAAATTCCATGCTTGAATCTGCATCAAATCTCCATGCGAATAAAATTATATACATACATCTTACGTATTTTTATCCATTGAATATTAAATATATCAATTCTCTTTTATTCACATTATTTTGATTTCTATTCACTTATCCCCAATTATCCCATTTCACAACTTCACTTAATCTCCATTCCAAAATTACTTAATATACTTCCAATACCAAACTTATTTAAGAATTTCACCATTCATTTCTTAAGTTTAATATAAGCATTTTATATACTCTTATATTATTACTCTACCACTTTAGCATTTATATCCACCTATTTTTAAACTGGATCTCCAATCCCATATGAATTCATTTTACCTTCATCACAAGCCATATTCAATTAATCATTTCTTTAATTAGTCTTACTACTAATTTATTTAAATTCCAATGGAGTAATTTTCAATTTTTAAATTATTTTTAGTCTATTACAAATTAATCTTTCAACTTCATTTTATCACTTGGCTTTTATCTATATTTAATCAATTTGGATCCTAATTCCAAATAGATTCAGTTTGCTTCAATTTACTAATTTATCTCAAATCTCAATAGCTTTTTCCAAATTTTCATCCAGATTTTCATTTCCAATTCAACTCAACTTCAAACTCTGAATATTGAATTTTATCATCTATCTTCCATTCACTACTGGTTCATATCATTATTTAAATTAGTTCCACTACTAATTTATTTCTAATCTCAAACAAGTTCTTATTTACAGACTTTTATAATTTGAGTTCACTTTGAATAAATTTTATAACTTCACTTTATTTTACACATGTTAAATTAAATATCATCCGAACATACAATTCCAATTCATCTGCTTACCATCTTCAATCAATTAGTTTACTCACTAATTTTATTTAGTCAAATCTTGACTAACTTCTATTACACACATTTCAAATTAATTCCCAATATTCAGTTCCAAATTTTATTTACTTACAAATGCTAATTCATTTGTCTATCCACAATTTTATTTCCATTCCATTTACCAACCTTTTTTTTAATTGGCTTATCTTTCTAACTTTATTCTCTAGTCACACTTACCTTCATTTGACCCCTTTCAAGTTGAATCTTATTCCACAAATTTTAAATTTTAAATTCCAATAAAAAGTTTATTTTTAAACTTTTACTTCCTTTAATTCCTTCGAACATAATTACAATTCACTTTTCTTGATACAATTTGAATTGATTCCATTTTAATTTGAATTTTTAACTTTTATAAGTTTTCCAGCTTATTTATATTCCAATTACATTTTTAATAAGATTCCATAGTCTTTTTAAACAATTGCTCATCATTTCAAAACCATCTTTGAAATCAAGTGTATCCCAAAATCCTTTAGTATTTAAAAGTCAAAACGATTTTACCAAACCAAACTTTAATATTCCAAAATCATTGATAATACAATTACATATAAAATTATCCTTTAAATTTCAAAACCAAACCCATTTTTGCAAACAACACCAATTTAAAACAATTTGGCAGCAATTCCTCTTTTGGAAACTCGAAAATGAACATCGATGATGCTGTAGTCATCACCGAAGTTATTTTCCAACGAAGTGAGTTCAATGCTTTTATTCTTTAAAACCCTTCAAATATTATTAAATCCGAATCTTGCCAGATTTCAAATCCAATTCAACAATATTTCCGAAACAATATCACTATTATTTCTCCAAAACCTTTGAAAACCATTTTCAAACCTAAAAGAAATTTAAACTTTTCTTAAAATTCCAAATTCCAATCCTGCCAATTCATATTGAAACATTACTCTGGAATTTTATACTTTTTCAATTATAAATCACCTTTACAATTCACATTTACAAATCCTATTTTGTTATATGAATTTATTCCTTAACCTTTGGTTATAATTTTAATCCTTTATTCAACTTTCACTTAACAATGATAATAATTTAATATTATAATTTCCAAACAACCAAGCAACCATATATAACTATAATTATTGCACGGAAAATTATTTCCTCTATATACAAAAATAGTTTAGGTAAAATTATTTCATTTACCCTATTTTAAAATAATATTTTTTTGGTTTATCTTATTTAAGAGTTTAGAAACCCCTATCGATGACATGGCATCCCACATATCGACCAGAACCCATAAACACTCAACCGATAAGTCAACACAATATAAAAACAATTTGCATATTCACTAACAAATACACGCTCGAATTTATTACACTCAAACTCATTCTAGAGTACTTACGAACTCTATTTTTACGAGTAATCCCCACCAGAGCCAAGGTTCTTGCTTAACCTTCTGCTCTGATACCAAGTGTAACGACCCGATTTTTACGACGCCCAAAAAATCGAACCATTAGGGTTAATAGAAGATGAAGGTAGAATAAGAAAATAGAACAACATCAGAATCTCAAAGTCGCAGCGGAATAAATATAATATATAACAATAGCTTTAAAATTAAAGGAATCTATACTGATTTGTACATTACATCATCAGAGTACAACTCAATTTAACAACATAATCAATATCCAAATGCTGGATAGTTATATAACTTGTCCTCAAAACTAAATTTTATATTATTTTCTTTAAAGGATATTAATCAAGAAAAGTATTCATTAAATAGTAAATTAAATATAAAAGTTTTAAAAACCATTTTAAAATTAATGAGCTCATGTATAATTACAAATGTAAGATATATATACACACACACACACACACACTAAATAACAAATGTAAGCCTAAGATTACATGTAATTACATGTGAAAGCTAATGTTATCATGCAATAAACAAGTGTTGAGATATTATCTTATGAAAATGAAAAATGTAGAATTATCAAAACAAGTGTCATATCTTTTAATTATCTTTTATTTTTAAATAAAACAAGATTTTACATATACATTACTCTAAACTCTCTCTCATTTTCTTTCACAAAAAATAAAAACCTAGGAACTAAGAAAAGGAAAACAAAAACTAGAAAACAAATTTGAAACAAGTTTAGATACCCCTGCATATTAATTCAAACCTGAGATAATTATAAAAGCTCAAGCAAAGTTTTAAGCAAATCAAGTTCAACTCAGAACTCAATTAAAGCCAAGAATCAACCCATAAAGCAATACAGTTCCAAGGATCATCCAGCAGTAGATCAGAATTAAAGAACAGATCAGATCAAATTGCAGTTTTAATGCAAGCTTGTAGATTTAAGTTCACATCAATTGCCAGTTTTTCAAAAAAATAGCTTTCCTCTTTTTATCAATTACAGGTGAGTAAACAAAGCTTTTTTTTAGCAAGACGGGTGTGTAGCGTGAAACTACACAGCCAGTTAGTAGCATATATATATATATATATATATATATATATATATATATATATATAAAGGAGTATATAAGGCGATCAACACGCTTGATCGCTAGCGCCAAGAGAAAGTATCAACAACAACATATACTACTTAAAGCAACACACATTAACAAAACAGAAGATGCAAGTAATCTCCACTGAAAAAAAGGATCCAACTGCAGTAGGAGAACTGGGTGAATCTTGGAGCAACTGATGATTATCTGTGGTCTGGTGAGAAAGCTGAGCTACTACGAAGGGATTCAACTGGAGAAGAGCTACGTTGCGGGATGCGGAGTCTGAGTGGAGCCGACAAGCTGCGACCTATACAAATGTTGAAAAAATGAGAAATACGTCTGGCGATACTTTCAACTTGAGATCTGGGTTTATCAAATACACGTGCATTTCGCTCCTTCCAAATGACCCAACAAAAAATAGCAATAAAGACATCCAGATATAGATTTTGGTTGTTGTACTACCAGTGATCGAAAATGGTCGGCGGATTGGGGACAAAACCAAGAATGTGGGCACTCGAAGCTGCCCGGATCGAGTAAGTAAAGTCACAATCTTTAAACAGATGGGGAATACTCTCACATTGCTTGGAACAGAAGACACAGACAGGATCAATACGTATTTGAAGGCGGCAGAGTCGATCTTTAGTATTTATACGATTATGCACTAGGCACCATTGAAAAAAAGCAATTTGAGGTGAAATAGGGCACTTCCAAAGTCTGGGGAAGGAAAAGAGGCGTCCAGGGTTATGCAGAAAGGAATAGCAGGAGGCAACCGAGAAACCGGAAGCAGGCGCCGGCTCCCAAACGAAGCGATCTGGTAGGTTAGAGAGGTGAAGGGAATGAAGGATGTTGGCTGTGGAGATAAGGTCAGAAAAAGTGTCTGGGCTAAAAAGAGAAGGTGGGTAAAGGGAATCCGGTCCACGAGTGGCACAATCACTTACTGAAATCAACGGGGTATTCGAGTGAGGAAAGAGGCTCGGCAATGATTTGGCAAGGGGGAGTTGGCCGAACCAAGTGTCGAGCCAAAAAGCACTGTTGTTGCCGTTGCCAATGGCCACATGGAATAAGGATTTAACTCGAGGGATGACTTGAATCACACCGGACCAAAAAGGAGAGGGCTTCTTACACGGAGGACGACGGAGGATAAGATGACTTTTGGAATGATAATGAAGGGAGAGGATTCAGTCTTTCCAAATGAAGTAGTCCGGTGAGAGAATCTTCCAAATCCATTTAGAAAGAAGAGCAATGTTGAAGATTCTGAGGTTGGTGATGCCAAAACCTCCATTGTTCAGAGGCAAACAGATAGTATCCCAGCTGACCAGTCTTTTGGCACCGCCACCATTCCACAGGAAGGATCTTCTGACCCTATCCAAAAGATTGATGAGCCAGGAGGGGAGTTTGTAGAATGACATCCAGTAAAATGGAATGGCTGAAAGGACCGATCTGACGAGGACAAGCCGGCCTGCGGAAGATAGAGAGTGAGCCTTCCATCCCATTAGTCTAGAGTCAATCTTGGAGATGAGGGGGAACCAGTCGGATCTATGGAGTTTGGTAGGTCTGAGATTGATACCAAGGTAGGAAAGAGGGAAATTCGAAAGCGTACAGTTGAGCATCGATGATATGGAAGGGCCAAGGTGATCCGAGTTCCCCAACATGATGATCGAACTCTTGCTGAAATTGATGGATAGTCCAGATATGCGCTCAAAGGTATAGAGGGCCACCTTTAGGCAGTGAATATAATTCTCTTGGGGAGAGACGAAAATGATTGTGTCATCTGCGAACTGCAAATTGGAAACCGACAAAGACGAAACCGGGAGAGCAATACCGGAGAAGAGGCAGTTGGTTGATGCCAGCTTGATCATTCTGTTGAAGACATCTGCAATAAGGACGAAGATGAGAGGTGAAAGGGGGTCACCTTGTCTCAAACCCCGAGCCGATTTTATATGGCCCCTGGAAACATCGTTAATCGAAATTGATGAGAGGCTCGAAATGAGAATATGCTTGATCCAATTGCACCATTTTGAGGGGAAGCCCCTATT
The DNA here is from genome assembly GCA_030765085.1 of Allium cepa. Classification (NCBI taxonomy): domain Eukaryota; kingdom Viridiplantae; phylum Streptophyta; class Magnoliopsida; order Asparagales; family Amaryllidaceae; genus Allium; species Allium cepa. Next base: position 1,055,717,787 of record CM060932.1, read on the forward strand.
AGACATAAGGGCGAGAATGAAGTTCCAATTCACCGTGTCGAAGGCTTTAGAAAAATCGAGTTTAAGAAGAACACCAGGGGTTGAAGAGTGGTGACAGACGGAGATGATTTCTTGAGCTGTGGCAATGCAATCCATAATGTCTCTCCCGAGTATGAAGGCGAACTGTCCAGCTCCGACCAGGGGGGCGATAACTTGTTGGAGGCGGTTGGCGAGGACTTTAGTAATGATTTTAAAGGTAGTGTTGAGAAGGCTGATGGGTCGGAAAGAGGGGAGGGAATTAGCACCTGGGATTTTAGGGATGAGGATGATGCTCGCATAATTAAGTCTCGAGATAACCGATGGGTCTGATTGGAATTCCTTGCACATTTCTAATATATCAAATTTAACTGTGTTCCAGAAATGCTTAAAGAAAAGAGGGCCAAAGCCATCTGGACCCGGCGCTTTATCATCAGACATCTCGTTTAGGGCGGCCCAGATCTCCTCCTCAGAGAACAGGTGATCGATGGGGATGTTGGTGGGGAAGGATAAAGGAGCGGCCAGTTGATGTCTGGAAACGGTGCGGATTTCTTACCAAGGATATCTCTGAAGTAGTTGGTGAAGAGGCGAAGATGATCCGCAGGGTCAGAATAAGAGATGTTATTATGGTATAATTCAGAAATCAGGAGCGATCTACGACGTCCACTGGCCAAGCGATGGAAGAAGGGGGTGTTTCTGTCTCCATCCTCTAACCATTTATCCCTAGATCTCTGTTTCCATCCAATTTCTTCTTTCTTGATAAGTCTGTCCAGATCCAATTCCAAAGCAAGCAGGTGAGCTCTTTCCGAGTCAAGAAGAGGCCGAGATTCTTCAATGATGTTCAGATCCAGGATTTCATCTTGAGTGGATGAGATGCGCGAGCGAAGGGACCCCCAAATGGATCTGGCCCACAGTCTGATGATCTTTCTGAGGGAGAGAAGCTTGAACACTATTCTGGCGGAGGCCGATTGGATATCCGACGGCTGAGACCAGATCTGGTGGATAAAGTTGTCAAAGGAGGTTTCCAAGAGCCAAAGACGGTCGAATCTGAAGGGCGCCTGCCTAGGGACAGAGATCCGGAATCCAAAATGAGAGGACAGTGATCATAAATTATTGAGGCGAGGCCCGAGACCGAGGGAAGAGGGTAAAGATCTTCCCATGACGAGTTGTATAGGAATCTGTCAAGTTTCGCTAAGGAGGGTTCGGCTCGACGGTTAGACCAGGTGAATTGGCGATTATTAATGGGAGGATCGATAAGGGAACAAGCATTGATGAAGGAGTTGAAAGAGTCTGAGTCCTGTGAATTGCAGCCAGAGTTTCTCTCTGCCGGTGATCTAGTAGTATTGAAGCCTCCCCCAACAATCCAGGGGCCATTAAGGTAGGATGCAAAGGAGAAACATTCGGCCCAAAGATCATTCCTCTCTTGAGTGCTTTGTGGGCCATAGATATTAGTGAAGAAATATATAGTGCCAGTTTGAATGTGACAGAGAGTTACGTGAAGAGTGGAAGCGTGGGCAGAAGTATGACAATGGGACCATACTGCTTCATCCCAAGCGGTAATAATACCACCCCTGGACCCATCGGCATTTGTGTGGGCCCAACCCGTTAGGGTTGGCCCACCTAATTGTGAAATGAAAGAATGGGGAGGATCAGACAGTTTGGATTCTTGTAGGAAGAGAATGTCTGCTTTATGAGGGGATAAAGTAAGGCTAACTGCATGCCATTTAGACGGGTCCCCCAAACTCCTTACGTTCCACGAAATTAATTTCATTGGGAATGGGACAATCTCACCGATTCCAGTGATTGCATGGCCATGTAGTGTTCATCACTCAAACTCACACCCATGCAACGAGCCATTTTTTTATTACGACTTTTATTATTGGAGGAAAACACAACAGTTTTAAAGAAGCTACCAGGTAGGGAAGCTGCTCGACTAATTCTGGAGCTACGACGGACAAGGGCAGGTGTGATCTGTGGGGAGCTGAGATCGAGCAGTGCAGGTGTCGGCTGAACCAGGGGAGAACTTTGGTTGACTAGTTGATGCGCATGAGGGGAGACCGGAGCAGTATTAGGAATAGTTGGATCATCTGGATGAGTGTTGGGGTGACGCAAGGGAGAGGCGGGGCGATTGGGGATCACTGATGGGGTGGCTTTATGATCATCCGGCCAGGGGGTCCAACATTGAGGGCCATCAACCTCCGGTGATGCAACACGGCTCTGGGCGATCGCAGGAAGAGGATAGGAGACTGCAGGTTCAAAGTACGTAGCATCAAATCTGGCCGCATCCTCGTCAGATGAATAGATGGGATCGCCATAACCCCGAAAGTCGATGTCATAATTCGCTCCCAAAAACATTCTTTCTAGTTTGAGGGTAGGGTGAGCATGCTCCCACTGTTCCACCATGAGAAGATGATCAACATTGTTGAGGTGCACGACAAAAGAGCAGGGATGGCTTACTCCTTTAAAAAATTGCATCTTGACAAAGTGAAATCTGTGGTCAAATTTGCCCAATCGCAATCATCAAAAGCAGTGAAACGACCGACAGGGCCGAGCGCCTCCTTGAGCACGTTCGGGTTATTTCTGAGGAATTTCGAAAAACCACTAACACGGGCCCAAGACGGTGGATCAAGCTCAAGGGCTTGGTGTTTCGATTCCGACCATCGTTGCAATAAAACTGAGCCACCAGGTTTCGTAAGGGTTTTCATCAAGAGGGCTTGGTTGCGGATGTCGAAGGAGGGGCAAGCAAAAAAGAAACTATTTTCAGAGAGGATCCAGAGAGGCCATTCACGGTACTGGAAGGTTGAGGAGAGGGCGAGGTGGAGTGATTCGATGGACCAAAATCCATCGATGATCGTGGCTGTGAGGTAGGAGAGGAGTCATCCATAGAAAATTTTTGAGGGTGAGAAGATTTGGGATGCGTGGGGTCGAGATTAGGGAGATAAGAGGGAGCAGCTTGAGGAGACATATGACAAGGTGAATGCTGATTGGCGTTACGGTTCCCAAGCTGAAATGATGAGCGTGGGGCCCAAACTGTGTGTTTGGCAGAGATTTTAATCTGATTTAAAATCCTGTTGCATGCAGTGATCTTGAAGTAAATTGGTGTTAAGTGATTGCATGATTGTTTTATGTGATTACACACACACACATATATATATATGAATATATTGGTGTGCATGTCTGTTTGTTGCTCTGTTCTTGTTTACAGGTTATAAAACTTTGTTCAAAATTCATATCTCTTCCTTCAATTCTTTTTAGACTTAGATATATAAACAAATTTTGTTTATAATAACAAGATATTTATTTAAAAATATTTCTAGGCAAGGTGTAAAGGTAGTTTTTAACAAAAGGAAGAATTACAGTAAAAATTTAAATATATCAAAATCCTGACTTAAATAATATATGGATTCATGTATATAATTTGATTCACCTTAGAAAACTAGGATTTCTAAGAATGTAATCATGATTTTTAAGCCTTTAAAGCGAGAGGAATTTTGAGTTGAACGTGATTTGGGTTTTTAGCATTTTCTAGTGATTGGTAAAGCTTGAGTGGTCGGGGTTTCTGCTTGTTATCCCGCCTTTTGGCAAGGCCGAGACACCAAGGAACTGGCTGGAAAATAAGGGTCACATGTCCTCAATTTTGAATGATTGTCGGTTTACTACGAATATTGATGGATTTTGCCCGAGTCCAGATTGAGCTACAATTGATAGGACATGGCAAGATAGATCATAGAAGTCCGCATCTCAAATTTCAAGACAATCCGAGTTCCTATGCTCAAGTTATGATGGATTCGATTTAATGAACCTTGCTCGGTTCGAATCCATCGCCCCTTCATTAGTTCGAACCCATTAAGTTCGGACCCATCAGAGCAGGTACCGTGTTCGAATCGATAGGCAGAAATATCGTTCGAATCCATCAGCCAGTGCCTGCTTCGACTCCATCGGCTTCGACTCCATTTGCTTCGAATCCATCACGATGGCCTGCCTTCGAATCCATGATGCTGCCTCTCTTCATATCCCTCAAGGTTGAAGAGTTCGAATCCATAGAGTTGCCATACCTCTAACCCGTCCTGCACCTTGCCTCGAATCCATACCCTCGAGTCCATCAAAGAAGGATCTCTCAAATCCCCATATTGAATCAACTTCGAATCGATCCACATTCACGTATTTGGATCGATTCGAATAAGAACCAGCTCCATCGATTCGAAGCATTCCTTCGAACCCACTTGGTCAACGCAGCAAAACCTAGGACTCAACTCATTCAACTCGACGAAAAATAGTGATCAACTCGAAGAACGCGCGCCACGTCACAGGAGCATGGATTCGACCCCATGGGTTCGAACCATATCGATTCGAACGAACCCATAGGTCGATTCGAACCAACCAGCATGTCGAAAATCCCCAACTTGAATCCATCATATCTCTCAATCCCTTGATCCAAATGCCATGAAATTTTTACAGGAGATCACATATACGTAGAAGAATGGCCATGCCAATTTTCATGATGATTGGACACTTTTTGATCGATTCGAACCAAGGGTCGAATCGATCCCAAAGTGGGCCCGGATCTCCAGAATTCGGCCAGGTGGGCCCCCCACACGTGCCAGAATTGGTCTTCCCGAATTGTAGGAGAAATATCAGCCTCCAGCACCTATAAATAGAGCCCCTGGTCATTCAGGAAGGGGATCGGAGAATTGTGGAGATAAAGCACGACTAGACGCTGCCAGAATTGCTTCAGAGCACCACCACTGCCTTTGATTTTAAATTTTGGCTAACTACTTGCTGTAATTTGACATCAAAAAGTTCTATTCTCCGAATATCAAGCAATAAAGTAACAAAACTTCATAGTGGACGTTGGCAAAACGCCGAAACACTCTAAATCGTTGTCTCTTGTGCAATTTATTTCCTGCTATTTGAAGTTTTTGTTAGATAATCCACGTTTTAATTTACTTTCTTCATTTATTATCTCTTCAAAAACTTCCGACGAGTGTTGTGCCCAATTTTGACACAAACACTTTGGTGCTTTCACTGAGAGAACCCAGATTTTCTCCTGCTCGTTGGATCTGTCATCGATACCGGATTGAATAAATCTAAGAGAGAGATCCAGATCATTGAATCTAACTTCCTTCCCTTCTATTCAAATTTGCATAAAATCTAGGAAAGGAATTCAACTCTCATTATGGTTAGCATAAGAACCACCTCGAACGCTGTCAATCAAGAAGAACAGGATAGACAAAATCCTGCCCCTCTACCTCCATCTAATCAAGATGTCGCTGGGCATTCAGAACCGTCGGGTCCGGTTACCCGACAAGAATTGCAGTTGTTACTCCAAGAGCTGACCCAGAGTCGGCGACAACTAAAAGAACAGCTACGCGCTAACGCTGAGCTAATCAACAAGTTGGATCGCCAGAAACGAAAGAGATCCGCGAGAGATCATGCTTCTCGCTCCTCTAGCGAAAGCTCTTCATCTTCTGATTGTCATAACCGGCCTCCACGACCCCGGTTAGATGGGAGTCGTATGCCACCCTTGGAAACCAACCGACATTGACCGTTGGACAAATAAGAGTTGGTCCGTCAGCCAGTTTCCAAACCGGACCCTCCTCCCGAGGAGGTGGCGTTCCTCGCCACACCACAGAATACCGCACCACTAACGTTGCGGCTGAACCAGGGGTCAACGCTCAAGATCAGTCGGACCTGGACCGTCGTCGTAGTGGGCGTACTCCTGAACCGCACGTCCCCGAGGACTATGAGCCAAGAAGGCAAGACTTGGACCGTCGACGACATCCGGTTCAAGCCCGAAGTATGGAACGTGATCACACTCCGATGCAAATGCCAGATCTTTCAACTATGATACGTCAGATGATCTGTGAGAATCAGGGATTCACAAACGACGATTGGGGAGTTTCCCGAAGTCACACTCCCTTTACAGACGATATTCTTAATGCTGAACCCCCACGGCGATTCCGAATGCCCACTTTACCCATGTATGAGGGAAACTCCGACCCCAACCAACATATTATAAAATATGAATGGTCGATGACTGCTGCCAGAGCCGACAACGCTGTGAAGTGTTGTAGTTTCCCCATATCCTTTGGGGGCATCGCTACCATGTGGTTCACCCGACTACCACCTCGATCCATCTCTTCCTTCGATCAGTTAGCCACAAAATTCGTTGAGCAATTCCGCATGCACGTCGCAAGGCCGAAAGATGTCAACACTCTATCTAGTGTCACACAAGCTCCCGGAGAGACACTCAGACACTACTTAGAAAGATTCCATAGTACATGCGCGGAGATTAGTAATCCAAAAGATAACTCCATCCTTATGGCGCTAACTAAGGGGATCGACCCCGATTCCGAATTCGGCAATTGGCTAGCTGGGAAACCACCTGCGTCATTGGACCGTTTCTATGCCAAAGCCGCTCAATTCCTGAGACGAGAAGACGCGAAACAGTCTAGGAAGCAAACTGACGCAGAGCCAAATACGGAAGGAACCCAAAGCAGTGTTGTAATAAAACAGTCCGGCGAGAGCTCCGAAAAAGTTCAGTTGAACATTAAAAATAAACAAGCTCAGCGAAGAGAGAGCGTGAATCAACTTAAAAAACAAGATCAAAATTGTGGCCCGCAATGCAAAAATCCGATGTTCGACAGTTATACTCCTTTGAATACTTCACTGGAGGACTTGTATTTACAGACCCGTAATGCAATTCAATATGAAAAACCTGCTCCAAGACCGTCGTCATAGAGACAAATCCAGACGGGAAAATTTTGCAGGTTCCATGAAGGCTACGGGCACAATACGAACGAGTGTCTTCACTTACAGGATCTTGTTGAAAAACTGGTCAGAGAAAGGAAGCTGGAACAGTTTGTGCGGACACCGCAGCCCAGAGAAGTGGGCCCATCAAATCTAAATAATGAATCCACTCATCCGATACAAGAAGACTCTGCCCCTACCGGTTGGAGGTTAGTAGTAAATGCTGTTGGGAGTATCCCCCATCCAACAAAGCGAAATTGGGATGAGATGAGGTCACATGCCAGTCCTACTAGGCATGCGGATGCTACATGCTGTAGACATTCAAAAGATAAAGTTCTGATCAAACGACAGAAAGCAATGACCAACAACATCGTATTTCAGTGTGATGATGATGACAGAATCATAGTCCCGACTACGGATCCATTAGTCATATCAGCTCAGGTAGGCCATGTGTGGATGAAAAGGATTCTGGTTGACAGCGGAAGTTCTATGAACATAATCTTTAAGCGAGTCTAAGATCATATGAATCTGAAAACCAAAGACTTGAAACCATGCCAATCTAGTATTCTCGGCTTTGACAGGAGCGCGGCCAAGCCCGTTGGAGAACTAGAAATACCAATGGAGTTGGGAACAGGACAATGCTGCAAAATTCGGACGTTGCGATTCGTGGTGATGGACATAGATTCACCGTACAATGCTTTCTTGGGCCGACCGGCCCTTGCTGAATTCAAGGTTGTTATCGCCCCATGGTGCCTAACCTTAAAATTCCCCACTAGCAAAGGAGTTGGTGTTGTTATGGGAGACCATACCGACTTAAGGGCCATCATACTCCGAAAGCGAGTTTCCCGGTCGCACGATGTCAATGATAAACCCCAAACCTTCAAAATTGGTGATTTCGTCTACGGAAGAGTACACTCAACACCACTGCATGTGAAACCAACGTGGGAAGGACCGTGTGTAATTGAACAAAAGATCGGGGATGACCTGTTCTTGTTATCGACATTGGGAGGTCCTATCTTGCCAAGGGCCTGGAAGAGCAAGGACCTTCGTCACTGTCACACATGACAGGCTCCTTCAATCTATGAATACTTTGCAATTCCCTTTATATTCTGAAATTTGAATTTGTAATAAGGCACTGACTTTGCCATATTTTCTTATTTCAGCAATAAAATACTATCTCTTCAAGCAAGAGCTGTGATTCACCGAATGCAACGTTCAACAATCACAACACACGAAGAGCTAAGTTCCATCAAACAATGGAATTTATTCAAATAGCGAGTGACTGCGATACGACCGGCCACTCGCTAAGTGAAACCCCAGCTCAGGGGCAAGCCATCACATCAAAGGCTGAACTGGACCAACACACGACAGTCCTTTCAACAATTCGTTCCCAGAGCGCGAACGGACTCGAACTTCCCAGAGCGCGAATTGGAGTATAAACATTAAACAATTCGTTCCCAGAGCGCGAACGAACTCCAACTTCCCAGAGTGTGAATTGGAGTATAAAAATTCAATAATTTGTTCCCAGAGCGTGAATTGGAGTATAAACATTCAACAATTCGTTCCCAGAGCGTGAACGGACTCCAACTTCCCACAGCGCGAATTGGAGTATAAACATTCAACAATTCGTTCCCAGAGTGCGAAGGGACTCCAACTTCCCGGAGCGCGAATTGGAGTATAAACATTCCATAACTCGTTCCCACTGCGCGAACGGACTCCAACTTCCCACAGCGCGAATTGGAGTACAAACATTCAACAATTCGTTCCCAAAGTGCGAACGGACTCCAACTCCCCAGAATGTTAATTGGAGTATAAACATCAAATCCATCGTTCCCAGAGTGTGAACGAATTCCTAAAAGCCCAAATAGGTGTGACTGACCATCTATCGGCTAACTCCAAGTTCCCAAAGCATGAATTGTAGTATAAACATAAGTTACAGGTTCCCGGAACGCGAACCGAAGCATCCGTGCTAGCTCCAGATTCCCAGAGCGTGAAGTGGAGTGTAAACATCAATTCCAGGTTCCCGGAGCGCGAACCATACTACAAAGGTCGATAACTCTCAAATTCCCGTGGTGCGAACCAAGTTATCGATTACAAATTATCCTAAGTCCCCAGAATGTGGACATGTGCTCAGAGTTTGCAAAAACGCACTCAACCACCAAAACACAAATGCTATTCCCCGAGACTAGGGGCAAAAAAGCTAAGTGTTAATCGCTAATCAAAGTGATACAATGTTCGAAGTTCGATTATTCATCGATTACAACTTGCGACCAAGATTCGTAGACTTGGCAAATAAAAACGAACTCTACTTGACGGTAAACACACCACAAGTACACCGAACTGTTAACTACAAATTATGTTAAGTCCCCGAAGTGTGGACATGTATACAAGGCTTATGGCATATGTGAGCACAAGCTAATTAATGCAATACTTGAGCAAAAAAGAAAAGAGTTGTTTTCCATGTTATCAACAAACAAAAAAGGGGTTTGATTACATGATAAAACTAAAAACAATTCATAAAGTGGGTGCCGAATCCACACTCATACACCGCCTAGAAAAGGAGAAGTAAAAAAGAATTGCCCTTTCACAACTACATGGTAGAACAAGAAGTTCACTCTTTCTTCTTCTGGGATTTCTTCTTCGGAGTTGAGCCACTAGACCCACTGCCCGGCTTCTTGCGAGATTTCTTGTCCTTCTTTGGAGCATCCTCAGGGTCTGGCATGATATCCACGTCTTCCTCAGAGCAGGAAGGGACAGAGATCCTTTTGTGAGGACGAACCAGAGGCAGAGGAGCCGTAACAGGTGGCGAAGTTTCGACGCTAGAAGTTATAACTGTGCTGGTGAGAGAAGTAAAAATTGAAGGAATTAAGCTCGGTGGAGCAACATCGCCTCCGGAACCACCAACTGTCGTCACCGTAGCCATTTCGGCGCTTATCTCAGCAAGAATTTCTTCTTCTCGGGTAGATCGAGCAGCGCTAGAAACACTGGCGGTCGGCATAAACGAGCTAAAAGTTGGGGCAACTCCACCCATTATGAAGTAAGGATCAGGAAAAGGTTCACAAGGTTGCTTGAGAAGCTCCTCAATCATCTGAACATCAAACGACATCGAACTCCCCTCTCCCATCTCGCTGGTAATGGCAGTGGTTGTGATGGCCTCAGTAACAACGGCTCCTTGCATTGGCTGCGAAGTTTGTGGTATTGGAAGTGCTGGCGCATCACTTTCAGTCACTGATTAAAAAGAAAAGAGGATAATTAGTCAAATGATCGGCTCCAAGTTCAAAATTCCAGAAACACTTAAGCAACATTTAGAATACCTTCTTTGCTGCGGCTCGGTGATGGGACAAGTTCAGATACAGTAGATGTACCGAGAGACAGTTCCGGTCGATCCGGGTTATAAGCAGGGATAACTTGTGGACCGACTGTAGTGGTGACTCCAGATGAGGTTGGGGCATCAACTGAAACATTCTCACTATAATGTGCGGCTCCAGAACCCTCACCAGTTTCCACATGGTGAAAACCAAGTCTATCTCTCTCGGTGGAAATCATCGCTTCATGAAGAAGTTTCCTTTCCTCCTCGCTCAACAAGCGAGATTCAAGTTCAAATTCGTCTACGGCACCTTCAGGAAGAGACGCTCTCTTGTTCGCCACCAATTTTTTCCAAGCACTGAGTAGAAGCGTGGAATAATCTCCGAGCCACGCGAGATTCCTGTGCTCGAGCACATTGGCATTATAAGTGTCAAGAAGGTCATCAAACTCGGCTTCTACTCTGAATATCTCTGCTTGAACTCTCCCTTCCACTTCTGCCTCCACTGCTTCAACTTTAGCAACCGCCGCGTCTCGCTCAGCTCGGAGAGACACAGCTTGCTCGCATGCTTCCTGTGCGGCCGTATTAGCGTCATCTTTTTCCTTGTTTAAGCTGGCGAATTTAGCTTTTAACTCCTCAAGTTCTTTGACCTCCACATCTCGCTCGGCCTCAACATTCTTGTATCGATGGCCTAAATCTTCAACTAAAGTACAATGCGCTTGTTGCATTTTCGCCATCTCAGCCAGTGTCTCGTCGACTTTCTGTAGCGACTCCAGTTCGGCCTTGCGAGAAGATTCCGTTTCAGATTGAAGTACGTCAACAATGCGGTTCTTCTGAGCCAAGTCCGCTTCTAGTTTCTCAATAACTTTGGCTCGTTCGAAGGCTACTTTCGAGGCTTTAACAGCCGCCCTGTACCATTCTTTATACTGAGCATAAAAATCCCGGGTATAGCTGAGGGTGGTGTTCACGGCCTCTTCGGGAATCCTTTTGAGATTGGGTGGAAAGATATAGGCATCAAAGCATATCTCTGGAAAGTCTTTTTTCAACTGAGCAATTCTAATAGCTTCTTCACCAGACGGTTCAAGAGGCGCCTCCTCCACGGTTACGGTCGTAGCCGTATCAGTCCTTGAACGATGTGGACCAGGTTTAGAAATTTGTTGAGATGGTTGTTGCCGCGAAGGCTCGACTGCAGGTGCTTGGCCCTTGGATGGCGGAGGAGAACGAGAGGGTGAACGGTACCTTCGGTCCCTATCAGAACGCTCCTGGCTAGAATAGTATCGGGAATGGTCCCTATCGCGATGCTCTTGCTCATAATACCTCCGCTCACGATCTCGGTCAGAATCCCTACGGCGAGACTCATAATAGGATGAAGAATGGTGTACTCGCCGAAGTTTATCAAGTGTAGAAGGACGATTCGACATGGCACCTGTAAAAAAGGAACAATTCGATTAAGTACCAAGAAAAAGCACTGCAATGCATGTGGAAGTTGCGAAGTGTTGTGAAAAGTGTATAAATGCGTAAACCCCCCGACCAACCAGAAGCGTCGGTTACACTAACGGGTAAAGATTCGCTTATATCAAGCGCTCCCCAGAGCTCTTCCAACCCGGACCCGTGGTGGAGAGATACGTAGTCCGGAATAGGAATATCGTCCAACCCTGTGAAAAGGTCTCCGGACTGGCAAGGAGAGGCGCTGGAAACAGTAACCCCAGGTTGGGAATGGGTTACAACTACGGACTTCCATCTCTTAAACTTAAGTACACCAGCCTTGCCTGTCTGGCCCTCTTCTATTCGGGAAAGGTCGGCTGCTATCTCAGTGTCTGTGGGCGTTCTTTCATCATTGCTCATTTCTCTTATCACAATGCCATGTTTTCTTTTTGCCACTTTCTTCTTCTTCCTCAAGGCCGATTTCGCCAAACCTTCAATTACAATACTCTGGCCCATTTCAATCAAACCCAGTGTCCTTAAGTTATCATCGGTCAACAGCAAGTCTATGTGCCTTGAGTCGCGGGGAACCCTTTGTAAGCTTTGAACAACACCTCTATAATGCCCACCAGTAGGTCTCGAAATGATAGCTGCAATAATAGCAGGGTATTGGCATAAAGTATTAAAAATGACCATTCAAGAATGAATTATGATGCTTACGTCTGGATAACCATCTCCTGGCAAACCCTGGGGGGCATCGAACAAAAAACCACTCGTTCTTGAAATAACTAAGTCTGGTCCAGGCCCCAGTCACGACCTGACAGTTCCTAACCGCCTCTAGAAAAGTAAAAGACGGGCTATCACCCCTACTCTTAAAGTTAAAAATATGCCTGATCTCGTTAGGTCTTGGCGGGCGAAAAAGGCAATCCATAAATATGACGAAGACACTGTTTAGTAATGCATGCCCGTTGGGATGAAGCTGTGAAGGAGCGATTCCTAAAAACGACAGCATCTCTCGGATATATTGGTTAAAAGGAGGAAGAGATCCAGCCGCACAGGCATGACGGTAGAAGGCAGTATATCCTTCAGGAGGGTTGTGAGGTCTATCGCTAGCATTAGGTAATAAAACATCATCCAGAGATATGTTATGTTTCGAACATATCCGGCCCAACAGAGACTCTGAGATATTGGATTAAACAGAGTCGACAGGATCTTCGATAAATATGGCCTCCGGCAATTCATCCGGGGCCGGATCTACGACTTCAGGAGGGATGTCCGGAATCTCAAGCGCTGGAAGAGGCGAGCTTTGTGCTTCTTGTTGTTGAGAACTCGAAGACTCCATAATTAACTAACTCACCAGAAAGCGGCGTTAAATACGTAAAAAACCCATGCATTCCCACGTTGCAAAGTGTATGAGTATGTCGTGCAATGCGAGTGCTATGCAAAAAATTTAAGCAGATTTTACAAGATGAAACGAGGTGTCCGAACGACAAAACTTTGGAATTTGAGAATGAAACGACCGTCATCGCTGACCGTCACTTTCACGCCACCCAGATGCTACTGGCCAATTCAAGTATAAATTCATTATATTTTGTTTAAGTCATGGTGCCATCGACGAGCTCCAACAGAGAGGTCAAGTTAAATTCGATTATGCAAGGCCGAAGCCCGTCGGGGTCAAGTATGCTAAAGTTCATTAAGCTCGTCAAAGTTCAACTTGAAATTGGTCATAGTTCAGAAGTTGGAGCCAATCAGAAAATCAGAAGTTTCAGATGTTCGAACGTTCGAATCGATCGACTCGAATCGATACGAGTCGAATCGAAGACGTTCGAATCCATACACTTCGACTCCATGAAGGTCGACTCGGTGAAGCCTTGGAATGAAAAAACCTTTCGAATCCATATAACCTGCGTGGCTTCGAATCGATCAATATTGTTCACCTTCGAATCGATCGAAGTAACACTACTTCGAATCGATCGGTTCGATGCCTTGTTTCTCCTGCAACCATCGATTCGAAGCCTTCTCCTTGATATCGATTCGAAATTGTCATTCACAGATCGACGCGAAGCAAGGAAGGAAGATAACATCCATCATTGCTTACACTTCTCCCTGGCAACACACAGGATCGATACGACTTGAACAAGTTCGTCCCCCAGATCCATCCAGTCAACCCATTTCGGATCTCACTATTCCTCAAGGTTTTCGAAAGGAAGAATTGAAATCGATGATAAATTTCCAGTTTCGTCGCTCTACAGTCGAATCGATCCCTTAAATTACCTAATTCGATTCGTTTACAAACAAATACTTGATGGAATTTTATCGATTCGAATGCAAAGACACAGTGGTTTCTTGCTTTGAAGGATCGAGCCGAGGAAATAGCAACAGTAAAAAGTAAAAAGTAAAAAGTAAAAGTGAAGATGGCCTTGGGTATTTATATGGGTTCCACAGAAAACGCGTGACTCTTCGACTCCCGGTTGTGTTTACTTCCTACCACCGGTCACTCGCCATACCCCATCGATTCGAACAATCGCTCAATAACCCACTGCGTTCGAATCCATCACAGCGTAGAGTTGTTACTTCGAATCCATCACACGGCTGAATCCATACTCCACTTTGAATCCATGGCCTTCCAATCTTTTGCACAATCGAATCCATCCCAGCTTAATCAATGCGAGGCATCATCGATTCGATGAAGCACTGAGCAAAGGCAAGACCATCGATTCGAACATACGTGACTTCGAATCCATCAAGACAACATCGATGCGAAGCGTCATCGATGCGAAGCACTTGAATGAGGACTGAGTTGAAAAATCCTATCGATTCGAAGTACCTATTCCATAACCAGCAATTCCATCGATTCGAAACCCTATCGGTTCGAACAAGCGTGCTTCGAATCCATTAGGCACCATCGATGAGAATGAATACAACGCTTCGATATGAAAAAATTACTGGTCTACCTTTTACACCGATTCAGGAGAGGATCGATACAAGAGGATGATCATAGATGGCTATAACAACAATACTTTAACCCGAATCTCAAATCGGTTCAGGAGAGGGCCGATGCAGAATTCGATAACAAACCAAAACTGGCGACAACTAGCAATCGCGCAACGTTCACCAAAGCCAAAGCGGTACATATATCCACATGCGTATGACTAACACTTGATCTTTAACGTTTACAGGGATCAAATGTTCGCCTCGTTATAGTTACGACGGCTGATGACTTTCAGAAAAGCAAGTCCTGATTGTCCAACATGAAACTGCAGTTTTACAAAGCACGTCATGTTTAAACAAGACGTACTTTGGGGGGCAAATGTTATCCCGCCTTTTGGCAAGGCCGAGACACCAAGGAACTGGCTGGAAAATAAGGGTCACATGTCCTCAATTTTGAATGATTGTCGGTTTACTACGAATATTGATGGATTTTGCCCGAGTCCAGATTGAGCTACAATTGATAGGACATGGCAAGATAGATCATAGAAGTCCGCATCTCAAATTTCAAGACAATCCGAGTTCATATGCTCAAGTTATGATGGATTCGATTTAATGAACCTTGCTCGGTTCGAATCCATCGCCCCTTCATTAGTTCGAACCCATTAAGTTCGGACCCATCAGAGCAGGTACCGTGTTCGAATCGATAGGCAGAAATATCGTTCGAATCCATCAGCCAGTGCCTGCTTCGACTCCATCGGCTTCGACTCCATTTGCTTCGAATCCATCACGATGGCCTGCCTTCGAATCCATGATGCTGCCTCTCTTCATATCCCTCAAGGTTGAAGAGTTCGAATCCATAGAGTTGCCATACCTCTAACCCGTCCTGCACCTTGCCTCGAATCCATACCCTCGAGTCCATCAAAGAAGGATCTCTCAAATCCCCATATTGAAGCAACTTCGAATCGATCCACAGTCACGTATTTGGATCGATTCGAATAAGAACCAGCTCCATCGATTCGAAGCATTCCTTCGAACCCACTTGGTCAACGCAGCTAAAACCTAGGACTCAACTCATTCAACTCGGCGAAAAATAGGGATCAACTCGAAGAACGCACGCCACGTCACAGGAGCATGGATTCGACCCCATGGGTTCGAACCATATCGATTCGAACGAACCCATAGGTCGATTCGAACCAACCAGCATGTCGAAAATCCCCAACTTGAATCCATCATATCTCTCAATCCCTTGATCCAAATGCCATGAAATTTTTACAGGAGCTCACATATACATAGAAGAATGGCCATGCCAATTTTCATCACGATTGGACACTTTTTGATCGATTCGAACCAAGGGTCGAATCGATCCCAAAGTGGGCCCGGATCTCCAGAATTCGGCTAGGTGGGCCCCCTACACGTGCCAGAATTGGTCTTCCCGAATTTTAGGAGAAATATCAACCTCCAGCACCTATAAATAGAGCCCCTGGTCATTCAGAAAGGGGATCGGAGAATTGTGGAGATAAAGCACGACTAGACGCTGCCAGAATTGCTTCAGAGCACCACCACTGCCTTTGATTTTAAATTTTGGCTAACTACTTGCTGTACTTTGACATCAAAAAGTTGTATTCTCCGAATATCAAGCAATAAAGTAACAAAACTTCATAGTGGACGTAGGCAAAGCGCCGAACCACTCTAGATCGTTGTCTCTTGCGCAATTTATTTCCTGCTATTTGAAGTTTTTGTTAGATAATCCACGTTTTAATTTACTTTCTTCATTTATTATCTCTTCAAAAACTTCCGACGAGTGTTGTGCCCAATTTTGACACAAACACTACTGAAGCAAGCCTGGTGATGGACGATGTTGGCAAAAATGGTTGGAGAAATTCTTGTTACATGTGGTGGCCGGACGAGGTGAAAGTAGGGTTTAATGACCCATTCCGGTAGACGATGAAACTTGTCGATTTCGACGTCGAGGATGAGCTGGAGGTGATCGGTCGAAGGGAACGGTGCTTGGGTCTTCAGTGAGGCCGAGGGCGAGGTGGTGAAGCTTCGGGTGGTCGGTGTCGGCAGGTCGGGGTGATTATTAGCGACCTGATTTGTTTCCAAGTTGGGTTCTTGAGCTAGAATTTGATTTCAAGTTCGATCGTTCGATCTTGTGGTCGGGACTGTAAGGGATGGTCATCGATAACTCATCGACGATGTTAGTGATGGTTGGAGCGACGCCATGGATCGGTGCAGATGCACTGCATATCAGTGGTATCAGATTTGCTTTGAGGGGAAGTAGAAGTGAAGCATTCTAGGGAAAACTCGGCAATATTGAGTTTGGTCTCGGGTTCGTATTCGTGAAGTACGCGTGGGTTATTTATCTTATAATAGATTTTAAGTTTTAACAAGTTTTAAATAAAAGAAAATGGGGTGGCTGGGGATTTTATCGGGGAAACCTTGGATTGCCTTAGGTTAAAGATTAGGAAGTTAATAAGTTTAAAGATTAAAACAAAATCAAGTTTAAAAACCAATTTCTTAAAACTATTCTTTTAAACAATGATGTTAATTAAATATTTGTTAGTTAAAGTGGTATATTTTATTTTAACTTAAGTAGGTAAATTCTTCAGTTTAAATTAAAACTTAATTAAGAATGTAATTAAGAAGTAATTAAGGAATAAAATGTTTTATCATTAATGAAACTTAAAGTCCTAAGTTAAATTTTAGATTAATGATAATTTGATTTAAAGTTTATTAAATAAGATTTTAAGTGATAATTAAGAAGTTAATTAAGATAAATGGTTTATCTCAAAGTTAATTAAGGTCATGGATAATTAATTATTAATTAAATTAATGAAGCAATTTAAGAAAAATTAATTAAATAATGATTAAGGATTCATTAATTAAAAATTAATGTTTATAAATTAATTAATTAGAGATTAATTAATTGGTAATTAGCGATTGATTAATGTAAGTAATTACTTAAATGATAATTACTTAATGTATGTAATTAAGGATTAATTTGTTGAAGGTTAATTAATTTAATTAATTATTAGAGGATAATTAATTAATAATTAAAGATTAATTAATTGAGGATAATTAACCAATTACTTAATGAAAGTAATTATGGAAAATTAATTTAGATGGATCATTAAAGATGATTAATTAATTGATTTGTAATTAATTAATGTTAAGCAGTATTAAAAGTTATTGAAGTAATTAATTTAATTTATTTAAATTAATTAGAAATGGTGTGACTAATTTATCTTGCTTATGGATGATTGAATGATATTGAATGCCTTGGATTAATTGATATTTCTAATAAATGATTTGTGATGCTATGTGAGATGATATGTTTGAGTTGAACTGTGATAATACGGATTATCTATCTGTAATGGAATTTCTATGTGAATATGTTACACTGAATATGAGTTGAATTATTATCACTTAAATAACTTGGATTAATAATGACATTGGATTTGAAGACACTAGGGTTGGGTATCAGTAAATACCCGAAACCACTTCGATTTGAAATCTGCTATAATTCTTTATAGATTTAATATGTGTAATCAACAGGCTGGAATTGGAATAAATTAAGTAACTTGGCCTTTAATTGAGAAATAGTTCTTGGCTACAATTTGTAATAAATGGTTGCTGTGTTTAATAATAAAATACTTGTTAATGAGAAGCAAAAATGAAATGTTTAAGGATGAAAACATTTAGGTGAGTATGACTTATAAATTGAAATTGAAGATAATTTAAATTATGAAGTTTTAAATTTAAATCCAAAAAATTTGGAATTTGTTTCAAAGTGGTAAAAGAAATAATAAACATTATTTACATTGTATTTGAATGAAAGGGTTCTGTTTCAAACAAGAGTTATTTGGAAATTTTAAAGAAATTTGTTTTGAATTAAAACCAAAGGTGGTTTAAAATTTAAAGTATAACTTGGTGTGTAAAGGAAATAAATATGTATATATATGAGAGATATACATAATATCAAAGATGGTTTGAAATAAACTATAAGTGTTGGGTTTTAAATTTTTTTGGAATGTGATATGAAAACCCAAACTGATAAGATTTTGAACTTATAAGTGGGAAAATTATTAATATGAAGTTTAAATTTTGAAATGGGAATTCAAATTAGGTAAAGTTAACAGGATTAAATTGAATTAAAATTTAACTTGGGAAGTTAAATGGTTAATTTGAATTGGGAGTATGTTTGATCTCAAAATAGGTTTGAGATCTGGAAATTGGAATTAGATGTTATTAATGAATGTTTTAAATAATTTGGATATTTATTTGTTTTGACTTATCTTAATATCATCCTGTTGTTATTAATAGACTATGAAAACTGAGAATTGAATTATTTTAAATAAATTAAGAAATGGATTGAGGTAATATACATCCATTACTGAATTAAAATGGAAATACAACTTTATATCAGAATTATTTGATTTTTGAAGTGAAATTGTAATTATAAAAAGGAAATCGCTTTGAACATTAAAGTTTGAATGTTTAAGATGATATTGCAAACAAGAACTGTTTGAGAATCGAGTTCAAAGATTGAAGTTAAAATTGGATAATAAAGTGGATTCTAAAGATTAATTTGTTTTTGAAGTCTTATTTGAACTTTAAAATAAGTTAAGTAAAGGTAGTTTAAAATGGAATTTTGAAAATTTGGACTCAGAATTAAATGGTTTAAAATTTGAAGTTGTTAAAATAACAATAATAATAAGGGTTGGTTTGATTTATAGGATTGAATCAACATTTAAAAATTTAACTGAATTTATGAAATTCGAGATGGTTTTAAGTTCGGATTTGAATAGAATTAGTTCAAATTGAATTTGATTAGAATTGAATTAATTGGAATTGTGATTGAAGATGGATAAGCATAAATTCTAATGGAAAATTTTAATTGAATTAATTTGATGTGAAATTGAAGTTGAATAATTTTGAATTTCAAAACGGGTAGGATTTGCATCAATACACATGATAGAGGGTTCTCGCTTCGCGTTTGGTGGTAAGCAGGAGATTCTTACTCCTGCATGTCCCTGAGAGGTAGTATAAGTCCTTAGATTGGTTGCGAGTCGAAAGGCTGGCCGTAAAAGCAAATTTGAGGTATCAGTGTATGCCAAGGTGGGTCTGGGATGGTAGAAAAGCCTACCGGTCGCCATTGGCTCGCCCCGTTACATTTTAACTATAAACTCCTTTTTATTCAAAACTTAAAAATACTTTAAAATCCATATAATATTATCAAAATAGCTTTATAAAAATACTTTATATAACTAGATGTTTCCACAAGTCCATCCTTGTTCTCACAGAAATTCGGTCATACGTTGATCAGGCGTAGGACTAAAAATCTATAAGTACTTAGCAGATCTGTTTTCAACACCCAGTGAAAATACTTAGGAAAACATTTTGTTGAAAATATAGAAAACATTTTTGAAATAAAGAAAATATCTTTGGTGAGAATGCTCTAGAAATCATCACCCCCTCCATAGTCGTAGTTAACCCGATGGTTACGTTGCCATCCCGGCAAATTCCATAGATAACTATAGGCACTCCACGTCCCTCGATTATGCCATGGAACCTGCCATAGATTGCAGTTACATCTTGGGTTGCGTTGCCATCACAGCAAAAGTCCATGTAACTGTGGGCATTAGCGCCCTCGATTTTCGCTGCCAAATTAAACTTCACCACTCCTACATAGGTTGCAGACTACATCAGTCAAGTCCCCATGTAGGTTTAGGCTCTCACGGCCTCTCGACTTTCGCTATGTCACCATAGGTCGCAGTCTACCGATGTTACGTTGCCATCACGACAAAATCAAACGTAGACCGTTGGCTCTCAACAGCACACACGACTTTCGCTATAGTCCGTAGTAGATCGCAGTGACATCGAGTTACACTGTCGTCACAGCATAACCCAAATGTCTCTAGTTTTAAAAATTTAAATCTGGTGATATATATATACACTTTGACGCACGCAATAGTGATATAGTATATATATAATTTACATGAATATTTGGATGAGAATGCAATTATATATATATATATATGACTTGTCTGTGTATATATAAATATTTAGGTGGTCTTTGTCCTTAGCTTGCAGGCTCAAAAATTCAATTCAAAAATCCAATTCTCTTTCTCTAATCTAATTTTGGCTATAATCCCTAAATGAAAAGGTTTGTATGATTGAAACATCAATTCTAAAAATAATTTCTAGCATTTATATTTAGTAATTAATTCGAAATAAAGGTTAACAATAAACAAAATCGTTTCAAGTCAAATATCGATTTTTATAATTTCAGATTTGGATTTTAGAAACTGATACGAAATAGAAATGGTAAATTTTGAGGATGAATCTAAGATTTTTAGAGTTAAGGTTATCGTGTATTTGTGAGTTGATTAGGAGACGATCTTTCGTTGATTTACGGCAATTAACGGCGAGTGAGGTGTCGTGTTGGTTGGTGAAGGAAGCTGAGGTAATGAAGATCATCGGAAAATTGACTGGAGTATTTTTAGGTCATCGGTGAGGTTGGTCAGCGACGAAGTAGGGTTCCGCGTGCTCTTTGGGTCGGCGTAGATCTTGAGCTCGTGTGACGTCATGAGCGAACCGGAGGTGATCGATGGAAAGGGAATCAATGTGTGAGGTTGCGGCGGAGGTTTGGGTGCGAAGGCGAAGTTTTTGGTAGACGAACCCAGCGGCGGTGGGCGTTTTTCTCCAATCTGTTTTGGGTTACAAGTGCTCGAATGGGTTCGATTTCGTTTGGCCATGACGATCGTCGATTTAGGAGTTCCTGGCGACTGAGAGGAGGGACAACGGTTTGATGCCGGTCGGAGCATTGGTCGGAAGGTCGGTGGTGATGTGTGCACGTGCTTGAGACTTTTGTTGTGTCTGTGTTTTCCATGTGGTGTTGAAGACGAAGCTGAGTGCTCGGGTTCGTGTTCGAGTCTAGGGAGTTTTGGCTCGAGTAAGTGTTCAGGGGTTTCTGTCTTTGGCCCGGGTTGTTTTTAAGATAGCAGGGTTTTAAATTTTGCAAGTAAACTGTTACTAGTTTAAATTTTAAACTAAACTAAGTTTTAAAGAAGGAAAGGGAAGTTCTCAGGTTTTGGAGTAGGCTCAGGGTTAAACTCGAAGAAATTTATAACAAGTTTTAAATTAAATTAAAAAGCAAGTTTTTAAAAATTTAAAGGTAAATCAAGTTTAAACTAATTTTAAAATCAATTTCTTTATATGATAATGTTCTTAAATACTTGATTTAAGAAAAGTTGCATGTCTGGTTTAACTTAAAATTAGTTAAGTTAAATTCTTAAATTATTTTGGCTTAATTTTAAAATATAATTAAGTAGTTAATTAAAAGATTAATGTTTTATCTTAAATTTAATTAAAATTTTGGGTAATTATAGATGAATTAAATTCATAAAGTAATTAAAGAGAAATTAATTAATGTAAGTAATTAAAGGATTAATTAATTAATAATTAAGAGTTATAAATTAATTAATTGGAGATTAGTTAATTGATAATTAGAGATTAATTAATTGATAATTAGTGATCAATTAATGTAAGTAATTAGAGACTAATTACTTAAATGACTAGTTACTTAATATAAGTAATTAAATAATTAATTTGTTAGGGGTTAATTAATTAGTAATTAAAGGTTAAATTAATTAAAAATTAAAGGTTAATTAATGATTAGAGGTTAAATTAACTAATAATTAAAGTTTAATTATTTTGAGGATAATTAACCAATGGGATAATTACTTAATGGAAGTAATTATGGATAATTACTTAAAATGGATAGTTAAGGATGATTAATTAATAAGTTTGAAATTAATTAATGATTAAGTAAGCAGGATTTAAAAATGACTGAAGAAATTAATTTAATTTATTTAAATTAATTAGAAATGGTATGACCAATTAATCTTTCTTATGAATGAACAAATGATATTGTATGCATTGGATTATTTGATATTTCTGATAAGTGATTTGTGGTGCTATGTGATATGTTATGCTTGGGTTGAATTGTGATAATATGGTTTGTCTATCCGTGGTAAATGGCTATGTAAATATGTAATCCTGGGTATAAATGGAATTGTTTAAAACTTAAACAGCTTTGTTTTAAGATGATATTGGATGCGAAGAGACCGAAGTCAGGTATCGGTACATACCCAAAACCACTTCGATTTGCAATCTACAATAATTCTTTATGGATTTGACTTTGGAATAAATAGGTTGGAATGGAATAATTTAAGTAAACTGACCATTGAAACTAAGTAAGGGTACTTGGTGTTTGTTTTGTGAAATAAGTGTTTGGCTATAACAAGTTAAGAACTCAAAGTGAAGTACGAGTTACCTTGGGTTTTAAATAGGGTTTTTTCTTTGTATTTTATGTTAGATGGATTTACTCACGCTGATTTCCAGCCTGACCCGGATATCACTTTGATGTAATGCTTGGGTAGACCGAGTAATACAGATTTTCAGGCTAAACGTTTTAAAGGCGAGCTGGATGGCAGGAATGTATGGAGCTTTCCGTTGAGTACTATTGTTTGTTTTTCTGGACAAGTTAATTCTAACTATCCAGTTTATGTGTAAATGGTTGTAAATCTGATAAATTGTACATAACTCTGATGTATGGTTATAAAATTGACAATTATAATTTTCTTTGTATAAATGCTATTATGTGATATTATATTTTGATCCGTTGCGAAGTGTGAGATTCTATGTTTTGTTTTCTGTTCTCCTTCTACCTCTTTCTTCTTTACCTTAACAATCTGAGGTTTTCGGCGTTCGATTGCTCGGCACTTCTACATTGATGTATGTATATATATACTTTGATGAATGCAATAGTGATATAGTGTGTTTATATATATAGAGATTGTTAGAGAAAACAAGAAGAAAGAGGTAGAAGAAGAATAGGAAACAAAACTCAGAATCTCACATTTCGCGGCGGATCAAATATAATATCAAATAATAGCATTTATACAAAGAAAAGCTGTAATTGTTACTTTACATTCAATACATCAGAGTTACAACCATATACATATAACTGGACAGTTATATCAACATGTCCCAGGCTATTATCAATTCAACTCTAATACACAACGGTAAACTCCATACGTTTCTGTCATCCAGCTTGCCCCCTAAGCTCCAGAACATCCTAACCTGAAAAGCTGTAATACTCGGTCTGACCCGAGCATTACATCAAAGTAACACCCGGTTTAGGCTGGAAACCAGCGTGAGTAAACCCATGTACTAAGCTATAAACATGATTGAAATCCCGGGTAACTCGTACCTTACTACGAGTTCATAACTGGTTATAGACAACACTTATTTCACAAATCAATCCCTAAGTACCCTTAGTTTCAAAGGTCCATACTATTCCATTCCAACCTATTGATCTCATATATCAAATCTATATAGAATTATTTTAGATTACAAATCGAAGTTGTTTCGGGTATTTACTGATACCCGACCACGGTCTCTTCGAATTCAGTATCATCTTAACCCAAATTATTCAAGTGAATACAATTCAATTTGAAATACATGATGTCACTTTTACACAGCAATTCATCATAGATATCCACATTATTACTGTTCAACCCAACATATCATATTACAAAACATTTCATATCACATAGCATCACAATCACATACCATGGATAGCAAATACTCCAAGGCATTCAATATCATTCAATCATTCATAAGCAAGGTTAATTAGTCATACATTTCTAATTAGTTTAAATAAATTAAATTATTTACATCAAACATTTATAAATCCTGCTTACACAACATTAATTAATTACTAACCAATTAATCATCCTTTAATTATCATCTTAATAATTCATCCTTAATTAATCATGCATTAATTACCTTAAGTAATTAGCCACAAATTAATTATCCTTTAACCTTTAATTACTCTCATTAATTAATTAATTATAAATAATTACATTGATCCTTAATTCTATAATCACTTACATTGGTTTATTATCCTTTAATTAATCTTATTCATTATTTAACTATTCCTTTAATTAATCCTTTAATTAATTACATTAATTATTCCTTAATTACTTCCATTAAGTAATTATCCTTAATTACTTCCATTAAGTAATTATCCTTAATTACTTGCATTAATTAGCTAATCCTTTATTACTTTCATCCAGTAATTTGTCATTTAATTTCCTTCATTAAATCAAGACCTTAATTAAATTATTTAAATCTTTATTTAATTAAGTGCTTGAAATTATTTTATACCAAAAATCATTAATTAATTAAAGTTAATACCACATACTTAAATCACTCCTTAATCTTATCATTAAATTTTATTTGAAATCATTTAGGAGCTAATTACATAATTAATCTAATGTATAATTATATAAACCAAACAAATTTTAAACAGAATATAAACTTTGAAAACTTGTTTAACTTTTCTTTGAAAACTTGTTTATAATATACTTTTACAACTAAAACCCGTTTAAACATTTTGCTCTAAACTTGAACATCTCATATCCCTTAAACTTGGTTAATACAAACTTGAAAACGTCCTTTGAAAACTTGTTTAAATTTACCTTTGTTTCCAAATCTGAAATTCATATTTCACTTTTAAATTGGGACAAAATTCCTTTAAAAATTTAAAGCCAGGGATCATACACAACTAAAAACTCAAGCAAAAACACTAATCCCCCGGGTCACTCGCGAGCCACTAACGCGGACAAACTTGCTTCGAGACACACCCGAGCATTATCCCCCTTCTACCCGATGCCAAACGACACAGCACATCACCGATACGCTGGAAATCTCGTGCACATGCACGATGCCTCGCTGCTGCTCAGATCAACTCTGCGACCTCAAACAAGTCGACGACGACCTCACCATCGTTCCCCTCTACCCAGAAGTATGGATCTACTCCCAATTCTAAATCGAGAAAGTTGACAAAGCTAAAACCCAAACCTGCTCAACAAAAACCACTCCGCAACGCCACCACCGATCACCGGCCATCATGCCGCCGAGCCCAAACCCTCGCCAGAGCCTCACGCTCCCGTTCCCTTTTTCTGATCGAACTCGACGCATCATCGATGCCGCAATGGCCTCAAAATCAACCACAACCAAAACCCATGCTTAAACCCTAGATTAGTCTCGCCATGCCACCATGACGTTCCAGAAAATCGTCGATTATTTTTCCTCCCATCCTTGACCCACTAGCCACCTCTGACATGAACCCCGAGGCCACACTCCCTCGTGATCGCCGAAATTTGACGAAAATATAAATATTGATCAACTTCGAAATTCTTCCCAAATATAAACTTAAAATTGATGAAACCATTTCCTAAATTCATTATTTCCTAAAATGAACATGATTATGAAATCAAAATACGAATTTATGATCATCGAATTTTTTTACTTATATTTATTTCCTACTTAATTTGTCATTTTTGAAATGGTTACTCAATATAAATTCTTGAAACTATTTTTAAAATTGATGTTATAATCTTATAATCAAATTTCGTATAGAGATTAAACTCTAAAAAGAATTGGAGTACGTGGTTTTGGATTTTAAAAATAAATTTGAAAACCTATAACCAATAGCAGAGGCATGTTTACTCATGTACACAGTCATTCAAACATACACACACACACACACACACACACACACACACATACAAACACACACCAGTCAAACCACTAAACACCGATGCAAGTCATTTTAAATAAATACTACCATCTATTATCACATGCACAAGCAAAATCAGGAAGATTTATCTTCCAAAAATAATATTTACAGTTATAAAACAAAAAAGCCTGTTTTGATGAATCTGGAACTAGACTTTGATCTGGAACCAGATTTTTGAAATGATCAGATCTTTGGATCTTGCTTGTTGATGTTGATCTGCTCTTATTTTTGATGTTGAGTTTGAGTTCTCTTTTTCCAGATTTGAAGAACTGGAGTTTGATCCCAGTTCTTTGCTTGATTTCAGGTTTGTTTTTTCCTTTACATCCCCTTCTGATTTTTTTCTGGTTTGAAATTGATTATAGGCTTTTGTTTTGATTTCTCAGGTTAGTATGTTAATAGATTTTTGATTTCTTGTTTTGGAAATAATAATAGGAAAGAAATAGAGAAGGTAATGTAGAGATATATTTATAATTGATTTTATGTTTTTTAAAATAAAATAAAAATAAAAAGAAAGTATTGACACTTGTTTAATTTAATAACATTTTTCATTTGAAAATGTTAATCACCTTACATTTGTTAAACTTTACACATTTAACTAACATGTGTAATTATGCATGTCTTTATTTATTTTGAAAAAAATTATAAAACTTTTGTATTAAATTTACTAATTAATAAACACTTTCTTAATTTATATAAATAAAGTTCTTTTAAAAGAAAAGAAAATAAAAACAAATTATATTCTAAATAATACCACATATAATATATTTTTTAAATCCAAAATATATTTAAGATATATATCTTTTAAATTTTCAATTCAAATTAAATTTCAGTTTAAAATCTAATTTAAAATCAACTCATATATATATATATAAACAAATTCAATTTGCAAATAATAATTCCATTTAAAATCTACTTATATTTATATATAAACAATCATTATTATTTGTTTTTAAAAGAATAATTATATTAGGAGATTATCAAATAAATATTTATACAGATGTAAATATTTATTATCAGATTTATTTGTTCAATCTATAAATTATATTTTCAAAAGTTAAATCAGATAATTATCCAATTATCTGATGCCTGAAATTCTGGGTTATCACATTCCTCCCCCCTTTGAATCTTTTCGTCCCCGAAAAGGAACGAAGCTAGAATTTTTAATTACACAGCTCACTACCAGTTAAATTATTCTTTGAGCATTTTAACTATAAACTCTTTTTATTCAACGTTTTAAAACACTTTAAAGTTTATAATATATTATAAAATAGTTTTTATAAAAATAGTTTTTATAACTCGATGTCTCAACCGGTCCATCCTTGTTCTCACAGAAATTCGGTCACACGTTGACCAGGCGTAGGACTGAAAATCTATAAGTAGCAGATTCATTTTCAACACCAAGTGAAAATACTTGGAAAACATTTTTGAAAACTTTATAAAAATATAGAAAAAAAATTTGAAATAGAGGAAATATCTTTGGTGAGAATGCTCTGAAAATCATCACCCCCTCCATGGTCGCAGTTAACCCGATGGTTACGTTGCCATCGCGGCAAAATCCATATATAACTGTAGGCAATCCATGCCCCTCGATTACGCAATGGAACCCGCCACAGATCGTAGTTACATCCTGGGTTACGTTGCCATCACAGCAAAAGTCCATGTAGCTGTAGGCATCAGCGCCCTCGATTTTCGCTACCAAATGAAACTTCACCACTCCCACATAGGTCGCAGACTACATCAGTCAAGTCCCAATATGGGCTTAGGCTCTCACGGCCTCTCGGCTTTCGCTATGTCACCATAAGCTGCAGTCTACCGATGTTACGTTGTCATCGTGGAAAAATCAAAAGTAGACCGTTGGCTCTCAACAGTACACACAACTTTCGCTATGGTCCACAGTAGATCGCAGTGACATCGAATTACACTGTCGTCACAGCATAACCCAAATGACTCTGTAGGCATCAACGCCCTCGACTTTCGCTACTCACTACACATAATCCTTAGGAACTTCAGTTTGTCCAAACTTCCCCATAGGATCAACTTTAGAGCCTCCCCTTTGGGGCTCAAGGCAGACCCACCCCGTGGATCTCCTAATGAAATTCATTTCAATGGGAGCGTCTTTTTCTCCGGAGCCAATCTCAAAACACTTTATACTATACACTTATAGCATCTTTCAAATCATACCCATTATGATTTACATCAAAACCTCGTTTACACAAAAATCGATATCTCAAATCGGTAGTTCCAAACTTGGCTTTCCAAATTTCCAAAATTGATTTTTCCCAAAATTCAAAAGTCTTTTCCAAATCCATAGGTTTCAAAACATTTTCCAAATCATTCTCATAAAACCATCTATATATATAGATATATATAATCTTGAAAAATCTTTGGATTACTTCATACTTTTCCTCTTTATACTTGGAATACTTTCAAAAACCTTTCTTCAGTCTATAGATTCAACAAGGAGAGTTTATCATATATAACAAATATATAACTTTATTTATACCAAATTAAATATTCAAATTTGGTTTCCCTTACAAATTTGTTCACCATAATACTTACTTTGCAAAAAGTAAATTTCAATAATAGGGATATTCAACTTCCACTTTAATCATCCAAAATTTCTCAAAATATACCTTTCCTTTCAAAACCATTTCTCATTCTTTTAAAATTTCAATATCTATTTCATTTAAGCATGTACGATGTACATATACCATCCGTATGCAATATCAATCTGATCGCCCACACGATCACACAATTTCACTTTCGAACTAGTATCGCCAACCGGACTTTCTAGTGCGGACTCAGATCTAATTTCTTGATCAGAAACCATCATTCTCCTTCCATAGCCTAACTATGATAGAGAATATCCAGAATCAATCAAAAATCCATATCCAGGGTTTGCCGTCGAAAATTGAGTGAAAAATCCCAACTCGGATGGATATACTGTCTCGAAATTTTATGCTCGAATCTGGGTCAAATCATTATAAGAACATAAAAATATACGTACATCCTACGTCTTTATCTTCATTGATCATTTAGCTAAATCAGTTCTCTTTTCTATTTACCTTCATTTTGATTCCATACACTTATCCACAATTGCTCCCAATTTCCAGTTGGGTTAACATTTCAATTCTTATCTCAATTGGTATTTAATCATAGACAGTTTTCACTCTAACCAACTTGTATTAAGAAAATAGCTTGAAAATTTTAAAAATAGATAAGTAGTTGTAAAATAGTTATTAGTTGCAAAATAGCAGTAAAATAGTTAAGTGATTTTAAAATAGTTGTAAAGTAGTTAAATAATTGTAAAATAGTTAGATAATTGTAAAATAGTTGGATAGTTGTAAAATAGTTGTAAAATAATAATTAGTTTCCAAAATAATTATAAAATAAGTATAAGATAGTTTGGATTTTTAAAAAGAAAGGTTGTATAGTAAATAGCTAGGAAAATAGATTTAAAAACAATTTATTTGAAAAATATAGTTCAGAGCCAAACTGTTCAATTCCCAATCTCTCATTCCAATCAATTCAATTTAAATTCCCATTTCTATTTAAATTGATTCAATTCCAGTTCAATTTGAATTAACTTCAATTTCTATCCCAAATTCAAATCAATTCCCATTTGAATTTAAACTTATTCAACTTCAATCTCATTTCCATTTAATTCAAATCAAATTCAATTTGAACTAATTCTATTCAAATCTCAACTTAAAACCATCTCGAATTTCAAAATTTGAGTTAAATTTTAGAAGCTGATTTAATCCTTTAAATCAAATTAATCTTTACTTTTAAATCAACAACTTAAAATTTTTAAATCATTTAATTGTAAGTCCAATTTCAAATTTTCATTTTTAAATTACCTTTATTTAACTTATTTCAAAGTTCAAATAAGAGTTCAAAAACAAATTTATCTTCAGATTCTATTTGGTTATCCATATTAAACTTCGAAACCAATTCTTATCAAATTTTCAGCAAGCTCATTCTAACATTTGAATCTTAAGTTCAAAGTGATTCCCTTTTCATAAGTTCAAATTTTAATTCTATTTTATTTCAATAATGGATATGTAGACTATTTCAATTCACTTTTTAATTCATTTTAAACCAGTCCAATTCACGGTTTGAAGATTACCAATATCAACAGGATGATACCAGGATAAGTAAACATCCAAATTTATTTAAACCATTCATCAATACATCTAATTCCAACTACCAGATCTTAAACCCATTTTGAGATCACACATATTCCCAATTTCATCTTGAAATTTCCAATTCAGGTTGTTTTTTCTAAACTTATTTAACTTCCCTAAAGTTAAATTCAATTTAATTTAATTAAAAAATCTAGTCAACTTGCCCAATTTGAATTTCCATTTCAAATTTTAAACTTAGAAATCTTCCCACTTATAAGTTCAAAAACTTATCACTTAGGATTTTCATATCACATTCCAAGGAAAAATTTAAAACTCAACACTTAGAGTTTATTTCAAACCATCTTTGATATTATGTATTTTCCTCATATAACATATTTATTTCCATTACAATCCCAGTTATGCTTTAAATTTTAAACCACTTTTGGTTTTAATTCAAAACAAATTTCTTTAAAATTTTCCAAACAACTCTTGTTTGAAACAAACTCTTTCATTCAAATACAATATAAATAATACTATTTATTATTTCTTTTAACACTTTGAAACAAATTCCAAATTCTGGACTTAGATTTAAAACTTCACAATTTCAATTCCAATTCATAAGTCATACTCACCTAAATGTTTAATTCCTTAAACATTTTATTTTGAATCATTGACAAACATTTCATTATCACGATACAACAAACATTTTAGGATAATAACCAAGGTTATCATATCTGAAAACCAATTTACTATATGTATTATCTTATTCTGGAAACACTTTTACAAATTCAGGATTTTAATTTCAGTTTGGATCCATTTATCTTATTTATATAGTTTATATTATCCAATTCTTATTTGGTTGTATTTCTATTACCACTTAATTCTTATCAATACTTTTAATTCCAATAATTCAACAACCAATTACCTTAATAATTAGAAAAATTATTGCTTTATATATCAAAATATAAACTTATATAAAAATCATTTACTCTTAAAATCATATTAAAACCTATATATAAGAAAATAACAAGTACGCTCTCATATATTTATATATACTCAACTCATTTTACGGTATTACTTACCCTATCCTTTATAGCAAATCCGTTCCTGATCTCTATGAAACGATCAGCGCATTGGCCAATATTGATAGTCGGTTATTTAACTATCAAATAACATTGACAAACAATCATCAAGCCAAGATAATTTCTCCCAAATTATTTATTTTAAATATCTTCGCAAGATATTTTCCTATAATTCAATCCTTTGAAAATAGTTTTCAAATCACTTTTCTCTCTCTCATGGAAATAAATTTCCACCCAATTGTTTTATTTCCACCGAAAACCGCCAAGTCCTAAATACTTAAAATTTTAAAAATAATTTAAATCATTTTATTCTAAAACATACCTTAAAACATTTAAATAGAAATCACTTAAACACTTTATTCAAAAATATATACTTTTAAAAATATTTAAAATAAAACTATTTTATAAAATATAAACACTAATTTTTAACATAAAAGTTAAGCCAAAGTAAATTTTAAAATAAGGGTTACGAAATTCTATAAAATTTTAACCAAACTATTTAAAATAAAACTATTTTATAAAATATAAATGTTAGTAATTTTCTTTTTTTAAACATAATATCAATTATCCTTTAAATAATTACTACTAAAATAAATTGGAAAATATTTACCTTAAAATTTAAAACATTTAAAAATAATAAATATTCTAAAATATTTCTTTAAAATAAACTTTTAAAGCCTTTAACTTATAAAAAGTCTCCTTTGAAATATACTTGGCTTTTTAGGGAAATACACTTCCCATCTCCATACCTTTAAAAATAAACCACTATTTATTTTTAAAACAAATTACCCATTCCTTTATAAATTCCTACCGTGAATTTATACTCCCGAATATCCACCGATATCCATTTCACTTTATAAACCCAGTTTATAAATTTCATAGTCTCATCTTCCTTTAAAATTCGAATTTCAAACACTTAAATCAATTTTCAAATTGATTTTCAAAATTTACTCCATTTAAAATAAATTTCTTTACTTACCCAATTTCATTTCAAAACTCATTAATTTCAGATTTTACTTCTTTATTATAATTAAAAATCTTATCTAAGCTGAAATTCAAATTTCATACTTTTCCCAAATTTCTTCTTTATCTTTTCCAAATTTAAACCTTAAATTTGAAAATAATTTCTTTACTCCTTTAAAAAAAATATCATTAAGTCTAAAAATTTATTTATTCCTCTTTATTCAAAATATACTTCCCATACTCGGAATTTATTTATTTAAAATATAAAAATCAAGTTTTATCCTTCTAAATCGTTTAATTATCCAAATTCCTTAAAATTATTTTACTTAAAAATACCCTTTTAATTTACTTTAAAAATCCAAACTTCATATATATATACATATATATATCAATTCTCAAAATTCCAATATATATAACCAAGCCAGAGTATTCAACAAATTCCAATATAATTCGTCACAGATTATCACATAATCCTATCGTTGAAATTATAAAATAAACTCAATGTATTAAAGAATCATGTTTGATCCCTCCAACTTGTTTCCCTGCATCCACAGATGTTAGCACAATATAAAAATACCAATTCCACTTCGAGGTGGAATATCGCGGTATATGAGGTTATATTATGTCATCCGCTATTATGCGGCGCATAGGGTCTCATCCGCTATATAGTGCGGGAAATCAATCACTCCAATATACATATATATATACTACTATATATAATATACCACATCCAATCAATTCAATCATTCAACCAAATTTTAAATTTAACTATTTAAAATTTAAATAAAACCCAGATGAGTGAGATTAACTCACCTTTGCCCTTTTTAATTTTCAATCTATTCCAAACTGGCTTGTTTCCTTGATTTTAAACCTTGTATAAACTTTATACAATTTATTAATATTTGAAACAATTGGACATATCAATCTCCATTTAATAATTTAATTTCAAACAAATTTTTCCTTTAATAAAACATTTTTCCCAAAATCTTTTTTGTAAAAATAATTTTTTATCTTCCGCTTATCTATATATACAAATTTTCATTTTTACCCAAAATCATATATATATCTGTTTCAAATTAGAACATGCGTAGGGATATATATATATATATATATATATATATATATTTACTAGATTAAACAAAAATTATTTTATATTTACTGAAATAAAAATTCTTCTAACATATATATTAAATCAAGGCAGCATTGTTTTGAAATTAACAATTTAAATTTACTGTAAAAAATATCCTTTTTGCATAAAAACATATATTTATCATCGAATTACAAGAAAACGATACATCACCGCTATCACGACTCAGGTCATCGTCATCGCGACCAACCCACATACACGCGACTCTGGTGACCCCACAACCATGCCACAACAATTGACTACGCGACGCTTCCTTACTCGCGACCAGATCTGGATGCTGCCCCACCTCACGTCGAGTCGCGCTCCACTTCTTTCAGCTACAGGACTGCCAACCAAAACTTCACCTAGCTTTCTTCATGCCGCCACCCCACGCGAGTGCTCGCAGCCACCACAGCGTGGCAACCTAAACCACATGCACGCGCGAAACCCAAAGACAGAGCGACCCCGGCCAAGACTCTCGAACATGAGTTCAAGCTCACAACCCTCACGATTTGTTCCATTCCATAATCGACGCATGGATTTTGCTTCCTCTCGATTGTCGAACTCAGATCAATTTCAACACTGGGATATTTGGAGATTAAGGTTAAACGAGGAGAGGAAAGCAGGCTAGGGTTTAGAGCTTGAATCGCCTGATTTAAAAAGGGAGGTCGCCATTTTTTGTAATTTAATAACTGAGAGGATTCAATTTCATGCTTCGACCATTTTTATTTCCGATTTGAAAAGAAGAAGAAAATATAGTGAAGGCTCAATGGATTTGTATTGATTATCTCGGCTGGTTGATTTACTCTTCTCTTTTTTTTAAGTGACACATGCTTCAAAATTTCTGCGTGCATGACAAATGGTGAGGGCAAGAAGACAATTGGCCAAGGCCTGATATGAATTGATTTTGGCCAGTCAAACTATAGATTATATTCAAATTAAATTTTAAATTTAAATTATCTCAAATTATGCAACTCAAAAATCTCGGCTTCCTATCGATGTGTGTCGCCAAGCGTTTATAATGTTAAACCCCTATTTCAAACACAATGGAAAAAGTTTCAAGTCCTAATTCGATCATAAGGAGAAGATAGCTTTTTGGACTCAGTTATTTTATTAAATTATCAATATAGATTTTAGCACGTTTATCTACCGTACGATCACGCGACAACTCCAAAGACTATGAAATTTGAAATCTGATAATAATACAATATTACGGATCCAAGACAACTAGTTTCGTCAAATTTCGAGACTGTGCCTCAGAAGGCTATTTTCAAATATCAATTTAAACAATATATTTATTTAAACTGAACAAATTACTTTCAAATTAAAGATTAACATTTTTACTATCTTCAGTACTATCATATAAATTTTACAAGAGTTTGAAATATTTTTATTCAGCTTAAAATCCGAGATTCACAATTTAAACCAATTTCATATTATTAAATCCAATAATTTAATTGTCAAATAAATAGTGATATTTGAAATTCAAGTTAAATTAACCTCAAAATATTTAAATCAATTAAATATTTCAATTTCAAATTTCCATAAATTCTGGGTTGTCACAATAATTGAAGGTATAAGACCAAGATAATCTCTTCCATAATTTATCACATCCAATTAGTGTTTTAATCTCAGTCCTCTTGTCATAGTTGTAATCTTTCTTTTGCAATTATCAAAAATCAAACCTAGGTTTTAGCTGAAACCTATTGGCCTAGGAGAATCCGAGATTGAAGCAACAATTCAAGTCAATTCAGTGAGTTAATCTCACACTTTTAGCCATAGATGAATGTTTGTAGTTGTTTGTTGTTATGGATGAATTTGATGTGAAATTGACCTTAATCTCTTATGCTATTCACCACTTTTGCTATTCAACTCTATGCTGTTGAAACCCACTTCCTATGATCTTGATTATCATCTTATTATAGATGTTTTTGTGCTTGAATGGGTGTCAAATCCATGCCCCAGAAGTCGAGAGGAACAATGACGAAGAAACAAGCAACGACGGACCACCGGAACACCGTCAGAGCCATCTGGAGCTCCCTCCAGGTGTGCCCATCGGTGGACCAGTCCCACCAGACGGTGCACCAGTGGTGACCTAGGCTAAGCCCCAGGTTACTCCGTTCGACCCTTTAGTTTGCGCCATTTTTGACCGTTTGTTCGTCATTTGGCTCCTTTTTGATGTTTGATTGATTTTGATGCTCCAATTTGTGTTGATTTTAATGCAAATTTTGGATTTTTGATTATGAATTTGTGAATTCATATTGGGTTTATTATGCCATGGAAATACTCTAGGATCCATGATATCACACACAAGTTTTATCGCACAATTTCAACTAGAGTTATCAAATGAACGATTTCTAATCCAAACCATTTTCCCAAATCTTTTCAAGTATGAATATATTTTCTATAAAGGATATTTGAAGTATATATATATCTATGTGTGTGTGTGTGTGTTAGCACCAAAATTGGTCACTATCACCTTTGAGTAGGTTTGTGCGGAGAGATTAATGAAGAAAGTAAATTAAAACTGAGGATTAACACAGTAGAATGCAAGAGCAACAGTAAGAAACAAGAACACCAGAATTATAGTGGTTCGATGTAACTGCATACGTCCACTTTGATCGTAATCTTTATTACTTCTTTAAATAATTGAATACAGATATAATCCATACACCAACAACTTGAATACAAGTTTTAACAGAAAAGAAATGAGTCTTAAAAATGGAAGTCTCTGCGGTATTCTTGAAAAAAGGTCACTTTCCACTGTGCATCTGCCCCTCTATTTATGGAGGAAGATAGGCCGGACTTCCTACGCGGGACCAGGAACAGGCACTTCGGCCCATAGTTGGTGACTTCTGTGCACCAAGCTACGCATGTCGAACGGCGGTTGCCGAGCCTCCTCGGTCGGTCCAGTGGGAGTCTCACTATTTACACGAAGTAGATTGTGATAGAACTCAAAGCAAGTGGTAATACGATTCGAAACAAAGAAGTGTATGTGTGCCATTCTGTTGTAAGATGAAGTGATCACGAGCCATCATAGAAGTTCATCGTCCCAATTTGTTGCCCCATGCATGCCGAACCACCGAGTTCAAACCACAAGCATCAGAACTCAACCGACCAAACTGTCTTGGTTTTGTGCCTTTGACAGAGCGACGTATGCCATGTTACCTCAACTCTCTTGACCGAACGATGCGCACCGAACTACCTTGACCGAGCGGCATGTACATGACCGAACCACCATCACCGAATGGGATTGAACAAAGCACCTTAGTCGTTCCATGCTCAGCTTTCCTCCTTTGACCGAGCGATTTTTTTTGGACTACTCTGTCATGTTCATATGGACCGAACCATTCTATGCCAAGCGACATGAACTGTGCTCCTTCAGCCTCTTTCCTTTAGCCGAGCGATGTTAGCCGAACGATGATGTTGAGTTCCCACCGTCACATTACTTTCTACCGAGTGATGTTAATCGAACGACGTAATCAGGCCGAACTAAACTAACATGTCGAGCGACGCTTATATGCCGAACCATGTATACAGGTTGGGCCATGCTTTCATGTCGAATGACATATATATATGCTGAACCTCTCAATTTGAGCCAATATTTTACATTTTCCAACCTTCCCCTAGCTTGAGTCTTATTTTGATTCAATCAGAACCTCTATACTTAGTATCTAGTAGCCGGTCCAAGCAACCGGGTAACATTTTCCACCTAAAGCGTATTGTGAGAGTCATCATGATGCGCTTTGAATCATAAGCAATCCATGCTCCCCACTCTTCACCACCTATCAGGTGGGATCTGTTTCTCCATCGCGCTATCACCTGTGGTGCGGGCCGGTCGACGCACACACGTCGAACCACTCGCTCGGCATATTCATTGTCGCCCAGCAAGATTGTTCACCGAACCACTGAGACGTTTTGAATCGATCCACTGGTTAATGCATGTTCACCTCCCCTTCTTCATATAAAATCCAACACTTCTCCTCTTCTTTCTTTCACTCTCACTTCAACTCTACAGGACCTTTTAATTTACCTTCCCCCGAACTTCAGCTACCGCCTCAACCTTCCTCTCTTATCCTGAATCCAGTACGTCTGCTCTGCAACTCCCCCTGATAACAAATAACATATGAATTCGAGATATAATCTCTAATTGTGTTTGGAATAACAATTTATGGAAATAATTTTATGAATTAATTCATCTTTTGGATACTAATCATGGTATTAAAAGAATTTTTTGGTAATGCTTTCTGGGATATAAGTTATATACATTGACTCACTATTCAAACTTGTTATTAAGGAAGATAACTACTTAAACATAAACAATCGAGTGTTTCAAAGTATCTTGAAAATATGATTTTATGGATTGATTTATCATTTGGATATTAATTAAAATATT
The DNA here is from genome assembly GCA_030765085.1 of Allium cepa. Lineage (NCBI taxonomy): Eukaryota > Viridiplantae > Streptophyta > Magnoliopsida > Asparagales > Amaryllidaceae > Allium > Allium cepa. Next base: position 1,055,755,556 of record CM060932.1, read on the forward strand.
AAAGGAAATTTGATGCATTCCTAAGAAGAGGCTGTGAGTTGAATCCGTAATGTTTGTGTATGTAGACTCAACCTTAAATTACATAGTGTCTAAGGTTTCAAACTTGCACTAAGAAAAGGATTTATAAATAAAAAAATAATTTGGGATTTGACACTATTTATGGGAATTTCAAAAGATGAGAAATTGTAAATAGAAAGTACAAGGATGAGAAATGAGACTAGATTTATAGTTTTATGTTTTTAACCAATGTAAGCTTTGTTGAATATTAAGATAAGTAAATAATAAAGAGATTTGGAAATTTTATTTATAAATTAAAATGGCATTTGGGAAATTAAGGAAGGAGTTCATATGAATGATTTTCTAATGGGAAAGTGAACTTTGGAGACTTGGTTATTATAATAATAATTTTTTGGGAAGCTAATTCTTTTATTTTATCATAATTAGTAAATTCTTGAATAGGATAAAATCTAATTGGAGGATGCTATTGATTTATATACATACTATGCAATTAAGGTGAAGTGCATAGGTAAAAGTAATGGTTGAAGTTTATGGGCTTTAACTACCAAAAAAAATCTTTTGGAAAATCTTCTAATTTTCAAAACTTAACACTAATTTTGGAAATAATTAAAGGAAGTTTATTTATTTGCGAAAAAAACATTTGCAAAGCAAAATAATTGGATTCATTTGGCAAAAAATTTTTTTTAATGAAATTTGTAATGTAAGACTATAAAGGAAATTTTCTCCCAATCTATCTCATTTTTTATCTCTAGGGCTATCAAGGAAATTTAATTAAATAACATGATTACTTTAGAATGAGTTATATAATTTGAGCCTGTCAAATTAAAAACCTATTCAGAGATTTATTTGATATATAAATGAGTAAGAGGCAAGTTTGAAAAGAAAATAATGTGTAATTAGGGTTTGTGTGAATTTTGAAATTTTAAACCCATGTGGAAGGATTTTTGTGATAATATAAATTTATATTATGGATTTAGAAGTCATATTAAAGAGAAATCCTAGGATTAATCTACAACTTCTGGATATGATTAAGTAAGCAAAGTATCCTAGGATATTAAGAATGATAAGTATTTTGAATAGAGAAAATACTTTTAATAAATTGGGATATGAAAATTTAGATTAAAACTTGCTTGGAAATTTATAGCTAAGAACCTCTTTTGGGGTAGAACCTTTGTTTGATTAAATGAGGTTGATTTGTAAAATTTTAATCCTTTAAACCGGTTATAGGAGTAATCTATAGTGAGATCTAAGAATGAGATAACTAAGAAATTTTTAGAAGTAAAAGATTATAGAAATTTTGAGAACTCAAACTAATCATTTGAATTTATCTTAATTAAGTAATAAACAAAACTGTATTTCATGGGAAACTGAGTAGAGAGCTACTAAGATGTTTGAATGTAGTTAGAATTTGAGAAATCTACCTCATGATTGTATTCTTGACTTTGGTCGCGCTAGGCGGATCGTGTCTACCTTAATGAATATTCCCATTATTGATAAATTCCAATCCAATATCGATATGGCTCCTCTTGAGAATTTATTTAGGAGTCCTTACCGATCATTCTCTTGTTGGTTTGAGTAGGGAAAAGATATTAATCTTAAGTCCGGACTTTAATTGTGAATATTTAGAAAGATTTTGGAATTTTCTGTTGGACATTAAATCTTTACTTATGCTTCTTCCTTGTTGGATGACTGGTGTTTGGGTCAATTTGAGGTAATGGCTCTTTGATACATGGAACTCTGCCTAACCATTGAGTGTAGTGACACTGTTGCTAACTGAGCCCTTTACAAGTCCAGTTCTCTAACATTCGTGGTGTCCTTCATTTGTTTTAACTTGGGAAACGCTTTAGAAATTCCGATTCTATTCCTAAGCATAGAATCCTTATTGTACTTGAGATCTTACAAAATCTAACTTATGAACAAAGCTCTATTCATTTTGTTGCTTCGGAGGTGAAATGCCTTCGAGATGTAGTCGTTTCACTTATCTAAGTCCAATGGCCCGATGATCCTAAGGACTGTTCTTATGGAACTAGAGAGTTCATGGAGCGAACGCATCCTGTATAATTTCTTGAGTTCATTTGTAATGAGTCTCTTATTTTGAGTTATCCTTCGTTCATAATTAAACTTCCTTTAAAAAGATATGTCCCTTGTAATTTGTTATAGACTTTTCCCTTAAGGACATTGCGGGGATGCAATTTTTGTAAGGATGGAGTCTGTAACAATCCTGGTTGAGATTACTAGGAATTAAAACTAAAATATGATTTAAAATTATCTTAATTAATTGTAAGATGAATTCGGGAAATTTTATCAGGTATAACTTCCAAATCAAAATAGCTTTTTAGATGGAAATAAATAAATTTCCAAAATTTATTAAATTTTAGAAATTATGTAATTTAACTTTTTATATTTGATAATATACGAATATTTCCAAGGTTTATTCACTTATTTATTTGATATTTAATAACATACGAATAATTTAAAACGAGAAATTTTTCCAAGGTTTATTCACTTATTTATTTTAAATGGAGATTTATGATGAATATTTTCCATTTCAAATTATTAAAACAAATTTTATATATTTAACAAAATGTTAATATTGAGATTTATTGTTTAAAATTATATTTTTACAATTCAATGTTTATTTTTATCAAAATAATAGGAGTAACTTGTATTTACAAAAGTTATATCAAATTTTTATAAACATCTCAATATTGATAGGAATGGACATTTTCATATATTAGGGTTGACCAATTTTGAGAAATCATTATGTGTTAAATAAAACATTGCTTGTAATGTAAAATTGTGTTCTAAAAGAGAAAACAAAGGAAATTAATCACATTTTCTCACATTGGATCCATATATACCCTTATGGCCCAAGTAGTAGTGTAATTGTGGGATGGAGAAAATATAAACGTTCATTTTCTCCTGTCTCTTTCTCATTTCAGCCATATACTAAAAACTTGAAAATATATCTCCTTCATCTCCTAAACCCTAGAATCCAAATTAATCCTCAAACCAAGATCAAATCAAAGTGCTTTTGGAGAATAATTGTAACGACCAGATTTTTATAACGCCTGAAAAATCGAACCATTAGGGTTAAAAGAAGAAGAAGGTAGAAGAAGAAAATAGAACAACATCGGATTCTCACAATCACAGCAGAATAAATATAATATATAACAATAGCTTTAAAATAAAAAGGAATCTGTAATGATTTATACATTACATCATCAGAGTACAATTCAATTTAACAACATAATCAATATCCAAATGTTGGACAGTTATATTAACTTGTCCTCAAAACTGAATACACAACGGAATAATAATCAAGTACGGAAGTACGCCTCGCCATCCAGCTCGTCTCTTGAGCTCCACAGCACCATATCCTGTACTCTATAATACTTGGTTTGACCCGAGCATTATAGTTAAATAACACCCAAGTCAGTCTGGAAAACCACCGTGAGAAATTACACTCAATTGGATTATTAAAGTTTCAAAATCATTTTGAAATCAAAGGTATCTCGTAAGACCATGCCACAAATAAATATGCCGGGTTTTTACCTTACGATAACCAAAACATTTTTATCAAATTCGTCTAATACTATAATAGTGTTTATAGAAAGTAAAATAGAATCTAGCTGAAATGCTTGCATCTCACATTTCAACAAAAGTTGGACACAATCAAAACCGTACATGCGCTTATTGGAGATTGGATTCCATACAATGATAGGGCTACTGGGATACTGCCTGTCACTGTATGTGGTCTACATCACTGTACCGAGGATCCACCCTAAATCCCCTGCAACACAAGACCGAAGTTACCCCTTACTGGATAGTCCGAATAAGTTCGCCCCGCGGTGGGATCAGCAACTGACACAGCTGAAATATAAAGGGACATCTAGACAAGGGTGACCTTACCCTAATTGGTTACTAGCTACTTAGCCTTGTGTGAACCTCCCTTGTTTTATTCATTCCCGGTTGTTGAGGCTCGAGGCTATGTGTTACCTTTTTAGCACACATACATTTTGAATGCTCATCGTCCGCCTGACGATGTTTTGAAAGCATTCGTCCATACAAGTCCGTTCCGGGTTTGAACGGAACTGAAGGCACTACTCCTACTACATCCATTTTGGAATCACCCTCAGGATTAGTAGCGATTAGCCCTTGCATTTCACTGCTCCGTCTTTGACTCCAACTCTTGTCTTCTTCACGAAAATGTTCAAACCGGATCGAAGTGGTTTTCGAGAAAGTAATCCCGATCCCGGTCTCTTCGAAAAGATCGACGCATTGGCCAATATCGATAGTCGGTTATTAAACTATCAAATAATATTCAAAAACAATCATCAAGCCAAAATAATTTCTCCCAAATTATTTATTTTTAAATATCTTCACAAGATATTTTCCTATATTTCAATCCTTTGAATATAGTTTTCAAGTCACTTTTCTCTCTCTCTCTCGTGGAAATAAATTTCCACCCAATTTTTTTATTTCCACTGAAAACCGCCAAGTCCTAAATACTAAAGATTTAAAAAATAATTTAAATCATTTTATTCTAAAACATACCTTAAAAAATTTAAATAGAAATTACTTAAACACTTTATTCAAAATATATACTTTTAACAATATTAAAAATAAAACTACTTTATAAAATATAAAACTAATTTTTAACATAAAAGTTAAGCCAAACTAAATTCTAAAATAAGAGTTACGAAATACTATAAAATTTTAAACAAACTATTCAAAATAAAACTATTTTATAAAATACAAATATATATTTTTGAGAAAAATGTGTGATCCTCTACGAATAGAGGAGAGCACACATGTGAATATATGTATCATGGACATAAGGTGCTGTCAATATGTCTGGCAGGTAACAAAAAAATACATATATTAAATCTTAGGTACTCCTAAGATGAATTCCAGCACGACCACCACCCATCGCACTCCAATATCGAGCTCCGGCATGGCCACCTCCCGATATTAAGGTGTTAGAAGTACCTAAAAAACTAAAGAAAAAACCAAACTACTGGATGACGTCATAAACTAATAAGGAAGCTCCAAACATCTGAATCAGAAGGGGTGAATAAGCATCTGCTCTGAAGTGGATCTGTTGAATAGAGAGACCGCTCTGAAGGCTCTAAACAAGAGGAAGGAGTGCCAAACTGAAGAATAGATCCTCCTGAAAAAAGTACTCCATAATGAAGATTGCAGTATCCTATATCCGAGGAGATAACTGCTAGTAATCCTGGATGAAGAAACTCTGCTCTGATGACCTCTCTTCAAACTGACATCAAGCAATCTGAAGACAAGAGTACCTGCAAAATGAACCTGATATCCTATCTCCCATACCTGTATCTGAAACATGACTAAGGAAAAAATGTTGAATGATACATATATATGTATATTTATATAATAAATATACATATATGTGTATTTATAAGGGAGGAAATAAAAACCTAAATAAGACTATCTGGATAATAACAAAAGAAATGAATTACCTGTATGCTAATACCAAACAGAGACTAGTACAAAAATTGAGACAGATCTATCTTATGTACCTTTAATCATAAGTAAGTTATGATTGAAAGTGAAATCATCATATAAATTTGAGAAAATATTAATAATACTATTATTAGTGTTAAAAAAATAATTATTGTGTTTAAAAAAGTTAATATTATGATTAAACTTGTTAAGATACCGTTAGAAAAGGATATTTTTAGCTAATTTATGTTTGGGTTAGAAATCTAATTAAAACAAAATGAAGAAATTGAAAAAATCAATTTGTTAAAATGGCTATTATTATTATTAAAAATTCTTTGATTTCTTTCAAACCAAATAAACCAACTAATAATAATGAATAAAGTGTCTAGTAAAAATCTAATATTCTTTTTTAATTTGAATCTATAATTATTCCAGTAGAATTCACAATCCGAAATTTTAGTTATTATATTAATGTTAAAAAATTTAAGTGTATTAATAAGGATGTAATTAGAATCCAAACAATCATAATATATATGATTAATGTCCTCAAGATGTAGATTACAAAAATAACATTTATTATCATTTTGAATGTTTTTTCTCATTAAAATTTTTATTGCATTAAGTTTTCCATGATGTATTAACTACATGTGAATTTTGGATTTAGGAGGAGCATTAGATTTCCACATATATTTAAATGAGTTTTCTATTATACCCGAAAAATTAATAAATTTGTAGAAATAATTAGAAGTATATTTCTTACTCTTATCTCATTCCCAACTAATAAAATCATTATCAATATTATAAAGATTTAATCTGGCATAAAGCAAAGAAAGTTGCCTAAGGGTTGAATCAACTAAAATTATGTTAAAACTGAAATTCCAAGGAGGATCATTTTCAAGCGAATAAACTTCATTGATTAAATCATAGTTAAAGTTACAAATTTCATACAGCTCCTCAAATTCTAACTTCAGAGGCAAGATCGAAATCCAACGGTCGTGATAAAAAGAGGTACAATTACCTGAATGTACTATCGTATTAATTCCTAAGTTCAAAAATTTCATGACATTTTAAAATGTTTTTTCAAAAATTAGATATATTTTGGGTGTATGGATAAGCAATTTGATATAAATTGCTATTACCATTATGGTAATATATAGAAATGATCTCTTTCCAAACAGCGTAATTTTCAAAGCCATTTACCTAATAGAGACAAATTCATACTACACAAAATTAATAACTCCTAAACCGCCTTCCTTTTTGGCCTTGCAGACGGTTTTCCAATTTACTAGAAATTTTATATTATTATTAGAATTTTCCCAGCTCCATAAGAAATCTCTTCTAATTTTATCAATAACCCAATCTGGAAATAGATGCATGGACATCCAATAAATCGGAAGGGCTGATAAAACCGTATTTATTAAAACTAGTCTACCTGCTCTAGATAAAAATCTCCCATTCCAGTTAGAAATATTATTTTTAATTTTATCAATGATAATAATCCAATCATCATGTTTGAATTTGGTGCGTCTAATCACAAAACCAAGGTAGTCAAAAGGAAAGTTCATAGTTTTACAATTTAGAGTATTAGCAACTAAGTTTTCAACTTTTTCAAAATCATTTAAAACTAACACAGAACTTTTGTCGAAATTTATTTTTAAGCCAGATAAAAGTTCAAAACTATAAAGGATAAACTTGGGGGTTATAAGGTGTCTAGGAAGGTGGGAATAAAAAAGAATGGTATCATCAGCAAATTGAAGAACTGTTATACCATTACGCGATATGTCATTTCCTACACATCCTAGAGATCCATTATCCACCGCTCTTTTAATAATATTAGCAAAAACATCAGCAGCTAAGTTAAATAAAAAAGGCAATAAGGGATCCCCTTGCCTTAAACCTCTCTTAGATTGAATTCTATTACTAATATACCGCTAACCATAATACTAGAGTTTCTAGTTCTAAGCAAAGTCATAATTCAACTGATCCATGTATGACCAAAACCTCTAGCATGAAAAATATCTGCAAGAAAATCCCAATCCACTTAATCAAAAGCTTTAGCAAAATCAATTTTTAAAATCGAACAGGTTATGTTATTCTTACAACAGTAATTAATATATTCTTGAACAACTGCCACTGCATCGGTGATATTTCTCCCTTTAATAAAAGCCAATTGTGAACAATCAATTAAATTGTTCATTCTTATACTAAGTCTACTAGCTAGAACTTTAGAAATGATTTTAACTGAACAGGTAATCAAAGAAATAGGTCTAAAATCTTTTAAGTTTTTGGAACCTATTTTTTTATGTAACAAAATAACATTTGCGAAATTAAATCTCCCTAATTGCAAATTACCATTATAAAAATCATTAAACATATTAACTAAGTCAAATTTTAAAACGTCCCAAATTTTTTTATAAAATAAAGTTGGAAACCCATCAGGTCCTGGGGATTTATCACTTGGCATATCATTAATTTCTTTTCTAATTTCCTCCTCGGTAAAAGGATTATCTAACTCTGATAAATCAACAATAGAGTCAGATGGATACAGATCTATCCATTTAACATTATGTAATGACCCACTATTTTGGACCATTCAAATCGACAATAATCTACACATGTCAGACTTGAATAATTCAAAATAACAGATTGTAATAAAATTTGAAGCAAATAAAACCAATCACAGAAATCACGGACACAGAAACATCAGAATAACTCGCAACGGAAGATAAAATACCATAGTAGTTCATGAAGCTACTAAAACAAAGTCTCAAAGCAAATACATAATATCAGCTTGAAAAACAAATACAATAGAAATCCCAAATACATTGAAGTCCACTAATATAAGAGCTAAAATAGAACAACTGAAACTGAAATGGATAAATAACTAGATAAGCAGAATCTCCAGCGATTCCTAGCTCCAGAAAGTGAAATCAACAGCTGTGAATACTTAGGCTGACCCGAGAGTAAATAAAACACAAACACTCGAGTCAGGACATACATACTTATACAATGTAAACCAACTCAAGTGAACTGTAATAAAAGCACAAGTAGCTTAAAGGATGCTTGGGACCGACCATCCTCTAAGGATCTGTTAACCTATTTACTATGTAGTAATATTTCACTATTATAATAATGTATAACATTAAAATAAACTTACTTTTTAATACGTTAAGGGGTTACCCATATATCCCTTAACACGTAATAGTCCAAGTAGTCCATGCAGTATCAGCATACCTCCAGATCGGGAGGCTACCCTATATACTCCATGAGCTACGGGAGAAAACCAAACTCGTAGTAAAGTTTGCTATGGTTGGTGACACGGCACAAGGCAATGCTAGGGTAGATATACCAATTACGCATGCGAGCCGGTGGTAACGCGTAGCAGCCACTACCGCCCACCTCGAAATACACTCCCCAAATCAAAATCGAAGATGGCCATTAAATCAATTACAAGGTAAGAGTACAGTATCAAAGAAGTGTGTGCGACCAGAGGAGCTACCCCTTTTGGCCCGAGATTGTTCCTGTTTTTTGCCACCTTAAGCCAACTCACGGGAGTCGGGTCCACGTCCATACCACAATAGGATCGTCGCCACCATCCTACTTCATTCTGGAAACTCCACCATGGACACAGTTGTTAAAGTGGTTTTCAGTATCGACAGAGAGCATGTCCATATCCGATCCCAGTCTCTTTAACAACCAATCGTTATTATGACCCGTGGTTATACATTTCAAAATGGTTTATATTTCAAATCAAAATACTCCATTTAAACCATTTAAAAGTGAAATCATTATACTTACAAATCAAATATTAAATTCCCAAAATTTAGACTTTTTGAGCTCATTTATTTAGTTAAATACTACAAAACATTGAAATTTCAGCTTTCACGACGCTTAGAAAATGTCGTGGTAAGTTATATTTGAAAACAATTCATTTCAGCAAAGACAACATTTAAAAACTGCTGTAGTAGTTCAGTTTTATAAAACAGTTCATTTCAGCAAAGATAACATTTAAAAACTGCTGTAGTAGTTCAGTTTCATAAAACAATTCATTTTAGAAAAGACGGCATTTAAAAACTGCTGTAGTAGTTCAGTTTTATTCGTTTCATATTTTAAATTTTCTTTCTACAACACAACACTTACCAAGTGCTGCAGTATCTCTTAGTTAAATTTCAGCCATAGTTTATTTACAGCAACCACAACACTTACCAAGTGCTGCAGTATCCTTTACTTCAGATTTTAAATTAGTTTCAGAAATGATGGCATTTCTGAAGTGCTACTAATTAAATTTCCAAATTTATAATAAAATTTCAAAAACAAATAAATTTCGATTTTTAACCATTTAACTTATAAAAATCATATTTTTCCACTCAAAAATGTTCATTTGAATAGCCTTTAACTTATGATTTTTATAAAGTAAAATTTTATAAATAAAATCAAATTTTTAGTAATTCACTTATTCAATTCAAGTGTACAAATTCCCTATTCTTTGCATTTTTTAACAATTGACTTAACACTTAATTTTAAATTACCATTTAAAAATATAAAACTTAATTTCCATTTTTTTTCTTAACTTAAACTTTATTTTCAAACCAAATCTCAAATTTTCAAATTAAGTTTTATTTCATACCACAATTTAACCATTCATTTATTTAACATTTTTAACTTAGAAAAATCACTATCCCTTTATTTAAAACAGTTTAAAATCAGTTTAAATCAAATTATCATAAATTTACACTAAAAAAATATGCTTAAAAATTTCAAAAATTTATAAAATAACCACGGGTCTGTATAATATTTTCTAACCTAAGTCAAGTTATACTGATAATATATCATTTCAATTCGAAATTTACAAAGAAAAAATCCGGATTCTATCATTTCAAACCCGCAATCCCAAGTAAATAAAAATAAATAAAAATCACCCAGGCCTATCATTTCAGCCCGTAACGATTCCTTATTCTAAAGTCTGTTTGGGTATATGTATCATTTCAACCCATAGTGATTCTATTCTATATGGAACTTGCAGTGTGAGAAACAAAATAAAATAACAATATAGCAAAATATAACAATATCAAATGACGTGACAGGTTTATAAACAAGGGTTAACATCATATAATTTATATCACAGGCAGGTATAACATGATATAAAAATTCTACACATTCACTTGTTATCACTTTACAATTGCATAAGTATGAACGTCAAGCGTGAATACTCACCTTTTCAAGTTGGAGTTAGCAAATCAAAACACACAGATAAATTTCAGAAAGCACGATAGCACGACTTTAGATTCAAGTGGAGAGAGAGCTAAGATATTGATCTTGTATACAACAAATAAAACAAAGCAATATAAATATATATTCAACACAAAAAATTTAAATTGAAACAATTGGAAATTTGAAGCAACAAATGACATCACCAAGCTTTAACACAAAAGTGCTTGATCTTGATGGAACATAGGTTTGGTCCTCCTCTATTTTTGCTCGGCTATGGTTCAAATTTGAGGAAGAAGGCTCAGGTTTGACATCACATAGGCACGGCTACATAGGAATGTGAAGGGTTTGGAGTTACAAGTGAAGGAATGTCAAGAGACAAGGCTAAAAGAGGAGTTATTGGTGCAACATAGGGTCGGCCTATGTCAATGTTTGGCTCGGCCATGGTCACTGCAGGTCAGGTCAGGTGCTGAGGTGATGGCAAGAGGTCATGGCAGCAAGTGGTGGTGGTGTTATAGGTGGTGGCCGAAGCTAAACATGAAGGTGATGGTGGAAATATGGCTCGACTAGGCAATTTGCAAGGGGTTTGCAATGATTTGTGGTGATGACTCCACTTGTTGGTCACGGCCAGGTCTGGGCAGGGTATTAACGTGGTTGGTCGTGGATGATGAGGGGGAGGAGATGATGGTGGTGGTCGGTGAAGGTGATGGTGGTTATGGCTGAACAAAGCTTGAAGAGGAGCAAGGCAAAATCAATGAAAAGAAGAAAGAAAAAAATGAGAAAATAGAAGCCATGAATCTTACAAATTTTTTTCTAGGAAGGAATGGCCGGGAGTTGTGAAGTGGTGAGAAAGTTTTCACGTGATAACAAAGAAAAAAACATGGCTATCAAAGAAAAATGAACGGCCAAGGAAATGAAGAGATAAGAAAACGAAAAGTCACAAGTTAAAGTGTAATGCTTTTGTCTCTTTGAATTTCCAAATCTATCAATTCAATATAAAAAAATAAAAATCAAGTAAATAAAATAGAAGTCGACACAGAATAAAGTGGAAATGAAAATAAAATAATGTATTAGGAAAAATAGGAAAATAAATAAAGAAAATAGTTTGTTATATTGAAACTAGAATTAAAAATTGTAAACAAAATACAACTAACATAGAAAAATTACAACTACACTTTTAAAATGTTTTGAAAATAAAATTTTGAAATAAAATCAATAAAAAAAATATTTACAAAAAAATCTTTGGTTGTTACACATTGATTCTATGTTTGATTTTAGAACCAAAAATATCCTTATAATAGTCAGTAAAAGCCTTGTTAAGATCTCTTTGATCAACTAATTCTTCATTATTAATGACAATAGAATTAATAGTATTACTACATTTTCTACCATTAGCTATATTATAAAAAAATTGGTGTTATTATCTCCATCGTTTATCCATTGAATTCTGGATCTCTACTTCCACATACCCTCCTCCTTTTCTAAAATTGAGTTGAATTCATCTTTTAAATTAGCAAGAACGTTACGCTCACCTATATTTATTTGTCTAGATTCTTCTATCTTATTAATTTTAAGCACTCATTAAGAATGTTATCTTTTTTAATTTTTATATTGCCAAAAACATTCTTATTCTAGTTTTTAAGAAAAATTCTAAGCTCCTTAAATTTTGATACAAAAGATTTTGCTAAATTATCCTTATTTCTAATATTATGATAATTCAAAGAAATCCACTTACCGTTAATTAAATTCTCAAAGTTAGATTCCAAAAGCCACATCTTTTCAAATTTAAAATTATTAATAATAACTCTGTGATGTTCGTAGGTGAGAATAATAGGACAATGGTCAGAGTACGTGTAGGATAAACCAGAAACTCTACAGATTGGAAATTTTTCTTCAATCTCATCGCTAACAAAAAAATCTATCAAGGAGAGCCATAGATGGAGACTCCCTTGCATTACTCCATGTAAACTCTCTATTTGAAAGGGGGATCTCAATCAAGTTAGAATTAACAATAAATTGATCGAATTCCTCCATGGCAGAGTAATCCCCTTCCCTGGGAGACTGCTCTCCTATGAAGCGCGTAACATTGAAATCATCCCCTAAAATCCAAGAACCCGGAGCTAAGGCTCTAAATTCTAGGCATTCATTCCATAAAATTCTCCTATTAATTTTTGAATTATTCCCATATACATTAGAAATATTTAAAAAAGAGTTATCATAAATATTAATAAGTATAGTATGAATAGAATGCTGCTTGGTAATACATTGAAGAAATCTAAAATAATTATCATGCCACCATATCATTAAACCCCCTGAAGAACCCACAGAAGGAAGAAAAACCCATTTTCTAAAGTGATAACCACCTAATCTTCTAAAAAAAATGAATGCAAGGTAAATTAATTTTAGGTTCTTGAAGAAGAGCAATGTCAATAGAATAGTCTTTAAAGAACGCTCTAACCTTATTACACTTATTTAAATCATTTAGAACTCTAATGTTCCAACTAATGATCCTCATAAACTAACTGAACTAGCCCTCTATAATTCCTTACATCTAACATACTCCCTATCTACCTCAGCATCAGAAAAAAAATGAAAGATGTACCATGAGGAAGCTGACTAAACTCAGCTGATGAAAGGATGCCTAATGCATAAGTAGAATACGTACTACCCAAACAAGAACTCATACCTGAGTCTGAATTCATAGCGCCACACGTGGCACTCGAACCAGGTAACTCACCCATAGAATGTGGTTGGCAGTTACGAATCCTAGCACTTCGGTGAACGGATCCATACTATTTTCTTGCACTTTTATTTTTTCACCGATGAATCCAAAACCTTCACTGTAATATTTCTTGTTACCGCACAAGTGTTCAAAGAGATACCACTATCTCTTGGCTCAAGTTCTAAATCAAACCTTGCTAACCTAACTGTTGAGTTACCCAAAGAAAACCGGTCTATATTTGCATGCTTCAATGAAGATAGGCCTGAGACTGAAGTAAAACGATGCAACCTTTCACCGACTATATTCACAGTCAAAAATTCTGATTGGAAACACTGATAATCTTTATCAGAATCCATAATGGATGCACGATGGTGTGCATATCCATTGTGCATGAGTGTATATCAGATGAAGACATTTCCTTATCATCCTTAATCACCAGCAGTTTATCTAACTGAACAAACATCCCATCTTCAAAATAGTCTTCAACCACTAGAGAACCATCAATCCATTCCAGCAAATCATCTTTGACCAAAGCGCAATCTGAAAATGCTTTTGATTTACACTAAAAACTGTTGTTATCAACATTTTCCAAATCAGAGCAACTAACTGACAGTAAATCTTCTTTAAATTTTCTGATGTATTTTCCAAATCTATAGATTGAATCTCATCAAGACTTTAAAGAATTAAAACTGTGTCGAGACAGTTTATCTCTTCAAACTTCGAATAAGCTAAAAAACTCTTAATTCCAAATATCATTTGAACCCCATAGCCGTTACTACCTAGATCTATTCAATCTTGGTCCATTAATTCGAAAACAACATCACCAAGTTCATCAGACCAATCTATCGTAGCAACACTCGAAAACCTGCAATCAAGAGAATTTACTTCGCCACTATTATCAGATGTTGAAAAGCAATCTCTCGAGATATTCGATTGAACTGGAACAATATGCTCAGTGAAATGCAATATATCACTATCATCACCCAGATTATCTAAAGATAAGTCAGCTTCAGAACTCGAAGACAGGCAATCATATCTGTTGAAGATAGTTAACTTGAAATTGTCCTGAACACGATATTTGTTTTTACGATTTTTCCTTCGAGCAGAGATGAATATATGGCCCTGATCTTCAACAATTTCGCATTCATTCGAAGATGATATAAAACAAGATTGGTCAAAACATAAAGAAACAGCAGGATCAAGAAGAATGGGGTCAAAGCCTAGATTAATCTCTTTAACATCAAGAGATTTAGGAGTAATCGATTTAACTGTAAAAACATCTGGAGGATCAGGCTTTTCATTCAAGTTGTCAGATTGACCAACAAATTCTAAAGAACTACAAGAACTTTCAATGAACCCATTGCTATAGTTCGGCTCGTTGATGATGTCAAAATGATAAAAAAGTTCATCGAGATAGCTTATACCTAGATCTTTTTTGGGCCAGAGATAATCAATCAACAAATCCCTTAACAACAAAAATTTCAAAGCGAATTGAAAACCATGATTAACCAGAGTAGGTGTAGAGCTTCCCTATTCACGATAATTGGAATCAATGGATTGATTATGCTTCTTAACTTCTCCAACATCAGATTTACCAAAGTATACCTCTGGGTTACCAAATATTTCCAAATAACCCTTACCTATGTTCGGCTCATTAATGATGTTAAAATGACACAACAGTTCGTCCAAATATTTAATTCTAATATCTTTCTGGTACCAGAGATAATCAAGAAGAATACCTTTCAGCATCAAGAATTTCAGAACGAATAGGAAACCATGATTTGTCGAATTCTATTTAGCCTTAGAAGAATTCGAATCAATCACGCAATCCTTACTCTTGCGCCAAAAGTTGCCACAAGAGAAGCATCTAACTGGATCCCGACATTTATTAGCTAAGTGATTAAGATCCCCACATCTGAAATAGTATTTCCTTCCCTTTCTAGAATCAATCCATTTCAAACTAGTTTTACGATAAAACGCTCCTTGATATTGAGATGGAGGTTGATTCTTAACGGCTTGAGCATATGAATAAGGAAGAAAACTACGATTGAGGAGATTGGTAGATTCAACAGATGATGAGGAAAATGGGCGATAATCTTGAGAGAAAGATGAAAGCTGCGGCCAAACTTCTTGAGAGGACGCCATTTTTTATTTTATCAACGCTTTTTTTGTTATTTTAAAACCAGAAGTTATAAAATATAAATATTAATAATTTTCTATTTTTAAATACAATACCAATTATCCTTTAAATAATTACTACTAAAATAAATTTGAAAATATTTACTTTAAAATTTAAAACATTTAAAAATAATAAATATTATAAAACATTTCTTTAAAACAAACTTTTAAAGCCTTTAACTTATAAAATGTCTCCTTTAAAATATACTTGGCTTTCCAGGGAAATATACTTCCCATCTCCATACCTTTAAAAATAAACCACTATTTATTTTAAAAAATTTACTCATTCCTTTATAAATTCCTACCGTGAATTTATACTCATGAATATCCACTAATATCCATTTCACTTATAAACCCATTTTATAAATTTCATAGTCTCATCTTCCTTTAAAATTCCAATTTCAAACACTTAAATCAATTTTCAAATTGATTTTCAAAATTTAGTCCATTTAAAATAAATTTCTTTACTTACCCAATTTCATTTCAAAACTCATTAATTTCAGATTTTACTTCTTTATTATAATTCAAAATCTTATCTAAGCTGAAATTCAAATTTCATACTTTTCCTAAATTTCTTCTTCATCTTTTCCAAATTTAAACCTTAAATTTGAAAATAATTTCTTTATTCCTTTTAAAAAAATATCATTAAGTCTAAAAATTTATTTATTCCTCTATATTCAAAATATACTTCCCATACTTGGAATTTATTTATTTAAAATTTAAAAATCAAGTTTTATCCTTCTAAATCATTTAATTATCCAAATTCCTTATAATTATTTTACTTAAAATACCCTTTTAATTTACTTTAAAAGTCCAAACTTCATATGTGTGTGTGTGTGTGTGTCAATTCTCAAAATTTCAATATATGTATAACCAAAGCCAGAGTTTTCAATAAATTCCATTATAATTCATCACAAATTATCACATAATCCTATCGCTGAAATTATAAAATAAACTCAACGTTTTGAGGAATCTTGTTGGATACCTCCAACATGTTTCCCTGCATCCATAGATGTTAGCACAATATAAAAATACCAATTCCACTTCGAGGTGGAATATCGCGGTATATGGGCTTATATAATATCATCCACTATTATGCAGCGCATAGGGTCTCATCCGCTATATAGTGCAGGAAATCAATCGCTCCAATATATATATATATATATATATATAGACACACACACTACTATATATAATATACCACATCCAATCAATTCAATCATTCAACCAAAATTTTAAATTTGACTATTTAAAATTTAAATAAAACCCAGATGGGTGAGATTAACTCACCTTTGCCTTTTTAATTTGCAATCTGTTCTAAACTGACTTATTCCCTTGATTTTAAACCTTGTATAAACATTATACAATTTATTAATATTTGAAACAATTAGACAAATCAATCTCCATTTAATAATTTAATTTCAAACAAATTTTTCCTTTAATAAAACATTTTTTGCAAAATCTTTTTTGTAAAAATAATTTTTTATCTTTCGTTTATCTATATATATATATACACAAATTTTAGTTTTTACCCAAAATCATATATATATATATCTGTTTCAAATTAGAACATGCATAAGGATATATATATATACACACACATATACATGTATATATATATATATGTATGTATGTATATATTTACTAGATTAAAAACAAAAATTATTTTATATTTATTGAAACAAAAATTCATTTAACATATATATTAAATCAAGGCAGCATTGTTTTGAAATTAACAATTTAAATTTATTGTAAAAAAAATATCCTTTTTGCATAAAAACATATATTTATCATCGAATTAAAAGAAAACAATATCTCACCGCCTATCACGACTCAGGTCATCGTCACTGCGACCAACCCACACACACACGACTCCAGTGACCCCACAACCAGCTACAACGATCGACTACGCGACGCTTCCTTACTCGCAAGATCTAGATGTTGCCGCCACCTCACGTCGAGTCGCGCTCCACTTCTTCTCAGCAACAGGATTGCCAACCAAAACTTCACCTCGCTTCCTTCATGCCGCCACCCCATACGAGTGCTTACAGCCACCACATCGCAGCAACCTAAACCACATGCGCATGCGAAACCCAAAGACAGAGTGATCCCGTCCAAGACTCTCGAACACGAGTTCGAGCTCACAACCCTCGCGATTGATTCCATTCCATAATCGACGTATGGATTTTGCTTCCTCTCTATTGCCGAACTTAGATCGATTTCAACAATAGGATACTTGGAGATTACGGTTGAACGAGGAAAGGAAAGCAGGCTAAGGTTTAGAGCTTGCATCGCCTGATTTAAAAAGGGAGGTCACCCTTTTTTTTAATTTAATAACAGAGAGGATTCGATTTCATGCTTTGGCCATTTTATTTTCGATTTGAAAAGAAGAAAATACGGCTCAATGGATTTGTATTTATTATCTCGGCTGGTTGATTTACTCTTCTCTTCTTTTTTTTAAGTGACACGTGCTTCAAAATTTCTGCGTGCATGACAAATGGTGAGGGCAAGAAGACAAGTGGCCATGGCCTGATATGAATTGATTTTGACTAGTCAATCTATAGGTTATATTCAAATTAAATTTTAAATTTAAATTATCTCAAATTATGCAACCCAAAAATCTCGACCTATCGATGCGTGCTGCCAGGCGTTTATAATGTTAAACCCCTATTTCGAACACAATGGAAAAGGTTTCAAGTCCTAATTCGATCGTAAGGAGAAGATAGCTTTTTGGAAATAGTTATTTTATTAAATTATCAATATAGATTTCAGCACGTTTATCTACCGTACGATCACACGACAATTGCAAACACTACGAAATTTGAAATCCAATAATAATACAATATTACGGATCCAAGCGAACTGGTTTCTTCGAATTCCAAGACTGTTCCTCGAAAGGCTATTTTCAAATATTAATTTAAAAAATATTTTTTTAAAAACTAAACAAATTACTTTCAAATTCAAGCTTAACATTTTTACTATCATATAAATTTTACAAGCCTTTGAAATATGTTTATTCGGCTTAAATCTGAGATTCACAATTTAAACCAATTTCAGATTATTAAATCCAATATTTTAATTGTCAAATAAATAGTGATATTTGAGATTCAAGTTAAACTAACTTTCAAATATTTAAAATCAATTAAATATTTCAATTTCAAATATCCAGAAATTCTGGGTCGTCACATTCCTCCCCCTTAAAAGAATTTCATCCTCGAAATTACTAATTAAGAAGAATGATCCAATTACCCATTCACTTATCTTTCCCAAATCTACTAGTTTTAACAACTTCCCAAAATCAAACAGTTTTTAACAATACTCAAGCCATCTTTTAACAAAGACATTATCACCCTTATAAACCTTCCAAACTTCCTCTATTAGTTCCAACCAATATTTCTTACCCAACAATTCAAATTTAAATTCAAAACCAAAGTTAAATTATCAAAATCTTCTCAAACTTTTCCAACTCCCTAAATTTTTGAAATTTTTTACAGCCGTCTCCTTTGGGCGGCTAGCTCGGTACAACTACAAAATGCCTCTACGGGCCCCCAGATTTCAAAAGAAAACAAAATGCCAAGTGGCTAGACCAAAAAACCATCAAATTTCATATGGAAATTTAAACACATACCTTCTGTCGGGCAATTCACATTATCTTTTGAAATCAAAATCCCAATTTCCATTTGCTTTTATAACACCTGTGTATCCTACATAGAAATCACATCCCATCATAGCTTTCAAAATTATTTTACACTTTTCTTTACAAAAGTTTTTATATACATTTCATTTACATACGTACGATGCACATATATCATCCGTACGCAATACCAAAATTTGATCGCTCACTCGATCACACAATTTCTCTTCCGAACTAGTATCGTCCACCCGCTTCCTAGTGCGGACTCAGATCTGGTTTCTTGATCAGAAACTGTCATCCTCCTTGCATAGCCACAAACTATGATAGAGAATTTTTAGAATCAATCAAAAATCTATATCCAGAGTTCGCCATTGAAAATCGAGTGAAAAATCCCAACTCGGATCGGTATAACTACCTCGAAATTCCGTGCTTGAATCTGCATCAAATCTCCATGCGAATAAAATTATATACATACATCTTACGTATTTATATCCATTGAATATTAAATATATCAATTCTCTTTTATTCACATTATTTTGATTTATATTCACTTATCCCCAATTATCCCATTTCACAACTTCACTTAATCTCCATTCCAAAATTACTTAATATACTTCCAATACCAAACTTATTTAAGAATTTCACCATTCATTTCTTAAGTTTAATATAAGCATTTTATATACTCTTATATTATTACTCTACCTCTTTAGCATTTATATCCACCTATTTTTAAACTGGATCTCCAATCCCATATGAATTCATTTTACCTTCATCACAAGCCATATTCAATTAATCATTTCTTTAATTAGTCTTACTACTAATTTATTTAAATTCCAATGGAGTAATTTTCAATTTTTAAATTATTTTTAGTCTATTACAAATTAATCTTTCAACTTCACTTTATCACTTAGCTTTTATCTATATTTAATCAATTTGGATCCTAATTCCAAATAGATTCAGTTTGCTTCAATTTACTAATTTATCTCAAATCTCAATACCTTTTTCCAAATTTTCATCCAGATTTTCATTTCCAATTCAACTCAACTTCAAACTCTGAATATTGAATTTTATCATCTATCTTCCATTCACTACTGGTTCATATCATTATTTAAATTAGTTCCACTACTAATTTATTTCTAATCTCAAACAAGTTCTTATTTACAGACTTTTATAATTTGAGTTCACTTTGAATAAATTTTATAACTTCACTTTATTTTACACATGTTAAATTAAATATCATCCGAACATACAATTCCAATTCATCTGCTTACCATCTTCAATCAATTAGTTTACTCACTAATTTTATTTAGTCAAATCTTGACTAACTTCTATTACACACATTTCAAATTAATTCCCAATATTCAGTTCCAAATTTTATTTACTTACAAATGCTAATTCATTTGTCTATCCACAATTTTATTTCCATTCCATTTACCAACCTCTTTTTTAATTGGCTTATCTTTCTAACTTTATTCTCTAGTCACACTTACCTTCATTTGACCCCTTTCAAGTTGAATCTTATTCCACAAATTTCAAATTTCAAATTTCAATAAAAAGTTTATTTTTAAACTTTTACTTCCTTTAATTCCTTCGAACATAATTACAATTCACTTTTCTTGATACAATTTGAATTGATTCCATTTTAATTTGAATTTTTAACTTTTATAAGTTTTCCTGCTTATTTATATTCCAATTACATTTTTAATAAGATTCCATAGTCTTTTTAAACAATTGCTCATCATTTCAAAACCATCTTTGAAATCAAGAGTATCCCAAAATCCTTTAGTATTTAAAAATCAAAACGATTTTACCAAACCAAACTTTAATATTCCAAAATCATTGATAATACAATTACATATAAAATTGTCCTTTAAATTTCAAAACCAAACCCATTTTTGCAAACAACACCAATTTAAAACAATTTGGCAGCAATTCCTCTTTTGAAAACTCGAAAATGAACATCGATGATGCTGTAGTCATCACCGAAGTTATTTTCCAACGAAGTGAGTTCAATGCTTTTATTCTTTAAAACCCTTCAAATATTATTAAATTCCGAATCTTGCCAGATTTCAAATCCAATTCAACAATATTTCCGAAACAATATCACTATTATTTCTCCAGAACCTTTGAAAACCATTTTCAAACCTAAAAGAAATTTAAACTGTTCTTAAAATTCCAAATTCCAATCCTGCCAATTCATATTGAAACATTACTCTGGAATTTTATACTTTTTCAATTATAAATCACCTTTACAATTCACATTTACAAATCCTATTTTGTTATATGAATTTATTCCTTAACCTTTGGTTATAATTTTAATCCTTTATTCAACTTTCACTTAACAATGATAATAACTTAATATTATCATTTCCTAACAACCAAGCAACCATACATAACTATAATTATTGCACAGAAAATTATTTCCTCTATATACAAAAATAGTTTGGGTAAAATTATTTCATTTACCCTATTTTAAAATAATATTTTTTTGGTTTATCTTATTTAAGAGTTTAGAAACCCCTATCGATGACATGGCATCCCACATATCGACCAGAACCCATAAACACTCAACCGATAAGTCAACACAATATAAAAACAATTTGCATATTCACTAACAAATACACGCTCGAATTTATTACACTCAAACTCATTCTAGAGTACTTACGAACTCTATTTTTACGAGTAATCCCCACCAGAGCCAAGGTTCTTGCTTAACCTTCTGCTCTGATACCAAGTGTAACGACCCGATTTTTACGACGCCCAAAAAATCGAACCATTAGGGTTAATAGAAGATGCAGGTAGAATAAGAAAATAGAACAACATCAGAATCTCAAAGTCGCAGCGGAATAAATATAATATATAACAATAGCTTTAAAATTAAAGGAATCTATACTGATTTGTACATTACATCATCAGAGTACAACTCAATTTAACAACATAATCAATATCCAAATGCTGGATAGTTATATAACTTGTCCTCAAAACTAAATTTTATATTATTTTCTTTAAAGGATATTAATCAAGAAAAGTATTCATTAAATAGTAAATTAAATATAAAAGTTTTAAAAACCATTTTAAAATTAATGAGCTCATGTATAATTACAAATGTAAGATATATATATATATATATATATATACACACACACACTAAATAACAAATGTAAGCCTAAGATTACATGTAATTACATGTGAAAGCTAATGTTATCATGCAATAAACAAGTGTTGAGATATTATCTTATGAAAATGAAAAATGTAGAATTATCAAAACAAGTGTCATATCTTTTAATTATCTTTTATTTTTAAATAAAACAAGATTTTACATATACATTACTCTAAACTCTCTCTCATTTTCTTTCACAAAAAATAAAAACCTAGGAACTAAGAAAAGGAAAACAAAAACTAGAAAACAAATTTGAAATAAGTTTAGATACCCCTGCATATTAACTCAAACCTGAGATAATTATAAAAGCTCAAGCAAAGTTTTAAGCAAATCAAGTTCAACTCAGAACTCAATTAAAGCCAAGAATCAACCCATAAAGCAATACAGTTCCAAGGATCATCCAGCAGTAGATCAGAATTAAAGAACAGATCAGATCAAATTGCAGTTTTAATGCAAGCTTGTAGATTTAAGTTCACATCAATTGCCAGTTTTTCAAAAAAATAGCTTTCCTCTTTTTATCAATTACAGGTGAGTAAACAAAGCTTTTTTTTGAGCAAGACGGGTGTGTAGCATGAAACTACACAGCCGGTTAGTAGCATATATATATATATATATATATATATATATATATATATATATATATATATATATAAAGGAGTATATAAGGCGATCAACACGCTTGATCGCTAGCGCCAAGAGAAAGTATCAACAACAACATATACTACTTAAAGCAACACACATTAACAAAACAGAAGATGCAAGTAATCTCCACTGAAAAAAAGGATCCAACTGCAGTAGGAGAACTGGGTGAATCTTGGAGCAACTGATGATTATCTGTGGTCTGGTGAGAAAGCTGAGCTACAACCAAGGGATTCAACTGGAGAAGAGCTACGCTGCGGGATGCGGAGTCTGAGTGGAGCCGACAAGCTGCGACCTATACAAATGCTGAAAAAATGAGAAATACGTCTGGCGATACTTTCAACTTGAGATCTGGGTTTATCAAATACACGTGCATTTCGCTCCTTCCAAATGACCCAACAAAAAATAGCAATAAATACATCCAGGTATAGATTTTGGTTGTTGTACTGCCAGTGATCGAAAATAGTCGGCGGATCGGGGACAAAACCAAGAATGTGGGCACTCGAAGCTGCCCAGATCGAGTAAGTAAAGTCACAATCTTTAAACAGATGGGGAATACTCTCACATTGCTCGGAACAGAAGACACAGACAGGATCAATACGTATTTGAAGGCGGCAGAGTCGATCTTTAGTATTTATACGATTATGCACCAGGCACCATTGAAAAAAAGCAATTCGAGGTGGAATAGGGCACTTCCAAAGTCTGGGGAAGGAAAAGAGGCGTCCAGGGTTATGCAGAAAGGAATAGCAGGAGGCAACCGAGAAACCGAAAGCAGGCCCCGGCTCCCAAACGAAGCCATCTGGTAGGTTAGAGAGGTGAAGGGAATGAAGGATGTTGGCTGCGGAGATAAGGTCAGAAAAAGTGTCTGGGCTAAAAAGAGAAGGTGGGCAAAGGGAATCCGGTCCACAAGTGGCACAATCACTTACTGAAATCAACGGGGTATTCGAGTGAGGAAAGAGGCTCGGCAATGATTTGGCAAGGAGGAGTTGGCCGAACCAAGTGTCGAGCCAAAAAGCACTGTTGTTGCCGTTGCCAATGGCCACATGGAATAAGGATTTAACTCGAGGGATGACTTGAATCACACCGGACCAAAAAGGAGAGGGCTTCTTACACGGAGGACGACGGAGGATAAGATGACTTTTGGAATGATAATGAAGGGAGAGAATCCAGTCTTTCCAAATGAAGTAGTCCGGTGAGAGAATCTTCCAAATCCATTTAGAAAGAAGAGCAATGTTGAAGATTCTGAGGTTGGTGATGCCAAAACCTCCATTGTTCAGAGGCAAACAGATAGTATCCCAGCTGACCAGTCTTTTGGCACCGCCACCATTCCACAGGAAGGTTCTTCTGACCCTATCCAAAAGATTGATGAACCAGGAGGGGAGTTTGTAGAATGACATCCAGTAAAATGGAATGGCTGAAAGGACCGATCTGACGAGGACAAGCCGGCCTGCGGAAGATAGAGAGTGAGCCTTCCATCCCATTAGTCTAGAGTCAATCTTGGAGATGAGGGGGAACCAGTCGGATCTATGGAGTTTGGTAGGTCTGAGATTGATACCAAGGTAGGAAAGCGGGAAATTCGAAAGCGTACAGTTGAGCATCGATGATATGGGAGGGCCAAGGTGATCCGAGTTCCCCAACATGATGATCGAACTCTTGCTGAAATTGATGGATAGTCCAGATATGCGCTCAAAGGTATAGAGGGCCACCTTTAGGCAGTGAATATAATTCTCTTGGGGAGAGACGAAAATGATTGTGTCATCTGCGAACTGCAAATTGGAAACCGACAAAGACGAAACCGGGAGAGCAATATCGGAGAAGAGGCAGTTGGTTGATGCCAGCTTGATCATTCTGTTGAAGACATCTGCAATAAGGACGAAGATGAGAGGTGAAAGGGGGTCACCTTGGCTCAAACCCCGAGCCGATTTTATATGGCCCCTGGAAACATCGTTAATCGAAATTGATGAGAGGCTCGAAATGAGAATATGCTTGATCCAATTGCACCATTTTGAGGGGAAGCCCCTATTAGACATAAGGGCGAGAATGAAGTTCCAATTCACCGTGTCGAAGGCTTTAGAAAAATCGAGTTTAAGAAGAACACCATGGGTTGAAGAGTGGTGACAGACGGAGATGATTTCTTGAGCCGTGGCAATGCAATCCATAATGTCTCTCCCGAGTATGAAGGCGGACTGTCCAGCTCCAACCGGGGGGCGATAACTTGTTGGAGGCGGTTGGCGAGAACTTTAGTAATAATTTTAAAGGTAGTGTTGAGAAGGCTGATGGGTCGGAAAGAGGGGAGGGAATTAGCACCTGGGATTTTAGGGATGAGGATGATGCTCGCATAATTAAGTCTCGAGATAACCGATGGGTCTGATTGGAATTCCTTGCACATTTCTAATATATCAAATTTAACTGTGTTCCAGAAATGCTTAAAGAAAAGAGGGCCAAAGCCATCTGGACCCGGCGCTTTATCATCAGACATCTCGTTTAGGGCGGCCCAGATCTCCTCCTCAGAGAACGGGTGATCGATGGGGATGTTGGTGGGGGAAGGATAAAGGAGCGGCCAGTTGATGTCTGGAAACGGTGCGGATTTCTTACCAAGGATATCTTTGAAGTAGTTGGTGAAGAGGCGAAGATGATCCGCAGGGTCAGAATAAGAGATGTTATTATGGTATAATTCAGAAATCAGGAGCGATCTACGACGTCCACTGGCCAAGCGATGGAAGAAGGGGGTGTTTCTGTCTCCATCCTCTAACCATTTATCCCTAGATCTCTGTTTCCATCCAATTTCTTCTTTCTTGATAAGTCTGTCCAGATCCAATTCCAGAGCAAGCAGGTGAGCTCTTTCCGAGTCAAGAAGAGGCCGAGATTCTTCAATGATGTTCAGATCCAGGATTTCATCTTGAGTGGATGAGATGCGCGAGCGAAGGGACCCCCAAATGGATCTGGCCCACAGTCTGATGATCTTTCTGAGGGAGAGAAGCTTGAACACTATTCTGGCGGAGGCCGATTGGATATCCGACGGCTGAGACCAGATCTGGTGGATAAAGTTGTCAAAGGAGGTTTCCAAGAGCCAAAGACAGTCGAATCTGAAGGGCGCCTGCCTAGGGACAGAGATCCGGAATCCAAAATGAGAGGACAGTGATCATAAATTATTGAGGCGAGGCCCGAGACCGAGGGAAGAGGGTAAAGATCTTCCCATGACAAGTTGTATAGGAATCTGTCAAGTTTCGCTAAGGAGGGTTCGGCTCGACGGTTAGACCAGGTGAATTGGCGATTATTAATGGGAGGATCGATAAGGGAACAAGCATTGATGAAGGAGTTGAAAGAGTCTGAGTCCTGTGAATTGCAGCCAGAGTTTCGTTCTGCCGGTGATCTAGTAGTATTGAAGTCTCCCCCAACAATCCAGGGGCCATTAAGGTAGGATGCAAAGGAGAAACATTCGGCCCAAAGATCATTCCTCTCTTGAGTGCTTTGTGGGCCATAGATATTAGTGAAGAAATATATAGTGCCAGTTTGAATGTGACAGAGAGTTGCGTGAAGAGTGGAAGCGTGGGCAGAAGTATGACAATGGGACCATACTGCTTCATCCCAAGCGGTAATAATACCACCCCTGGACCCATCGGCATTTGTGTGGGCCCAACTCGTTAGGGTTGGCCCACCTAATTGTGAAATGAAAGAATGGGGAGGATCAGACAGTTTGGATTCTTGTAGGAAGAGAATGTCTGCTTTATGAGGGGATAAAGTAAGGCTAACTGCATGCCTTTTAGACGGGTCCCCCAAACTCCCTACGTTCCACGAAATTAATTTCATTGGGAATGGGACAATCTCACTGATTCCAGTGATTGCATGGCCATGTAGTGTTCATCACTCAAACTCACACCCATGCAACGAGCCATTTTTTTTATTACGACTTTTATTATTGGAGGAAAACACAACAGTTTTAAAGATGCTACCAGGTAGGGAAGCTGCTCGACTAATTCTAGAGCTATGACGGACAAGGGCAGGTGTGATCTGTAGGGAGCTGAGATCGAGCAGTGCAGGTGTCGGCTGAACCAGGGGAGAACTTTGGTTGACTGGTTGATGCGCATGAGGGGAGACCGGAGCAGTATTAGGAATAGTTGGATCATCTGGATGAGTGTTGAGGTGACGCAAGGGAGA
This sequence comes from Allium cepa, assembly GCA_030765085.1. Lineage (NCBI taxonomy): Eukaryota > Viridiplantae > Streptophyta > Magnoliopsida > Asparagales > Amaryllidaceae > Allium > Allium cepa. The sequence goes on from CM060932.1 coordinate 1,055,782,748, forward strand.
GGCGGGGGGATTGGGGATCACTGATGGGGTGGCTTTATGATCATCTGGCCAGGGGGTCCAACATTGAGGGCCATCAACCTCCGGTGATGCAACACGGCTCTGGGCGATCGCAGGAAGAGGATAGGAGACTGCAGGTTCAAAGTACGTAGCATCAAATCTGGCCGCATCCTCGTCAGATGAATAGATGGGATCGCCATAACCCCGAAAGTCGATGTCATAATTCGCTCCCAAAAACATTCTTTCTAGTTTGAGGGTAGGGTGAGCATGCTCCCACTGTTCCACCATGAGAAGATGATCAACATTGTTGAGGTGCACGACAAAAGAGCAGGGATTGCTTACTCCTTTAAAAAATTGCATCTTGACAAAGAGAAATCTGTGGTCAAATTTGCCCAATCGCAATCATCAAAAGCAGTGAAACGACCGACAGGGCCGAGCGCCTCCTTGAGCACGTTCGGGTTATTTCTGAGGAATTTCGGAAAACCACTAACACGGGCCCAAGACGGTGGATCAAGCTCAAGGGCTTGGTGTTCCGATTCCGACCATCGTTGCAATAAAACTGAGCCACCAGGTTTCGTAAGGGTTTTCATCAAGAGGGCTTGGTTGCGGATGTCGAAGGAGGGGCAAGCAAAAAAGAAACTATTTTCAGAGAGGATCCAGAGAGGCCATTCACGGTACTGGAAGGTTGAGGAGAGGGCGAGGTGGAGGGATTCGATGAACCAAAATCCATCGATGACCGTGGCTGTGAGGTAGAGAGAGGAGTCATCCATAGAAAATTTTTGAGGGTGAGAAGATTTGGGATGCGTGGGGTCGAGATTAGGGAGATAAGAGGGAGCAGCTTGAGGAGACATATGACAAGGTGAATGCTGATTGGCGTTACGGTTCCCAAGCTGAAATGATGAGCGTGGGGCCCAAACTGTGTGTTTGGCAGAGATTTTAATCTGATTTAAAATCCTGTTGCATGCAGTGATCTTGAAGTAAATTGGTGTTAAGTGATTGCATGATTGTTTTATGTGATTACACACACACACATATATATATATATGAATATATTGGTGTGCATGTCTGTTTGTTGCTCTGTTCTTGTTTACAGGTTATAAAACTTTGTTCAAAATTCATATCTCTTCCTTCAATTCTTTTTAGACTTAGATATATAAACAAATTTTGTTTATAATAACAAGATATTTGATTTAAAAATATTTCTAGGCAAGGTGTAAAGGTAGTTTTTAACAAAAGGAAGAATTACAGTAAAAATTTAAATATATCAAAATCCTGACTTAAATAATATATGGATTCATGTATATAATTTGATTCACCTTAGAAAACTAGGATTTCTAAGAATGTAATCATGATTTTTAAGCCTTTAAAGCGAGAGGAATTTTGAGTTGAATGTGATTTGGGTTTTTAGCATTTTCTAGTGATTGGTAAAGCTTGAGTGGTCGGGGTTTCTGCTTGTTATCCCGCCTTTTGGCAAGGCCGAGACACCAAGGAACTGGCTGGAAAATAAGGGTCACATGTCCTTAATTTTGAATGATTGTCGGTTTACTACGAATATTGATGGATTTTGCCTGAGTCTAGATTGAGCTACAATTGATAGGACATGGCAAGATAGATCATAGAAGTCCGCATCTCAAATTTCAAGGCAATCCGAGTTCGTATGCTCAAGTTATGATGGATTCGATTTAATGAACCTTGCTCGGTTCGAATCCATCGCCCCTTCATTAGTTCGAACCCATTAAGTTCGGACCCATCAGAGCAGGTACCGTGTTCGAATCGATAGGCAGAAATATCGTTCGAATCCATCAGCCAGTGCCTGCTTCGACTCCATCGGCTTCGACTCCATTTGCTTCGAATCCATCACGATGGCCTGCCTTCGAATCCATGATGCTGCCTCTCTTCGTATCCCTCAAGGTTGAAGAGTTCGAATCCATAGAGTTGCCATACCTCTAACCCGTCCTGCACCTTGCCTCGAATCCATACCCTCGAGTCCATCAAAGAAGGATCTCTCAAATCCCCATATTGAAGCAACTTCGAATCGATCCACATTCACGTATTTGGATCGATTCGAATAAGAACCAGCTTCATCGACTCGAAGCATTCCTTCGAACCCACTTGGTCAACGCATCTAAAACCTAGGACTCAACTCATTCAACTCGACGAAAAATAGTGATCAACTCGAAGAACGCGCGCCACGTCACAGGAGCATGGATTCGACCCCATGGGTTCGAACCATATCGATTCGAACGAACCCATAGGTCGATTCGAACCAACCAGCATGTCGAAAATCCCCAACTTGAATCCATCATATCTCTCAATCCCTTGATCCAAATGCCATGAAATATTTACAGGAGATCACATATACATAGAAGAATGGCCACGCCAATTTTCATCACGATTGGACACTTTTTGATCGATTCGAACCAAGGGTCGAATCGATCCCAAAGTGGGCCCGGATCTCCAGAATTCGGCCAGGTGGGCCCCCCACACGTGCCAGAATTGGTCTTCCCGAATTGTAGGAGAAATATCAGCCTCCAACACCTATAAATAGAGCCCCTGGTCATTCAGAAAGGGGATCGGAGAATTGTGGAGATAAAGCACGACTAGACGCTGCCAGAATTGCTTCAGAGCACCACCACTGCCTTTGATTTTAAATTTTGGCTAACTACTTGCTATACTTTGACATCAAAAAGTTCTATTCTCCGAATATCAAGCAATAAAGTAACAAAACTTCATAGTGGACGTAGGCAAAACGCCGAAACACTCTAAATCGTTGTCTCTTGTGCAATTTATTTCCTGCTATTTGAAGTTTTTGTTAGATAATCCATGTTTTAATTTACTTTCTTCATTTATTATCTCTTCAAAAACTTCCGACGAGTGTTGTGCCCAATTTTAACACAAACACTTTGGTGCTTTCACTGAGAGAACCCAGATTTTCTCCTGCTCGTTGGATCTGTCATCGATACCGGATTGAATAAATCTAAGAGAGAGATCCAGATCATTGAATCTAACTTCCTTCCCTTCTATTCAAATTTGCATAAAATCTAGGAAAGGAATTCAACTCTCATTATGGTTAGCATAAGAACCACCTCGAACGCTGTCAATCAAGAAGAACAGGATAGACAAAATCCTGCCCCTCTACCTCCATCTAATCAAGATGTCGCTGGGCACTAAGAACCGTCGGGTCCGGTTACCCGACAAGATTGCAGTTGTTACTCCAAGAGCTGACCCAGAGTCGGCGACAACTAGAAGAACAGCTACGCGCTAACGCTGAGCTAATCAACAAGTTGGATCGCCAGAAACGAAAGAGATCCGCGAGAGATCATGCTTCTCGCTCCTCTAGCGAAAGCTCTTCATCTTCTGATTGTCATAACGGGCCTCCACGACCCCGGTTAGATGGGAGTCGTATGCCACCCTTGGAAACCAACCGATATTGACCGTTGGACAAATAAGAGTTGGTCCGTCAGCCAATTTCCAAACCGGACCCTCCTCCCGAGGAGGTGTCGTTCCTCGCCACACCACAGAATACCGCACCACTAACGTTGCGGCTGAACCAGGGGTCGACGCTCAAGATCAGTCGGACCTGGACCGTCGTCGTAGCGGGCGTACTCCTGAACCGCACGTCCCCGACGACTATGAGCCAAGAAGGCAAGACTTGGACCGTCGACGACATCCGGTTCAAGCCCGAAGTATGGAACGTGATCACACTCCGGTGCAAATGCCAGATCTTTCAACTATGATACGTCAGATGATCCGTGAGAATCAGGGATTTACAAACGACGATTGGGGAGTTTCCCGAAGTCACACTCCCTTTACAGACGATATTCTTAATGCTGAACCCCCACGGCGATTCCGAATGCCCACTCTACCCATGTATGAGGGAAACTCCGACCCCAACCAACATATTATAAAATAAGAATGGTCGATGACTGCTGCCAGAGCCGACAACGCTGTGAAGTGTCGTAGTTTCCCCATATCCTTGGGGGGCATCGCTACCATGTGGTTCACCCGACTACCACCTCGATCCATCTCTTCCTTCGATCAGTTAGCCACAAAATTCGTTGAGCAATTCCGCATGCAATTCGCAAGGCCGAAAGATGTCAACACTCTATCTAGTGTCACATAAGCTCCCGGAGAGACAGTCAGACACTACTTAGAAAGATTCCATACTACATGCGTGGAGATTAGTAATCCAAACGATAACTCCATCCTTATGGCGCTAACTAAGGGGATCGACCCCGATTCCGAATTCGGCAATTGGCTAGCTAGGAAACCACCTGCGTCATTGGACCGTTTCCATGCCAAAGCCACTCAATTCCTGAGACGAGAAGACGCGAAACAGTCTAGGAAGCAAAGTGACGCAGAGCCAAATGCAGAAGGAACCCAAAGCAGTGTTGTAATAAAACAGTCCGGCGAGAGCTCCGGAAAAGTTCAGTTGAACGTTAAAAATAAACAAGCTCAGCGAAGAGAGAGCGTGAATCAACTTAAAAAACAAGATCAAAATTGTGGCCCGCAATGCAAAAATCCGATGTTCGACAGTTATACTCCTTTGAATACTTCACTGGAGGACTTGTATTTACAGACCCGTAATGCAATTCAATATGAAAAACCTGCTCCAAGACCGTCGTCATAGAGACAAATCCAGACGGGAAAATTTTGCAGGTTCCATGAAGGCTACGGGCACAATACGAACGAGTGTCTTCACTTACAGATCTTGTTGAAAAACTGGTTAGAGAAAGGAAGCTGGAACAGTTTGTGCGGACACCGCAGCCCAGAGAAGTGGGCCCATCAAATCTAAATAATGAATCCACTCATCTGATACAAGAAGACTCCGCCCCCACCGGTTGGAGGTTAGTAGTAAATGCTGTTGGGAGTATCCCCCATCCAACAAAGCGAAATTGGGATGAGATGAGGTCACATGCCAGTCCTACTAGGCATGCGGATGCTACATGCTGTAGACATTCAAAAGATAAAGTTCTGATCAAACGACAGAAAGCAATGACCAACAACATCGTATTTCAGTGTGATGATGATGACAGAATCATAGTACCGATCCATTAGTCATATCAGCTCAGGTAGGCCATGTGTGGATGAAAAGGATTCTGGTTGACAGCGGAAGTTCTGTGAACATAATCTTTAAGCGAGCCTAAGATCATATGAATCTGAAAACCAAAGACTTGAAACCATGCCAATCTAGTATTCTCGGCTTTGACGGGAGCGCGGCCATGCCCGTTGGAGAACTAGAAATACCAATGGAGTTGGGAACAGGACAATGCTGCAAAATTCGGACGTTGCGATTCGTGGTGATAGACATAGATTCACCGTACAATGCTTTCTTGGGCCGACCGGCCCATGCTGAATTCAAGGTTATTGTCGCCCCATGGTGCCTAACCTTAAAATTCCCCACTAACAAAGGAGTTGGTGTTGTTATGGGAGACCATACCGACTTATGGGCCATCATACTCCGAAAGCGAGTTTCCCGGTCGCACGATGTCAATGATAAACCCCAAACCTTCAAAATTGGTGATTTCGTCTACGGAAGAGTACACTCAACACCACTGCATGTGAAACCAACGTGGGAAGGACCGTGTGTAATTGAACAAAAGATCGGGGATGACCTGTTCTTGTTATCGACATTGGGAGGTCCTATCTTGCCAAGGGCCTGGAAGAGCAAGGACCTTCGTCACTGTCACACATGACAGGCTCCTTCAATCTATGAATACTTTGCAATTCCCTTTATATTCTGAAATTTGAATTTGTAATAAGGCACTGACTTTGCCATATTTTCTTATTTCATCAATAAAATACTATCTCTTCAAGCAAGAGCTGTGATTCACCGAATGCAACGTTCAACAATCACAACACACGAAGAGCTAAGTTCCATCAAACAATGGAATTTATTCAAATAGCGAGTGACTGCGATACGACCGGCCACTCGCTAAGTGAAACCCCAGCTCGGGGGCAAGCTATCACATCAAAGGCTGAACTGGACCAACACATGACAGTCCTTTCAACAATTCGTTCCCAGAGCGCGAACGGACTCGAACTTCCCAGAGCGCGAATTGGAGTATAAACATTAAACAATTCGTTCCCAGAGCGCGAACAAACTCCAACTTCCCAGAGTGTGAATTGGAGTATAAACATTCAATAATTCGTTCCTAGAGCGTGAATGGACTCCAACTTCCCAGAGTGTGAATTGGAGTATAAACATTCAACAATTCGTTCGCAGAGCGTGAACGGACTCCAACTTCCCACAGCGCGAATTGGAGTATAAACATTCAACCATTCGTTCCCAAAGTGCGAACGGACTCCAACTTCCCGGAGCGCGAATTGGAGTATAAACATTCCATAACTCGTTCCCACTGCGCGAATGGACTCCAACTTCCCACAGCGCGAATTGGAGTACAAACATTCAACAATTCGTTCCCAAAGTGCAAACGGACTCCAACTCCCCAGAGTGTTAATTGGAGTATAAACATCAAATCCATCATTCCCAGAGTGTGAACGAATTCCTAAAAAGCCTAAATAGGTGTGACTGACCATCTATCGGCTAACTCCAAGTTCCCAAAGCATGAATTGTAGTATAAACGTAAGTTACAGGTTCCCGGAGCGCGAACCGAAGCATCCGTGCTAGCTCCAGATTCCCAGAGCGTAAAGTGGAGTGTAAACATCAATTCCAGGTTCACGGAGCGCGAACCATACTACAAACGTCGATAACTCTCAAATTCCCATGGTGCGAACCAAGTTATCGATTACAAATTATCCTAAGTCCCTAGAATGTGGACATGTGCTCAGAGTTTGCAAAAACGCACTCAACCACCAAAACACAAATGCTATTCCCCGAGACTAAGGGGCAAAAAATCTAAGTGTTAATCGCTAATCAAAGTGATACAATGTTCGAAGTTCGATTATTCATCGATTACAACTTGCGACCAAGATTCGTAGACTTGGCAAATAAAAACGAACTCTACTTGACGGTAAACACACCACAAGTACACCGAACTGTTAACTACAAATTATGTTAAGTCCCCGAAGTGTGGACATGTATACAAGGCTTATGGCATATGTGAGCACAAGCTAATTAATGCAATACTTGAGCAAAAAAGAAAAGAGTTGTTTTCCATGTTATCAACAAACAAAAAAGGGGTTTGATTACATGATAAAACTAAAAACAATTCATAAAGTGGGTGCCGAATCCACACTCATACACGGCCTAGAAAAGGAGAAGTAAAAAAGAATTGCCCTTTCACAACTACATGGTAGAACAAGAAGTTCACTCTTTCTTCTTCTGGGATTTCTTCTTCGGAGTTGAGCCACTAGACCCACTGCCCGGCTTCTTGCGAGATTTCTTGTCCTTCTTTGGAGCATCCTCAGGGTCTGGCATGATATCCACGTCTTCCTCAGAGCTGGAAGGGACAGAGATCCTTTTGTGAGGACGAACCAGAGGCGGAGGAGCCGTAACAGGTGGCGAAGTTTCGACGCTAGAAGTTATAACTGTGCTGGTGAGAGAAGTAACAATTGAAGGAATTAAGCTCGGTGGAGCAACATCGCCTTCGGAACCACCAACTATCGTCACCTTAGCCATTTCGGCGCTTATCTCAGCAAGAATTTCTTCTTCTCGGGTAGATCGAGCGGCGCTGGAAACACTGGCGGTCGGCATAAACGAGCTAAAAGTTGGGGCAACTCCACCCATTGTGAAGGAAGGATCAGGAAAAGGTTCACAAGGTTGCTTGAGAAGTTCCTCAATCATCTGAACATCAAACGACATCGAACTCTCCTCTCCCATCTCCCTGGTAACGGCAGTGGTTGTGATGGCCTCAGTAACAACGGCTCCTTGCATTGGCTGCGAAGTTTATGGTATTGGAAGTGCTGGCGCATCACTTTCAGTCACTGATTAAAAAGAAAAGAGGATAATTAGTCAAATGATCGGCTCCAAGTTCAAAATTCCAGAAACACTTAAGAAACATTTAGAATACCTTCTTTGCTGCGGCTCGGTGATGGGACAAGTTCGGATACGGTAGATGTACCGAGAGACAGTTCCGGTCGATCCGGGTTATAAGCAGGGATAACTTGTGGACCGACTGTAGTGGTGACTCCAGATGAGGTTGGGGCATCAACTGAAACATTCTCACTATAATGTGCGGCTCCAGAACCCTCACCAGTTTCCACATGGTGAAAACCAAGTCTATCTCTCTCGGCGGAAATCATCGCTTCATGAAGAAGTTTCCTTTCCTCCTCGCTCAACAAGCGAGATTCAAGTTCAAATTCGTCTACGGCACCTTCAGGAAGAGACGCTCTCTTGTTCGCCACCAATTTTTTCAAAGCACTGAGTCGAAGCCAATGTGTTCGAATCGATAGGCAGAAATATCGTTCGAATCCATCATCCAGTGCCTGCTTCGACTCCATCGGCTTCGACTCCATTTGCTTCGAATCCATCACGATGGCCTGCCTTCGAATCCATGATGCTGCCTCTCTTCGTATCCCTCAAGGTTGAAGAGTCCGAATCCATAGAGTTGTCATACCTCTAACCCGTCCTGCACCTTGCCTCGAATCCATACCCTCGAGTCCATCAAAGAAGGATCTCTCAAATCCCCATATTGAAGCAACTTCGAATCGATCCACAGTCACGTATTTGGATCGATTCGAATAAGAACCAGCTCCATCGATTCGAAGCATTCCTTCGAACCCACTTGGTCAACGCAGCTAAACCTAGGACTCAACTCATTCAACTCGGCGAAAAATAGGGATCAACTCGAAGAACGTGCGCCACGTCACAGGAGCATGGATTCGACCCCATGGGTTCGAACCATATCGATTCGAACGAACCCATAGGACGATTCGAACCAACCAGCATGTCGAAAATCCCCAACTTGAATCCATCATATCTCTCAATCCCTTGATCCAAATGCCATGAAATTTTTACAGGAGCTCACATATACATAGAAGAATGGCCACGCCAATTTTCATCACGATTGGACACTTTTTGATCGATTCGAACCAAGGGTCGAATCGATCCCAAAGTGGGCCCAGATCTCCAGAATTCGGTCAGGTGGGTCCCCCCACACATGCCAGAATTGGTCTTCCCGAATTTTAGGAGAAATATCAACCTCCAGCACCTATAAATAGAGCCCCTGGTCATTCAGAAAGGGGATCGGAGAATTGTGGAGATAAAGCACGACTAGACGCTGCCAGAATTGCTTCAGAGCACCACCACTGCCTTTGATTTTAAACTTTGGCTAACTACTTGCTGTACTTTGACATCAAAAAGTTGTATTCTCCGAATATCAAGCAATAAAGTAACAAAACTTCATAGTGGACGTAGGCAAAGCGCCGAACCACTCTAGATCGTTGTCTCTTGCGCAATTTATTTCCTGCTATTTGAAGTTTTTGTTAGATAATCCACGTTTTAATTTACTTTCTTCATTTATTATCTCTTCAAAAACTTCCGACGAGTGTTGTGCCCAATTTTGACACAAACACTGCTGAAGCTAGCCTGGTGATGGACGATGTTGGCAAAAATGGTTGGAGAAATTCTTGTTACCTGTGGTGGCTGGACGAGGTGAAAGTAGGGTTTAATGACCCATTCCGGTAGACGATGAAACTTGTCGATGTCGACGTCGAGGATGAGCTGGAGGTGATCGGTCGAAGGGAACGGTGCTTGGGTCTTCGGTGAGGCCGAGGGCGAGGTGGCGAAGCTTCGGGTGGTCGGTGTCGGCAGGTCGGGGTGATTATTAGCAACCTGATTTGTTTCCAAGTTGGGTTCTTGAGCTAGAATTTGATTTCAAGTTCGATCGTTCGATCTTGTGGTCGGGACTGTAAGGGATGGTCATCGATAACTCATCGACGATGTTAGTGATGGTTGGAGCGACGCCATGGATCGGTGCAGATGCACTGCATATCAGTGGTATCAGATTTGCTTTGAGGGGAAGTAGAAGTGAAGCATTCTAAGGAAAACTCGACAATATTGAGTTTGGTCTCGGGTTCGTATTCGTGCAGTACGCGTGGGTTATTTATCTTATAATAGATTTTAAGTTTTAACAAGTTTTAAATAAAAGAAAATGGGGTGGCTGGGGATTTTATCGGGGAAACCTTGGATTGCCTTAGGTTAAAGATTAGGAAGTTAATAAGTTTAAAGATTAAAACAAAATCAAGTTTAAAAACTAATTTCTTAAAACTATTCTTTTAAACAATGATGTTAATTAAATATTTGTTAGTTAAAGTGGTATATTTTATTTTAACTTAAGTAGGTAAATTCTTCAGTTTAAATTAAAACTTAATTAAGAATGTAATTAAGAAGTAATTAAGGAATAAAATGTTTTATCGTTAATGAAACTTAAAGTCCTAAGTTAAATTTTAGATTAATGATAATTTGATTTAAAGTTTATTAAATAAGATTTTAAGTGATAATTAAGAAGTTAATTAAGATAAATGGTTTATCTCAAAGTTAATTAAGGTCATGGATAATTACTTATTAATTAAATTAATGAAGTAATTTAAGAAAAATTAATTAAATAATGATTAAGGATTCATTAATTAAAATTTAATGTTTATAAATTAATTAATTAGAGATTAATTAATTGGTAATTAGCGATTGATTAATGTAAGTAATTACTTAAATGATAATTACTTAATGTATGTAATTAAGGATTAATTTGTTGAAGGTTAATTAATTTAATTAATTATTAGAGGATAATTAATTAATAATTAAAGATTAATTAATTGAGGATAATTAACCAATTACTTAATGAAAGTAATTATGGAAAATTAATTTAGATGGATCATTAAAGATGATTAATTAATTGATTTGTAATTAATTAATGTTAAGCAGTATTAAAAGTGATTGAAGTAATTAATTTAATTTATTTAAATTAATTAGAAATGGTGTGACTAATTTATCTTGCTTATGGATGATTGAATGATATTGAATGCCTTGGATTAATTAATATTTCTAATATATGATTTGTGATGCTATGTGAGATGATATGTTTGAGTTGAACTGTGATAATACCGATTATCTATCTGTAATGGAATTTCTATGTGAATATGTTACACTGAATATGAGTTGAATTGTTATCACTTAAATAACTTGGATTAATAATGAAATTGGATTTGAAGACACTAGGGTTAGGTATCAGTAAATACCCGAAACCACTTCGATTTGAAATCTGCTATAATTCTTTATAGATTTAATATGTGTAATCAACAGGCTAGAATTGGAATAAATTAAGTAACTTGGCCTTTAATTGAGAAATAGTTCTTGGCTACAATTTGTAATAAATGGTTGTTGTGTTTAATAATAAAATACTTGTTAATGAGAAGCAAAAATGAAATGTTTAAGGATGAAAACATTTAGGTGAGTATGACTTATAAATTGAAATTGAAGATAATTTAAATTATGAAGTTTTAAATTTAAATCCAAAAAATTTGGAATTTGTTTCAAAGTGGTAAAAGAAATAATAAACATTATTTACATTGTATTTGAATGAAAGGGTTCTGTTTCAAACAAGAGTTATTTGGAAATTTTAAAGAAATTTGTTTTGAATTAAAACCAAAGGTGGTTTAAAATTTAAAGTATAACTTGGTGTGTAAAGGAAATAAATATGTATATATATGAGAGATATACATAATATCAAAGATGGTTTGAAATAAACTATAAGTGTTGGGTTTTAAATTTTTTTGGAATGTGATATGAAAACCCAAACTGATAAGATTTTGAACTTATAAGTGGGAAAATTATTAATATGAAGTTTAAATTTTAAAATGGGAATTCAAATTGGGTAAAGTTAACAGGATTAAATTGAATTAAAATTTAACTTGGGAAGTTAAATGGTTAATTTGAATTGGGAGTATGTGTGATCTCAAAATAGGTTTGAGATCTGGAAATTGGAATTAGATGTTATTAATGAATGTTTTAAATAATTTGGATATTTATTTGTTTTGACTTATCTTAATATCATCCTGTTGTTATTAATAGACTATGAAAACTGAGAATTGAATTATTTTAAATAAATTAAGAAATGGATTGAGGTAATATACATCCATTACTGAATTAAAATGGAAATACAACTTTATATCAGAATTATTTGATTTTTGAAGTGAAATTGTAATTATAAAAAGGAAATCGCTTTGAACATTAAAGTTTGAATGTTTAAGATGATATTGCAAACAAGAACTGTTTGAGAATCGAGTTCAAAGATTGAAGTTAAAATTGGATAATAAAGTGGATTCTAAAGATTAATTTGTTTTTGAAGTCTTATTTGAACTTTAAAATAAGTTAAGTAAAGGTAGTTTAAAATGGAATTTTGAAAATTTAGACTCAGAATTAAATGGTTTAAAAATTTGAAGTTGTTAAAATAATAATAATAATAATAATAATAATAAGGGTTGGTTTGATTTATAGGATTGAATCAACATTTAAAAATTTAACTGAATTTATGAAATTCGAGATGGTTTTAAGTTCGGATTTGAATAGAATTAGTTCAAATTGAATTTGATTAGAATTGAATTAATTGGAATTGTGATTGAAGATGGATAAGCATAAATTCTAACGGAAAATTTTAATTGAATTAATTTGATGTGAAATTGAAGTTGAATAAGTTTGAATTTCAAATCGGATAGGATTTGCATCAATACACATGATAGAGGGTTCTCGCTTCGCGTTTGGTGGTAAGCAGGAGATTCTTACTCCTGCATGTCCCTGAGAGGTAGTATAAGTCCTTAGATTGGTTGCGAGTCGAAAGGCTGGCCGTAAAAGCAAATTTGAGGTACCAGTGTATGCCAAGGTGGGTCTGGGATGGTAGAAAAGCCTACCGGTCGCCACTGGCTCGCCCCGTTACATTTTAACTATAAACTCCTTTTTATTCAAAACTTAAAAATACTTTAAAATCCATATAATATTATCAAAATAGCTTTATAAAAATACTTTATATAACTAGATGTTTCCACAAGTCCATCCTTGTTCTCACAGAAATTCGGTCATACGTTGATCAGACGTAGGACTGAAAATCTATAAGTACTTAGCAGATCTATTTTCAACACCCAGTGAAAATACTTAGGAAAACATTTTGTTGAAAATATAGAAAACATTTTTGAAATAAAGAAAATATCTTTGGTGAGAATGCTCTAGAAATCATCACCCCCTCCATAGTCGTAGTTAACCCGATGGTTACGTTGCCATCCCGGCAAATTCCATAGATAACTATAGGCACTCCACATCCCTCGATTATGCCATGGAACCCGCCATAGATTGCAGTTACATCTTGGGTTGCGTTGCCATCACAGAAAAAGTCCATGTAACTGTGGGCATTAGCGCCCTCGATTTTCGCTGCCAAATTAAACTTCACCACTCCTACATAGGTTGCAGACTACATCAGTCAAGTCCCCATGTAGGTTTAGGCTCTCACGGCCTCTCGACTTTCGCTATTTCACCATAGGTCGCAGTCTACCGATGTTACGTTGCCATCACGGCAAAATCAAACGTAGACCGTTGGCTCTCAACAGCACACACGACTTTCGCTATAGTCCGTAGTAGATCGCAGTGACATCGAGTTACACTGTCGTCACAGCATAACCCAAATGTCTCTAATTTTAAAAATTTAAATCTGGTGATATATATATACTTTGAAGCACGCAATAGTGATATAGTATATATATAATTTACATGAATATATGGATGAGAATGCAATTTTATATATATATATATATATATATATATATGACATGTCTGTGTATATATAAATATTTAGGTGGTCTCTATCCTTAGCTTGCAGGCTCAAAAATTCAATTCAAAAATCCAATTCTCTTTCTCTAATCTAATTTTGGCTATAATCCCTAAATGAAAAGGTTTGTATGATTGAAACATCAATTCTAAAAATAATTTCTAGCATTTATATTTAGTAAATAATTCGAAATAAAGGTTAACAATAAACAAAATCGTTTCAAGTCAAATATCGATTTTTATAATTTCAGATTTGGATTTTAGAAACTGATACGAAATAGAAATGGTAAATTTTGAGGATGAATCTAAGATTTTTAGAGTTAAGGTTATCGTGTATTTGTGAGTTGATTAGGAGACGATCTTTCATCGATTTACGGCAATTAACGGCGAGTGAGGTGTCGTGTTGGTTGGTGAAAGAAGCTGAGGTAATGAAGATCATCGGAAAATTGACTGGAGTATTTTTAGGTCATCGGTGAGGTTGGTCAGCGACGAAGTAGGGTTCCGCGTGCTCTTTGGGTCGGCGTAGATCTTGAGCTCGTGTGACGTTATGAGCAAACCGGAGGTGATCGATGGAAAGGGAATCAATGTGTGAGGTTGCGGCGGAGGTTTGGGTGCGAAGGCGAAGTTTTTGGTAGACGAACCCAGCGGCGGTGGGCGTTTTTCTCCAATCTGTTTTGGGTTACAAGTGCTCGAATGGGTTCGATTTTGTTTGGCCATGACGATCGTCGATTTAGGAGTTCCTGGCGACTGAGAGGAGGGACAGCGGTTTGATGCCGGTCGGAGCATTGGTCGGAAGGTCGGTGGTGATGTGTGCACGTGCTTGAGACTTTTGTTGTGTCTATGTTTTCCATGTGGTGTTGAAGACGAAGCTGAGTGCTCGGGTTCGTGTTCGAGTCTAGGGAGTTTTGGCTCGAGTAAGTGTTCAGGGGTTTCTGTCTTTGGCCCGGGTTGTTTTTAAGATAGCAGGGTTTTAAATTTTGCAAGTAAACTGTTACTAGTTTAAATTTTAAACTAAACTAAGTTTTAAAGAAGGAAAGGGAAGTTCTCAGGTTTTGGAGTAGGCTCAGTGTTAAACTCGAAGAAATTTATAACAAGTTTTAAATTAAATTGAAAAGCAAGTTTTTAAAAATTTAAATGTAAATCAAGTTTAAACTAATTTTAAAATCAATTTCTTTATATGATAATGTTCTTAAATACTTGATTTAAGAAAAGTTGCATGTCTGGTTTAACTTAAAATTAGTTAAGTTAAATTCTTAAATTATTTTGGCTTAATTTTAAAATATAATTAAGTGGTTAATTAAAAGATTAATGTTTTATATTAAATTTAATTAAAATTTTGGGTAATTATAGATGAATTAAATTCATAAAGTAATTAAAGAGAAATTAATTAATGTAAGTAATTAAAGGATTAATTAATTAATAATTAAGAGTTATAAATTAATTAATTGGAGATTAGTTAATTGATAATTAGAGATTAATTAATTGGTAATTAGTGATCAATTAATGTAAGTAATTAGAGACTAATTACTTAAATGACTAGTTACTTAATATAAGTAATTAAATAATTAATTTGTTAGGGGTTAATTAATTAGTAATTAAAGGTTAAATTAATTAAAAATTAAAGGTTAATTAATGATTAGAGGTTAAATTAACTAATAATTAAAGTTTAATTATTTTGAGGATAATTAACCAATGGGATAATTACTTAATGGAAGTAATTATGGATAATTACTTAAAATGGATAGTTAAGGATGATTAATTAATAAGTTTGAAATTAATTAATGATTAAGTAAGCAGGATTTAAAAATGACTGAAGAAATTAATTTAATTTATTTAAATTAATTAGAAATGGTATGACCAATTAATCTTTCTTATGAATGAACAAATGATATTGTATGCATTGGATTATTTGATATTTCTGATAAGTGATTTGTGGTGCTATGTGATATGTTATGCTTGGGTTGAATTGTGATAATATGGTTTGTCTATCCGTGGTAAATTGTTATGTAAATATGTAATCCTGGGTATAAATGGAATTGTTTAAAACTTAAACAGCTTTGTTTTAAGATGATATTGGATGCGAAGAGACCGAAGTCAGGTATCGGTACATACCCAAAACCACTTCGATTTGCAATCTACAATAATTCTTTATGGATTTGACTTTGGAATAAATAGGTTGGAATGGAATAATTTAAGTAAACTGACCATTGAAACTAAGTAAGGGTACTTGGTGTTTGTTTTGTGAAATAAGTGTTTGGCTACAACAAGTTAAGAACTCGAAGTGAAGTACGAGTTACCTTGGGTTTTAAATAGGGTTTTTTCTTAGTATTTTATGTTAGATGGATTTACTCACGCTGATTTCCAGCCTGACCCGGATGTCACTTTGATGTAATGCTTGGGTAGACCGAGTAATACAGATTTTCAGGCTAAAACGTTTTGAAGGCGAGCTAGATGGCAGGAATGTATGGAGCTTTCCGTTGAGTACTATTATTTGTTTTTCTGGACAAGTTAATTCTAACTATCCAGTTTATGTGTAAATGGTTGTAAATCTGATAAATTGTACATAACTCTGATGTATGGTTATAAAATTGACAATTATAGTTTTCTTTGTATAAATGCTATTATGTGATATTATATTTTGATCCGTTGCGAAGTGTGAGATTCTATGTTTTGTTTTCTGTTCTCTTTCTACCTCTTTCTTCTTTACCTTAACAATCTGAGGTTTTCGGCGTTCGATTGCTCGGCACTTCTACATTGATGTATGTATATATATACTTTGATGAATGCAATAGTGATATAGTGTGTTTATATATATAGAGATTGTTAGAGAAAACAAGAAGAAAGAGGTAGAAGAAGAACAGGAAACAAAACTCAGAATCTCACATTTCGCGGCGGATCAAATATAATATCAAATAATAGCATTTATACAAAGAAAAGCTGTAATTGTTACTTTACATTCAATACATCAGAGTTACAACCATATACATATAACTGGACAGTTATATCAACATGTCCTAGGCTATTATCAATTCAACTCTAATACACAACGGTAAACTCCATACGTTTCTGTCATCCAGCTTGCCCCCTAAGCTCCAGAACATCCTAACCTGAAAAGCTGTAATACTCGGTCTGACCCGAGCATTACATCAAAGTAACACCCGGTTTAGGCTGGAAACCAGCGTGAGTAAACCCATGTACTAAGCTATAAACATGATTGAAATCCCGGGTAACTCGTACCTTACTACGAGTTCATAACTGGTTATAGACAACACTTATTTCACAAATCAATCCCTAAGTACCCTTAGTTTCAAAGGTCCATATTATTCCATTCCAACCTATTGATCTCATATATCAAATCTATATAGAATTATTTTAGATTACAAATCGAAGTGGTTTCGGGTATTTACTGATACCCGACCACGGTCTCTTCGAATTCAGTATCATCTTAACCCAAATTATTCAAGTGAATACAATTCAATTTGAAATACATGATGTCACTTTTACACAGCAATTCATCATAGATATCCACATTATCACTGTTCAACCCAACATATCATATTACAAAACATTTCATATCACATAGCATCACAATCACATACCATGGATAGAAAATACTCCAAGGCATTCAATATCATTCAATCATCCATAAGCAAGGTTAATTAGTCATACATTTCTAATTAGTTTAAATAAATTAAATTATTTACATCAAACATTTATAAATCCTGCTTACACAACATTAATTAATTACTAACCAATTAATCATCCTTTAATTATCATCTTAATAATTCATCCTTAATTAATCATGCTTTAATTACCTTAAGTAATTAGCCACAAATTAATTATCCTTTAACCTTTAATTACTCTCATTAATTAATTAATTATAAATAATTACATTGATCCTTAATTCTATAATCACTTACATTGGTTTATTATCCTTTAATTAATCTTATTCATTATTTAACTATTCCTTTAATTAATCCTTTAATTAATTACATTAATTATTCCTTAATTACTTCCATTAAGTAATTATCCTTAATTACTTCCATTAAGTAATTATCCTTAATTACTTGCATTAATTAGCTAATCCTTTATTACTTTCATCCAGTAATTTGTCATTTAATTTCCTTCATTAAATCAAGACCTTAATTAAATTATTTAAATCTTTATTTGATTAAGTGCTTGAAATTATTTTATACCAAAAATCATTAATTAATTAAAGTTAATACCACATACTTAAATCACTCCTTAATCTTATCATTAAATTTTATTTGAAATCATTTAGGAGCTAATTACATAATTAATCTAATGTATAATTATATAAACCAAGCAAATTTTAAACAGAATATAAACTTTGAAAACTTGTTTAACTTTTCTTTGAAAACTTGTTTATAATATACTTTTACAACTAAAACCCGTTTAAACATTTTGCTCTAAACTTGAACATCTCATATCCCTTAAACTTGGTTAATACAAACTTGAAAACGTCCTTTGAAAACTTGTTTAAATTTACCTTTGCTTCCAAATCTGAAATTCATATTTCACTTTTAAATTGGGACAAAATTCCTTTAAAAATTTAAAGCCAGGGATCATACACAACTAAAAACTCAAGCAAAAACACTAAACCCCCGGGTCACTCGTGAGCCACGAACGCGGACAAACTTGCTTCAAGACACACCCGAGCATTATCCCCCTTCTACCCGATGCCAAACGACACAGCACATCACCGATGCGCTGGAAATCTCGTGCACATGCACGATGCCTCGCTGCTGCTCAGATCAACTCTGCGACCTCAAACAAGTCGACGACGACCTCACCATCGTTCCCCTCTACCCAGAAGTATAGATCTACTCCCAATTCTAAATCGAGAAAGTTGACAAAGCTAAAACCCAAACCTGCTCAACAAAAACCACTCCGCAACGCCACCACCGATCACCGGCCATCATGCCGCCGAGCCCAAACCCTCGCCAGAGCCTCATCCTCCCATTCCCTTTTTCTGATCGAACTCGACGCATCATCGATGCCGCAATGGCCTCAAAATCAACCACAACCAAAACCCATGCTTAAACCCTAGATTAGTCTCGCCATGCCACCACGACGTTCCAGAAAATCGTCGATTATTTTTCCTCCCATCCTTGACCCACTAGCCACCTCTGACATGAACCCCGAGGCCACACTCCCTCGTGATCGCCGAAATTTGACGAAAATATAAATATTGATCAACTTCGAAATTCTTCCCAAATATAAACTTAAAATTGATGAAACCATTTCCTAAATTCATTATTTCCTAAAATGAACATGATTATGAAATCAAAATACGAATTTATGATCATCGAATTTTTTTACTTATATTTATTTCCTACTTAATTTGTCATTTTTGAAATGGTTACTCAATATAAATTCTTGAAACTATTTTTAAAATTGATGTTATAATCTTATAATCAAATTTCGTATAGAGATTAAACTCTAAAAAGAATTGGAGTACGTGGTTTTGGATTTTAAAAATAAATTTGAAAACCTATAACCAATAGCAGAGGCATGTTTACTCATGTACACAGTCATTCAAACATACACACACACACACACACACACACACACACACAAACACACACCAGGCAAACCACTAAACACCCATGCAAGTCATTTTAAATAAATACTACCATCTATTATCACATGCACAAGCAAAATCAGGAAGATTTATCTTCCAAAAATAATATTTACAGTTATAAAACAAAAAAGCCTGTTTTGATGAATCTGGAACTAGACTTTGATCTGTAACCAGATTTTTGAAACGATCAGATCTTTGGATCTTGCTTATTGATGTTGATCTGCTCTTATTTTTTATGTTGAGTTTGAGTTCTCTTTTTCCAGATTTGAAGAACTGGAGTTTGATCCCAGTTCTTTGCTTGATTTCAGGTTTGTTTTTTCCTTTACATCCCCTTTTGATTTTTTTCTGGTTTGAAATTGATTACAGGCTTTTGTTTTGATTTCTCAGGTTAGTATGTTAATAGATTTTTGATTTCTTGTTTTGGAAATAATAATAGGAAAGAAATAGAGAAGGTAATGTAGAGATATATTTATAACTTGATTTTATGATTTTTAAAATAAAATAAAAATAAAAAGAAAGTATTGACACTTGTTTAATTTAATAACATTTTTCATTTGAAAATGTTAATCATCTTACATTTGTTAAACTTTACACATTTAACTAACATGTGTAATTATGCATGTCTTTATTTATTTTGAAAAAAATTATAAAACTTTTGTATTAAATTTACTAATTAATAAACACTTTCTTAATTTATATAAATAAAGTTCTTTTAAAAGAAAAGAAAATAAAAACAAATTATATTCTAAATAATACCACGTATAATATATTTTTTAAATCCAAAATATATTTAAGATATATATCTTTTAAATTTTCAATTCAAATTAAATTTCAGTTTAAAATCTAATTTAAAATCAACTCATATATATATATATAAACAAATTCAATTTGCAAATAATAATTCCATTTAAAATCAACTTATATTTATATATAAACAATCATTATTATTTGTTTTTAAAAGAATAATTATATTAGGAGATTATCAAATAAATATTTATACAGATGTAAATATTTATTATCAGATTTATTTGTTCAATCTATAAATTATATTTTCAAAAGTTAAATCAGATAATTATCCAATTATCTTATGCCTGAAATTCTGGGTTATCACATTCCTCCCCCCTTTGAATCTTTTCGTCCCCGAAAAGGAACGAAGCTAGAATTTTTAATTACACAGCTCATTACCAGTTAAATTATTCTTTGAGCATTTTAACTATAAACTCTTTTTATTCAACGTTTTAAAACACTTTAAAGTTTATAATATATTATAAAATAGTTTTTATAAAAATACTTTTTACAACTCGATGTCTCAACCGGTCCATCCTTGTTCTCACAGAAATTCGGTCATACGTTGACCAGGCGTAGGACTGAAAATCTATAAGTAGCAGATTCATTTTCAACACCAAGTGAAAATAATTGGAAAACATTTTTGAAAACTTTATAAAAATATAGAAAAAAAATTTGAAATAGAGAAAATATCTTTGGTGAGAATGCTCTGAAAATCATCACCCCCTCCATGGTCGCAGTTAACCCGATGGTTACGTTGCCATCGCGGCAAAATCCATATATAACTGTAGGCAATCCATGCCCCTCGATTACGCAATGGAACCCGCCACAGATCGTAGTTACATCCTGGGTTACGTTGCCATCACAGCAAAAGTCCATGTAGCTGTAGGCATCAGCGCCCTCGATTTTCGCTACCAAATGAAACTTCACCACTCCCACATAGGTCGCAGACTACATCAGTCAAGTCCCAATATGGGCTTAGGCTCTCACGGCCTCTCGGCTTTCGCTATGTCACCATAAGCTGCAGTCTACCGATGTTACGTTGTCATCGTGGAAAAATCAAAAGTAGACCGTTGGCTCTCAACAGTACACACAACTTTCGCTATGGTCCACAGTAGATCGCAGTGACATCGAATTACACTGTCGTCACAACATAACCCAAATGACTCTGTAGGCATCAACGCCCTCGACTTTCGCTACTCACTACACATAATCCTCAGGAACTTCAGTTTGTCCAAACTTCCTCATAGGATCAACTTTAGAGCCTCCCCTTTGGGGCTCAAGGCAGACCCACCCCGCGGATCTCCTAATGAAATTCATTTCAATGGGAGCGTCTTTTTCTCCGGAGCCAATCTCAAAACACTTTATACTATACACTTATAGCATCTTTCAAATCATACCCTTTATGATTTACATCAAAACCTCGTTTACACAAAAATCGATATCTCAAATCGGTAGTTCCAAACTTGGCTTTCCAAATTTCCAAAATTGATTTTTCCCAAAATTCAAAAGTCTTTTCCAAATCCATAGGTTTCAAAACATTTTCCAAATCATTCTCTTAAAACCATCTATATATATAGATATATATAATCTTGAAAAATCTTTGGATTACTTCATACTTTTCCTCTTTATACTTGGAATACTTTCAAAAACCTTTCTTCAGTCTATAGATTCAACAAGGAGAGTTTATCATATATAACAAATATATAACTTTATTTATACCAAATTAAATATTCAAATTTGGTTTCCCTTACAAATTTGTTCACCATAATGCTTACTTTGCAAAAAGTAAATTTCAATAATAGGGATATTCAACTTCCACTTTAATCATCCAAAATTTCTCAAAATATACCTTTCCTTTCAAAACCATTTCTCATTCTTTTAAAATTTCAATATCTATTTCATTTAAGCATGTACGATGTACATATACCATCCGTATGCAATATCAATCTGATCGCCCACACGATCACACAATTTCACTTTCGAACTAGTATCGCCAACCGGACTTTCTAGTGCGGACTCAGATCTAATTTCTTGATCAGAAACCATCATTCTCCTTGCATAGACTAACTATGATAGAGAATATCCAGAATCAATCAAAAATCCATATCCAGGGTTTGCCGTCGAAAATTGAGTGAAAAATCCCAACTCGGATGGATATACTGTCTCGAAATTTTATTCTCGAATCTGGGTCAAATCATTATAAGAACAGAAAAATATACGTACATCCTACGTATTTATCTTCATTGATCATTTAGCTAAATCAGTTCTCTTTTCTATTTACCTTCATTTTGATTCCATACACTTATCCACAATTGCTCCCAATTTCCATTTGGGTTAACATTTCCATTCTTATCTCAATTGGTATTTAATCATAGACAGTTTTCACTCTAACCAACTTGTATTAAGAAAATAGCTTGAAAATTTTAAAAATAGATAAGTAGTTGTAAAATAGTTATTAGTTGCAAAATAGCAGTAAAATAGTTAAGTGATTTTAAAATAGTTGTAAAGTAGTTAAATAATTGTAAAATAGTTAGATAATTGTAAAATAGTTGGATAGTTGTAAAATAATAGTTAGTTTCCAAAATAATTATAAAATAAGTATAAGATAGTTTGGGTTTTTAAAAAGAAAGGTTGTATAGTAAATAGCTAGGAAAATAGATTTAAAAACAATTTATTTGAAAAATATAGTTCAGAGCCAAACTGTTCAATTCCCAATCTCTCATTCCAATCAATTCAATTTAAATTCCCATTTCTATTTAAATTGATTCAATTCCAGTTCAATTTGAATTAACTTCAATTTCTATCCCAAATTCAAATCAATTCTTATTTGAATTTAAACTTATTCAACTTCAATCTCATTTCCATTTAATTCAAATCAAATTCAGTTTGAACTAATTCTATTCAAATCTCAACTTAAAACCATCTCGAATTTCAAAATTTGAGTTAAATTTTAAATGCTGATTTAATCCTTTAAATCAAATTAATCTTTACTTTTAAATCAACAACTTAAAATTTTTAAATCATTTAATTGTAAGTCCAATTTCAAATTTTCATTTTTAAATTACCTTTATTTAACTTATTTCAAAGTTCAAATAAGAGTTCAAAAACAAATTTATCTTCAGATTCTAATTGATTATCCATATTAAACTTCGAAACCAATTCTTATCAAATTTTCTGCAAGCTCATTTCTAACATTTGAATCTTAAGTTCAAAGTGATTCCCTTTTCATAAGTTCAAATTTTAATTCTATTTTATTTCAATAATGGATATGTAGACTATTTCAATTCACTTTTTAATTCATTTTAAACCAATCCAATTCACGGTTTGAAGATTACCAATATCAACAGGATGATACCAGGATAAGTAAACATCCAAATTTATTTAAAGCATTCATCAATACATCTAATTCCAACTACCAGATCTTAAACCCATTTTGAGATCACACATATTCCCAATTTCATCTTGAAATTTCCAATTCAGGTTGTTTTTTCTAAACTTATTTAACTTCCCTAAAGTTAAATTCAATTTAATTTAATTAAAAAATCTAGTCAACTTGCCCAATTTGAATTTCCATTTCAAATTTTAAACTTAAAAATCTTCCCACTTATAAGTTCAAAAACTTATCACTTAGGATTTTCATATCACATTCCAAGGAAAAATTTAAAACTCAACACTTAGAGTTTATTTCAAACCATCTTTGATATTATGTATTTTCCTCATATAACATATTTATTTCCATTACAATCCCAGTTATGCTTTAAATTTTAAACCACCTTTGGTTTTAATTCAAAACAAATTTCTTTAAAATTTTCCAAACAACTCTTGTTTGAAACAAACCCTTTCATTCAAATACAATATAAATAATACTATTTATTATTTCTTTTAACGCTTTGAAACAAATTCCAAATTCTGGACTTAGATTTAAAACTTCACAATTTCAATTCCAATTCATAAGTCATACTCACCTAAATGTTTAATTCCTTAAACATTTTATTTTGAATCATTTACAAACATTTCATTATCAAGATACAACAAACATTTTAGGATAATAACCAAGGTTATCATATCTGAAAACCAATTTACTATATGTATTATCTTATTCTGGAAACACTTTTACAAATTCAGGATTTTAATTTCAGTTTGGATCCATTTATCTTATTTATATAGTTTATATTATCCAATTCTTATTTGGTTGTATTTCTATTACCACTTAATTCTTATCAATACTTTTAATTCCAATAATTCAACAACCAATTACCTTAATAATTAGAAAAATTATTGCTTTATACATCAAAATATAAACTTATATAAAAATCATTTACTCTTAAAATCATTTTAAAACCTTTATATAAGAAAATAACAAGTACGCTCTCATATATTTATATATACTCAACTCATTTTACGGTATTACTTACCCTATCCTTTATAGCAAATCCGTTCCTGATCTCTATGAAACGATCAGCGCATTGGCCAATATTGATAGTCGGTTATTTAACTATCAAATAACATTGACAAACAATCATCAAGCCAAGATAATTTCTCCCAAATTATTTATTTTAAATATCTTCGCAAGATATTTTCCTATAATTCAATCCTTTGAAAATAGTTTTCAAATCACTTTTCTCTCTCTCATGGAAATAAATTTTCACCCAATTGTTTTATTTCCACCGAAAACCGCCAAGTCCTAAATACTTAAAATTTTTAAAATAATTTAAATCATTTTATTCTAAAACATACCTTAAAACATTTAAATAGAAATCACTTAAACACTTTATTCAAAAATATATACTTTTAAAAATATTTAAAATAAAACTATTTTATAAAATATAAACACTAATTTTTAACATAAAAGTTAAGCCAAAGTAAATTTTAAAATAAGGGTTACGAAATTCTATAAAATTTTAACCAAACTATTTAAAATAAAACTATTTTATAAAATATAAATGTTAGTAATTTTCTTTTTTTAAACATAATATCAATTATCCTTTAAATAATTACTACTAAAATAAATTGGAAAATATTTACCTTAAAATTTAAAACATTTAAAAATAATAAATATTCTAAAATATTTCTTTAAAATAAACTTTTAAAGCCTTTAACTTATAAAAAGTCTCCTTTGAAATATACTTGGCTTTTTAGGGAAATACACTTCCCATCTCCATACCTTTAAAAATAAACCACTATTTATTTTTAAAACAAATTACCCATTCCTTTATAAATTCCTACCGTGAATTTATACTCCCGAATATCCACCGATATCCATTTCACTTTATAAACCCAGTTTATAAATTTCATAGTCTCATCTTCCTTTAAAATTCGAATTTCAAACACTTAAATCAATTTTCAAAATGATTTTCAAAATTTACTCCATTTAAAATAAATTTCTTTACTTACCCAATTTCATTTCAAAACTCATTAATTTCAGATTTTACTTCTTTATTATAATCAAAAATCTTATCTAAGCTGAAATTCAAATTTCATACATTTCCCAAATTTCTTCTTTATCTTTTCCAAATTTAAACCTTAAATTTGAAAATAATTTCTTTACTCCTCTAAAAAAATATCATTAAGTCTAAAAATTTATTTATTCCTCTTTATTCAAAATATACTTCCCATACTCGGAATTTATTTATTTAAAATATAAAAATCAAGTTTTATCCTTCTAAATCATTTAATTATCCAAATTCCTTAAAATTATTTTACTTAAAAATACCCTTTTAATTTACTTTAAAAATCCAAACTTCATATATATATACATATATATATCAATTCTCAAAATTCCAATATATATAACCAAGCCAGAGTATTCAACAAATTCCAATATAATTTGTCACAGATTATCACATAATCCTATCGTTGAAATTATAAAATAAACTCAACGTATTAAAGAATCCTGTTTGATCCCTCCAACTTGTTTCCCTGCATCCACAGATGTTAGCACAATATAAAAATACCAATTCCACTTCGAGGTGGAATATCGCGGTATATGAGGTTATATTATATCATCCGCTATTATGCGGCGCATAGGGTCTCATCCGCTATATAGTGCGGGAAATCAATCACTCCAATATACATATATATATACTACTATATATAATATACCACATCTAATCAATTCAATCATTCAACCAAAATTTAAATTTAACTATTTAAAATTTAAATAAAACCCAGATGAGTGAGATTAACTCACCTTTGCCCTTTTTAATTTTCAATCTATTCCAAACTGGCTTGTTTCCTTGATTTTAAACCTTGTATAAACTTTATACAATTTATTAATATTTGAAATAATTGGACATATCAATCTCCATTTAATAATTTAATTTCAAACAAATTTTTCCTTTAATAAAACATTTTTCCCAAAATGTTTTTTGTAAAAATAATTTTTTATCTTCCGCTTATCTATATATACAAATTTTCATTTTTACCCAAAATCATATATATATCTGTTTCAAATTAGAACATTCGTAGGGATATATATATATATATATATATATATATATATTTACTAGATTAAACAAAAATTATTTTATATTTACTGAAATAAAAATTCTTCTAACATATATATTAAATCAAGGCAGCATTGTTTTAAAATTAACAATTTAAATTTACTGTAAAAAATACCCTTTCTGCATAAAAACATATATTTATCATCGAATTACAAGAAAACGATACATCACCGCTATCACGACTCAGGTCATCGTCATCGCGACCAACCCACATACACGCGACTCTGGTGACTCCACAACCATGCCACAACGATTGACTACGCGACGCTTCCTTACTTGCGACCAGATCTGGATGCTGCCCCACCTCACGTTGAGTCGCGCTCCACTTCTTTCAGCTACAGGACTGCCAACCAAAACTTCACCTAGCTTTCTTCATGCCGCCACCCCACGCGAGTGCTCGCAGCCACCACAGCGTGGCAACCTAAACCACATGCACGCGCGAAACCCAAAGACAGAGCGACCCCGGCCAAGACTCTCGAACATGAGTTCAAGCTCACAACCCTCACGATTTGTTCCATTCCATAATCGACGCATGGATTTTGCTTCCTCTCGATTGCCGAACTCAGATCAATTTCAACACTGGGATATTTAGAGATTAAGGTTAAACGAGGAGAGGAAAGCAGGCTAGGGTTTAGAGCTTGAATCGCCTGATTTAAAAAGGGAGGTCGCCATTTTTTGTAATTTAATAACTGAGAGGATTCGATTTCATGCTTCGGCCATTTTTATTTCCGATTTGAAAAGAAGAAGAAAATATAGTGAAGGCTCAATGGATTTGTATTGATTATCTCGGCTGGTTGATTTACTCTTCTCTTTTTTTTAAGTGACACATGCTTTAAAATTTCTGCGTGCATGACAAATGGTGAGGGCAAGAAGACAATTGTCCAAGGCCTGATATGAATTGATTTTGGCCAGTCAAACTATAGATTATATTCAAATTAAATTTTAAATTTAAATTATCTCAAATTATGCAACTCAAAAATCTCGTCTTCCTATCGATGTGTGTCGCCAAGCGTTTATAATGTTAAACCCCTATTTCAAACACAATGGAAAAAGTTTCAAGTCCTAATTCGATCATAAGGAGAAGATAGCTTTTTGGACTCAGTTATTTTATTAAATTATCAATATAGATTTTAGCACGTTTATCTACCATACGATCACGCGACAACTCCAAAGACTACGAAATTTGAAATCCGTTAATAATACAATATTACGGATCCAAGACAACTAGTTTCGTCAAATTCCGAGACTGTGCCTCAGAAGGCTATTTTCAAATATCAATTTAAAAAATATTTTTTTTTAAACTGAACAAATTACTTTCAAATTAAAGATTAACATTTTTACTATCTTCAGTACTATCATATAAATTTTACAAGAGTTTGAAATATTTTTATTCAGCTTAAAATCCGAGATTCACAATTTAAACCAATTTCATATTATTAAATCCAATAATTTAATTGTCAAATTAATAGTGATATTTGAAATTCAAGTTAAATTAACCTCAAAATATTTAAATCAATCAAATATTTCAATTTCAAATTTCCATAAATTCTGGGTTGTCACAATAATTGAAGGTATAAGACCAAGATAATCTCTTCCATAATTTATCACATCCAATTAGTGTTTTAATCTCAGTCCTCTTGTCATAGTTGTAATCTTTCTTTTGCAATTATCAAAAATCAAACCTAGGTTTTAGCTGAAACCTATTGGCCTAGGAGAATCCGAGATTGAAGCAATAATTCAAGTCAATTCAGTGAGTTAATCTCACACTTTTAGCCATAGATGAATGTTTGTAGTTGTTTGTTGTTATGGATGAATTTGATGTGAAATTGACCTTAATCTCTTATGTTATTCACCACTTTTTCTATTCAACTCTATGCTGTTGAAACCCACTTCCTATGATCTTGATTATCATCTTATTATAGATGTTTTTGTGCTTGAATGGGTGTCAAATCCATGCCCCAGAAGTCGAGAGGAACAATGACGAAGAAACAAGCAACGACGGACCATCGGAACACCGTTGGAGCCATCTGGAGCTCCCTCTAGGTGTGCCCATCGGTGGACCAGTCCCACCAGATGGTGCACCAGTGGTGACCTAGGCTAAGCCCCAGGTTACTCCGTTCAACCCTTTAGTTTGCGCCATTTTTGACCGTTTGTTCGTCCATTTGGCTCCTTTTTGATGTTTGATTGATTTTGATGCTCCAATTCGTGTTGATTTTAATGCAAATTTTGGATTTTTGATTATGAATTTGTGAATTCATATTGGGTTTATTATGCCATGTAAATATTCTAGGATCCATGATATCACACACAAGTTTTATCGCACAATTTCAACTAGAGTTATCAAATGAACGATTTCTAATCCAAACCATTTTCCCAAATCTTTTCAAGTATGAATATATTTTCTATAAAGGATATTTGAAGTATATATATATACATATATCTATGTGTGTGTGTGTGTGTTAGCACCAAAATTGGTCACTATCACCTTTGAGTAGGTTTGTGCGGAGAGATTAATGAAGAAAGTAAATTAAAACTGAGGATTAACACAGTAGAATGCAAGAGCAACAGTAAGAAACAAGAACACCAGAATTATAGTGGTTCGATGTAACTGCATACGTCCACTTTGATCGTAATCTTTATTACTTCTTTAAATAATTGAATACAGATATAATCCATACACCAACAACTTGAATACAAGTTTTAACAGAAAAGAAATGAGTCTTAAAAATGGAAGTCTCTGCGGTATTCTTGAAAAAAGGTCACTTTCCACTGTGCATCTGCCCCTCTATTTATGGAGGAAGATAGGCCGGACTTCCTACGCGGGACCAGGAACAGGCACTTCGGCCCATAGTTGGTGACTTCTGTGCACCAAGCTACGCATGTTGAACGGCGGTTGCCGAGCCTCCTCGGTCGGTCCAGTGGGAGTCTCACTATTTACACGAAGTAGATTGTGATAGAACTCAAAGCAAGTGGTAATACGATTCGAAACAAAGAAGTGTATGTGTGCCATTCTGTTGTAAGATGAAGTGATCACGAGCCATCATAGAAGTTCATCGTCCCAATTTGTTGCCCCATGCATGCCGAACCACCGAGTTCAAACCACAAGCATCAGAACTCAACCGACCAAACTGTCTTGGTTTTGTGCCTTTGACAGAGCGACGTATGCCATGTTACCTCAACTCTCTTGACCGAACGATGCGCACCGAACTACCTTGACCGAGCGGCATGTACATGACCGAACCACCATCACCGAATGGGATTGAACAAAGCACCTTAGTCGTTCCATGCTCAGCTTTCCTCCTTTGACCGAGCGATTTTTTTTGGACTACTCTGTCATGTTCATATGGACCGAACCATTCTATGCCAAGCGACATGAACTATGCTCCTTCAGCCTCTTTCCTTTCATACTTTTGATGTTAGCCGAACGATGATGTTGAGTTCCCACCGTCACATTACTTTCTACCGAGTGATGTTAATCGAACGACGTAATCAGGCCGAACTAAACTAACATGTCGAGCGACGCTTATATGCCGAACCATGTATACAGGTTGGGCCATGCTTTCGTGTCGAATGACATATATATATGCTGAACCTCTCAATTTGAGCCAATATTTTACATTTTCCAACCTTCCCCTAGCTTGAGTCTTATTTTGATTCAATCAGAACCTCTATACTTAGTATCTAGTAGCCGGTCCAAGCAACTGGGTAACATTTTCCACCTAAAGCGTATTGTGAGAGTCATCATGATGCGCTTTGAATCATAAGCAATCCATGCTCCCCACTCTTCACCACCTATCAGGTGGGATCTGTTTCTCCATCGCGCTATCACCTGTGGTGCGGGCCGGTCGACGCACACACGTCGAACCACTCGCTCGGCATATTCATTGTCGCCCAGCAAGATTGTCCACCGAACCACTGAGACGTTTTGAATCGGTCCACTGGTTAATGCATGTTCACCTCCCCTTCTTCATATAAAATCCAACACTTCTCCTCTTCTTTCTTTCACTCTCACTTCAACTCTACAGGACCTTTTAATTTACCTTCCCCCGAACTTCAGCTACCGCCTCAACCTTCCTCTCTTATCCTGAATCCAGTACGTCTGCTCTGCAACTCCCCCTGATAACAAATCTAAACGGACTTTGGTCTTACATCTCTCAATTTCCCAAGCTTCGACTCCTTCTCTTAGGTATGAATTTCCCATTCAATCGACTTTCCTGAACTAGGGGTTTTGAACGAAATTCGATTCCGCGAGTTTTCATCAGATTATGGATAGTAGGAGTCGTGTAGATGAGGAAGACGAGTCCGAGGTTAGAAAATTCCTTAGGTCGGAACCTAATATAGCCTTAACTGAGTTTGAGGCCGGTGAGATGGAAAGGAGAAAGGAAAACGGTACCGGTGGTTCCTATGATGCCGGCCCTTGTTGGGCCACCGAGCTAGGGAGAAGGAAGTAGTAGTGGGTCGGTAGGAGTTAGTAAGTTTAGACGGTATTAGTTGAATGTTAATTCCAAGTGGTTAGGTTATTTGGAAGTTTACTAGTCAGTAGGTTGGGTGTAGTGCACGAGTGAGAGTGTCGTTCGGTGGGCAACTAGGAGAGTGTTTAGGTGACTCGAGGAAGTGAGATTGAGGAGAGCGAGTGGATCGGCATTCTCTGTTCCAGAGTGTCATTCGGTCCTGAGGGAGAGTACGGGACGGTAGAGGATTAGGAAGGTGGGTCGGTCAAAGTTCGAGTTAGGCCGTTCGGTAGCTTGTAGATGAGTCGTTCGATATGTAGGCTTAGAAATATGATCGGCCTCAGTCCTTGGGTTCGGCATTGATAATTCAAGACCATCTTCACTTGAACACATCATATGTCAACATCGCATATTCCCACGTCTAACCGTAGAAGGGCGAACAATGACAAGAGCTTAAGCACTTGAGCATATATAACCGATTTGGACTAACAACTTCACAATTTTAACAAAGTGTAAACATGTATTCAACTTAGCCAAAGCAAATAACAACCTTCAATGTATGATGTCAATGCCCAACTCCAGGATCCCTACTACTGATTATAGGACAAGCTCTAGGGGACGGTCAACGCTAACATTACTCGAAGACGATAGTTTAAGGCTCAATCACATTTCACAACTCTTTAAATCTTTAACTCTTTCACACTTACACTCGAATGATCGCACTAGTACACACTACATGGGGGGAATATTTCTGTCGTTATATCTAACATTGAATGTCTTTCAAGTATAGTTTAAACAGATGTTTACCCAAATTTGATGCTCGTTGAGGATGTCTAGTAACTCGAGCTCCACCATAGTTTCAAATAAACCTGAGCCAAGTTCGCAGCAGGAAGTAATGGAAACTTCAAATCCATCGACAACTCCTACACATGATATCCCAAACCAATCGACGACAACTATTGACCCAGCTCCTGATGTGATAGACGGAGCTGTTAGTCTAGATAACCCTAATGCCTTCCAAGCTTCAAAATTCAATGAAACTGCTCTTCGCCGACTATGTTCGATTCACAGAATCCCTTTCGACGACGTATTAGTTCCATCGGGACGAGATCGTCCTCACCTGCCCCCAGCTGGGTATACAGCTTGCAACAAATTCATGCGCTGGGTCAGAGCGTGCCACCATTCAACTCCTTTCTCCACGAAGTGCTACAGTATATCGGGATCGCCCCGTCACAGATACATGCCAATAGTCATGCGTTCATCTATGTTACTTGTATTCTCTTTATGAGCATTTTACTTAGGCTCTCTACTCCTGGTGAAATCCGCTACATCTGTTGCTTCAAGAGACGATCATACTGCCCATCTTTCATATTCCTCGAGCCTCATTCCAAGTGTCAGATATTGATGGGGGCATGGAGTAAGTTCACCCAATATAAGCAGGAATGGTTTTATGTGCGATGCCCCCCAGGCATTGTGAGAAGATGGCTGGAAGGGAGTAAGTTCCATTTTCGAACCAATATTTGTCTAAGGCACGAAGTGGATTGTTTCTTAACTTCTTTTGATTTTTAGAGGTATCAGCCTACGCCCCGAAGGTACCGGGTATTCTAAGGCCGTCGAGGCCATTCGAGTTGTTTCGGTGAGAGACCGGGAGATCAAATCTGTTATCTACAATTAATAGTTTTCAGAGTTCGGATTGTTGGTGGAGGGTCGTCGAACAAATCTTCCATCCGGTACCACTATAACCGGATCCGTATCGAAGAAAGGTAAAGAACAGGCCAGACCTTCAGTGCCTCCTACAAGTGGCGCACCCGACACATATGTGAAGGGTGAGATTAAAAAAACTGTGGTTTCAGAAGCACCAAGTGAGAATGTAAGTCTTGTTTCGGAATCGGAGGTTGAGGCACCTGGCATTGATGAACCACCCCCCCCCTTCATAGGGAAAAAACAAACTAGCTTACAAGTTGAGGAAGAAGATAGTGAGCGGAACCTCGAAAGTGACGATTACTCCAATGTAGAAAGAGTCGTCTCCACAACAATTAGAGGGTCCATAGAAAGGCTTATCAGACCTTACTATTCCCGTTGACTTGCTCAATTATGGCTTCGACGATCCAGAAGCCTAAAACTTCATTCGTCCGTGAGAGACGTTGAAGGCGTTCAAGCCCTTCACCAAGGAGAAAAAACTCCGTTAAGTAAAGCTAAAGAAACTAGTCCGTCGAAGGGAAACACTAGGACACACACACTAACATTTACACCTCACCTTGCACTTAAACTTCAGCCACCATGTTACTCTTGCTAACTTGTCCTCACTCAATTTTTATGCAGGTGATATGGGACGCTCTCATGGATTCGACTACCTCCGCGGGTCCTCTATTTTCCATCATTCCAGCCTAGACACGAGGTCCGGTAAATGTTGGGATAGAGACGACAACAGCGATAGAGACTATCGTCCCCGAGATTCGTCGTCGTCTCGAAGGAAAACTTACAGCCATTCTTTGCACCCCAACAATACTCCTCCTCAACCAGAACAAAGCAGGGAGAAATCGGGTCAAAGGGGATCTCAATTTGAAGCTCCTTGCAACCAATACTCCAGTTCATCAAGCACTAGGAAAAATCGTGAGCCTCACATGAAGACGCTGGTTTCGGCTAAGCAAACTTCTTCAGCCCATGTACACGATCCATCGATAATAGAAAAGCTAGCTGAACTTAAATCCACATTCCCAAAAATATGCTTCGATGGATTGAAATTTCTTCCTGCGCTCCATCCAATTCCAGGGCATGTTAAACAAAGTGCCATTGCTTGCAACAACGATGTCTATGTCCAACATGACATGTTCGTTCACTTGGCCAAAAAAGTTTCTGAAGTTTCTACGGAGTGCAAGCATGAAATCGATCGCCTGAAGCTTGAGGCCATCCATAATAAGGACATCATCAAAGCCCAAGATGAAGAGCTTTCCTCGTATAAATCTCAGCTTGAGGCTGCTCAAAGGAATGCTAAGGACACAACTGAGGTAGTCAATTGGTTGGAGGCTACCTACAAAAAAGAAATTGATGAAGCGATTCAACGATGTGGCGCGTTAGCCCTAGAAAAAGAC
Source organism: Allium cepa (assembly GCA_030765085.1). Classification (NCBI taxonomy): domain Eukaryota; kingdom Viridiplantae; phylum Streptophyta; class Magnoliopsida; order Asparagales; family Amaryllidaceae; genus Allium; species Allium cepa. Next base: position 1,055,816,902 of record CM060932.1, read on the forward strand.
TCCATTCAAAAGGAGAAAGATGTCGTCGCTCAATGAGTCAAAGAATTAGAGGAGCTACTTTTCAAAGAAACGGAAGAAAAGACTGCCGCTCAAGAGGAGTCACAAAGAAATTATGACGGGATTGTTGCCAGTCGACTCCTAAAAACAAAGCTCGATGAGGAGCTCTCACTGGCTGAAGCGTTGAAGGACGAAGCCCGTGAGGAGGGCAAAAGAATGGCGCTCTCGAAAATTGATTCTCTCCTTGAGGCGGCTACTGAGGCTGGTAGGGAGGAAATCAAGTGCATATTTGATCCACTCATAGCCGAGTACAATACTCGAGTTGTCATGCATCGCGATCGAACATTTCTTGGCGAGGGTTATCTCGAATCTTTGGCTGAAGCATGGGACACTTTAATAAAGATTAAAAAGGCTGAGTTGGAAACTGAAGAGGTTGATGAGGATTCCCTTGTGAAAGAAGTGCTTCGCGAGAATGAGCGCACTGACTTATCGACGACATAGACCCTTTACGGAAGAGACTCTTCCTCACCAAAGGGAAAAGATGAAGCTGTCGGTCCATCCCGGACCGAGTCCTCAGTTCCTTCTCCTATTCAGCCGACTGGTCATCCATCACTTAATCCATTCGAGCAGCATATCAGCTATGACCCAAAGGAGCCTGAACTTGATATCCACTTTCTATCTCCTATTCCTGAGGGTGAAACTCCCCGAACGGCTGAGAATCAGCCGGAAATGAGTACATAACTTTTCTTCATAGAGTTCAAAAGGCCATCGCTTTTGGCGAGTAGTATTTGCATTCAAACACTTTGTCTCTGATGATTTTGTGCAGGCCATTTTGATTCTGAGCCAACTCCAAGGAGCGATGTCGCCATAGAGAAGGAGGAGAAAATGGGAGAGGCAATTCAAACGGAGAGACTCCCGGACCTAACGCTCAAGTGATCGAGGCGCTTAACGAAGACAAATATGAAAATCCATCGCCCGTCGAAGAACATGATGAAGTTGAAATTACAGGCGCCTCCGAACACACTTCAAAACCGAGCATGGAGGAACAAATCATCGAGGAGAGGAAGAAGAAAACTGAAATTAAGTCTGAGCCCCAAGTGGTCGAACTTGATGACCCACTGAACTGGCCTTTGAAAGTTATTCTCCCCGGTGGGACTTCTCCACTGGAAGTTCCTCTCCCTTCCCAGGGCACCGCTACTGTAATGTCAAGCCTTTTCGTACGCTTTAAATCGACACACGTGCCAATTCAAACTATACGGAAGGGCGGATTGTTATGGGGTAAATAAAAAAACAAGAAAGAAATAAAACAAAACAGAATCTCACAGCGGAAGGATAAAATATAATAATCAAATATATAGTTCATGAAGCTGTTTTTCAAAATATTTAAGTATACTTACAATATATATCAGAGTTATACATACCATAGAATATAAATAACGCAACGGAATACAAAAGTGTAGTGGGACAATATAATATATATTAATAATAATACTGAAATCTTCATCTTCGTGCTCCAGAGATACAGCCTTCGATCCTGAAACGCTCGGACTGACCCGAGCGGATTGAAAAGACAAAACACTCGAGTCGGAACTAAAAGATCTTATGTAAGTTAAATCAACAGAAGTAAATATGAGTGCAGTAACTCAAGAGATGCTCGAGATTTACGTCTCCTAAGGATCTGTTAAACTATTTACTATGTAGTAATATTTCGCTATTATAATAATGTCTATTTATAAAATAAACTTACTTTTAAATAGCGTTAAGGCTTTACATTTTCCCCCTTAACACGTAATAGTCCCAGTAGTCCATCCAGTATCAGCGCATCTCCAGATGGGGAGACTACCCTAAATACTCCACGGGCTACGGGAGAAAACCAGACTCGTACAAGGCGCGATATGGTAGGTGACATGGCACAACTAGGCAATGCCAGGGTAGATATACCAATTACGCATTTGGGCTGGTAGTAACGCATAGCCGCAGCTACCGCCCACCTCGAGCCACATCCCCAAAAAGAAAATCAAAAGTGGCCACCGAATCAATCCAAAAGTCAGAGTATAAAATCGAAGGGATGTGTCCGATCAAAGGTGCTACCTCAATTGGCCCTAGAATCGCTCATGTTTTAGCCACCTTATCCAACTCACGGGAGTTGGGTCCACGTATTTACCTCAAAGGAAACGCTGCCACCATCCTACTTCATTCTGGGATCTCCACCGCGTACACGGTTGTTAAAGTGGTTTTCGGAGTTGGCGGAGAGTATGACAACTTCCGATCCCGGTCTCTTCAACAACCAAACGTTATTATAACACCTCGGTCTTTTCAAAATAGTTTATACTTTAAAACCAGAATAAAATATTCATTTCAAAACCATATAAATACGATATCATTTCTATTTTAAAACCCAAATAAATATGATATCATTTTTATTTCAAATATATTTTCAAAAATCATAGTACTTTTCAAATATATATACTTTAAACCCATAGCTTCGAAACATAATTTTCAATACTTAAATGGTTTAATAGTAAGTTACTTTGCAAACTAAATTAGCTTTTTAATTTCTTAAATCAATTCCAAATACATATTTGAATTCCCAAATAAACCATTTAAATTTCCATATATTTCAAAGTTTCAAATATTCCACAATTTCAAAACTAAATTTTTAATTCATATACATATGTCAAATTCCTTTTTCTATTATTTAGTTTTGAAATACTTGCTTAATAAATATAGTATCCTTTAAATAAAACTTCCAAATTCAATAATTGAATATTCCTCAATTTATTTAGACTAGATATATTCACTTAAATCATCTTAACCCGAATTTAGTTATAACATCATATTCATTTTAAATCTGAAATTCAATAAGATTTTAACTAAATGTAATCTCAAATCAATTTCAAACTATCTCCTCAACTTTGATTTGTAAAAATCAATATAAACTCTATATTAGAATATAATTTTAGTAAATACTTATGCATAATATATTCTAATAAAATCGACTTTATTATTAAACTTACTTCATACTTTAAACAATTTTATACATAGTTTAAAACCAAGAATTTAACCGTATATAAAATAACCTTTATCAAATATACATCATCAATATTTCATAAAACCATATATATATTTCATTACAAAACCATAGAAAAATCATTTCAAAAATAATTTTATATATATATCGCGGTGCCTGTATAAAAATTTCTACCCTATGGTCAAGTGATATGGATATTTATCATTTCAATCCGAAATTTAAAATAAAAATGCGGTTGTATATCATTTCAAACCACAATCCCGAATGAGATGAGATGCATAATAACTTGCAGTTTATAACAATATACAATACAACATCCATTCATCAAATATCATCCATCAACCATTTATCAAAATCATCATCAAATTTAAACAATACATCAATATATAAAAGGTAATAAATAACAGGCATTTACCGGTAGTTTATTATGCAAAATAAATTAACTGATAATTTAACTGGCAGTTTATATGCACAATAAATTAAATAATTAACTATTAGTTTATATGCAATAATAAATTTAACTAGAAATTTAACTGGCAGTTTATATGCAATAATGAATTAAATAACAAGTAAATGAAATGAATGCAATTTAACTGAGATAATGATGAAATATATTGCCAAACAGCTATAAATAAATTTTTTAACACATCATAAATCAATTTAACAAACATAAGTAATCTTAGAAATTGTGGGTGGTTTAAAACACTCACCTTTTGAATTTAAATTGGATTCGAATCCAATTTAAACCCAAAAATTCAACAACCACAGAATCTGTCCAAACTGACGTCAAAATCTTCGGAATTCAAATACGATCCTACCGTAAGAAACCGCGCGTAAATTCGAGGTCGCATGAGGAAGTTATGACTACTTGAGCGAATTGAAATAAAAATTAAAAATAAATAAGAAAAGAACCAAAATTCAACTTCTACCACAAAAGCCATGTCACCAGTATCCTCTTCATCCCAGTAACGCGCACACCCTACTGAACAAACATCACGCACGCGACTGGCCTCGACACCAGAAACTAACGCACGCCGCCGCATAAAAATTTAAAACCCTAGCCGAAAATTGCCACCAATCCAACCGTCGATTCGTCAAACCAAACACCTAGATGCGATCCCCTCAGCTTCCTCTCCAAAACACAAAAGGGTTTTCCGATCCGACGAAGTACATCGTCGATCGATGAACGGCCAAAACTTCTTCGATTTTTACTGATCAAACGACAAACTAAATCGAAAAACGAACACTGTAACGACCCAGAATTTCTGTCAATTAAAATTCGTATATTTAATTGATTTTTAAATAATTAGAAGATAATTTTATAAGTCGAATAAATTTATTTCGAATAATTGGATTTAATTGGATAATTAAATCGATAATTTAATAGTTGAAATTACAGAAAAAATTGAAAATGGGTTTAAATATGATTGAAAATGATTTGTAAAATTTTATTATATCATATTGGAGTTAGAATGATGTTATAGAACTTTTAAAATCGAATTAAAAGTTAATTTGTGAAAATTGAATATTTTAATATTTAATTGACGAGTTAAAATAGCCATTTTTCAAACAGTCTCGGATTTCGACGAAACCATTTTCATCGGATCTGTAATGTTATATTATTGTATGATTTCAAATTTCGTGTCAATCGGATTTACCGTTTGTCCGGGGCAAGCCAAAACGCATAGAAATTGGTTTAAATCGATTTAATTTAAATTTGATCGTTTATTGTTGTAACTCGCACAGATGATCGAATTGGCTCCCGAAACCTATTTCATTGTGTCCGGAATGCGGGGTAAACCCTAGAAACGTCGGTCACGGCGTGAGATTCGGAGTTCGAAAAATCGAATGAATAGTGATTTTCGGTGGGATTTCTATAAAAGGACCCACTTATTCACAAATTGCTCAAACCCTAACCCTAATCAGTAGCCGCCATTAATAATTTCGAACGGCCAGAAAATCATGAATTTCTTCCCTTATTATCTTCCAATCCGCGCATTGTTTCAAAAAAAATCAACTAGAAGATTGTAGAGTGTAATGAGATCTCCTCATCCATACGGAGATGATCAATTTCTATCAAGTGGATCGACGGGGAAACGTGCTCGAATGGCACACGGTTGGAGGCCAATTTCACAGCATAGGAGGCGCCGGGCTCTGCCACATTTGGCAGGTGGGCATGGGGGAGATGGGCGCATGTGGTGGAGGTTGTTGATCAACTCGAAATCGCTGGTGTTCGTCGCGAAAAATTCAAAGGTCACGGCGGTTTTGGGTTCGATTTCACGTAAGAAACCTAGAGGAAACGCGCGTGGGGAGAAAACGGACTGGGTTCGTTTCTCACAATCGTGCGGCCCAGAAAAAATGTACGTTTAAAATTAAAAATTTAATTGTAAATTATTATATTATAAATCGTGTAATCTTTAAAATACCATAACTTATTGATACGAGGTCAGAAAATTACGAAACGACTTGCGTCGGGTTCTTTTTGTCGATCACTACGCAATGGAGCTGGATTGGAATCATTTGGAGCTCGTGAAAATTTCGGGTAAAATTAAACGCACGTTTAATTTTATTCGAAATAAAACACTGCAACCGTTATTGAAAGCAAGGTGAGAACTTCTCACTCAATCGAAATTGTTTCGATTTAAATTTTAAATAGTTAGATTTAAAATTGCTTGAATGTATGCTTGGATGATAAATTGCTATCTGTTGTTTGAAATAGACAATATACGCCGTATATTAAGCGGAGGTTATTTATTAAAAACATGTACCGCGAATATTTCACTACAAAGTGAAATTGGTATTATATATGTACTTGGAGTTGATTTCCCGCATTATATAGCGGATGAGACCCTTTGCGCCGCATAATAGCGGATAATATTTTATAAATCCCATATACCGCGATATTCTGTATTGGAACGGAATTGGTATTGTGCTAACATCTGTTAACGCAGGGAAACAGGTTGGAGGGATCCAACTGGATTCCTCACCAGTATTTATTTGATTACAGATATTGTGATATTTGTTGATTATCATATTGATATATGATGTTTGGATGTCGTGATTGATTATTTGTTGTCGTTGCATCATTGGGCCTACTTTTGGAGTTTTAAAAATATTAAAGTAACGAATTTTAATTTAAAAGGGTTTTAAAGTGATTTTTTTTGAAAATATACGTTTTATTAAAATTTGGAATTGATTTATTTTAAATAAATAAACGTTATAATTTTAATGTTATAAAAATGATGATTTTTGTGAAATATAACCGAAATATGATTTTTGAAATAAATAGTCGATTAATTTATAAAATAGTTCAAATTGTTATAAACGATTTATATAAAATGTTTTAAAAAAATTGATGTTTTATAAATGTAAAATATTGGAATTATAAAACGAGTTTTTATAAGTGTTAAAATTAAGTATAAATGGAATTTATAAGTGAATAAGATTTAAGATTGTGAAGTTTTAAAAATAAATGATTTTGTAAAATAAATGAATTATAAGTTATTAACTTATAATTTGGCTTTTGTGTATATAATTGTGTTATAAATGGAATTGGTTAATGAAGGGATTTTTATATATATACAGTAGTTTTTATAAAAATGAAAATGGAATTTATAAACATTGTTTTATAAATCCGAAATCAATCAAATTTGATGAATTTAATAGAAGGTTATTAAAGGAGATATATTCGCGATTTTGGGATAGCGAATTATCCTCTATATAATATGTGTAATAATAAGATTTGATTGGGAATTATATCCACGATTCTGGATAGTGGATAAATTCTTGAAATAAATTTTTAGAGAACATTGAAATTTGGTTAGTGAAGTATATTCACGATTTTGGACAGTGAATATATTATTAAAGAAAATGCATATGTTTTTGGGAAAGTGATATTATAAAATGAAGTTAATTGTTTTAAATATGTTTTAAAATGTGTTAAGTATCGAATACATAGATTTCAACATTCATTGTTGAAATAGACGTTTCGAGAAATAAGGAAATGGTGACTATAACACTGTTGTTATAGTAAATGATTTCCGAAAGGAAATGTTTTATATAGTGTTGGGATTTATATATCTATCTTAATTTCGAATCCCTATACTAGTGATTTTGGGTCGTCGTAATGATGTTTTACGCAACATTTGTTTTGACTCAAATAAAATGTGTTTAAGCGCACGTTTTCTTTAAAGAACGAAATATATACTTAATTTCGATTTAAGTATATTGAATATTTTCCAAGTGTTGAAAATAAATGGATTTGTGAATTACTTATTATTAAATAAGTATGGAAATGTTTTCCAATATGAAGTGAATATTTTGAGATTTTATCTTTTAAAGATAAATTGAAAATGAATATTAGAAATCGATTCGAAAGTCGTATATTCATAGATATTTTGGAATTGTAAATTCATTATGGAATTTATAAACGAAAGGGAAATTTGTTTGAAAAAATAAACGTTGATTTATTTTTGAAGTATAGAAATAAATTTACGGATTTGGAACGTAAATATAAAGTAAATCGGTAAGGATTTATTTAATTGGTTTAAATGAACTGTTTTGAAATGAAAATGAATAAGTATTTGGAATTGCTTTTCCAATATGAAACTGAGAGGGTTTAGAGAGTATATCTTTTTTAAAGATAAATTGAAGTGAATATTTGGCAAGTTATTAATTTATGGAATATTAATAAAAAGTGCCTAATGATTGTTATGGGGCTGGATATTCGATTGTTGGCTTTGATAGTTAAATAACCGACTATCAATATTTATCTTTGAATAGGTATTTGTTGTGATTTTCTTGAATTTGAATGCCACACTTATTTTTAAAATAGGCACTCACTATTCGGGTTAGCCGGGAAAGGACCTCGGGGTCGTATAACCCATTCCGAATATGTGATACGTCGTTATGGATTGCATTTGAAGACCGGTGTTGAGGACCGGATATTTTTGAAAATTGAAGGATTACCGTCGAATGACTCTGCATCGGTTGATCTCTGAAATAGAGGTTTTATCACCCTTAGTGACGGGAAGTCCGGGGGTGATTAGTGAATATCCGGATTGCAAGGGCTTTTTTGGAAGTGCCTTCGGTCCCGTTCGATCCCGGAACGGACTTGTATTGATTGTATGTCTGACATTACAATTTGAGATGTAAAGCTGGATTCTATCAAATATATTTCTATTGGTGGCGGAGAATTTATTCTCTTAGCTTAACACCCTTCTCTGAGATGTACTAGCTCAGAGGTTAGGTAGTTGATGGTTACTAGTGATACATTCCCAAATTGGTAATGTGGCATACGAAGTGCTGTGAGTATTTGATGATCAAAGCACAGCTTTTGTATAAAGCGTGGCTTTGTGGACGAGACTTCGTCGGACCTCACACCCCGGAAATGTTCAAAACAGGAAGGATGCAGCAAGGTTATTAAGGGATAGCACACCTTTAGTGTATGTCATTCCTTCTGGATAGAGGTGGTATCATGGTATGCAGCCTAGATACTTAACCTATTTTGTTGCTGCAAATTTATTACTTTGCGGTTGTTGGAATCGAGGATCCTCGGATATAGATCGGTTACGATTGAGGAATGACATATTCGTGTCAGTAGTTACCCAGTTTGAAGGGTAACCCGGCCTTGTGTTGGCAGAGATCCGGTTAGATTCTCGGGTCGTCTTTCCAGAGGCGTACCCATGTGGCAATGGGAAGTTCCTTGGCCTGACCATTTGTTGGAAATCCAAAGAAACAATACGATCTTGTACGGTTTTAGTTGTAGAACCTATCATTCACTTATGGTGGTCACCACTGTTTGGATGGTAGCTATAGTAGGCACAAGTGCGAAATGCCTATGCTGGCTAAGATTTATATCTTTACTTTTGAAATGTTTTCTACACTATGCACTATTAATAATATCACATGTTTCTTTTTAAGGCGTATCAAGCATCTTTGACTATCATAAGGAGAAATCTCCTCTGATTCTGCGTTTGCATTGTGTGTGTGTGTGCGGGAGGCCTTATGGTAGTCTCATTTTCCAAAAAGCATTGCGAATCTATTTTAAAAATATTTCTCTGTTGTCTTTTAAAGATAAACTATTTTAAGTTCTCACACCAGTCCCATGACTGACCTGGAGTTTATTGTTTTCCTTCCTAGACTCTGGGTGCCCACCAATTTCCACACGGGCAGTCTAGTGTTAGGTTATCAGGATATTCTAGAATCAGAAGTTGCAGGAGGCAAGCTGGATGGCATGGCGTATTCACTAGTATATAGTATTTCTTTTCCGCTGTTTGTTGTTGCTTGTCGTTGTACACTCTGATGATGTAACGTAATGTAATATGATGTAATGTAATAACTGATATAGTTCTTTGTTTAAAGATTATTCATTTATCTATTATATGTTGTTCCGCTGCGATTGTGAGATTTTGATATTGTTCTGTTGTTTCTTTTTGTTCTGTTCTATCTTTTTCTCTCTTCTTCTATCTTTTTCTTCTTCTTTAACCATAACGGTACGGTCTTCCGGCATTCGATTGCTCGGCAGTTGATACAGTGGACGTATAGATGTCGGTTTTCGAGCGACAATCACGCTCGTTACATTTGGTATCAGAGCTTATGGTTAAGCGACAACCTTAGCTCTGTTGGGAATTACTCATTAGAGATGGAGTCAGTAGTACTCTAGAATGAGTGTGAGTGTAATAATTGCTACGCGTGCGTATTTGTTAGTGAATATAAATTGTTTTATATTGTGCTTGCTTATCCGTTGAGCTGTTTGTGAATTCTGGTCGGTAGATGGGACGCCATATTATCGATAGGGGATTCTAAACCCTTAAACGAGATAAACCGACATAGTATTATTTCAAATTGGGTAAATGAAATATTTTACCTCAATTATATTTTATATATAAAGGAATAATTTTTCATAATTATTAAAGTGTATATGAATTGATTGTTTGGTTGTTTATTAAGTTAAATAAAAACAACAACTGTAAAAGAATGAATTGTATAAGCAAATGAATTATAAGTATGGAATTATAATTACAACGATCTACAATTGGAAATGATCCTACATATAAGAAGTGAAATTATATAAGTAAAAGATTTATAAAGGTGATTTATAATCTAAAAACAAAAAATCTAGAGAAGTGTTTTGAAAGGATTTATATTTTGGAAAATTGTTTTGGAGGAATTAAATCTCTAAACTCTTTTCGATCGCTGGAAAATAATTCCGATGATGATCGCGACATCATTGGTGTTCATTTTCGGGTTTCCAAAAGAGGAATTGCTGCCAAATTTTTTTAAATGAAAGTTGTTTGGAAAATTTTGATTTGGTTTTGGAAATTCAAAAGATAAATTGAATTGGTTTCAAAAATGGTTTTGAAAGATTGAAAAGACTCTGGAATGTTATATAAAAGGATTGGAATACAATTATTAAGTTGGAAAATAAATTGTGAATGAATAAATAAAATTTGCAAGTGCAAGGAAATGAAATTGAAATCCATTTCGAATTGGTAAGTAAATAGAACTGGAATTGGAATCTGAATTGAATTTATAAGTGGAAATTTAAGTGAAGTTGAAAGAATGATGTTTAAATGAAATATAACTTAAATAATGTTGAATAAAGTTGATTTTGGTGTTGAAGTAAATTAATAAGGGAATTAATGAAATGAATTAAGAATTTGAACTTGAGTTATATAAATGAAATTCAACTTTATATTGTTAAAAGAATTAGTAATTGAATTGAACTAATGAATTGAATATTAATCAATTGAATGTATATAAAATTGATATGAGATAAAGGATTGAGTGTTAATGAAATTGAAATAGCAAAAATTGGAAGAAAATGAACTTGAATAGAATTGAATTTGATTTGGAAGTGAACTAACTTGAATATAAATTAGTGAATGTAAACTAATTGAATATGAATAAGTGAATGTTAGTAAAAACATCCAATGAATATTAATGAAAAGTGAATGTATATTGATTTGGTTATGAATTGATTTGGATAGACATTGATTTGTTGGATGTTAGTTGGATGATAGTTGTTTGATGGTTGCATTTGTTGCTTTTGTTGCATTTCTATGTTGGCACATGTAGTTGTTATGTTGCTACATGTTGTATATTGATATTATTCATATATGCATGTTCTCATGGTTTGTTGAGTGTTTAGTAAGTGCGGACTGCGCTTGCTTCGCATTTGGAGCTCGCTTTCGCGCTATATTAGCCGTATATTCTCGCTAATAATAAATAAGGTACATATCTCGGATTAAATATCGTACTTTTCTAATGTTTTCCCTGCGGGATGCCTCATCACTTGATGAGATGTATATTTGTGATATATATACTGTCATTTTTTTTCGTATCGAGCCGCGTAAAGGAGACTCTGGCGAATTTTTTCGAAAATTTAAGGCGTTAGAATATTTTTGACAAAATTAGGAATTTTTGAAAACTAAGTTTAGATTTGAAAACTTAGTAAAGTTATTGTAAGAAGTTTAACTATGAATTTTGAAAAAGTCAAACACTTAAGAGATTTTAAAAAAAATCCAATTTGAATGGTTTGTTTTGGAAAGTTAATGGATTCTGTAACTTTTTCTTACGTGGTAATTTCGAGGACGAAATTCTTTTAAGGGGGGAAGTTTACAACGACCCAGAATTTCTGTCAATTAAAATTCGTATATTTAATTTATTTTTAAATAATTAAAAGATAATTTTATAAGTCGAATAAATTTATTTCGAATAATTGGATTTAATTGGATAATTAAATCGATAATTTAATAGTTGAAATTACAGAAATAATTGGAAATGGGGTTAAATATGATTGAAAATGATTTGTAAAATTTTATTACATCATATTGGAGTTAGAATGATGTTATTGAACTTTTAAAATGGAATTAAAAGTTAATTTGTGAAAATTGAATATTTTAATATTTAATTGATGAATTAAAATAGTCATTTTTCAAACAGTCTCGGATTTCGACGAAACCAGATTCATCGGATCCGTAATGTTATATTATTGTAAGGTTTCAAATTTCGTGTCAATCGGATTTACCGTTTGTCCGGGGCAAGCCAAAACACATGGAAATTGGTTTAAATCAATTTAATTTAAATTTGATCGTTTATTGTTGTAACTTGCACAGATGATCGAATTGGCTCCCGAAACCTATTCCATTGTGTCCGGAATGTGGGGTAAACCCTAGAAACGACGGTCACGCACGAGATTCGGTGTTCGAAAAATCGAATGAATAGTGATTTTCGGTGGGATTTCTATAAAAGGACCTCCTTATTCACAAATTGCTCAAACCCTAACCCTATTCAGTAGCCGCCATTAATAATTTCGAACGGCCAGAAACTCACGAATTTCTTCCCTTATTATCTTCCAATCCGCGCATTGTTTCAAAAAAAATTCAACTAGAAGATTGTAGAGTGTGAGGAGATCTCCTCATCCATACGGAGATGATTAATTTCTATCAAGTGGACCGACGGGGAAACGTGCTCGAATGGCGCACGGTTGGAGGCCAATTTCACAGCATAGGAGGCGCCGGGCTCTGCCACTTTGGCACATGGGCATGTGGGAGATGGGCGCACGTGGTGGAGGTTGTTGATCAACTCGAAATCACTGGTGTTCGTCGCGAAAAATTCAAAGGTCACGGCGGTTTTGGGTTCGGTTTCACGTAAGAAACCTGGAGGAAACGCGCGTGGGGAGAAAACATCATCGGCCTGGATTCGTTTCTCACAATTGGGCGGCCCGGAAACAATTTAGGTTTAAAATTAAAAATTTAATTGTAAATTATTATATTATAAATCATGTAATCTTTAAAATACCATAACTTATTGATACGAGGTCGGAAAATTACGAAACGACTTGCTTCAGGTTCGTTTTGTCGAGCACTACGCAATGAAGCTGGATTGGAATCATTTGAAGCTCGTGAAAATTTTGGGTAAAATAAACGCACGTTTAATTTTATTCGAAATAAAACACTGCAACCGTTATTGAAAGCAAGGTGAGAACGTCTCACTCAATCGAAATTGTTTTGATTTAAATTTTAAATAGTCAGATTTAAAATTGCTTGAATGTATGCTTAGATGGTAAATTTCTATCTGTTGGTTGAAATAGACATTATACGCCGTATATTAAGCGGAGGTTATTTATTAAAAACATATACCGCGAATATTTCACTGCAAAGTGAAATTGGTATTATATATTGTAACGACCCGTAAATTTTCGATAATTAAAATAGTTAATTTAATAAGATTTCGTGATTTAATGCTAGAAAAAAATTTGTAATTCATTTGGAATAGTAATAACTGGAATGAATTGCAACAATAATTATCCAAGTAATGAAAAATAAAAGTTGCTTAGTGAATGCCTTTGCAATCAATAGTTGAATAGGATAATAAAGGTTGAATTCATTGGGTATAATTGAGTAATTGATTGATAAGTGAAATCTATTTAAATCAAATATTGAATATTGAACACGTAAATTGTTTAAATTAAATATTTAAAACTTATTGAATAATTGAATAACTATAAAATGAAAATAGTGTTCTAAATTGTGAATTGGTTTTAAAAGTTGAATCTTATAAGTTCAATTTCAATATTTCAAAAGATAATGAATTATTGGATAATCGAAATTGTTTAAATTAAATATTTGGAAATTATTGAATAATTTAATAACAGGAATTGAATAACCGTTTTAATGAAAATGGTTGTTCTATAATTTGAATTTGTTAAATTTTATAAGTTCGTTTTGAATATTTCAAAAGATAGTGATTTAAGAATAATCAAATTTGTTAAATTTAATATTACGAATGTTTGAATAAATTAAATTTCGAATTTGATATGAATAATTTGATATTGAAATTTAATATATGAAAAGAGTGAATAAATTGAAATTGATTTAATATTGATTCAAATTGGTTTCCAAAGTAAATGTAAGCTATATTGGGATTTTAATAGAGTTAATAAGATTTAAAATTGGAATTTATGGGATAATTGAATAACGGGTTTAATATGATTAAAAATGATTTGTAAAATTTTATTTTATCATATTAAAGTTAGAATGATGTTGTAGAACTTTTAAAATCGAATTAAAAGTAAATTTGTGAAAATTGAATATTTTAATATTTAATTATCGACTGGAAAATAGACAATTTTCGAACAGTCTCAGAATGGGACGAAACTAGTTCCATTGGATCCGTAATAATTTGTTATTAACGGATTTCAATTTTCGTAGCAATCGGAGTTGTCGTTTGACCGTGGCAGCTCGAAACGCGTTGAAATTGTTTTAATATTAATTTGGCGAGTTAAAATAGTCATTTTTCAAACGTTCTCGGATTTCGACGAAACTAGTTTCATCGGATCCGTGATGTGATATTATTGTAAGATTTTAAATTTCAAGTCAAACGGATTTACCGTTCGTCCGGAGCAAGCCAAAACGCATAGAAATTCGTTTAAATCGGTTTAATTTAAAATTGATCGTTTATTTCCGTAACTCGCGCATACGATCGAATTAGGCCTTGAAACCTTTTCCATTGCGTCCGGAATAGGGGTATAACATTATGAACGCCTGGCGGCATGCCCTAATCGGGGTTCGAGATTTCGAGTTGCGTAGATCGAGGTATTTTGAAATTTAAATAAATATTTTAATTAGTCAAATCTCTTTTTCAGCTGCTATCTCCTCTTTTCACTGTACCTTTGACCCATTCAAGCACGCAATAGCCTCTTCTTCTTTTTATAACTGCAGACGCAAGTCAGTAAAGAAAAAAAAACCAAGCTTCAAAAGAAAAAATTCATCTCTCCTTCAATACTCGATTAAAAATCACGAAACCAGTTTTAAAAATCCTATTTCATCGTTTGCTTCGACCTGGTATGCTCGTTGCTGGGTGCGGCCGTGGTTTATGAAGATGGATGTGGGAGTTGAGAACTAGGGTTAGGATTTGTTGAGGATGTAGGCTTCGATTCGCGAAACGGAGCTTGGATTTGAGCTCGTCGTCGAAGATAGCACCTTGGAGCCGAGTTTGGGAGCGTGCGGCCACGATTTGGGGGTGCGACCTGGTCGCGTACGTACGTGGGTGTGAGGAGTCACGTTTTACATGGTGGGGCCGAGCTTGAAGTTGATGGTACGGGGAGCTGGAGATCGTGAAGGAGAGTTCGTCGGTGAAGACGGATTCGAATTTCGTCAACTATATCTCCGTATCACTCGAGATTAGTGCACGGCTTGGTGGGTTTTTTTTTCGTGCACGTACAGGCAAGTTTGGGGAAGAAGAGGTTAAGTGGGCTGGGCTTTATTTGCTTTGGGTATGAATTCATTTAAATATAATATAAATTGTTTTATAAATTCAAATGTCGATAACTTATAAAATGTATAACTCTCACATACGAGGTCCGATTGAGACGAGACTTTTTGTGTTGGAATCGTTTCGTCGAGCACTACGCCATGCAACTGGATTGGAATCATTTGGAGATAGAGAAAATTTTGAGTTAAATCGAACGTCGTTCGATTTGATTTAAAATGGTAAAATCAAGGTGAGTGTTTTATAACGCTCACAACGTACTAAATATCTTTATGCTAGTTAAATTGACATTATGAAGTGTTATGTTTTTATTTGTCGTTATTTGATAAAATTTAATTATCATATAGATTGTCATTTGAATTAATCATTGAAATTAAATTGACAGTTAAATTGAAATTGAAATTGAAATTGAATTGCGATTAAATTGCCTGACATTGATAACTATGAAATTGCTATGAATTGTATTGTTTATTGGATGATGTATGTCGATGGATGTTATTGGTTGATAGTTAAATGTTTGATGTTTATTTGCTTATATATATATACTGTTATGCATACATATGACACTGTGATTTGATTTAAGTGATATATATTCATCCTTGACGTTTAATTGAAATAAATAATTACTTGGCCATAGGATAGAAAATTATATACGGACACCGGATTGGCTAAATTAATAAATTTTAAAAATCGTCGATTTGAAATTTGTTTAAATGTTTTGATTTAAAAAGTATAAATAGAAATCAATTTATAAAAATCGAATTTAACGAAATTCGAGTTTGGAATGTTGAAATAAATTTTGTTTAAAAGAAATTGTTAAAAATTTAAGTGGAGGCTTTGCAATTTAAAATCAGGATATGATTGAATTTCGAAATTGATTTGTTTAAAGATTTAACCTTAATTCGAGCTTTGAATATTACTAAGTAAAAGTGATATAAAAATGATATTTTGAAATCGAGCTTGGAATTGAACCATATTGAAATTTGGATTTAAACTTGAATATTGATGGAAAATTTGTTAAGTGTTATTAATGGATATTTTGAAATCAAGCTCCAAATCGATAAAAATTGAAATTGAATAAATTGAAGGTGAATGTAGAATTGAATTGATTCGAAGTAAAGTTGACGTAGTTTTGAATTAAAATCGAAATTGAATCGGTAGAATGAAAATTGAAAGTGATTTGAATTGGGAAGTTACAAATTGAAATGGATTGGTTTTGAAGCTGTTTTATTTGTTTTCCAAATTACTCGGTTATATAAACCATTTTAGATACTTAAACTGTTTTAATCTATTCTAAATCTACTTAACCCGTTTTAAATTATTTTAAACTAATTTATCTATTGTAAATCCATTTTAAAGATTTTAAGTATTTTTAACTATTTTAATTATTTAAACTACTTTTAAACTACTTAAAACTATTTTCTAAAAATTTCAAGCTGGTTAATAAGGTGAAACGTTTATGATTAAATCCTGAATTTAAATACGAATTGAGTTAAATGAAGTTGCAACCTAAATTGAAATTCGAAATGATTTTGAAAATGAAATGAGATATTGATGCGAAAAATGTTTTTTTTTTTTTTTGAAATGGAATCCTACAGTTGAATAGATATGATGATATTTGAAATGGATTTGATTTTTGAAGCGAATATGATATTTTGATATCAATTATGAATCGATTTGAAATGTAAAAGAGCCAACGGTGTAATAATACGTAGTTATTAAAGAGACCGGGATCGGATATGGACATACTCTCTGTCGATACCGAAAACCACTTTAATAACTATTATACGCGAAGTGTTGATCCAGAATGAAGTGGATGGTTTGGTGAACGCGTTGACTGAAGAAAGAGAACGATATTGGATGACCCCTGACACGACTAAAACAGTAGTCACGCCGGGCCATTGAGGTTCGCCACCTCTAGCGGACACACTTCTTCGATACCATATCTATTACATTTGTGATGCGATTTGGGTGCACCCCTTGATTTCGGAGTGTTGTTTCGCGGTGTTGGGGGTAGCTGCTGGCTATGCCCAACATCAGTCCGGATCACGCAACTACTAGTATCCTAGTTGGTATCGCCTCATGTACCTTGTCATACTGATTATCCTATTCGCGACCACTACGTTTTGATTTGTACCTTGAGTATATGGATTGCCCTCTGGTGACTTCCGGTTTTGGGGAAACTACGGTCTTGTATATGCTTTTGGGAATATAAAATGTGTTAAGGGGGATTATGGTAACGCCTTAACGCTATTTTGATACTTTATATTACTGATAGGCATTATCTACTTAGCGTATATTACTACATAGTAGATAGTTTAACGGATCCTTGAGAGATGGAAAATCTCGTAACATCTCTTGAGTTATTGCACGCACATTGACACTGGGTAAGAGATGTCAAACCCCGTAAACATCTCCGACGCCGTTACACTCATATTTATTTACGATTTATTTAACTTTCATAAGGGTATTTGGTCCTGACTCGAGTGTTTTGTCTTTTCATTACGCTCGGGTCAGTCCTGAGTTTTTCAGATTTCTGAAGATCTATTCTGGAGGATGGAGACGAAGATTTGGTATACTATCACTATTATTACCATTGCATCATGCTATCTGCTGCATTATTTAATTGTTCTGTTGTATATGTATAACTCTGATAAATGTTGTATAAATAATTGTCAAAGTATAGTAGACAGCTTCATGAACTGTTTATTTGACTATTATATTTTATCGTTCCGCTGCGAGATTCTGTGTTATTTCATTCCCTTTATTTCTTTTCTTTTCTTTTCTTATTTACCCCAATAACCATCTGCCCTTTTTAATGGTTTGGAATCGGCATGTGTATTTGATCGTCGGTTTAAACTGTCCAAAAAGGCGAGTCGTTACAGTTGGTATCAGAGCTTTGGTTTAGCGATAACCTTAGCTCTGTGGGGTCTGACTCTTTATAAATAGGATAGTTATACCCTACGATGAGTCGCTGAGTGTATATATATGAGAGAGCGTACTTGTTAGTGATATAAAATGTTTTATATTGTGTTGGTTGATTTGTTGAGTGGCTTATGGATTCTGGTCAATACGAGTAATTAACGTCATTGATAGGGATCTCTAAACACTTAAACAGAACAATTCGACATAGTATTGTTTTGAAATTGGGTAAATGAAATAATTTTGCCCTAATTATATTTTGTGTATAAAGAATTTATTTTCAAAATTTATTGTGACTTATCTAGCTTACCTGGTTGCTAGAAATGAAAATATTGGTTATTATCATAAATTGGATATTGTAATTTAATAAATAAGCTGAATTAAAAATGAACAATGATAAAACACTTGTAGAATGTTTTAAGAAAAAAAATCTTATAAGAATATTTATAAAGGTGACTTATAAATTAAAATAGATTTAAATTGGAAAATATTGAACTTAAGACGCGGAGATTTTGAAAATGGTTTTCAAAGCTTTGAAGAAAATATATTATGACGTTAGTTGGAAAATGTTTATGGAAATATTTTGAAGGGATTTTAAAGGAAAGAATGAATTCAGTACTCCTCTCTTATGTCGCTGGAAAATAATTTCGGTGATGACTGCGCAGCATCATCGACGTTCATTTTCGAGTCTCAAAGTGGGGGAGGCATCTAAGAAGCTTTGTTTTTCTTCGAAATTATTTTGAGTAAATGGGTTTTGGTTTAAACTCCAAAGGTATGATTTGATATATTTAAAAGATATAAGTATATATGTTTATTTCAAATGATTTGAAAAGAACTCGGCATTTAAATTTCTAAGTTCTGTTAATTAATGATTTTCAAATTATTCGAATGAAATGTGAATAACCAGAATTTATAAAATAAGAGGATTAAGATATCTAAGCTATAGTTTGGGAAAACTTTAAAGTTGAAAGGTAAAATAGGATTTTACAAAATTAAATTTATGAACATTCTAATTAAGTAAAATGAAATTCTATAAATTTGTATAATACCAAAATTACATTCTGATACATATAACAAGACTTACCAAATGTTAAAAGTTAAAATGATGTTTTGGATATGTAATGAGATATGGTATAGACGAACAGAACCTGAAAGTAATTGAAATATACAAGTAAGGAAAACTCAAAAGGAATTAAAAGGTATATAAATGAAAATTTGGTTGTGATAAAAATGTTATATACTTAATATAACCTGAAATGATGAATGGATAAATGGAACAAGTGAGTGAACTTAAGAAAGAAGACAAATGAATTGTATAATATCTTTTGTAAATTGGTTATAGAAAATAAATTTAAATTGCATAGAGAAAAATTTTGAATTTGTAACTTTGAGATAACCGTAAACTAAGAGAAGTCATTTATGAGAAGTTTGACTTTTATAGGACGACTATAAATTAAAGTGATGATTAATAAAATGTTCCATAAATAAATTTGTTATTAACTAAAATTATGAAATTGAAGTAAATGTAAACAAAAGAATTTGGTATAGCTAAGAATCAATTGGAAAATGAAATTGAATTTAATTAACTTATATAGAATGTTTAAAATGAACTTGAGTAAGCAAATTCTTTGATATGATGTTTGAGAAAAGATAATGTTAAAGAATATGCTATGTAAAGAAATGAATATACTAACTGAATAATGGATTGTGAGTAATTAAGTGGGAAAAAAAATAGAAGTCAATAAAATAATTTAGTATAGATAAATTAGATAGAAATCCATTGGAAGGTAATACGTGAGATTGTACGTATATTATTTTATTCGCATAACGATTTGATCCAAATTCGAGCACAAAATTTCAAGATGATTTATATCGATCCAAGTTAGGATTTTTCACTCGATTTTCGAAGGCGAACTCTGGATATGGATTTTTAATTTGATTCTGGAATTCTCTATCATAGTATATGGTTATGCAAGGAGAGTAACAGTTTCCAATCAAGGAACCAAATCTGAGTCCGCACTAGAGAGTCGTGTGAACGATACTAGTTTGGAAGTGAAATTGTGTGATCGAATAAGCGATTAGATGGATATTGCTCACGGATGATATATGTACGGCTTACGGACTTAATTAAAGTTAATATTGGAAATTTAAGATGCCAAATATAAAATGATTCTTTTAAAATTATATAACATGATATATATATATATATATATATATATATAAGAGATAAACCAAATTGAATATAAAATTAATAATTTGGTTATGTTGGGTATGATTTGGTTGTTATATGATTGTTAGTTGATTTTATATAATTCATTAAGTGTTAATGAAATTGGAAGCTATAAATCACTGAAATCAAATTGGAAGTTAAATGAATTTGAATAGAATTTAGTTTGATTCAAATTGGAAGTGAACTAATGAAAATATAAATTTGTGAATGTTAACCAATTGAATTGAGAATGAATGTTTGTAAAATCCAACGTTAATGAATCAACTATGATTAAAATTGAAATCCAAGTCAATAAATATTAATGAGAAGTGAATTTATATTGATTGGTTATGGATTTGTTGGATGATAGTTGGATGATAGTTGATTGATGGTTGCATTTGTTGTTTTGTTGCACTTGCTATGTTGGCACGTGTAGTTGTTATGTTGTTATATGATGTATATTGATATTATTTTCATATATGCATGTTTCTCATAGTTTGTTGAGTGTTTAGTAGGTGCGGATTGTGCTTGCTTCGCATTTGGAGCTCGCTTTTGCGCTATATTATTCGTATATGCTCGCTAAAAAAAATATAAGGTACATGTTTATTTTATCATTGGATTTGGTGATTTTTGATGAGCCACTTGGCTATTGGATTTTCTTTTGTTGGTTTGGGGCCCGTAGAGGCGTTTTGTAGTTGTACCGATCGAGCCGCGCAAAGGAGACTCTACCGAAATTTTCCGTAAAATCCGGATGTTAGAAAAATTTTCAAGTTTAAAATTTTTTTATAACTTGTTTTGATAACTAACTTTTAAAGTTAGAAAGCCGTTCGGAGCAAGTTAGTGGAAGTGTAGTAACGATTTATAAATGGAATTTCATTGTTTTATAAATGGATAATTTTGAATAAAACATATCAAATGTTGAATTCTTTACTTAGTTTCTTTTCCCTTCTTTTCCTTTTCGAGGACGAAAAGTTTTTGAGTGGGGGAGAGTGTAACGACCCGTAAATTTTCGATAATTAAAATAGTTAATTTAATAAGATTTCATGATTTAATGCTAGAAAAAATTTGTAATTCGTTTGGAATAATAATAACTGGAATGAATTGCAACAATAATTATCCAAGTAATGAAAAATAAAAGCTGCTTAGTGAATGCCTTTGCAATCAATAGTTGAATAGGATAATAAAGGTTGAATTCATTGGGTATAATTGATAATTGATCGATAAGTGAAATCTATTTAAATCAAATATTGAATATTGAACACGTAAATTGTTTAAATTAAATATTTAAAACTTATTGAATAATTGAATAACTGTAAAATGAAAATAGTGTTCTAAATTGTGAATTGGTTTTAAAAGTTGAATCTTATAAGTTCAATTTCAATATTTCAAAAGATAATGAATTATTGGATAATCGAAATTGTTTAAATTAAATATTTGGAAATTATTGAATAATTTAATAACGGGAATTGAATAACTATTTCAATGAAAATGGTTGTTCTATAATTTGAATTTGTTAAATTTTATAATTTCGTTTTGAATATTTCAAAAGATAGTGATTTAAGAATAATCAAACTTGTTAAATTTAATATTACGAATGTTTGAATAAATTAAATTTCGAATTTGATATGAATAATTTGATATTGAAATTTAATATATGAAAAGAGTGAATAAATTGAAATTGATTTAATATTGACTCAAATTGGTTTCCAAAGTAAATGTAAGTTATATTGGGATTTTAATAGAGTTAATAAGATTTAAAATTGGAATTTATGGGATAATTGAATAACGGGTTTAATATGATTAAAAATGATTTATAAAATTTTATTTTATCATATTAAAGTTAGAATGATGTTGTAGAACTTTTAAAATCGAATTAAAAGTAAATTTGTGAAAATTGAATATTTTAATATTTAATTATCGACTGGAAAATAGCCAATTTTCGAACGGTCTCAGAATGGGACGAAACTAGTTCCATTGGATCCATAATAGTTTGTTATTAACGGATTTCAATTTTCGTAGCAATCGGAGTTGTCGTTTGACCGTGGCAGCTCGAAACGCTTTGAAATTGTTTTAATATTAATTTGGCGAGTTAAAATAGTCATTTTTCAAACGGACTCGGATTTCGACGAAACTAGTTTCATCGGATCCGTTATGTGATATTATTGTAAGATTTTAAATTTCAAGTCAAACGGATTTACCGTTCGTCCGGGGCAAGCCAAAACGCATAGAAATTCGTTTAAATCGGTTTAATTTAAAATTGATCGTTTATTTCCATAACTCGCGCATACGATCGAATTAGGCCTTGAAACCTTTTCCATTACGTCCGGAATAGGGGTATAACATTATGAACACCTGGCGGCATGCCCTAATCGGGGTTCGAGATTTCGAGTTGCGTAGATCGAGGTATTTTGAAATTTAAATAAATATTTTAATTAGTCAAATCTCTTTTTCAGCTGCTATCCCCTCTTTTCACTGTACCTTTGACCCATTCAAACACACAATAGCCTCTTTTTCTTTTTATAACTGCAGACGCAAGTCAGTAAAGAAAAAAAAACCAAGCTTCAAAAGAAAAAATTCATCTCTCCTTCAATACTCGATTAAAAATCACGAAACCAGTTTTAAAAATCCTATTTCATCGTTGCTTCGACCTGGTATGCTCGTTGCTGGGTGCGGCCGTGGTTTATGAAGATGGATGTGGGAGTTGAGAACTAGGGTTAGGATTTGTTGAGGATGTAGGCTTCGATTCGCGAAACGGAGCTTGGATTTGAGCTCGTCGTCGAAGATAGCACCTTGGAGCCGAGTTTGGGAGCGTGCGGCCACGATTTGGGGGTGCGACCTGGTCGCGTACGTACTCGGGTGTGAGGAGTCGCGTTTTACATGGTGGGCCGAGCTTGAAGTTGATGGTACGGGGAGCTGGAGATCGTGAAGGAGAGTTCGTCGGTGAAGACGGATTCGAATTTCGTCAACTATAGCTCCGTATCACTGGAGATTAGTGCACGGCTTGGTGGTTTTTTTTTTCCGTGCACGTACAGGCAAGTTTGGGGAAGAAGAGGTTAAGTGGGCTGGGCTTTATTTGCTTTGGGTATGAATTCATATTTAAATATAATATAAATTGTTTTATAAATTCAAATGTCGATAACTTATAAAATGTATAACTCTCACATACGAGGTCCGATTGAGACGAGACTTTTTGCGTTGGAATCGTTTCGTCGAGCACTACGCGATGCAACTGGATTGGAATCATTTGGAGCTAGAGAAAATTTAGAGTTAAATCGAACATCGTTCGATTTGATTTAAAATGGTAAAATCAAGGTGAGTGTTTTATAACGCTCACAACGTACTAAATATCTTTATGCTAGTTAAATTGACATTATGAAGTGTTATGTTTTTATTTGTCGTTGTTTGATAAAATTTAATTATCATATAGATTGTCATTTGAATTAATTGTTGAAATTAAATTGACAGTTAAATTTAAATTGAAATTGAAATTGAATTGCGATTAAATTACCTGACATTGATAACTATGAAATTGCTATGAATTGTATTGTTTATTGGATGATGTATGTTGATGGATGATATTGGTTGATAGTTAAATGTTTGATGTTTATTTGCTTATATATATATATATATATACACACTGTTATGCATACATATGACACTGTGATTTGATTTAAGTGATATATATTCATCCTTGACGTTTAATTGAAATAAATAATTACTTGGCCATAGGATAGAAAATTATATACGGACACCGGATTGGCTAAATTAATAAATTTTAAAAATCGTCGATTTGAAATTTGTTTAAATGTTTTGATTTAAAAAGTATAAATAGAAATCAATTTATAAAAATCGAATTTAACGAAATTCGAGTTTGGAATGTTGAAATAAATTTTATTTAAAAGAAATTGTTAAAAATTTAAGTGGAGGCTTTGGAATTTAAAATCAGGATATGATTGAATTTCGAAATTGATTTGTTTAAAGATTTAACCTTAATTCGAGCTTTGAATATTACTAAGTAAAAGTGATATAAAAATGATATTTTGAAATCGAGCTTGGAATTGAACCATATTGAAATTTGGATTTAAACTTGAATATTGATGGAAAATTTGTTAAGTGTTATAAATGGATATTTTGAAATCAAGCTCCAAATTGATAAAAATTGAAATTGAATAAATTGAAGGTGAATGTAGAATTGAATTGATTCGAAGTAAAGTTGACGTTGTTTTGAATTAAAATCGAAATTGAATCGGTAGAATGGAAATTGAAAGTGATTTGAATTGGGAAGTTATAAATTGAAATGGATTGGTTTTGAAGCTGTTTTATTTGTTTTCCAAATTACTCGGTTATATAAACCATTTTGGATACTTAAACTGTTTTAATCTATTCTAAATCTACTTAACCCGATTTAAATTATTTTAAACTAATTTATCTATTTTAAATCCATTTTAAATATTTTAAGTATTTTTAACTATTTTAATTATTTAAACTACTTAAAACTATTTTCTAAAAATTTCAAGCTGGTTAATAAGGTGAAACGTTTATGATTAAATCTTGAATTTAAATACGAATTGAGTTAAATGAAGTTGCAACCTAAATTGAATTTCGAAATGATTTTGAAAATGAAATGAGATATTGATGCGAAAAATGTTTTTTTTTTTGAAATGGAATCCTACAGTTGAATAGATATGATGATATTTGAAATGGATTTGATTTTTGAAGCGAATATGATATTTTGATATCAATTATGAATCGATTTGAAATGTAAAAGAGCCAACGGTGTAATAATACGTAGTTATTAAAGAAACCGGGATCGGATATGGACATACTCTCTGTCGATACCGAAAACCACTTTAATAACTATTATACGCGAAGTGTTGATCCAGAATGAAGTGGATGGTTTGGTGAACGCGTTGACTGAAGAAAGAGAACGATATTGGATGACCCCTGACATTACTAAAACAGGAGTCGCGCCGGGCCATTGAGGTTCGCCACCTCTAGCGGACACACTTCTTCGATACCATATCTATTACATTTGTGATGCGATTTGGGTGCACCCCTTGATTTCGGAGTGTTGTTTCGCGGTGTTGGGGTAGCTGCTGGCTATGCCCAACATCAGTCCGGATCACGCAACTACTAGTATCCTAGTTGGTATCGCCTCATGTACCTTGTCATACTGATTATCCTATTCGCGACCACTACGTTTTGATTTGTACCTTGAGTATATGGATTGCCCTCTGGTGACTTCCAGTTTTGGGGAAACTACGGTCTTGTATATGCTTTTGGGAATATAAAATGTGTTAAGGAGGATTATGGTAACGCCTTAACGCTATTTTGATACTTTATATTACTGATAGGCATTATCTACTTAGCGTATATTACTACATAGTAGATAGTTTAACGGATCCTTGAGAGATGGAAAATCCTGTAACATCTCTTGAGTTATTGCACACACGTTGACACTGGGTAAGAGATGTCAAACCCCGTAAACATCTCCGACGCCGTTACACTCATATTTATTTACGATTGATTTAACTTTCATAAGGGTATTTAGTCCTGACTCGAGTGTTTTGTCTTTTCATTACGCTCGGGTCAGTCCTGAGTTTTTCAGATTTCTGAAGATCTATTCTGGAGGATGGAGACGAAGATTTGGTATACTATCACTATTATTACCATTGCATCATGCTATCTGCTGCATTATTTAATTGTTCTGTTGTATATGTATAACTCTGATAAATGTTGTATAAATAATTGTCAAAGTATAGTAGACGGATTCATGGACTGTTTATTTGACTATTATATTTTATCGTTTCGCTGCGAGATTCTGTGTTATTTCATTCCCTTTATTTCTTTTCTTTTCTTTTCTTATTTACCCCAATAACCATCTGCCCTTTTTAATGGTTTGGAATCGGCATGTGTATTTGATCGTCGGTTTAAACTGTCCAAAAAGGCGGGTCGTTACATATATGTACTTGGAGTTGATTCCCCGCATTATATAGCGGATGAGACCCTATTGCGCCGCATAATAGCGGATAATATTTTATAAATCCCATATACCGCGATATTCCGTATTGGAACGGAATTGGTATTGTGCTAACATCTATGGATGCAGGAAAACGGGTTGGAGGGATCCAACTGGATTCCTCACCAGTATTTATTTGATTACAGATATTGTGATATTTGTTGATTATCATATTGATATATGATGTTTGGATGCCGTGATTGATTATTTGGTGTTGTTGCATCATTGGGCCTATTTTTGGAGTTTTAAAAATATTAAAGTAACGATTTTTAATTTAAAAGGGTTTTAAAGTGATTTTTTTTTGAAAATATACGTTTTATTAAAATTTGGAGTTGATTTATTTTAAATAAATAAACGTTATAATTTTAATGTTATAAAAATGATGATTTTTGTGAAATATAACCGAAATGTGATTTTTGAAATAAATAGTCGATTAATTTATAAAATAGTTTAAATTGGGATTTTTGAATTATTATAAATGATTTATATAAAAGGTTTTAAAAAAATTGATATTTTTTAAATTTAAAATATTGGAACTATAAAACGAGTTTTTATAAGTGTTAAAATTAAGTATAAATGGAATTTATAAGTGAATAAGATTTAAGATTGTGAAGTTTTAAAAATAAATGATTTTGTAAAATAAATGAATTATAAGTTATTAACTTATAATTTGGCTTTTGGGTATATAATTGTGTTATAAATGGAATTGGTTAATAAAAGGAATTTTGTATATATAGTAGTTTTTATAAAAATGAAAATGGAATTTATAAACATTGTTTTATAAATCCGAAATCAATCAAATTTGATGAATTTAATAGAAGGTTATTAAAGGAGATATATTCGTGATTTTGGGATAGTGAATTATCCTTAATATAATATGTGTAATAATAAGATTTGATTGGGAATTATATCCACGATTCTGGATAATGGATAAATTCTTGAACTAAAATATGTAGAGAACATTGAAATTTGGTTAGTGAAGTATATTCATGATTTTAGACAGTGAATATATTATTAAAGAAAATGGATATGTTTTTTTGGGAAAGTGATATTATAAAATGAAGTTAATTGTTTTAAAGATGTTTTAAAATGTGTTAAGTATCGAATACGTAGATTTCAACATTCATTGTTGAAATAGACGTTTCGAGAAATAAGGAAATGGTGGACGATAACACTGTTGTTACAGTAAATGATTTCCAAAAGGAAATGTTTTATATAGTCTTGGGATTTATATATCTATCTTAATTTCGAACCCCTATACTAGTGATTTTGGGTCGTTGTAACGATGTTTTACGCAACATTCATTTTGACTCAAATAAAATGTGTTTAAGCGCACGTTTCCTTTAAAGAATGAAATATATACTTAATTTCGATTTAAGTATATTGAATATTTTCCAAGTGTTGAAAATAAATGGATTTGTGAATTACTTATTGTTAAATAAGTACGAAAATGTTTTCCAATATGAAGTGAATATTTTGAGATTTTGTCTTTTAAAGATAAATTGAAAATGAATATTAGAAATCAATTTGGAAGTCGTATATTCATAGATATTTTAGAATTGTAAATTTATTATGGAATTTATAAAAGAAAGGGAAATTTGTTTTAAAAAATAAACATTGATTTATTTTTGAAGTATGGAAATAAATTTACGGATTTAAACGTAAACATAAAGTAAATCGGCAAGGATTTATTTAATTGGTTTAAATGAACTATTTTGAAATGAAAATGAATAAGTATTTGGAATTGCTTTTCCAATATGAAACTGAGAGGGTTTAGAGAGTCTATCTTTTTTAAAGATAAATTGAAGTGAATATTTGGCAAGTTATTAATTTATGGAATATTAATAAAAAGGGCCTAATGATTGTTGGCTTTGATAGTTAAATAACCGACTATCAATATTTACCTTTAAATAGGTATTTGTTGCGATTTGCTTGAATTTGAATGCCACACTTATTTTTAAAATAAGCGCTCACTATTCGGGTTAGCCGGGAAAGGACCTTGGGGTCGTATAACTCATTCCGTATATGTGGTACATCGTTATGGATTGCATTTGAAGACCGGTGTTGAAGACCGGATATTTTTGAAAATGGAAGGATTACCGTCGAATGACTCTGCATTGGTTGATCTCCGATATAGAGGTTTTATCACCCTTAGTGGCGGCAAGTCCGGACGTGCTTAGTGAATATCCGGATTGCAAGGGCTTCTTTGGAAGTGCCTTCGGTTTTGTTCGATCTCGGAACGGACTTGTATGGATTGTGTGTCTGACATTACAATTTGAGATGTAAAGCTGGTTTGGCAGAGAATTTATTCTCTTAGCTTAACATCGTTCTCTGAGACGTACGAGCTCAGAGGTAAGGTAGTTGATGGTTACTAGTGATACATTCCCAAATTGGTAATGTGGCATACGAAGTGCTGTTGAGCATTTGATGATCAAAGCACAGCTATTGTATAAAGCGTGGCTTTGTGGACGAGACTTCGTCGGACCTCACACCCTGGAAATGGTCAAAACAGGAAGGATGCAGCAAGGTTATTATGGGATAGAGCCCCTTTAGTGTATGTCATTCCTTCTGGATATCATGGTATGGAGCCCAGATATATAACCTATGTTGTTTCTGCAAATTTATTACTTTGTGGCTGTTGGAATCGAGGATCCTCGGATAT
This sequence comes from Allium cepa, assembly GCA_030765085.1. Classification (NCBI taxonomy): domain Eukaryota; kingdom Viridiplantae; phylum Streptophyta; class Magnoliopsida; order Asparagales; family Amaryllidaceae; genus Allium; species Allium cepa. The sequence goes on from CM060932.1 coordinate 1,055,846,018, forward strand.
AGATCGGTTACAATCGGGGAATGACATATTCATGTCAGTAGTTACCCGGTTTGAAGGGTAACCCGGCCTTATGTTGGCAGAGATCAGGTTAGGTTCTCGGGTCGTCTTTCCAGAGGCGTACCCATGTGGCAATGGGAAGTTCCTTGGCCTGCCTATTTATTGAAAATCCAAAAAGAAATACGATGTTGTACGGTTTTAGTTGTAGAACCTATCATTCACTTATGGTGGTCACCACTGTTTAGATGGCAGCTATAGTAGGCATAAGTGCGAAATGCCTATGCTGGCTAAGATTTATATCTTTACTTTCGAAATGTTTTCTACACTATGCACTATTAATAATATCAAATGTTTCTTTTAATGCGTATCAAGCATCTTTGACTATCATAAAGAGAAATCTCCTCCGATTCTGCGTTTGCATTGTGTGTGTGTGTGTAGGAGGCCTTATGGTAGTCTCATTTTCCAAAAAGCATTGCGAATCTATTTTAAAAATATTTCTCTGTTGCCTTTTAAAGATAAATTGTTTTAAGTTCTCACACCAGTCTCATGATGACGTGGAGTTTATTGTTTTCCTTCCTAAACTCTGGGTGCCCACCAATTTCCACACGGGCAGTCTAGAGTTAGGTTATCAGGATATTCTGGAATTCTGGAGTTGCAGGAGGCAAGCTGGATGGCATGGCGTATTCACTAGTATATAGTATTTCTTTTCCGCTATTTGTTGTTGCTTGTCGTTGTACACTCTGATGATGTAATGTAATGTAATATGATGTAATGTAATAACTGATATAGTTCTTTGTTTAAAGATTATTCATTTATCTATTATATGTTGTTCCGCTGCGATTGTGAGATTATGATATTGTTCTGTTGTTTCTTTCTGTTATATTCTATCTCTTTCTCGCTTCTTCTATCTTTTTCTTCTTCTTTAACCATAACGGTACGGTTTTTCGGCATTCGATTGCTCGGCAGTTTATACAGTGGACGTATTGATGTCGGTTTTCGAGCGTCGAAAAATCACGCTCGTTACAAACACCACCCGTGAATTACGCTAGTCGAGTGCTTCAACGTATATTTTTTCCAACGTATGTTGGTTTGGAACTGTATTTGCATCTAGGGTTTGTTTGTCTGCCATTGAGGAGGAGAGATGGTTGAAATATACGTACAAACAAATGAGAAATAGAGAGGCTAGGTTTATAGCAGGATATTTATAGGCAAATCGAAATAAAATAGATGGATCGGGTTGATAGATATACGTGCTAACGCTAATGTGGCACAAAAAGCCCGTTCTAACCCCGGAACAAAATTGGGTAAACCCATATATCAAAATAGGTGTTTTAAAATATTTTAAACGCAATGGAAAAGGTTTCAAGTTCAAATTCCATCGTATGAAGAAGTTATGCTAAAACAATATTTTCAAATTGATTTCAATTAAATTGATTTCAAGTCGTTTCAAGCCCATACGATCAAACGACAAGTCCGATCGATATGAAACTTGAATGCTACAATAATTCACCGTTACGGATCCGATGAAACTCGTTTCGTCGAAATCCGAGTCAGTGGCCAAAATGGTTATTTTTTTTATTAATTAAATAAATTAAAACTAAATTAATTAAATTAAATTTTAAATTCCAATTCTTTAGCTTACAAATTTTGTCACTTGATTTATTTAGCCATTTATAACAATTTAAACAAATTTTCGTGTTGATTCAATGTTAATTATTTCAATAATTACTATCTTTGCTTTCAATTTCAATAATTCAAAAATTACCAATTTTAATTTCATTAATTCCATTGTCTATTAGTCCTTTCTAAAATCATAGTTAATATTTATCTTTCATTCATTACATTAGTGTTCTCATTCCATCTAGTTTCAATTAACGTAATACTAAATGTTGAATTTCATTTATGTGCAATAAATTCAATTATTGAATTTCGCACTTAAATCAAATTAATAAATCTTGCTTTCTGTTCTTTAAATCAACGAATTTTCATATAGTACATAGGCTTAGCATAAATTTCATCTTATAAAATTAACCATCTTTAATTACAAAACAAATCTACCTTAACTGCACAATTTAAGTCAATTAATTGTAATTGATTCCACATTAAATGTTATTAATTAAAAATTGGAACCTCAATAAATTTGTTTATTGAGTTAAAATCTTGCTATTCAGTAAATAAACATTTTATGGGTATAAATAACATTGAATTGTAGTACATTTCATTAATGCATGCTCCATTTCATATAAATTCCCCTTTATTAACTAAATCACATTAACAAAACTAAAATAATTAATTTAGATTTATTTGCAATCGATTGCCATTCTTAACTTAATATACTCAATAAATGGTTAACCTAAATAATTGTTACCTTTTAACATTCAAATTCACTTACAACTATCATTAACAACAATGTTGCCATTGATTTAGATTTAATTAAATAAATTAGATGAATGGGTAAAATTTTATAATTATCGCTAATGCCAAATTTACTCACATTCATACTTAATTACCAACTACAATTTATTATAGTTACTTAATTTGCATAGATTTAATCAAATTGTAATTTAATACGTATTATTTCCTTAATTAATATAACCTTTGAATTAAATTCCCAATTCTCCAGTTACTACCTTAAAAGAGATGCTCGGGATTTACATCTCCTAAGGATCCGTTAAACTATTTACTATGTCGTAATATTTCTCTATTATAATAATGTCTATAAACTTTCTTTTAAATAGTGTTAAGGCTTTACATTTTCCCCCTTAACACGTAATAGTCCCAGTAGTCCATCCAGCATCAGCGCATCTCCAGATGGGGAGACTACCCAAAATACTCCACAGGCTACGGGAGAAAACCAAACTCGTACAAGGCGCGATAGGGTAGGTGACACGGCACAACTAGGCAATGCCAGGGTAGATATACCAATTAAGCATCCGGGCTGGTGGTAACACGTAGCCGCAGCTACCGCCCACCTTGAGCCACACCCCTAAAAAGAAAATCAAAAGTGGCCACCGAATCAATCCAAAAGTCAAAGTATAAAATCGAAGAGATGTGTCCAATCAAAGGTGCTACCTCAATTGGCCCGAGAATCGCTCCTGTTTTAGCCACCTTATGCCAACTCACGGGAGTTGGGTCCACGTATTTACCTCAAAGGTAACGCTGCCACCATCCTACTTCATTCTGGTATCTCCACCGCGTACACGGTTGTTAAAGTGGTTTTCGGAGTTGGCAGAGAGTATGACAACTTCCGATCCCGGTCTCTTCAACAACCAAACGTTATTATAACACCGCGGTCTTTTCAAAATAGTTTATACTTTAAAATCAGAATAAAATATTCATTTCAAAACCATATAAATACGATATCATTTCTATTTTAAAACCCAAATCAATATGATATCATTTTTATTTCAAATATATTTTCAAAAATCATAGTACTTTTCAAATATATATACTTTAAACCCATAGCATCGAAACATAATTTTCAGTACTTAAATGGTTTAATAATAAGTTACTTTATAAAGTAAATTAGCTTTTTAATTTCTTAAATCAATTCCAAATACAGATTTGAATTCCCAAATAAACCATTTAAATTCCATATATTTCAAAGTTTCAAATATTCCACAATTTCAAAACTAAATTTTTAATTCATATACATATGTCAAATTCCTTTTTATATTATTTAGTTTTGAACTACTTGCTTAATAAATCTAGTATCCTTTAAATAAAACTTCCAAATTCAATAATTGAATATTCCTCAATTTATTTAGACTAGATATATTCACTTAAATCATCTTAACCCGAATTTAGTTATAACACCATATTCTTTTTAAATCTGAATTTCAATAAGATTTTAACTAAATGAAATCTCAAATCAATTTCAAACTATCTCCTCAACTTTGATTTGTAAAAATCAATATAAACTCTATATTAGAATATAATTTTAGTAAATACTTATGCATAATATATTCTAATAAAATCCACTTTATTATTAAACTTACTTCATACTTTAAACAATTTTATACATAGTTTAAAACCAAGAATTTAACCGTATATAAAATAACCTTTATCAAATATCCATCATCAATATTTCATAAAACCATATATATATATTTCTTTACAAAACCATAGAAAAATCATTTCAAAATTAATTTTATATATATACCACGGTGCCTGTATAAAATTTTCTACCCTATGGTCAAGTGATACGGATATTTATCATTTCAATCCGAAATTTAAAATAAAAATGCGGTTGTATATCATTTCAAACCGCAATCCCGAATGAGATGAAATGCATAATAACTTGTAGTTTATAACAATATACAATACAACATCCATTCATCCAATATCATCCATCAACCATTTATCAAAATCATCATCAAATTCAAACAATACATCAATGTATAACAGGCAATAAATAACAGGCATTTACTGGTAGTTTATTATGCAAAATAAATTAACTGATAATTTAACTAGCAGTTTGTATGCACAATAAATTAAATAATTAACTATTAGTTTATATGCAATAATAAATTTAACTAGAAATTTAACTGGCAGTTTATATGCAATAATGAATTAAATAACAAGTAAATAAAATGAATGCAATTTAACTGAGATAATGATGAAATATATTGCCAAACAGCTATAAATAAATTTTTAAACACATCATAAATCAATGTAACAAACATAAGAAATCTTAGAAATTGTGAGTGGTTTAAAACACTCACCTTTTGAATTTAAATTGGATTCAAATCCAATTTAAACCCAATAATTCAACAGCCTTAGAATCTGTCCAAAACGACGTCAAAATCTCCGGAATTTAAATACGATCCTACAGCAAGAAACCGCGCATAAATTCGAGGTCGTATGAGGAAGTTATGATTATTTGAGCGAATTAAAATCAAAATTAAAAATAAATAAGAAAAGAACCAAAATTCACCTTTTACCACAAAAGCCACGGTACCAGTATCCTCTTCATCCCAGTAACGCGCACACCCTACTGAACAAACATCACGCACGCGACTGGCCTCGACACCAGAAACTAACGCACACCGCCACATAAAAATTTAAAACCCTAGCCGAAAATGGCCACCAATCCAACCGTCGATTCATCAAACCAAACACCTAGATGCGTTCCCCTCGGCTTCCTCTCCAAAACCCAAAAAGGGTTTTCCGATCCGACGAAGTACATCGTCGAGCGATGAACGGCTGAAACTTCTTCGATTTTTACTGATCAAACGACAAACTGAATCGAAAAATGAACACCATCAGTGAATTATGCTAGTCGAGTGCTAAAACAATATTTTCAAATTGATTTCAATTGATTTCAATTAAATTGATTTCAAGACGTTTCAAGCCCATACGATCAAACGACAAGTCCGATCGATACGAAACTTGAAATCCTATAATAATTTATCGTTACGGATCCGATGAAACTTGTTTCGTCAATATCCGAGTCAGTGGCCAAAATGGATATTTTTTTATATTAATTAAATTAAAACTAAATTAATTAAATCAAATTTTAAATTCCAATTCGTTAGCTTGCAAATTTTGTCACTTGATTTATTTAGCCATTTATAACAATTTAGACAAATTTTCGTGTTGATTCAATGTTAATTATTCCAATAATTACTATCTTTGCTTTCAATTTCAATAATTCAGAAATTACCAATTTTAATTTCAATAATTCCATTATCTATTAATCCTTTCTAAAATCATGGTTAATATTTGTCTTTCATTCATTACATTAGTGTTCTCATTCCATCTAGTTTCAATTAACGTAATATTAAATGTTGAATTTCATTTATTTCCAATAAATTCAATTATTGAATTTTTACTTAAATCAAATTAATAAATCTTGCTTTCTATTCTTTAAATCAACGAATTTTCATATAGTAAATAGGCTTAGCATAAATTTCATCTTATAAAATTAACCATCTTCAATTGCAAAACAAATCTACCCTAACTGCACAATTTAAGTCAATTAATTGTAATTGATTCCACATTAAATGTTATTAATTAAAAATTGGAACCTCAATAAATTCGTTTATTGATTTAAAATCTTGCTATTCAGTAAATAGACATTTTATGGGTATAAATAACATTGAATTGTAATGCATGCTCTATTTCATATAAATTCCCCTTTATTAACTAAATCACATTAACAAAACTAAAATAATTAATTTAGATTTATTTGCAATCGATTGCCATACTTAACTTAATATACTCAATAAATGGTTAACCTAAATAATTATTACCTTTTAACATTCAAATTCACTTACAACTATCATTAACAACAATGTTGCCATTGATTCAGATTTAATTAAATAAATTAGATGAATGGGTAAAATTTTATAACTATCGCTAATGCCAAATTTACTCACATTCATACTTAATTACCAACTACAATTTATTATAGTTACTTAATTTGCATTGATTTAATCAAATTGTAATTTAATACGTATTATTTCCTCAATTAATATAACCTTTGAATTAAATTCCCAATTCTCCAATTTCTACCTTAAAATAAGTTTACGTTTCTATTAATTTCCATTTCCACTTCCGTTATTTTATATTACAATCATTAAAGTAACGTTTAACATCAACACGGCCATTATGAATACTTATCAACCTGCATTATTTTGACGACCCGCCCTTCCGCTACCAGAAAGACGTATCATCATTAAGAAAGAAAGGGATAGAAAATAGAAAAGGAAGAGAAAGAAAGGATAGCAACATCAGAATCTCACAGCGGAACGGAACAAAATATAATATATCACATAAATATTACATAGATTTACATATATCAGGGTTATACAATATCAATACATATGACAGTCAGGTATACATCTATCACAATATACATCAGAGGTACATCATACCTCAACTATTGACACAGCGGAACTTAGATAGATAGCTACATACTTCTGGAATCTCCTGCTCTAAGCACTCCATAAAACCAAAGTCCAAAACCTATCACTTGGCTACTCATAAAAATTTGAGTACCCAAGAGTTTATGAAAAACAAAATATAAACTCCGGGTCAGACATGGGTCTGGTATGAGTAAACGGTTTAAGGTTGTTTAACTGTTGAAAAACATTTGAAAATAAAGGTATCACGTAAGACTCCCCACAAATAAATACGGGTAAGTTTTTACCTTACGCTAACCAAAACATTTCATAGGAAATCCAGTGATATTATAATAGTGTCTAGGGTTTTCAAGTAAATAGAAAATAGCCGAAATTGTTACATCTATTAAATTCCAGCTACTAGCCACAAAAATGGGTAATACGAATCAAAACCGTAGGGTCTCGTAGGGAAAATGGATTTCCAACAATGGCAGGGCTACTGGGGTACCGTCCGTCACAGTACGGGGCCTAGATCACCGTACCGAGGATCACTCCCGACCCCCTGCTACACAAGGCCGGAATCATTCCTTACTGAACAGTCCCGAACAAGATAAACCCCGTGGTTGGCGCGACCAACCACCCACTAAGACGAATAAAAAGGGACATCTAGACAGGGGAAATATCTTGTCCTGCTTGGGCATGACCCACCTTGTGACGCCCCACCTCTATACCCACGCTAGCCAAGAACACTACGGAGTAGTGCTGTCAACTAGCATGGAGAATAAGGCTGTTGAGGAGCGACCATCCATGTAATTGCTTATCACACGGTGGCTATAAATAATCTTCGGAAACAAATGTAGAAATAAGCATAACGCAAATCAGTCACAGACATCCATATCACAAAGGCGGAAGAAGATATGAATATATAACTAACACATGAAAGTGTACATCAGAGTAGTGGTCAAAAGACCCACAATAATACAAAAGAATAGCAACATGTGCTATACAAAAGAATACAACTATGAGTCTATATCTCAAGTGTATACAACAAAAACTGCTAATCTAAACAGTTAGCCAAAAGTCAGAGTGATGAATCCCTGGGAAGAAGTCAAGCAGAAGCACCTGTAACATCTCGGTCTGACCCGAGTATTATTTAAGAAAAATAATAAACGGGTCAGTCTAGCTATAAATATCATATGACAAGATATAACATAAAAGATATGGCATAAACATAAAATATCCATAATGACATACCACTATAAGTATGTAAATAATGATCAACAGAAGATCAATCAATAAGAGATAATCAATATCACAAGAATCTTCTCAAAGATTCGGAAAGGGCATCATACCCCAAACTTGTACTCATAACAAGTTAATGAAATAAATTCTAGAAATCAATGCAAGAAGTCCAGAAATCATAGAAAAGAGAAAGAGGCCTATCACATGACGGTCCAAAGACCAAGGGGAGCTACCCCACATGTGTGAATGGAATCACACAGATTAAGGTCCAGACTAACCAAAAAGCAAAAAGGTATGTGTGAGTGGAATCACACAAGTGGTGTCTAGTCTAACCTCGCAACAAGAGACATCGCACAGTTGCTAGTCTAAAGCATCAGAATGATCGTCATGATCAACGAGAAGTGTCAATTACACTAAGCTAGTAAATATAGAAGTTTAGCTTCATGTCCCATAACCACTTGCTTAACTTAAATATTTACGAACAAACTGTAAATCTTCACTAATAAAATTGTCACAAGAGGTTCAATCGAACAAGTCCAAGAATTAACCGACGAAGTGAACGCAAGCGTTTCATACCACTTGTTTTACTAAGTCGTTTAATTAGATTTCTCATCCGAGTGAGGTAAAGGTTTGTATATACTAATAGATTGAAAAACGGTTTAAGAAAAGAGCTTTGTTATTAAAAATAGAGTTGAAATTGTTTGTTAAAAGAGTTCTGATATTTACTACTAGTATTGAAACCTTTATATTATAAAATGACAAAACACAGAAGCAATTGTAGAAACAATCAATCACAAAGATCGCATACGGAGATGTGAATAAAATCCAAGGAAATCAGCTTAATGTTTATCAGATAAGATCCCCTACGGAAGGGGGGTCCGGGGGGGTGGAAACCCCCCAAGGTGGGGGTGCGGGGGCAATGCCACTGCTTACGGGGTTCGACCTGCCCGGTCAGGTCGCAGGGGTCCAGGGGGCAGCGCCCCGACCAAAACGGTACGACCTAGTGAAGACAAAATGAGGTCTAACGACCTAAGGGTCTAAGGGGTCACGCGAACTATCGGGATAAGGTCCAACGACCTATGAGTTAAAGGTTCAACGACCTATTGGGTTATAAGGTCATACGACCTAACGACTCAAGGGTCTAACGACCTAACGACTCAAGGGTCTAACGACCCAAGGTATTTGCGACTTAACGGGTTATAGGCCTAACGACCTAACAGGGTTCACGACCTAAGGTATTCACGACTTAACGGGTTATAGGCCTAACGACCTAAGAGAGTTCACGACCTAAGGTATTCGCGACTTAACGGGTTATAGGCCTAACGACCTAACAGGGTTCACGACCTAAGGTATTCGCGAACGTCCTACTGCTTAAGGCTTAACTCGTGAGCGACCTACGACATAAGGCTTAACTCGCGAGCGACCTACGACTTAAGGCCTAACCCGTGAGCGACCTACGACTTAAGGCTTAACTCGCGAGCGACCTACGGCTTAAGGCTTAACTCGCGAGCGACCTACGGCTTAAGGCCTAACTCGTGAGCGACCTACGGCTTAAGGCCTAACTCGTGAGCGACCTACGACTTAAGGCTTAACTCGTGAGCGACCTACGCCTTAAGGCTTAACTCGCGAGCGACCTACGGCTTAAGGCCTAACTCGTGAGCGACCTAAGACTTAAGGCTTAACTCGCGAGCGACCTAACTCCGAAGTGCCAATACTTCCAGAATGACCTAAAGCCCTGCGACCTATGGTACTAACTCGCGAGCGACCTAACGACTTAACTCGTGAGCGACCTAATTCCGAAGTGCCAATTCTTCCAGAATGACCTAAAGCCCTGCGACCTACGACCTAGTGACCTTGCGACCTATCACCGAACGAGTCAAGTGGCCAGAACGAGCTAAGTGCAGGAAATTTCCAAAAATGCTAAAAATTGGAGTTATTCGCCAATCCAATCCAAACCAAAGGCAAATGTGCATGCAAAAGTGATAGGGAATCATTCCCAACAGTCCAATATAGTTATAGACTAGATTTGTGAGATAAAAATCTCACCTTTGCACAAATTCAATGAAGAAGGAGCTTGAAACAATGGAGAAGCAACTACAAGCTAGAATCCAATGTCTTCACTTTGATTTTGGAGTTGAATGATGGATTTAAAGTTGAAACCTAAGCTTGGAGTTTTAATTTCCTCTTCCACTCACCATTAATGTAAAAGCTTGGTTGTTAGGAAATTTATGAAGAGTGAGAAGAAGGAAGGGGGTTTGGGCTTGAGTTATAATGGCAATCTAACCCAAAGTCCAAAGCGGGAAAAGTTAGTGAAATTCCACTAACTCCAAACCTACCAATGTTTATACTTAAAAAAATTGTAAACGGCATTTCGAACTCAATGAAAGTGGTCTCGAGTCCTAATTAGACCGTTTGCAAAAAGTAGCTTTTCGGACCAATATCCGATTAACGACAAAATATTTAAATATAAAATCGATAAATATGCGGGTTGTTACAAACTCCCCTCCTAAAAGAAATTGCGTCCTCGCAATATATAAGATGGAAATAACAAGTAACAACCATAAAAGCATATTAACACATAAGAAATTTGGAATAGGAAGTTCACCTCAAAGAGCAGGAGTAAGCAAGTCCGGATGCGTTCGCTCGATGAATTCTCTGGATTCCCAAGAGCAATCCTTAGGATTTGAGGACCATTGAACCTTCACAAGCGGAACATCTTTATTTCGAAGTCGTTTAACCTCCGAAGCTATAATTCGAATAGGATGCGGCTCATAAGTTAAATTCGGCGAAACTTCAATTTCTTCCACAACAGCAGGCTCAAGAATAGAATCGGAATCCCGAAGGCATTTCCGTAACTGAGAAACGTGAAATACGTTATGCATAGCAGAAAACTGAGCCGGCAATGCAAGGCGATAAGCCATGGAACCAATACGTTCAGTGATAGGAAATGGCCCAATATATCGAGGCGCTAACTTCCCCGATCGACTGAAACGTACAACACCCTTCATAGGTGAAACACGAATAAAAACAGGATCCCCAACAGAAAATTCTAATTTCCTTCTTCGATTATCGGCATAGGATTTTTGTCTACTCTGGGCTTCTTTCATCCTATGTCGAATAAGTTCTATCTTTTCCGTGGAATCACGAATAAAATCTGGACCTAAAACCAGCTTTTCACCGGCCTCAAGCCAACAAGAAGGAGATCGGCATGGCCTTCCGTAGAGTGCCTCGAAAGGTGCCATACCAATACTAGATTGGAAGCTATTATTATAGGAAAATTCAACAAGTGAAATATGATCTTCCCAACTTCCACCAAAATCAAGCACACAAGCACGAAAAAGATCTTCAAAAGTTTGATTCACACGCTCGGTTTGTCCATCGGACTGGGGGTGATACGAGGTGCTAAAATTAAGCTTCGTTCCTGAAGCTTTTTGAAGACTCTTCCAAAATCCACTAGTAAACAATGGATCACGATCGCTAACAATAGAAGTAGGAACTCCATGCAATTTTACAATTTCCTTGACAAATAGTTTGGCCAAAAGAGGAACGGTTCGGTTAGACCGAACCGGAATAAAATGGACGGATTTAGTAAGTCTATCAACAATCACCCATAAGCTATCATGACCCGAACGAGAACGGGGAAGGCCATCTATAAAGTCCATGGAAATTTGATCCCACTTCCAAATTGGAATTTCTAAAGGTTGCAATAACCCACTAGGCCTTTGATGTTCGGCCTTGACAAGTTGGCAAGTCATGCAACACTTAACAAAGTTAGCAATATCAGATTTCATTCCCTCCCAATAATAAAGTCGCTTCATATCAGCGTACATTTTACTAGTACCGGGATGAATGGTGAATTTAGAACGATGGGAATCTTCTAAAATATCTTTACGAAGATCTCCAATATTTGGTACGATAAGTCTACCAAATTTTCGAATGCCGCCACGAGAATCAATATCAAAGTCTTTCAAACCTTCAATATCAATTTTATCCTTAACATTTTTGCCAAGAAGAGCCAATTCAGAATCTAGCCCTTGAGCTTCAAGAATGCGGTCTAAAAGAGAAGGATGAGCCTCAAGGCTACATAAAACAAGCGATGAGCATAAATCGGATACGCGCTCTTGAATCTCACAAGTGGATAAAATCTCGAGATCGTTCCATTCGGATATCATCATAGAAACAACTGCTTGTTGTTTACGGCTAAGAGCCTCGGCGACACGATTACCCTTACCGGGGGTATAAAGAATATCAAGATCATAAGGTGCAAGAAACTCGAGCCAATGCTGTTGACGTAAATTAAGTTCTTTTTGAGAAAATAAATATTTCAGAGACTTATGATCCGTATAAAGAATAAATTTCTCTCCCAATAGATAATGACGCCAAATCCGAAGGGCGAAAACAATAGCCGCGAGTTCTAAATCATGTGTGGCATATCTAGTCTCGGCCGGCTTTAATTGCCTAGAAGCATAAGCAATAACACGTTCTTTTTGCATAAGAACGGCACCCAAACCAACGTGACTAGCATCAGTATAAACAACAAAATCTTGATTCCCCACGGGAATAACAAGAATAGGAGCGTCGAAAAGGAGTTCTTTCAATTTCTGAAAAGAGGCTTCACATTTGTCCGACCAAATGTATTTAACTCCCTTCTTAGTCAAGCTAGTAAGAGGCACGACAATCTTAGAAAAGTCCTTAATAAAACAACGGTAATAGCCCGCCAAACCGAGAAAACTACGAATCTCTGTCACACTCTCCGGTCTCTTCCAATCTTGAATCGCTTCAACCTTTGAAGGATCCACGGAAATCCCGGATTCGGAAATAATATGACCGAGAAACTTCACACGAGATTGCCAAAAGTGGCATTTAGAAAATTTCGCCTTTAATTGATTACTCCTAAGAGTTTCCAATACAATCCGAAGATGTTTTTCATGTTTCTCCTTGGTTTTTGAATACACAAGAATATCATCAATGAATATGAGAACAAACCGATCGAGGAAATCTTTGAAAACTCGATTCATGAGGTCAACGAAATAAGCTGGAGCATTCGTTAACCCAAATGGCATAACAAGCCATTCATAAGATCCATATCGAGTACGGAATGATGTCAAAGGAATGTTATCCTCAGCGATACGAAGCTGATGGAAACCGGTAGCCAAGTCCAATTGTGAAAAGACCTTAGCACCACTAAGCTGATCGAATAGATCATCAATCCGAGGTAAAGGATATTTATTTTTAATAGTCAGATCGTTAAGCTTGCGATAGTCAACGCAAAGCCTAAGCGTACCGTCGGATTTCTTCACGAAAATAGCCGAAGCTCCCTAAGGTGAGGAACTAGAGCGAATAAATTGCTTCGTCTCCAATTCGGATAATTGTTTACGCATCTCCTCATTTTCCTTATTGGACATGCGATAAGGAGGACGAGTAATGGTTGAGCTCCAGAAACAAGATTAATTCTGAACTCAATTGCTCGTTTAGGTGATAAACCTAAAACGGGCTCAAATATGTCGGAAAATTCATGAACAACGTGAATACGAGAAATAATATCATCTTCATCATTATCATCGTCATCACGAGGATTTAAAGAATATAAAGATGCCACCAAACAGGATTCTGAATCTTTAAGATCAACAGAAATCTGTTTAACAGATAGTGGATGTCGGAGATGAATAGTCCGCTCAGGACATAGGATATGGGCTTGATAACGGTTAAGCCAATCCATTCCCAAAATTATTCCAAAGCCTAAGTAACGCATGACATGCAAATCGGCTAGGAAAGAAAAATCACATAAAATAATCTCCACATCTTTACAAAGCAAACTAAGAGTTGCGGATCCACCAACAGGATTCGTAATTTTTAAAGAAGTCATCAATGCAGTAACACTTAAGGAAAAAGTGTCTACCAGTTCCTTTGATATAAAAGAATGGGATGCACCCGTATCAAAGAGAACTCTAATAGGTTGATCATGAAATAAAATAATACCATCAAGAATGGAATGAGAAATACCTTGGCCACGAGATGTGTTGCCAGGGGCTTGAGCCACATTCAACTTTCCTTCCTTCTTGCCTTTATGCTTGAGGCATTGATGTATGTAATGATCCGGGCTCTTGCAATAGCGACAAGATTTGGGCTTAGAGCACTTATTCGCATAATGATCCCCAGACCCACAGTTGAAGCAACTCGCACCACTAGGAGAAGGAGACTTTGCCGCAGGGGTTTCCTGCTTACCCTTTTTGTTGGGATAAGGACCCTTGAATTTGCTTGGCCTCTTCTTGTTGTTGAAGTTTGGTTTAGCGCCTTCCACTTCAGCATCACTCTCTCTATCAGCCTCTTCAAGACGAAGAGCGATATCGACGAGTTGATCAAATGCGACTTCTAGTTTCAGGAGTAGTGACTTCTTAAGATTCTTATTTAAGCCATAAACGAACCTCTGGTTCTTCTTCAATGGGGTGTTGATGCATTTAACCCCATATTTGGAAAGCGACTCGAAGGCTGCGACGTAATCAGTCACAAAGGATTGACCTTGAACAAGGTCTATAAAACGTCGAGCCAAGGTTACTTTCCCAGCTTCTGGTACAAACTTTAACTCGAAGCATCCCTGAAATTGCTCCCAGGTGAGATCCGCTTCATTAATTTCTGAAGTAAGGAGTTCGTACTAGTCCAATGCTCTCTCCTGGAGCATGCTGGAAGCCACCTGAACGCGGTGGAGATCAATAAGCTTCATGCGAGAAAAGATTCGATCGCATGATTTTAACCAAGCCTGAACCTCGATGATACTTTCCGAACCTTTGAAGGGCTTCCCACCCAAGTTAGTGTAATCGCTGCACAAGCGTGCAAATCCCGACTTTGGGTGAGTAGGTTCCGGGTTATCTCCAGCTGCTTGAGCATTAGTTACTAAATCAAGAAGCTGTTGAGTAGTCATAAAAACTCCATCCGGGGGAGCAGCACCAGATGATCCAGTTCTGGGACGGCCTGGTCTAGACATTCTCTTCCTTTAAGAAAGAAAGAAGAGAAGGAAGAAGGTTATTCACCAATGAACATCAAGCAATCTTGATAGATAAAACAAGGAATCATAAAGGAAATAGGATGAATCGGTACGAAGACTCGAATTAATCCTATAGTATGACTCCTAAGATAGACCTAGGACGATGATTCTTTGTAAGTTATTCTACATTGTTCCGAAGTTTGGCTCTGATACCAAGCTGTGACGCCCCACCTCTATACCTACGCTAGCCAAGAACACTACGGAGTAGTGCTGTCAACTAGCACGGAGAATAAGGCTGTTGAGGAGCGACCATCCATGTAATTGCTTATCACACGGTGGCTATAAATAATCTTCGGAAACAAACGTAGAAATAAGCATAACGCATATCAGTCACAGACATCCATATCACAAAGGCGGAAGAAGATATGAATATATAACTAACACATGAAAGTGTACATCAGAGTAGTGGTCAAAAGATCCACAATAATACAAAATAATAGCAACACGTGCTATACAAAAGAATACAACTATGAGTCTATATCTCAAGTGTATACAACAAAAACTGCTAATCTAAACAGTTAGCCAAAAGTCAGAGTGATGAATCCCTGGGAAGAAGTCAAGCAGAAGCACCTGTAACATCTCGGTCTGACCCGAGTATTATTTAAGAAAAATAATAAACGGGTCAGTCTAGCTATAAATATCAGATGACAAGATATAACATAAAAGATATGGCATAAACATAAAATTTCCATAATGACATACCACTATAAGTATGTAAATAATGATCAACAGAAGATCAATCAATAAGAGATAATCAATATCACAAGAATCTTTTCAAAGATCCGGAAAGGGCATCATACCCCAAACTTGTACTCATAACAAGTTAATGACATAAATTCTAGAAATCAATGCAAGAAGTCCAGAAATCATAGAAAAGAGAAAGAGGCCTATCACACGACGGTCCGAAGATCAAGGGGAGCTACCCCACATGTGTGAATGGAATCACACAGATTAAGGTCCAGACTAACCAAAAAGCAAAAAGGTATGTGTGAGTGGAATCACACAAGTGGTGTCTAGTCTAACCTCGCAACAAGAGACATCGCACAGTTGCTAGTCTAAAGCATCAGAATGATCGTCATGATCAACGAGAAGCATCAATTACACTAAGCTAGTAAATATAGAAGTTTAGCTTCATGTCCCATAACCACTTGCTTAACTTAAATATTTACGAACAAACTGTAAATCTTCACTAATAAAATTGTCACAAGAGGTTCAATCGAACAAGTCCAAGAATTAACCGAGGAAGTGAACGCAAGCGTTTCATACCACTTGTTTTGCTAAGTCGTTTAATTAGATTTCTCATCCGAGTGAGGTAAAGGTTTGTATATACTAATACATTGGAAAACGGTTTAAGAAAAGAGCTTGTTATTAAAAATAGAGTTGAAATTGTTTGTTAAAAGAGTTCTGATATTTACTACTAGTATTGAAACCTTTATATTATAAAATGACAAAACACAGAAGCAATTGTAGAAACAATCAATCACAAAGATCGCATACGTTGATGTGAATAAAATCCAAGGAAATCAGCTCAATGTTTTTCAGATAAGATCCCCTACGGAGGGGGGGTCCAGGGGGGTGGCAACCCCCCAAGGTGGGGGTGCGGGGGCAACGCCACCGCTTACGGGGTTCGACATGCCCGGTCAGGTCGCGGGGGTCCAGGGGGCAGCGCCCCGACCAAAACGGTACGACCTAGTGAAGACAAAATGAGGTCTAACGACCTAAGGGTCTAAGGGGTCACGCGAACTATCGGGATAAGGTCCAACGACCTATGAGTTAAAGGTCCAACGACCTATTGGGTTATAAGGTCATACGACCTAACGACTCAAGGGTCTAACGACCTAACGACTCAAGGGTCTAACAACCTAAGATATTTGCGACTTAACGGGTTATAGGCCTAACGACCTAACAGGGTTCACGACCTAAGGTATTCGCGACTTAACGGGTTATAGGCCTAACGACCTAACAGAGTTCACGACCTAAGGTATTCGCGACTTAACGGGTTATAGGCCTAACGACCTAACAGGGTTCACGACCTAAGGTATTCGCGAACGTCCTACTGCTTAAGGCTTAACTCGTGAGCGACCTATGACTTAAGGCTTAACTCGCGAGCGACCTACGACTTAAGGCCTAACCCGTGAGCGACCTACGGCTTAAGGCCTAACCCGTGAGCGACCTACGACTTAAGGCTTAACTCGCGAGCGACCTACGGCTTAAGGCCTAACTCGTGAGCGACCTACGACTTAAGGCTTAACTCGTGAGCGACCTACGACTTAAAGCTTAACTCGCGAGCGACCTACGGCTTAATGCCTAACTCGTGAGCGACCTACGACTTAAGGCTTAACTCGCGAGCGACCTAACTCCGAAGTGCCAATACTTCCAGAATGACCTAAAGCCCTGCGACCTATGGTACTAACTCGCAAGCGACCTAACGACTTAACTCGTGAGCGACCTAATTCCGAAGTGCCAATTCTTCCAGAACGACCTAAAGCCCTGCGACCTACGACCTAGTGACCTTGCGACCTATCACCGAACGAGTCAAGTGGCCAGAATGAGCTAAGTGCAGGAAATTTCCAAAAATGCTAAAAATTGGAGTTTTTCGCCAATCCAATCCAAACCAAAGGCAAATGTGCATGCAAAAGTGATAGGGAATCATTCCCAACAGTCCAATATAGTTATAGACTAGATTTGTGAGATAAAAATCTCACCTTTGCACAAATTCAATGAAGAAGGAGCTTGAAACAATGGAGAAGCAACTACAAGCTAGAATCCAATGTCTTCACTTTGATTTTGGAGTTGAATGATGGATTTAAAGTTGAAACCTAAGCTTGGAGTTTTAATTTCCTCTTCCACTCACCATTAATGCAAAAGCTTGGTTGTTAGGAAATTTATGAAGAGTGAGAAGAAGGAAGGGGGTTTGGGCTTGAGTTATAATGGCAATCTAACCCAAAGTCCAAAGCGGGAAAAGTTAGTGAAATTCCACTAACTCCAAACCTACCAATGTTTATACTTAAAAAAATTGTAAACGGCATTTCGAACTCAATGGAAGTAGTCTCGAGTCCTAATTTGACCGTTTGCAAAAAGTAGCTTTTCGGACCAATATCTGATTAACGACAAAATATTTAAATAAAATATTTAAATATAAAATCGATAAATATGCGGGTTGTTACATACCTAACCTTGCTGCATCTCCCCTGTTTTAGCCATTCCCGGTTGATTAGGCTTGAGGCTGCGATTACCTTTATAGAACATATTACTTAGAATGCTCATTGTCCGCCTGACGATGTGCTGAAAGCATTCAATCCATACAAGTTCGTTCCGGGTTCAAACGAAACCGAAGGCATTATCTCGTTACACTCGTTTTGGACTCACCCTCAGAGTCAACGATGATAACCCTTGCATTCTGAATACACCATTTCGACCTTCATTTCAGGATTCACGACCTAACGTTTAAATTGTATCGATGTGGTTTTCGGAGAATCAAATTTGATTCTTCCGATCACGGTCTCATCGAATCCAAACGCCATTTTAAGGGCCAAGTTGTCTAATTAACTTAAACAGTGTAAATAATTTAAATCTAACAGTTGAATTAACATAGCATTTATCACAGATAAAACATATACAAGCAGCATAGGTATAACATAACATACCACAGAGCATCACAGAATATCATCAAATAAATATCACCAATTGAATATTCTACACACAATCTATAAGCAATCATCTCTATTTCTTATTTGTAATTAATTCAATTTAGAATTAATTATCTGGGAGTTAATCACTTAACTCTATTAACTTAATTACCCTCTTAATTCAGTTGTTTAACTTAAATTATTTAATTGTCTGTTCCCTCATCATAAATTTATAACTTTAATTATTTATTAATAAAACTTAATTACCCCAATTATTATCTGCTAATTACTAAATTAATCATTATGTTATTTTAATTAATTTACTTGATTACTCTTAATTATCAATCACTAATTCATTAACTTAAAGTAGTTAATTCTTAATTTAATATTCACTTAAGCGTTGTCTAATTCTAACACTAATTAC
Organism: Allium cepa; assembly: GCA_030765085.1. Lineage (NCBI taxonomy): Eukaryota > Viridiplantae > Streptophyta > Magnoliopsida > Asparagales > Amaryllidaceae > Allium > Allium cepa. Next base: position 1,055,865,197 of record CM060932.1, read on the forward strand.
AATCATAATATAATGATTCTTAATGACCTTCTAAATAATTACTTAATGTTAATTATTCGACAACTAACATTTTAAAGAAATCTGCAATTTGAAAATCAAATAAATATTAACAACTAACCTTTAATGTTAATTAATTTTCATACCGGCCTTAACTAAATTACCAATTTAACACAGTAATCAAGTGATAGTTACACTGTTGAGTATTACTTAAATTACTAAGCCTGAAGCTCATCTCAAAAAAACACAGAACTACAGAAAACAAACTCCAAGCCTTCCCTGGTAAAACCCGAGACTACCCCTGCGTTAACGCGAGTGTTACTTCGAGTTACCCCTGCCTTTTCCCGAGTCCTCCCTAACATCTTCTTCTTCTATCTTTTTTTTATTTACAGTAAGTTAAGCTTTAAACTAAAAATAAATCACATCCATAACTCACACGAGTACAACACGCAACAAACCCGAAGTAAACATTCAAACCACACAAGCACGACCACAAGCCATCTGAAACCCCACTGCGCTATCACCAAATCACCACCGCTCCAACGCCACCGTGCACATGCACGGCAGCACGGCACGCCACGTGTGAACGCCATTCTTCCCAACAAGCCCCAAATCTCGCGACGACACGAGATCTAAACCCAAAACATTCCCAAACACTTGAAATCAAAATAATGCCTTTTTGCTCGAAAACCAAACTCACTTCTGACAAGATAAACAGCCTCGCCACCGCCTCTCCATCCACCTGCAGTGCCCAAGATTTTACCCATACGACGTCATCACGATAAACCACCATTCCACAAGATCTCGAGCCACTCGATCGCACGTAGGTACCGTACGCAATTGTTTTACAGAGAAGAACGAACTCCCTGTACAACCCTACTTCAGTCACGCACTCAGTTTTCACTCAATAGAAAAATTAATTCGTATTTTTCCCGAGTTAATGGATGTACAAACTTACTTCAATTCAAGTTTCATTATGTATCATTGATTAAATTTTGAGAAATTGATAAAATTGCAGTTTTTATTCACATTCGAACTGCTCATGAACTAGCAATGTACAAATCCTCATTTTCATTTTAAAAATCATAAATTTCATCAAGCTTTCAATTTATAAACATGGATTAGATTTTTATAGCAGTTGAATTTTATCAATATATCTTTTGGTTTCTTGTAAAACTGTTTTACAGTAGGAATGCTTCATTAGCATATTTAAATCAACATCTACTTGCTTGAAGCTTCAACATCTTGTTTGATAAAACAAATATGAAAATTTACCATAATTCAGTTGAAAGCAAGAATTTGATTTTTGAATGTAATCAACCCATATGCATACATAGTGAAGCACAATATACAGAATCATGTTCAAGATCAAACAGAGACAAATACCTTATAAAAAAAAAAATCATTTTACTGCTTTTAAATTTAAACACAAAGCTTAAGATTTTGTTTACTCACCACAATATATGTTGAACAGAAAACAATTTATTGGAACGCTGCAGATCAATTCCTAAACACCCCACTGCCCTGATAACTTGTTTGAAAATAAAAGATGATGTTTGTTCCCTTTTTTTTAACAGGTTAGCTTCTTACTTTTTTCTTTTTTCTTTCTGACGAACTAAAAAGAAAGACACACTTATAAATAGAAGGTACTAGGTGTGTATGGGGTTCTAACTGGTACTATTGTTCTCTTTGACCAGATGTTGTTCCTGAAAAGATAAGATTTTCAAAATATATTGAATAGACAAAAGATAGGCTGAGATGATAGAAATTTAAATACTTGTTTCTTAATTAGTTTACATAATTATCATTATACTTGTTGTAGATATATATTGTATGAAGATTGTACTTATGGCAGGTACAATTATGGCTTGTGTATGAAGCTTGTTTATATATATATATATATATATATATATATCTGTCTTATTATCTTTAGTTCGAACTCTATGAACATATGTTTGTCTAAAATATATACTTGCAGGTCAGAATTTGCCTTGCACAGAAATTACACAGTACTTTGATTTAGAGATGTTTTCATATTTGATACCCTGCAGATTCTGGTCTGTACAAAAATGTTCTTTTGTTTTTTATATTTTTGCTAGCACATTAGTAATGTTTGCTGGCAAACATTGTAGGCTGAAAAGATTTGTTTTGTGGCTTCTTTAATTGATTTTGTCTTGTTTTATTATCACATTTGTACTTATAATATTTTTGTCTCTTAAAATTTTCACCCTGATTAGTTTGGTGAGTATGTCCATTCAAAGCTTGTCTTATTACAGAAGCTTGTTCATATTTATATAGTTTAGTTATTGTTTTAGTGCAGCCTGACTTTGATTTTTGGTGAGTACAACTATATATATATAACTTTGTTCATTTCATATTACATTACTATGTGTTTTATTCTTTAACTTCATTGCTTACTTCCATATTTTATTTATAAACTTATTCATTTGGCTATTATTTTTATTTTTATTTTGTATTTTAGCCTTCAACATTTAAATTATATTTCATAAGTTTACTTACTTATATTTTTTGTAAAATAAAGTTGGAAACCTATCAGGTCCTGGGGATTTATCACTTGGCATATCATTAATTTCTTTTCTAATTTCCTCCTCGGTAAAAGGATTATCTAACTCTGATAAATCAACAATAGAATCAGATGGATACAGATCTATCCATTTAACATTCTGTAATGACCCACTATTTTGGACCATTCAAATCGACAATAATCTACACATGTCAGACTTGAATAATTCAAAATAACAGATTGTAATAAAATTTGAAGCAAATAAAACCAATCACAGAAATCACGGACACAGAAACATCAGAATAACTCGCAGCGGAAGATAAAATACCATAGTAGTTCATGAAGCTACTAAAACAAAGTCTCAAAGAAAATACATAATATCAGTTTGAAAAACAAATACAATAGAAATCCCAAATACATTGAAGTCCACTAATATAAGAGCTAAAATAGAACAACTGAAACTGAAATGGATAAATAACTAGATAAGCAGAATCTCCAGCGATTCCTAGCTCCAGAAAGTGAAATCCACAGCTGTGAATACTCAGGCTGACCCGAGAGTAAATAAAACACAAACACTCGAGTCAGGACATACATACTTATACAATGTAAACCAACTCAAGTGAACTGTAATAAAAGCACAAGTAGCTTAAAGGATGCTTGGGACCGACCATCCTCTAAGGATCTGTTAACCTATTTACTATGTAGTAATATTTCACTATTATAATAATGTATAACATTAAAATAAACTTACTTTTTAATACGTTAAGGGGTTACCCATATATCCCTTAACACGTAATAGTCCAAGTAGTCCATCCAGTATCAGCATACCTCCAGATCGGGAGGCTACCCTATATACTCCATGAGCTACGGGAGAAAACCAAACTCGTAGTAAAGCTTGCTATGGTAGGTGACACGGCACAAGGCAATGCCAGGGTAGATATACCAATTACGCATACGAGCCGGTGGTAACGCGTAGCATCCACTACCGCCCACCTCGAAACACACTCCCCAAATCAAAATCGAAGATGGTCAGTAAATCAATTACAAGGTAAGAGTACAGTATCAAAGAAGTGTGTCCGACCAGAGGAGCTACCCCTTTTGGCCCGAGATTGTTCCTGTTTTTGCCACCTTAAGCCAACTCACGGGAGTCGGGTCCACGTCCATACCACAATAGGATCGTCGCCACCATCCTACTTCATTTTGGAAACTCCACCGTGGACACAGTTGTTAAAGTGGTTTTCAGTATCGACAGAGAGCATGTCCATATCCGATCCAGTCTCTTTAACAACCAATCGTTATTATGACCCGTGGTTATACATTTCAAAATGGTTTATATTTCAAATCAAAATACTCCATTTAAACCATTTAAAAGTGAAATCATTATACTTACAAATCAAATATTAAATTCCCAAAATTTAGACTTTTTGAGCTTATTTATTCCGTTAAATACTACAAAACATTGAAATTTCAGCTTTCACGATGCTTAGAAAATGCTGTGGTAAGTTATATTTGGAAACAATTCATTTCAGCAAAGACAACATTTAAAAACTGCTATAGTAGTTCAGTTTTATAAAACAGTTCATTTCAGCAAAGATAACATTTAAAAACTGCTGTAGTAGTTCAGTTTCATAAAACTATTCATTTTAGAAAAGACGGCATTTAAAAACTGCTGTAGTAGTTCAGTTTTATTCGTTTCAGATTTTAATTTTTCTTTCTACAACACAACACTTACCAAGTGCTGCAGTATCTCTTAGTTAAATTTCAGCCATAGTTTATTTACAGCAACCATAGCACTTACCAAGCGCTGCAGTATCCTTTACTTCAGATTTTAAATTAGTTTCAGAAATGATGGCATTTCTGAAGTGCTACTAATTAAATTTCCAAATTTATAATAAAATTTCAAAAACAAATAAACTTCGATTTTTAACCATTTAACTTATAAAAATCATATTTTTCCACTCAAAAATGTTCATTTAAATAGCCTTTAACTTATGATTTTTATAAAGTAAAATTTTATAAATAAAATCAAATTTTTAGTAATTCACTTATTCAATTCTAGTGTACAAATTCCCTATTCTTTGCATTTTTTAACAATTGACTTAACACTTAATTTTAAATTACCATTTCAAAATATAAAACTTAATTTCCATTTTTTTTCTTAACTTAAACTTCATTTTCAAACCAAATCTCAAATTTTCAAATTAAGTTATATTTCAAACCACAATTTAACCATTCATTTATTTAACATTTTAACTTAGAAAAATCACTATCCCTTTATTTAAAACAGTTTAAAATCAGTTTTAATCAAATTATCATAAATTTACATTAAAAAAATATGCTTAAAAATTTCAAAAATTTATAAAATAACCACGGGTCTGTATAATATTTTCTAACCTAAGTCAAGTTATACTGATAATATATCATTTCAATTCGAAATTTACAAAGAAAAATCCGAATTCTATCATTTCAAACCCGCAATCCCAAGTAAATAAAAATAAATAAAAATCACTCAGGCCTATCATTTCAGCCCGTAACGATTCCTTATTCTAGTCTGTTTGGGTATATGTATCATTTCAACCCATAGTGATTCTATTCTACAGGGAACTTGCAGCGTGAGAAACAAAATAAAATAACAATATAGCAAAATATAACAATATCAAATGACGTGACAGGTTTATAAACAAGGGTTAACATCATATAATTTATATCACAGGCAGGTATAACATGATATAACAATTCTACACATTCACTTGTTATCACTTTACAATTGCATAAGTATGAATGTCAAGCGTGAATACTCACCTTTTCAAGTTGGAGTTCGCAAATCAAAACACACAGATAAATTCCAGAAAGCACGATAGCACGACTTTAGAATCAAGTGGAGAGAGAGCTAAGATATTGATCTTGTATATAACAAATAAAACAAAGCAATATAAATATATATTCAACACAAAAAATTTAAATTGAAACAATTGGAAATTTGAAGCAACAAATGACATCACCAAGCTTTAACACAAAAGTGCTTGATCTTGATGGAACATAGGTTTGGTCCTCCTCTATTTTTGCTCGGCTATGGTTCAAATTTGAGGAACAAGGCTCAGGTATGACATCACATAGGCACGGCTACATAGGAATGTGAAGGGTTTGGAGTTACAAGTGAAGGAATGTCAAGAGACAAGGCTAAAAGAGGAGTTATTGGTGCAACATAGGGTCGGCCTATGTCAATGTTTGGCTCGGCCATGGTCACTACAGGTCAGGTTAGGTGCTGAGGTGATGGCAAGAGGTCATGGCAGCAAGTGGTGGTGGTGTTATAGGTGGTGGCCGAAGCTAAACATGAAGGTGATGGTGGAAATATGGCTCGACTAGGCAATTTGAAATGGGTTTGCAATAATTTATGGTGATGACTCCACTTGTTGGTCACGGCCAGGTCTGGGCAGGGTATTAACGTGGTTGGTCGTGGATGATGAGGGGAAGGAGATGATGGTGGTGGTTGGTGAAGGTGATGGTGGTTATGGCTGAACAAAGCTTGAAGAGGAGCAAGGCAAAATCAATGAAAAGAAGAAAGAAAAAAATGAGAAAATAGAAGCCATGAATCTTACAAATTTTTTTCTAGGAAGGAATGGCCGAGAGTTGTGAAGTGGTGAGAAAGTTTTCACATGAATAACAAAGAAAAAAACATGGCTATCAAAGAAAAATGAACGGCCAAGGAAATGAAGAGACAAGAAAACGAAAAGTCATAAGTTAAAGTGTAATGCTTTTGTCTCTTTGAATTTCCAAATCTATTAATTCAATATAAACAAATAAAAATCAAGTAAATAAAATAGAAGTCGACACAAAATAAAGTGGAAATGAAAATAAAATAATGTATTAGGAAAAATAGGAAAATAAATAAAGAAAATAGTTTGTTATATTGAAACTAGAATTAAAAATTGTAAACAAAATACAACTAACATAGAAAAATTACAACTACACTTTTAAAATGTTTTGAAAATAAAATTTTGAAATAAAATCTATAAAAAAAATATTTACAAAAAAATATTTGGTTGTTACACATTGATTCTATGCTTGATTTTAGAACCAAAAATATCCTTATAATAGTCAGTAAAAGCCTTGTTAAGGTCTCTTTGATCAACTAATTCTTCATTATTAACGACAATAGAATTAATAGTATTACTACATTTTCTACCATTAGCTATATTATAAAAAAATTGGTGTTATTATCTCCATCATTGATCCATTGAATTCTGGATCTCTACTTCCACATACCCTCCTCCTTTTCTAAAATTGAGTTGAATTCATCTTTTAAATTAGCAAGAACGTTACGCTCACCTATATTTATTTGTCTAGATTCTTCTATCTTATTAATTTTAAGCACTCATTAAGAATGTTATCTTTTTTAATTTTTATATTGCCAAAAACATTCTTATTCTAGTTTTTAAGAAAAATTCTAAGCTCCTTAAATTTTGATACAAAAGATTTTGCTAAATTATCCTTATTTCTAATATTATGATAATTCAAAGAAATCCACTTACCATTAATTAAATTCTCAAAGTTAGATTCCAAAAGCCACATCTTTTCAAATTTAAAATTATTAATAATAACTCTGTGATGTTCGCAGGTGAGAATAATAGGACAATGGTCAGAGTACGTGTAGGGTAAACCGGAAACTCTACAGATTGGAAATTTATCTTCAATCTCATCGCTAACAAAAAAATCTATCAAGGAGAGCCATATATGGAGACTCCCTTGCATTACTCCATGTAAACTCTCTATTTGAAACGGGGATCTCAATCAAGTTAGAATTAACAATAAATTGATCGAATTCCTCCATGGCAGAGTAATCCCCTTCCCTGGGAGACTGCTCTCCTATGAAGCGCGTAACATTGAAATCATCCCCCAAAATCCAAGAACCCGGAGCTAAGGCTCTAAATTCTTGGCATTCATTCCATAAAATTCTCCTATTAATTTTTGAATTATTCCCATATAGATTACAAATATTTAAAAAAGAATTATCATAAAGATTAATAAGTATAGTATGAATAGAATGCTGCTTGGTAATACATTGAAGCAATCTAAAATAATTATCATGCCACCATATTATTAAACCCCCTGAAGAACCCACAGAAGGAAGAAAAACCCATTTTCTAAAGTGATAAACACCTAATCTTCTAAAAAAAATGAATGCAAGGTAAATTAGTTTTAGGTTCTTGAAGAAGAGCAATGTCAATAGAATAGTCTTTAAAGAACGCTCTAACCTTATTACACTTATTTAAATCATTTAGAACTCTAATGTTCCAACTAATGATCCTCATAAACTAACTGAACTAGCCCTCTATAATTCCTTACATCTAACATACTCCCTATCTACCTCAGCATCAGAAAAAAATGAAAGATGTACCACGAGCAAGCTGACTAAACTCAGCTGATGAAAGGATGCCTAATGCATAAGTAGAATACGTACTACCCAAACAATAACTCATACCTGAGTCTGAATTCATAGCGCCACACGTGGCACTCGAACCAGGTAACTCACCCATAGAATGTGGCTGGCAGTTATGAATCCTAGCACTTCGGCGAACGGATCCATACTATTTTATTGCACTTTTATTTTTTCACCGATGAATCCAAAACCTTCACTGTAATATTTCTTGTTACCGCATAAGTGTTCAAAGAGATACCACTATCTCTTGGCTCAAGTTCTAAATCAAACCTTGCTAACCTAACTGTTGAGTTACCCAAAGAAAACCGTTCTATATTTGCATGCTTCAATGAAGATAGGCCTGAGACTGAAGTAAAACGATGCAACCTTTCACCGACTATATTCACAGTCAAAAATTCTGATTGGAAACACTGATAATCTTTATCAGAATCCATAATGGATGCACGAAGACTGGTGAGCATATCCATTGTGCATGAGTGTATATCAGATGAAGACATTTCCTTATCATCCTTAATCACCAGCAGTTTATCTAACTGAACAAACATCTCATCTTCAAAATAGTCTTCAACCACCAGAGAACCATCAATCCATTCCAGCAAATCATCTTTGACCAAAGCGCAATCTGAAAATGCTTTTGATTTACACTAAAAACTGTTGTTATCAACATTTTCCAAATCAGAGTAACTAACTGACAGTAAATCTTCTTGTAAATTTTCTGATGTATTTTCCAAACCTACAGATTGAATCTCATCAAGACTTTAAAGAATTAAAACTATGTCGAGACAGTTTATCTCTTCAAACTTCGAATAAGCTAAAAAACTCTTAATTCCAAATATCATTTGAACCCCATAGCCGTTACTACCTAGATCTGTTCAATCTTGGTCCATTAATTCGAAAACAACATCACCAAGTTCATCAGACCAATCTATCGTAGCAACACTCGAAAACCTGCAATCAAGAGAATTAACTTCGCCGCTATTATCAGATGTTGAAAAGCAATCTCTCGAGATATTCGATTGAACTGGAACAATATGCTCAGTGAAATGCAATATATCACTATCATCACCCAGATTATCTAAAGATAAGTCAGCTTCAAAACTCGAAGACAGGCAATCATATCTGTTGAAGATAGTTAACTTGAAATTGTCCTGAACACGATATTTGTTTTTATGATTTTTCCTTCGAGCAGAGGTGAATATATGGCCCTGATCTTCAACAATTTCGCATTCATTCGAAGATGATATAAAACAAGATTGGTCAAAACATAAAGAAACAGCAGGATCAAGAAGAATGGGGTCAAAGCCTAGATTAATCTCTTTAACATCAAGAGATTTAGGAGTAATCGATTTAACTGTAAAAACATCTGGAGGATCAGGCTTTTCATTCAAGTTGTCAGATTGACCAACAAATTCTAAAGAACTACAAGAACTTTCAATGAACCCATTGCTATAGTTCGGCTCGTTGATGATGTCGAAATGATAAAAAAGTTCATCGAGATAGCTTATACCTAGATCTTTTTTGGGCCAGAGATAATCAATCAACAAATCCCTTAACAACAAAAATTTCAAAGCGAATTGAAAACCATGATTAACCAGAATAGGTGTAGAGCTTCCCTGTTCACGATGATTGGAATCAATGGATTGAGTATGCTTCTTAACTTCTCCAACATCAGATTTACCAAAGTATACCTCTGGGTTACCAAATCTTTCCAAATAACCCTTACCTATGTTCGGCTCATTAATGATGTTAAAATGACACAACAGTTCGTCCAAATATTTAATTCTAATATCTTTCTTGTACCAGAGATAATCAAGAAGAACACCTTTCAGCATCAAGAATTTCAGAACGAATAGGAAACCATGATTTGTCGAATTCTATTTAGCCTTAGAAGAATTCGAATCTATCACACAATCCTTACTCTTGCGCCAAAAGTTGCCACAAGAGAAGCATCTAACTGGATCCCGACATTTATTAGCTAAGTGATTAAGATCCCCCCATCTGAAATAGTATTTCCTTCCCTTTCTAGAATCAATCCATTTCAAACTAGTTTTATGATAAAACGCTCCTTGATATTGAGATGGAGATTGATTCTTAACGGCTTGAGCATATGAATAAGGAAGAAAACTACGATTGAGGAGATTGGTAGATTCAACAGATGATGAGGAAAATGGGCGATAATCTTGAGAGAAAGATGAAAGCTGCGGCCAAACTTCTTGAGAAAACATGAAGACTTCGGCCAAAATTCTTGAGAGGACGCCATTTTTTATTTTATCAACGCTTTTTTTGTTATTTTAAAACCAGAAGTTATAAAATATAAATATTAATAATTTTCTATTTTTAAATACAATACCAATTATCCTTTAAATAATTACTACTAAAATAAATTTGAAAATATTTACTTTAAAATTTAAAACATTTAAAAATAATAAATATTATAAAACATTTCTTTAAAACAAACTTTTAAAGCCTTTAACTTATAAAAAGTCTCCTTTAAAATATACTTGGCTTTTCAGGGAAATATACTTCCCATCTCCATACCTTTAAAAATAAACCACTATTTATTTTAAATTCTTTTACTCATTCCTTTATAAATTCCTACCGTGAATTTATACCCACGAATATCCACTAATATCCATTTCACTTATAAACCCATTTTATAAATTTCATAGTCTCATCTTTCTTTAAAATTCCAATTTCAAACACTTAAATCAATTTTCAAATTGATTTTCAAAATTAAGTCCATTTAAAATAAATTTCTTTACTTACCCAATTTCATTTCAAAACTCATTAATTTCAGATTTTACTTCTTTATTATAATTCAAAATCTTATCTAAGCTTAAATTCAAATTTCATACTTTTCCTAAATTTCTTCTTCATCTTTTCCAGATTTAAACCTTAAATATGAAAATAATTTCTTTATTCCTTTTAAAAAAATATCATTAAGTCTAAAAATTTATTTATTCCTCTATATTCAAAATATAATTCCCATACTTGGAATTTATTTATTTAAAATTTAAAAATCAAGTTTTATCCTTCTAATCATTTAATTATCCAAATTCCTTATAATTATTTTACTTAAAATACCCTTTTAATTTACTTTAAAAATCCAAACTTCATATGTGTGTGTGTGTATGTGTGTATATATATATCAATTCTCAAAATTTCAATATATGTATAACCAAAGCCAGAGTTTTCAATAAATTCCATTATAATTCATCACAAATTATCACATAATCCTATCGCTGAAATTATAAAATAAACTCAACGTTTTGAGGAATCTAGTTGAATACCTCCAACATGTTTCCCTGCATCCATAGATGTTAGCACAATATAAAAATACCAATTCCACTTCGAGGTGGAATATCGCGGTATATGGGCTTATATAATATCATCCACTATTATGCAGCGCATAGGGTCTCATCCGCTATATTGTGCAGGAAATCAATCGCTCCAATATATATATATATATATATATATATATATATATATATAGACACACACACACTACTATATATAATATACCACATCCAATCAAATCAATCATTCAACCAAAATTTTAAATTTGACTATTTGAAATTTAAATAAAACCCAGATGAGTGAGATTAACTCACCTTTGCCTTTTTTAATTTGCAATCTGTTCTAAACTGACTTATTCCCTTGATTTTAAACCTTGTATAAACATTATACAATTTATTAATATTTGAAACAATTAGACAAATCAATCTCCATTTAATAATTTAATTTCAAACAAATTTTTCCTTTAATAAAACATTTTTCGCAAAATCTTTTTTGTAAAAATAATTTTTTATCTTTCGTTTATCTATATATATATATACAAATTTTAGTTTTTACCCAAAATCATATATATATATATATATATATATATCTGTTTCAAATTAGAACATGCATAAGGATATATATATATATATACACATATATATATATGTATATATATATATGTATGTATATATTTACTAGATTAAAAACAAAAATTATTTTATATTTACTGAAATAAAAATTCATTTAACATATATATTAAATCAAGGCAGCATTGTTTTGAAATTAACAATTTAAATTTATTGTAAAAAAAATATCCTTTTTGCATAAAAACATATATTTATCATCGAATTATAAGAAAACAATATCTCATCGCCTATCACGACTCAGGTCATCGTCACTGCGACCAACCCACACACACGCGACTCCAGTGACCCCACAACCAGGCTACAACGATCGACTACGCGACGCTTCCTTACTCGCAAGATCTAGATGTTGCCGCCACCTCACGTCGAGTCGCGCTCCACTTCTTCTCAGCAACAGGATTGCCAACCAAAACTTCACCTCGCTTCCTTCATGCCGCCACCCCATACGAGTGCTTACAGCCACCACAGCGCAGCAACCTAAACCACATGCGCATGCGAAACCCAAAGACAGAGTGATCCCGACCAAGACTCTCGAACACGAGTTCGAGCTCACAACCCTCGCGATTGATTCCATTCCATAATCGACGCATGGATTTTGCTTCCTCTCTATTGCCGAACTTAGATCGATTTCAACAATAGGATACTTGGAGATTACGGTTGAACGAGGAAAGGAAAGCAGGCTAAGGTTTAGAGCTTGCATCGCCTGATTTAAAAAGGGAGGTCACCATTTTTTTTAATTCAATAACAGAGAGGATTCGATTTCATGCTTTGGCCATTTTATTTTCGATTTGAAAAGAAGAAAATACGGCTCAATGGATTTGTATTTATTATCTCGGCTGGTTGATTTACTCTTCTCTTCTTTTTTTTAAGTGACACGTGCTTCAAAATTTCTACGTGCATGACAAATGGTGAGGGCAAGAAGACAAGTGGCCATGGCCTGATATGAATTGATTTTGACTAGTCAAACTATAGGTTATATTCAAATTAAATTTTAAATTTAAATTATCTCAAATTATGCAACCCAAAAATCTCGACTTATCGATGCGTGCTGCCAGGCGTTTATAATGTTAAACCCCTATTTCGAACACAATGGAAAAAGTTTCAAGTCCTAATTCGATCGTAAGGAGAAGATAGCTTTTTGGACATAGTTATTTTATTAAATTATCAATATAGATTTCATCACGTTTATCTACCGTACGATCACACGATAATTGCAAACACTACGAAATTTGAAATCCAATAATAATACAATATTACGGATCCAAGAGAACCGGTTTCTTCGAATTCCAAGACTGTTCCTCGAAAGGCTATTTTCAAATATTAATTTAAATTTTTTTTTTTTTAAAACTAAACAAATTACTTTCAAATTCAAGCTTAACATTTTTACTATCATATAAATTTTACAAGCCTTTGAAATATGTTTATTCGGCTTAAAATCTGAGATTCACAATTTAAACCAATTTCAGATTATTAAATCCAATATTTTAATTGTCAAATAAATAGTGATATTTGAGATTCAAGTTAAACTAACTTTCAAATATTTAAAATCAATTAAATATTTCAATTTCAAATATCCAGAAATTCTAGGTCGTCACATTCCTCCCCCTTAAAAGAATTTCACCTTCGAAATTACTAATTAAGAAGAATGATCCAATTACCCATTCACTTATCTTTCCCAAATCTACTAGTTTTAACAACTTCCCAAAATCAAACAGTTTTTAACAATACTCAAGCCATCTTTTAACAAAGACATTATCACCCTTATAAACCTTCCAAACTTCCTCTATTAGTTCCAACCAATATTTCTTACCCAACAATTCAAATTTAAATTCAAAACCAAAATTAAATTATCAAAAACTTCTCAAAATTTTCCAACTCCCTAAATTTTTGAAATTTTTTGTCGCCGTCTCCTTTGGGCGGCTAGCTCGGTACAACTACAAAATGCCTCTACGGGCCCCCAGATTTCAAAAGAAAACAAAATGCCAAGTGGCTAGACCAAAAAACCATCAAATTTCATATGGAAATTTAAACACATACCTTCTGTCGGGCAATTCACATTATCTTTTGAAATCAAAATCTCAATTTCCATTTGCTTTTATAACACCTGTATATCCTACATAGAAATCACATCCCATCATAGCTTTCAAAATTATTTTACACTTTTCTTTACAAAAGTTTTTATATACATTTCATTTACATCCGTACGATGCACATATATCATCCGTACGCAATACCAAAATTTGATCGCTCACTCGATCACACAATTTCTCTTCCGAAGTAGTATCGTCCACCCGACTTCCTAGTGCGGACTCAGATCTGGTTTCTTGATCAGAAACTGTCATCCTCCTTGCATAGCCACAAACTATGATAGAGAATTTTCAGAATCAATCAAAAATCTATATCCAGAGTTCGCCATTGAAAATTCAGTGAAAAATCCCAACTCGGATCGGTATAACTACCTCGAAATTCCGTGCTTGAATCTGCATCAAATCTCCATGCGAATAAAATTATATACATACATCTTACGTATTTATATCCATTGAATATTAAATATATCAATTCTCTTTTATTCACATTATTTTGATTTCTATTCACTTATCCCCAATTATCCCATTTCACAACTTCACTTAATCTCCATTCCAAAATTACTTAATATACTTCCAATACCAAACTTATTTAAGAATTTCACCATTCATTTCTTAAGTTTAATATAAGCATTTTATATACTCTTATATTATTACTCTACCGCTTTAGCATTTATATCCACCTATTTTTAAACTGGATCTCCAATCCCATATGAATTCATTTTACCTTCATCACAAGCCATATTCAATTAATCATTTCTTTAATTAGTCTTACTACTAATTTATTTAAATTCCAATGGAGTAATTTTCAATTTTTAAATTATTTTTAGTCTGCTACAAATTAATCTTTCAACTTCACTTTATCACTTGGCTTTTATCTATATTTAATCAATTTGGATCCTAATTCCAAATAGATTCAGTTTGCTTCAGTTTACTAATTTATCTCAAATCTCAATACCTTTTTCCAAATTTTCATCCAGATTTTCATTTCTAATTCAACTCAACTTCAAACTCTGAATATTGAATTTTATCATCTATCTTCCATTCACTACTGGTTCATATCATTATTTAAATTAGTTCCACTACTAATTTATTTCTAATCTCAAACAAGTTCTTATTTACAGACTTTTATAATTTGAGTTCACTTTGAGCAAATTTTATAACTTCACTTTATTTTACACATGTTAAATTAAATATCATCCAAACATACAGTTCCAATTCATCTGCTTACCATCTTCAATCAATTAGTTTACTCACTAATTTTATTTAGTCAAATCTTGACTAACTTCTATTACACACATTTCAAATTAATTCCCAATATTCAGTTCCAAATTTTATTTACTTATAAATGCTAATTCATTTGTCTATCCACAATTTTATTTCCATTCCATTTACCAACCTTTTTTTAAATTGGCTTATCTTTCTAACTTTATTCTCTAGTCACACTTACCTTCATTTGACCCCTTTCAAGTTGAACCTTATTCCACAAATTTCAAATTTCAATAAAAAGTTTATTTTTAAAATTTTACTTCCTTTAATTCCCTCGAACATAATTACAATTCACTTTTCTTGATACAATTTGAATTAATTCCATTTTAATTTGAATTTTTAACTTTTATAAGTTTTCCAGCTTATTTATATTCCAATTACATTTTTAATAAGATTCCATAGTCTTTTTAAATAATTGCTCATCATTTCAAAACCATCTTTGAAATCAAGTGTATCTCAAATACCTTTAGTATTTGAAAATCAAAACGATTTTACCAAACCAAACTTTAATATTCCAAAATCATTGATAATACAATTACATATAAAATTATCCTTTAAATTTCAAAACCAAACCCATTTTTGCAAACAACACCAATTTAAAACAATTTGGCAGCAATTCCTCTTTTGGAAACTCGAAAATAAACATCGATGATGCTGTAGTCATCACCGAAGTTATTTTCCAACGAAGTGAGTTCAATGCTTTTATTCTTTAAAACCCTTCAAATATTATTAAATTCCAAATCTTGCCAGATTTCAAATCCAATTCAACAATATTTTCGAAACAATATCACTATTATTTCTCCAAAACCTTTGAAAACCATTTTCAAACCCAAAAGAAATTTAAACTTTTCTTAAATCCAAATTCCAATCCTGCCAATTCATATTGAAACATTACTCTGGAATTTTATACTTTTTCAATTATAAATCACCGTTACAATTCACATTTACAAATCCCATTTTGTTATATAAATTTATTCCTTAACCTTTGGTTATAATTTTAATCCTTTATTCAACTTTCACTTAACAATGATAATAATTTAATATTATCATTTCCTAACAACCAAGCAACCATATATAACTATAATTATTGCACAGAAAATTATTTCCTCTATATACAAAAATAGTTTGGGTAAAATTATTTCATTTACCCTATTTTAAAATAATATTTTTTTGGTTTATCTTGTTTAAGAGTTTAGAAACCCCTATCGATGACATGACATCCCACATATCGACCAGAACCCATAAACACTCAACCGATAAGTCAACACAATATAAATTTTTTTTGCATATTCACTAACAAATACACGCTCAAATTTATTACACTCAAACTCATTCTAGAGTACTTACGAACTCTATTTTTACGAGTAATCCCCACCAGAGCCAAGGTTCTTGCTTAACCTTCTGCTCTGATACCAAGTGTAACGACCCGATTTTTACGATGCCCAAAAAATCGAACCATTAGGGTTAATAGAAGATGAAGGTAGAATAAGAAAATAGAACAACATCAGAATCTCAAAGTCGCAGCGGAATAAATATAATATATAACAATAGCTTTAAAATTAAAGGAATCTATACTGATTTGTACATTACATCATCAGAGTACAACTCAATTTAACAACATAATCAATATCCAAATGATGGATAGTTATATAACTTGTCCTCAAAACTAAATTTTATATTATTTTCTTTAAAGGATATTAATCAAGAAAAGTATTCATTAAATAGTAAATTAAATATAAAAGTTTTAGAAACCATTTTAAAATTAATGAGCTCATGTATAATTACAAATGTAAGCTATATATCTATCTATATATATATATATATATATATATATATATATATATACTAAATAACAAATGTAAGCCTAAGATTACATGTAATTACATGTGAAAGCTAATGTTATCATGCAATAAACAAGTGTTGAGATATTATCTTATGAAAATGAAAAATGTTGAATTATCAAAACAAGTGTCATATCTTTTAATTATCTTTTATTTTTAAATAAAACAAGATTTTACATATACATTACTCTAAACTCTCTCTCATTTTCTTTCACAAAAAATAAAAACCTAGGAACTAAGAAAAGGAAAACAAAAACTAGAAAACAAATTTGAAACAAGTTTAGATACCCCTGCATATTAATTCAAACCTGAGATAATTATAAAAGCTCAAGCAAAGTTTTAAGCAAATCAAGTTCAACTCAGAACTCAATTAAAGCCAAGAATCAACCCATAAAGCAATACAGTTCCAAGGATCATCCAGTAGTAGATCAGAATTAAAGAACATATCAGATCAAATTGCAGTTTTAATGCAAGCTTGTAGATTTAAGTTCACATCAATTGCCAGTTTTTCAAAAAAATAGCTTTCCTCTTTTTATCAATTACAGGTGAGTAAACAAAGCTTTTTTTGAGCAAGACGGGTGTGTAGCATGAAACTACACAGCCGGTTAGTAGCATATATATATATATATATATATATATATATATATATATATATATAAAGGAGTATATAAGGCGATCAACACGCTTGATCGCTAGCGCCAAGAGAAAGTATCAACAACAACATATACTACTTAAAGCAACACATATTAACAAAACAGAAGATGCAAGTAATCTCCACTGAAAAAAAGGATCCAACTGCAGTAGGAGAACTGGGTGAATCTTGGAGCAACTGATGATTATCTGTGGTCTGGTGAGAAAGCTGAGCTACTACCAAGGGATTCAACTGGAGAAGAGCTACGCTGCGGGATGCGGAGTCTGAGTGGTGCCGACAAGCTGCGACCTATACAAATGCTGAAAAAATGAGAAATACATCTGGCGATACTTTCAACTTGAGATCTGGGTTTATCAAATACACGTGCATTTCGCTCCTTCCAAATGACCCAACAAAAAATAGCAATAAAGACATCCAGATATAGATTTTGGTTGTTGTACTGCCAGTGATCGAAAATGGTCGGCGGATCGGGGACAAAACCAAGAATGTGGGTACTCGAAGCTGCCCAGATCGAGTAAGTAAAGTCACAATCTTTAAACAGATGGGGAATACTCTCACATTGCTCGGAACAGAAGACACAGACAGGATCAATACGTATTTGAAGGCGGCAGAGTCGATCTTTAGTATTTATACGATTATGCACCAGGCACCATTGAAAAAAAGCAATTCGAGGTGGAATAGGGCACTTCCAAAGTCTGGGGAAGGAAAAGAGGCGTCCAGGGTTATGCAGAAAGGAATAGCAAGAGGCAATGGAGAAACCGGAAGCAGGCGCCGGCTCCCAAACGAAGCGATCTGGTACGTTAGAGAGGTGAAGGGAATGAAGGATGTTGGCTGCGGAGATAAGGTCAGAAAAAGTGTCTGGGCTAAAAAGAGAAGGTAGGCAAAGGGAATCCGGTCCATGAGTGGCACAATCACTTACTGAAATCAACGGGGTATTCGAGTGAGGAAAGAGGCTCGGCAATGATTTGGCAAGAGGGAGTTGGCCGAACCAAGTGTCGAGCCAAAAAGCACTGTTGTTGCCGTTGCCAATGGCCACATGGAATAAGGATTTAACTCGAGGATGACTTGAATCACACCAGACCAAAAAGGAGAGGGCTTCTTACACGGAGGACGATGGAGGATAAGATGACTTTTGGAATGATAATGAAGGGAGAGGATCCAGTCTTTCCAAATGAAGTAGTCCGGTGAGAGAATCTTCCAAATCCATTTAGAAAGAAGAGCAATGTTGAAGATTTTGAGGTTGGTGATGCCAAGACCTCCATTGTTCAGAGGCAAACAGATAGTATCCCAGCTGACCAGTCTCTTGGCACCGCCACCATTCCACAGGAAGGATCTTCTGACCCTATCCAAATGATTGATGAGCCAGGAGGGGAGTTTGTAGAATGACATCTAGTAAACTGGAATGGCTGAAAGGACCAATCTGACGAGGACAAGCCGGCCTGCGGAAGATAGAGAGTGAGCCTTCCATCCCATTAGTCTAGAGTCAATCTTGGAGATGAGGGGGAACCAGTCGGATCTATGGAGTTTGGTAGGTCTGAGATTGATACCAAGGTAGGAAAGCGGGAAATTCGAAAGCTTACAGTTGAGCATCGATGATATGGGAGGGCCAAGGTGATCCGAGTTCCCCAACATGATGATCGAACTCTTGCTGAAATTGATGGATAGTCCAGATATGCGCTCAAAGGTATAGAGGGCCACCTTTAGGCAATGAATATAATTCTCTTGGGGAGAGACGAAAATGATTGTGTCATCTGCGAATTGCAAATTGGAAACCGACAAAGACGAAACCAGGAGAGCAATACCGGAGAAGAGGCAGTTGGTTGATGCCAGCTTGATCATTCTGTTGAAGACATCTGCAACAAGGACGAAGATGAGAGGTGAAAAGTGGTCACCTTGTCTCAAAGCCCGAGTCGATTTTATGTGGCCCCTGGAAACATCGTTAATCGAAATTGACGAGAGGCTCGAAATGAGAATATGCTTGATCCAATTGCACCATTTTGAGGGGAAGCCCCTATTAGACATAAGGGCGAGAATGAAGTTCCAGTTCACCGTGTCGAAGGCTTTAGAAAAATCGAGTTTAATAAGAACACCAGGGGTTGAAGAGTGGTGACAGACGGAGATGATTTCTTGAGCTGTGGCAATGCAATCCATAATGTCTCTCCCGAGTATGAAGGTGGACTGTCCAACTCCAACCAGGGGGGCGATACCTTGTTGGAGGCGGTTGGCGAGGACTTTAGTAATGATTTTAAAGGTAGTGTTGAGAAGGCTGATGGGTCGGAAAGAGGAGAGGGAATTAGCACCTGGGATTTTAGGGATGAGGATGATGCTCGCATAATTAAGTCTCGAGATAACCGATGGGTCTGATTGGAATTCCTTGCACATTTCTAATATATCAAATTTAACTGTGTTCCAGAAATGCTTAAAGAAAAGAGGGCCAAAGCCATCTGGACCTGGCGCTTTATCATCAAACATCTCGTTTAGGGCGGCCCAGATCTCCTCCTCAGAGAACGGGTGATCGATGGGGATGTTGGTGGGGGAAGGATAAAGGAGCGGCCAGTTGATGTCTGGAAGCGGTGCGGATTGCTTACCAAGGATATCTCTGAAGTAGTTGGTGAAGAGGCGAAGATGATCCGCAGGGTCAGCATAAGAGATGTTATTATGGTATAATTCAGAAATCAGGAGCGATCTACGACGTCCACTGGCCAAGCGATGGAAGAAGGGGGTGTTTCTTTCTCCATCCTCTAACCATTTATCCCTAGATCTCTGTTTCCATCCAATTTCTTCTTTCTTGATAAGTCTGTCCAGATCTAATTCCAGAGCAAGCAGGCGAGCTCTTTCCGAGTCAAGAAGAGGCCGAGATTCTTCAATGATGTTCAGATCCAGGATTTCATCTTGAGTGGATAAGATGCGCGAGCGAAGGGACCCCCAAATGGATCTGTCCCACGGTCTGATGATCTTTCTGAGGGAGAGAAGCTTGAACACTATTCTGGCGGAGGCCGATTGGATATCCGACGGCTGAGACCAGATCTGGTGGATAAAGTTGTCAAAGGAGGTTTCCAAAAGCCAAAGATGCTCGAATCTGAAGGGCGCCTGCCTAGGGACAGAGATCCGGAATCCAAAATGAGAGGACAGTGATCATAAATTATTGAGGCGAGCCCCGAGACCGAGGGAAGAGGGTAAAGATCTTCCCATGATGAGTTGTATAGGAATCTGTCAAGTTTCGCTAAGGAGGGTTCGGCTCGATGGTTATACCAGGTGAATTGGCGATTGTTAATGGGAGGATCGATAAGGGAACAAGCATTGATGAAGGAGTTGAAAGAGTCTGAGTCCTGTGAATTGTAGCCAGAGTTTCGCTCTGCCGGTGATCTAGTGTATTGAAGTCTCCCCCAACAATCCAGGGGCCATTAAGGTAGGATGCAAAGGAGAAACATTCGGCCTAAAGATCATTCCTCTCTTGAGTGCTTTGTGGGCCACAGATATTAGTGAAGAAATATATAGTGCCAGTTTGAATGTGACAGAGAGTTACGTGAAGAGTGGAAGCGTGGGCAGAAGTATGACAATGGGACCATACTGCTTCATTCCAAGCGGTAATAATACCATCCCTGGACCCATCGGCATTTGTGTGGGCCCAACCCATTAGGGTTGGCCCAACTAAATGTGAAATGAAAGAATGGGGAGGATCAGACAGTTTGGATTCTTGTAGGAAGAGAATGTCTGCTTTATGAGGGGATAAAGTAAGGCTAACTGCATGCCTTTTAGATGGGTCCCCCAAACTCCTTACGTTCCACGAAATTAATTTCATTGGGAATGGGACAATCTCACCGATTCCAGTGATTGCATGACCATGTAGTGTTCATCACTCAAACTCACACCCATGCAACGAGCCATTTTTTATTACAACTTTTATTATTGGAGGAAAACACAACAGTTTTAAAGAAGATACCAGGTAGGGAAGCTGCTCGACTAATTCTGGAGCTACGACGGACAAGGGCAGGTGTGATCTGTGGGGAGCTGAGATCGAGCAGTGCAGGAGTCGGCTGAACCAGGGAAGAAATTTGGTTGACCGGTTGATGCGCATGAGGGGAGACCGGAGCAGTATTAGGAATAGTTGGATCATCTGGATGAGTGTTGAGGTGACGCAAGGGAGAGGCGGGGGGATTGGGGATCACTGATGGGGTGGCGTTATGATCATCCGGCCAGGGGGTCCAACATTGAGGGCCATCAACCTCCGGTGATGCAACACGGCTCTGGGCGATCGCAGGAAGAGGATAGGAGACTGTAGGGTCAAAGTACGTAGCATCAAATCTGGCCGCATCCTCGTCAGATGAATAGATGGGATCGCCATAACCCCGAAAGTCGATGTCATAATTCGCTCCCAAAAACATTCTTTCTAGTCTGAGGGTAGGGTGAGCATGCTCCCACTATTCCACCATGAGAAGATGATCAACATTGTTGAGGTGCACGACAAAAGAGCAGGGATTGCTTACTCCTTTAAAAAATTGCATCTTGACAAAGAGAAATCTGTGGTCAAATTTGCCCAACCGCAATCATCAAAAGCAGTGAAACGACCGACAGGGCTGAGCGCTTCCTTGAGCGCGTTCGGGTTATTTCTGAGGAATTTTGGAAAACCACTAACACGGGCCCAAGACGGTGGATCAAGCTCAAGGGCTTGGTGTTCCGATTCCGACCATCGTTGCAATAAAACTGAGCCACCAGGTTTCGTAAGGGTTTTCATCAAGGGGGCTTGGTTGCGGATGTCGGAGGAGGGGCAGGCAAAAAAGAAACTATTTTCAGAGAGGATCCAGAGAGGCCATTCACGGTACTGGAAGGTTGAGGAGAGGGCGAGGTGGAGTGATTCGATGGACCAAAATCCATCGATGATCGTGGCTGTGAGGTAGAGAGAGGAGTCAGCCATAGAAAATTTTTGAGGGTGAGAAGATTTGGGATGCGTGGGATCGAGATTAGGGAGATAAGAGGGAGCAGCTTGAGGAGACATATGACAAGGTGAATGCTGATTGGCTTACGGTTCCCAAGCTGAAATGATGAGCGTGGGGCCCAAACTGTGTGTTTGGCAGAGATTTTAATCTGATTTAAAATCCTGTTGCATGCAGTGATCTTGAAGTAAATTGGTGTTAAGTGATTGCATGATTGTTTTATATGATTACACACACACACAGAGATATATATATATATATGAATATATTGGTGTGCATGTCTGTTTGTTGCTCTGTTCTTGTTTACAAGTTATAAAACTTTGTTCAAAATTCATATCTCTTCCTTCAATTCTTTTTAGACTTAGATATATAAACAAATTTTGTTTATAATAACAAGATATTTGATTTAAAAATATTTCTAGGCAAGGTGTAAAGGTAGTTTTTAACAAAAGGAAGAATTACAGTAAAAATTGAAATATATCAAAATCCTGACTTAAATAATATATGGATTCATGTATATAATTTGATTCACCTTAGAAAACTAGGATTTCTAAGAATGTAATCATGATTTTTAAGCCTTTAAAGCGAGAGGAATTTTGAGTTGAATGTGATTTGGGTTTTTAGCATTTTCTAGTGATTGATAAAGCTTGAGTGGTCGGGGTTTCTGCTGAAGCAAGCCTGGTGATGGACGATGTTGGCAAAAATGGTTGGAGAAATTCTTGTTACCTGTGGTGGCCGGACGAGGTGAAAGTAGGGTTTAATGACCCATTTCGGTAGACGATGAAACTTGTCGATTTCGACGTCGAGGATGAGCTGGAGGTGATCGGTCGAAGGGAACGGTGCTTGGGTCTTCGGTGAGGCCGAGGGCGAGGTGGCGAAGCTTCGGGTGGTCGGTGTCGGCAGGTCGAGGTGATTATTAGCGACCTGATTTGTTTCCAAGTTGGGTTCTTGAGCTAGAATTTGATTTCAAGTTCGATCGTTCGATCTTGTGGTCGGGACTGTAAGGGATGGTTATCGATAACTCATCGACGATGTTAGTGATGGTTGGAGCAACGCCATGGATCGGTGCAGATGCACTGCATATCAGTGGTATCAGATTTGCTTTGAGGGGAAGTAGAAGTGAAGCATTCTAGGGAAAACTCGGCAATATTGAGTTTGGTCTCGGGTTCGTATTCGTGCAGTACGCGTGGGTTATTTATCTTATAATAGATTTTAAGTTTTAACAAGTTTTAAATAAAAGAAAATGGGGTGGCTGGGGATTTTATCGGGGAAACCTTGGATTGCCTTAGGTTAAAGATTAGGAAGTTAATAAGTTTAAAGATTAAAACAAAATCAAGTTTAAAAATTAATTTCTTAAAACTATTCTTTTAAACAATGATGTTAATTAAATATTTGTTAGTTAAAGTGGTATATTTTATTTTAACTTAAGTAGGTAAATTCTTCAGTTTAAATTAAAACTTAATTAAGAATGTAATTAAGAAGTAATTAAGGAATAAAATGTTTTATCATTAATGAAACTTAAAGTCCTAAGTTAAATTTTAGATTAATGATAATTTGATTTAAAGTTTATTAAATAAGATTTTAAGTGATAATTAAGAAGTTAATTAAGATAAATGGTTTATCTCAAAGTTAATTAAGGTCATGGATAATTAATTATTAATTAAATTAATGAAGTAATTTAAGAAAAATTAATTAAATAATGATTAAGGATTCATTAATAAAAAATTAATGTTTATAAATTAATTAATTAGAGATTAATTAATTGGTAATTAGCGATTGATTAATGTAAGTAATTACTTAAATGATAATTACTTAATGTATGTAATTAAGGATTAATTTGTTGAAGGTTAATTAATTTAATTAATTATTAGAGGATAATTAATTAATAATTAAAGATTAATTAATTGAGGATAATTAACCAATTACTTAATGAAAGTAATTATGGAAAATTAATTTAGATGGATCATTAAAGATGATTAATTAATTGATTTGTAATTAATTAATGTTAAGCAGGATTAAAAGTGATTGAAGTAATTAATTTAATTTATTTAAATTAATTAGAAATGGTGTGACTAATTTATCTTGCTTATGGATGATTGAATGATATTGAATGCCTCGGATTAATTGATATTTCTAATATATGATTTGTGATGCTATGTCAGATGATATGTTTGAGTTGAACTGTGATAAGACGGATTATCTATCTGTAATGGAATTTCTATGTGAATATGTTACACTGAATATGAGTTGAATTGTTATCACTTAAATAACTTGGATTAATAATGACATTGGATTTGAAGACACTAGGGTTGGGTATAAGTAAATACCCGAAACCACTTCGATTTGAAATCTGCTATAAATCTTTATAGATTTAATATGTGTAATCAACAGGCTGGAATTGGAATAAATTAAGTAACTTGGCCTTTAATTGAGAAATAGTTCTTGGCTACAATTTTTAATAAATGTTGGACTTTGAGAACTCGTAGTGAGGTACGAGTTACCCCGGATTTTAAATAAATTTTATGCATTAGTATTTCATGTATATGGGTTTACTCACGCTGGTTTCCAGCCTGACCTGGGTGTTACTTTGATGTAATGCTCGGGTCAGACCGAGTAATGTAGATTTTCAGGTTAGGATGTTCTGGAGATCAAGAGGTGAGCTGGATGGCAAGAACGTATGGAGAGGCCGCTGTGTATATTATTGTTTGTATTTCTGGGACAAGTTAATTTTAACTGTCCAATTTTGAGTAATGGTTGCAACTCTGATGTATTGATGTAAATTGAGACATACATGTCTTCTTTGTATAACTGCTATTATTTAATATTATATTTGATCCGTTGCGAATGTGAGATTCTGTGTTTTGTTTCCTGTTCTTCTTCAATCTCCTTCTTCTTTTCCCTAACAATCTGGAATTTTCAGAGTCGGAAATTTCGGGTCATTACATTTTGGTAGCAGAGCAGAAGGTTAAGCGAGAACCTTGGATCTAGTGGGTTTACTGATTAAGGATAGGGTCAATAGTACCCTAGAATGAGTTGAGTGTAATTTATATGAGAAAGCGTACTTATTATTTTCTTATATAAAGGTTTTAGAATGGTTTTAAAAGTAAATGATTTTTATATAAGTTTATTATAAAGCAATGATTCTTCTAACCACTATATATTAAGATAAATTGGTTGTTGTATTATTTGAATTAAAGGAAATAATGAGAATTAAATGGTAATAGAAATACAACCAAATTGAAATTGAATGAAGATAAGTTTGAAATGGATCCAAACTGAAACTAAAATCCTGAATTTGTAGAAGTGTTTTCAGAATAAGATAATAATGAATTGGTATCCAAATATGAGAATTTTGGTTATTATCATAAATGGTTGTTGTGTTTAATAATAAAATACTTGTTAATGAGAAGCAAAAATGAAATGTTTAAGGATGAAAACATTTAGGTGAGTATGACTTATAAATTGAAATTGAAGATAATTTAAATTATGAAGTTTTAAATTTAAATCCAAAAAATTTGGAATTTGTTTCAAAGTGGTAAAAGAAATAATAAACATTATTTACATTGTATTTGAATGAAAGGGTTCTGTTTCAAACAAGAGTTATTTGGAAATTTTAAAGAAATTTGTTTTGAATTAAAACCAAAGGTGGTTTAAAATTTAAAGTATAACTTGGTGTGTAAAGGAAATAAATATGTATATATATGAGAGATATACATAATATCAAAGATGGTTTGAAATAAACTATAAGTGTTGGGTTTTAAATTTTTTTGGAATGTGATATGAAAACCCAAACTGATAAGATTTTGAACTTATAAGTGGGAAAATTATTAATATGAAGTTTAAATTTTGAAATGGGAATTCAAATTGGGTAAAGTTAACAGGATTAAATTGAATTAAAATTTAACTTGGGAAGTTAAATGGTTAATTTGAATTGGGAGTATGTGTGATCTCAAAATAGGTTTGAGATCTGGAAATTGGAATTAGATGTTATTAATGAATGTTTTAAATAATTTGGATATTTATTTGTTTTGACTTATCTTAATATCATCCTGTTGTTATTAATAGACTATGAAAACTGAGAATTGAATTATTTTAAATAAATTAAGAAATGGATTGAGGTAATATACATCCATTACTGAATTAAAATGGAAATACAACTTTATATCAGAATTATTTGATTTTTGAAGTGAAATTGTAATTATAAAAAGGAAATCGCTTTGAACATTAAAGTTTGAATGTTTAAGATGATATTGCAAACAAGAACTGTTTGAGAATCGAGTTCAAAGATTGAAGTTAAAATTGGATAATGAAGTGGATTCTAAAGATTAATTTGTTTTTGAAGTCTTATTTGAACTTTAAAATAAGTTAAGTAAAGGTAGTTTAAAATGGAATTTTGAAAATTTGGACTCAGAATTAAATGGTTTAAAAATGTGAAGTTGTTAAAATAATAATAATAATAAGGGTTGGTTTGATTTATAGGATTGAATCAACATTTAAAAATTTAACTGAATTTATGAAATTCGAGATGGTTTTAAGTTCGGATTTGAATAGAATTAGTTCAAATTGAATTTGATTAGAATTGAATTAATTGGAATTGTGATTGAAGATGGATAAGCATAAATTCTAATGGAAAATTTTAATTGAATTAATTTGATGTGAAATTGAAGTTGAATAAATTTGAATTTCAAAACGGATAGGATTTGCATCAATACACATGATAGAGGGTTCTCGCTTCGCGTTTGGTGGTAAGCAGGAGATTCTTACTCCTGCATGTCCCTGAGAGGTAGTATAAGTCCTTAGATTGGTTGCGAGTCGAAAGGCTGGCCGTAAAAGCAAATTTGAGGTACCAGTGTATGCCAAGGTGGGCCTGGGATGGTAGAAAAGCCTACCGGTCGCCACTGGTGCGCCCCGTTACATTTTAACTATAAACTCCTTTTTATTCAAAACTTAAAAATACTTTAAAATCCATATAATATTATCAAAATAGCTTTATAAAAATACTTTATATAACTAGATGTTTCCACAAGACCATCCTTGTTCTCACAGAAATTCGGTCATACGTTGATCAGGCGTAGGACTGAAAATCTATAAGTACTTAGTAGATCTGTTTTCAACACCCAGTGAAAATACTTAGGAAAACAATTTGTTGAAAATATAGAAAACATTTTTGAAATAAAGAAAATATCTTTGGTGATAATGCTCTAGAAATCATCACCCCCTCCATAGTCGTAGTTAACCCGATGGTTACGTTGCCATCCTGGCAAATTCCATAGATAACTATAGGCACTCCACGTCCCTCGATTACGCCATGGAACCCGCCATAGATTGCAGTTACATCTTGGGTTACGTTGCCATCACAGCAAAAGTCCATGTAACTGTGGGCATTAGCGCCCTCGATTTTCGCTGCCAAATGAAACTTCACCACTCCTACATAGGTTGCAGACTACATCAGTCAAGTCCCTATGTAGGTTTAGGCTCTCACGGCCTCTCGACTTTCGCTATGTCACCATAGGTCGCAGTCTACCAATGTTACGTTGCCATCACGGCAAAATCAAACGTAGACCGTTGGCTCTCAGCAGCACACACGACTTTCGCTATAGTCCGTAGTAGATCGCAGTGACATCGAGTTACACTGTCGTCACAGCATAACCCAAATGTCTCTAGTTTTAAAATTTTAAATCTGGTGATATATATGTATACTTTGATGCACGCAATAGTGATATAGTATATATATAATTTACATGAATATTTGGATGAGAATGCAATTATATATATATATATATATATATGTATGACATGTCTGTGTATATATAAATATTTAGGTGGTCTCTGTCCTTAGCTTGTTGGCTCAAAAATTCAATTCAAAAATCCAATTCTCTTTCTCTTATCTAATTTTGGCTATAATCCCCAAATGAAAAGGTTTGTATGATTGAAACATCAATTCTAAAAATAATTTCTAGCATTTATATTTAGTAATTAATTCGAAATAAAGGTTAACAATAAAAAAAATCATTTCAAGTCAAATATCGATTTTTATAATTTCAGATTTGGATTTTAGAAACTGATACGAAATAGAAATGGTAAATTTTGAGGATGAATCTAAGATTTTTAGAGTTAAGGTTATCGTGTATTTGTGAGTTGATTAGGAGACGATCTTTCGTCGATTTACGGCAACTAACGGCGAGTGAGGTGTCGTGTTGGTTGGTGAAGGAAGCTGAGGTAATGAAGATCATCAGAAAATTGACTGGAGTATTTTTAGGTCATCGGTGAGGTTGGTCAGCGACGAAGTAGGGTTCCGCGTGCACTTTGGGTCGGCGTAGATCTTGAGCTCGTGTAACGTTATGAGCGATCCGGAGGTGGTCAATGGAAAGGGAATCAATGTGTGAGGTTGCGGCGGAGGTTTGGGTGCGAAGGCGAAGTTTCTGGTAGACGAACCCAGCGGCGGTGGGCGTTTTTCTCCAATCTGTTTTGGGTTACAAGTGCTCGAATGGGCTCGATTTCGTTTGGCCATGACGATCGTCGATTTAGGAGTTCCTGGCGACTGAGAGGAGGGACAGCGATTTGATGCCGGTCGGAGCATTGGTCGGAAGGTCGGTGGTGATGTGTGCACGTGCTTGAGACTTTTGTTGTGTCTGTGTTTTCCATGTGGTGTTGAAGACGAAGCTGAGTGCTCGGGTTCGTGTTCGAGTCTAGGGAGTTTTGGCTCGAGTAAGTGTTCAGGGGTTTCTGTCTTTGGCCCGGGTTGTTTTTAAGATAGCAGGGTTTTAAATTTTGCAAGTAAACTGTTACTAGTTTAAATTTTAAACTAAACTAAGTTTTAAAGAAGGAAAGGGAAGTTCTCGGGTTTTGGAGTAGGCTCAGGGTTAAACTCGAAGAAATTTATAACAAGTTTTAAATTAAATTGAAAAGCAAGTTTTTAAAAATTTAAAGGTAAATCAAGTTTAAACTAATTTTAAAATCAATTTCTTTATATGATAATATTCTTAAATACTTGATTTAAGAAAAGTTGCATGTCTGGTTTAACTTAAAATTAGTTAAGTTAAATTCTTAAATTATTTTGGCTTAATTTTAAAATATAATTAAGTGGTTAATTAAAAGATTAATGTTTTATCTTAAATTTAATTAAAATTTTGGGTAATTATAGATGAATTAAATTCATAAAGTAATTAAAGAGAAATTAATTAATGTAAGTAATTAAAGGATTAATTAATTAATAATTAAGAGTTATAAATTAATTAATTAGAGATTAGTTAATTGATAATTAGAGATTAATTAATTGGTAATTAGTGATCAATTAATGTAAGTAATTATAGACTAATTACTTAAATGACTAGTTACTTAATATAAGTAATTAAATAATTAATTTGTTAGGGGTTAATTAATTAGTAATTAAAGGTTAAATTAATTAAAAATTAAAGGTTAATTAATGATTAGAGGTTAAATTAACTAATAATTAAAGTTTAATTATTTTGAGGATAATTAACCAATGGGATAATTACTTAATGGAAGTAATTATGGATAATTACTTAAGATGGATAATTAAGGATGATTAATTAATAAGTTTGAAATTAATTAATGATTAAGTAAGCAGGATTTAAAAATGACTGAAGAAATTAATTTAATTTATTTAAATTAATTAGAAATGGTATGACCAATTAATCTTGCTTATGAATGAACAAATGATATTGTATGCATTGGATTATTTGATATTTCTGATAAGTGATTTGTGGTGCTATGTGATATGTTATGCTTGGGTTGAATTGTGATAATATGGTTTGTCTATCCGTGGTAAATGGCTATGTAAATATGTAATCCTGGGTATAAATGGAATTATTTAAAACTTAAACAGCTTTGTTTTAAGATGATATTGGATGCGAAGAGATCGGAGTCAGGTATCGGTACATACCCAAAACCACTTCGATTTGCAATCTACAATAATTCTTTATGGATTTGACTTTGGAATAAATAGGTTGGAATGGAATAATTTAAGTAAACTGACCATTGAAACTAAGTAAGGGTACTTGGTGTTTGTTTTGTGAAATAAGTGGTTGGCTATAACAAGTTAAGAACTCGAAGTGAAGTACGAGTTACCCCTGGTTTTAAATAGGGTTTTTTCTTAGTATTTTATGTTAGATGGATTTACTCACGCTGATTTCCAGCCTGACCCGAATGTCACTTTGATGTAATGCTTGGATAGACCGAGTAATACAGATTTTCAGGCTAAAACGTTTTGAAGGCGAGCTGCATGGCAGGAATGTATGGAGCTTTCCGCTGAGTACTATTGTTTGTTTTTCTGGACAAGTTAATTCTAACTATCTAGTTTATGTGTAAATGGTTGTAAATCTGATAAATTGTACATAACTCTGATGTATGGTTATAAAATTGACAATTATAGTTTTCTTTGTATAAATGCTATTATGTGATATTATATTTTGATCCGTTGCGAAGTGTGAGATTCTATGTTTTGTTTTCTGTTCTCCTTCTACCTCTTTCTTCTTTACCTTAACAATCTGAGGTTTTCGGCGTTCGATTGCTCGGCACTTCTACATTGATGTATGTATATATATATACTTTGATGAATGCAATAGTGATATCGTGTGTTTATATATATAGAGATTGTTAGAGAAAACAAGAAGAAAGAGGTAGAAGAAGAACAGGAAACAAAACTCGGAATCTCACATTTCGCGGCGGATCAAATATAATATCAAATAATAGCATTTATACAAAGAAAAGCTGTAATTGTTACTTTACATTCAATACATCAGAGTTACAACCATATACATATAACTGGACAGTTATATCAACATGTCCCAGGCTATTATCAATTCAACTCTAATACACAACGGTAAACTCCATACGTTTCTGTCATCCAGCTTGCCCCCTAAGCTCCAGAACATCCTAACCTGAAAAGCTGTAATACTCGGTCTGACCCGAGCATTACATCAAAGTAACACCCGGGTTGGGCTGGAAACCAGCATGAGTAAACCCATGTACTAAGCTATAAACATGATTGAAATCCCGCGTAACTCGTACCTTACTACGAGTTCATAACTGGTTATAGACAACACTTATTTCACAAATCAATCCCTAAGTACCCTTAGTTTCAAAGGTCCATATTATTCCATTCCAACCTATTGATCTCATATATCAAATCTATATAGAATTATTTTAGATTACAAATCGAAGTGGTTTCGGGTATTTACTGATACTCGACCATGGTCTCTTCGAATTCAGTATCATCTTAACCCAAATTATTCAAGTGAATACAATTCAATTTGAAATACATGATGTCACTTTTACACAGTAATTCATCATAGATATCCACATTATCACTGTTCAACCCAACATATCATATTACAAAACATTTCATATCACATAGCATCACAATCACATACCATGGATAGCAAATAATCCAAGGCATTCAATATCATTCAATCATCCATAAGCAAGGTTAATTAGTCATACATTTCTAATTAGTTTAAATAAATTAAATTATTTACATCAAACATTTATAAATCCTTCTTACTCAATATTAATTAATTACTAACCAATTAATCATCCTTTAATTATCATCTTAATAATTCATCCTTAATTAATCATGCTTTAATTACCTTAAGTAATTAGCCACAAATTAATTATCCTTTAACCTTTAATTACTCTCATTAATTAATTAATTATAAATAATTACATTGATCCTTAATTCTATAATCACTTACATTGATTTATTATCCTTTAATTAATCTTATTCATTATTTAACTATTCCTTTAATTAATCCTTTAATTAATTACATTAATTATTCCTTAATTACTTCCATTAAGTAATTATCCTTAATTACTTCCATTAAGTAATTATCCTTAATTACTTGCATTAATTAGCTAATCCTTTATTACTTTCATCCAGTAATTTGTCCTTTAATTTCCTTCATTAAATAAAGACCTTAATTAAATTATTTAAATCTTTATTTAATTAAGTGCTTGAAATTATTTTATACCAAAAATCATTAATTAATTAAAGTTAATACCACATACTTAAATCACTCCTTAATCTTATCATTAAATTTTATTTGAAATCATTTAGGAGCTAATTACATAACTAATCTAATGTATAATTATATAAACCAAGCAAATTTTAAACAGAATATAAACTTTGAAAACTTGTTTAACTTTTCTTTGAAAACTTGTTTATAATATACTTTTACAACTAAAACCCATTTAAACATTTTGCTCTAAACTTGAACATCTCATATCCCTTAAACTTGGTTAATACAAACTTGAAAACGTCCTTTGAAAACTTGTTTAAATTTACCTTTGCTTCCAAATCTGAAATTCATATTTCACTTTTCAATTGGGACAAAATTCCTTTAAAAATTTAAAGCCAGGGATCATACACAACTAAAAACTCAAGCAAAAACACTAAACCCCCGGGTCACTCGCGAGCCACTAACGCGGACAAACTTGCTTCGAGACACACCCGAGCATTATCCCCCTTCTACCCGATGCCAAACGACACAGCACATCACCGATACGCTGGAAATCTCGTGCACACGCACGATGCCTCGCTGCTGCTCAGATCAACTCTGCGACCTCAAACAAGTCGACGACGACCTCACCATCGTTCCCCTCTACCCAGAAGTATGGATCTACTCCCAATTCTAAATCGAGAAAGTTGACAAAGCTAAAACCCAAACCTGCTCAACAAAAACCACTCCGCAACGCCACCACCGATCACCGGCCATCATGTCGCCGAGCCCAAACCCTCGCCAGAGCCTCACGCTCCCATTCCCTTTTTTTGATCGAACTCGACGCATCGTCGATGCTGCAATGGCCTCAAAATCAACCACAACCAAAACCCATGCTTAAACCTTAGATTAGTCTCGCCATGCCACCATGACGTTCCAGAAAATCGTCGATTATTTTTCCTCCCATCCTTGACCCACTAGCCACCTCTGACATGAACCCCGAGGCCACACTCCCTCGTGATCGCCGAAATTTGACGAAAATATAAATATTGATCAACTTCGAAATTCTTCCCAAATATAAACTTAAAATTGATGAAACCATTTCCTAAATTCATTATTTCCTAAAATGAACATGATTATGAAATCAAAATACGAATTTGTGATCATCGAATTTTTTTACTTATATTTATTTCCTACTTAATTTGTCATTTTTGAAATGGTTACTCAATATAAATTCTTGAAACTATTTTATAATTGATGTTATAATCTTATAATCAAATTTCATTTAGAGATTAAACTCTAAAAAGAATTGGAGTACGTGGTTTTGGATTTTAAAAATAAATTTGAAAACCTATAACCAATAGCAGAGGCATGTTTACTCATGTACACAGTCATTTAAACATATATATACACACACACACACACACATACAAACACACACCAGGCAAACCATTAAACACCCATGCAAGTCATTTTAAATAAATACTACCATCTATTATCACATGCACAAGCAAAATCAGGAAGATTTATCTTCCAAAAATAATATTTACAGTTATAAAACAAAAAAGCCTGTTTTGATGAATCTAGAACTAGACTTTGATCTGGAACCAGATTTTTGAAATGATCAGATCTTTGGATCTTGCTTGTTGATGTTGATCTGCTGTTATTTTTGATGTTAAGTTTGAGTTCTCTTTTTCCAGATTTGAAGAACTGGAGTTTGATCCCAGTTCTTTGCTTGATTTCAGGTTTGTTTTTTCCTTTACATCCCCTTTTGATTATTTTTTCTGGTTTGAAATTTATTACAGGCTTTTGTTTTGATTTCTCAGGTTAGTATGTTAATAGATTTTTGATTTCTTGTTTTGGAAATAATAATAAGAAAGAAATAGAGAAGGTAATGTAGAGATATATTTATAACTTGATTTTATGATTTTTAAAATAAAATAAAAATAAAAAGAAAGTATTGTCACTTGTTTAATTTAATAACATTTTTCATTTGACAATGTTAATCATCTTACATTTGTTAAACTATACACATTTAACTAACATGTGTAATTATGCATGTCTTTATTTATTTTGAAAAAAATTATAAAACTTTGTATTAAATTTACTAATTAATAAACACTTTCTTAATTTATATAAATAAAGTTCTTTTAAAAGAAAAGAAAATAAAAAAAATTATATTCTAAATAATACCACATTTAATATATTTTTTAAATCCAAAAATATTTAAGATATATATCTTTTAAATTTACAGTTCAAATTAAATTTCAGTTTAAAATCTAATTTAAAATCAACTCATATATATATATATATATATATATATATATATATAAACAAATTCAATTTGTAAATAATAATTCCATTTAAAATCTACTTATATTTATATATAAACAATCATTATTATTTGTTTTTAAAAGAATAATTATATTAGGAGATTATCAAATAAATATTTATACAGATGTAAATATTTATTATCAGATTTATTTGTTCAATCTATAAATTATATTTTCAAAAGTTAAATCAGATAATTATCCAATTATCTGATGCCTGAAATTCTGGGTTATCACATTCCTCCCCCCTTTGAATCTTTTCGTCCCCGAAAAGGAACGAAGCTAGAATTTTTAATTACACAGCTCACTACCAGTTAAATTATTCTTTGAGCATTTTAACTATAAACTCTTTTTATTCAACGTTTTAAAACACTTTAAAGTTTATAATATATTATAAAATAGTTTTTATAAAAATACTTTTTATAACTCGATGTCTCAACCGGTACATCCTTGTTCTCACAGAAATTCGGTCATACGTTGACCAGGCGTAGGACTGAAAATCTATAAGTAGCAGATTCATTTTCAACACCAAGTGAAAATACTTGGAAAACATTTCTGAAAACTTTATAAAAATATAGAAAAAAAATTTGAAATAGAGGAAATATCTTTGGTGAGAATGCTCTGAAAATCATCACCCCCTCCATGGTCGCAGTTAACCCGATGGTTACGTTGCCATCGCGGCAAAATCCATATATAACTGTAGGCAATCCACGCTCCTTGATTACGCAATGGAACCCTCCACAGATCGTAGTTACATCCTGGGTTACATTGCCATCACAGCAAAAGTCCATGTAGTTGTAGGCATCAGCGCCCTCGATTTTCGCTACCAAATGAAACTTCACCACTCCCACATAGGTCGCAGACTACATCAGTCAAGTCCCAATATGGGCTTAGGCTCTCACGGCCTCTCGGCTTTCGTTATGTCACCATAAGCCACAGTCTACCGATGTTATGTTGTCGTCGTGGAAAAATCAAAAGTAGACCATTGGCTCTCAACAGCACACACAACTTTCGCTATGGTCCACAGTAGATCGCAGTGACATCGAATTATACTGTCGTCACAGCATAACCCAAATGACTCTGTAGGCATCAACGCCCTCGACTTTCGCTACTCACTACACATAATCCTCAGGAACTTCAGTTTGTCCAAACTTCCTCATAGGATCAACTTTAGAGCCTCCCCTTTGGGGCTCAAGGCAGACCCACCCCGTGGATCTCCTAATGAAATTCATTTCAATGGGAGCGTCTTTTTCTCTAGAGCCAATCTCAAAACACTTTATACTATACACTTATAGCATCTTTCAAATCATACCCTTTATGATTTACATCAAAACCTCATTTACACAAAAATCGATATCTCAAATCGGTAGTTCCAAACTTGGCTTTTCAAATTTCCAAAATTGATTTTTCCCATAATTCAAAAGTCTTTTCCAAATCCATAGGTTTCAAAACATTTTCCAAATCATTCTCATAAAACCATCTATATATATAGATATATATAATCTTGAAAAATCTTTGGATTACTTCATATTTTTCCTCTTTATACTTAGAATACTTTCAAAAACCTTTCTTCAGTCTATAGATTCAACAAGGAGAGTTTATCATATATAACAAATATATAACTTTATTTATACCAAATTAAATATTCAAATTTGGTTTCCCTTACAAATTTGTTCACCATAATACTTACTTTGCAAAAAGTAAATTTCAATAATAGGGATATTCAACTTCCACTTTAATCATCCAAAATTTTCTCAAAATATACCTTTCCTTTCAAAACCATTTCTCATTCTTTTAAAATTTCAATATCTATTTCACTTAAGCATGTACGATGTACATATACCATCCGTATGCAATATCAATCTGATCGCCCACACGATCACACAATTTCACTTTCGAACTAGTATCGCCAACCGGACTTTCTAGTGCGGACTCAGATCTAATTTCTTGATCGGAAACCATTATTCTCCTTGCATAGCCTAACTATGATAAAGAATATCCAGAATCAATCAAAAATCCATATCCAGGGTTTGCCGTCGAAAATTGAGTGAAAAATCCCAACTCGGATGGATATACTGTCTCGAAATTTTATGCTCGAATCTGGGTCAAATCATTATAAGAACAGAAAAATATACGTACATCCTACGTATTTATCTTCATTGATCATTTAGCTAAATCAGTTCTCTTTTCTATTTACCTTCATTTTGATTCCATACACTTATCCACAATTGCTCCCAATTTCCATTTGGGTTAACATTTCAATTCTTATCTCAATTGGTATTTAATCATAAGCAGTTTTCACTCTAACCAACTTGTATTAAGAAAATAGCTTGAAAATTTTAAAAATAGATAAGTAGTTGTAAAATAGTTATTAGTTGCAAAATAGCAGTAAAATAGTTAAGTGATTTTAAAATAGTTGTAAAGTAGTTAAATAATTGTAAAATAGTTAGATAATTGTAAAATAGTTGGATAGTTGTAAAATAGTTGTAAAATAATAATTAGTTTCCAAAATAATTATAAAATAAGTATAAGATAGTTTGGGTTTTTAAAAAGAAAGGTTGTATAGTAAATAGCTAGGAAAATAGATTTAAAAACAATTTATTTGAAAAATATAGTTCAGAGCCAAACTGTTCAATTCCCAATCTCTCATTCCAATCAATTCAATTTAAATTCCCATTTCTATTTAAATTGATTCAATTCCAGTTCAATTTGAATTAACTTCAATTTCTATCCCAAATTCAAATCAATTCCCATTTGAATTTAAACTTATTCAACTTCAATCTCATTTCCATTTAATTCAAATCAAATTCAATTTGAACCAATTCTATTCAAATCTCAACTTAAAACCATCTCGGATTTCAAAATTTGAGTTAAATTTTAAATGCTGATTTAATCCTTTAAATCAAATTAATCTTTACTTTTAAATCAACAACTTAAAATTTTTAAATCATTTAATTGTAAATCCAATTTCAAATTTTCATTTTTAAATTACCTTTATTTAACTTATTTCAAAGTTCAAATAAGAGTTCAAAAACAAATTTATCTTCAGACTCTAATTGATTATCCATTTTAAACTTCGAAACCAATTCTTATCAAATTTTCAGCAAGCTCATTTCTAACATTTGAATCTTAAGTTCAAAGTGATTCCCTTTTCATAAGTTCAAATTTTAATTCTATTTTATTTCAATAATGGATATGTAGACTATTTCAATTCACTTTTTAATTCATTTTAAACCAATCCAATTCACGGTTTGAAGATTACCAATATTAACAGGATGATACCAGGATAAGTAAACATCCAAATTTATTTAAAGCATTCATCCATACATCTAATTCCAACTACCAGATCTTAAACCCATTTTGAGATCACACATATTCCCAATTTCATCTTGAAATTTCCAATTCAGGTTGTTTTTTCTAAACTTATTTAACTTCCCTAAAGTTAAATTCAATTTAATTTAATTAAAAAATCTAGTCAACTTGCCCAATTTGAATTTCCATTTCAAATTTTAAACTTAAAAGTCTTCCCACTTATAAGTTCAAAAACTTATCACTTAGGATTTTCATATCACATTCCAAGGAAAAATTTAAAACTCAACACTTAGAGTTTATTTCAAACCATCTTTGATATTATGTATTTTCCTCATATAACATATTTATTTCCATTACAATCCCAGTTATGCTTTAAATTTTAAACCACCTTTGGTTTTAATTCAAAACAAATTTCTTTAAAATTTTCCAAACAACTCTTGTTTGAAACAAACCCTTTCATTCAAATACAATATAAATAATACTATTTATTATTTCTTTTAACACTTTGAAACAAATTCCAAATTCTGGACTTAGATTTAAAACTTCACAATTTCAATTCCAATTCATAAGTCATACTCACCTAAATGTTTAATTCCTTAAACATTTTATTTTGAATCACTTACAAACATTTCATTATCAAGATACAACAAACATTTTAGGATAATAACCAAGGTTATCATATCTGAAAACCAATTTACTATATGTATTATCTTATTCTGGAAACACTTTTACAAATTCAGGATTTTAATTTCAGTTTGGATCCATTTATCTTATTTATATAGTTTATATTATCCAATTCTTATTTGGTTGTATTTCTATTACCACTTAATTCTTATCAATACTTTTAATTCCAATAATTCAACAACCAATTACCTTAATAATTAGAAAAATTATTGCTTTATATATCAAAATATAAACTTATATAAAAATCATTTACACTTAAAATCATTTTAAAACCTTTATATAAGAAAATAACAAGTACGCTCTCATATATTTATATATACTCAACTCAGTTTAGGGTATCACTTACCCTATCCTTTATAGCAAATTCGTTCCCGATCTCTATGAAACGATCACCGCATTGGCCAATATTGATAGTCGGTCATTAACTATCAAATAACATTGACAAACAATCATCAAGCCAAGATAATTTCTCCCAAATTATTTATTTTAAATATCTTCGCAAGATAGTTTCCTATAATTCAATCCTTTGCAAATAGTTTTCAAATCACTTTTCTCTCTCTCATAGAAATAAATTTCCACCCAATTGTTTTATTTCCACCGAAAACCGCCAAGTCCTAAATACTTAAAATTTTAAAAATAATTTAAATCATTTTATTCTAAAACATACCTTAAAACATTTAAATAGAAATCACTAACCACTTGATTCAAAAATATATACTTTTAAAAATATTTAAAATAAAACTATTTTATAAAATATAAATACTAATTTTTAACATAAAAGTTAAGCCAAAGTAAATTTTAAAATAAGAGTTACAAAATTCTATAAAATTTTAACCAAACTATTTAAAATAAAACTATTTTATAAAATATAAATGTTAGTAATTTTCTTTTTTTAAACATAATATCAATTATCCTTTAAATAATTACTACTAAAATAAATTGGAAAAT
Source organism: Allium cepa (assembly GCA_030765085.1). Classification (NCBI taxonomy): domain Eukaryota; kingdom Viridiplantae; phylum Streptophyta; class Magnoliopsida; order Asparagales; family Amaryllidaceae; genus Allium; species Allium cepa. Next base: position 1,055,905,094 of record CM060932.1, read on the forward strand.
ATTTACCTTAAAATTTAAAATATTTAAAAATAATAAATATTCTAAAATATTTCTTTAAAATAAACTTTTAAAGCCTTTAACTTATAAAAAGTCTCCTTTGAAATATACTTGGCTTTTTAGGGAAATACACTTCCCATCTCCATACCTTTAAAAATAAACCACCATTTATTTTTAAAACAAATTACCCATTCCTTTATAAATTCCTACCGTGAATTTATACTCCCGAATATCCACCGATATCCATTTCACTTTATAAACCCAGTTAATAAATTTCATAGTCCCATCTTCCTTTAAAATTCGAATTTCAAACACTTAAATCAATTTTCAAATTGATTTTCAAAATTTACTCCATTTAAAATAAATTTCTTTACTTACCCAATTTCATTTCAAAACTCATTAATTTCAGATTTTACTTCTTTATTATAATTAAAAATCTTATCTAAGCTGAAATTCAAATTTCATACTTTTCCCAAATTTCTTCTTTATCTTTTCCAAATTTAAACCTTAAATTTGAAAATAATTTCTTTACTCCTTTAAAAAAAATATCATTAAGTATAAAAGTTTATTTATTCCTCTTTATTCAAAATATACTTCTCATACTCGGAATTTATTTATTTAAAATATAAAAATCAAGTTTTATCCTTCTAAATCATTTAATTATCCAAATTCCTTAAAATTATTTTACTTAAAAATACCCTTTTAATTTACTTTAAAAATCCAAACTTCATATATATATATACGTATATATATATATATATATCAATTCTCAAAATTCCAATATATATAACCAAGCCAGAGTATTCAACAAATTCCAATATAATTCGTCACAGATTATCACATAATCCTATCGTTGAAATTATAAAATAAACTCAACGTATTAAAGAATCCTGTTTGATCCCTCCAACCTGTTTCCCTGCATCCACAGATGTAAGCACAATATAAAAATACCAATTCCACTTCGAGGTGGAATATCGCGTTATATGAGGTTATATTATGTCATCCGCTATTATGCGGCGCATAGGGTCTCATCCGCTATATAGTGCGGGAAATCAATCACTCCAATATACATATATATACACTACTATATATAATATACCACATCCAATCAATTCAATCATTCAACAAAAATTTAAATTTAACTATTTAAAATTTAAATAAAACCCAGATGAGTGAGATTAACTCACCTTTGCCCTTTTTAATTTTCAATCTATTCCAAACTGGCTTGTTTCCTTGATTTTAAACCTTGTATAAACTTTATACAGTTTATTAATATTTGAAACAATTGGACATATCAATCTCCATTTAATAATTTAATTTCAAACAAATTTTTCCTTTAATAAAACATTTCTCCCAAAATCTTTTTTGTAAAAATAATTTTTTATCTTCCGCTTATCTATATATACAAATTTTCATTTTTACCCAAAATCATATATATATCTGTTTCAAATTAGAACATGCGTAAGGATATATATATATATATATATTTACTAGATTAAACAAAAATTGTTTTATATTTACTGAAATAAAAATTCTTCTAACATATATATTAAATCAAGGCAGCATTGTTTTGAAATTAACAATTTAAATTTACTATAAAAAATATCCTTTTTGCATAAAAACATATATTTATCATCGAATTACAAGAAAACGATACATCACCGCTATCACGACTCAGGTCATCGTCATCGCGACCAACCTACACACACGCGACTCTGGTGACCCCACAACCATGCCACAACGATTGACTACGCGACGCTTCCTTACTCGCGACCAGATCTGGATGCTGCCCCACCTCACGTCGAGTCGCGCTCCACTTCTTTCAGCTACAGGACTGCCAACCAAAACTTCACCTAGCTTTCTTCATGCCGCCACCCCACGCGAGTGCTCGCAGCCACCACAGCGTGGCAACCTAAACCACATGCGCACGCGAAACCCAAAGACAGAGCGACCCCGGCCAAGACTCTCGAACATGAGTTCGAGCTCACAACCCTCACGATTAATTCCATTCCATAATCGACGCATGGATTTTGCTTCCTCTCGATTGCCGAACTCAGATCAATTTCAACACTGGGATATTTGGAGATTAAGGTTAAACGAGGAGAGGAAAGCAGGCTAGGGTTTAGAGCTCGAATCGCCTGATTTAAAAAGGGAGGTCGCCATTTTTTGTAATTTAATAACTGAGAGGATTCGATTTCATGCTTCGGCCATTTTTATTTCCGATTTGAAAAGAAGAAGAAAATATAGTGAAGGCTCAATGGATTTGTATTGATTATCTCGGCTGGTTGATTTACTCTTCTCTTTTTTTTAAGTGACACATGCTTCAAAACTTCTGCGTGCATGACAAATGGTGAGGGCAAGAAGACAATTGGCCAAGGCCTGATATGAATTGATTTTGGCCAGTCAAACTATAGATTATATTCAAATTAAATTTTAAATTTAAATTATCTCAAATTATACAACTCAAAAATCTCGGCTTCCTATCGATGTGTGTCGCCAAGCGTTTATAATGTTAAACCCCTATTTCAAACACAATGGAAAAGTTTCAAGTCCTAATTCGATCATAAGGAGAAGATAGCATTTTGGACTCAGTTATTTTATTAAATTATCAATATAGATTTTAGCACGTTTATCTACCGTACGATCACGCGACAACTCCAAAGACTACGAAATTTGAAATCCGATAATAATGCAATATTACGGATCCAAGACAACTAGTTTCGTCAAATTCCGAGACTGTGCCTCAGAAGGCTATTTTCAAATATCAATTTAAACAATATATTTTTTTAAACTGAACAAATTAATTTCAAATTAAAGCTTAACATTTTTACTATCTTCAGTTCTATCATATAAATTTTACAAGAGTTTGAAATATTTTTATTCAGCTTAAAATCCGAGATTCACAATTTAAACCAATTTCATATTATTAAATCCAATAATTTAATTGTCAAATAAATAGTGATATTTGAATTCAAGTTAAATTAACCTCAAAATATTTAAAATCAATTAAATATTTCAATTTCAAATTTCCATAAATTCTGGGTTGTCACAATAATTGAAGGTATAAGACCAAGATAATCTCTTCCATAATTTATCACATCCAATTAGTGTTTTAATCTCAGTCCTCTTGTCATAGTTGTAATCTTTCTTTTGCAATTGTCAAAAATCAAACCTAGGTTTTAGCTGAAACCTATTGGCCTAGGAGAATCCGAGATTGAAGCAATAATTTAAGTCAATTCAGTGAGTTAATCTCACACTTTTAGCCATAGATGAATGTTTGTAGTTGTTTGTTGTTATGGATGAATTTGATGTGAAATTGACCTTAATCTCTTATGCTATTCACCACTTTTGCTATTCAACTCTATGCTGTTGAAACCCACTTCCTATGATCTTGATTATCATCTTATTATATATGTTTTTGTGCTTGAATGGGTGTCAAATCCATGCCCCAGAAGTCGAGAGGAACAATGACGAAGAAACAAGCAATGATGGACCACCGGAACACCGTCGGAGCCATCTGGAGCTCCCTCTAGGTGTGCCGATCGGTGGACCAGTCCCACCAGATGGTGCACCAGTGGTGACCTAGGCTAAGCCCCAGGTTACTCCGTTCGACCATTTAGTTTGCGCCATTTTTGACCGTTTATTCGTCCATTTGGCTCCTTTTTGATGTTTGATTGATTTTGATGCTCCAATTCGTGTTGATTTTAATGCAAATTTTGGATTTTTGATTATGAATTTGTGAATTCATATTGGGTTTATTATGCCACGGAAATACTCTAGGATCCATGATATCACACACAAGTTTTATCACACAATTTCAACTAGAGTTATCAAATGAACGATTTCTAATCCAAACCATTTTCCCAAATCTTTTCAAGTATGAATATATTTTCTATAAAGGATATTTGAAGTGTGTATATATATATCTATGTGTGTGTCTGTGTGTTAGCACCAAAATTGGTCACTATCACCTTTGAGTAGGTTTGTGCGGAGAGATTAATGAAGAAAGTAAATTAAAACTGAGGATTAACACAGTAGAATGCAAGAGCAACAGTAAGAAACAAGAACACCAGAATTATAGTGGTTCGATGTAACTGCATACGTCCATTTTGATCGTAATCTTTATTACTTCTTTAAATAATTGAATACAGATATAATCCATACACCAACAACTTGAATACAAGTTTTAACAGAAAAGAAATGAGTCTTAAAAATGGAAGTCTCTCCGGTATTCTTGAAAAAAGGTCACTTTCCACTGTGCATCTGCCCCTCTATTTATGGAGGAAGATAGGCCGGACTTCCTACGTGGGACCAGGAACAGGCACTTCGGCCCATAGTTGGTGACTTCTGCGCACCAAGCTACGCATGCCGAACGGCGGTTGCCGAGCCTCCTCGGTCGGTCCAGTGGGAGTCTCACTATTTACACGAAGTAGATTGTGATAGAACTCGAAGCAAGTGGTAATACGATTCGAAACAAAGAAGTGTATGTGTGCCATTCTGTTGTAAGATGAAGTGATCACGAGCCATCGTAGAAGTTCACCGTCCTAAGTTTGTTGCCCCATGCATGTCGAACCACCAAGTTCAAACAACAAGCATCGGAACTCAGCCGACCAAACTGTCTTGGTTCTGCGCCTTTGACCGAGCGACGTATGCCATGTTACCTCAACTCTCTTGACCAAACGATGCGCACTGAACTACCTCGACCGAGCGGCATGTACATGACCGAACCACGATCATCGAACGGGATTGAACAAAGCACCTTAGCCGTTCCATGCGTATCTTTCCTCCCTTGACCGAGCGATGTGTTCTAGACTACTCTGTCATGTTCATGCGGGTCGAACCATTCTGTGCCGAGCGACATGCACTGTGCTCCTTCAGCCTCTTTCCTTTAGCTGAGCGACGTTAGCCGAACGATGGTGTTGAGTTCCCACCGTCACATTACTTTCTACCGAGTGATGTTAATCGAACGACGTAATCAGGCCGAACTAAACTAACATGTCGAGCGATGCTTATATGCCGAACCATGTATACAGGCTGGGCCATGCTTTCGTGTCGAATGACATGTATATATGCTGAACCTCTCAATTTGAGCCAATCTTTTACATTTTCCAACCTTCCCCTAGCTTGAGTCTTATTTTGAGTCAATCAGAACCTCTATACTTAGTATCTAGTAGCCGGTCCAAGCAACCGGGTAACATTTTCCACCTAAAGCGTATTGTGAGAGTCATCATGATGCGCTTTGAATCATAAGAAATCCATGCTCCCCGCTCTTCACCACCTATCAGGTGGGATCTGTTTCTCCATCGCGTTATCACCTGTGGTGCGGGCCGGTCGACGCACACACGTCGAACCACTCGCTCGGCATATTCATTGTCGCCCAGCAAGATTGTCCACCGAACCACTGAGACGTTTTGAATCGGTCCACTGGTTAATGCATGTTCACCTCCCCTTCTTTATATAAAATCCAACACTTCTCCTCTTCTTTCTTTCACTCTCACTTCAACTCTACAGGACCTTTTAATTTACCTTCCCCCGAACTTCAGCTACCGCCTCAACCTTCCTCTCTTATCCTGAATCCAGTACGTCTGCTCTGCAACTCCCCCTGATAACAAATCTAAACGGACTTTGGTCTTACATCTCTCAATTTCCCAAGCTTCGAATCCTTCTCTTAGGTATGAATTTCCCATTCAATTGACTTTCCCGAACTAGGAGTTTTGCACGAAATTCGATTCCGCGAGTTTTCATCAGATTATGGACAGTAGGAGTCGTGTAGATGAGGAAGACGAGTCCGAGGTTAGAAAATTCCTTAGGTTGGAACCTGATATAGCCTTAACTGAGTTTGAGGCCGGTGAGATGGAACGGAGAAAGGAAAACGGTACCGGTGGTTCCTAGGACGCCGGCCCTTGTTGGGCCACCGAGCTAGGGAGAAGGAAGTAGTAGTGGGTCGATAGGAGTTAGTAAGTTTAGACGGTATTAGTTGAATGTTAATGCCAAGTGGTTAGGTTATGTGGAAGTTTACTAGTCAGTAGGTTGGGTGTAGTGCACGAGTGAGAGTGTCATTCGGTGGGCAACTAGGAGAGTGTTTAGGTGACTCGAGGAAGTGAGATTGAGGAGAGCGAGTGGATCGGCGTTCTCTATTCCAGAGTGTCGTTCGGTCCTGAGGGAGAGCACGGGATGGTAGAGGATTAGGAAGGTAGGTCGGTCAAAGTTCGAGTTAGGCCGTTCGGTAGCTTGTAGATGAGTCATTCGATATGTAGCTTAGAAATATGATCGGCCTCAGTCCTTGGGTTCGGCATTGATAATTCAAGACCATCTTCGCTTGAACACATCATATGCCAACATCGCATACTCCCACATCTAACCGTAGAAGAGCGAACAATGACAAGAGCTTAAGCACTTGAGCATATATAACCAATTTGGACTAACAACTTCACAATTTTAACAAAGTGTAAACATGTATTCAACTTAGCCAAAGCAAATAACAGCCTTCAACGTATGATGTCAATGCCCAACTCCAGGATCCCTACTACTGATTATAGGACAAGCTCTAGGGGACGGTCAACGCTGACGGTATTCGAAGACGATAGTTTAAGGCTCAATCACATTTCACAACTCTTTAAATCTTTAACTCTTTCACACTTACACTCGAATGATCGCACTAGTACGCACCACATGGGGGGAATATTTCTGTCGTTATATCTAACATTAAATGTCTTTCAAGTATAGTTTAAACAGATGTTTACCCAAATTTCATGCTCGTTGAGGATGTCTAGTAACTCGAGCTCCACCATAGTTTCAAATAAACCTGAGCCGAGTTCGCAGTAGGAAGTAATGGAAACTTCAAATCCATCAACAATTCCTACACATGATATCCCAAACCAATCGACGACAACTATTGACCCAGCTCCTGATGTGATAAACGGAGCTGTTAGTCTAGATAATCCTAATGACTTCCAAGCTTCAAAATTCAATGAAACTGCTCTTCGCCAACTATGTTCGATTCACAGAATCCCTTTCGACGACGTATTAGTTCCATCGGGACGAGATCGTCCTCACCTGCCCCCAGCTGGGTATACAGCTTGCAAAAAATTCATGCGCTGGGTCAGAGGTGCCACCATTCAACTCATTTCTCCACGAAGTGCTACAGTATATCGGGATCGCCTCGTCACAGTTACATGCCAATAGTCATGCATTCATCTATGTTACCTGTATTCTCTTTATAAGCATTTTACTTAGGCTCTCTACTCCTGGTGACATCCGCTACATCTATTGCTTCAAGAGACGATCATACTGCCCATCTTTCATATTCCTCGAGCCTCATTCCAAGTGTCAGATATTGACGGGGGCATGGAGTAAGTTCACCCAATATAAGCAGGAATGGTTTTATGTGCGATGCCCCCCGGGCATTGTGAGAAGATGGCTGGAAGGGAGTAAGTTCCATTTTCGGACCAATATTTGTCTAAGGCACGAAGTGGATTGTTTCTTAACTTCTTTTGATTTTTACAGGTATCAGCCTACGTCCCGAAGGTACCGGGTATTCTAAGGCCGTCGAGGCCATTCGAGCTGTTTCGGTGAGAGACCGGGAGATCAAATCTGTTATCTACAATTAATCGTTTTCAGAGTTCGGATTGTTGGTGGGGGGTCGTCGAACAAATCTTCCATCCGGTACCACTATAACCGGATCCGTATCGAAGAAAGGTAAAGAACAGGCCAGACCTTCAGTGCCTCCTACAAGTGGCGCCCCCGACACATCTGTGGAGGGTGAGATTAAAGAAACTGTGGTTTCAGAAGCACCAAGTGAGAATGTAAGTCTTGTTCCAGAATCGGAGGTTGAGGCACCTGGCAATTATGAACCACCTCCCCCTTCATAGGGAAAAAACAAACTAGCTTACAAGTCGAGGAAGAAGATAGTGAGCGGAACCTTGAAAGTGACGATTACTCCAATGGAGAAAGAGTCTCTCCACAACACTTAGAGGGTCCATAGAAAGGCTTATCAGACCTTACTATTCCCGTTGACTTGCTCAATTATGGCTTCGACGATCTAGAAGCCCTAAAACTTCATTCGTCCGCGAGAGACGTTGAAGGCGTTCAAGCCCTTCACCAAGGAGAAAAAACTCCGTTAAGTAAAGCTAAAGAAACTAGTCCATCGAAGGGAAACACTAGGACACACACACTAACATTTACACCTCACCTTGCACTTAAACTTCAGCCACCATGTTACTCTTGCTAACTTGTCCTCACTCAATTTTTATGCAGGTGATATGGGATGCTCTCATGGATTCGACTGCCTTCGCGGGTCCTCTATTTTCCATCATTCCAGCCTAGACACGAGGTCCGGTACATGTTGGGATAGAGACGACAACGGCGATAGAGACTATCGTCCCCGAGATTCGTCGTCGTCTCGAAGGAAAACTTACAGCCATTCTTTGCACCCCAACAATACTCCTCCTCAACCAGAACAAAGCAGGGAGAAATCGGGTCAAAGGGGATCTCAATTTGAAGCTCCTTGCAACCAATACTCCGGTTCATCAAGCACTAGGAAAACTCGTGAGCCTCACAAGAAGACCCTGGTTTCAGCTAAGCAAACTTCTTCAGCCCATGTACACGATCCATCGATAACAGAAAAGCTAGCTGAACTTAAATCCACATTCCCAAAAATATGCTTCGATGGATTGAAATTTCTTCCTGCGCTCCATCCAATTCCAGGGCACGTTAAACAAAGTGCCATTGCTTGCAACAACGATGTCTATGTCCAACATGACATGTTCGTTCACTTGGCCAAAAAAGTTTCTGAAGTTTCTACGGAGTGCAAGCATGAAATCGATCGCCTGAAGCTTGAGGCCATCCATGATAAGGACATCATCAAAGCCCAAGATGAAGAGCTTTCCTCGTATAAATCTCAGCTTGAGGCTGCTCAAAAGAATGCTAAGGACACAACTGAGGTAGTCAATTGGTTGGAGGCTACCTACAAAAAAGAAATTGATGAAGAGATTCAACGATGTGGCGCGTTAGCCCTAGAAAAAGACCTCATTCAAAAGGAGAAAGATGTCGTCGCTCAATGAGTCAAAGAATTAGAGGAGCTACTTTTCAAAGAAACGAAAGAAAAGACTGCCGCTCAAGAGGAGTCACAAAGAAATTATGACGAGATTGTTGCCACTCAACTCCTAAAAACAAAGCTCGATGAGGAGCTCTCACTGGCTGAAGCGTTGAAGGACGAAGCCCGTGAGGAGGGCAAAAGAATGGCGCTCTCGGAAATCGATTCTTGCCTTGAGGCGGCTACTGAGGCTGGTAGGGAGGAAATCAAGTGCATATTTGATCCACTCATAGCCGAGTACAATACTCGAGTTGTCATGCATCGCGATCGAACATTTCTTGGCGAGGGTTACCTCGAATCTTTGGCCGAAGCATGGGACACTTTAATAAAGATTAAAAAGGCTGAGTTGGAAACTAAAGAGGTTGATGAGGATTCCCTTGTGAAAGAAGTGCTTCGCGAGAATGAGCGCAATGACCTATCGACGACATAGGCCCTTTACGGAAGAGACTCTTCCTCACCAAAGGGAAAAGATGAAGCTGTCGGTCCATCCGGGACCGAGTCCTCAGTTCCTTCTCCTATTCAGCCGACTGGTCATCCATCACTTAATCCATTCGAGCAGCATATCAGCTATGACCCAAAGGAGCCTGGACTTGATATCCACTTTCTATCTCCTATTCCTGAGGGTGAAACTCCCCGAACGGTTGAGAATCAGCCGGAAACGAGTACATAAATTTTCTTCATAGAGTTCAAAAGGCCATCGCTTTTGGCGAGTAGTAATTGTATTCAAACACTTTGTCTCTGATGATTTCGTGCAGTCCATTCTGATTCTGAGCCAACTCCAAGGAGCGATGTCGCCATAGAGAAGGAGGAGAAAACGGGAGAGGCAATTCAAACGGAGAGACTCCCGGACCTAACGCTCAAGTGATCGAGGCGCTTAACGAAGACAAATATGAAAATCCATCGCCCGTCGAAGGACATGATGAAGTTGAAATTACAGGCGCCTCCGAACACACTTCAAAATCGAGCATGGAGGAACAAATAATCAAGGAGAGGAAGAAGAAACTGAAATTAAGTCTGAGCCCCAAGTGGTCGAACTTGATGACCCACTGAACAGGCCTTTGAAAGTTATTCTCCCCGGTGGGACTTCTCCACTGGAAGTTCCTCTCCCTTCCCAGGGCACCGCTACTGTAACGTCCCGCCTTTTCGTACGCTTTAAATCGACACACGTGCCAATTCAAACTATACGGAAGGGCGGATTGTTATGGGGTAAATAAAAAAACAAGAAAGAAATAAAACAAAACAGAATCTCACAGCGGAAGGATAAAATATAATAATCAAATATATAGTTCATGAAGCTGTTTTTCAAAATATTTAAGTATACTTACAATATATATCAGAGTTATACATACCATAGAATATAAATAACGCAGCGGAATACAAAAGTGTAGTGGGACAATATAATATATATTAATAATAATACTGAAATCTTCATCTTCGTGCTCCAGAGATGCAGCCTTCGATCCTGAAATGCTCGGACTGACCCGAGCGGATTGAAAAGACAAAACACTCGAGTCAGAACTAAAAGATCTTATGTAAGTTAAATCAACAGAAGTAAATATGAGTGCAGTAACTGAAGAGATGCTCGAGATTTACATCTCCTAAGGATCCGTTAAACTATTTACTATGTAGTAATATTTCGCTATTATAATAATGTCTATTTATAAAATAAACTTACTTTTAAATAGCGTTAAGGCTTTACATTTTCCCCCTTAACACGTAATAGTCCCAGTAGTCCATCCAGTATTAGCGCATCTTCAGATGGGGAGACTACCATAAATACTCCACGGGCTACGGGAGAAAACCAAACTCGTACAAGGCGCGATAGGGTAGGTGACATGGCACAACTAGGCAATGCCAGGGTAGATATACCAATTACGCATCTAGGCTGGTGGTAACGCATAGCCGCAGCTACCGCCCACCTCGAGCCACATCCCCAAAAAGAAAATCCAAAGTGGCCACCGAATCAATCCAAAAGTCAGAGTATAAAATCGAAGGGATGTGTCCGATCAAAGGTGCTACCTCAAGTGGCCCTAGAATCGCTCATGTTTTAGCCACCTTATGCCAACTCATGGGAGTTGGGTCCACGTATTTACCTCAAAGGAAACGCTGCCACCATCCTACTTCATTCTGGGATCTCCACCGCGTATACGGTTGTTAAAGTGGTTTTCGGAGTTGGCGGAGAGTATGACAACTTCTGATCCCGGTCTCTTCAACAACCAAACTTTATTATAACACCTCGATCTTTTCAAAATAGTTTATACTTTAAAATCAGAATAAAATATTCATTTCAAAACCATATAAATACGATATCATTTCTATTTTAAAACCCAAATAAATATGATATCATTTTTATTTCAAATATATTTTCAAAAATCATAGTACTTTTCAAATATATACTTTAAACCCATAGCTTCGAAACATAATTTTCAATACTTAAATGGTTTAATAGTAAGTTACTTTATAAACTAAATTAACTTTTTAATTTCTTAAATCAATTCCAAATACATATTTGAATTCCCAAATAAACCATTTAAATTTCCATATATTTCAAAGTTTCAAATATTCCACAATTTCAAAACTAAATTTTTAATTCATATACATATGTCAAATTCCTTTTTCTATTATTTAATTTTGAAATACTTGCTTAATAAATATAGTATCCTTTAAATAAAACTTCCAAATTCAATAATTGAATATTCCTCAATTTATTTAGACTAGATATATTCACTTAAATCATCTTAACCTGAATTTAGTTATAACATCATATTCTTTTCAAATCTGAATTTCAATAAGATTTTAACTAAATGAAATCTCAAATCAATTTCAAACTATCTCCTCAACTTTGATTTGTAAAAATCAATATAAACTCTATAATAGAATATAATTTTAGTAAATACTTATGCATAATATATTCTAATAAAATCCACTTTATTATTAAACTTACTTCATACTTTAAACAATTTTATACATAGTTTAAAACCAAGAATTTAACCGTATATAAAATAACCTTTATCAAATATACATCATCAATATTTCATAAAACCATATATATATTTCTTTACAAAACAATGGAAAAATCATTTCAAAAATAATTTTATATATATACCGCGGTGCCTGTATAAAAATTTCTACCCTATGGTCAAGTGATACAGATATTTATCATTTCAATCCGAAATTTAAAATAAAAATGCGGTTGTATATCATTTCAAACCGCAATCCCGAATGAGATGAGATGCATAATAACTTGCAGTTTATAACAATATACAATACAACATCCATTCATCAAATATCATCCATCAACCATTTAACAAAATCATCATCAAATTCAAACAATACATCAATATATAACAGGCATTTACTGGCAGTTTATTATGCAAAATAAATTAACTGATAATTTAACTGGCAGTTTATATGCACAATAAATTAAATAATTAACTATTAGTTTATATGCAGTAATAAATTTAACTAGAAATTTAACTGGCAGTTTATATGCAATAATGAATTAAATAACAAGTAAATTAAATGAATGCAATTTAACTGAGATAATGATGAAATATATTGCCAAACAGCTATAAATAAATTTTTAAACACATCATAAATCAATTTAACAAACATAAGTAATCTTAGAAATTGTGGGTGGTTTAAAACACTCACCTTTTGAATTTAAATTGGATTCGAATCCAATTTAAACCCAAAAATTCAACAGCCTCAGAATCTGTCCAAACTGACGTCAAAATCTCCGGAATTCAAATACGATCCTACCGTAAGAAACCGCGCGTAAATTCGAGGTCGTATGAGGAAGTTATGACTACTTGAGCGAATTGAAATCAAAATTAAAAATAAATAAGAAAAGAACCAAAATTCACCTTCTACCACAAAAGCCACGTCACCAGTATCCTCTTCATCCTAGTAACGCGCACACCCTACTGAACAAACATCACGCACGCGACTGGCCTCGACACCAGAAACTAACGCACGCCGCCGCATAAAAATTTAAAACCCTAGCCGAAAATTGCCACCAATCCAACCGTCGATTCGTCAAACCAAACACCTAGATGCGATCCCCTCAGCTTCCTCTCCAAAACCCAAAAGGGTTTTCCGATCCGACGAAGTACATCGTCGAGCGATGAACGGCCAAAACTTCTTCGATTTTTACTGATCAAACGACAAACTGAATCGAAAAACGAACACTGTAACGACCCAGAATTTCTGTCAATTAAAATTCGTATATTTAATTGATTTTTAAATAACTAAAAGATAATTTTATAAGTCGAATAAATTTATTTCGAATAATTGGATTTAATTGGATAATTAAATCGATAATTTAATAGTTGAAATTACAGAAAAAATTGAAAATGGGTTTAAATATGATTGAAAATTATTTGTAAAATTTTATTATATCATATTGGAATTAGAATGGTGTTATAGAACTTTTAAAATCGAATTAAAAGTTAATTTGTGAAAATTGAATATTTTAATATTTAATTGACGAGTTAAAATAGCAATTTTTCAAAAAGGCTCGGATTTCGACAAAACCATTTTCATCGGATCCGTAATGTTATATTATTGTATGATTTCAAATTTCGTGTAAATCGGATTTACCGTTTGTCCGGGGCAAGCCAAAACGCATAGAAATTGGTTTAAATCGATTTAATTTAAATTTGATCGTTTATTGTTGTAACTCGCACAGATGATCAAATTGGCTCCTGAAACCTATTCCATTGTGTCCGGAATGCGGGGTAAACCCTAGAAACGTCGGTCACGGCGTGAGATTCAGAGTTCGAAAAATCGAATGAATAGTGATTTTCGGTGGGATTTCTATAAAAGGACCCCCTTATTCACAAATTGCTCAAACCCTAACCCCAATCAGTAGCCGCCATTAATAATTTCGAACGGCCAGAAAATCATGAATTTCTTCCCTTATTATCTTCCAATTCGTGCATTGTTTCAAAAAAAAAATCAACTAGAAGATTGTAGAGTGTAATTAGATCTCCTCATCCATACGGAGATGATCAATTTCTATCAAGTGGATCGACGGGGAAACGTGCTTGAATGGCGCACGGTTGGAGGCCGATTTCACAGCATAGGAGGCGCCGGGCCCTGCCACATTTGGCACGTGGGCATGGGGGAGATGGGCGCATGTGGTGGAGGTTGTTGATCAACTCGAAATCGCTGGTGTTCGTCGCGAAAAATTCAAAGGTCACGGCGGTTTTGGGTTCGATTTCACGTAAGAAACCTGGAGGAAACGCGCGTGGGGGAGAAAACGGACTGGGTTCGTTTCTCACAATCGTGCGGCCCAGAAAAAATGTACGTTTAAAATTAAAAATTTAATTGTAAATTATTATATTATAAATCGTGTAATCTTTAAAATACCATAACTTATTGATACGAGGTCAGAAAATTACGAAACGACTTGCGTCGGGTTCGTTTTGTCGAGCACTACGCAGTGGAGCTGGATTGGAATCATTTGGAGCTCGTGAAAATTTCGGGTAAAATTAAACGCACGTTTAATTTTATTCGAAATAAAACACTGCAACCGTTATTGAAAGCAAGGTGAGAACTTCTCACTCAATCGAAATTGTTTCGATTTAAATTTTAAATAGTTAGATTTAAAATTGCTTGAATGTATGCTTGGATGATAAATTGCTATCTGTTGTTTGAAATAGACAATATACGCCGTATATTAAACGGAGGTTATTTATTAAAAACATGTACCGCGAATATTTCACTGCAAAGTGAAATTGGTATTATATATGTACTTGGAGTTGATTTCCCGCATTATATAGCGGATGAGACCCTTTGCGCCGCATAATAGCGGATAATATTTTATAAATCCCATATACCGCGATATTCGATATTGGAACGGAATTGGTATTGTGCTAACATCTGTGAATGCAGGGAAACAGGTTGGAGGGATCCAACTGGATTCCTCACCAGTATTTATTTGATTACAGATATTGTGATATTTGTTGATTATCATATTGATATATGATGTTTGGATGCCGTGATTGATTATTTGGTGTCGTTGCATCATTGGGCCTATTTTTGGAGTTTTAAAAATATTGAAGTAACGAATTTTAATTTAAAAGGGTTTTAAAGTGATTTTTTTGAAAATATAGGTTTTATTAAAATTTGGAATTGATTTATTTTAAATAAATAAACGTTATAATTTTAATGTTATAAAAATGATGATTTTTGTGAAATATAACCGAAATATGATTTTTGAAATAAATAGTCGATTAATTTATAAAATAGTTCAAATTGTTATAAACGATTTATATAAAACGTTTTAAAAAATTGATATTTTATAAATGTAAAATATTGGAATTATAAAACGAGTTTTTATAAGTGTTAAAATTAAGTATAAATGGAATTTATAAGTGAATAAGATTTAAGATTGTGAAGTTTTAAAAATAAATGATTTTGTAAAATAAATGAATTATAAGTTATTAACTTATAATTTGGCTTTTGTGTATATAATTGTGTTATAAATGGAATTGGTTAATGAAGGGATTTTTATATATATAGTAGTTTTTATAAAAATGAAAATGGAATTTATAAACATTGTTTTATAAATCCGAAATCAATCAAATTTGATGAATTTAATAGAAGGTTATTAAAGGAGATATATTCACGATTTTGGGATAGCGAATTATCCTTAATATAATATGTTTAATAATAAGATTTGATTGGGAATTATATCCACGATTCTGGATAGTGGATAAATTATTGAAATAAAATGTGTAGAGAACATTGAAATTTGGTTAGTGAAGTTTATTCACGATTTTGGACAGTGAATATATTATTAAAGAAAATGCATATGTTTTTGGGAAAGTGGTATTATAAAATGAAGTTAATTGTTTTAAAGATGTTTTAAAATGTGTTAAGTATCGAATACATAGATTTCAACATTCATTGTTGAAATAGACGTTTCGAGGAATAAGGAAATGGTGACTATAACACTGTTGTTATAGTAAACGATTTCCGAAAGGAAATGTTTTATATAGTGTTGGGATTTATATATCTATCTTAATTTCGAATCCCTATACTAGTGATTTTGGGTCATCGTAATGATGTTTTACGCAACATTTGTTTTGACTCGAATAAAATGTGTTTAAGCGCACGTTTTCTTTAAAGAACGAAATATATACTTAATTTCGATTTAAGTATATTGAATATTTTCCAAGTGTTGAAAATAAACGGATTTGTGAATTACTTATTATTAAATAAGTATGGAAATGTTTTCCAATATGAAGTGAATATTTTGAGATTTTATCTTTTAAAGATAAATTGAAAATGAATATTAGAAATCGATTTGGAAGTCGTATATTCATAGATATTTTGGAATTGTAAATTCATTATGGAATTTATAAACGAAAGGGAAATTTGTTTGAAAAAATAAACGTTGATTTATTTTTGAAGTATGGAAATAAATTTACGGATTTGGAACGTAAATATAAAGTAAATCGGTAAGGATTTATTTAATTGGTTTAAATGAACTATTTTGAAATGAAAATGAATAAGTATTTGGAATTGCTTTTCCAATATGAAACTGAGAGGGTTTAGAGAGTATATCTATTTTAAAGATAAATTGAAGTGAATATTTGGCAAGTTATTAATTTATGGAATATTAATAAAAAGGGCCTAATGATTGTTATGGGGATGGATATTCGATTGTTGGCTTTGATAGTTAAATAACCGACTATCAATATTTATCTTTGAATAGGTATTTGTTGTGATTTTCTTGAATTTGAATGCCACACTTATTTTTAAAATAGGCGCTCACTATTCGGGTTAGCCGGGAAAGGACCTCGGGGTCGTATAACCCATTCCGAATATGTGATACGTCGTTATGGATTGCATTTGAAGACCGGTGTTGAGGACCGGATATTTTTGAAAATGGAAGGATTACCATCGAATGACTCTGCATCGGTTGATCTCTGATATAGAGGTTTTATCACCCTCAGTGACGGGAAGTCCGGACGTGATTAGTGAATATCCGGATTGCAAGGGCTTCTTTGGAAGTGCCTTCGGTTCCGTTCGATCCCGGAACGGACTTGTATTGATTGTATGTCTGACATTACAATTTGAGATGTAAAGCTGGTTTCTATCAAATATATTTCTATTGGTGGCGGAGAATTTATTCTCTTAGCTTAACACCCTTCTCTGAGACGTACTAGCTCAAAGGTTAGGTAGTTGATGGTTACTAGTGATACATTCCCAAATTGGTAATGTGGCATACGAAGTGCTGTGAGTATTTGATGATCAAAGCACAGCTGTTGTATAAAGCGTGGCTTTGTGGACGAGACTTCGTCGGACCTCACACCCCGGAAATGTTCAAAACAGGAAGGATGCAGCAAGGTTATTAAGGGATAGTGCACCTTTAGTGTATGTCATTCCTTCTGGATAGAGGTGGTATCATGGTATGCAGCCTAGATACTTAACCTATTTTGTTGCTGCAAATTTATTACTTTGCGGTTGTTGGAATCGAGGATCCTCGGATATAGATCGGTTACGATTGAGGAATGACATATTCATGTCAGTAGTTGCCCAGTTTGAAGGGTAACCGGCCTTGTGTTGGCAGAGATCCGGTTAGGTTCTCGGGTCGTCTTTCCAGAGGCGTACCCATGTGGCAATGGAAAGTTCCTTGGCCTGACCATTTGTTGGAAATCCAAAGAAACAATACGATCTTGTACGGTTTTAGTTGTAGAACCTATCATTCACTTATAGTGGTCACCACTGTTTGGATGGTAGCTATAGTAGGCACAAGTGCGAAATGCCTATGCTGGCTAAGATTTATATCTTTACTTTTGAAATGTTTTCTACACTATGCACTATTAATAATATCAAATGTTTCTTTTTAAGGCGTATCAAGCATCTTTGACTATCATAAGGAGAAATCTCCTCTGATTCTGCGTTTGCATTGTGTGTGTGTGCGGGAGGCCTTATGGTAGTCTCATTTTCCAAAAAGTATTGCGAATCTATTTTAAAAATATTTCTCTGTTGTCTTTTAAAGATAAACTATTTTAAGTTCTCACACTAGTCACATGACTGACCTGGAGTTTATTGTTTTCCTTCCTAGACTCTGGGTGCCCACCAATTTCCACACGGGCAGTCTAGAGTTAGGTTATCAGGATATTCTAGAATCAGGAGTTGCAGGAGGCAAGCTGGATGGCATGGCGTATTCACTAGTATATAGTATTTCTTTTCCGCTGTTTGTTGTTACTTGTCGTTGTACACTCTGATGATGTAACGTAATATAATATGATGTAATGTAATAACTGATATAGTTCTTTGTTTAAAGATTGTTCATTTATCTATTATATGTTGTTCCGCTGCGATTGTGAGATTTTGATATTGTTCTGTTGTTTCTTTCTGTTTTGTTCTATCTTTTTCTCTCTTCTTCTATCTTTTTCTTCTTCTTTAACCATAACGGTACGGTCTTCCGGCATTCGATTGCTCGGCAGTTGATACAGTGGACGTATTGATGTCGGTTTTCGAGCGATGAAAAATCACGCTCGTTACATTTGGTATCAGAGCTTATGGTTAAGCGACAACCTTAACTCTGTTGGGAATTACTCATTAGAGATGGAGTCAGTAGTACTCTAGAATGAGTGTGAGTGTAATAATTGCTACGCGTGCGTATTTGTTAGTGAATATAAATTGTTTTATATTGTGCTTGCTTATACGTTGAGCTGTTTGTGAATTCTGGTCGGTAGATGGGACGCCATATTATCGATAGGGGATTCTAAACCCTTAAATGAGATAAACCGACATAGTATTATTTTAAATTGGGTAAATGAAATATTTTACCTCAATTATATTTTATATATAAAGGAATAATTTTTCAGAATTATTAAAGTGTATATGAATTGATTGTTTGGTTGTTTATTAAGTTAAATAAAAACAACAACTGTAAAAGAATGAATTGTATAAGCAAATGAATTATAAGTATGGAATTATAATTACAACGATCTACAATTGGGAAATGATCCTATATATAAGAAGTGAAATTATATAAGTAAAAGATTTATAAAGGTGATTTATAATCTAAAAACAAAAAATCCAGAGAAGTGTTTTGAAAGGATTTATATTTTGGAAAATTGTTTTGGAGGAATTAAAGCTCTAAACTCTTTTCGATCGCTGGAAAATAATTCCGATGATGATCGCGACATCATTGGTGTTCATTTTCGGGTTTCCAAAAGAGGAATTGCTGCCAAATTGTTTTGAATGAAAGTTGTTTGGAAAATTTTGATTTGGTTTTGGAAATTCAAAGATAAATTGAATTGGTTTCAAAAATGGTTTTGAAAGATTGAAAAGACTCTGGAATGTTATATAAAAGGATTGGAATACAATTATTAAGTTGGAAAATAAATTGTGAATGAATAAATAAAATTTGCAAGTGCAAGGAAATGAAATTGAAATCCATTTCGAATTGGTAAGTAAATAGAACTGGAATTGGAATTTGAATTGAATTTATAAGTGGAAATTTAAGTGAAGTTGAAAGAATGAAGTTTAAATGAAATATAACTTAAATAATGTTGAATAAAGTTGATTTTGGTGTTGAAGTAAATTAATAAGGGAATTAATGAAATGAATTAAGAATTTGAACTTGAGTTATATAAATGAAATTCAACTTTATATTGTTAAAAGAATTAGTAATTGAATTGAACTAATGAATTGAATATTAATCAATTGAATGTAAATAAAATTGATATGAGATAAAGGATGAAAGTGTAAATTCATTAGAAGCTAATGAAGTTGAGAAATTGAATAAATTGAATGGAAGTCAATTTAATATCAACCAATTGGAATTAAGAGTGTTGAACCAAATTGAATGTAAATTGAATAAATTTGGTTATGTTGAATAAACATTGGTTGTTATTTGCTTGTTAGTTGATTGTATAAAATTCATTGAGTGTTAATGAAATTGAAATAGCAAAAATTGGAAGAAAATGAACTTGAATAGAATTGAATTTGATTTGGAAGTGAACTAACTTGAATATAAATTAGTGAATGTAAACTAATTGAATATGAATAAGTGAATGTTAGTAAAAACATCCAATGAATATTAATGAAAAGTGAATGTATATTGATTTGGTTATGAATTGATTTGGATAGACATTGATTTGTTAGATGTTAGTTGGATGATAATTGTTTGATGGTTGCATTTGTTGCTTTTGTTGCATTTGCTATGTTGGCACATGAAGTTGTTATGTTGCTATATGTTGTATATTGATATTATTCATATATGCATGTTCTCATGGTGTTGAGTGTTTAGTAAGTGCGGACTGTGCTTGCTTCGCATTTGGAGCTCGCTTTCGCTCTATATTAGCCGTATATTCTCGCTAATAATAAATAAGGTACATATCTCGGATTAAATATCGTACTTTTCTAATTTTTTCCCTGCAGGATGCCTCATCACTTGATGAGATGTATATTTGTGATATATATGCTGTCATTTTTTTTCGTATCGAGCCGCGCAAAGGAGACTCTGGCGAATTTTTTCGAACATTTAAGGCGTTAGAATATTTTTGAGAAAATTGGGAATTTTTGAAAACTAAGTTTAGATTTGGAAACTTAGTAAAGTTATTGTAAGAAGTTTAACTTTGAATTTTGAAAAAGTCAAACACTTAAGAGATTTGAAAAAAAATCCAATTTGAATGGTTTGTTTTGGAAAGTTAATGGATTCTGTAACTTTTTCTTACGTGGTAATTTCGAGGACGAAATACTTTTAAGGGGGGAAGTTTGTAACGACCCAAAATTTCTGTCAATTAAAATTCGTATATTTAATTTATTTTTAAATAATTAAAAGATAATTTTATAAGTCGAATAAATTTATTTCGAATAATTGGATTTAATTGGATAATTAAATCGATAATTTAATAGTTGAAATTACAGAAATAATTGGAAATGGGGTTAAATATGATTGAAAATGATTTATAAAATTTTATTACATCATATTGGAGTTAGAATGATGTTATTGAACTTTTAAAATGGAATTAAAAGTTAATTTGTGAAAATTGAATATTTTAATATTTAATTAACGAGTTAAAATAGTCATTTTTCAAACAGTCTCGAATTTCGATGAAACCAGTTTCATCGGATCCATAATGTTATATTATTGTATGGTTTCAAATTTCGTGTCAATCGGATTTACCGTTTGTCCGGGGCAAGCCAAAACGCATAGAAATTGGTTTAAATCGATTTAATTTAAATTTGATCGTTTATTGTTGTAACTCGCACAGATGATCGAATTGGCTCCCGAAACATATTCCATTGTGTCCGGAATGTGGGGTAAACCGTAGAAACGACGGTCACGCACGAGATTCGAAGTTCGAAAAATCGAATGAATAGTGATTTTCGGTGGGATTTCTATAAAAGGACCTCCTTATTCACAAATTGCTCAAACCCTAACCCTATTCAGTAGCCGCCATTAATAATTTCGAACGGCCAGAAACTCACGAATTTCTTCCCTTATTATCTTCCAATCCGCGCATTGTTTCAAAAAAAATTCAACTAGAAGATTGTAGAGTGTGATGAGATCTCCTCATCCATACGGAGATGATTAATTTCTATCAAGTGGACCGACGGGGAAACGTGCTCGAATGGCGCACGGTTGGAGGCCAATTTCACAGCATAGGAGGTGCCAGGCTCTGCCACTTTGGCACATGGGCATGTGGGAGATGGGCACACGTGGTGGAGGTTGTTGATCAACTCGAAATCGCTGGTGTTCGTCGCGAAAAATTCAAAGGTCACAGCGGTTTTGGGTTCGGTTTCACGTAAGAAACCTAGAGGAAACGCGCGTGGGGAGAAAACATCATCGGCCTGGATTCGTTTCTCATAATTGGGCGGCCCAGAAAAAATTTAGGTTTAAAATTAAAAATTTAATTATAAATTATTATATTATAAATCGTGTAATCTTTAAAATACCATAACTTATTGATACGAGGTCGAAAAATTACGAAACGACTTGCTTCAGGTTCGTTTTGTCGAGCACTATGCAATGAAGCTAGATTGGAATCATTTGGAGCTCGTGAAAATTTCGGGTAAAATAAACGCACGTTTAATTTTATTCGAAATAAAACACTGCAACCGTTATTGAAAGCAAGGTGAGAACGTCTCACTCAATCGAAATTGTTTTGATTTAAATTTTAAATAGTTAGATTTAAAATTGCTTGAATGTATGCTTAGATGGTAAATTTCTATCTGTTGTTTGAAATAGACATTATATGCCGTATATTAAGCGGAGGTTATTTATTAAAAACATATACCGCGAATATTTCACTACAAAGTGAAATTGGTATTATATATGTACTTGGAGTTGATTCCCCGCATTATATAGCGGATGAGACCCTATTGCGCCGCATAATAGCGGATAATATTTTATAAATCCCATATAACGCGATATTCCGTATTGGAACGGAATTGGTATTGTGCTAACATCTGTGGATGCAGGGAAACAGGTTGGAGGGATCCAACTGGATTCCTCACCAGTATTTATTTGATTACAGATATTGTGATATTTGTTGATTATCATATTGATATATGATGTTTGGATGCCGTGATTGATTATTTGGTGTTGTTGCATCATTGGGCCTATTTTTGGAGTTTTAAAAATATTAAAGTAACGATTTTTAATTTAAAAGGGTTTTAAAGTGATTTTTTTTGAAAATATACGTTTTATTAAAATTTGGAGTTGATTTATTTTAAATAAATAAACGTTATAATTTTAAAGTTATAAAAATGATGATTTTTGTGAAATATAACCGAAATGTGATTTTTGAAATAAATAGTCGATTAATTTATAAAATAGTTTAAATTGGGATTTTTGAATTATTATAAACGATTTATATAAAAGGTTTTAAAAAAATTGATATTTTTTAAATTTAAAATATTGGAATTATAAAACGAATTTTTATAAGTGTTAAAATTAAGTATAAATGGAATTTATAAGTGAATAAGATTTAAGATTGTGAAGTTTAAAAAATAAATGATTTTGTAAAATAAATGAATTATAAGTTATTAACTTATAATTTGGCTTTTGGGTATATAATTGTGTTATAAATGGAATTGGTTAATAAAAGGATTTTTGTATATATAGTAGTTTTTATAAAAATGAAAATGGAATTTATAAACATTGTTTTATAAATCCGAAATCAATCAAATTTGATGAATTCAATAGAAGGTTATTAAAGGAGATATATTCGCGATTTTGGGATAGCGAATTATCCTTAATATAATATGCGTAATAATAAGATTTGATTGGGAATTATATCCACGATTCTGGATAATGGATAAATTCTTGAACTAAAATATGTAGAGAACATTGAAATTTGGTTAGTGAAGTATATTCACGATTTTGGACAGTGAATATATTATTAAAGAAAATGGATATGTTTTTGGGAAAGTGATATTATGAAATGAAGTTAATTGTTTTAAAGATGTTTTAAAATGTGTTAAGTATCGAATACGTAGATTTCAACATTCATTGTTGAAATAGACGTTTCGAGAAATAAGGAAATGGTGGACTATAACACTGTTGTTACAGTAAATGATTTCCAAAAGGAAGTGTTTTATATAGTCTTGGGATTTATATATCTATCTTAATTTCGAATCCCTATACTAGTATTTTGGGTCATCGTAACGATGTTTTACGCAACATTTATTTTGACTCAAATAAGATGTGTTTAAGCGCACGTTTCCTTTAAAGAATGAAATATATACTTAATTTCGATTTAAGTATACTGAATATTTTCGAAGTGTTGAAAATAAATGGATTTGTGAATTACTTATTGTTAAATAAGTACGGAAATGTTTTCCAATATGAAGTGAATATTTTGAGATTTTGTCTTTTAAAGATAAATTGAAAATGAATATTAGAAATCGATTTGGAAGTCGTATATTCATAGATATTTTAGAATTGTAAATTTATTATGGAATTTATAAAAGAAAGGGAAATTTGTTTTAAAAAATAAACGTTGATTATTTTTGAAATATGGAAATAAATTTACGGATTTGAAACGTAAACATAAAGTAAATCGGCAAGGATTTATTTAATTGGTTTAAATGAACTATTTTGAAATGAAAATGAATAAGTATTTGGAATTGCTTTTCCAATATGAAACTGAGAGGGTTTAGAGAGTTTATCTTTGTTAAAGATAAATTGAAGTGAATATTTGGCAAGTTATTAATTTATGGAATATTAATAAAAAGGGCCTAATGATTGTTGGCTTTGATAGTTAAATAACCGACTATCAATATTTACCTTTAAATAGGTATTTGTTGCGATTTGCTTGAATCTGAATGCCACACTTATTTTTAAAATAAGCGCTCACTATTCGGGTTAGGCGGGAAAGGTTGGGGTCGTATAACTCATTCTGTATATGTGATACGTCGTTATGGATTGCATTTGAAGACCGGTGTTGAAGACCGGATATTTTTGAAAACGGAAGGATTACCGTCGAATGACTCTGCATTGGTTGATCTCCGATATAGAGGTTTTATCACCCTTAGTGGCGGCAAGTCCGAACGTGCTTAGTGAATATCCGGATTGCAAGGGCTTCTTTGGAAGTGCATTCGGTTCTGTTCGATCTCGGAACGGACTTGTATGGATTGTGTGTCTGACATTACAATTTGAGATGTAAAGCTGGTTTCTATCAAATATATTTCTGTTAGTGGCGGATAATTTATTCTCTTAGCTTAACACCGTTCTCTGAGACGTACGAGCGCAGAGGTTAGGTAGTTGATGGTTACAAGTGATACATTCCCAAATTGGTAATGTGGCATACGAAGTGCTGTTGAGCATTTGATGATCAAAGCACAGCTTTTGTATAAAGCGTGGCTTTGTGGACGAGACTTCGTCAGACCTCACACCCTGGAAATGGTCAAAACAGGAAGGATGCAGCAAGGTTATTATGGGATAGCTCCCTATTAGTGTATGTCATTCCTTCTGGATAGAGGTGGTATCATGGTATGGAGCACAGATACTTAACCTATGTTGTTTCTGCAAATTTATTACTTTGTGGTTGTTGGAATCGAGGATCCTCGGATATAGATCGGTTACGATCGGGGAATGACATATTCGTGTCAGTAGTTACCCAGTTTGAAGGGTAACCCGGCCTTGTGTTGGCAGAGATCAGGTTAGGTTCTCGGGTCGTCTTTCCAGAGGCGTACCCATGTGGAATGGGAAGTTCCTTGGCCTGACCATTTATTGAAAATCCAAAAAAATAATACGATGTTGTACGGTTTTAGTTGTAGAACCTATCATTCACTTATGGTGGTCACCACTGTTTGGATGGCAGCTACAGTAGGCATAAGTGCGAAATGCCTATGCTGGCTAAGATTTATATCTTTACTTTCGAAATGTTTTCTACACTATGCACTATTAATAATATCAAATGTTTCTTTTAATACGTATCAAGCATCTTTGACTATCATAAAGAGAAATCTCCTTCGATTCTACGTTTGCATTGTGTGTGTGTGCAGGAGGCCTTATGGTAGTCTCATTTTCCAAAAAGCATTGCGAATCTATTTTAAAAATATTTCTCTGTTGCCTTTTAAAGATAAATTGTTTTAAGTTCTCACACCAGTCCCATGACTGACCTGGAGTTTATTGTTTTCCTTCCTAAACTCTGGGTGCCCACCAATTTCCACACGGGCAGTCTAGAGTTAGGTTATCAGGATATTCTGGAATTCTGGAGTTGCAGGAGGCAAGCTGGATGGCATGGAGTATTCACTAGTATATAGTATTTCTTTTCCGCTGTTTGTTGTTGCTTGTCGTTGTACACTCTGATGATGTAATGTAATGTAATATGATGTAATGTAATAACTGATATAGTTCTTTGTTTAAAGATTATTCATTTATCTATTATATGTTGTTCCGCTACGATTGTGAGATTATGATATTGTTCTGTTGTTTCTTTCTTTTATATTCTATCTCTTTCTCTCTTCTTCTATCTTTTTCTTCTTCTTTAACCATAACGGTACGGTTTTTCGGCATTCGATTGCTCGGCAGTTTATACAGTGGACGTATTGATGTCGGTTTTCGAGCGTCGAAAAATCACGCTCGTTACAAACACCACCAGTGAATTACGCTAGTCGAGCACTTCAACGTATATCTTTTCCAAATTTTTCTGAGGACTTTGAATTTTATGCTTTAGATTTGGTTTGGAACTGTATTTGCATCTAGGGTTTGTTTGTCTGCCATTGAGGAGGAGAGATGGTTGAAATATACGTACAAACAAATGAGAAATAGAGAGGCTAGGTTTATAGCAGGATATTTATAGACAAATCGAAATAAAATAGATGGATCGGGTTGATAGATATACGTGCTAACGCTAACATGGCACAAAAGGCCCGTTCTAACCCCGGAACAAAATTGAGTAAACCCATATATCAAAATAGGTGTTTTAAAATATTTTAAACGCAATGGAAAAGGTTTCAAGTTCAAATTCCATCGTATGAAGAAGTTATGCTAAAACAATATTTTCAAATTGATTTCAAGTCATTTCAAGCCCATACGATCAAACGACAAGTCCGATCGATATGAAACTTGAATCCTACAATAATTCACCGTTACGGATCTGATGAAACTTGTTTCGTCGAAATCCGAGTCAGTGGCCAAAATGGTTATTTTTTTATTAATTAAATAAATTAAAACTAAATTAATTAAATCAAATTTTAAATTCCAATTCTTTAGCTTACAAATTTTGTCACTTGATTTATTTAGCCATTTATAACAATTTAAACAAATTTTCGTGTTGATTCAATGTTAATTATTTCAATAATTACTATCTTTGCTTTCAATTTCAATAATTCAAAAATTACCAATTTTAATTTCATTAATTCCATTGTCTATTAGTCCTTTCTAAAATCATAGTTAATATTTATCTTTCATTCATTACATTAGTGTTCTCATTCCATCTAGTTTCAATTAACGTAATACTAAATGTTGAATTTCATTTATGTGCAATAAATTCAATTATTGAATTTCGCACTTAAATCAAATTAATAAATCTTGTTTTCTATTCTTTAAATCAACGAATTTTCATATAGTAAATAGGCTTAGAATAAATTTCATCTTATAAAATTAACCATCTTCAATTACAAAACAAATATACCCTAACTGCACAATTTAAGTCAATTAATTGTAATTGATTCCACATTAAATGTTATTAATTAAAAATTGGAACCTCAACAAATTCGTTTATTGATTTAAATCTTGCTATTCAGTAGATAAACATTTTATGGGTATAAATAACATTGAATTGTAGTACATTTCATTAATGCATGCTCCATTTCATATAAATTCCCCTTTATTAACTAAATCACATTAACAAAACGAAAATAATTAATTTAGATTTATTTGCAATCGATTGCCATTCTTAACTTAATATACTCAATAAATGGTTAACCTAAATAATTGTTACCTTTTAACATTCAAATTCACTTACAACTATCATTAACAACAATGTTGCCATTGATTTAGATTTAATTAAATAAATTAGATGAATGGGTAAAATTTTATAATTATCGCTAATGCCAAATTTACTCACATTCATACATAATTACCAACTACAATTTATTATAGTTACTTAATTTGCATAGATTTAATCAAATTGTAATTTAATACGTATTATTTCCTTAATTAATATAACCTTTGAATTAAATTCCCAATTCTCCAGTTACTACCTTAAAAGAGATGCTCGGGATTTACATCTCCTAAGGATCCGTTAAACTATTTACTATTTAGTAATATTTCTCTGTTATAATAATGTCTATAAACTTTCTTTTAAATAGCGTTAAGGCTTTACATTTTCCCCCTTAACACGTAATAGTCCCAGTAGTCCATCCAGCATCAGCGCATCTCCAGATGGGGAGACTACCCTAAATACTCCACGGGCTATGGGAGAAAACCAAACTCGTACAAGGCGCGATAGGGTAGGTGACACGGCACAACTAGGCAATGCCAGGGTAGATATACCAATTACGCATCCGGGCTGGTGGTAACGCGTAGCCGCAGCTATCGCCCACCTCGAGCCACACCCCTAAAAAGAAAATCAAAAGTGGCCACCGAATCAATCCAAAAGTTAAAGTATAAAATCGAAGGGATGTGTCCGATCAAAGGTGCTACCTCAATTGGCCCGAGAATCGCTCCTGTTTTAGCCACCTTATGCCAACTCACGGGAGTTGGGTCCACGTATTTACCTCAAAGGAAACGCTGCCACCATCCTACTTCATTCTGGTATCTCCACCGCGTACACGGTTGTTAAAGTGGTTTTCGGAGTTGGCAGAGAGTATGACAACTTCCGATCCCGGTCTCTTCAACAACCAAACGTTATTATAACACCGCGGTCTTTTCAAAGTAGTTTATACTTTAAAACCAGAATAAAATATTCATTTCAAAACCATATAAATACGATATCATTTCTATTTTAAAACCCAAATCAATATGATATCATTTTTATCTCAAATATATTTTCAAAAATCATAGTACTTTTCAAATATATATACTTTAAACCCATAGCATCGAAACATAATTTTCAGTACTTAAATGGTTTAATAATAAGTTACTTTATAAAGTAAATTAGCTTTTTAATTTATTAAATCAATTCCAAATACAGATTTGAATTCCCAAATAAACCATTTAAATTCCATATATTTCAAAGTTTCAAATATTCCACAATTTCAAAACTAAATTTTTAATTAATATACATATGTCAAATTCCTTTTTCTATTATTTAGTTTTAAAATACATGCTTAATAAATATAGTATCCTTTAAATAAAGCTTCCAAATTCAATAATTGAATATTCCTCAATTTATTTAGACTAGATATATTCACTTAAATCATCTTAACCCGGATTTAGTTATAACATCATATTCTTTTCAAATCTGAATTTCAGTAAGATTTTAACTAAATGAAATCTCAAATCAATTTCAAACTATCTCTTCAACTTTGATTTGTAAAAATCAATATAAACTCTATATTAGGATATAATTTTAGTAAATACTTATGCATAATATATTCTAATAAAATCCACTTATTATTAAACTTACTTCATACTTTAAACAATTTTATACATAGTTTAAAACCAAGAATTTAACCGTATATAAAATAACCTTTATCAAATATCCATCATCAATATTTCATAAAACCATATATATATTTCTTTACAAAACCATAGAAAAATCATTTCAAAAATAATTTTATATATATACCGCGGTGCCTGTACAAAATTTTCTACCCTATGGTCAAGTGATACGGATATTTATCATTTCAATCCGAAATTTAAAATAAAAATGCGGTTGTATATCATTTCAAACCGCAATCCCGAATGAGATGAAATGCATAATAACTTGCAGTTTATAACAATATACAATACAACATCCATTCATCCAATATCATCCATCAACCATTTATCAAAATCTTCATCAAATTCAAACAATACATCAATGTATAACAGGCATTTACTGGTAGTTTATTATGCAAAATAAATTAACTGATAATTTAACTAGCAGTTTGTATGCACAATAAATTAAATAATTAACTATTAGTTTATATGCAATAATAAATTTAACTAGAAATTTAACTGGCAGTTTATATGCAATAATGAATTAAGTAACAAGTAAATAAAATGAATGCAATTTAACTGAGATAATGATGTAATATATTACCAAACAGCTATAAATAAATTTTTAAACACATCATAAATCAATTTAACAAACATAAGAAATCTTAGAAATTGTGAGTGGTTTAAAACACTCACCTTTTGAATTTAAATTTGATTCAAATCCAATTTAAACCCAATAATTCAACAGCCTTAGAATCTGTCCAAACCGACGTCAAAATCTCCGGAATTTAAATACGATCCTACTGCAAGAAACCGCGCATAAATTCGAGGTCGCATGAGGAAGTTATGATTATTTGAGCGAATTAAAATCAAAATTAAAAATAAATAAGAAAAGAACCAAAATTCACCTTTCACCACAAAAGCCACGGTACCAGTATCCTCTTCATCCCAGTAACGCGCACACCCTACTGAACAAACATCACGCATGCGACTGGCCTCGACACCAGAAACTAACGCACACCGCCACATAAAAATTTAAAACCCTAGCCGAAAATGGCCACCAATCCAACCGTCGATTCATCAAACCAAACACCTGGATGCGTTCCCCTCGGCTTCCTCTCCAAAACCCAAAATGGGTTTTCCGATCTGACGAAGTACATCGTCGAGCGATGAACGACTGAAACTTCTTCGATTTTTACTGATCAAACGACAAACTAAATCGAAAAATGAACACCATCGGTGAATTATGCTAGTCGAGCGCTTCAACATATATTTTTTTCAGATTTTTCTGAGGACTTTGAATTTTATGCTTTAGATTTGGTTTGGAACTGTATTTGGATCTAGGGTTTGTTTGTCTGCCATTGAGAAGGAGAGATGGTTGAAATATACGTACAAACAAATGAGAAATATGGAGGCTATGGTTTATAGCAGGATATTTATAGGCAAATTGAAATAAAATAGATGGATCGGGTTGATAGATATACACGATAACGCTAACGTGACCCAAAAAGCCCGTTCTGACCCTGGAACGAAATTGGGTAAACCCATATATCAAAATAGGTTTCAAAATATTTTAAACACAATGGAAAAGGTTTCAAGTCCAAATTCCATCGTATGAAGAAGTTATGCTAAAACAATATTTTCAAATTGATTTCAATTGATTTCAATTAAATTGATTTCAAGACGTTTCAAGCCCATACGATCAAACGACAAGTCCGATCGATACGAAACTTGAAATCCTATAATAATTTATCGTTACGGATCCGATGAAACTTGTTTCGTCAATATCCGAGTCAGTGGCCAAAATGGATATTTTTTTATATTAATTAAATTAAAACTAAATTAATTAAATCAAATTTTAAATTCCAATTCGTTAGCTTGCAAATTTTGTCACTTGATTTATTTAGCCATTTATAACAATTTAGACAAATTTTCGTGTTGATTCAATGTTAATTATTCCAATAATTACTATCTTTGCTTTCAATTTCAATAATTCAGAAATTACCAATTTTAATTTCAATAATTCCATTATCTATTAATCCTTTCTAAAATCATGGTTAATATTTGTCTTTCATTCATTACATTAGTGTTCTCATTCCATCTAGTTTCAATTAACGTAATATTAAATGTTGAATTTCATTTATTTCCAATAAATTCAATTATTGAATTTTTACTTAAATCAAATTAATAAATCTTGCTTTCTATTCTTTAAATCAACGAATTTTCATATAGTAAATAGGCTTAGCATAAATTTCATCTTATAAAATTAACCATCTTCAATTGCAAAACAAATCTACCCTAACTGCACAATTTAAGTCAATTAATTGTAATTGATTCCACATTAAATGTTATTAATTAAAAATTGGAACCTCAATAAATTCGTTTATTGATTTAAAATCTTGCTATTCAGTAAATAGACATTTTATGGGTATAAATAACATTGAATTGTAATACATTTCATTAATGCATGCTCCATTTCATATAAATTCCCCTTTATTAACTAAATCACATTAACAAAAGTAAAATAACTAATTTAGATTTATTTGCAATCGATTGCCATTCTTAACTTTATGTACTCAATAAATGGTTAACCTAAATAATTGTTACCTTTTAACATTCAAATTCACTTACAACTATCATTAACAACAATGTTGCCATTGATTTTGATTCAATTAAATAAATTAGATGAATGGGTAAAATTTTATAATTATCGCTAATGCCAAATTTACTCACATTCATACTTAATTACCAACTACAATTTATTATAGTTACTTAATTTGCATTGATTTAATCAAATTGTAATTTAATACGTATTATTTCCTCAATTAATATAACCTTTGAATTAAATTCCCAATTCTCCAATTTCTACCATAAAATAAGTTTACGTTTCTATTAATTTCCATTTCCACTTCCGTTATTTTATATTACAATCATTAAAGTAACGTTTAACATCAACACAGCCATTATGAATACTTATCAACCTGCATTATTTTGACGACCCGCCCTTCCGCTACCAGAAAGACGTATCATCATTAAGAAAGAAAGGGATAGAAAATAGAAAAGGAAGAGAAAGAAAGGATAGCAACATCAGAATCTCACAGCAGAACGGAACAAAATA
The DNA here is from genome assembly GCA_030765085.1 of Allium cepa. NCBI lineage: Eukaryota > Viridiplantae > Streptophyta > Magnoliopsida > Asparagales > Amaryllidaceae > Allium > Allium cepa. The sequence goes on from CM060932.1 coordinate 1,055,937,377, forward strand.
TAATATATCACATAAATATTACATAGATATACATATATCAGGGTTATACAATATCAATACATATGACAGTCAGGTATACATCTATCACAATACACATCAGAGGTACATCATACCTCAACTACTGACACAGCGGAACTTAGATAGATAGCTACATACGTCTGGAATCTCCTGCTCCAAGCACTCAAGAAAACCAAAGTTCAAAACCTATCACTTGGCTACTCATAAAAATTTGAGTACCCAAGAGTTTATGAAAAACAAAATATAAACTCCGGGTCAGACATGGGTCTGTTATGAGTAAACGGTTTAAGGTTGTTTAACTGTTGAAAAACATTTGAAAATAAAGGTATCACCTAAGACTCCCAACAAATAAATACGGGTAAGTTTTTACCTTACGCTAACCAAAACATTTCATAGGAAATCCAGTTATATTATAATAGTGTCTAGGGTTTTCAAGTAAATAGAAAATAGCCGAAATTGTTACATCTATTAAATTCCAGCTACTAGCCACAAAAGTGGGTAATACGAATCAAAACCATAGGGTCTCGTAGGGAAAATGGATTTCCAACAATGGCAGAGATACTGGGGTACCACCCGTCACAGTACGGGGCCTAGATCACCGTACCGAGGATCACTCCCGACCCCCTGCTACACAAGGCCGGAACCATTCCTTACTGAACAGTCCCGAACAAGATAAACCCCGTGGTTGGCGCGACCAACCACCCACTAAGCCGAATAAAAAGGGACATCTTGACAGGGGAAATATCTTGTCCTGCTTGGGCATGACCGACCTAACCTTGCTGCATCTCCCCTGTTTTAGCCATTACCGGTTGATGAGGCTTGAGGCTGCGATTACCTTTATAGAACATATTACTTAGAATGCTCATCGTCCGCCTGACGATGTGCTGAAAGCATTCAATCCATACAAGTTCGTTCCGGGTTCGAACGAAACCGAAGGCATTATCTCGTTACACTCGTTTTGGAATCACCCTCAGAGTCAACGATGATAACCCTTGCATTCTGAATACACCATTTCGACCTTCATTTCAGGATTCACGACCTAACGTTTAAATTGTATCGATGTGGTTTTTGGAGAATGAAATTTGATTCTTCCAATCCCGGTCTCATCGAATCCAAACGCCATTTTAAGGGCCAAGTTTTCTAATTAACTTAAACAGTGTAAATAATTTAAATCTAACAGTTGAATTAACATAGCATTTATCACAGATAAAACATATACATGCAGCATAGGTATAACATAACATACCACAGAGCATCACAGAATATCATCAAATAAATATCACCAATTGAATATTCTACACACAATCTATAAGCAATCATCTCTATTTCTTATTTGTAATTAATTCAATTTAGAATTAATTATCTGGGAGTTAATCACTTAACTCTATTAACTTAATTACCCTCTTAATTCAGTTGTTTAACTTAAATTATTTAATTGTCTGTTCCCTCATCATAAATTTATAACTTTAATTATTTATTAATAAAACTTAATTACCCCAATTATTATCTGCTAATTACTAAATTAATCATTATGTTATTTTAATTAATTTACTTGATTACTCTTAATTATCAATCACTAATTCATTAACTTAAAGTAGTTAATTCTTAATTTAATATTCACTTAAGCGTTGTCTAATTCTAACACTAATTACAATCATAATATAATGATTCTTAATGACCTTCTAAATAATTACTTAATGTTAATTATTCGACAACTAACATTTTAAAGAAATCTGCAATTTGAAAATCAAATAAATATTAACAACTAACCTTTAATGTTAATTGATTTTCATACCGGCCTTAACTAAATTACCAATTTAACACAGTAATCAAGTGATAGTTACAGTGTTGAGTATTACTTAAATTACTAAGCCTGAAGCTCATCTCAAAAAAACACAAAACTGCAGAAAACAAACTCCAAGCCTTCCCTGGTAAAACCCGAGACTACCCCTGCGTTAACGCGAGTGTTACTTCGAGTTACCCTTGCCTTTTCCCGAGTCCTCCCTTGAAAGTCGCTATGCTCTGATACCAATTGAAGGTGGGGTGTGTATACTAATGCACGTACTAATATAGTACACACGGATCGTGTAATATGGACTATAATATAAATGCGGAAAATAGATGATAGTAGCAAAGCAAAAATAAAAATAGAAAAATCACACCAGAGATTTTTATACTGGTTCGGAGCACCGTCCTACGTCCAGTCCCAGACTCCTATCTGGATTTTCACTATTAACTACCTCGCTTCACCCGGAGGAACAGGTTTACAATACCCGAACAGCCGAACGGGATTTCACGCCTCTAATACACTGAGGACTTCAACACTTGCCTCTTACAACACCGAGGACTTCAACACTTGCCTCTTACAACACGAGGACTTCAACAAAAACAAATACAATTGTTGTTGACAACTTGTGTTCTTGAAAACACGGATTTGTCACTAGTAGTACACCCTTCCTATAATCTTATCCTCAAAGAATATGAATGATGTTTTGTAAAGATTAAAGAAGGTATTTACTTATTGAATCAAAAGATATGAAATAATTTCAATGATTCAATAAGCTAAATTAATTTTTAGAATGCAGGAGTGTTAGAGATTAGATTAGAGAGCATATATGATCGTGTAAAAACTTGTGTTTGAATCAATGATTTAGATGAGTATATATAGAGAAAAATAGTTGTAACTCTTTGTGAACAGTTGCCATTAAGAGTTATGATCATTGATGAAAGATAGGAGATGCAACCTTTGGAGAAGAGAAGTGTCTTTTGAAAAAGTTGCTTTCTGTTTAAAAACGGTCGACAGGTCAAAAATGGACCGGTAGACAGGAATTCAAATATATATACGTTATGTGCATGTGTGCATGTTATCTGTGCATTCTGGGCAAAAACGGTCGACCACCTTATTTTCAACCGGTCGACCGGTTTAGTCCAATTTGCACAGTTAATGTGCATATGTATATATATTGAAAGATTGAAGTTATATGTTTATTTGAGGATAGATTTTTAACATAAATTACTAACATACCAAATAATCAACCTCTAATATATGGAGCTCTTTGTGTTTCTTCAATGAATAACTTCTTTTTGTCGATCACGGCTTATTCCTTTGTCAGAAATCAAAACTCTATAAAAATCTTGACTCAACATTCTCCCCCTTTTTGATTGATGACAAAAATCTTGACTCAACATTCTCCCCCTTTTTGATTGATGACAACATATATCTGAAGTTCTGAATCTCCCCCTGAATATGTGATCTCCCCCTGATATTTTGTCTATATATATATTCCTGCAAATAATTGTTAGCACTTTCTCCCCCTTTTTCATCGACAAAAAGGAATAATAGATAATGGAATAATATAGGAGTATATCAACCAGAATATCCATTTTCCTCTTTTCTTTAGTTGGTCCTGCAAAAAATAGAATTAAGTCCATGGTACCCACTTTTTATAGGGTCCTAAGAGTTAGGTCTTAGGAGTCCAAACCCATACGGGTCTGGTATCCCCTTTATATACATAATTAGTATTATGATGCACAGTATTCATAAAATTCTGAATATATTTGTTCCTAATCAAATTGTTATTTGTTTTAGGAACCCATATTTTGATAGTCTTCTTTTGAAATTTCACAACTGGTTTTGGTTTGGAATATAATAAACTAAGATTTTTCTTAGCTTCAGTTTTTTGTACTTTCTTTTTCCTTTTATTTCCAAGATGTTTCTTGGTTTCTTGTTTGTTATATCCCAATCCTTGTTTGTCTGAAATAGATTGTGAACTTTCAATGATTTTTGTCAAGTTTTCTCGACCTTTGTTAAAGTTAGAAACATTTTGAGTAATGTCATCAAACTTTGTTTGTAAGCTAGCTTTTTCTAGGTCTAGAATTTTGACTTTTGCTTTAAGCTCATGATTTTCAGTAGTTAGAGCATTATTTTTCTCTTTTTGAGCTTCTATTTCTTGACTCAAAAGAGATATTTGAGAGTCAACATTAGATGATGATTCTTGAATATTTTCAAGTTCCTCTTCTAATATTTTCTTCTCATCTTTTAACATATCTCGTTCAAACTCTGCTCTACTTAAATCTGCTTTGACTATTTTTAATTGACGTTTTAAGTCTTTATATTTGACTATTAATTCAGCATTAATATCAAGTAATTCATCAAATGTAGGAATTTGTACCTCATCTTCTGTTGCCATAAAACAAACATTAGCTTGTTCATTCTCTGAATCACTTTCACTTTCTGATGAAGATGACTCTGAATCATCCCATGTTACTGAGAAGGCTCGTTTCTTTGATTTGTCCTTCTTATATTTGAATTTGTCATTTTCTGACTTTTTCTTTTGTTCTGGACAATCCTTCTGCATGTGTCCCTTTTTATGGCAGTTGAAACATTCTATAGCAGATGAAGATGGTTTATTTGATCCAGGTTTCCTTTTATTGTAGTGACTGGCTTTTCGATATTTTAAGAATTTTTTGAAACCTTTAGCAATGAACGCCAAATCTTCATCTTCAGAATCTGATTCATTTTCATCTTTCTCAACATGAAATGCTACATTTTTTCTTTTCTTCTTTCTGTTCTTTTCTAGCCTGCAAATTTGCTTCGTAGGACATTAAATTTCCTATCAATTCATCTGGCTTCATGACGGAAAGGTCATTAGCTTCTTCAATTGCTAATACTTTTCCTTCCCATTCATTAGTCAGAGAATGTAGGACTGTTGAAACAACATCAAAATCAGAATACTTTTGTCCTAACCCAATAAGTGCATGGTGAATAGTTTGAAACCGTGAATACATGTCATTGATTGTTTCATTTGGTTTCATTTTGAAATTTTGAAATTGACTTTTCAGCATGGCTATTTTGGCTTGTTTAACCTTGTTAGTACCTTCATGAGTGATTTTTAGCGTTTGCCAAATTTGATATGCAGTAGTGCAGATACTAACACGGTTATATTCATTTTGGTCTAATGCACAGAACAACATATTTATTGCTCTTGCATTTACGGCTGCTGCCGTTTTCTCAGCCACAGTCCATTCTGAATAATCAGTTGTTGGATTCACTATTTCTCTTTGAGTAGCATTCCAAGCATCATAGCTACTTGATTGCATAAAGAATGACATACGTGTTGCCCAATAACTATAGTTAAGACCATTGAAAAATGGAGGTCTTTGTGTCGATTGCCCTTCTGTGTAAGTGGTGTTTTGAGTGCTAGTACTTGCGTTATTTGCCATATTACAAGAATATATCAAATAACTGTGTTACGGTTATATGATGACCGTGCTCCGATACCAAATGAAAGTCGCTATGCTCTGATACCAATTGAAGGTGGGGTGTGTATAATGCACGTACTAATATAGTACACACGGATCGTGTAATATGGACTATAATATAAATGCGGAAAATAGATGATAGTAGCAAAGCAAAAATAAAAATAGAAAAATCACACCAGAGATTTTTATACTGGTTCGGAGCACCGTCCTACGTCCAGTCCCAGACTCCTATCTGGATTTTCACTATTAACTACCTCGCTTCACCCGGAGGAACAGGTTTACAATACCCGAACAGCCGAACGGGATTTCACGCCTCTAATACACTGAGGACTTCAACACTTGCCTCTTACAACACCGAGGACTTCAACACTTGCCTCTTACAACACGAGGACTTCAACAAAAACAAATACAATTGTTGTTGACAACTTGTGTTCTTGAAAACACGGATTTGTCACTAGTAGTACACCCTTCCTATAATCTTATCCTCAAAGAATATGAATGATGTTTTGTAAAGATTAAAGAAGGTATTTACTTATTGAATCAAAAGATATGAAATAATTTCAATGATTCAATAAGCTAAATTAATTTTTAGAATGCAGGAGTGTTAGAGATTAGATTAGAGAGCATATATGATCGTGTAAAAACTTGTGTTTGAATCAATGATTTAGATGAGTATATATAGAGAAAAATAGTTGTAACTCTTTGTGAACAGTTGCCATTAAGAGTTATGATCATTGATGAAAGATAGGAGATGCAACCTTTGGAGAAGAGAAGTGTCTTTTGAAAAAGTTGCTTTCTGTTTAAAAACGGTCGACAGGTCAAAAATGGACCGGTAGACAGGAATTCAAATATATATACGTTATGTGCATGTGTGCATGTTATCTGTGCATTCTGGGCAAAAACGGTCGACCACCTTATTTTCAACCGGTCGACCGGTTTAGTCCAATTTGCACAGTTAATGTGCATATGTATATATATTGAAAGATTGAAGTTATATGTTTATTTGAGGATAGATTTTTAACATAAATTACTAACATACCAAATAATCAACCTCTAATATATGGAGCTCTTTGTGTTTCTTCAATGAATAACTTCTTTTTGTCGATCACGGCTTATTCCTTTGTCAGAAATCAAAACTCTATAAAAATCTTGACTCAACATCCCTAACATCTTCTTCTTCTCTCTTTCTCTTTTTTTTATTCACAGTAAGTTAAGCTTTAAACTAAAAATAAATCACATCCATAACTCACACGAGTACAGCACGCAACAAACCCGAAGTAAACATTCAAACCACACGAGCACGACCACAAGCCATCTGAAACCCCACTGCGCTATCACCAAATCACCACCGCTCCAACGCCATCGTGCACATGCACGGCAGCACGGCACGCCACGTGTGAACGCCATTCTTCCCAACAAGCCCCAAATCTCGCGACAACACGAGATCTAAACCCAAAACATTCCCAAACACTCGAAATCAAAATAATGCCTTTTTTCTCGAAAACCAAACTCACTTCTGACAAAATAAACAGCCTCGCCACCGCCTCTCCATCCACCTGCAGTGCCCAAGATTTTACCCATACGACGTCATCACGATAAACCACCATTCCACAAGATCTCGAGCCACTCGATCGCACGTAGGTACCGTACGCAATTGTTTTACAGAGAAGAACGAACTCCCTGTACAACCCTACTTCAGTCACGCAATCAGTTTTCACTCAATAGAAAAATTAATTCATATTTTTCCCGAGTTAATGGATGTACAAACTTACTTCAATTCAAGTTTCATTATGTGTCATTGATTAAATTTTGAGAAATTGATAAAATTGCAGTTTTTATTCACATTCGAACCGCTCATGAACTAGCAACGTACAAATCCTCATATTCATTTTAAAAATCATAAATTTCATCAAGCTTTCAATTTATAAACCTGGATTAGATTTTTATAGCAGTTGAATTTTATCAATATATCTTTTGGTTTCTTGTAAAACTGTTTTACAGTAGGAATGCTTCATTAGCATATTTAAATCAACATCTACTTGCTTGAAGCTTCAACATCTTGTTTGATAAAACAAATATGAAAATCTACCATAATTCAGTTGAAAGCAAGAATTTGATTTTTGAATGTAATCAACCCATATGCATACACAGTGAAGCACAATATACAGAATCATGTTCAAGATCAAACAGAGACAAATACCTTATAAAAAAAATAATTTTACTGCTTTTAAATTTAAACACAAAGCTTAAGATTTTGTTTACTCACCACAATATATGTTGAACAGAAAACAATTTATTGGAAAGCTGCAGATCAATTCCTGAACACCCTACTGCCCTGATAACTTGTTTGAAAATAAAAGATGATGTTTGTTCCCTTTTCTTTTCTTTTAACAGGTTAGCTTCTTACTTTTTTCTTTTTTCTTTCTGACAAACCAAAAAGAAAGACACACTTATAAATAGAAGGTACTAGGTGTGTATGGGGTTCTAACTGGTACTATTGTTCTCTTTGACCAGATGTTGTTCCTGAAAAGATAAGATTTTCAAAATATATTGAATAGACAAAAGATAGGCTGAGATGATAGAAATTTAAATACTTGTTTCTTAATTAGTTTACATAATTATCATCATACTTGTTGTAGATATATATTGTATGAAGATTGTACTTATGGCAGGTATATGGCTTGTGTATGAAGCTTGTTTATATATATATATAAATATCTGTCTTATTATCTTTAGTTCGAACTCTATGAACATATGTTTGTCTAAAATATATACTTGCAGGTCAGAATTTGCCTTGCACAGAAATTACACGGTACTTTGATTTAGAGATGTTTTCATATTTGATACCCTGCAGATTCTGGTCTGTACAAAAATGTTCTTTTGTTTTTTATATTTTTGCTAGCACATTAGTAATGTTTGCTGGCAAACATTGTAGGCTGAAAGGATTTGTTTTGTGGCTTCTTTAATTGATTTTGTCTTGTTTTATTATCACATTTGTACTTATAATATTTTGTCTCTTAAAATTTTCACCCTGATTAGTTTGGTGAGTATGTCCATTCAAAGCTTGTCTTATTACAGAAGCTTGTTCATATTTATATAGTTTAGTTATTGTTTTAGTGCAACCTGACTTTGATTTTTGGTGAGTACAACTATATATATATATAACTTTGTTCATTTCATATTACATTGCTAGGTGTTTTATTCTTTTACTTCATTGCTTACTTCCATATTTTATTTATAAACTTATTCATTTGGCTATTATTTTTATTTTTATTTTGTATTTTAGCCTTCAACATTTAAATTATATTTCATAAGTTTACTTACTTATATATATATATATATATATATATATCTTATATTCTAACTATCAATTTTTAAATTACATTCATATGTTTGGTTTACATTTTACATTTATTATTTTGTATTGCTAGGATTAGATTTTAAACTTTAAACATTATCAAACATATGTATTCATTTAACAAATATTAACAATATATAGCATTTTAAATTAATTATATGAGTTAAATTTATTAATAATATTGTTAAGAAACTTATTTTAGAATTTCAAACATTATTATCTATATATATTATTTTATACTAAATATAACAATGTAAAGTATCTTAAGTAATTATATAAGATAGATTTTTATTGGGCATATTATTGAAATACTTATTTCAATTTCCAAATCAATCTCCTTTTTAAAATACAGTTTATATAAATAGATGGAAATATTTCTGAAATCGTATTCATTTAAATATGATCAATTCACATTTTATATATAAGTAGATTAAACATTTATTAAAATAACCGGGGCCAAAATCCAGGGTCGTTACATTCCTTCCCCCTTAAAAGAATTTCGTCCCCGAAATTTAAAACAAAGATAAATTAAAAGCTATTATTCCAACCATTTAAATACACATATCATTCAAATATGAACTAATAACCAAACAGCCTATCCTTACTAATAACACTAGTCATCCGAACACAAATCCGGATAAACTTCCCTAAAATTTCTCAGAGTTATCTCTCGATGATCAACAATCCAAACTGGATTCCTGACCATAGTCAAATTTGGTTCAACCTTCAAATTCCTGAATTAATGGTTTAACAACTAATGATGAATCATGAACAAATTCTAAGATGGGATATATGAAATACACAAAAAATTCCGGACATCCATTCTAGCAATTCAATACTGAAATCTACAGTATTAATTCTTTCCAATATTATTGACATCTTTACAGAATTTCAATATTTATTCAATCAAGCCTGTACGATGTACATATACTATTCGTACGCAATATCAAATCCGATCGCTCGCTTGATCACACAATCTCACTTCCGAACTATTATCGTCCACCCGACTTCCTAGTACGGACTCAGAACTGGTTTCTTGATCAGAAACTGTCATTCTCCTTGCATAGTCACAACTATGATAAAGAATTTCTCAAAATCAATCAAAATCCAAATCCATGGTTCGTCGTCGAAAATCGAGTGAAAAATCCTAATTCGGATCGATATAACTATCTCGAAATTCTGTGCTCGAATCTGGATCTAATTGCTACGTGAATAAAATCATATACGTACATCCTACGTATTTATATTCATTGATTATCAACTATATCGATTTTCTTTTATTCACATTATTCTGATTCTATTCACTTGGAGTAATTTTCTCAATATCAATTTTACTTAAGATTTCACTCTTCATTTCTTAAGTTTAATTTTAAGCATTATATATCTCTCACATTATTACCCTACCACTTTAAGCTTTATATCTTCTTATTCTACTTATTTCCAATTTGAATTTCTAATCCCATGTGAATTCAAATTTTCTTTAACTCTAAATCTTTAATTTTATTGACTATTTTTCATTTATAACTGATTTCTATCATTATTGTAAATTAATTTCATCTCCTAATTTATTTCAATCTCCAACTTGATATTGTTGTGTTGCTAAAGTTTTAATTTTTTTTATATAGTTTAGCATTACATATTTTCATAAGCACATATGTATTGTTTCAACACTTAGTACAATTACTTCCAATCAAGTCTCAAATCATTCCCTTCAATTATATGATTTGCAACTTACTTGCTTAAGCAAAATAAACTCATATTCAAAATCATCTTATTTTGCTTCCAATAATTCATAGAATTTTATTCAATTCTCATTTACTTCAAACAACCCATTTAATGTAACAACTCATTTCCTTATGCAATTTAACATCATTGTGAATAAATAATCACTTAAGCTTTATGGCTATTTTAAATTGATTCCATCTCAATTTTACACTTGACTCCACCACATTTAATTTATTCACAATCCTTTCATTGCATTTTCTTTTATTCTTAAAAAGTTTGATTCCAAACCATTTTATTAAATTCAACAACCAATGCTTTACATAACCATCTCACAATTTACTTAAGTCATTTATTTCTTCAAATTGTTTCACCCAATAACTTAAGTTTATTCTATCCCACCAATTCCCATTTAAATCTTTGATTTTATTTTCCTTTTAATAAAATCCCAATTATTTACTATTTTATTCGATTAGTTTATTCTTTTATCCATCCTTTAATTTATATTAACAACTCACTATTAAAAAGGTCATTCAGTTTATTCTTGAGTTAGATTTGTTTACAACGTATTCCAATTCTATTTTAATCCAATCCAATACTTACTTTGGTTTACATTTACTTATTTACATAAGAATTTTATTCTATATAATATCACCTATAACTTGATTGAATTCGTTGAAATTCAGTTTTATTTTAGCTCAACTTCAGTTATATTTTAGGTACTTACCATTCTTTAAATTTATTTCTCAATATATGAGCTCAAAACTTATTTATCTACTTAACAGCTTATATTGCTCATTCAAGCCATTTTACCTTATAATCACAATTTCAGATTTTATATATATATATATATATATATATATATTGCACTTACTGTCTTAAGGTATAAAGTTTCACCTTACAATCACAATCATTTTTTTTTCTTCCAATTTTATATGCAATTTAATCCAAGTTAATTCAAGTACAATTTAAATTTTACTAACTTATCTCAGGTGAAACTCAAGTTCATTTTCTTCACTTCCATTTACTTAAAGTAAATTTTAATTCCGCGATAAAATTCCCAATTTCATCTTATTTATATCATCTTTACTTTATAAGTTCAACAGTTAATTCATTCAAACCTTTCACATCATTAATTAGAATTCTTAGAATTCAAATGCCCGGTTTTCATTTCCAAAACCATTTTGAAGTGATAACTTCACATACCTACTTGGTATATCAAGTCAAATTTCCAATAAAATTTTCAAATTCCAAGCACTTGTTTTCATCAAAACAAATTTTCTCCTTTTGAACATTTCTAAAACAACTTGTATGTCCAACAAGCCCATACAATTTATCATGACCAACTATCCTGGTAGCAATCCATCACTTAATAAACTCGAAAATGAATACTGATGATGTGGCCATCACCATCAGGATTATTTTCCAGCGACTGAAGTGAGTTCAGTGCTTCCTTACTTCCACAAGTTCTTTCCAAACAATTTTCATTCAACCATATTTTCCAAAACAATACTCCATCATTGCCTTTAAATCTTTGGAAAAACATTTCAAACATTCCCAAGATTTCAAATTCCCAAATCCTTTTGTTTAAATACTTCAAAATTCAGGGACTTAAATTCTGTTTAATCAAATTTTAGTTATATTCCTTTTTATTTAAAATCATTCTTAAATAGTTTTATTTGGTTATAAACCACTCACATTTAAATTTTTATTTGATTGTACTATTAACAATCAAACATCCAAGTATATATAGTTATTTCAGAAAAATATTTCTTTTATATCAAAATATAATTTTGGGTAAAATTATTTCATTTACCCTACCTTTAAAAACAATACTGTGTCGGTCTACCTTGTTTAAAAGTTTAGAAATCCCTATCGATGAAATGGCGTCCCACACATCGACCATAATCCATTAACACTTAACAGATAAATCAACACAATATAAAAATAATTTTATATCCACTAACAAATACGCGCTCATATCTATTAATACACTCAAACTCATTTTAGAGTACTACTGACTCTATTCTATGAGTAATTCCCACCAGAGCCAAGGTTATCACCAACCTCGCTCTGATACCAACTGTGACGACCCGCCCTTCCGCTACCAGAAAGACGTATCATCATTAAGAAAGAAAGGGATAGAAAATAGAAAAGGAAGAGAAAGAAAGGACAGCAACATCAGAATCTCACAGCAGAACGGAACAAAATATAATATATCACATAAATATTACATAGATTTACATATATCAGGGTTATACAATATCAATACATATGACAGTCAGGTATACATCTATCACAATATACATCAGAGGTACATCATACCTCAACTATTGACACAGCGGAACTTAGATAGATAGCTACATACATCTGCAATCTCCTGCTCCAAGCACTCCAGAAAACCAAAGTCCAAAACCTATCACTTGGCTACTCATAAAAATTTGAGTACCCAAGAGTTTATGAAAAACAAAATATAAACTCCGTGTCAGACATGGGTCTGGTTTGAGTAAACGGTTTAAGGTTGTTTAACTATTGAAAAACATTTGAAAATAAAGGTATCACGTAAGACTCCCCACAAATAAACACGGGTAAGTTTTTACCTTACGCTAACCAAAACATTTCATAGGAAATCCAGTGATATTATAATAGTGTCTAGGGTTTTCAAGTAAATAGAAAATAGCCAAAATTGTTACATCTATTAAATTCCAGCTACTAGCCACAAAAGTGGGTAATACAAATCAAAACCGTAGGGTCTCGTAGGGAAAATGGATTTCCAACAATGGCAGGGCTACTAGGGTACCGCCCGTCACAGTACGGGGCCTAGATCACCGTACCGAGGATCACTCCCGACCCCCTGCTACACAAGGCCGGAACCATTCCTTACTGAACAGTCCCGAACAAGATAAACCCCGTGGTTGGCGCGACCAACCACCCACTAAGCCGAATAAAAAGGGACATCTAGACAGGGGAAATATCTTGCCCTGCTTGGGCATGACCCACCTAACCTTGCTGCATCTCCCCTGTTTTAGCCATTCCCGGTTGATGAGGCTTGAGGCTGCGATTACCTTTATAGAACATATTACTTAGAATGCTCATCGTCCGCCTGACGATGTTCTGAAAGCATTCAATCCATACAAGTTCGTTCCGGGTTCGAATGAAACCGAAGGCATTATCTCGTTACACTCATTTTGGAATCACCCTCAGAGTCAACGATGATAACCCTTGCATTCTGAATACACCATTTCGACCTTCATTTCAGGATTCACGACCTAACGTTTAAATTTGTATCGATGTGGTTTTCGGAGAATCAAATTTTATTCTTCCAATCCCGGCCTCATCGAATCCAAACGCCATTTTAAGGGCCAAGTTGTCTAATTAACTTAAACAGTGTAAATAATTTAAATTTAACAGTTGAATTAACATAGCATTTATCATAGATAAAACATATACAAGCAGCATAGGTATAACATAACATACCACAGAGCATCACAGAATATCATCAAATAAATATCACCAATTGAATATTCTACACACAATCTATAAGCAATCATCTCTATTTCTTATTTGTAATTAATTCAATTTAGAATTAATTATCTGGGAGTTAATCACTTAACTCTATTAACTTAATTACCCTCTTAATTCAGTTGTTTAACTTAAATTATTTAATTGTCTGTTCCCTCATCAGAAATTTATAACTTTAATTATTTATTAATAAAACTTAATTACCCCAATTATTATTTGCTAATTACTAAATTAATCATTATGTTATTTTAATTAATTTACTTGATTACTCTTAATTATCAATCACTAATTCATTAACTTAAAGTAGTTAATTCTTAATTTAATATTCACTTAAGAGTTGTCTAATTCTAACACTAATTACAATCATAATATAATGATTCTTAATGACCTTCTAAATAATTACTTAATGTTAATTATTCGACAACTAACATTTTAAAGAAATCTGCAATTTGAAAATCAAATAAATATTAACAACTAACCTTTAATGTTAATTGATTTTCATACCGTGTAACAACCCGCATATTTATCGATTTTATATTTAAATATTTTATTTAAATAATTTATCGATAGTCGGATTTTAGTCCGAAAAGCTACTTTTTGCATATGGTCGAATTAGGGCTCGGGACCACTCCCATTGAGTTTAAAATGCCGTTTGCGACCTTTTTGAGTATAAGCTTCGATATGTTTGGAGAAAGTTGATTTTTGCTACTTTTCACTTTGGGTTTGGTTTGGGCTCAGCCCTATGTTAACTTATGCTCAAATCTGAGCCACTCTTCCCCACTCACCCTCATTCTCTTCTCATTTCAGTTTTTAGAGTGTTAATGGTGGGAGAGATTGGAAATTTAAAATTCCAAAGCCCTAGTTTCTCTTGCAAATCAAATTCCTTGCTCCAAACTCAAGAAGAACCCATTGGTAAGCTTCTCTTCTTCTTCTCCAACTTATTCTCTTACCAATTTCAGAAATTCCTAAACCTAATCTTGGGAATGTTCTTGTTTTTGAGCTTAGATTCAAGCTCATTTGGGTTGTGATGAAAAGAGGTTGATTCTCCAATTGCTTTCAAGCTTCTTCTTGTTCGATTTTGTGAAAAGGTGAGATTTTTATCTCACATCTATGACTATTATTATCTTTGGTTATTGGGTATAAATTCCTAACACTTCTTCATGTGCATTTGCTCTTGATTTGGATTGGTTTTGTGAATATTCCAATTTTTGAGCTTTTGAGTCAAATTTGTGTGAAATCCTTTTATGGATGTTGGATCATGCTTTTGGTGATGCATCGAGGAGCATATAGGGCCGGGTTGCCGATTGGCATAAACCCTTAGAGCCAATGTTCGTCCGGGTGCATTTTGAAAGAGTTTGCTCTTCATTTGTATAAGGCTGGAAAACAGCCCAGGCATGATTCAGTCGACTGAAAAACTCTGTTCAGTCGACTGAACCTGAAACCCGAGAGTTACCAGGCATGATTCAGTCGACTGAAAAACTCTGCACAGTCGACTGAAACTGGAAACAGAAAGTTTCCTGAACCTGGAAAATTTCCAGGCACAGGGTCAGTCGACTGAAAATCTCTGTTCAGTCGACTGAACCTGCTGTTTGAGTCTAATTTGCCTTTTTGGATTAAAATTCTAATTTAAATCGATTCGTGATAATCCTATTTGTTGTTATCATCTATTATGACTTTGATGACTCTTTTTAGGGATTTTTGAATATCCATTTCGATGGATCCTTTATCGATTTCGTTGGATTTTATTCACGTCTTCGTAGATGAATTTTTGTGATTGATTGTTCTTACAATCTTCTTCGTGATTTGTCACTTTAAAAAAATATAAAGGTTTCCTATACTAGTAGTAAATATCAAAACTCTTTATTCAAACGATTTCAATTCTATTTTAATACCAAATTCGTTTATAAAACCGTTTTCCAATCTATTAGTATATACAAACCTTTACCTCACTCGTATGAGAAATCTAATTAAACGGCTTAGTAAAACAAGTGGTATGAAACGCTTGCGTTTACTTTGTCGGTTAATTCTTGAACTTGTTCGATTGAACCTCTTGTGACAATTTTCTAGTGGAAATTTACAGTTTGTTCGTAAATATTTAAGTTAAGCAAGTGGTTATGGGACATGAAGCTAAACTCATATATTTACTAGCTTAGTGTAATCGACACTTCTCGCTGATCATGACGATCATCTTTGTGATTTAGACTAGCAATGTGCGATGTCTCTTTGTCTGCGAGGGAGACTAAACCCCGTTTTGTGGAGTTTCGACTCAATTTGTGATGGGGTAGCAACCCATGGTCTTCGGGCCGTTTGTGGAGCTTCGGCTCAATTTGTGATGGTTAGCGACCATGGAATTAGCGTTCCGTTTGTGATACACGTGTTGGTGAGCTTTATGCTCCCGTTTGTGATAGGCCTCCCCCCCCTCTATTTTTGTGATTTCTGGATTTCTTGTGTAGATTTCTAGAATTTGTGTTTCACCAATTTTTAGTGATTTCCATTGATAAGTTTTATCAATATTTGTGCATTGGTGAATTTGTGTGTCATTGACTTTAGTGGTTTCTGGATTTCTTGTGTAGTCTTCTGGAATTTGTGCGTCATTGACTTTTGTGATTGACATTGATATTATCGTCAATAGTTATGGTATGGTGAACGAAATTAGGAGTATGACGTTTCTTTGATTCTTGTGTAAATTTGGTGACAGTGATTAATCTCTTGATGATTATCAGCTAAGTATATATATATATATATATATATATATATATATCACAGCTTGGCATTGTGATTATTATGTGTTTAGTCATATCTCTTATTCTATATCGTTTCATCTGATATTTATAGTTAGACTGATCCGTTTATTATTTTCTTATTAAATAATACTCGGGTCAGACCGAGATGTTACAGGTGCTTCTGCTTGACTTCTCATCCGGGATTAACTCCTTGACTTTTGGGTTAACTACTTAGATTAGTAGTTACTTTGTTGTATACATTTGAGATATAGACTCCTTAATGTATACTTATTCTTTTGTGTAGTTCGTGTAACTATTCTTTTGTGATATTGTGGATCTTTTTAGACCACTACTCTGATGTACACTTCCTAGTGTAATATTCATATCTTATTCCGCCTTTGTGATATGAATTGTCTGTGACTGATTTGTGTTATGTTTATTTCTATATTTGTTTCCGAAGGATTTATATAGCCACCGTGTAGTAGCTTTGAGTTTGTGTTGGTATGTCGGATTTCCTCTTGAAATAGAATACATGTTATATTATCTGACATATCGGTGCTCGCGTAAAGAAATTACACGGATGGTCGCTCCTCAACAGCCTTATTCTCCATGCTACTCGACAGCATTCACTGTAATGTTCTTGGCTAGCGTGGGTATAGAGGTGGGGCGCCACAACTTGGTATCAGAGCCAAACTTCGGAACAATATGGAATATTATAACAAGGATCATCGTCCTAAGTCTTTCTTAGGAGTTGTGCTTTAGGATTTTATTCGGGTCTTCGTACCGTTCTATCCTATTTTCTTTATGATTCCTTGTTTTATCTATCAAGATTGCTTGATATTCAATTTGGTGAATAACCTTTTCTTCTTCTTCTTTCTTTCTAAAGGAAGAGAAATGTCTAGACCTGGCCGCCCCAGAGCCGTGCCATCTAGCACTCCACCCCAAGATGGAGTTTTTATGACTGCTCAACAGCTTCTTGATTTGGTAACAAATGCTCAAGCAGCTGGAGCTGACCCGGAACCTACTCACCCAAAGTCGGGATTTGCAAGCTTGTGTGGCGATTACACAAATTTGGGTGGGGAATCATTCAAAGGTTACGAAACTGTTATTGAAGTACAGGCTTGGTTAAGAACATGCGATCGCATCTTTTCGCGCATGAATCTTATTGACCTTCACCGAGTTCAGGTGGCCTCTAGTATGCTCCGAGAAAGAGCATTGGACTGATACGAGCTTTTTATTTCTGAAACTAATGAAGCGGATCTCACTTGGGAGAAATTCCGAGAACGCTTCGAGTTGAAATTCGTACCGGAAGCTGAAAAAGTGACATTGGCTCGACGATTTATAGACCTTGTTCAAGGTGAGTCCTCCGTGACTGATTACGTCGCCTCCTTCGAGTCGCTTTCCAAATATGGGGTTGAATACATCAACACCCCTCTTAAGAAGAATCAGAGATTCGTTTATGGATTAAACAAAAGCCTCAAGAAGCCATTACTTTTAAAGTTAGAAGTTTCTTTCGACCAACTCGTTGATATCGCTCTTCGTCTTGAAGAGACGGATAGAGAGAATGATGTTGAAGTGGTGGGTTCCAAACCAAACTTCAACAACAGAAAGAGGTCAAACAAATTTAAAGGCCCTTATCCCAATAAGAAAGGGAAGCAAGCAACCTCCGCGGCAAAGACTTCTTCCTTTGGTCGTGGGGAATGCTATAATTGTGGTTCGAAGGACCATTATGCGAACAAGTGCCCAAAGTCTCTTTCTTGTCGCTACTGCAAAGTTCCCGGTCATGTTATATCTTCAAGCCCCAAGCTTCAGGGCAGGAAAGAGGGAAAGTTAAATGTTGCTCAAGCCCCTGGCAACACATCTCGTGGCCAAGGTATTTCTCATTCTATTCTAGATGGAATTATTTTGTTTCGTGATCATCCTATTCGAGTTCTTTTTGATACGGGTGCGTCCCATTATTTTATATCAAAAGAACTTGTTGATGCTTTTTCTTTGGATGTTTTGTGTTTAATGACTTCTTTGAGAATTGCGAATCCGGTTGGTGGATCCGCAACAATCAGTTTATTGTGTAAAGATGTCGAGATTATTTTGTGTGATTTATCTTTCCGAGCCAATTTGCATGTCATGCGTTATTTAGGCTTTGGAATGATTTTGGGAATGGATTGGCTTAACCGTTATGAAGCTCATATCCTATGTCCTGAGCGGACTATTCATCTTTGACATCCTCAATCTGTTAATCAGGTTTCTGTTATTCTTAAAGATTCAGATTCTGCTTTGGTTGCATCTTTATATTCTTTAAATCCTCGTGATGATGATGATGATGATGATGAGGGTGATATTATTTCTCTTATTCACGTCGTTTGTGAATTTTCCGACATATTCGAGCCCGTTTTAGGATTACCACCTAAGCGAGAAATTGAGTTCAGAATTAATCTTATTCTAGGAGCTCAACCTATCACTCGTCCTCCTTATCGTATGTCCAATAAAGAAAACGAGGAGATGCGTAAACAATTATCTGAATTGGAGACGAAGCAATTTATTCGCTCTAGTTCCTCGCCTTGGGGAGCTTCAGCTATTTTTGTGAAGAAATCCGATGGTACACTTAGGCTTTGCGTTGACTACCGCAAGCTTAATGATCTTACTATCAAAAATAAATATCCTTTACCTCGGATTGATGATCTATTCGATCAACTTAGTGGTGCTAGAGTCTTTTCACAATTGGACTTGGCTACTGGTTTTCATCAGCTTCGTATTGCAGAGGATAGCATTCCTTTGACATCGTTCCGCACTCGGTATGGATCTTATGAATGGCTTGTTATGCCATTTGGGTTAACTAATGCCCCGGCTTATTTCGTTGACTTAATGAATCGAGTTTTTAGAGACTTTCTCGACCGGTTTGTTCTCATCTTTATCGATGATATTCTTGTTTATTCTAAAACCGAGGAGGAGCATGAAAAACATCTTCGGATTGTGTTGGAAACACTTAGGAGTAATCAATTAAAGGCAAAATTTTCTAAATACCATTTTTGGCAATCTCGTGTGAAGTTTCTCGGTCACATTATTTCCGAATCCGGAATTTCCGTGGATCCTTCAAAGATTGAAGCGATTCAAGATTGGAAGAGACCGGAGAATGTGACAGAGATTCGTAGTTTTCTTGGATTGGCGGGCTATTACCGTCGTTTTATTAAAGACTTTTCTAAAATTGTCGTGCCTCTCACTAGCTTGACGAAGAAAGGTGTTAAATACATTTGGTCGGACAAATGTGAAGCTTCTTTTCAGAAATTAAAAGAACTTCTTTCTGATGCTCCTATTCATGTTATTCCCGAAGGGAATCAAGATTTCGTTGTTTATACTGATGCTAGTCGCATTGGTTTGGGTGCCGTTCTTATGCAAAAGGAACGCGTTATTGCTTATGCTTCTAGGCAATTAAAGCCTGCTGAGACTAGATATGCCACTCGTGATTTAGAGCTCGCGGCTATTGTTTTTGCTCTTCAGATTTGGCATCATTATCTCTTAGGAGAGAAATTTGTTCTTTACACAGATCATAAGTCTTTGAAATATTTATTCTCTCAAAAGGAACTTAATTTGCGTCAACAGCGTTGGCTCGAATTTCTTGCACCGTATGATCTTGATATTCTTTATACTCCCGGTAAGGGTAACCTTGTCGCCGATGCTCTTAGCCGTAAACAACAAGCTGTTGTTTCTATTATGATATCCGAATGGAACGATCTCGAGATTTTATCCACTTGCGAAATTCGAGACCATGTTTCCGATTTATGCTCATCGTTTGTTTTATGTAGCCTTGTGGCTCATCCATCTCTTTTAGACCGCATTCTTGAAGCTCAAGGGCTTGATCCCGACTTGGCTCTTCTTGGCCAAAATATTAGGGATAAAATGGATATTGAAGGTTTGAAAGACTTTGATATCGATTCTCGTGGCGGCATTCGGAAATTTGGTAGACTTGTCGTGCCAAATATTGGTGATCTTCGTAAAGATATTTTAGAAGATTCACATCGTTCTAAATTTACCATTCATCCCGGTAGTAGTAAAATGTACGCGGATATGAAGCGACTTTATTATTAGGAGGGAATGAAACTTGACATCGCTAACTTCGTTAAACGTTGCATGACTTGCCAACTCGTTAAGGCCGAACATCAAAGGCCCGGAGGATTATTGCAACCTTTAGAAATTTCAGTTTGGAAGTGGGATCAAATTTCCATGGATTTTATAGATGGCCTTCCCCGTTCTCGATCGGGTTATGATAGCTTATGGGTAATTGTTGATAGACTTACTAAATCCGCCCATTTTATTCCTATTCGGTCTAACCGAACCGTTCCTCTTTTGGCCAAGATATTTATCAAAGAAATTGTTAAATTGCATGTTGTTCCTACTTCTATTGTTAGTGATCGTGATCCATTGTTTACTAGTGGATTTTGGAAGAGTCTTCAAAAAGCTTTGGGAACGAAGCTTAATTTTAGCACCGCTTATCATCCCCAGTCCGATGGACAAACCGAGCGTGTGAATCAAACTCTTGAAGATCTTCTTCGTGCTTGTGTTCTTGAATTTGGTGGAGGTTGGGAAGATCATATTTCACTTGTTGAATTTTCCTATAATAATAGCTTCCAATCTAGTATTAGTATGGCACCTTTCGAGGCACTCTATGGTAGGCCATGCCGATCTCCTTCTTGTTGGCTTGAGGCCGGTGAGAAGCTGGCTTTAGGTCCAGATTTTATTCGTGATTCCACAGAAAAGATTGATCTTATTCGTCATAGGATGAAAGAAGCCCAAAGTAGACAAAAATCCTATGCCGATAACCGGAGAAGGAAGTTAGAATTTTTTGTGGGAGATCTTGTGTTCATTCGTGTTTCACCTATGAAAGGTGTTGTACGTTTCAGTCGATCGGGAAAACTTGCGCCTCGATATATTGGGCCATTTCCTATCACCGAACGTATTGGTTCCATGGCTTATCGCCTTTTATTACCGGCTCGGTTTTATGCTATGCATGACGTGTTTCACGTTTCTCAACTTCGGAAATGTTTTCGAGATTCCGATTCTATTCTTGAGCCCGGGTGGTGGAAGAGATTGAAGTTTCGCCTAATTTAACTTATGAGCAACATCCTATTCGTATCATTGCTTCGGAAGTCAAACGACTTCGAAATAAAGATGTTCCGTTTGTTAAAGTTCAATGGTCTTCAAATCCTAAGGATTGTTCTTGGGAATCTAGAGAGTACATCGAGCGTACACATCCGGACTTACTTTCTCGTGCTCTTTGAGGTGAACTTCTTATTTCAAACTTCTTTTGTGTTGAATATGCTTCTATGGTTGTTACTATATATCTTCTTCTTGTAATATTGCGAGGACGCAATTTCTTTAAGCAGGGGAGTCTGTAACAACCCGCATATTTATCGATTTTATATTTAAATATTTTATTTAAATAATTTATCGATAGTCGGATTTTAGTCCGAAAAGATACTTTTTGCATATGGTCGAATTAGGGCTCGGGACCACTCCCATTGAGTTTAAAATGCCGTTTGCGACCTTTTTGAGTATAAGCTTCGATATGTTTGGAGAAAGTTGATTTTTGCTACTTTTCACTTTGGGTTTGGTTTGGGCTCAGCCCTATGTTAACTTATGCTCAAATCTGAGCCACTCTTCCCCACTCACCCTCATTCTCTTCTAATTTCAGTTTTTAGAGTGTTAATGGTGAGAGAGATTGGAAATTTAAAATTCCAAAACCCTAGTTTCTCTTGCAAATCAAATTCCTTGCTCCAAACTCAAGAAGAACCCATTGGTAAGCTTCTCTTCTTCTTCTCCAACTTATTCTCTTACCAATTTCAGAAATTCCTAAACCTAATCTTGGGAATGTTCTTGTTTTTGAGCTTAGATTCAAGCTCATTTGGGTTGTGTTGAAGAGAGGTTGATTCTCCAATTGCTTTCAAGCTTCTTCTTGTTCGATTTTGTGAAAAGGTGAGATTTTTATCTCACATCTATGACTATTATTATCTTTGGTTGTTGGGTATAAATTCCTAACACTTCTTCATGTGCATTTGCTCTTGATTTGGATTGGTTTTGTGAATATTCCAATTTTTGAGCTTTTGAGTCAAATTTGTGTGAAATCCTTTTATGGATGTTGGATCATGCTTTTGGTGATGCATCGAGGAGCATATAGGGCCGGGTTGCCGATTGGCATAAACCCTTAGAGCCAATGTTCGTCCGGGTGCATTTTGGAAGAGTTTGCTCTTCATTTGTATAAGGCTGGAAAACAGCCCAGGCATGATTCAGTCGACTGAAAAACTCTGTTCAGTCGACTGAACCTGAAACCCGAGAGTTTCCAGGCATGATTCAGTCGACTGAAAAACTCTGCACTGTCGACTGAAACTGGAAACAGAAAGTTTCCTGAACCTGGAAAATTTCCAGGCACAGGGTCAGTCGACTGAAAATCTCTGTTCAGTCGACTGAACCTGCTGTTTGAGTCTAATTTGCCTTTTTGGATTGAAATTCTAATTTAAATCGATTCGTGATAATCCTATTTGTTGTTATCATCTATTATGACTTTGATGACTCTTTTTAGGGATTTTTGAATATCCATTTCGATGGATCCTTTATCGATTTCGTTGGATTTTATTCACGTCTTCGTATGTGAATTTTTGTGATTGATTGTTCTTACAATCTTCTTCGTGATTTGTCACTTTAAAAAAATATAAAGGTTTCCTATACTAGTAGTAAATATCAAAACGCTTTATTCAAACGATTTCAATTCTATTTTAATACCAAATTCGTTTATAAAACCGTTTTCCAATCTATTAGTATATACAAACCTTTACCTCACTCGTATGAGAAATCTAATTAAACGGCTTAGTAAAACAAGTGGTATGAAACGCTTGCGTTTACTTTGTCGGTTAATTCTTGGACTTGTTCGATTGAACCTCTTGTGACAATTTTCTAGTGGAAATTTACAGTTTGTTCGTAAATATTTAAGTTAAGCAAGTGGTTATGGGACATGAAGCTAAACTCATATATTTACTAGCTTAGTGTAATCGACACTTCTCGCTGATCATGACGATCATCTTTGTGATTTAGACTAGCAATGTGCGATGTCTCTTTGTCTACGAGAGAGACTAAACCCCGTTTTGTGGAGTTTCGACTCAATTTGTGATGGGGTAGCAACCCATGGTCTTCGGGCCGTTTGTGGAGCTTCGGCTCAATTTGTGATGGTTAGCGACCATGGAATTAGCGTTCCGTTTGTGATACACGTGTTGGTGAGCTTTATGCTCCCGTTTGTGATAGGCCTCCCCCCCCCTCTATTTTTGTGATTTCTGGATTTCTTGTGTAGATTTCTAGAATTTGTGTTTCACCAATTTTTAGTGATTTCCATTGATAAGTTTTATCAATATTTGTGCATTGGTGAATTTGTGTGTCATTGACTTTAGTGGTTTCTGGATTTCTTGTGTAGTCTTCTGGAATTTGTGCGTCATTGACTTTTGTGATTGACATTGATATTATCATCAATAGTTATGGTATGGTGAACGAAATTAGGAGTATGGCGTTTCTTTGATTCTTGTGTAAATTTGGTGACAGTGATTAATCTCTTGATGATTATCAGCAAAGTATATATATATATATATATATATATATATATATATATATCTCACAGCTTGGCATTGTGATTATTATGTGTTTAGTCATATCTCTTATTCTATATCGTTTCATCTGATATTTATAGTTAGACTGATCCGTTTATTATTTTCTTATTAAATAATACTCGGGTCAGACCGAGATGTTACAGGTGCTTCTGCTTGACTTCTCATCCGGGATTAACTCCTTGACTTTTGGGTTAACTACTTAGATTAGTAGTTACTTTGTTGTATACATTTGAGATATAGACTCCTTAATGTATACTTATTCTTTTGTGTAGTTCGTGTAACTATTCTTTTGTGATATTGTGGATCTTTTAGACCACTACTCTGATGTACACTTCCTAGTGTAATATTCATATCTTATTCCGCCTTTGTGATATGAATTGTCTGTGACTGATTTGTGTTATGTTTATTTCTATATTTGTTTCCGAAGGATTTATATAGCCACCGTGTAGTAGCTTTGAGTTTGTGTTGGTATGTCGGATTTCCTCTTGAAATAGAATACATGTTATATTATCTGACATATCGGTGCTCGCGCAAAGAAATTACACGGATGGTCGCTCCTCAACAGCCTTATTCTCTATGCTAGTCGACAGCATTCACCGTAATGTTCTTGGCTAGCATGGGTATAGAGGTGGGGCGTCACATACCGGCCTTAACTAAATTACCAATTTAACACAGTAATCAAGTGATAGTTACAGTGTTGAGTATTACTTAAATTACTAAGCCTGAAGCTCATCTCAAGAAAACACAGAACTGCAGAAAACAAACTCCAAGCCTTCCCTGGTAAAACCCGAGACTACCCCTGCGTTAAAGCGAGTGTTACTTCGAGTTACCCCTGCCTTTTCCCGAGTCCTCCCTAACATCTTCTTCTTCTCTCTTTCTCTTTTTTTTTTATTCACAGTAAGTTAAGCTTTAAACTAAAAATAAATCACATCCATAACTCACACGAGTACAGCACGCAACAAACCCGAAGTAAACATTCAAACCACACGAGCACGACCACAAGCCATCTGAAACCCCACTGCGCTATCACCAAATCACCACCGCTCCAACGCCATCGTGCACATGCACGGCATCACGGCACGCCACGTGTGAACGCCATTCTTCCCAACAAGCCCCAAATCTCGCGACAACACGAGATCTAAACCCAAAACATTCCCAAACACTCGAAATCAAAATAATGCCTTTTTGCTCGAAAACCAAACTCACTTCTGACAAAATAAACAGCCTCGCCACCGCCTCTCCATCCACCTACAGTGCCCAAGATTTTACCCATACGACGTCATCACGATAAACCACCATTCCACAAGATCTCGAGCCACTCGATCTCATGTAGGTACCGTACGCAATTGTTTTACAGAGAAGAACGAACTCCCTGTACAACCCTACTTCAGTCACGCACTCAGTTTTCACTAAATAGAAAAATTAATTCGTATTTTTCCCGAGTTAATGGATGTACAAACTTACTTCAATTCAAGTTTCATTATGTATCATTGATTAAATTTTGAGAAATTGATAAAATTGCAGTTTTTATTCACATTCGAACCGCTCATGAACTAGCAACGTACAAATCCTCATATTCATTTTAAAAATCATAAATTTCATCAAGCTTTCAATTTATAAACCTGGATTAGATTTTTATAGCAGGTGAATTTTATCAATATATCTTTTGAAAGCAAGAATTTGATTTTTGAATGGAATCAACCCATATGCATACACAGTGAAGCACAATATACAGAATCATGTTCAAGATCAAACAGAGACAAATACCTTATAAAAAAATCATTTTACTGCTTTTAAATTTAAAAACAAAGCTTAAGATTTTGTTTACTCACCACAATATATGTTGAACAGAAAACAATTTATTGGAAAGCTGCAGATCAATTCCTGAACACCCCACTGCCCTGATAACTTGTTTGAAAATAAAAGATGATGTTTGTTCCCTTTTCTTTTCTTTTAACAGGTTAGCTTCTTACTTTTTTCTTTTTTCTTTCTGACAAACCAAAAAGAAAGACACACTTATAAATAGAAGGTACTAGGTGTGTATGGGGTTCTAACTGGTACTATTGTTCTCTTTGACCAGATGTTGTTCCTGAAAAGATAAGATTTTCAAAATATATTGAATAGACAAAAGATAGGCTGAGATGATAGAAATTTAAATACTTGTTTCTTAATTAGTTTACATAATTATCATCATACTTGTTGTAGATATATATTGTATGAAGATTGTACTTATGGCAGGTACAATTATGGCTTGTGTATGAAGCTTGTTTATATATATATATAAATATCTGTCTTATTATCTTTAGTTCGAACTCTATGAACATATGTTTGTCTAAAATATATACTTGCAGGTCAGAATTTGCCTTGCACAGAAATTACACGGTACTTTGATTTAGAGATGTTTTCATATTTGATACCCTGCAGATTCTGGTCTGTACAAAAATGTTCTTTTTTTTATATTTTTGCTAGCACATTAGTAATGTTTGCTGGCAAACATTGTAGGCTGAAAAGATTTGTTTTGTGGCTTCTTTAATTGATTTTGTCTTGTTTTATTATCACATTTGTACTTATAATATTTTGTCTCTTAAAATTTTCACCCTGATTAGTTTGGTGAGTATGTCCATTCAAAGCTTGTCTTATTACAGAAGCTTGTTCATATTTATATAGTTTAGTTATTGTTTTAGTGCAGCCTGACTTTGATTTTTGGTGAGTACAACTATATATATATAACTTTGTTCATTTAATATTACATTGCTAGGTGTTTTATTCTTTTACTTCATTGCTTACTTCCATATTTTATTTATAAACTTATTCATTTGGCTATTATTTTTATTTTGTATTTTAGCCTTCAACATTTAAATTATATTTCATAAGTTTGCTTACTTATATTTATATCTTATATTCTAACTATCAATTTTTAAATTACATTCATATGTTTGGTTTACATTTTACATTTATTATTTTATATTTCTAGGATTAGATTTTAAACTTTAAACATTATCAAGCATATGTATTCATTTAACAAATATTAACAATATATAGCATTTTAAATTAGTTATATGAGTTAAATTTATTAATAATATTGTTAAGAAACTTATTTTAGAATTTCAAACATTATTATCTATATATATTATTTTATACTAAATATAAACAATGTAAAGTATCTTAAGTAATTATATAAGATAGATTTCTATTGGGCATATTATTGAAATACTTATTTCAATTTCCAAATCAATCTCCTTTTTAAAATACAGTTTATATAAATAGATGGCAATATTTCCAAAATCGTATTCATTTAAATATGATCAATTCACATTTTATATCTATGTAGATTAAACATTTATTAAAATAACCGGGGCCAAAATCCAGGGTCGTTACAATTATCTTTATTACATTAATTTACGTTTTATCCCATTATAGAATAATGCGTACATTAATTAATTCATATTATCATCACTTCCGTATATAAATTTTGTAACCAAGGTATAACATTTACATTTCTTTCTTACTTTAATTAATTACCAAATATTCCTATCTACACTCAATTATAACTTTGTAATCTTAACGAATACATAAATTGTCAATTGCCTAATATATACATTGATTTTTATTAAATGTTTTCCATAAATTTATTTGGTTTCAAACTTTTTATTCATCAATTAATGCCGTATAAATAAACTTACGTTTCTATTCAGTTTACATTATTCCCAATTAATTGCAATATAAATTTTAAATTGTAGATTTTAATTACAATCGATACATCAAATTTCTACATTCGCTCCCATATAAAATACAAAAATTTTATTTCTTCCTAAATTTAAATTAAAAATCTTATTAATTTAACTCATTTTAATCGTCGAATTTTATGGGTCGTTACACTCTCCCCCACTCAAAACTTTTCGTCCCCGAAAAGGAAAAAGAATAGAAAAGAAGAATTAAGAAATCAATATATCTTATTTAAATATTAAATTTATAAACAAATAAATTTACAAAATTAATTAATTTAAATAAAATATATCAATTTATAACCAATAGATCTTTTTATCCTTAAATTAATAAAGTTTGGAAAACATTTTCAAAATATTTTCTAAGTCCAAAATTTACGGAAAATTTTGGCAGAGTCTCCTTTGTATGGGGAGGCTCGGGAGAAAATATAATATCAAATATATCAAAATATCACATATAATATCCAAAATATAATATTCCACCACGGGAAAATATATAAAATAGCGCTATAAAACCGTAATCCGAAAACGTACCTATTTGTTGGGCAATTTACGCTTAATTATGAAACCAAAAGCAGTAGCAATTGCTTCCATAACCTGTATTTCACTTATATAATCTAATAAGAGTTAGCAATTATATAGAATGAAGTATTTAAGTTGTTCAACCACAAACAAAAAATCAATTCAACAACCAATTGCAACAAGCAGCATACAATCTTTATACAGAATCAACACAATTCAAACATTCATTCAAACAAAACAAACAGTTGTTTGGGTTCAAACTTTAAATTGTACAGAATGGAAAATAAACTACTTAGCGCACCTTTTACTCAACAGTCTTTGATGAAACCAAATAGATTATTTATACCTTCCAAACAAATTTAAAGTATCCTTACTCAAACAAACATAAACCAAACAAACAACAACATTTTCAACCAATAGATTACATTCATTTTTATCAATTTCAGTTCATACTATTGTTGTTTAACTTCCTTTTTATACATATAATGGTTTATCCTTCTTCTTTTTTCATTATTTGCAGTATTCATCTTTCTGCTTATTTTATTAATAAATAGCTTCAATCATTTACTTACGTTTATTATCTTTCACTTATACTACTTAATTTCATTTATTTACTTTCATTTATTCTAAATTTCATTTATAATAATTACCTTTCTATTTAAATTAGTAATCTTTTCAATTACACTTAAGATTATAATATTACAACATCAAATTCTTATTTATTAACGAATTTCATTAATTACTTTCATTACCTCAAATTTATTGCTTGTATAATATATATTACATTTTCTTATTAACATTTCAACTTTTAATATTTGGTAAGTTATAAATATGCTTTTTAAGAATGTAATTGAAAGTTATACAAGTTTCCTCAATTCTTTTAATTAATTAATGTTCAGCAATTATATCTTTCGTTTTATAAGATTACAATTTCTACTTTCTTTTAACCCCATTTATAACTTAACATTAAATCGCCTATTTTAATTAAAGGTTCAATCATTAATTACTTACATTCAAATTCACTACAATAACTGAAACTATTAATTAATGGAAACTTAAGAATTTGAATACCGGGTTAATTTCAAATCATTTTAAAGATAATACATAGAGGCTTATATTTAAAACTTATATATCCAATTATACTTAAAACAATTTAGAAATTTATATTTGGTTATCAGAATAAATCCGTAATAAAACTAACACAGTGGCCTTCCTACTTCGAAACTCGAAAATGGTCGATGATGCATGCACTCATCATCGAAATTATTTTCTAGCGATGGAGAGGGGAGTACAAAACTTATTTCTTTTCAAAAATCTTCTTTAAAACAATTCTTCCAAATTATACTGAAATATTTATATCCGAAAATACTTCTAAATAATATTATTATTATATTTCAAAATCATTCAAAAGACATTTCAAAAGCCCGGAACTTAAGTTTTATATTTCCAATTTTCATTTATTTTAAATTTTCTATCTTATTTCACTGTTATTTATATTTTCATTGCCTAACAACCAATATATAGCAACCAAATATATATCTTATTTATAAAATTTTACTTAATATATAGAAAATATAATAGGCAAAATTTATTTCATTTACCTATATTCAAAACAAATATTATGTCGGTCTGTCTTATTAAGTGTTTGAAATCCCTATTGATGTCACAGCGCCCCATCCGCCAACCAGAATTTATAAATACAAAACGGAACAGATTAACACAATATTAAAACCTTTTTATAACACTAACAAATACGCTCTCTCATATATATACGCTCAGCGACTCCCATAGGGTATTACTACCCTATTAATAAAGAGTCAAACCCCACAAAACCAAGGTATAACATTTACATTTCTTTCTTACTTTAATTAATTACCAAATATTCCTATCTACACTCAATTATAACTTTGTAATCTTAACAAATACATAAATTGTCAATTGCCTAATATATACATTGATTTCTATTAAATGTTTTCCATAAATTTATTTGGTTTCGAACTTTTTATATTCATCAATTAATGCCCTATAAAAAACTTGCATTTCTATTCAATTTACATTATTCCTAATTAATTGCAATATAAATTTTAAATTGTAAATTTTAATTACAATTGATACATCAAATTTCTACATTCGCTCCCATATAAAATACAAGAATTTTATTTCTTCCTAAATTTAAATTAAAAAATCTTATTAATTTAACTCATTTTAATCATCGAATTTTACGGGTCATTACAGCTACCTTAGCAAGCAAAGCATCCAAGAGAAAACGCGTAGGGGAGGAGTCTTCAGCGAAACCGAGGAAGGAAAAGAAGTCGAAAAAGTAGTTATCATGCCTCTTTCAACTCAAATAGGCCTGGATCATGTAATTATTTCTATTTATTTTCATAGCCGTTGTAGATAGACTTTTTGTTTCGAGTTTAGGAGAAGTTGTAGTGGAACTTTATTTTGGATTAATGAATAAAATTTTGTTTCTTTGCTTTCAATGATTTTCGTTGTTCAGCTTACTGTATAACTTGTAGTCCAAATCTAAAATCTTATGAGTTACACAGGCCCCATTTCACTTCCAGATGACTCGGAAATTTTTGGAATCGTAGATCCTCTATTCCACGCTTCGGGTACTTAGAATACTTTTAGTCCGCACTCCGGGGACTTAAAGATTTTTGAGTCGTTTATACTAGTCTGCACTCTAAGGACTCAGGGTTTTCTCTAGTCCGCGCTTTGGGAACTTAGAGATTATTGAGTCGTTTTCTAACGACCCGTAAATTTTCGATAATAAATGGTAAATTAAATAAGACTTTGTGATTTAATATTTGGAGAAATAAATTTTTGTAACTTATTAATGAAATAATAAGTAAATTAAAATGTAACATTGATAATTTAGATTAATAATTAATAGGTTGAATGAAATGACAATTAATGAATTTATTGAAATTGTAAAGTTATAATATAATAGATGGTAATTTGTTGGAAAGAATGAACATACAAGTATTATAAAGGGTATAATGGTGACAAATGGTTGTTACCAGTTAATTCACCAATTACAAATAAAGATAATTAAATGTACTTTAATGATAATTAGTATAATAACGGAAAGTGTGAATGTAAATTTAAAAGGGAAACGTAAAATTTATTTATAAGATAGTAACTGGTGTAATAGAAAGAATGAGACCAAGTAAATAAATTTATTAAGAGTATTAATTGTAATTGGATGTAGATTAAAGTAATAACATTAATGTAAGTTGATAAATAATTAATTTAGTGCAATGCCAATTAATGGAAACCAATTGTAAGGTTATAATTGATTTAAATTGGTAGATTAGGAAATAAATTCAAAGTTATATTTATTGATTGTAAATAGGAATATTTGGTAATAAATTTAATATAAGAAAAACTAATGCAAATATTGAATTAATCAATGAAGTAATAATAATAAATAGTAATTAAATCAAAATTTGTAAGTTGGGAATAATGTAGATGTAACGACCCAGAATTTTTATAATTTAAAATTTGAATATTTAATTAATTTTAAATATTAATAAGTGAATTTATAAGTCAAATAAATTTTTATTTGAATTATTGGATTTAATTGAATAATTAAATCGATAATTTAATATGTGAAATTATGGAAATAATTGAAAATTGGGTTAAATATGATTGAAAATGATTTGTAAAATTTTATTTTATCATGTTAGAGTTAGAATGATATTTTAGAACTTTTAAAATCGAATTAAAAGTTAATTTGTGAAAATTGAATATTTTAATATTAAAATCGACTAGTGAAAATAGTCAATTTTTGAAAAGTCTCAGAATTGAACGAAACCAGTTCCATTGGATCCGTAATAGTTAGTTATTACCGGATTTCAAATTTCGTGTCAATTGGAGCTATCGTTTGATCGTAGCAGCTCGAAACGCATCGAATTATTTTTAATTTTAATTTGGCGAGTTAAAATAGCCATTTTTCAAAAAGTCCCGGATTTCGACGAAACCAGTTTCATCGGATCCGCAATGTGATATTATTGTAAGGTTTCAAATTTCGTGTCGATTGGATTTACCGTTTGTCAGGTACGAATTAAAACGCCTAGAAAATCGCTTAAATCGGTTTAATTTAAATTGAACGTTTATAGCCATAACTCACACAGATGTCCGAATTAGCTTCCGAAACCTGTTCCATTGTGTCCGGAACGCGGGGTAAACCCTAGAAACGCTGGTTACGGCGCGTAAATCGGAGTTTGGAAATTCCGGATGAATAGTGTTCGTCCGTTCTTCTATAAATAGCACCCCTCTCTTTAGAAATTAAAAAAAAAAAAAATTCCTAACCCTAACTAAACGCAGCCGCCACCCTATTATGAACGGCCAGAAAGCTCCTTTCTTTCTTCCTTAATTTCATCAAATCCATCAACAATTAGCCTTAGGTTTCAACTAGAGAATGGAAGAGGACGATGAGATCTAGAGATCCATACGGATATGATAAGGTTTGGTGTCGCGTGGAGGTGACAAATTGGCTGCGTTCGGCCATGCTTGCGCATGAAATTCGAGGCAACCTGGGGGGCCGAGCTCCACCCTATTGTGGCCGAGCATGGTGGTGGGAGAGGGCTACGTGATGGCACATCTCGATCGTGTTCAAGTTGAACGGAGTTGTTGCAAAAATTAACCCTAGTTTTCTATAATGGGTTCGGCTATGTACGTGAATGGCCTGTAGAACGAAGAGGAGAGGAAGATGATAGGGTCGGCCCAGATTTGCTTTAGAAGGAAATGGACGGTGTTGATTGAATCTAGGTTAAGATTTGTTAATAATTGTTGTAAATATTAGTTTAAAATCGTGTACAAACTTGTAAAATCAATATCTTTTTCATACGAGGTCGAAAACGCGCGAAACCAGTTGCGTTGGAATCGTATGGACGAGCACTACACGATGGAGTTGGATTGGAGTCGTTTGGAGTTAGTGAGAATTTTGGGTAAAATTAAACGCGCGTTTAATTTTATTCGAAATAAATCGCTAAAACGAAATTGAAATCAAGGTGAGAACTTCTCACTCAATCGAATCAGTTTCGATTTTATTATAAATAGTTAGATTTAAAATATTTGAATGCATGTTTGAATGTTGATTGATATCTATTGATTGTTAAAATAGACATTATACGCCGTTAGTAAGCGGATGTTATTTAATAAAAACATATACCGCGAATATTTCATAAACAGTGAAATTGGTATTATATATAATATCAATATATATATATTGGCATATGTATATATTGCAGTTGTTGATTTCCCGTATTTTTTAGCGGATGAGACCCTATTGCGCCGTTATTAAGCGGATAATATTTATTAAAAACATATACCGCGATAATTTCGTACTGGAGCGAAATTGGTATTGTGCTAATGTTTGTGGATGCAGGAAAACAGGTTGGAGGGATCCAACAGGATTCCTCAACAGTTTTTATTTGATTTCAGATATTTTGATATTTGATGGATTATCATATCGATATATGATATCGTTGTTTGTCGTGATTGACTATTTGGTGTGTAGCATCATTGGACCCAAATTTTGGGATTTTAAAATGATTTTTAAAGGTGATTTTTGAAAAGTATACGTTATAAACTATTTTTGGAAATTTATTTATTTTAAATAAATAAACGTTATACTTTTAAAAGTTATAAAATTATGTTTTTGAGAAATATAGTTAAAAGATTGATTTTTGAGAAATATGGATTAATGATTTTATAAAATAGTTTAAATTGAATTTTTGAATATATTATTAAAAGTTTAAATATAGGATTTATAAAATTTGATTACTTTATAAATCAAAATGGTGAAATTATAAAGGAAATTAAAGACGTTTTAGAATAATAATATAATTTGATTTATATTAAGAGATTTATAAATGGATATTTATAAATTGAAATGTTGACATTATAAAACGAGTTTTTATAAGTGTTTGAATGAAGTGGAAATGAATTTCATAAATGAATGAAATTTATGGAATTATAAACTGTGAAGTTATAAAAGAAATTTATAAATAGTAAGATTTATAAATTTGGTGAAATTATTTGAAGAATAGATTGGTTAAATAAATGGATCTTATAAGTTATAAGACTTATAAATTGGAAAGTCTTTAAAAAAACGATTTTGTAAAATAATCGTTTTATAAGTAATTAACTTATAATATGAACGTTTAGTTTATAATTTAGTTATAAACTGGAATAGGTTAATAAAGGAATTTATAAAAAGAAGTTTTTATAAGATAAATAGAAAAGGGATTTATAAACGTTGTTTTATAAATTCGCAAACGACTTATTTTGATAAGTAAATTGCTGAAACCTATTAATGGAGTTATATTCACGTTTTGACTGTGAATAATCCTTTGAAATAAAATGTATAGAAATGATGAAATGTGTTAACGTAGTATATTCACGTTTTTGAATAGTGAATAATATGTTAAAGAAATTGTTTTGAATGTGATATTTTAAACAGAATTAAAACGATCTAACGATGTTTTAAATGCATTGAGATTCGAAACCATAGATTTCAACATTTATTGTTGAAATAGACGTTTTCGAGAAATAAAAGGGAACGGTGTACTATAACACTATTGTTATAGTAAATGATTTCCGAAAGGAAGTGTTTTGTATAGTATTGGGATTTATATATCTATTTTAATTTCGAATCCCTATACTAGTGATTTTGGGTTGTCGTAACGATGTTTTACGCAACATTCGTTTTGGCCCAAATAAATATGTTTAAGAGAATGATTTCCTTAAAGAATGAAATATATACTTAATTTCGATTTAAGTATACTGAATATTTTCCAAGTGTTGAAAATAAATAAAATTTGTGAATTACTTATTAAATAAGTATGGAAATGTTTTCCAATATAAAGTGAATATTTTGAGAATTTATCTTTTTGAAGATAAATTGAAATGAATAATTGAAATCGTATATGCATGGATATTTTGAAATATAAATTCACTATGGAATTTATGAATGAAAAGGGAAGTTGTTTAAAAATAAATATTGATTTATTTTTTTTGAAGTGTGAAAATTATATATCTTGTAAAGATATTTTATTTTGGAAAATAAATAATTTGGAAAATTATTTGGAATCTAGTGATGTGTGCATATCCATTGATAGTTCAATAGCCGACTATCAATATTTCCCTTTGAATGGGTATTTGATGTGATTTGTTTGAATTTGAATGCCACACTTATTTTTGAATAAGCGCTCACTATTCGGGTTAACCGGGAAAGGACCATGGGGTCGTATAACCCATTCCGAATATGTGATACGTCGTTGTGAATTGCATTGAAGATCGGTGTTGAAGACCCGGTATTTGCGAAAGCGATAGGATGACCTGTCGATTGACTCTGCACCGAGTAGCTACGGTATTGAGTTCTCCATATGTGATGGTGAATCCGATCAGGATTGTGAATATCCGGATTGCAAGGACTTCTTTGTAAGTGCCTTCGGTTTTGTTCGAGCCCGGAACAGACTTGTATGGATTGTATGCCTGACATTACAAGTTGAGATATAAAGCCGATTTCTTTCAAATATATTTCTGTTGGTGGCGGAGAATTTATTCTTTTAGCTTAATACCCTTCTCTGAGACGTACGAGCTCAGAGGTTATATAGTTGAAGTTATCAGCGATATATTCCCAATTTGGTAATGTGACATGCTGAGTGTTGCTGAAATGATCATTGTGTTGATTATTTGTGATAGGATCATTTGTTTGATCGTCTATCTTGGTGATCATTGTGTTGATCATTTGTTGACCCAAAGCATAGCTTTTGTATAAAGTATGTTTTTGTGGACGTGACTTCGTCGAGCCTCACACCTCGGGAATGGTCAAAACAGGAAAGATGCGGCAAGGTTATGAGGGGTAGCGCCCTTTAGGATATGTGCATTTCCTTCTGGAAAAGGGTGGTATCATGGTATGGAGCCCAGATACTTACTCATGTTGAAAACACTTTGTTATGATTGTGTGAATTGATTAGAGAGCTCTCGGATAAAGGTCCCAAAGGACCGGGGGATGGCATATTCGGTCAGTTGTTACTCAGTTAGGGATAACCCGGCCTTGTGCTGGTAGAGATCCGGTTTGGTTCTCGGGAATGTCCATCCAGAGGCATTCTCATGTGGCAATGGGAAGTTCCTTGGCCTGATCATTCGTTGGAAATCCAAAGAAACATTACGTGACTTGTACGGTTTTAGTTGTATAACCTGCTATGGAATGTGGCGGTAACCTGCTATTGAACATAGTTAGCTATAGTAGGCATACGATAATGGTCGTATGTTGGCTAAGATTTATATTCTACTTTCGAAATGATTTCCTACACTATGCACTAGTAATAATATCAAATGTTATTTTAAATGCGTATCAAGCATCTTTGACTATCATAAGGAGAAATCTCCTCCGATTCTGCGTTTGCATGTGTGTGTGTGTGCGGGAGGCCTTATGGTAGTCTCATTTTTAAAAGCATTGCGAATTGACTTTAAAAATATTCCTCTATTTTGTTTTCAAAGATAAATAAACTGTTTTGAGTTCTCACACCAGTCACATGACTGACTCGGAGTTTATTGTTTTCCTTCCTAAACTCTGGGTGCCCACCAATTTCCACACGGGCAGTCAAGAGTTAAGGTTTATCAGGATATTCTGGAGTTGCTGGAGGCAAGATGGATGGCATGGCGTATTCACTAGTTTATATAGTATTTCTTTTTCCGCTGCACTGTTTGTTGTTGTTGTTGTACACTCTGATGATATGATTAATGAAATGTAATGTGTAAAATGTAATAACTGATATAGTTCTTTGTTTAAAGATTATTCATTTATTATTATATGTTGTTCCGCTGCGAATTATGGGATTCTGATGTTGTTCTGTTGTTTTTGTTCTTTGTTTTCTATTCCGTTCTATGTTTTATTTTCCCTCTATTTTCTATCTTCTCTCTCCTTATCTCTTCTTCTGTCTTTTTCTTTTTCTTAAAACCATAACATTTTGGGTTTTTGGCCTTCGATTTCTCGACAGTCGGTAAAGTGAGTGTCGATGTTGAATTTTCGAAAGTCGAAAATTTCCGGGGCGTTACATTTGGTATCAGAGCATATGGTTAAGCGACAACCATGGTTCTGTTGGGTATAATTCATTAGAGATAGAGTCAGCAGTACTCTAGAATGAGTTTGAGTGTAATAATAGCTATGAGAGCGTATTTGTTAGTGAATATGAAATTGTTTTATATTGTGATGATTGGTTTGTTGAGTGGTATATAGATTCTGGTTAATACGAGTAATTAACGTTGTTGATAGGGATCTATAAACACTTGAATAGAACAATTCGACATAATATT
Source organism: Allium cepa (assembly GCA_030765085.1). Classification (NCBI taxonomy): domain Eukaryota; kingdom Viridiplantae; phylum Streptophyta; class Magnoliopsida; order Asparagales; family Amaryllidaceae; genus Allium; species Allium cepa. Next base: position 1,055,975,205 of record CM060932.1, read on the forward strand.
GTTTTAAATTGGGTAAATGAAATAATTTTACCTTGATTATATTTTATATATAAAGGAATAATTTTTCAGAATTATTAAAGTGTATATAAGTTGATTGTTAGGTTGTTTGAATAATCTAAATAAAAGAATAATTGTATAAGCAAAAGAATTGTAAGAATTGAATTATAATTAATGTGATTTACAATTGTGAATGAACTTATATATATAAAAAGTGAAACTATATGAATGTGAGTTGATTTATAAGTGTGAATTTAAGTTATGTAAAACTAAGTGATGTTTGAAACGGAATATAACTTAAGATATGTTGAATGAAGTTGATTTTGGTATCAAACTAAATTAATGAAGTTAAGTGATAAATATGAACTTGAGTTTTTTTAAATGAAATTCAACTCTTGTAATTGAATTGAATTAATGGATTGAATGTTAATCAATTGAATGTAAAATTAGTTGATATGGAATAATGAATGTAGGTGTAAATTCATTAAAAACTAATGTTATTGGAAGCTGAAAGATTAAATGAATGTAAGCAAAGGAATTTGGTTGTATTTAATATACATTGGTTGTTATATGATTGTTAGTGATTGTATATAATTCATTAAGAGTTAATGAAATTGAAAGCCATGTAATTGAATTCAAATTATAAGTAAATAAATTTGAATAGAATTTAATTTGATTTGGAAGTGAACCAACTTGAATATGAATTAGTGAATATGAACTAATTGAAAATGAATGTTAGTAAAAACATCCACTGTTAATAAATCAAATATGATTTGAGTTGAAAAACCATTTCATTGAATATTAATGAGAATATGAATGAATATTGATTTGGTTATGGATGATAGTTGGTTGATGGTTTCATTTGTTGCTTTAGTTGCATTTGGTATATTATATAGTTGTTATGTTAATATATGTTGTATATTGAGATTATTTTCATATATGCATGTTCTCATGTTGTTTGTTGAGTGTTTAGTAGGTGCGGATCGCGTTTGCTTCGCATTTGGAGCTCGCTTTCGCGTTATATTAGCCGTATATGCTTGCTAATAAAATATAAGGTACATATCTCGGATTAAATATCGTACTTTTACACTTTTTTCCCTTCGGGATGCCTCATTACTTGATGAGATGTATATTTGTGATATATATACTGTCATTTTTTTTCGGATCGAGCCGCGCAAAGGAGACTGGCGAATTTTTCCGAAAATTTAAGGCGTTAGAAAAAAAAAATTTGAGAAAATTGGAAAATTTTGAAAACTTAAACTTTGATTTTGGAATGGAAAGTTAATGGATTCTGTAACTTTTCTTACTTATAATTTCGAGGACGAAATTCTTTTAAGTGTGGAAGATTGTAACGACCCAGAATTTTTATAATTTAAAATTTGAATATTTAATTAATTTTAAATATTAATAAGTGAATTTATAAGTCAAATAAATTTTTATTTGAATTATTGGATTTAATTGAATAATTAAATCGATAATTTAATATGTGAAATTATGGAAATAATTGAAAATTGGGTTAAATATGATTGAAAATGATTTGTAAAATTTTATTTTATCATGTTAGAGTTAGAATGATATTTTAGAACTTTTAAAATCGAATTAAAAGTTAATTTGTGAAAATTGAATATTTTAATATTAAAATCGACTAGTGAAAATAGTCAATTTTTGAACAGTCTCAGAATTGAACGAAACCAGTTCCATTGGATCCGTAATAGTTAGTTATTACCGGATTTCAAATTTCGTGTCAATTGGAGCTATCGTTTGATCGTAGCAGCTCGAAACGCATCGAATTATTTTTAATTTTAATTTGGCGAGTTAAAATAGCCATTTTTCAAAAAGTCCCGGATTTCGACGAAACCAGTTTTATCGGATCCGTAATGTGATATTATTGTAAGGTTTCAAATTTCGTGTCGATTGGATTTACCGTTTGTCAGGTACGAATTAAAACGCCTAGAAAATCGCTTAAATCGGTTTAATTTAAATTGAACGTTTATAGCCATAACTCGCACAGATGTCCGAATTAGCTTCCGAAACCTGTTCCATTGTGTCCGGAACGCGGGGTAAACCCTAGAAACGCTGGTTACGGCGCGTAAATCGGAGTTTGGAAATTCCGGATGAATAGTGTTCGTTCGTTCTTCTATAAATAACACCCCTCTCTTTAGAAATAAAAAAAAAATTTCCTAACCCTAACTAAACGCAGCCGCCACCCTATTATGAACGGCCAGAAAGCTCCTTTCTTTCTTCCTTAATTTCATCAAATCCATCAACAATTAGCCTTAGGTTTCAACTAGAGAATGGAAGAGGACGATGAGATCTAGAGATCCATACGGATATGATAAGGTTTGGCGTCGCGTGGAGGTGACAAAATGGCTGCGTTCGGCCATGCTTGCGCACGAAATTCAAGGCAACCTGGGGGGCCGAGCTCCACCCTATTGTGGTCGAGCATGGTGGTGGGAGAGGGCTACGTGATGGCACATCTCGATCGTGTTCAAGTTGAACGGAGTTGTTGCAAAAATTAACCCTAGTTTTCTATAATGGGTTCGGCTATGTACGTGAATGGCCTGTAGAACGAAGAGGAGAGGAAGATGATAGGGTCGGCCCAGATTTGCTTTAGAAGGAAATGGACGGTGTTGATTGAATCTAGGTTAAGATTTGTTAATAATTGTTGTAAATATTAGTTTAAAATCGTGTACAAACTTGTAAAATCAATATCTTTTTCATACGAGGTCGAAAACGCGCGAAACCAGTTGCGTTGGAATCGTATGGACGAGCACTACGCGATGGAGTTGGATTAGAGTCGTTTGGAGTTAGTGAGAATTTTGGGTAAAATTAAACGCGCGTTTAATTTTATTCGAAATAAATCGCTAAAACGAAATTGAAATCAAGGTGAGAACTTCTCACTCAATCGAATCAGTTTCAATTTTATTTTAAATAGTTAGATTTAAAATATTTGAATGCACGTTTGAATGTTGATTGATATCTATTGATTGTTAAAATAGACATTATACGCCGTTAGTAAGCGGATGTTATTTAATAAAAACATATACCGCGAATATTTCATAAACAGTGAAATTGGTATTATATATAATATCAATATATATATATATTGGCATATGTATATATTGCAGTTGTTGATTTCCCGTATTTTTTAGCGGATGAGACCCTATTGCGCCGTTATTAAGCGGATAATATTTATTAAAAACATATACCGCGATAATTTCGTACTGGAGCGAAATTGGTATTGTGCTAATGTTTGTGGATGCAGGAAAACAGGTTGGAGGGATCCAACAGGATTCCTCAACAGTTTTTATTTGATTTCAGATATTTTGATATTTGATGGATTATCATATCGATATATGATATCGTTGTTTGTCGTGATTGACTATTTGGTGTGTAGCATCATTGGACCCAAATTTTGGGATTTTAAAATGATTTTCAAAGGTGATTTTTGAAAAGTATACGTTATAAACTATTTTTGGAAATTTATTTATTTTAAATAAATAAACGTTATACTTTTAAAAGTTATAAAATTATGTTTTTGAGAAATATAGTTAAAAGATTGATTTTTGAGAAATATGGATTAATGATTTTATAAAATAGTTTAAATTGGATTTTTGAATATATTATTAAAAGTTTAAATATAGGATTTATAAAATTTGATTATTTTATAAATCAAAATGGTGAAATTATAAAGGAAATTAAAGACGTTTTAGAATAATAATATAATTTGATTTATATTAAGAGATTTATAAATGGATATTTATAAATTGAAATGTTGACATTATAAAACGAGTTTTTATAAGCGTTTGAATGAAGTGGAAATGAATTTCATAAATGAATGAAATTTATGGAATTATAAACTGTGAAGTTATAAAAGAAATTTATAAATAGTAAGATTTATAAATTTGGTGAAATTATTTGAAGAATAGATTGGTTAAATAAATGGATCTTATAAGTTATAAGACTTATAAATTGGAAAGTCTTTAAAAAAACGATTTTGTAAAATAATCGTTTTATAAGTAATTAACTTATAATATGAACGTTTAGTTTATAATTTAGTTATAAACTGGAATAGGTTAATAAAGGAATTTATAAAAAGAAGTTTTTATAAGATAAATAGAAAAGGGATTTATAAACGTTGTTTTATAAATTCGCAAACGACTTATTTTGATAAGTAAATTGCTGAAACCTATTAATGGAGTTATATTCACGTTTTGACTGTGAATAATCCTTTGAAATAAAATGTATAGAAATGATGAAATGTGTTAACGTAGTATATTCACGTTTTTGAATAGTGAATAATATGTTAAAGAAATTGTTTTGAATGTGATATTTTAAACAGAATTAAAACGATCTAACGATGTTTTAAATGCATTGAGATTCGAAACCATAGATTTCAACATTTATTGTTGAAATAGACGTTTTCGAGAAATAAAAGGGAACGGTGTACTATAACACTATTGTTATAGTAAATGATTTCCGAAAGGAAGTGTTTTGTATAGTATTGGGATTTATATATCTATTTTAATTTCGAATCCCTATACTAGTGATTTTGGGTTGTCGTAACGATGTTTTACGCAACATTCGTTTTGGCCCAAATAAATATGTTTAAGAGAATGATTTCCTTAAAGAATGAAATATATACTTAATTTCGATTTAAGTATACTGAATATTTTCCAAGTGTTGAAAATAAATAAAATTTGTGAATTACTTATTAAATAAGTATGGAAATGTTTTCCAATATAAAGTGAATATTTTGAGAATTTATCTTTTTGAAGATAAATTGAAATGAATAATTGAAATCGTATATGCATGGATATTTTGAAATATAAATTCACTATGGAATTTATGAATGAAAAGGGAAGTTGTTTAAAAATAAATATTGATTTATTTTTTTTGAAGTGTGAAAATTATATATCTTGTAAAGATATTTTATTTTGGAAAATAAATAATTTGGAAAATTATTTGGAATCTAGTGATGTGTGCATATCCATTGATAGTTCAATAGCCGACTATCAATATTTCCCTTTGAATGGGTATTTGATGTGATTTGTTTGAATTTGAATGCCACACTTATTTTTGAATAAGCGCTCACTATTCGGGTTAACCGGGAAAGGACCATGGGGTCGTATAACCCATTCCGAATATGTGATACGTCGTTGTGAATTGCATTGAAGATCGGTGTTGAAGACCCGGTATTTGCGAAAGCGATAGGATGACCTGTCGATTGACTCTGCACCGAGTAGCTACGGTATTGAGTTCTCCATATGTGATGGTGAATCCGATCAGGATTGTGAATATCCGGATTGCAAGGACTTCTTTGTAAGTGCCTTCGGTTTTGTTCGAGCCCGGAACAGACTTGTATGGATTGTATGCCTGACATTACAAGTTGAGATATAAAGCCGATTTCTTTCAAATATATTTCTGTTGGTGGCGGAGAATTTATTCTTTTAGCTTAATACCCTTCTCTGAGACGTACGAGCTCAGAGGTTATATAGTTGAAGTTATCAGCGATATATTCCCAATTTGGTAATGTGACATGCTGAGTGTTGCTGAAATGATCATTGTGTTGATTATTTGTGATAGGATCATTTGTTGACCCAAAAGCATGTATAAAGTATGTTTTTGTGGACGTGACTTCGTCGAGCCTCACACCTCGGGAATGGTCAAAACAGGAAAGATGCGGCAAGGTTATGAGGGGTAGCGCCCTTTAGGATATGTGCATTTCCTTCTGGAAAAGGGTGGTATCATGGTATGGAGCCCAGATACTTACTCATGTTGAAAACACTTTGTTATGATTGTGTGAATTGATTAGAGAGCTCTCGGATAAAGGTCCCAAAGGACCGGGGGATGGCATATTCGGTCAGTTGTTACTCAGTTAGGGATAACCCGGCCTTGTGCTGGTAGAGATCCGGTTTGGTTCTCGGGAATGTCCATCCAGAGGCATTCTCATGTGGCAATGGGAAGTTCCTTGGCCTGATCATTCGTTGGAAATCCAAAGAAACATTACGTGACTTGTACGGTTTTAGTTGTATAACCTGCTATGGAATGTGGCGGTAACCTGCTATTGAACATAGTTAGCTATAGTAGGCATACGATAATGGTCGTATGTTGGCTAAGATTTATATTCTACTTTCGAAATGATTTCCTACACTATGCACTAGTAATAATATCAAATGTTATTTTAAATGCGTATCAAGCATCTTTGACTATCATAAGGAGAAATCTCCTCCGATTCTGCGTTTGCATGTGTGTGTGTGCGGAAGGCCTTATGGTAGTCTCATTTTTAAAAGCATTGCGAATTGACTTTAAAAATATTCCTCTATTTTGTTTTCAAAGATAAATAAACTGTTTTGAGTTCTCACACCAGTCACATGACTGACTCGGAGTTTATTGTTTTCCTTCCTAAACTCTGGGTGCCCACCAATTTCCACACGGGCAGTCAAGAGTTAAGGTTTATCAGGATATTCTGGAGTTGCTGGAGGCAAGATGGATGGCATGGCGTATTCACTAGTTTATATAGTATTTCTTTTTCCGCTGCACTGTTTGTTGTTGTTGTTGTACACTCTGATGATATGATTAATGAAATGTAATGTGTAAAATGTAATAACTGATATAGTTCTTTGTTTAAAGATTATTCATTTATTATTATATGTTGTTCCGCTGCGAATTATGGGATTCTGATGTTGTTCTGTTGTTTTTGTTCTTTGTTTTCTATTCCGTTCTATGTTTTATTTTCCCTCTATTTTCTATCTTCTCTCTCCTTATCTCTTCTTCTGTCTTTTTCTTTTTCTTAAAACCATAACATTTTGGGTTTTTGGCCTTCGATTTCTCGACAGTCGATAAAGTGAGTGTCGATGTTGAATTTTCGAAAGTCGAAAATTTCCGGGGCGTTACATTTGGTATCAGAGCATATGGTTAAGCGACAACCATGGTTCTGTTGGGTATAATTCATTAGAGATAGAGTCAGCAGTACTCTAGAATGAGTTTGATTGTAATAATAGCTATGAGAGCGTATTTGTTAGTGAATATGAAATTGTTTTATATTGTGATGATTGGTTTGTTGAGTGGTATATAGATTCTGGTTAATACGAGTAATTAACGTTGTTGATAGGGATCTATAAACACTTGAATAGAACAATTCGACATAATATTGTTTTAAATTGGGTAAATGAAATAATTTTACCTTGATTATATTTTATATATAAAGGAATAATTTTTCAGAATTATTAAAGTGTATATAAGTTGATTGTTAGGTTGTTTGAATAATCTAAATAAAAGAATAATTGTATAAGCAAAAGAATTGTAAGAATTGAATTATAATTAATGTGATTTACAATTGTGAATGAACTTATATATATAAAAAGTGAAACTATATGAATGTGAGTTGATTTATAAGTGTGAATTTAAGTTATGTAAAACTAAGTGATGTTTGAAACGGAATATAACTTAAGATATGTTGAATGAAGTTGATTTTGGTATCAAACTAAATTAATGAAGTTAAGTGATAAATATGAACTTGAGTTTTTTTAAATGAAATTCAACTCTTGTAATTGAATTGAATTAATGGATTGAATGTTAATCAATTGAATGTAAAATTAGTTGATATGGAATAATGAATGTAGGTGTAAATTCATTAAAAACTAATGTTATTGGAAGCTGAAAGATTAAATGAATGTAAGCAAAGGAATTTGGTTGTATTTAATATACATTGGTTGTTATATGATTGTTAGTGATTGTATATAATTCATTAAGAGTTAATGAAATTGAAAGCCATGTAATTGAATTCAAATTATAAGTAAATAAATTTGAATAGAATTTAATTTGATTTGGAAGTGAACCAACTTGAATATGAATTAGTGAATATGAACTAATTGAAAATGAATGTTAGTAAAAACATCCACTGTTAATAAATCAAATATGATTTGAGTTGAAAAACCATTTCATTGAATATTAATGAGAATATGAATGAATATTGATTTGGTTATGGATGATAGTTGGTTGATGGTTTCATTTGTTGCTTTAGTTGCATTTGGTATATTATATAGTTGTTATGTTAATATATGTTGTATATTGAGATTATTTTCATATATGCATGTTCTCATGTTGTTTGTTGAGTGTTTAGTAGGTGCGGATCGCGTTTGCTTCGCATTTGGAGCTCGCTTTCGCGTTATATTAGCCGTATATGCTTGCTAATAAAATATAAGGTACATATCTCGGATTAAATATCGTACTTTTACACTTTTTTCCCTTCGGGATGCCTCATTACTTGATGAGATGTATATTTGTGATATATATACTGTCATTTTTTTTTCGGATCGAGCCGCGCAAAGGAGACTGGCGAATTTTTCCGAAAATTTAAGGCGTTAGAAAAAAAAAATTTGAGAAAATTGGAAAATTTTGAAAACTTAAACTTTGATTTTGGAATGGAAAGTTAATGGATTCTGTAACTTTTCTTACTTATAATTTCGAGGACGAAATTCTTTTAAGTGTGGAAGATTGTAACGACCCAGAATTTTTATAATTTAAAATTTGAATATTTAATTAATTTTAAATATTAATAAGTGAATTTATAAGTCAAATAAATTTTTATTTGAATTATTGGATTTAATTGAATAATTAAATCGATAATTTAATATGTGAAATTATGGAAATAATTGAAAATTGGGTTAAATATGATTGAAAATGATTTGTAAAATTTTATTTTATCATGTTAGAGTTAGAATGATATTTTAGAACTTTTAAAATCGAATTAAAAGTTAATTTGTGAAAATTGAATATTTTAATATTAAAATCGACTAGTGAAAATAGTCAATTTTTGAACAGTCTCAGAATTGAACGAAACCAGTTCCATTGGATCCGTAATAGTTAGTTATTACCGGATTTCAAATTTCGTGTCAATTGGAGCTATCGTTTGATCGTAGCAGCTCGAAACGCATCGAATTATTTTTAATTTTAATTTGGCGAGTTAAAATAGCCATTTTTCAAAAAGTCCCGGATTTCGACGAAACCAGTTTTATCGGATCCGTAATGTGATATTATTGTAAGGTTTCAAATTTCGTGTCGATTGGATTTACCGTTTGTCAGGTACGAATTAAAACGCCTAGAAAATCGCTTAAATCGGTTTAATTTAAATTGAACGTTTATAGCCATAACTCGCACAGATGTCCGAATTAGCTTCCGAAACCTGTTCCATTGTGTCCGGAACGCGGGGTAAACCCTAGAAACGCTGGTTATGGCGCGTAAATCGGAGTTTGGAAATTCCGGATGAATAGTGTTCGTTCGTTCTTCTATAAATAACACCCCTCTCTTTAGAAATAAAAAAAATTCCTAACCCTAACTAAACGCAGCCGCCACCCTATTATGAACGGCCAGAAAGCTCCTTTCTTTCTTCCTTAATTTCATCAAATCCATCAACAATTAGCCTTAGGTTTCAACTAGAGAATGGAAGAGGACGATGAGATCTAGAGATCCATACGGATATGATAAGGTTTGGCGTCGCGTGGAGGTGACAAAATGGCTGCGTTCGGCCATGCTTGCGCACGAAATTCAAGGCAACCTGGGGGGCCGAGCTCCACCCTATTGTGGTCGAGCATGGTGGTGGGAGAGGGCTACGTGATGGCACATCTCGATCGTGTTCAAGTTGAACGGAGTTGTTGCAAAAATTAACCCTAGTTTTCTATAATGGGTTCGGCTATGTACGTGAATGGCCTGTAGAACGAAGAGGAGAGGAAGATGATAGGGTCGGCCCAGATTTGCTTTAGAAGGAAATGGACGGTGTTGATTGAATCTAGGTTAAGATTTGTTAATAATTGTTGTAAATATTAGTTTAAAATCGTGTACAAACTTGTAAAATCAATATCTTTTTCATACGAGGTCGAAAACGCGCGAAACCAGTTGCGTTGGAATCGTATGGACGAGCACTACGCGATGGAGTTGGATTAGAGTCGTTTGGAGTTAGTGAGAATTTTGGGTAAAATTAAACGCGCGTTTAATTTTATTCGAAATAAATCGCTAAAACGAAATTGAAATCAAGGTGAGAACTTCTCACTCAATCGAATCAGTTTCGATTTTATTTTAAATAGTTAGATTTAAAATATTTGAATGCACGTTTGAATGTTGATTGATATCTATTGATTGTTAAAATAGACATTATACGCCGTTAGTAAGCGGATGTTATTTAATAAAAACATATATCGCGAATATTTCATAAACAGTGAAATTGGTATTATATATAATATCAATATATATATATTGGCATATGTATATATTGCAGTTGTTGATTTCCCGTATTTTTTAGCGGATGAGACCCTATTGCGCCGTTATTAAGCGGATAATATTTATTAAAAACATATACCGCGATAATTTCGTACTGGAGCGAAATTGGTATTGTGCTAATGTTTGTGGATGCAGGAAAACAGGTTGGAGGGATCCAACAGGATTCCTCAACAGTTTTTATTTGATTTCAGATATTTTGATATTTGATGGATTATCATATCGATATATGATATCGTTGTTTGTCGTGATTGACTATTTGGTGTGTAGCATCATTGGACCCAAATTTTGGGATTTTAAAATGATTTTCAAAGGTGATTTTTGAAAAGTATACGTTATAAACTATTTTTGGAAATTTATTTATTTTAAATAAATAAACGTTATACTTTTAAAAGTTATAAAATTATGTTTTTGAGAAATATAGTTAAAAGATTGATTTTTGAGAAATATGGATTAATGATTTTATAAAATAGTTTAAATTGGATTTTTGAATATATTATTAAAAGTTTAAATATAGGATTTATAAAATTTGATTATTTTATAAATCAAAATGGTGAAATTATAAAGGAAATTAAAGACGTTTTAGAATAATAATATAATTTGATTTATATTAAGAGATTTATAAATGGATATTTATAAATTGAAATGTTGACATTATAAAACGAGTTTTTATAAGCGTTTGAATGAAGTGGAAATGAATTTCATAAATGAATGAAATTTATGGAATTATAAACTGTGAAGTTATAAAAGAAATTTATAAATAGTAAGATTTATAAATTTGGTGAAATTATTTGAAGAATAGATTGGTTAAATAAATGGATCTTATAAGTTATAAGACTTATAAATTGGAAAGTCTTTAAAAAAACGATTTTGTAAAATAATCGTTTTATAAGTAATTAACTTATAATATGAACGTTTAGTTTATAATTTAGTTATAAACTGGAATAGGTTAATAAAGGAATTTATAAAAAGAAGTTTTTATAAGATAAATAGAAAAGGGATTTATAAACGTTGTTTTATAAATTCGCAAACGACTTATTTTGATAAGTAAATTGCTGAAACCTATTAATGGAGTTATATTCACGTTTTGACTGTGAATAATCCTTTGAAATAAAATGTATAGAAATGATGAAATGTGTTAACGTAGTATATTCACGTTTTTGAATAGTGAATAATATGTTAAAGAAATTGTTTTGAATGTGATATTTTAAACAGAATTAAAACGATCTAACGATGTTTTAAATGCATTGAGATTCGAAACCATAGATTTCAACATTTATTGTTGAAATAGACGTTTTCGAGAAATAAAAGGGAATGGTGTACTATAACACTATTGTTATAGTAAATGATTTCCGAAAGGAAGTGTTTTGTATAGTGTTGGGATTTATATATCTATTTTAATTTCGAATCCCTATACTAGTGATTTTGGGTTGTCGTAACGATGTTTTACGCAACATTCGTTTTGGCCCAAATAAATATGTTTAAGAGAATGATTTCCTTAAAGAATGAAATATATACTTAATTTCGATTTAAGTATACTGAATATTTTCCAAGTGTTGAAAATAAATAAAATTTGTGAATTACTTATTAAATAAGTATGGAAATGTTTTCCAATATAAAGTGAATATTTTGAGAATTTATCTTTTTGAAGATAAATTGAAATGAATAATTGAAATCGTATATGCATGGATATTTTGAAATATAAATTCACTATGGAATTTATGAATGAAAAGGGAAGTTGTTTAGAAATAAATATTGATTTATTTTTTTTGAAGTGTGAAAATTATATATCTTGTAAAGATATTTTATTTTGGAAAATAAATAATTTGGAAAATTATTTGGAATCTAGTGATGTGTGCATATCCATTGATAGTTCAATAGCCGACTATCAATATTTCCCTTTGAATGGGTATTTGATGTGATTTGTTTGAATTTGAATGCCACACTTATTTTTGAATAAGCGCTCACTATTCGGGTTAACCGGAAAAGGACCATGGGGTCGTATAACCCATTCCGAATATGTGATACGTCGTTGTGAATTGCATTGAAGATCGGTGTTGAAGACCCGGTATTTGCGAAAGCGATAGGATGACCTGTCGATTGACTCTGCATCGAGTAGCTACGGTATTGAGTTCTCCATATGTGATGGTGAATCCGATCAGGATTGTGAATATCCGGATTGCAAGGACTTCTTTGTAAGTGCCTTCGGTTTTTTTCGAGCCCGGAACAGACTTGTATGGATTGTATGCCTGACATTACAAGTTGAGATATAAAGCCGATTTCTTTCAAATATATTTCTGTTGGTGGCGGAGAATTTATTCTTTTAGCTTAACACCCTTCTCTGAGACGTACGAGCTCAGAGGTTATATAGTTGAAGTTATCAGCGATATATTCCCAATTTGGTAATGTGACATGCTGAGTGTTGCTGAAATGATCATTGTGTTGATTATTTGTGATAGGATCATTTGTTTGATCGTCTATCTTGGTGATCATTGTGTTGATTATTTGTTGACCCAAAGCATGGCTTTTGTATAAAGTATGTTTTTGTGGACGTGACTTCGTCGAGCCTCACACCTCGGGAATGGTCAAAACAGGAAAGATGCGGCAAGGTTATGAGGGGTAGCGCCCTTTAGGATATGTGCATTTCCTTCTGGAAAAGGGTGGTATCATGGTATGGAGCCCAGATACTTACTCATGTTGAAAACACTTTGTTATGATTGTGTGAATTGATTAGAGAGCTCTCGGATAAAGGTCCCAAAGGACCGGGGGATGGCATATTCGGTCAGTTGTTACTCAGTTAGGGGTAACCCGGCCTTGTGTTGGTAGAGATCCGGTTTGGTTCTCGGGAATGTCCATCCAGAGGCATTCTCATGTGGCAATGGGAAGTTCCTTGGCCTGATCATTCGTTGGAAATCCAAAGAAACAATACGTGACTTGTACGGTTTTAGTTGTATAACCTGCTATGGAATGTGGCGGTAACCTGCTATTGAACATAGTTAGCTATAGTAGGCATACGATAATGGTCGTATGTTGGCTAAGATTTATATTCTACTTTCGAAATGATTTCCTACACTATGCACTAGTAATAATATCAAATGTTATTTTAAATGCGTATCAAGCATCTTTGACTATCATAAGGAGAAATCTCCTCCGATTCTGCGTTTGCATGTGTGTGTGTGCGGGAGGCCTTATGGTAGTCTCATTTTTAAAGGCATTGCGAATTAACTTTAAAAATATTCCTCTATTTTGTTTTCAAAGATAAATAAACTGTTTTGAGTTCTCACACCAGTCACATGACTGACTCGGAGTTTATTGTTTTCCTTCCTAAACTCTGGGTGCCCACCAATTTCCACACGGGCAGTCAAGAGTTAAGGTTTATCACGATATTCTGGAGTTGCTGGAGGCAAGATGGATGGCATGGCGTATTCACTAGTTTATATAGTATTTCTTTTTCCGCTGCACTGTTTGTTGTTGTTGTTGTACACTCTGATGATATGATTAATAAAACGTAATGTGTAAATTGTAATAACTGATATAGTTCTTTGTTTAAAGATTATTCATTTATTATTATATGTTGTTCCGCTGCGAATTGTGAGATTCTGATGTTGTTCTGTTGTTTTTGTTCTTTGTTTTCTGTTCCGTTCTATGTTTTATTTTCCCTCTATTTTCTATCTTCTCTCTCCTTATCTCTTCTTCTGTCTTTTTCTTTTTCTTAAAACCATAAAATTTCGGGTTTTTGGCCTTCGATTTCTCGACAGTCGATAAAGTGAGTGTCGATGTTGAATTTTCGAAAGTCGAAAATTTCCGGGGAGTTACAGTAGATGTTATACTTAGCTGCTAATTGAATACAAGGAAACAAGTGTACATATTGAACTAATTGGTGAATTAGTGTAAAATTTATGAAATAGGATGAGAACGGTGTATGTAATCAATTTCAACACTTGTCGGTTAGTGATAACTTATAAGTGTAATTTAACGTTAATGGTAACAATTATTATAAGTTAACCATTTATTTAGTCTAATAAATTAAAACGAGTAATCAATTGCAATAAATCTAATTAGATGTTACGTTAGTGTAAATTAAGGGAATTATTGGAAATAGTGTTAATTCTTTTCCTATTATGACAATTTGTTGGATTAAAAGAATGGATAACAAGACTTATCAATTTAATGAATTTAATTTATAATAATTGGATTAATTGCAGACAATTGAAATTAAATATTGAAATATTACGTTATTTGAAATTAAGATGGAATGTGAGAATATTTAATGTAATAGATTTTGAATCCCATGTTTATTTCATCTGTTGACAATAATGAATTGAATAATAGAATGGGAAGTAGATTAAATAGAATTTTTGGAAATTAAATTTATAATTTTTGAATCTAATGAAATGGAAGTTAATACTGAAATTGATAAATTAATCAACTCCAAACTGACATTTAAATTTGTTTAAAACATTGTTAATGATTGAGAAATCAAAAAATGATGAAGTTGGTCAATTAAAGGATTGAAATTGGAAATTGGATTTAATTAGTTAATTTATTTAATTAACTGAAAAATAGCCATTTTGGCCACTGACTCGGATTTCGATGAAATCAGTTTCATCGGATCCGTAATGGTGAACTATTGTTGGATTTCAAGTTTCGTAACGATCGGACTTGTCGTTTGATCGTACGGACTCGAAATGCCCAGAAATCAGTGAAATTAAAATCAATTGAAATCAATTTGAAATAAATTGATTTTAGCATAACTTCTTCATACAATGGAATTTGGACATGAAACATGTTCCATTGCATTTAAAATATTTAAAAACATCTATTTTGATATATGGGTTGACCCAATTTCGTTTCGGAGTCAGAACGGGCTTTTCGGGCCATTTTACCGTTCAATGCGTATATCCAATTGGTCCGATCCGTTTTATTTCAGCTTTGTCTATAAATACCCTGTTATAAACCCTAGCTTACCTGTATTTCTCATTTGTCTGTACGCACAATTCATCTTCATCTCCTCATTTCAATGGCAAACAATACCAAATCAATTGCAATTCAAATATCAAATTGAAAATTCAATCTCCTCAAAAAAATTCAAAAAAATTATAAAATCGAAGTCCTCGACGATGCGAATCTGCGTCAGGTGTTCGTTTTTGCAAATGATGCTTGAATCATTCAAAAAGCTCGGTCGAAGCTCAATATTCGCGAAACCCTAAATTCATTTTGTGTATTTTTGATTCGTGAATATTTCGGCAAAAATTGGGGTATGGGTATCGTAGAGCTTGCTGCGTGGAGTAGTTAGGAGGTGGTCGCATGGCCTGGAATGCTCTGTGACGCCGGGATTTGGCCGTGGTTGTCGAACAGCGCCGGCGGCGGGTGTAGTTCGGGGCGATCGCTTCGGTATGGGGAGTTAGAGTGCGGCACTCGCTGGCGAGGGGTGGTGCTCGTAGGTCATAGTTCGTAGTAGAGGCATGGCTATCATCGGTCAAGGGCTGGGTTAATGGTGGCTCAGTAGGATTCATGAACGACTGGGAGAGACGTGTCTGCTAAGGTGACGTGTAACCTATTAAATTATTTTATTTTAATTTCAAAATTCAAATGTACTAAACTGTATATCTTATGCATACGAACTCGGATTTATACGCGGTTTGTTCCGATGGGATCGTATTGGAATTCCAGAGATTTTGACGTTGGTTTGGACGGATTCTGAGACAGTTGGAATTTTGAGGTTAAATTGGATTTAAATTCAATTTAAATTCAAAAGGTGAGTGTTTTAACCCACGCACAAGTTCTAAAATTTCGTATGTTTGTTAAATTTAATTTTTGTGGTGATTATGCATTTATTTATGACTATTGTGCATATTTTTAATCATCATCTCAGTTAATTGCCTTTATTTAAATTATATCGTTATTTAATTTATTATTGAATATAACTGCAAGTTAAATACCTCTTATATGTTATCAGTTATCTGTTGATATTGATTGGTGGTTTTGGATGATGATTGTGATGGATGTGTGATCGGTTGATGGATGAATGAATGTTTATTTTATATCATTAAAATCTGCAAGTTCTTTACTGATTTGTTATTTTTGATTCGGAATTGCGGTTTGAAATGATATACAACCGCATTTTTATTTTTTAAATTTCGGGTTGAAATGATAAATATCTGTATCACTTGACCATAGGGTAGAAAATTATATGCAAACACCGTGGCCTATATATAAAAATATTTTGAAATGATTTTTTTATGGTTTTGTAAAGATATATGGTTTTATAAGATATTGATTTGGATATTTTATAAATGTTATTTTATATATAGTTAAATTCTTGGTTTTAAGCTATGTATAAAATTTGTTTAAAGTATAAAATAAGTTTAATAATAAAGTTTGATTTTATTAAAATAAAATATGGACAAGTATTTACTTAAATTATATTTTAATATAGAGTTTATATTGATTTTATAAATCAAGGTTGAGAAGATAGTTTGAAATTGATTTGAGATTTTATTTAATTAAGAGTTATATGTAATAAGAATCCATTTGGAATTTATTGGAATTGAGATTTTAAAGGAATATGATTTTATAACTTAATTCGGGTTTAAGGTGATTTAAGTGAATGTATGAAATCTAAATAACTTTAGGATATTCAGTTATTGAATTTGAAGTTTTATTTAAAGGATATTGTATTTATTAAAAAAATATTTCAAAACTAAATAATAGTAAAGTGAGTTGGGTATATATATATATATATATATATATATGAATTATAAAATTTAGTTTTGAAATATTGAAAAATTAAAGCTTTGAAATATATGGAAATTGAAATGGTTTATTTAGGATTCAAATTTGTATTTGAAATTTGATTTGTGAAATTAAAGAAGCTAATTTGTATATAAAGTAATTTAATAATAAACCATTTAAGTATTGGAAGTTATGTTTCAAAGTTATGGGTTTCAAGGTATTATGATTTGAAAATGCTATGATTTTGGGAAAAGGATATATTTGAAATAAAAATGATATTATATTGATTTGGGTTTAATAAAAATGATATCTTATTGATTCGGTTTTTAAATGAAGATGATATCGTATTTATATGGTTTTGAAATGAATATTATATCCTGGTTTTTAAGTATAATTATTTTGAAATGACCGCGGTGTTATAATAACATTTGGTTGTAGAAGAGACCGGGATCGGAAGTTGTCATACTCTCTGCCAACTCCGAAAACCACTTTAACAACCGTGTACACGGTGGAGATTCTAGAATGAAGTAGGATGGTGGCGTCATTCTATTAAGGTATATACATGGACCCTACTCCCGTGAGTTGGCATACGGTGGCTAAAACAGGAGCGATTCTTGGGCCAAGGATGTAGCACCTTTTATCGGACTCATCCCCTTCGATATTATACTCTGACTTTTGGATTGATTCGGTGGCCACCTTTGATTTTGATTTTTTTTTTGGGTGTGGTTCGAGGTGGGCGGCAGTAGCTGCTACGTGCTACCACCAGTCCGGATAGCAATTGGTATATCTACGCTGGCAATGCCTAGTTGTGCCGTGTCACCTACCCTGGTGCGCCTTATACGATTTTGTTTTGTACCATACCTATGGAGTGCCCTCTGATGACACCCAGTACGGGGGAGATTATGGTACTGTATAGACTATGGGAATATAAAAGTGTGTTAAGGTGGAAAATGTGAAGCCTTAATGCTATTTTCAATATATTATACTTTACTTTAGACACTATTATAATAGAGTACTGTAATGACCAGTAAAATTCAATACTTAAATGAATTAAATTAAAAAGATTTTTAATTTAAATATAGAAAGAAATAAAAATCTTATAACTTATATGGGAGCGAATGTAGAAATTAGATGTATCAATTATAATTAAAATCAACAATTTAAAATTTCTATTGCAATTAATTGAAATAGTGTAAATTACCATACTTGGTTATAAGTTTAATATAAGAAACAAAAGGGAATGTTGAATTTGTGAATTACCAATAAAAATATTAACTAGAATGGAATTCAAATTTATATAATAATGGAAAGTGTAAATTTGTTGCATTTGGGTATAAAATTTGAAATATAAGTAAATAAAAGTAGGCATTTAATTTACCGATGGAATAATACGTTGACTAATAGTAACTGTATATAAATTAAGGTAGTAATGTTAATGGCAGTTGATGAATAACCAATTTAATGCAATTCAAATTGATTGAAACGACTGTTTAGGTTAAAATTGATTGTAAATAGGAATATTTGGAAATAAACTGAATATATGAAAACAAAATGTAAGCATTGAATTAAATTAATGAATTCAAATTATAATAAATGGTCATTGAAAAATCAGTGCTCTGCAATTATGATATTGTTATTGATAATAAACGTTACTTCATTTATTATTAATATAGTAACGGAAGTGTGAATGAAAACTTAATAGAAACATAAATTTATTTTAAGAAAACAAGAGATATATTGTACAAATTGATGAATTAGTATAAAGGATAAAATCAATATCATATGCGTCATTGCAACATTTGTTGTAAACTATAAACCTACAAATGTGATTTAGGGAAAATAGCGACCGTTATTATTTGTTACCAGTTTACTTAGGCTATTAAGCTGTGAGTGGGAATCAATTGAAATTTAAAATGAAACTTGGTATTACAATTATGAGTTTAAGAAAATAATTACAAGATATAAATGTAATAGGATGCGTAGAAATGTTGGGTATTTTGTAAAGTAATAAATGATGTAATTTGTGGTAATATGTGGAAATAATGTAAATTTAGGTAACATGTGGTAATCATGTAAATTTGAATTTAGGTATTACGTTGTTTGCACAAAAAATGGACAAACACCTCCAAGTCGTATGATTTAGTTGATTATATGTTGTTTTTAGTGATTTGGGTGATTTATGCAAATATATAAAATAGATGGACTAAACTGTAAAAGACACACAGATTTATAGTGGTTCGGCCAGAATGTGCCTACGTCCACTTTATATGTTATTCTTCTTTTCTGTTCAGATTACAAGTACAAAGCTTTGATTACAAGTATCTGAAAATTGTTTGAAAGTTATATCCGTGCTTGAGCTCTCAAACTTGTCCCTCGTTGTTGTACCCCTGCCCCTTTATTTATAGAGTGAGGCTGAGGGTAGGGGTCCTGGATGTATATAGCTGCTGGTGGGCCTGGGCTGAAGCAATCTGGCCTGGCAATGTTGGTTTGGTACTCCTTGGTCTGGTAGTACGTTGGTTCGGTGGAGGTTGTTTTGGTGGAGGTTGGTCCGGTGGTGGCCTCCCTTGCTTCTGGTCCGGTGGTGCTACTTTGAGTTGGTTCGGCAGGCATGGGAAGTAGGATGGTTCGGTAGGCATGGGAAGAAGGTTGGTTCGGCAGACACTTGGATAAGGTTGGTTCGGCAGACACTTGGAGGACGAGTTGGTTCGGTGGTAGATGGAGCAAGATGGTTCGGCAGTACGTGGAATAGGTTGGTTCGGCAGGCATGGGACGTAGTTTGGTTCGGCAATGGATAGTAGTGGAGTTGGTTCGGCGGTGTCAGACCGGTCGAAACACACCCAACACTTGCCCCCCAAAGTAGGGCATGTGCATGCAGATGGCGTACTTTGTTTTAGCTTGGACATCCTCATCCGGTCTTGTGTGCCGAGCCAGTTGGTCCGGTCGTTTATATTTTTCCTATAAGTACGGGCCTAATGTTTTCGTTATTCCTTATCTGCTGAACCAAACCCTTGTCTTTGCCGAATCGAACTCTTGTCTTTGCCGAATCAAACGTGTTTAGCCGAATCAAATTCCTATCTCTGCCGAACCAGGTGAGACCCTCTTGCCGAATGAACTTCGTGCTTGAGTTACCGAATGAAACTCTTATTTTTGAATTGCCGAATGAAACTTGTACTTGAACCACCGAATGAGAATGGGAAAGATAAGTGCCGAATGAACTTTTAGGTTGGGACAACTGAATGAACTCGGGGATTCCGAGTGCTGAATGGATCTTTAGCTTTTTATGTTTCGATTTATGAATGAAATTCTAGACTGTACGCACTTGCTTTTTACTTCCCTCATTCTAATGACGCACTTTTTGTGTTTGCAGATAAATGTCTCGTAAAGTCGAAACTCGATCAGATAAGAGGAAATCTACGGACATAAGAGAGTCCCCCGTTGTGCCCCCAGCCCAGCCAGGACCGGGATGACAGGGACCCACCCCGAGATCGCTAGTGGATGGATATGGCCGTTAGGAGCTTTTGAACTCTCCTCCTGACTGTTTTCCTAGATCCCTCAAGGAGGAGCAGCTTGATGTTATATCTCGTTCTTTCGAGATTGATAGAGCACACATGGTGCTGCCAGGGAATAGAGTTATGCCGTATGACCCTCCTGAAGGGTATTTTGCTTACAGCAGGTACCATTGCATGTGCGGGGCCATTCCCCCGATCAATGCTTGGATAGTCAGCTTCATTACCTATTTGAAGGTGTCCCCTTTTCAGCTTCAGCCCAATTCTTATGCTATCTTGGTGAGCCTATTCATCATTTTCCAGAGAAGATATGGGCATCCCCCTTCCAACCGGGAGATCCGGTATTTGTACAACTTGAGGGGCTATAAGAAGGGGTCTCCATACATCAGTTTGGAATCGGCTGTATCCTTCAAGCCGGTCCTGGACTTATATTCGAAGTTCAGCATGTTCAAGAAAGAATGGTTTTTCGTCAAGGATGACTCTGTTTCTATCCGTCGCTTCACCTCCGGCTGTAAGTTGAAGCTTATTTATAATTTCCGTTCTGACTGCAATGCTTTTCCTTATGTGTTTTCATTTATTGCTAGCGACAGGTGGCTTTGCAGTCATGGAGAACGATCACCTGGTTCAGATGGCTGCGGAGATAGAAGCCATTTCGGGAAGGGAGAGGTCAGCTTCTTACCTGATCAGGAATGTTACTCTTCTGTAGCACAACTCGATTCTACCACGTCAGTCTGTTGTCAAGCAAAGAGACACAGCTGAGGAGAGGGCTGCCAAAGCCAAAGGAGGGGCAACGACAAAGAGCAGCAAGAGAAAACCCTTCTCGATACCTCCAGTCGTCGGGGGGAAGAAGCTCAAGAAATCCGATGGACCCTCCCCTAGCACATGTCCAGATGTTCCGGAGGAGGAAAATGTAGAGGAGGAAAGAGGCTAGGAGGAGAGTGGAGGTGATGGAGAAGGTGATGGTGGTGATGGTGGCGAAGGACAGAGCGGTGATGGCGTCGGGGCTTTGTCATCTGGGCAAGCAGGGGAGATCCAAGAGTGGACAGATGATGCTTTCCGTCAGGCTTTTGAGGGGTTGGAGGAAGGATCGGCCTTGGTGGAGAAGCCAAAGAAAACTGATAAGGTCGGGACTGGTGTCGGTCCATCTTCCGAGAGCATTTCAGCTAGGGCAACTCTGGCGATTCAAGGTGAATTTTTGAATCCTCTTTTAACTTCACATCTTTCTTGGATTATTGTCCCATGCATGCTCGTAACACTTGGTTTTTATTACAGGAATGGGTAAGGCGGCCAAGGCATCAGACATTCGGCACCGCCTCGAACAATTCAAACTCCTCAAAGCTTCCACTAAACCAAAGCCTCCGACCAACCATTCTGGGGATGTAGTCGGCTACCGTCCTCTTCTCGGAGTTATTGAAGAGGATATTTAAAAGAAAAGGAGGAGGCGCTCCTTATTCGAACCTTCATGCGGACCTCAGCCCCCAACCCAGCCTATTCATGATATCACGGGGGAGGATACTGAGTTCATACCCTCTCTGCATCCCTCAGAGAACCCTACCGTTACTCATATTGACCGTCCTGGCTTGGCTCGTAATCCATTTGCGGGTCATCCAGATCTGGATCCAGGTTCTCATGATATTTCCTTTGACGAGGTTACTGGTGAGCACCTTCTCCCTCGCAATCCCATGGTATGGGTGCTTGATGAGGCCAAGTCTCTGGACCTTGATTTGCTTACTACTCGGATTGTAACTGAAGCTAAGGCAAATACCGACCGGGTTGCTGAGGAGACTAGGAAGTTGATGGGGTATCATGCCCGATTAGTCAAGGCCGGAGAGGAAATTGGGAGTGCCAACATAAGATTGCGGTTAGTGGTTGCCGACCAGGCCAAGCAACTCGCCGATCAGGCCATCCAGATCTCTGAGCACGAGGCTGCCTCCAGACGGCTAAAGAAAACCATGGAAGAGGCTAGCAGGGCCGAGCTGCAGAAAATGGAGGCCGTCTGCAAGGAACAGATCGATATGGCCATTGCAACAGTGGACGAGGTTCGGAAAGCGGATCTCGAGCGGGTAGAGGAGTTATCTGGAAAGCTTGAAGCCGCGGAGCTTGCTCAAGCTAAGCTGAAGGAGGAGATGGAGGCGATGAGGAAATCCCTTCAGGCTGACCGCTCGCGATACCAATCGGAGAGGGATGCTGCCGTTGCAAAGTTGTTGGCTTCTGATGTTCGAATGAGGGAGTTTGATAAAAATGAGGGGATGATGGATGAGATGCTCCAGGATATGTATTTCCGTACTTGGAAGCAGGGAAACTTATCCTGGATGGATGATTATCCCCGGATCATGGCCAGGATTTATCACCGGGCTCTGGAGGAGGCCAAGGCTGATGCAGATAAGGAGGGTGGCATGGCCTTCAGGATGGATGTGGTTACGACCCAATTCACTAAAGAGGTGAAGGTGGCGGTGAAGGAGGGCATGCGGCTGCTCGCTGCTGAGGAGGTAGGTGTGCAGTTGGGAGATGATGATCAAGGAACAGATGCTGGTAGGTCTTCCCTTTTAGCCTTTTCATAGCTTGGTTGTTTATCGTTTATTCAATGAATTCTTCTCCTGAATTGGACAGGCGGGACCTCTGAAGCGCCAACTATCTCTTGTCAGCACGCTGGGAGCTCTGATCCGGCGGTTAAGTAGACCTCGGAAGGCCAGCAGGATAGAAGCGAGGCCCCGATGCAGTCGGCTTCTTGGCTTGATCTGGACATTTTTTAGCTTACTTGGCATTGCTGACTATGTTAGTCTTGAAACATTAAAGTAATTTTCGGGATGTAATTATGTAACGAACAACTTGATCTTTGGCATGTGACTTTATAACATAAGCTGATTTTGCCGTGTTTGAATGTTGTCGTTACTTTGATGTGTTTCATAAAATATAGTTGTGCATGTGTTAGTGATTCAATTGTGTTTGACCTAAGTTTTTGCTTAAAATATAATTTCGTGTCTTACAATGCCAGTGTGATGTGCGTAGAAATTATAGTTACATATTTATGCACAAGAGAAGAAAGTACCGCCCTTCAAGTTTTTGCTGTAGATGGTAGCTTTGAATGCCTTGTGTGATCGAAATATGGAATGCAGCTGATTGTCCTGCCATCCATCTGTGAGTTCTTATTCCCATTAGCGAGTGTCTCCTATTTTGTGTCTTGTACTTTAGTGATCATTATAGAGGATAGGAGGAAAGTTTTTATAAATAAAATGGAAATATAAGAAATAGTAAAATTTCCAATCACGGAAGGCCTTCGATGTGCTTAAGTTCGTGGCAAACGGGTTTTGTAGTCACTATCCCTAACTGTGGGTCTTGGAGACATTTGTCACCCATCTTACGCCTCCGCGGGGAGTTTTCTTTTTACCACAGCCGTACTTAAGACACATCGGAGCCGAGATCGTGCACAATAACTACCTGGGCCATTATGGCCCGTAATCGTGGGTATTATTCGATTTACTGTGGCCGGCTAGCGCGGGTGCCGATCGTCAAATGTGAACTGCCCCTGGCTGGCCACACCTTATGTTGGGGCTTATAATCGGTTCAAGGTTGCCGGCGAGCCGAACGCCGTAATGAGCTGCCTAGGCTATTTTCGGCCACCTCGGTGGCTTATACTCGGCTCATTACAGTTGGCTTTGAGGGCCGTCGTGAGCAATGAGTTAACCCACATCAGAGGGATGTTGGAGCAAAAGTGTCTCATTGGCGAGGGCATAGATTCGTATAGTTCCTGTTAGGTCTTCTCCAGGTGAAGTTGTGTCGTGATGTGTCACAGGATTTTGTTCAACAGAAAAGGATAAAGTTAACAAGCAGCCAAGATATAAAGGAACAAGTTAAAAAAGAGACAAGATTTTTAAAGTGGTTCGGCACGAAAATGCCTACGTCCACTGATTCTCTTTGTTAATTCACTTCATATGGGCAGTACAAGTTAAGAAAAGTATCGACGAAGGTGTCAGATGTTCCATGCCTTCTGGAACACCTCTCCGTCCACTGTTGACAAAATATAAGCTCCGTTGTGGAGATCTTTATGAATTACATACGGTCCATCCCAGAATGGATCTAGCGCCCCGGGGCGCGGGAAGATTCGCCTGAGGACAAGATCTCCTTCTTGTAAGCTGCGGTGCTTGACTTTGGAGTTGTATTGTGCTGCCACTTTTTGCTTGTGAGCTGCTGCTTTGAGTGCTGCATCATTCCTTCTTTCTTCGATTAGATCCAAAGACATGTGGACGAGTTCTTCGTTCTCTTCTGGGTTGTAGTGGATCCTACGGTGGGATGGCACTACAGTTTCAACTGGGAGCATGGCCTCCGATCCGTATGCCAAAGAGAAAGTAGTATGCCCTTTTGATGTTTTAAAAGACGTGCGGTAGGCCCAAAGTGTCGTAGGAAGTTCATCCACCCAAGCGCTTTTTGATTTTTGAAGTTTCTTCTTGATCAGAGTTTTGAGGATTTTGTTGGCAGCTTCGACTTGTCCGTTTGCCTGGGGATAAGCGACAGATGAGAAGCATTTGTGAATTCCATGCCCTTGGCACCAGTCGGTGAATTCCTCGCTGTCAAACTGAAGTCCATTGTCTGATATGATTTTGGGTGGAACCCCGTACCTGCATAGAACGTTTTTGATCAAGAAGTTAATAAATTTTTCCGAAGATATATTTAGAGGTTCCGCTTCCACCCATTTGGTGAAATAGTCGACTGCCACTATAGCATACTTGGCTCCGCCCCGGCCCATTGGCAGTTCACCATTCAAGTCAATTCCCCATACTGCAAAGGGCCAAGGGCTGGTCATTTGAGTAATTTCGTTTGTTGGTAGTCGAGGAATCTTAGCAAATTTCTGACATCTGTCACATCTCTTGACGAAGTCTAGGGCGTCTTTGTTTAAGGTGGGACAGTAATATCCATATCGGATTATCTTCTTTGCCAGAGTCTGCCCACCAGTGTGATCTCCGCAACTTCCTTGATGGATGTTGGATAAGACTTCCTTGGCTTTCCTTCCAGCGACACACCTTAATAAGGGATTAGAGAAGCCGCGCCGATAGAGGATGCCTTCTTGTATCGTGTAGCGGGAATCTTTCCTCAAGATTTTCTTAACCTCGTTACCCCCGTCGGGTAGTGTGCCACTTTGTAAGTATTTCCGGATGGAAGTCGTCCAAGTTTCCTCTTTGATTGCAGCTATCAGATTCACTTGCTCGAAACTTGGGGCTAGTTGCTTTGAGATGGTTACTGTTCCGGAAGTGGTGTCGTCCTTCATGCTAGCTTGCTTTGCCAGTTCGTCGGCCTCCTGATTCTCTTCTCGAGGAATGTGTTTGATTAAATAGTGATCCAATTGATCGAGCAGAAGCTTGGTCTTCTTTAGATATGCTGCGAGTCATTCTCCTCGAGTCTGGAATTCTCCCAGTATTTGATTTACAATAAGTTGAGAATCACTATGGAGACATAAAGAACCGACTCCAATTTCTAAGGCAAGTTCTAATCCAGATATCACTACTTCATATTCTGCATCGTTATTGGTGGCAGCGAATTCCAACCTTAGAGCATAGTGCAGCTTCCTTCCCCTAGGGGTGATTATCACAATACCTACCCCCGAGCCTTATTCGTTTGATGCTCCATCCATGAAGAGATTCCATTTGATGTTTTTTGCGATTTCAGATTGCTCCTTACCTTCGTTGGTAGTGAATTTGGCAATGAAATCAGCCATGGCTTGTCCCTTGATGGCGGTGCGAGGATGGTAGGTGATATCATATTGACTCAGTTCAATGGACCATTTAAGTAGCCGCCCAGAAGTGTCGGGATGATGAAGTACATGTCTTAGCGGTTGATCGGTTAGGACTTTGATGGGATGAGATTGGAAATAGTGTCGCAGTTTTCATGACGTGATTAGTAAACAGTATGCTAGCTTTTCGAGTTTAGGATATCGGGCTTCTGCCCCCGTAAACCTCTTGCTTACAAAGTATACCGGTCGTTGCACACGGTTTTCTTCTCTTACCAAAGCGGCGTAGAGCATGGGAAGACACAGCAAGGTATAGGTATAGCTCTTCGCCTTCGTTCGGAATTGAGAGTACTGGTGGCCTCTGAAGGTGTTCGATTAGGTTTAGAAAGGCTGCTAGGCATTCGTCAGTCCACTCGAACTTTCCTTTGTCTTTCTTCAGAGCTTCGAAGAAAGGGATGCATTTGTCTGTTGCTTTAGAGATGAATCTACTTAGGGCGGCCACCTTCCCATTCAGGCTTTGCATTTCTTTTCGAGTGGACGGTATCTTGATGTCCTTCAGGGCTCGAACTTGTTCGGGGTTTGCTTCAATCCCCCTGGCATGGACAATAAATCCCAAGAACTTTCCTGACGATACTCCAAATGAGCACTTTAGAGGATTCATCTTCATTCCATATTGGCGAAGTACTTGAAACATCTCATTCAGGTGGCTTACATGATCGTTGGCCTTCCTTGATTTTACCAGCATGTCATCCACATAGACTTCCATAGTCCGTCCTATCAGTTTCGCAAAAATCTTATTGACGAGGCGCTGGTAAGTGGCTCCGGCGTTTTTAAGTCCGAAGGGCATTACTCTGTAGCAGTACAATCCCCGGTCAGTGATGAAGCTAGTGTGGTATTGGTCGGGGCGTGCATAGGAATTTGGTTATATCCTGAGTATGCGTCCATAAAAGATAAGAGTTCGTGCCCGGCTGTACTATTCACAAGTTGATCGATTCGGGGGAGTGGGAAGCAATCTTTCGGGCAAGCGTCATTTAGGTTGGAGAAGTCAATGCATGTTCGCCACTTCCCATTAGCCTTCTTCACCAGTACCGGGTTAGCGATCCACTCTGGGTAGATGGCTTCCTGTATGAAGTTATTGGCAAGTAAGTTCTTCACTTCTTCCTCGAGGGCTGCTGATCGTTCTGCCCCCATGCTTCTCTTTTTCTGCTTTACCGGCACCTTTGTAGGATCGATTTTCAGTACGTGGCATGCCACATCTGGAGAGATTCTAGTCATGTCAACGTGCGTCCATGCAAACACATCCAAGTTGTGGCGAAGAAAATCAACGAGTCGATCCTTCAATTCTGCTCTCGACTGAGACCCGATTCTCAGCAGTCTACTTGAGTCATGCTTGTCTACAGATACAAATTCCATAGCCTCTTCAGGCTCGGCGGTGGCCTCCTCCTCTTTGTCTCTGGGGTCTAATTCATTGAAAGGATCACTGGTATATCGAAGAGGAGGGGCTTTCTTTAGTTGCTATGCTTCCAAGCTTTTCTTGCAGAGAGCAGTCTCTGCATCCTTCCCTTTATCCTTCCTGCGGTTATTGCGAAGTTCAGTTACATAGCAATCTCGAGCAGCATCTTGGTCTCCCTCCACTTCCCCTATTCCGTTGTCTGTTGGAAATTTCATCTTCAGGCACCACGGGGCCAGGACAACTTGGAAGTCGGCCAAGGCTGGTCTTCCTAAAAAGGTGTTGTAGGCCGAGTGGTTTTCTATTAGCACAAACGTTTGTTTCCGCACAATGGAGCGGGGATGGCTTCCTATTTCAACAAAGAGGTCCAGTTGCCCTAGGGTCATTTTCGCATCTCCAGTGAGACCGTGGAGTGGTTTGTTGCAGGGAGACACATCCTTCATTGACAGCTTCATTTTGTCGAAAGCATGTTTGAATAGGATATTTACTGAGCTTCTAATGTCCACTAGAATTCGGAAAACTTCGGCTGGACCGAACCAGGCAGAGATGACCATACGATCCGTATGCGGATACTGCCTTCCTTCTAAATCACGCCTACTGAATGTGATGTCATCACTCTCCTTCCGCTTCGGGTGGCGTTCTTCTATAACAGAGTTAACACAATCTTCATTGTTTCTAAGTGACTTTCCATATCTCTCCATCTCTGCCCAGTTTCTGTCGGCGATGTGTGGTCCTCCTGATATGGTATGGACCACTATCTTCTCTTGACTGGAGCCGCTGTTGTTGCGATTTCCTCTGCCTATTTCTGAGGAGGGTAGCCTTGGGTTCTCATCGGCAGGAGCTGGAGTCCTGTTCTGATCTTTTACATAACGTTCCAGTTTCTTCCTTCTGATGTGCTCTTCAATTGAGTCCCGGAGATGACGGCATTCATTGGTATCATGCCCATGAGATTCGTGGAAGCGGCAGAACTTCCCAGACTTAATTGCATCATCCGACTCTTTCTTGTGCGGGGGGGCGCCTGTATCTAACTTCATCTTGGGTGGCCAGGAAGACGTTTTCGATTGTTTCATTCAAAGGAGTGTAAGTGTCAAATCTCGGTCCTGGCTGATATAGACGCTTTTCTCCTTTCTTGCCCCCAGCATTGTCTCTAGAGTCATTTCTTCGAACATCCTTTGCTGCAGTGAGCGTGTTGCCATGATCTGCCTTAGTGTGTTGCCATGTCTGCCTTTCAGTAGCAGCGTCTTCAAGTCTCATATACTTCCCGGCTTCATGGAAGAAATCGGGTAAAGTAGCTGGTTTTTCTTTCGTTAGTCTTCTAGCAAATTTAGTATCCGAATGCACACCACTGCAGAGGGCCATTAGGATAAGTTTCTCATCGGCATCTTGGACTGCGGCCGCTGCGGCATTGAATCGGGTTAAATATTGTTGCACCGTCTCTCCAGGCTTCTGCTTGATACTAGATAAGAAATAAGCGTCCTTGGGTTGCTCCACATGAATGCGAAATTGGCTGATGAATTTTTCTTTCAACATTTCCCACGAGCTGATGGATCCTTGGGGTAGATGGTAGAACCAGGAGGTAGCTAGATCTGCCAGGAATAGTGAAAAGCATTTGTCCAACACTCCTTCTGTTGCTCCGCTCATGAGCATATGCTGCGTGTACCTCTGCAAGTGTACAACGGGGTCAGAGGTTCCCTTGTAAGGTTCCATTGTTGGCATTTTCCATTCTCGGAGGGTGATGGCAACTTCAATATTGCAGGTGAAAGGGCTGGTTACCCTAGCGCCTATCCCTCGATCTCTTTGATCCCGTCGGATGCACTCTCTAAACAATCGTGCCATCCTCTCATCAGAATATGGAGCAGATAGGAATGAGCTTGGTTCTTCCCTACGGGATCGATCCCGTCCCGATGACCTATAGGGATGGTATTGCCTATCACTCCTAATATTTTCCAGTGGCCATCTTCGGCTTTCCGGGCGCATGCCAGGATCAGGCACAGTTGACCCTTGCCTTGATCTTGCCCTGTTGGGTTCTGTTTCGAGAATTTCTTCGGGGTCAACTTTGGGCTGGATTCTAGCTCGGCTCCGTTCATTGGCGTTTCCCTGGTTAGGCAGCATGACAGGCTCAGCCATATCCGACCCCTGCCTGGTACCTCCCCTGTTGGGTTCGGTTCCAAGTGTTTCCCCGGATCGGAATTCGGGCTGAGTCCAGGCTTGGCTCCTACCATTGCTGTTTCTGTTGTTAACCTCTTCGAAGAAGAAAGATCTTTGTCGCCTTCCAGATCTCCCTGACTGGGACTCACCCCATGATTCGGCGTTGCGGTTGGATTCTTCAGCATCCCTTAAGCATGACATGAGTTGGTCCACCAAGGCTTCTTGCTGGGATGTGAATCGGTTAGTTACTTCAGCCACAATCCTGTCCAGATCTGCCCTAGTAATTGGTTGCTTCATGGCAAGGGCTGTCAGATTTGCCTGATTTTCATTTGCTGTTGAAACAGAACGATTCCCTTGATCTGTGATTACTGGATCTGGGATACTGCTAGTTGCGATGTTCTTTCCTTTGCTAACATCTTTCCTTTGCCTGGGAGGCATGTTTTCCAAGCAATGAGCGATGCTGTTAGGAAGAAGGTTGAGTGGGAGAAGCTGAAGCTTCTAGCTCGATTTCCTAGTGAAAGCACCAAAAATGTTTGCACAAAAAATGGGCAAACACCTCCAAGTGGTATGATTTAGTTGATTATATGTTGTTCTTAGTGATTTGGATGATTTATGCAAATATATAAAACATATGGACTAAACTGTAAAAGACACACAGATTTATAGTGGTTCGGCCAGAATGTGCCTACGTCCACTTTATATGTTATTCTTCTTTTCTATTCAGATTACAAGTACAAAGCTTTGATTACAAGTATCTGAAAATTGTTTGAAAGTTATATCCGTGCTTGAGCTCTCAAACTTGTCCCTCGTTGTTGTACCCCTGCCCCTTTATTTATAGAGTGAGGCTGAGGGTAGGGGTCCTGGATGTATATAGCTGCTGGTGGGCCTGGGCTGAAGCAATCTGGTCTGGCAATGTTGGTCTGGTACTCCTTGGTCCGGTAGTACGTTGGTTCGGTGGAGGTTGTTTTGGTGGAGGTTGGTCCAGTGGTGGCCTCCCTTGCTTCTTCTGGTCCGGTGGTGCTACTTTGAGTTGGTTCGGCAGGCATGGGAAGTAGGATGGTTCGGTAGGCACGGGGAGAAGGTTGGTTCGGTAGGCACTTGGAGAAGGTTGGTTCGGCAGACACTTGGAGGACGAGTTGGTTCGGTGGTAGACGGAGCAGGATGGTTCGGCAGTACGTGGAATAGGTTGGTTCGGCAGGCATGGGACGTAGGTTGGTTCGGCAATGGATGGTAGTGGAGTTGGTTCGGCGGTGTCGGACTGGTCGAAACACACCCAACATACGTTAATGTAAATTTAGGTAATATGCGGTAAGAATGTAAATTTTATTCATAGAGTGCTAATGGATTTAATAGAAAGAATGAAATCAAGATGAATAAATAAATTAGGAGTATAAATTTTAATAAATGTGTGCATTGATTTAGGAGTTAAAAGGCAATTAATAATTTAAAGGTTGATTTATTAAGAAAACAATGTGTAATGGATGGAAATGGAATAAGTGTAGTGTAATGAGAGTAGTTGTAATAATTATTTGTAAAGAATTAACTTACAAATATTACAAAATTTATAATGGTGACAATTGGTGTCGTTACCAATTTAACCGATCAATTTCAAATAAATGTCAACAAAATGTTACATTAATGTGGAGTAAACCATAATTGTAGTGTGAACGTAATAAAAAGAAATAGAAATGTTAATTGTATTCATAATGTAATGATTGCTTTAATAGTAAGGAGTGAAAATCAAAATAAAAGAATATCAATGAATAAGTTTTGTAAAAGAGTAAAAATATGTTAATTTATTTGAAATGTTTGTTAGCTGAAAGATTGATTGTAGAGATGAGTAACTATTATTTAGTGAGAAATGTGTAATTGCTATCTGTATCCAATAATGTAAATATGTTTAAATTACTATTAGATAGGAAAAATTGTTTTATTTCTCATTACATTCATTTAGTCCATTTTGAAACTTAATCAACTGAAATGAATGTAATTGAAAATTTCTAATTAATAGGAGAGAGAATACTAATTGTAAATTAATAGGTGTAATTAAAAGCAGCTTATGTTTCATGAAAATACAAGGAAAGTTTTGATTTAATGAAAAAAAATATTTACATCAAATAAAATGAAGGTTTCATCTGTGAATTTAGGTTTAATATCATTAAAATAAAGAATAGAAAGATTGATTTTAAAGAAAGAAATATATGCTTATTTGAACTGTGTTTTAGCTTACAGACTGATTACAAGAATAGGAAGATAATCTATTTATTACTCTTGTGTATAAACATAAATTTATAAACGTGTTTAAATAAACAATTGTTCTATTTTTTATCCATTTTAGTTGTCTGTTTTAAAATTTAACTTTGTAAGTAACTGCAATTAATGTAATTCAATGTTTCAATTAAAAGGAAAGGAAACGTTAATTGCAATTAATAGATTTAATAAAAGAAATGCACGTTTTATGTTAAACAAAAAGGGTGTTTTAATGGTAATAAGAGATCATTTTGGGAAAAACAAATCAAATGTTTTCATTTTTAAGGTACGTATAAAAATTTATTATGCGTAGACAAAAAACCTAAATGCGTAGAAATTCGAATATTACTTGAGTTAATGAAGTTAATTTGGTTACGTTTCAAAAAAAATTGAATTTCAAAATCTTTTATTATTAATTGTTTCACAAACGTTTTAAAATAGTTACCTTACTATTAATTCTTGATCCGTTTATTTCTCCATCTGTTTAATACCTGAGCACTTTTAGGTTGTATTTAATTCTTGCCACCTCATTTTCACGTATACAAAATTATACTTTCGTTTGCAAACTTTTCCATTCCTACGTACATTTCCTTATGTATTATTAATACCTGAAGCTTTAATAATAAAACGTGACATTTATTTTTGTCCCTCCACATTCATTTCTTAATTATAAATAACCTCCATCTTATTTCTTCTTTCTCCTAACACCTCATATTCAAAAGCTCTTATTCTTGCAAATCCAAAAGCATTCTTTTGTAAAAATGATTTTTTTTCATTTTCGTACACTTCCTGTCCTCATCTTAGTTGTTCTTCAATCTTTTCCTGAAGCCTCATCTTGAGAAAATGTAAGTATTAAAATTTGTTTATATATATGTATTTTTAACGCGTACTAATTTTTATTTTAATAATATTTCTTGTAACCTGAATATCTTTTGCATATAAACTTTGATTCACGTGCGATTTCTTCTGTTGGATTCAAATTTATATTTCGAACAACATGAAATTCATTTAGTTGAATTTGGAGATTGTTGAGTTTTGCGCTTCTATTTGGATTTTTATGGGCTAAAATCAAGGTGAGTGTTTTAACCCACTCACAACTTCTAAGATTTCTTAAGTTTGTTAAATTCATTTATGATGTGATTTGAAATTTATTTATAGTTGTTTGGCATATATTTCATCATTATCTCGGTTAATTTGCATTTATTTAATTAACTTGTTATTTAATTTATAATTGCATATAAACTGCGAGTAAATTATTATTTAATTTATTTTGCATCATAAACTGCCAGTAAATGCCTGTTATTTATTACATGTTATATATTGATGTATTGTTTGAATTGGATGATGATTGTGATAAATGGATGTATGATTTTATGATGGATGAGTGGATGTTGTACTTTATATTGTATAAACTGCAAGTTACTATGCATTTTCATTTCATTCGGGATTGCGGTTTGAAATGATGTATAACCATAATTTTTATTTTAAATTACGGATTGAAATGATAAATATCTGTATAACTTGACCGTAGGATAGAAAATTTTATACAGACACCGCGGTGTATATATATAAATATTTTGAAATGATTTTCTATGGTTTCGTAAAGAAATATATATATCGTTTTATGAGATATTGCTTTCAAATATTTGATAAAGGTTATTTTATATATAGTTAAATTCTTGGTTTTAAGCTATGCATAAAATTGTTTAAAGTATGAAGTAAGTTTAATAATAAAGTTGATTTTATTAAAATATATTATGGATGTGTTTACTTACATTCTAATATAGAGTTTATATTGATTTTTATAAATCAAAGTTGAGAAGATAGTTTTGAAATTGATTTGATATTTTATTCAATTAAGATCTTATTGAAATTTAGATTTAAAAAGAACATGGTGTTATAACTAAATTCGGGTTTAAGATGATTTAAGTGAATATATCTAGTCTAAATAAATTGAAGAATATTCAATTATTGAATTTGGAAGTTTTATTTAAAGGATTCTGGATTATTAAGTAAGTATTTCAAAACTAAATAATAGTAAAGTGAATTTGGCATGTATATATGAATTAAAAATTTAGTTTTGAAATGGTAGAATATTTAAAACTTTGAAATATATGGAAATTTAAATGGTTTACTTGGGAATTCAAATCTGTATTTGGAATTGATTTGAGAAATTAAAAAGCAAATTGACTTTATAAAGTAATTTATTATTAAACCATTTAAGTATTGAAAATTTTATTTCGAAGCTATGGGTTTAAGGTATATATATTTGAAAATACTATGATTTTTGAAAAAAGATCTATTTGAAATAAAAATGATGTCATATTGATTTGGGTTTTAAAATATAAATGATATCGTAAGTATATGGTTTTGAAATGGATATTTTATTCTGGTTTTAAAGTATAAACTATTTTGAAGAGACCGCGGTGTTATAATAACGATTGGTTGTTAAAGAGACCGGGATCGGAAGTTGTCATACTCTCTGCCAACTCCGAAAACCACTTTAATAACCGTGTACGCGGTGGAGATTCCAAAATGAAGTAAGATGGTGGCGGTGTTTCCTTTGAGGTAAATACATGGACCCAACTCCCGTGAGTTGGCATATGGTGGCTAAAACAGGAGCGATCGATGGGTTAAGAAGGTAGCACATTTTATCGGACACATCCCTTCGCTATTCTACTCTGACTTTGGATTTTTCGGTGGCCACTTTTGATTTTTTATTTAGGGGTGTTGCTCGAGGTGGGCGGTAGTGGCTGCTAGGCGTTACCACCGACCCGGAAGCGTAATCGGTACACTACCCTAGCATTGCCTAGTTGTCCCGTGTCACCTACCCTAGCGCGCCTTATACGATTTTGGTCTTGTACCATACCTATGAGTGCCCTCTGACGATGCCCAGTACGGGGAAGATTACAGTACTGTATAGACTATGGGAATATATAAATGTGTTAAGGTGGAAAATGTAAAGCCTTAACACTATTTAAAAGTAAGTTTATTTTACAATTAGACACTATTATAATAGCGAAATATACTACATAGTAAACAGTTTGACGGATTCTTAAGAGTTGTAAATCCCGAGCATCTCTTGAGTTACTGCACTCATATTTATTTCTGATGATTTAACTTACATAAGATCTTTTAGTTCTGACTCGAGTGTTTTGTCTTTTCAATTCGCTCAGGTCAGCCTGAGTATTTCAGGATTCGAAGACTCTAGCTCTCGAGGACGAAGACGAAGATTTTATTTCTATTACCTATTATTTTATTCCACTACACTATTGTATTCCGCTGCATTATTGATATTCTACGGTATGTATAACTCTGATATATATTGTAAGTAAAATTAAATATTTTGAAAAATAGCTTCATGAACTGTTTATATTTGATTATTATATTTTATCCTTCTGTTGTGAGATTCTGTTTGTTTTATTTCTTTCTTGTTTTTTTACCCCATAACAATCCGCCCTTCCGTATGGTTTGAATTGGCACGTGTGTCGATTTAAAGTGTGCGAAAAGGCGGGATGTTATAATGTGGTATCAGAGCTTTGGTTTAGCGATAAACCTTATCTTCGTGGGGTCTGACTCTTTATTAATAGGGTAGTAATACCCTATGGGAGTCGCTGAGTGTATATATATGAGAGAGCGTATTTGTTAATGTTATAAAAAGGTTTAATATTGTGTTAATCTGTTCTGTTTTGTATTTATACATTCTGACTGATGCGTGGGACGCTATGACACCAATAGGGGTTTCTAAACACTTAATAGGACAGACCGAGTTTGGTTTTAATATAGGTGAATGAAATAATTTTGCCTGTTATATTTTCCATATATATAAAGTAAATTTTTATAAAGGTTACATTTGGTTGTATTATATTGGTTGTTAGGTAATGAAATTTATAAATAATAATTAAAGATTGAAAATAAAATAAATCAAATTGGAAATTTAGATCTTAAGTTCCGGGGTTTTGAAAATTTCTTTCGAATGATTTTGAAATATAGTAATAATATTATTAGAAGTATTTTGACATAATATTTAAAAGAATTGTTTAAGAAGATTTTGGAAGAAATAAGTTTGTACTTCCCTCTCTGTCGTTGGAAAATGATTTCGGTGATGGCGACTGCATCATCGATATTTATTTTCGAGTTTCGAAGGGGAAGGCCACTGCAGTAGTTTTACTGCAGATTTATTTTGATAAACAAATATGAATATTAATTGTTTTAAAAATAGTTGGATATATATATTGTAAGTATATGCATTTATCTATTATTTTAAATGATTCTTGGATAAAAACCCGGTATTTAATTCTCAATTTTTCGTTAATTAATAGTTTCAATTAGTGTAGTGAAATGGAATTTAATTAATAATTGAAACCTTTAATTAAAATAAGTGATTTAATGCTAAGTTATAAACAAGATTAAAAGAAAGTAGAAATTGTAAACTTATAAAACAAAGCTGTAATTATTGAACATTAAATTAAATTAAAAGATGAGTTAAAACTTGTATAAGTTTCATTTGCATTTTTTTTAACATATGTATAACTTACCAAAAGATGTAAAAAGTTGACATGTTAATAAGAAAAAATAATGGAAGTTGTAAAAGAAAACTTATGAATGAAAGTGGTCAATGAATTTCTTTAATAAATAAGAATTTGATGTTGAAATGGTTATAAACTTAAGTATAATTGAAATACTACTAATTAAATATAATGAAGGCGGGTATTATAAGTAAGAAATTTTAACTTAAGTAAATAAGTTGAAGTTATTTCTAAATAAAATGGTAAGAAATAAATGTAAAATAAAAAGATAAATCATTATATGAAAGAAAAGAAATCAAACAACTAATGTATGAAATGAAATTAATAATAAGCAAATTTGATTTGTTGTTTGGAATTGTTGTTTGGAATTAGTTTATGGTTGTTTGGGTAAGGATACTTTAAAATTGTTTGGATGAATGAATAATCAATTTAGTTTCACCTAAGACTGTTGGGTGAAGGGTACACTTAGTAGTTATTTTTCATCCTGTACAATTTGAAGTTTTGAACCCGAACAACTATTTGTTTTGTTGATATGAATGAATGATTGATTTGTGGTGATTTTAAGTAATGGTTGTATATTGACTTGTTTGCTGATTGGTAAAACAACTTTAAATATTTCATTTTATATAATTTTTAACCTTTTTAGATTATATAAGTGAAATACAGGTTATGGAAGCAATTGCTACTGCATTTGGTTTCATAATATAAGCGTAAATTGCCCGACAAATAGGTACGTTTTTGGATTACGGTTTATAACGCTATTATATTATTTTCCCATGTCGGGATATATATTATTTTGGAAAAAAATATGTTACATATTGTTATATTTGATATTATATTTTCTTACGAGCCTCTCCGTACAAAGGAGACTCTGCCGAAATTTTCCGTGAATTTTGGACTTAGAAAGTTTTGAAAATGTTTTCCAAACTTTATTAATTTAATTATAAAAGATCTATTGGTTAGAAATTAGTATATTTTATTTAAATTAATTAATTTTGAAAAATGTATTTGTCTATAAATTAAATGTTTAAGTAAGATATTTGGATTTCCTAATTCTTCTTTTCCCTTTTTTTTCCTTTTCGGGGACGAAAAGTTTTGAGTTGGGAAGAGTGTAACGACCCGTAAAATTCGATGTTTAAAATGAATTAAATTAAAAAGATTTTTAATTTAAATTTAGAAAGAAATAAAAATCTTATAACTTATATGGAAGCGTATGTAGAAATTAGATGTATCAATTGTAATTAAAATCAACAATTTAAAATTTATATTGCAATTAATTGAAATAGTGTAAATTGTCATACTTGGCTATAAGTTTAATATAAGAAACAAAAAGGAATGTTGAATTTGTGAATTACCATTAAAAATATTAACTAGAATGGAATTCAAATTTATATAATAATGGAAAGTGTAAATTTGTTGCATTTGGGTATAAAATTTAAAATATAAGTAAATAAAAGTAGGCATTTAATTTACCGATGGAATAATACGTTGATTAATAGTAACTATATTTAAATTAAGGTAGTAATGTTAATGGCACGCGATGAATAACCAATTTAATGCAACTCAAATTGATTGAAACGACTGTTTAGGTTAAAATTGATTGTAAATGGGAATATTTGGAAATAAACTGAATATATGAAAACAAAATGTAAGCATTGAATTAAATTAATGAATTCAAATTATAATAAATGGTCATTGAAAAATCAGTGTTCTGCAAGTAATTATGATGTTGTTATTGATAATAAACGTTACTTCAATGATTATTAATATAGTAACGGAAGTGTGAATGAAAACTTAATAGAAACATAAATTTATTTTAAGGAAACAAGAGATATACTGTACAAATTGATGAATTAGTATAAATTTAATGCTAATTGGATAAAATCAATATCATATGAGTCATTGCAACATTTGTTGTAAACTATAAACCTATAAATGTGATTTACGGCAAATAGTGACTGTTATTATTTGTTACCAGTTTACTTAGGCTATTAAGCTGTGAGTGGGAATCAATTGGAATTTAAAATGAAACTTGGTACTACAATTATGAGTTTAAAAAAATAATTACAAGATATAAATGTAATAAGATGCATAGAAATGTTGGGTATTTTGTAAAGTAATAAATGATGTAATTTGTGGTAATATGTGGAAATAATGTAAATTTTGGTAATATGTAGTAATAATGTAAATTTAAATTTAGGTATTACGTTAATGTAAATTTAGGTAATATGCGGTAAGAATGTAAATTTTATTCATAGAGTGCTAATGGATTTAATAAAAAGAATGAAATCAAGATGAATAAATAATTAGAAGTATAAATTCTAATAAATGTATGCATTGATTTAGGAGTTAAAAGGCAATAAAACAATGTGTAATGGATGGAAATGGAATAAGTGTAGTGTAATGAGAGTAGTTGTAATAATTATTTGTAAAGAATTAACTTACAATTATTACAAAATGTATAATGGTGACAATTGGTGTTGTTACCAATTTAACCGATCAATTTCAAATAAATGTTAACAAAATGTTACATTAATGTGGAGTAAACCATAATTGTAGTGTGAACGTAATAAAAAGAAATGTTAATTATATTCATAATGTAATGATTGCTTTAATAGTAAGGAGTGAAAATCAAAATAAAAGAATATAAATGAATAAGTTTTGAAAAAGAGTAAAAATATGTTTATTTATTTGAAATGTTTGTTAGCTGAAAGATTGATTGTAGAGATGAGTAACTATTATTTAGTGAGAAATGTTTAATTACTATCTGTATCCAATAATGTAAATATGTTTAAATTACTATTAGATAGGAAAAATTGTTTTACTTCTCATTACATTCATTTAGTCCATTTTGAAACTTAATCAACTGAAATGAATGTAATTGAAAATTTCTAATTAATAGGAGAGAGAATACTAATTGTAAATTAATAGGTGTAATTAAAAGCAGCTTATGTTTTGTGAAAATATAAGGAAAGATTTGATTTAATGAAAAAAAAACATTTACATCAAATAAAATGAAGGTTTCATCTGTGAATTTAAGTTTAATTTCATTAAAACAAAGAATAGAAAGATTGATTTTAAAGAAAGAAATATATGCTTATTTGAACTGTGTTTTAGCTTACAGACTGATTGCAAGAATAGAAAGATAATCTATTTATTACTCTTGTGTATAAACAATAAATTTATAAACGTGTTTAAATAAACAATTGTTCAATTTTTTATCCATTTTAGTTGTATGTTTTAAAATTTAACTTTGTAACTAACTGCAATTAATGTAATTCAAATGTTTCAATTAAAAGGAAAGGAAACGTTGATTGCAATTAATAGATTTAATAAAAGAAACGCACGTTTTGTGTTAAACAAAAAAGGTGTTTTAATGGTAATAAGAGATCATTTTGGGAAAAACAAATCAAATGTTTTCATTTTTAAGGTAGGTATAAAAATTTATTATGCGTAGACAAAAAACATAAATGCGTAGAAATTCGAATATTACTTGAGTTAATGAAGTTAATTTGGTTACGTTTCAAAAAAAATTGAATTTCAAAATCTTTTATTATTAATTGTTTCACGAACGTTTTAAAATAGTTACCTTACTATTAATACTTGATCCGTTTATTTCTCCATCAGTTTAATACCTGAGCACTTTTAGGTTGTATTTAATTCTTGCCACCTCATTTTCACGTATACAAAATTATACTTTCGTTTGCAAACTTTTCCATTCCTACGTACGTTCCTTATGTATTATTAATACCTGAAGCTTTAATAATAAAACGTGACATTTATTTTTGTCCCTCCACATTCATTTCCTAATTATAAATAACCTACATCTTATTTCTTCTTTTTCCTAACACCTCATATTCAAAAGCTCTTGTTCTTGCAAATGTAAAAGCATTCTTTTATAAAAATGATTGTTTTTTCATTTTCGTACACTTCCTGTCCTCATCTTAGTTGTTCTTCAATTTTTTCTTGAAGCCTCATCTTGAGAAAACGTAAGTATTAAAATTTGTTTATTTATATGTATTTTTAACGCGTACTAATTTTTATTTTAATAATATTTCTTGTAACATGAATATCTTTTGCATATAAACTTTGATTCACGCGCGATTTCTTCTGTTGGAATCAAATTTATATTCCGGACAACATGAAATTGATTTAGTTGAATTTGGAGATTGTTGAGTTTTGCGCTTCTGTTTGGATTTTTATGGGCTAAAATCAAAGGTGAGTGTTTTAATCCACTCACAACTTCTAAGATTTCTTATGTTTGTTAAATTCATTTATGATGTGATTTGAAATTTATTTATAGCTGTTTGGCATATATTTCATCATTATCTCAGTTAATTTGCATTTCTTTAATTAACTTGTTATTTAATTCATTATTACATATAAACTGCGAGTAAATTATTATTTAATTTATTTTTCATAACAAACTGCCAGTAAATGCCTGTTATTTATTACCTGTTATATATATGTATTGTTTGAATTGGATGATGATTGTGATAAATGGATGTATGATTTTATGATGGATGAATGGATGCTGTATTTTATATTGTATAAACTGCAAGTTACTATGCATTTTCATTTCATTCGGGATTGCGGTTTGAAATGATATATAACCGTAATTTTTATTTTAAATTACGGATTGAAATGATAAACATCCGTATCACTTGACCATAGGATAGAAAATTTTATACAGACACCGCGGTGTGTGTATATATATATATATATATGAATATTTTGAAATGATTTTCTATGGTTTCGTAATAAAATATATATATGGTTTTATGAGATATTGATTTCGGATATTTGATAAAGGTTATTTTATATATAGTTAAATTCTTGGTTTTAAGCTATGTATTAAATTGTTTAAA
Organism: Allium cepa; assembly: GCA_030765085.1. NCBI lineage: Eukaryota > Viridiplantae > Streptophyta > Magnoliopsida > Asparagales > Amaryllidaceae > Allium > Allium cepa. The sequence goes on from CM060932.1 coordinate 1,056,016,685, forward strand.
GTATGAAGTAAGTTTAATAATAAAGTTGATTTAATTAAAATATATTATGGATAAGTGTTTATTTACATTCTAATATAGAGTTTATATTGATTTTTATAAATCAAAGTTGAGAAGATAGTTTTGAAATTGATTTGAGATTTTATTTAATTAAGATCTTATTGAAATTTAGATTTAAAAAGAACATGGTGTTATAACTAAATTCGGGTTTAAGATGATTTAAGTGAATATATCTAGTCTAAATAAATTAAGGAATATTCAATTATTGAATTTGAAAGTTTTATTTAAAGGATTCTAGATTATTAAGTAAGTATTTCAAAACTAAATAATAGTAAAGTGAATTTGGCATATACATATATGAATTAAAAATTTAGTTTTGAAATGGTAGAATATTTAAAACTTTGAAATATATGGAAATTTAAATGGTTTACTTGGGAATTCAAATCTGTATTTGGAATTGATTTGAGAAATTAAAAAGAAAATTTACTTTATAAAGTAATTTATTATTAAACCATTTAAGTATTGAAAATTTTGTTTCGAAGCTATGGGTTTAAGGTATATATATTTGAAAGTACTATGATTTTTGAAAAAAGTTCTATTTGAAATAAAAATGATATCATATTGATTTGGGTTTTAAAATAGAAATGATATCGTATGTATATGGTTTTGAAATGGATATTTTACTCTGGTTTTAAAGTATAAACTATTTTGAAGAGACCGCGGTGTTATAATAACGATTGGTTGTTAAAGAGACCGGGATCGGAAGTTGTCATACTCTCTGCCAACTTCGAAAACCACTTTAATGACCGTGTACGCAGTGAAGATTTCAGAATGAAGTAGGATGGTGGCGGCGTTTCCTTTGAGGTAAATACGTGGACCCAACTCCCGTGAGTTGGCATATGGTGGCTAAAACAGGAGCGATCGACGGGTTAAGAAGGTAGCACCTTTTATCGGACACATCCCTTCGCTATTCTACTCTGACTTTTAATTTTTTGGTGGCCACTTTTGATTTTTTATTTGGAGGTGTTGCTCGAGGTAGGCGGTAGTAGCTGCTACGCGTTACAACCGACCCGGAAGCGTAATTGGTATACTACCCTAGCATTGCCTAGTTGTGCCGTGTCACCTACCCTAGCGCGCCTTATACGATTTTGATCTTGTACCATACCTATGGAGTTCCCTCTGTCGACGTCCAGTACGGGGGAGATTACGGTACTGTATAGACTATGGGAATATATAAATGTGTTAAGGTGGAAAATGTAAAGCCTTAACGCTATTTAAAAGTAAATTTATTTTACAATTAGACACTATTATAATAGCGAAATATACTACATAGTAAATAGCTTAACGGATCCTTAAGAGATGTAAATCCCGAGCATCTCTTGAGTTACTGCACTCATATTCATTTCTGATGATTTAACTTACATAAGATCTTTTAGTTCTGACTCGAGTGTTTTGTCTTTTCAATTCGCTCGGGTCGGGCTGAGTATTTCAGGATTCGAAGACTCTAGCTCTGGAGGACGAAGACGAAGATTTTATTTCTATTACCTATTATTTTATTCCACTACACTATTGTATTCCGCTGCATTATTGATATTCTATGGTATGTATAACTATGATATATATTGTAAGTAAAATTAAATATTTTGAAAAACAGCTTCATGAACTGTTTATATTTGATTATTATATTTTATCCTTCCGCTGTGAGATTCTATTTGTTTTATTTATTTCTTGTTTTTTACCCCATAACAATCCTCTCTTCCGTATGGTTTGAATTGGCACGTGTGTCGATTTATAGCGTGCGAAAAGGCGGGATGTTACACGTATATTACTGCATAGTAGATAGTTTAACGGATCCTTAGAAGATGTGAATCTCGAACATCTCTTAAGTTACTGCACTCACGTTAGACACTGGATAGGAAATGTCAAATCCCGTAAACATCTCTGACGCCATTCCACTCATATTTATTTACTGTTGATTTAACTTACATAAGATCTTTTAGTTCTGACTCGAGTGTTTTGTCTTTTCAATTCGCTCGAGTCAGCCTGAGCATTTCAGGATTTGAAGACTTTATTTCTGGAGGACGAAGACGAAGATATTATTACTAATGTCTATTATATTATTCACTGCATCATGTACTCCGCTGCATTGTTATTTATTGGTATCTGTGACTCTGATAGGTATTGTATAAGTATAATCAAATATTTTATAAAACAGCTTCATGAACTGTTTATTTGATTATTATATTTTATCGTTCCGCTGTAAGATTCTATTCTATTTCTTTCTCTACTTTTTCTTATTTACCCCATAACAATCTGTCATTCTGTATGGTTTAAGTCCAACATGTGTGTCTGCCATTGCACTTGGAGGGTGCGGCATGATAGGGGGTTCTCGCTTTCTGGTTTGGTAGCGAACGGTTGACTCTTACTCCTACATGTTCCCGTAGGGATTGGTGGTGCAGTCGAGAGGCTAGCCATAAAGGCAGAACATAGGTACCAATGTATGCTATGGTGGGTGGTACCCCGCTGGCGTGGCCTGTTACATCTGGTATAAGAGCTTTGGTTTAGCGATAAACCTTAGCTTTGTGGGGTCTGACTCTTTATTAATAGGGTAGTAGTACCTTATTGTAACAACCAGGTATTTTCAACCATTCGCATCCATTATAAGTGTATAGGTAGACACTCATGCCGGAATTGAATTGCTCAAAATACCACGTTGTAAATAAAATTTGGCAAACCTCAGAATATACGGTAAACAAAAATCACATATCACAGACACAGGGTAAATATAATGCAGCGGAAGTAAAAGAGATAGTAGTTCATGAAGCTACTATATAAATATATCAGAGTTACATAAGATACAACAGAAGAAATAAAGTACAAAAGAAGTATCGATACATAGAAATCTACTAATACAATAGTTGGAAAGGACCAACAGACAAAAGAGATAAAACTAGACAAGCAAATAATCTCCAGCGATTCCAAATCTCCAAAAAGTGGAAATCCAAATCTGTGAATACTCAGGCTGAACCGAGCGTAAATAAAAATACAACACTCGAGTCAGGACATACATACTTATACAATGTAAACCAACTCAAGTGAACTGTAGCAAAGGTACAAGTAACTTAGAAGATGTTTGAGACCGCCCATCCTCTAAGGATCCGTTAAACTATTTACTATGTAGTAATATACGCTATATACAGTTATGTCTAATCAGTAAAGTATAATCATATAGAAAATAGCGTTAAGGGGATGGTGAAGCTTAACGCGGTCGGATCTTTAAAACCAAAATCGTTGTGGGCTCAATATAAGGAGATGACACGGCACGCGAGGCAATGGCAGGGTGGATACACCGTTTGCACTCCCGGACCGGTGGTGACGGCAAGCCAGCAGCTTCCGCCCACCTCGAACAATACCCCCGAATCAAAGTGGCGCCACATATCGAATCACAAAAGTAATAGAATGGTTTCCGATGGAGCATGCTCGATGAAAGGGTGCGACCCTTTGTGTAACCCGGTATAGCTCCTGTTTTAGTCATTTATACCAACTCACGGGAGTTGGGTCCACGTAATATACCTCGAGAACGTCGCCACCATCCTACTTCATTCTGGAATCTCCACCGCGTACACAGTTGTTAAAGTGGTTTTCGGTATTGGCCGGCTATAAGACAATATCCGATCCCGGTCTCTTTAACAACCAATCGTTATTATAATCCATAGTTATAACTTTGAAACAATATTTTATACTTCAAAAATAAAATATCATTTCAACCCAAATCTTTATCAAAATAAAGAATAAATCATTTCCAAACCATTTCAATATATCATCATACCATATCTTTCAATTCAAATATTTATCAAAATAAATATCAAGTCATTTCTAACCATTTTAATATATTAAATTATCATATCCTTTAAAAACTTCCTTTCAAATCAATTTAATATATTTAAAATATCATATCCTTCAAAACATCCTTTTTAAATCATTTTATTATCAAAATATCATATTTTTCAAAACTTCATTTCAAAACATTTTTACTATCAAAATATCATATCTTTCAAAACTTCATTTCAAAACATTTTAATATATCAAAATATCATATCTTCTCAAAACCACATTTCAAATCATTGTAATATATCAAAATAGCTATATTTTTCAAAACCACATTTCAAATCATTTTAATATATCAAAATATCATGTCTTTTCGAAACCACATTTCAATCATTTTAATATATCAAATAGTTATATTTCAAAACAAATTACTTCATTTTAAATCATAAAAATGAAGTTACTAAATTTAATAATTAAATTATTAAATTCCAAAAATTTAAACTTTTCAATGTTCATTTATGCACTTAAATTTATTAAAACAATGAAAATTCAAGTTTCGCAGCATTTGGAAAATGCTACAGAAAGTTACATTCAAAACAATTCAATTTAACAAAAGACAGCATTTTAAAATGCTGTTAATAAACTTCAAATATTCAATAGAATTTCACAAACACTTATTTTTTTGTATTTAAATCATTTTTAACTTATAAAATCATACATTTTTACATTCATAAGCATCATTTAATTTTCCTTAAATTCATGATTTTATAAAGTTAAGTTTCCTTTCAAAAATCAATATTTATTAATAATTCACTTATTAAATTTCAACATTCAAATTTAAATTCATTACCTTAAATTTCAACTTAACACGTAAGTTCAAATTCTCAAATATAACTTATTTTTATTTTTATTTACTTGACTAAAAATTCACTTTTAAGTCCATTTCATAAATTTCCGATTTTAGTTATATTTCAAAATTTCAACTTAAATATTCATTCATTTCACATTTCAACTTTACTAAAAATCATAAATATGATATAAAATCACTTTAAATTCATTTAAATTCAAATTATCATAAATTTATCATAATTTCATATTCAATTTAATTTCCAATTATAATTAAATCAAATTTTCGAAAATAAATTACATTTAAAATTTTCAAACTTTTTCATTAATTCATTTCACTTACAATTATTCAGAAAATCAATAATATTTTACAAAAATCCTTTTAATTAGATTTAAATCAAAATATTTAATATTTACATTTCTAAAATAATTTGAAAAAAATTAGAAAAACATATATTAATTACGGGTCTGTATATAATTTTCTACACTAGGAAAAGTGATACGGGTAATATATCATTTCAACCCGTAATTTACAAAGAAAATCCGGGTTTTACCATTTCAAACCCGCAGTCTCAAATAAATGAAATAAATTGAAAATCATTCAGGCCTTTCATTTAATCCCATAACAATTTTCCCTTATTCTAAAGTCCGTTCGGGTATGTATCATTTCAACCCATAGTGATTCTAATCCAAAGGGAACTTGCAGTGTGATGAACAGATAAAATAAACAGAATAGCATGAAATGAAAGTAACACATAATATAATAGGCGTAATAACAGGTGTGAACATCATATGATAATAATATAAGCAGTTATAACATGATCATATAGTTCTACAAATTCACAGGGTGTCAATTTACTACTTATATAAGTACATAATGTCTGGTGAAAAATACTCACATGTTCAAAGCTGGAGATCGACACCAAAGCACAGATACTGACACAACAAAGGCACGAAACTACGGACAAGACTAGAGAGTGGAGAGCCTAAGCTATATCCCTTGAAAACAATTACACAAACAATACAATGCATACATAAGTTACAACACACATTTATCATCAAACAACATATAATTCAACACCCAAAACCATAAACATTTGAATTGCACTTGCTCTCTACCTCAGGTACTTCAGTTATGCAGTGACTAAGTGTAACAACCAGGTATTTTCAACCATTCGCATCCATTATAAGTGTATAGGTAGACACTCATGCTGGAATTGAATTGCTCAAATACCGCGTTGTAAATAAAAATTTGGCAAACCTCAGAATATGCAGTAAATAAAATTCACAGATCACAGACACAGAGTAATAATAATGCAGCGGAAGTAAAAGAGATAGTAGTTCATGAAGCTACTATATAAATATATCAGAGTTACATAAGATACAATAGAAGAAATAAAGTACAACAGAAGTTTAAATATGATAACTAAGTACAAGCTGAATAGAAAAACCGAACTAAAAAGATGAAACTTGACAAGTAGATAATCTTCAGCCACTCCAATCTCCAGACAGTGGAAATCCAAATCTGTGAATAACTCAGGCTGACCCGAGCGTAAATAAAAATATAAACACTCGAGTCAGGACATGCATACTTATACAATGTAAACCAACTCAAGTGAACTGTAGCAAAGGTAAAAGTAACTTAGAAGATGCTTGGGACCGCCCATCCTCTAAGGATTCGTTAAACTATTTACTATGTAGTAATATACGCTATATACAGTAGTGTCTAATCAGTAAAGTATAATCATATAGAAAATAGCGTTAAGGGGATGGTGAACCTTAACGCGGTCGGATCTTTAAAACCAAAATCGTAGTGGGCTCACTATAAGGAGATGACACGGCACGCGAGGCAATGGCAGGGTGGATACACCGTTTGCACTCCCGGACCGATGGTGACGGCAAGCCAGCAGCTTCCGCCCACCCCGAACAATACCCCCGAATCAAAGTGGCGCCACATATCGAATCGCAAAAGTAATAGAACGGTTTTCGATGGAGCATGCTCGATGAAAGGGTGCGACCCTTTGTGTAGCCCGGTATAGCACCTGTTTTAGTCATTTATGCCAACTCACGGGATTTGGGTCCACATAATATACCTCGAGAACATCGCCACCATCTTACTTCATTCTGGAATCTCCACCGTGTACACAGTTGTTAAAGTGGTTTTCGGTATTGGCCGGCTATAAGACAATATCCGATCCCGGTCTCTTTAACAACGATCGTTATTATAACCCGTAGTTATAACTTTAAAAAAAATTATACTTCAAAATAAAATATCATTTCAACCCAAATCTTTATCAAAATAAAGATTAAATTATTTCCAAACCATTTCAATATATCATCATACCATATCTTTCAATTCAAATATTTATCAAAAATAAATATCAAGTCATTTCTAACCATTTCAATATATTAAATTATCATATCCTATCAAAACTTCCTTTCAAATCATTTTAATATATCAAAATTTCATAATCTTTCAAAACTTCGTTCAAAATATCTTATCTTTCAGCACTTCCCTTCAAATTATTTTAATATCAAAATGTCATATCTTTCAAAACTCCATTTTCAAATCATTTTAATATATCAAAATATCATATCTTTTCAAACCACATTTCAATCATTTAATATATCAAAATATCAAAACCACATTCATTTCAAATCATTATTCATTTTATTCAATTTAAAATACCATTTCAATTCACATTTCAAAACAGTTTATATTCAAAAAAATCATTTTTAATCATTAAAATGAAGTTATTATGTTCAATAATTAAATTATTAAATTTTCAAAATTTTAAACTTCCAAAGTTCATTTATTCACTTAAGTTTATCAAAACAGTGAAAATTCACTTTTCGTGGCATTTAGAAAACGCTACGGAAAGATACATTCAAAACAGTTCAATTTAACAAAAGACAACATTTTAAAATGTTGTAATAGGGTTTACTTAAATTTCAAATAAACTTAGTTAAATTCAAAAATTATAGCACTTAAAAAAATTTCTATAATAGCTTTTAATTCAATTTAGCTTTTTAGTTCATTATTATCAACTACGGCATTTACAAATGCTGTAATATCATTTACATCGTAATTAATAGCATTTCAAAAATGCAGTCAATTAACTTCAAATTTTCAATATAATTTCTCAACCAATTATATTTTTTTATTTAAAACATTTTTAACTCATAAAATCATACATTTTCACATTTATAAACATCATTTAATTTTTCTCAAGTTCATGATTTTATAAAGTTAAATTTCCGTTCAAAATCAAGATTTAATAATAATTCACTTATTAATTGCAATGTTCAATTTTAAATTCCTTGCATTAAATTTAAACTTAACACTTAAGTTCAAATTCTCAAATATAACTTAGTTTTATTTTTATTTACTTAACTAAAAGTTCACTTTTAAGTCAATTTCATAAATTTCCAATTTAGTTATATTTCAAAATTTCAACTTAAAGTATTCATTCATTTCACATTTCAACTTTATTAAAAATCATTAATATGATATAAAATTACTTTGAATTCATTTAAATTCAAATTATCATAAATTTATCATAATTTCATATTCAATTTAATTTCCAATTATAATTAAATCAAATTTTCCAAAATAACTTACGTCCAAAATTTTCTAACTTTTCATTAATTCATTTTACTTACAATTATTCAGAAAATCAATAATATTTTACAAAAATCCTTTTTAATTAGATTTAAATCAAAATGTTTTAATATTTACATTTCTAAAATAATTTTAAAATTTTTAGAAAACATATATTAACTACGGGTCTATATATAATTTTCTACACTAGGAAAAGTGATACGGGTAATATATCATTTCAACCCGTATTTACAAAAAAAATCTGGGTTTTATCATTTCAGACCCGCAGTCCCAAGTAAATGAAATAAATTGAAAATCATTCAGGCCTATCATTTCAGCCCATAACAATTTTCCCTTGTTCTAAAGTCCGTTCGGGTTTGTATCATTTCAACCCATAGTGATTCTAATTTACAGGGAACTTGCAGTGTGATAAACTGATAAAATATACAGAATAGCATGACATAACAGTAACATAAGATATAACAGGTGTTTAACAGGTGTGAACATCATATGATAATAAAACAAGCAGTTATAACATGTTAATATAGTTCTACAGATTCGCAGGGTGTCAATTTACTACTTATATAAGTACATAATGACTGGTGAGAAATACTCACATTTTTATGCTGGAGATATTAATTTGAATGACACAACGGATCCAGAAGGCACGACCTTTGATTTTGAGTGGAGAGAAATAGCCAAGATATCATCTTGTAAACAACCCCAAAACAAGACAATATAACTTATGAATATTCAACCAAAACAATATAGAAATAATTGAAAATTTGAAATTAACAAAAAATGATTCAACCTTTCATTAACCATTCAAGTTCTTGGCCATGACATCATTTGGCTCAGCCATGATCAGGTCTAGACCTGAAATGCTCATCCAATGGTCAGAAAAAAGAAGGCAAACAATGGGATGTGAAGAGGTAGGAGTTAAACATGAAGCAGACAAAGAGTCAAGGCCAAAAGGAGTGGTTTTTGGTGCACACTAGGCTCGGCCTATTCATTGTTTGGGCTTGGCCATGCTTCCTCCAGATCTGGACAGAGGTCAAGTGATGGCCAGAGATCAGGTTATGGTGGTGGTGGAGCAAGGGGAGGTGGCCAAGGTGATAGAAGAAGGATATAAGTGAAGTTATGTGGTCTAGGCATTGTTTTCAAGGATTGCTTTACAAGTTTGAGGGGTTTGCATCATAAGGAGGCCATGGTCAGATCTTGGTCAGAGGAGGGGAAGGTGGTGCTGCTGTAGATGGTGGTGGTGTTGTCAGCGGTGGTGGTGGAGATGTGGGGCCGAGCAAAGCTATGAGAGGTCATGGCAAAAATCAAGCAAAACAAAGAAGAAGAAGTGGAAAAATGAGAGGAGGAAGAGAGGCCATTGCTTATTTTTCTTTGCTCGGATCTGAAATGGATGTGTTTTATTGATGGAATGAGAAACTTTCACGTGAATAAGCAAAAGAAAAGGAACGACTACAATAAATTGATGCATTGATTGAAAAAGAAATGGTAAAAGAAACGGTGAAACGACTTTACGTTTCTTAGCTTTTAAAACCTTCCATACTTCCTTTTCTTTTAAATCAAGTAAAACAAAATAAACTTCAGCAAGTACATCTAAAAACCGAAACAAAGTGAAATAAAATAAAAATATATAATTAAATTTAAATAAAATATAAAAAGAATTAAGGAAATTGCTTAAAAATTGAAAACAGGGTTCAAAAATTACAATTAAAACATCAATGGGTTTGGAAAAATATCTACTTCATTTGAAAAATATTCTAAAGAAAAATTTTGAAATAAAATAATTTATTTATCATTTCTAAAATCAAATAAATAATTAAATTGGAGAAAAATAGAAAAGAACTAAAGAAAATGTTTAAAAATTGAAAACAGGGCATGGAAATTACAAGAAGAATACTACTAGCTCTAGAAAAATTCCTACCTCACTTCAAAAATGGTAAAAGACAAAAAAAATACATAAAATAGCATATCAATACATATTACAATAAAATATGACAAAGAAAAATAAAATTTATACTATTTAAAATAACAAAATTGCAGAATAAACGAATTGCACTCAATATTGAAATATACATAACATTCACAATTTAAATCTGTTTCCAACGAAACAAAAAGCAGTGTTCCTAAAATTTTATGTACTTTCAAAATAAAAGAAAACAATTAAATTTTCAAACTTTTAAAATTTTAAATTAAAAGTCAAATTTTGACTATTTTGACCAAAAATTCACTTTTTGAAAAATATTCTTTTTAGTCATGCTTTGGAATGATAATTCATATCAAAACTAAAGTTTATCATTCAAAATAAATAAAATAAGTTTTTTTTAAATCAAAAATTCAATTAAAATAATTAAAATATACAAAAAAAAAAAATCACAAAATACAGGGTTGTTACACTCTCCCCCACTCAAAACTTTTCGTCCCCGAAAAGGAATGAGGTACGGGAAAGCACAGAAAAAAATAGAGTAAAACAAGATTAGGACAAGATGACAAGAAGATTGAAATTATACCTAATAACTGTTGTTATAGGTAAGTTTCGCAAGGTGGAGATGATTTTTCTAAGATTCTCCAAAATCAAGAACACAAGCACGCAAAAATAGATTCAAAATGAGTACCAAAGATTATCAAAGATTATAGAAAGAATTCTAATAAAAATAATATAGAAAGATGCCTACACCAGTCTATAGCAACGTAAGGATGATGAGGACAACAAAAAAAATAGTTTGAAAAACAAAATAAGGACATAAATTTGAAAGCATGGAAATTTCATCTTAAATAGAGAATAAATCTTTACACAAGTTAAATAAATCTTAACTATCTCAAATTTCATTATCTTATTATCCAATCATCTAAAATTAACAATTTTTAAAACCATGGGTTTGAAAAATAATCATGTATTACACTCACAATGTACTTAATAAATTTTATTCTTTTTTATTCTTATTAAAATTAAATTTATTCCTCTCAATATATTTATCACTCATGTTAAATATGCTTACACTTATTATAACTGCTTTATTTTATTCTTAGTTCTTCTAACATTAATTTATTGTAAGTTATTCAATTACCCTTTATTATATTTACCTCTGTTAATCGTTTTAAAATTTAAGTGTATAACGTTTATTATAACCACTCAAATTTATTTATAAAACCTTTTTATATTGTATATTATCCAATTACATTGTTAACTTCTAAAATTAAGGTAAGTTATATTGGAATGAAATTGAGTATTATACAAATAAACTTTCCAATTAAATCATCTCATGCTTGATATTCATCTAAAATTTTGATTGATTTTTTTTTGTAATTGAAATTATTCTTTAAAATAAAAATTTAAGAACTAAATTTCCGATTACATTCGAACCATTTAGAGATAAGTAATAATATATACATAATATATCAAATCAAATTTCAATCATATATCTATATATATTAAAATCAAGTCATATTTTAGAAATTCAAATTAATTAAATTTCCCAAAATAAAGCTGTAGCAAGACTACAGGGCGGTCTCTTCACTTTGAAACTCGAAAATGAACGTCGATGATGTCGCGATCATCACCGAAGTTATTTTCCAGCGACAAAGAGAAGAGCACTTTAAAATTCTTTGGAAACAAATTTTATTTGAAAATACTTTAAATAGTATATCCCTTTTTTAAAAAAACTTTAAACCAAAGTTCGGAATAATCGGAATTTAAATTCTCAAATTCTTGTTTTAAATTCTCAAATTCTTGTTTTAAATTCATTTCAATTCCCAAATAAATTTATAAACTAGCATTGATCAGACGAATCGATCAGAAACCCAACTCAATATCAACAACTCAAACAACACAATATATAAACAAACATAGATTTACAAGTACAATTCAAAATGTTTGAAAATAGGTTGGAAACAAAAGACAAGATGATTAAATAACAAAATAGGGAGGTGGATAAGCTTAAAGAAATCACGGGCAACATTTACCGGTTCAACCGTGGCTTAAAGAATAAGATCAATGTGGATTTTTCTAGGGTAAATCTACATTCGATCTCAATAGATAAAGTTTGGAATAACAAAAGATATTAGCATCTAAACCAAGGATATATAAGAATCTCTGGTGAATCGATGCTAATTGTAAGGGATTTTTTTCAATTCAATTTGAAATTGGCGTGACCTCCGACTCACTAGAAAGATCATTCGAAGCGGAGTTATGGAATACTCCCGAATCAAAAGAAGATGAATAGCGAAGAACACGAATGGATTTTGGAACCGTAGGGAACGTTCCAAAATTCAAAGGAATCGAGTCAAAAAGGAAGAGATTCAAACTCGAATGAAAGAGATTCTGTAAATACATTCACTCCATATGCTAAGTTTTGCCTAGAGCTACCAAAGCTCTGATACCAACTGTAATAACCAGGTATTTTCAACCATTCGCATCCATTATAAGTGTATAGGTAGACACTCATGCCGGAATTGAATTTCTCGAAATACCGCGTTGTAAATAAAAATTTGGCAAATCTCAGAATATGCAGTAAATAAAAATCATAGAACACAGACACAGAGTAATAATAATGCAGCGGAAGTAAAAGAGATAGTAGTTCATGAAGCTACTATATAAATATATCAGAGTTACATAAGATACAATAGAAGAAATAAAGTACAACAGAAGTTTAAATATGATAACCAAGTACAAGCTGAATAGAACAACCGAACTGAAAAAATGAATGTAACAACCCGCATATTTAACGATTATATATTTAAATGCTTTATTTAAATATAGCGTCGTTGGTCGGATTTTTGAGGTCCGAAATGTTACTTTTTGCAAACGGCCGAATTGGAGCTCGAAACCACCTCCATTGGTTCCAAAATGGCGTTTGCGATCTTTTTGAGTATAATCTTTGATATGTTTGGAGTTTGTGAAATTTTGACCCTTTTTCTATTGGGTTTTGGGTTTGGGTTCAGCCCACTAGCTTAACCCTCTAACTCAGCCCCTTCTCTTCATTCATCTTCATTTCATTTTCATTTCTCAAGCAAAACTGAAAATGGTGGAAGGGAAGAGGAATAGAAATTGTAAGCCCTAGTCCCATTTGCAAACTCCAAATTCTTGCTTGAAATTCAAATAGAAGGATAGGTAGGCCTCCTCTTCATCTTCTCCAACTCTTTCTTCTTCAATTTCAGAAAATTTCCTAAACCTAACTTGGGAAATATGTGTTTTATTCTTAGATTGAAGCTTGTTGAGTTGAAGTAGAGTTTAGTTGGTCTTCTCCTTGTTGTTGAGCTTCTTCTTCTTCTTTGTTTGGGTAAAAGGTGAGTTTTGAACTCACATCTACTTCTCTTGATTTCATTGATGTTGGGTATGAATTCCTAACACCTTGTTTATATGCACTTGCTTTTGGTTTGGATTGAATTGGTGAATATCCAAATTTTTAGTGTTTGGGTTCAATTCTTTAAAGATCCTAGCTTTGATATTTGAACATGTTTTTGGTGGCGAATCGGAGAGCTAATGGAGTTGGGGTATCTATTGGCTAAGGCTCCTTAGGTCCATTGCTCGAACGGTTGCGTTTTGGAAGAATTTGCATTTCATTGAAAAGGGCAGGAACTGCAGAAATTTGCAGTTCGGCCGACCGAGCCCTGTAGCCGGTCGACCGACCTGCTACCCCGAGCCTTGTTTTATATTCTGCATCTGGCCAGCCGACCGAGCCATGTAGTCGGTCGACCGACCTGCTCATGTTTTGCCTGTTTTGCCTATTTTTGCATATTTTGATTGGTTTTCCAAATTTTATCAATTCAAGTTGCTTTTCAGTAGTTGTTATTGCATCTTTGACTTTGATAACTTATTCTTGACTTCATCCACGGGTTGTTATATAATAATCCCTCTAAAACGCATTAAAAGCTCGTTTTCTCCGATTTATAAATTCTATTTAAAACGCGCACACAATTTTGCACTTCGAGCAGAGTGGAAGGGAGATTAAATGGTTAGGTAAAACATGGACCATGAATCCATGCGTTTGTCTTGCCGATTAATCCCCAACCTATTCGATTGATCGTTTTGGCCTTTTGGTCTGATTTACCGATGAAACGAGGTGAACTTTGTACTGCTTTGAGTGTGAAATTAACTAACGGATAGTAAACCGTTTAGTGCGAACGAGTGGTTATGGGACTCGCGTTACCACTTTTCGGATTCCTTTTTGAGAGTTATGACACATTCCGCCAGTTAGTGGTGTCCAGTACTGGGTCTCCGACCTTCACCACTACGGTTTGTTGCCTTCGGGTATGTGCCTTCGGGTTTATTGCCCTTTAGTGTCGCTTCCGATGTTGGTCGTTATGAGCCACATGGGTGATATTGGGTTGCCCTTTAGTATCGCTTCCGATGTTGGTCGTTATGAGCCGAATGGGTGATATTGGGTTTGGAGTCTTCGGGCTCATGGATCCTTATTTGTACAGTACTGAGCTTGAGCAATTTTATGATATTTCATTGATATGTATATTCCCTTTGTATCGCCCTTCGATGTTGGTCATTTTGAGCCGCATGAAGTATAGCGATTACCTTGTGGAACTTGTATACCTTATGGGTATTTGTTATTTGCCTTTTGGGTTGATTTGGTATAGTTGTATCCTTTGTTTATCTATGTTGCCGATGATATGAGGCTTGTTCTATATGATTCATCTTTTGTTAGATGATTATGTTATCTCCTTTAGAGATATTTGTTATACCTTGTAACCTTGCAGGTTTATTATTGTTCAGTTTATCTAACTGATTTGTTTAGCTAGACTGACCCGTGTATTTTATACGCGGGTCAGACCGAGATGTTTCAGGTTAGGTACATTTGGACTTAGACTATTTTGCTTCCGCATGGACTACTCCGCTAGCTTCTTTTTGTCATAGATTTTTGTGTAGTCCCTTTTATTTATAACTCTGATATGTATTCTATTGACTCGTCAGTATATTGTGGTTTGTTATACCACTTGACACGTATTATTTTGTATACTCTGTTATGTATCTGTATACGTGTATATGATGATTTACTATTCTGTGATGTATATTACATTTGAGTTGTTATATTCTGTTCTGATAGATCCTTCAACCACCTATGCTTTTGTTTTAAGTATTCTTTGGGTATGTCGACCTGCTTGGTATGTTTATTGTCGATGTATTCAATAGATAGTTAGAGCAAGGCTATAGATGGTCGCTCCCAACCAGCCTTATTCTCCGTGTTAGTTGACGGCATTACGATCATACCTTGTAGTGTCCTTGGTTAGCGTGGGTATAGAGGTGGGGCGTCATAATGAAACTTGACAAGTAGATAATCTCCAGCGATTCCAATCTCCAGACAGTGGAAATCCAAATCTGTGAATAACTCAGGCTGACCCGAGCGTAAATAAAAATACAAACACTCGAGTCAGGACATACATACTTATACAATGTAAACCAACTCAAGTGAACTGTAGCAAAGGTAAAAGTAACTTAGAAGATGCTTGGGACCGCCTATCCTCTAAGGATCCGTTAAACTATTTACTATGTAGTAATATACGCTATATACAGTAGTGTCTAATCAGTAAAGTATAATCATATAGAAAATAGCGTTAAGGGGATGGTGAACCTTAACGCGGTCAGATCTTTAAAACCAAAATCGTAGTGGGCTCGCTATAAGGAGATGACACGGCACGCGAGGCAATGCCAGGGTGGATACACCGTTTGCACTCCCGGACCGGTGGTGACGGCAAGCCAGCAGCTTCCGCCCACCTCGAACAATACCGCCGAATCAAAGTGGCGCCACATATCAAATCGCAAAAGTAATAGAATGGTTTTCGATGGAGCATGCTCGATGAAAGGGTGCGACCCTTTGTGTAGCCCTGTATAGCTCCTGTTTTAGTCATTTATGCCAATTCCCGGTAGTTGGGTCCATGTAATATACCTCGAGAACGTCGCCACCATCCTACTTCATTCTGTAATCTCCACCGCGTACACAGATGTTAAAGTGGTTTTCGGTATTGGCCGGCTATAAGACAATATCCGATCCCGGTCTCTTTAACAACGATCGTTATTATAACCCGTAGTTATAACATTAAAAAAATATTTTATACTTCAAAATAAAATATCATTTCAACCCAAATCTTTATCAAAATAAAGATTAAATTATTTCCAAACCATTTCAATATATCATCATACCATATCTTTCGATTCAAATATTTATCAAAATAAATATCAAGTCATTTCTAACCATTTCAATATGTTAAATTATCATATCCTTTCAAAACTTCCTTTCAAATCATTTTAATATATCAAAATATCATAACCTTTCAAAACTTCGTTCAAAATATCTTATCTTTCAGCACTTCCCTTCAAATTGTTTTAATATCAAAATGTCATATCTTTCAAAACTCCATTTTCAAATCATTTTAATATATCAAAATATCATATCTTTTCAAACCACATTTCAATCATTTAATATATCAAAATATCAAAACCACATTCATTTCAAATCATTATTCATTTTATTCAATTTAAAATACCATTTCAATTCACATTTCAAAACAGTTTATATTCAAAAAAAATCATTTTTAACCATTAAAATGAAGTTATTATGTTCAATAATTAAATTATTAAATTTCCAAAATTTTCAACTTCCAAAGTTCATTTGTTCACTTAAGTTTATCAAAACAGTGAAAAATCACTTTTCGTGGCATTTAGAAAACGCTACGGAAAGATAAATTCAAAACAGTTCAATTTAACAAAAGACAACATTTTAAAATGTTGTAATAGGGTTTACTTAAATTTCAAATAAACTTAGTTAAATTCAAAAATTATAGCACTTATAAAAATTGCTATAATAGCTTTTAATTCAATTTAGCTTTTTAGTTCATTATTATCAACTACAACATTTACAAATGTTGTAGTATCATTTACATTGTAATTAATAACATTTCAAAAATGCAGTCAATTAACTTCAAATTTTCAATATAATTTCTCAACCAATTATATTTTTTTATTTAAAACATTTTTAACTCATAAAATCATACATTTTCACATTTATAAACATCATTTAATTTTCCTCAAGTTCTTGATTTTATAAAGTTAAATTTCCATTCAAAAATCAAGATTTAATAATAATTCACTTATTAAATTGCAATGTTCAATTTTAAATTCCTTGCATTAAATTTCAACTTAACACTTAAGTTCAAATTCTCAAATATAACTTATTTTTATTTTTATTTACTTAACTAAAAGTTCAATTTTAAGTCAATTTCATAAATTTCCAATTTAGTTATATTTCAAAATTTCAACTTTATTAAAAATCATTAATATGATATAAAATCACTTTGAATTCATTTAAATTCAAATTATCATAAATTTATCATAATTTTATATTCAAATTAATTTCCAATTATAACTAAATCAAATTTTCCAAAACAACTTACGTCCAAAATTTTCTAACTTTTCATTAATTCATTTTACTTACAATTATTCAGAAAATCAATAATATTTTACAAAAATCCTCTTTAATTAGATTTAAATCAAAATGTTTTAATATTTACATTTCTAAAATAATTTTAAAAATTTTAGAAAACATATATTAACTACGGGTCTGTATATATTTTTCTACACTAGGAAAAGTGATACGGGTAATATATCATTTCAACCCGTAATTTACAAAGAAAATCCGGGTTTTATCATTTCAAACCCGCAGTCCCAAGTAAATGAAATAAATTGAAAATCATTCAGGCTTATCATTTCAGCCCATAACAATTTTCCCTTATTCTAAAGTCCGTTCGGGTATGTATCATTTCAACCCAAAGTGATTCTAATTTACAGGAAACTTGCAGTGTGATAAACTGATAAAATATACAGAATAGCATGACATAACAGTAACATATGATATAACAGGTGTGAACATAATATGATAATAATATAAGCAGTTATATCATGTTAATATAGTTCTACAGATTCGCAGGGTGTCAATTTACTACTTATATAAGTACATACTGTCTAATGAGAAATACTCACATTTTTATGCTAGAGATATTAATTTGAATGACACAACGGATCTAGAAGGCATGACCTTTGATTTTGGGTGGAGAGAAATAGCCAACATATCATCTTGTAAACAACCCCAAAACAAGACAATATAACTTATGAATATTCAACCAAAACAATATAGAAATAATTGGAAATTTGAAATTAACAAAAAATGGTTCTACCTTTCATTAAACATTCAAGTGCTTGGCCATGACATCATTTGGCTCAGCCATGATCAGGTCTAGACCTGAAATGCTCATCCAATGGTCAGCAAAAAGAAGGCAAACAATGGGATGTGAAGAGGTAGGAGTTAAACATGAAGCAGACAAAGAGTCAAGGCCAAAAGGAGTGGTTTTTGGTGCACACTATGCTCGGCCTAGTCATTGTTTGGGCTTGGCCATGCTTGCTCCAGATCTGAACGGAGGTCAAGTGATGGCCAGAGATCAGGTTATGGTGGTGGTGGAGCAAGGGGAGGTGGCCAAGGTGATAGAAGAAGGATATAAGTGAAGTTATGTGGTCTAGGCATTGTTTTCAAGGATTGCTTTACAAGTTTGAGGGGTTTGCATCATAGGGAGGCCATGGTCAGATCTTGGTCAGAGGAGAGGAAGGTGGTGCTGATGTAGATGATGGTGGTGTAGTCGGTGGTGGTGGTGGAGATGTGGGGCCGAGCAAAGCAATGAGAGGTCATGGCAAAAATCAAGCAAAACAAAGAAGAAGAAGTAGAAAAATGAGAGGAGGAAGAGAGGCCATTGCTTATTTTTCTTTGCTCAAATCCGAAATGGATGTGTATAATTGATGGAATGAGAAACTTTCATGTGAATAAGCAAAAGAAAAGGAACGGCTACAATAAATTGATGCATTGATTGAAAAAGAAACGGTAAAAGAAACGGTGAAACGACTTTACGTTTCTTAGCTTTTAAAACCTTCCATACTTCCTTTTCTTTTAAATCAAGTAAAATAAAATAAACTTCAGCAAGTACATCTAAAAACCAAAACAAAGTGAAATAAAATAAAAATATATAATTAAATCTAAAGAAAATATAAAAAGAATTAAGGAAATTGCTTAAAAATTGAAAACAGGGTTCAAAAATTACAATTAAAACATCAATGGCTTTGGAAAAATATCTACTTCATTTTAAAAATATTCTAAAGCCAAATTTTGAAATAAAATAATTTATTTATCATTTCTAAAATAAAAAAAATAATTAAATTGGAGAAAAATAGAAAATAACTAAAGAAAATGTTTAAAAATTGAAAACAGGGCCTGGAAATTACAAGAAAAATACTACTAGATCTAGAAAAATTCCTACCTCACTTCAAAGATAGTAAAAGACAAAAACATACATAAAATAGCATATCAATACATATTACAATAAAATATGACAAAGAAAAATAAAATTTATACTATTTAAAATAACAAAATTGCAGAATAAACGAATTGCACTCAATATTGAAATATACATAACTTTCACAATTTAAATCCGTTTCCAACGAAACAAAAAGCAGTGTTCCTAAAATTTTATGTACTTTCAAAATAAAAGAAAAAAAATAAATTTTCAAACTTTTAAAATTTTAAATTAAAAGTCAAAGTTTGACTATTTTGACTAAAAATTACTTTTTGGAAAATATTCTTTTTGGTCATGCTTTGGAATGATAATTCATATCAAAACTAAAGTTTATCATTCAAAATAAATAAAATAAGTTTTTTTTTATATCAAAAATTCAATTAAAATAATTAAAATATACAAAAAAATAAATCAAAATACAGGGTTGTTACACTAAGCTCAGCTAACACAGGGAATTGGGTTTGGTTTGGGTGTGCAAAGGGTCGGCCTATACATGGGTTTGAAGGTGGTAGTGATCTAGGTGCATAACTAGGTGTATAAGGCTAATAATCATCACATCTAGGCTATATTATGGTTCGTTCAGAGGTCATTTGGGCTCGGCCTGATGCTCAGGTGGTGGTGGGTGGTGTGGAAGAGGGTGGAAGTCAGGTCAGAGGTGGTGGTAGTGGAGGTTGTGGCAGCAAAAGGTGGAGGAAGAAGAAGATGGCAATCCTAGACAAGGTTTGGTACAGGTGATGGCTAGTGCTAGTTTAGATGGATTTTTGTGATGATCTTCACCATGGCTTGTCTTGGCCTGAGGAGGAGGGGTGTTAGGATGTGTGATGGTCATAAAAAAGTGGTGGTGGTGGTTGGCCACAGCTTGGAGGAGGGGGAATACAGCTATGAAGGTGGAGAGCATGTGCAAATTCAAGTAGAAAATCAATAAAAGACAAGAAGTAGATAGAATTTTTTACCAAAGCTTCACAAGGAGAATAGCCGTGATTTTTTTTTAGAGAAAGAGAAATGATTTTCGTGAAAATGAAAAAAAATGCAGCTGAAATGAGTAGATTACACGGCCAAAACAATTAAGAGAAGAGTTGGAAAAATGAAAGGTCGGGAGATGAAAAGACTTAGGAATTCCAAAAGTTTTAAACCTTTCAAATTCCTTAAATTTGTTTATATAAATTGATATTTCTGGAAATAATAATAATCCCAGATAAAATTTCGAAAATTTATCAAAATATAAAAATATATATAATATTTATTAATTATATAAAGTTAAATTAAGGAAAATAGCTAAAAATAGTAAACTAGTCTAGAAAATTTGAAATTAAATGAAATAAATTTTAGAAAATTCATATGAGCTTGTAATATATTTTTAAACATAAATAATAATATAAAATAAAAGTACATTCAAAAAATAAATATAAAAAATTAAATTTAAATATAATTTTAATGAAGAAAATAGCAGAAAATAAGAAAACAGCCTTTAAAAAAAGAGAAATCAACACAGTAAACTTTGGAAAAATTATAATATCACTTTAAAAAATATTAAAAGGCAAAATATACTTAAAATAAAATACTAACACATAAAAAAAATTAAATTTAAAGAAAATAGAAAAAGATTTAAAGAAATTGCTTAAAAAATCCAAAACGGTGTCCAGAAATTTCAAATAAATCACCATTGACTTTGGAAAATTGTTTACTTTATTTTAAAATTATTATAATACAAAATTATACATAAAATAACATATTGACCCAGATTAAAATGAAATATGACAATAAAATATGATTTATACAATTTAAAAATAACAAAATTGCACAATATTGAAATATACATAACTTTCACACTTTAACTCTGTTTTCAACGAAACGAAAAGCAGTGTTCAAGTTATTACATCTCTTTTCATAATAAAAGATAAAATTAAATATTTAAAATGATTTTAATTTTAATTTTAAAAGTCAAAGTTTAAACAGTTTGAGTAGAAATTCACTTTTTTAGTAAAATGTCCAATTTATACTATTTTGAACTATAGATCACTTAATAATCATCATTTATATTTAAAATGAAATGTTTGAAATAAAACAAGTTTTAAAATAATTTAAAAATAAAATAAAGTCAAATTTAAATTATATGCAAAAAATGTAGGGTTGTTACACCTATGATGAGTCGCTGAGTGTATATATATGAGAGAGCGTATTTGTTAGTGTTATAAAAGGTTTTAATATTGTGTTAATCTGTTCCATTTTGTATTTATAAATTTTGGTTGATGCGTGGGACGCTATGACATCAATAAGAATTTCTAAACACTTAATAGGACAGACCGACATAGTATTTGTTTTTAATGTAGGTGAATGAAATAATTTTGCCTATTATATTTTCTATATATAAAATAATTTTTTATAAAGGTTATATTTGGTGGTTAGGTACAGAAATTTATAAATATTGATTGGAAACAATATTTGAAGAAAGTGAAATAAATAAGAATAAATTGGGAATTTAGAACTTAAGTTCCGAGGTTTTTGAAACTTTCTTTCGAATAATTTTGGAATATAGTAATAATATTATTTAGAAGCATTTTCTGATATAAATATTTCAATATGGTTTGAAAGAATAGTTTTAAAGAAATTTTGAAAAAATAAGTTCTGTACTCCCCTCTCTGTCGTTGGAAAATAATTTTGGTGATGAGCGCACGCATCATCGACATTCATTTTCGAGTTTCAAAGTGGGAAGGCCACTGTAATAGTTTGCTACAGATTTATTTGGATAAAAAAATATAAATTTTGAATTGTTTTAAATATAATTAGATATATATAAGTTGCAAGTATATACAATTATCTATTATTTCAAAGTGATTTGAAATTTAACCCGGTATTTAGTTCTTAAGTTTCCATTAAAAAATAGTTTCAATTATTGTAGTGAATTGGAACGAAGGTAATTAATAATTGAAACCTCTAAAGGAAATAAAAAGATTTAGTGCTAGGTTATAAATAAATTTAAAGGAAAGTTGAGATTATAACTTATAAGACAAAAGATAAAATTATTGAACAATGAATTAATTGAAAGAAATGAGATAAACTTGTATAACTTTCAATTGCATTCTTGAAAGCATATATATATAACTTACCAAATAATAAAAGTCGAAATGTTAATAAGAAAATGTAATAGGACATTATGCAAGTAAAACTTAGAGTAATGAAAGTATTTAGTGAAATTCTTTTATAAATAAGAATTTGATGTTGTAGTGTTATAACTTAAGTATAATTAAAATACTATAATAAAATATGATGGAAGGTAAATGTTGAAGTTATTTATTTGAAATACAGGAGAAAGATGAATATTGTAAATAAATGAAATTGAGCAGTGAATAAATGAATGTAATACAAAAAAAAGAAATTTACATGATATGAATAATGAAAATAAGTAAAAATTATAAGAAGTTAAATGTAAAGTAAAAAGGTAAATCATTGTATAAATAAAAAGGAAATCAAACAACAAATGTTATGAGATGAAATTGTTCAGAATGAACTCGATCTATAGTTTGGAATTGTTGTTTGTTTTGGTTTATGGTTGTTTGGGTAAGGATACTTTAAAATTGTTCGGATGTATGAATAATCTATTTAGCTTCATCAGAGACTGTTGAGTAAATGGTTTGCTTAGTATTTTATTTTTCATTTTGTACAATTTGAAGTTTTGAACCCGAACAACTATTTGTTTTGTTTGATATGAATGAATGATTGATTTGCATTGATTCTATGTGATGGTTGTATGCCTTGTTGCAAGTGATTGTTGTTTGTATTGATTTGGTTATTTATGGTTGAAATAACTTTGATATAATTATTAACTCTTCTGGAATATATAAGTGAAATACAGGTTATGGAAGCAATTGCTACTACATTTGGTCTCATAATATAAGCATAAATTGCCTGACAAACAGGTACGTTTTCGGATTACGGTTTATAGCGTTATTATATTGTTTTCCCGTGTTGGTATATATATTATTTTGAAAAATATTGCGTTATATATTGATATATTTGATATTATATTTTTTCCCGAGCCTCTCCTACAAAGGAGACTCTACCAAAATTTTCCGTAAATTTTGGACTTAGAAAATATTTTGAAAATGTTTTCCAAACTTTAATAATTTAACTATAAAAGATTTAGTGGCTATAAATTAGTATATTTTATTTTAAATTATTTTATTTCGTAAAATTATTTGTTTATAAATTTAATATTTTAAGTAAGATATATTGATTTCCTAATCCTTCTTTTTCCTTCTTTTCCTTTTCGGAGACGAAAAGTTTTGAGTGTGGAAGAGTGTAATGACCCGTAAATTTTCGATAATAAATAGTAAATTAAATAAGACTTTGTAATTTAATATTTGAAGAAAAAAAATTTGTAATTTATTAATGAAATAATAAGTAAATTAAAACGTAACAGTGCTAATTTAGGTTAAATATTAATAGGTTGAATGAAATGACAATTAATGAATTTATTGAAATTGTAAAGTTATAATATAATAGGTGGTAATTGGTTGGGAAGAATGAACATACAAGTATTATAAAGGGTATAATGGTGACAAATGGTTGTTACCAGTTAATTCACCAATTGCAAATAAAGATAAAGATAATTAAATGTACTTTAATAATAATTAATATAATAATGGAAAGTGTGAATGTAAATTTGAAAAGGAAACGTAAAATTTATTTATAAGATAGTAATTGGTGTAATAGAAAGCATGAGACCAAGTAAATAAATTTATTAAGAGTATTAATTGTAATTGGATGTAGATTAAAGTAATAACATTAATGCAAGTTGATAAATAATTAATTTAGTGCAATCCCAATTAATGGAAACCAATTGTAAGGTTATAATTGATTTAAATTGGTAGATTAGGAAATAAATTCAAAGTTATATTTATTGATTGTAAATAGGAATATCTGGTAATAAATTTAATATAAGAAAAACCAATGCAAATATTGAATTAATCAATGAAGTAATAATAATAAATAGTAATTAAATCAAAATTTGTAAGTTGGGAATAATGTAGATGTTATACTTAGCTGCTAATTGAATACAAGGAAACAAGTGTACATATTGAACTAATTGGTGAATCAGTGTAAAATTTATGAAATAGGATGAAAACATTGTATGTAATCAATTTCAACACTTGTTTGTTAGTGATAACTTATAAGTGTAATTTAACGTTAATGGTAACAATTATTATAAGCTAACCATTTATTTAGTCTAATAAATTGAAACGGGTAATCAATTGCAATAAATCTAATTAAATGTTACGTTAGTGTAAATTAAGGGAATTATTGGAAATAGTGCTAATTCTTTTCCTATTATGAAAATTTGTTGGATTAAAAGAATGGATAACAAGACTTGTCAATTTACTGAATTTAATTTATAATAATTAGATTAATTGCAGACAATTGAAATTAAATATTGAAATATTACGTTACTTGAAATTAAGATGGAATGTGAGAATATTTAATGTAATAGATTTTGAATCTCATGTTTATTTCATCTGTTGACAATAATGAATTGAATGATAGAATGGGAAGCAGATTAAATAGAATTTTTGGAAATTAAATTTATAATTTTTGAATTTAACGAAATGGAAGCTAATACTAAAATTGATAAATTAATCAACTCTAAACTGACATTTAAATTTGTTTAAAACATTGTAAATGATTGAGAAATCAAAAAATGATGAAATTGGTCGATTAAAGGATTGAAATTGGAAATTGGATTTAATTAGTCAACTTATTAATTTATTTAATTAACTGAAAAATAACCATTTTTGCCACTGACTCAGATTTCGACGAAACCAGTTTCATATGATCCGTAATGGTGAATTATTGTAGGATTTCAAGTTTTGTAACGATCGGACTTGTCGTTTGATCGTACAGACTCGAAATGCCCAAACATCAATGAAATTAAAATCGATTGAAATCAATTTGAAATAACCTGATTTCAGCATAACTTCTTCATACGATGGAATTTGGACATGAAACATGTTCCATTGCGTTTAAAATATTTAAAAACATCTATTTTGATATATGGGTTGACCCAATTTCGTTCCGGAGTCAGAACGGGCTTTTCGGGCCATTTTACCGTTCAACGCGTATATCCAATCGATCTGATCCATTCTATTTCAGCTTTGTCTATAAATACCCTATTATAAACCCTAGCCTACCTCTATTTCTCATTTGTCTGTATGTACAATTCATCTTCATCTGCTCATTTCAATGATAGACAATACCAAATCCAATTGCAATTCAAATATCAAATTGAAAATTCAATCACCTCAAAAAATTCAAAAAAAAAATAAAATCGAAGTCCTAGACGATGCGAATCTGCGTCAGGTGTTCGTTTTTTCAAATGATGCTCGAATCATTCGAAAAGCTCGGTCAAAGCTGAATATTCGCGAAACCCTAAATTCATTTTGGGTATTTTTTATTCGTGAATATTTCGGCAAAAATTGGGGTATGGGTATCGTAGAGCTTGCTGCATGGAGTAGTTAGGAGGTGGTCGCATGGCCTGGAAGGCTCTGTGGCGTCGGGATTTGGCCATGGTTGATCGAACAGCGCCGACGGCGGGTGTAGTTCGGGGCGATCGCTCCGGTATGGGGAGATAGAGCGCAGCACGCGCTGGCGAGCGGTGGTGCTCGTAGGTCATAGTTTGTAACAACCCTAGATTTTTGCCTATATATTTTAAAATTTGACTTTATTTTTATTTTAATTATTTTAAATTTATTTTTATTTCAAATATTTCATTTTAAATATAAATGCTGATCTATAGTTCAAAATAGTATAAATCGGACATTTTACAAAAAAAAAATGAATTTCTACTCAAACTGTTTGAACTTTGACTTTTAAAATTAAAATTAAAATCATTTTTAATCTTAAATTTTTATCTTTTATTATGAAAATTGATGTAATAACTTGAGCACTGCTTTTCGTTTCGTTGAAAACAGAGTTAAACTGTGAAAGTTATGTATATTTCAATATTGAGTGCAATTTGTTTATTCTGCAATTTTGTTATTTTTAAATTGTATAAATTACATTTTTTTTGTCATATTTCTTTTTAATCTGGGTCAATATGTTATTGTATGTGTATTTTTGTATTATAATAATTTTAAAATAAAGTAAACAATTTTCCAAAGTCAATGGTGATTTATTTGTAATTTCTGGACACCGTTTTGGATTTTTAAGCAATTTCCTTAAATCTTTTCCTGTTTTCTTTAAATTTAATTTTTTTATGTGTTAATATTTTATTTTAAATATATTTTGTCTTTTAATATTTTTAAAGTGATGTTTGAATTTTTCCAAAGCTTATTGAATTTATTTCCAAATTTTAAGCCTAGTTTCCATTTTTCTGCTATTTTCTTTATTTAAATTATATTTAAATTTAAATTTATATATTTATTTGTGAATGCATCTTTACTTTTATGTTGTTATCTTTGTTATAAATATTTTTATAAGTCCATATTAATTTTCCAAAGTTCATTCTGTTTATTTTCCATTTTTCTAGACTAGTTTGCAATCTTGTGCAATTTTCTTATTTTAACCTTATATCATTAATAAATATTTATATATATCTTATATTTTGTTATATTTTCGAATTTGTGACTGAAATCATTATTATTTTCAGTAATGTAAACTTATATGAATAAATAAAGGAAATACCAAAGGTTTTAAAGCTTTTGAAACGTAAGTCGTTTCTTTTACCGTTTCCTCATTTACTCTTTGGCAGTTTTTATTTATTTATTAGCATTTACTTCTTTTGGCTGTATATTACTTTGTTTGGCCGTGTATTCCAGTCTTCGTTCACTAAAAAAAAAATTCCACTTCTCATTTATTCACGACTAGGAGAAAAAAGTGGGTAATGGCCTCCTCTTTTTGCACTTTTTCTTCCATTTTTTTCATACTTTTGTCTTGTTTCTTTCTTCTATTTGCATGGCCTCCTCACTATTGCCATGGCCACCACTCTCCACATCTATTCCCTGTCATCATCACCACCTACACTCCAGGTCATGACCATATCCGAGCCAACCATGGTGACAAAACCCTTCAAAATCCAACATATGCCTTGAAAACATGCTAGTTTGAGCCTTGTTGCTTCACCTCATTTTCCACCACCACCTCTAGCCACCACCACCACCACCACCTCTGGCCAGACCACCATATACCACTCCAACATCATTCCAGATCTGAACTTGAATGGCCAAGCCAAACCAAAGGTCGAGCCCTTTTGTTGACCAAAAACATGATATTTTGCCTTAAACCCTTCACCTACCCTAAGTGTAACTTCCTCCACTTGTTTAGCCTTGTAGCCACACCTTTTCCATACCCATACCTGATCCAAACCATGCTCAAATCTGACCTTATTGATCCCCTAGGCCACGCAAACAAGCATAGAGAGCAAGTGCAAAGTCTTTAGTTTTGTTTTATACATCTATTTCTAACATTGTTTAAGTATATCTTGTTTTTTGAAACTTATGTTTCATATATTTGTTTGTCTCATGTATCCAAGGAGATTTATCTTTGGCTCTCTCAAACTCGAATCATTATCGTGCCATAGTGCTTTTGAATATCTCAGTTTGTGCTTTTGATCGTTGTCTCCAGCTTATACAAGTGAGTAAATCGCCAGACGTTTATACTTATACAAATGTGAATTGACACCATTTGAATGTGTAGAACTATTATGTGATGTTATAACTGCCTGTGATTAATTACATATGATGTTAAACCTGTTAAATTTCATGTCGTATCATCTTTTATTATATATATGTTGTTACTGTTCATTTATATTTGTTTATCACACTGCAAGTTCCCTGTAGATTAGAAATCACTATGGGTTGAAATGATACATACCCGAACGGACTTTAGAATAGGGAAAATCGTTATGGGCTGAAATGATAGGTCTGAACGGTTTTTATTTATTGTATCTAACTTGGGATTGCGGGTTTGAAATGATAGAACCCGGATTTTTCTTTTTAAACTGCGGATTGAAATGATACATATCTGTATCACTTGACCTAGGTTAGAAAACTATATACAGGCCCGTGGTTATTTTATAAAGTATTTTGGATAATTTTAAGTATTTTAAAATATAAATTTATGAAATTTGATTTCAATAGGTTTTTAAATGTTTAAAATAAAGAAATTATAATTTTTCTATGAGTTAAAAATGTAACTAATGAATGGTTAAATGGGATTATTAAATATAACTTAAGTTTGGAAATTTGGAATTTTGGTTAAAACGATATTTAGGTTATATGAATAAAATAGAAATTTAATTTTATTGGAAATTGGTAAATATGATAATTTGATTAAATTTGGAATTTAAGTGATTTATTAAAGTATTATTGATTTTTCTATGAATTTAAGTGGTTAAATAAATGAATGTTTAAAAGTGATCTTTAACTTGACTTGGAAATGTAAAATTGGTTTTTAGTTAAAGGTTTAAGTTAATAAAAAAAATTAGTTTATTTTAGAAATGGAGGAAAGATAAGTGTTAAGTTGCTTATTTAAAATATGAAGAATTGGAAACTTTTACACTTGAATTTATTTAGTAAATTGTTGAAAAATGGATGTAAGTATAAGAAATTTATTGTATAAAAATAATATGTTAAATGATATGTTAATGAGCATTTTAAAGGTTAAAATATGATTTTAAAAATGTTTATTGGTTTTAAATTGAAGTTTATTATTGGCTGGAAATACACTAAAACCTGGAATTAACTTTTAATAGCATTCAGAAATGCTATAGTTTTCTGAATTGAACTAAAATTGTGTAAAAATGCTATTGTAGCATTTCTAAAATGCTGTAGTTGCTGTAATTGAATTTATAGGCTAATATTGGACTCAGGTCTATTGTAGCATTCTCTGAAAATGCTATAGTGGTCTGCAGTCTTTGCTGAAATCAAAATTTAAAACTTGTTTTGAAATCTGAGCTACGCAGCATTTCTGGAAATGCTGTCTTTGCTGTTTTAAACTAAAATTTAACTAAAACTGAGTTTTAA
The DNA here is from genome assembly GCA_030765085.1 of Allium cepa. NCBI lineage: Eukaryota > Viridiplantae > Streptophyta > Magnoliopsida > Asparagales > Amaryllidaceae > Allium > Allium cepa. Next base: position 1,056,046,331 of record CM060932.1, read on the forward strand.
CAGCAGTTTTAAGAGCTGTCTTTGCTGAATTAAAATGTTTTCAAGTATAACTTATAACAGCTTTTTTCTAAATGCAACGAAAGGCTGAAATTTTAATAAATATGATTTTTGACTTAGTAAATGAGCTCAGAATGACTTGAAACTTTGAAATTTGAATACTTGATTTGAAAGTATAATAATTACACTTTTAAAATGATTTTAGTTGAATTAAATTGATGGAATATAAATTATTTAAAAGGTGATTTGAGATGATAATAAATGAATGTTATCTTTGAATTTAAAGATGTTTAAGATATGAAATATTGAAATGATTTGAAATGAAGTTTTGAGAAGATATGATATTTCGATATATATTAAATGTTTGAAATAAAGTTTTTGAAAGTTATGATATTTTGAAATTAAAATGATTCAAAAATGAAGTTTGAAAGATATGATATTTATGTATTAAAAATGATTTGAAATGACTTGATATTTATTTTGATAAATATTTGAATTTGAAAGATATGGTATGTTAATATATTGTAATGGTTTAGAAATGATTTAATCTTTCTTTGATAAAGATTTGGATTGAGAGGATGTTTTATTTTGAAGTATGAAAATATTGTTTTAACATTATAACCACGGGTTGTGATAACGATTGGTTGTTAAAGAGACCAGGATCGGATATTGTCTTATAGCCGGCCAATACCGAAAACCACTTTAACAACTGTGCACGCGGTGGAGATTCCAGAATGAAGTAGGATGGTGGTGGCGTTTCCTTTAAGGTAAATACGTGGACCCGACTCCCGTGAGTTGGCATAAGGTGGCTAAAACTGGAGCGATCAACGGGTTAATAAGGTAGCACCTTTGATCGGACACATCCCTTCGATATTATACTTTGACTTTTGGATTGTTTCGGCGGCCACTTTTGATTTTTATTTGGGGTGTGGCTCGAGGTGGGCGGTAGCTGCGCTCTACGCGTTACCACCGACCCGGAAGCGTAATTGGTATATCTACCCTGGCATTGCCTAGTTGTGTCGTGTCACCTACCCTATCGCATCTTGTACGAGTTTGGTTTTCTCCCTAGCCCGTGTGGTATCCTCTTGTGGCTTCCCGATCAGGAAGGACTATGATATTGGATGGACTACTGGGACTATTACATGTTAAGGGCTATATGGGTAACCCCTTAATGCTATTTAAAAGTAAGTTTAATTTACTATAGACACTATTATAATAGCGCAATATACTACATAGTAAATAGTTTAACGGATCCTTAGAGGATGGGCGGTCCCAAGCATCCTTTAAGTTACTTGTACCTTATATTACAGTTCACTTGATTTGGTTTACATTGTATAAGTATGTATGTCCGACTCGAGTGTTTTGTGTTTCTTCACGCTCGGGTCAGACTGAGTGATACAGCATTTGAGACTCACCTTCGAAGTTGGAAGCTTTGCTTGAAGATCCAGCTACCTATTTCACTTTCGGTTATCCAGTTGATTCCAGTTATCTGGTTGGTTCTGGTGATGTATTATGATTCATACCTGGTTATCATGTTGACACCTCCGTTTTATCTTGTTATCTCTTTTGTATCTTGTTTGACTCTGATGTATTTATATAGTAGCTTCATGAACTACTATTTCTTTACTTCCGCTGCATTTATTACTCTGTGTCTGTGATCTGTGATTTATTTATTTACTATTTATGCTGTGTTTTGCCAAATTTATTTTACAATTCGGTATTTTGAGCAATTCAAGTCCGACATGTGCGGATGCGGATGGTTGAAAATATCGGGTCGTCACAGTTGGTATCAAAGCTTTGGCCCTAGGCAATACTTAGCATATATGGTAAATTTATTTACAGAATCACTTTTATTCGAGTGTGAATCTCTTCCTTTTTGACTCGATTCCTTTGAATTTTGGAACGTTCCCTACGGTTCCAAAATCCATTCGTGTCCTTCACTATTCATCTTCTTTTGATTCTGGAGTATCCCGTAACTCCGCTTCGAATGATCTTTATAATGAGTTGGCAATCCCGCCAATCTCAAAAATTGAATTGTAAAAGGGTGAAACTCCTTTACAACTAGCATCGATTCACCAGAGATTTATATCTATCCTAGGTTTAGATGCTAATATCTTTTGTTATCCCAAACTCTAACTCTTGAGATTTAATGTAGATTTACCCCAGAAAAATCCACATTGATCTTATTCTTTAATTCACGGTTGACCCGATTAAGGTTGCCCGCGATTATTTAAGCTTATCCACCCCCTACCTTGTTATTTAATCATCCTGTCTTTTGTTTCCAATCTATTCTTCCAAACATTTTGAATTGTACTTGTATATCTATGTTTTTTTTATATATTGTGTCATTTGAGTTGTTGATGTTTGATTTGGGTTTCCGATCGATTCGTCTGATCAACGCTATCGATAGGATTTCTAAAACACTTTGACAGAACAAACTGACATAATATTATTTTAAAATTTGGTTAATGAAATAAAGTTTGATATATAAGTAAATTTATGGAACTTAACAAACTGATTTAAATTGGTTATTTGAAGTGATAATATTTGATTTATCATTTATTGTTCTATAAATGAATTTATAAATAGTTATTTATAAATTGATTTGGGAACTGAAGTGAATTTAGAACAAGAAATCTGAGAATTTAATTTCCGATGGTTTCAAACCTTGTGTTTAAAGTTTTAAAGGGTTATATTATTTAAAGTATTTTCGAATAGAAATTTGTTTTCAAAGAGCTTGAAAGTTTAAAAATTAGTGCTCTTCTCTTTGTCGCTGGAAAATAACTTCGGTGATGACCGCGACATCATCAACGTTCATTTTCGAGTTTCGAAGTGAAGAGACCGCTCTATAGACTTACTACAGCTTTGTTTTGGTAAATCAAATTGATTTGAATTGAATTTCTAAAATATGACTTGATTTATAATATATAGAGATATGATTTAAATTTGATTTGATAAACTATGTACATACCTTTAGTTATCTCTAAATGGTTTGAAGAAATCGGAAATTTAATTCTTAAATTTTATTTTTAAAGAATAATTTCAATTATAAAAAGAAAATCAAAATTTTTTGGATAAATAATTCAAACTTGAGATAATTGAATTGAAAAGTTTTATTTGTATAATACTCAATTGCATTCCAATATGACTTACCTTAATTTCAGAAGTTAACAATGTAATTGGATAATATACAATATAAAAAGATTTTATAAATAAAATTTGAGTGGTTATAATAAACGTTATACACTTAAATTTTAGTTGAAAAAAAGAAATTAACAGAGGTAAATAGAATAAATGGGTAATTGAATAATTTACAATATAAAATAATGTTAAAAAAACTAAGAATAAAAGAAAGCAGTTATAATAAGTGTAAGTATATTTAACATAAGTGATAAATATATTGAGCGGAATAATTTTAATTTTAATTAGGAATAAAGAAGAATAAAATTTATTAAGTACATTGTGAGTGTAATAAATGATTATTTTTCAAACCCATGGTTTTAAAAATTGTTAATTTAAGATGATTGGACAATAAGATAATGAAATTTAGGATAGTTAAGATTTATTTAACTTGTGTAAAGATTTATTCTCTATTTAAGTTGAAATTTCCATGCTTTCAAATTTATTTCCTTATTTTGTTTTTCAAACTATCTTTTGTTGTCCTTATTATCCTTATCTTCCAACAGACTGGTATAGGCATCTTTCTATAATCTTTCAGTTCAGAAATCTTTCTATAATCTTTGATAATCTTTGGCAATCATTTTGAATCCACCTTTTTCGTGCTTGTGTTCTTAATTTTGGAGAATCTTGGAAAGATCATCTCCACCTTATTAAACTTACCTATAACAACAGTTATCGGATATAATTTCAATCTTCTTGTCACTTTATCTTAATCCAATTTCACTCTATCTTTTTCTGCGCTTTTTCGTACCTCATTTCTTTTCGAGGACGATGAGTTTTGAGTGGGGGAGAGTGTAACAACCCTAGATTTTGCCTATATATTTTAAATTTTGACTTTATTTTTATTTTAATTATTTTAAATTTATTTTTATTTCAAATATTTCATTTTAAATATAAATGCTGATCTATAGTTCAAAATAGTATAAATTGGACATTTTACTAAAAAAATGAATTTCTACTCAAACTGTTTGAACTTAGACTTTTAAAATTAAAATTAAAATCATTTTTAATCTTAAATTTTTATCTTTTATTATGAAAATTGATGTAATAACTTGAACACTGCTTTTCGTTTCGTTGAAAACGGAGTTAAACTGTGAAAGTTATGTATATTTCAATATTGAGTGCAATTTGTTTATTCTGCAATTTTGTTATTTTTAAATTGTATAAATTATATTTTTTTGTCATTTTTCTTTTTAATCTGGGTCAATATGTTATTGTATGTGTATTTTTGTATTATAATAATTTTAAAATAAAGTAAACAATTTTTCAAAGTCAATGGTGATTTATTTGTAATTTCTGGACACCGTTTTGGATTTTTAAGCAATTTCATTAAATCTTTTCCTATTTTCTTTAAATTTAATTTTTTTATGTGTTAATATTTTATTTTAAGTATATTTTGTCTTTTAATATTTTTAAAGTGATGTTTGAATTTTTCCAAAGCTTATAGAATTTATTTTCAAAATTTAAGCCTAGTTTCCATTTTTCTGCTATTTTCTTTATTTAAATTATATTTAAATTTAAATTTATATATTTATTTGTGAACGCATCTTTACTTTTATGTTGTTATCTTTGTTATAAATATTTTTACAAGTCCATATAAATTTTCCAAAGTTCATTCTGTTTATTTTCCATTTTTCTAGACTAGTTTGCAATCTTGTGCTATTTTCTTATTTTAACCTTATATCATTAATAAATATTTATATATATCTTATATTTTGTTATATTTTCGAATTTGTGACCTAAATCATTATTATTTTCAGTAATGTAAACTTATATGAATAAATAAAGGAAATACCAAAGGTTTTAAAAAGCTTTTGAAACGTAAGTCGTTTCTTTTACCGTTTCCTCATTTACTCTTTGGCAGTTTTTATTTATTTATTAGCCTTTACTTCTTTTGGCTGTATATTACTTTGTTTGGCCGTTATTCCAGTCTTCATTCACTAAAAAAAATTCCACTTCTTATTCATTCACGACTAGGAGAAAAATTGGGTAATGGCCTCCTCTTTTTGCACTTTTTCTTCCATTTTTTCCATACTTTTGTCTTGTTTCTTTCTTCTATTTGCATGGCCTCCTCACTATTGCCATGGCCACCACTCTCTACATCTATTCCCTGTCATCATCACCACCTACACTCCAGGTCATGACCATATCCGAGCCAACCATGGTGACAAAACCCCTCAAAATCCAACCTATGCCTTGAAAACATGCTAGTTTGAGCCTTGTTGCTTCACCACTTCATTTTCCTCCACCACCACCACCTCTAGCCGCCACCGCCACCTCTGACCAGACCACCACACACCACTCCAACATCATTTCATATCTTAACTTGAATGGCAAAGCCAAACCACTCCAAGGACGAGCCCTTTTGTTGACCAAAAACATGCTATTTTGCCTTAAACCCTTCACCTACCCTAAATGTAACTTCCTGCACTTGTTTAGCCTTGTAGCCGCACCTTTTCCATACCCATACCTGATTCAAACCGTGCTCAAACCTGACCTTATTGATCCCCTAGGCCATGCAAACAAGCATAGAGAGCAAGTGCAAAGTCTTTAGTTTTGTTTTATACATCTATTTCTAACATTGTTTAAGTATATCTTGTTTTTTGAAACTTATGTTTCATATATTTGTTTGTCTCATGTATCCAAGGAGATTTATCTTTGGCTCTCTCAAACTCGAATCATTGTCGTGCCATAGTGCTTTTGAAGATCTCAGTTTGTGCTTTGATCGTTGTCTCTATCTTATACAAGTGAGTAAATCTCACCAGACGTTTATACTTATACAAATGTGAATTGACACCATTTGAATGTGTATAACGATTATGTGATGTTATAACTACCTGTGATTAATTACATATGATGTTACACCTGTTAAATTTCATGTCTTATCATCTGTTATTTTATATATGTTGTTACTGTTCATTTATATCTGTTTATCACACAGCAAGTTCCCTGTAGATTAGAAATCACTATGGGTTGAAATGATACATACCCGAACGGACTTTAGAATAGGGAAAATCGTTATGGGCTGAAATGATAGGCCTGAACGGTTTTTATTTATTTTATTTAACTTGGGATTGCGAGTTTGAATTGATAGAACTCGGATTTTTCTTTTTAAACTGCGGATTGAAATGATACATATCTGTATCACTTGACCTAGGTTAGAAAACTATATACAGGTCCGTGGTTATTTTATAAAGTATTTTGGATAATTTTAAGTATTTTAAAATATAAATTATGAAATTTGATTTAAATAAGTTTTTAAATGTTGTTTTATAAAACTCAACCTATAGCCCTGATGAAATCGAAGCGATAAGAGGAGCCCCCTCCTGCCTGGTCCGACCACAGACATTTGGGATTTTGACTAGCCCAGCACAGAGATTTTATACCCCCCACCATGTATATTTGGGTTTACGGGGGCCCACCACCACGCCTTGAAATTGGGGGTAGGGCAGACGGGAATCGAACCTGCGACCTGCTTACCAGGAGGCAAGTATCTTACCACTACGCCACTACTTGCGGGCAGGTTTTTAAATGTTTAAAATAAAGAAATTATGATTTTTCTATGAGTTAAAAATGTAATTAATGAATGGTTAAATGAGATTATTAAATGTAACTTAAGTTTGGAAATTTGGAATTTTGGTTAAAACGATATTTAGGTTATATGAATAAAATGGAAATTTAGTTTGTAACGACCCGTAAATTTCAACAATTTAATTTGTTAATTTAATAGGATTTTGAAATTAATTTTTAATAGAAATAATAAATGGGGTAAATTTATATTGAAATGAAGGCTAAAATAAAATATATGAATGGTAATTAAAGCCTTTATTTGTAATATGAATAAAATTTCAATAAATAAAAATGGTAAGTATTGTACCTGTATAAGGTGAATTGAATAAAACCTATTTATTGGAACCTTGTGTATTGATATGCGAATGTATAATAAATGAGTTTTTGCAAGAGATTGAAACTTAAATAGAATTCTAAATAATGAACAGTGGAAAGGATTATACAGGTGTATAATTTAATGCGAGAAAGGAAAGTATTTAATTGATTTTGTAACAAAAACATTTAAATGGAAATTGGAATAAATGTATATAATGAGAGTTGTTGAAATAATTTTTGTAGAGAATAAATTACAAATGTTATAAATTGTATAATGGTGACAACTATTGTTCGTTACCAATACATTTAATTAATAGCGATTAAATGTAATAAATCATTGCCTTTTTGTAAGTCAAGAAAATAACAGAAAATTTTGAAGGTAAAATCAATAGAAAGGTTAACTATATGCATAAGTTGGAAAGTTGAATAGAATTCTAGTAAATGATAATAATGGAAAACGTATACAATCAATATAGGTAATTAGTAATTACAATGTGGTTGAAATTAATAAACGTTTTTTTTGTTGATAATTAATAACATAACGGAAAGAGTAAGTGTACTCATTAGAATATTAATTGCAATTGGATAGGGATTTTTAGTAACAATGCTAATGCAAGGTAATTAATGCTAAATTAAAGTCAATAATAATGAATAGTGATTAATTCACTTCTTGTAACATATATTATAAATTACCTGCTTATTTGTTAATGGAATTAGAAATTGTAATAAGTGATAATAAAATAAATAAATGTTGCACTAATGGAAAATGAAATAACGCTCGTCTAAATGTTGAGTAATTATAGGGTCGTATTTATTATAAGCGTTACTTTAATAATTATGATTTATTGAGAAATTAATATGGGAAGTATGTAAAGTAATAACTAGGGAAGTAACACGTTATAAATAAAATATAACCTATTTTAAGTGTAAGTTAAAAGTTGAAATTGAATGTAATCCGTTTAATTGGAAACTTATTAAAATAAATTGGATTCAAAGTGTAATAAAAGGATTTTTTTTAGAAATTTAAATAAATACCATAATTGGTGAAATAATTTACACTTAAAAATTTGAGATGGTTAATTATATAAGATGTAAATGTTAATTTTATTTATAATGTGAAGATTGGTTGATTTAAGGAGTGAAAACCAAGATTTATTAATTTATTTATAATTTGAAACTTAATAAGTGGATTAATTTCAAATAAGTGGGATATAATATTAAAACATTACACAAATTAAAATTTAGGTGAAAATTGAGAATGTTAATATAATGGATTTTGATTCCAACATTTATTTCATCTGTTTGTAATAATGAATTTGAATAATATGAATAAAAATTTAATTCAAAGGAATTATTGAAATTTCATGTATAATTTCAAATTTTAACAAAACTGTAATTTAACGATGAAATTGTTAAATGTATTAACATTTAATTTGACATCTAAATTTGTTTAAAATCATTGTAAATGATTAAGAAATTTTAAATAAAAAGAATCGTCAAATTTTAGAATTGAAATTAAAATTTTGATTTTATTAATTAATTATTAATTTATTTAATAAATGGAAAAATAGCCACTTGGCCACGGACCCGGATTTCGACGAAACCAGTTTCATCGGATCTGTAACGGTGAATTATAATAATGTTTCAAGTTTCGTAGCGATCGGACTTGTCGTTTGATCGTACGGACTCGAAACGCCTTCAAATTTATGCAATTGAAATCAATTTGGAAAATTTGAATTTAGCATAACTTTTCATACGATGCAATTTGAACCTGAAACCTCTTCCATTACATTTAAAATATTTTAAACACCTATTTTGATATATGGGTTGACCCAATTTCGTTCCGGGGTCAGAACGGGCATTTTGGGCCACGTTAGCGTTAGCACGTTTGTTTATCCGATCCATCTATTCAAATTTCTAACCTACCTATATAAACCCAATTATAAACCCTAGCCTCCATCTATTCTCATTTGTTTGTGCGTTCATTTCATCAACTCCTCTTCTTCTTCAATGGCTGCAAACCCTAGATCTAAATTCAAATTCTAAAAATCTAATCCAAAGCCAAAAATTTAAAGTCCTCAGAAAAATCTCAAAAAAATATGTTGAAACTCTCGAAATGCATAATCTGCTGGTGCAATTCGTTTTTCAATTCGAGTTATCGTTTGCTCTGAAATTAAAGGTCTATCCACGGCCATTCATCATCGCCGCGATCAACTTCGTCGTATCGAGAAACTCTTTCTGGGTTTTGCAGAGGGAACCGAGGGGACTCGATCCATGTAGTTTGTTTCGAGAATCAACGGTTGGATGTGGAGCAATTTCGACTAGGGTTTCTATTTGTAAGGCGGCAACTGCAATATTCTTAGGGTTGACGCGAGCAACAGGTCGAGGCCGAGACGAACCTTAGCGGTGGCGATAGTTTTGGCGAGGTCACGGTGGTCGATGGTCAGAGTTGGTCGTGCTAGTGCTGCGTTCGTTATTGCGTGCGAGAAGAGAGGTTGCGCGTACAAGAATTTGGGGAGGGAGGCTACACACGTTTTCTTTGGTGACGTGGCAATTGAATGGAAGTAGGTGAGTGGGTTCTTTTTTTCTTATTTTAAATATTGATTTCAATTCGCATTAATCGCCATAACTTTTGCATACGATATCCGTTTTACGCGCAGTTTCTTTTGTTAGGATTGTATTGAAATTCCGGACTTGATGAAGCTGGTTTGGACGAATTCTGAGACGGTCAAATTTTTGGGTTTAAATTGGATTTAAATTCAATTTAAATTCAAAAGGTGAGTGTTTTAACCCACTCACAACTTCTAAAAGTTCTTATGTTTGTTAAATTGATTTATGATGTGTTTAAAATTTTATTTGTAGTTGTTTGGTATATATTTCATCATTTTCTCAGTTAAATTGCATTCATTTAATTTACGCGTTATTTAATTCATTATTGCATATTAACTGTCGGTTGAATTATATTTATTTTTGCATATAAACTGTCAATTAACAGTTATTAAATTTATTTGAGTATAAACTGATAATTGATACCAGTTATTTATCACCTGTTATATATTGATGTATTGTTTGAAATTGGATGATGATTGTGATAAATGGATGTATGGTTTGATGGATGAATGGATGATTATTTATATTAATTGCAAGTTGCTATGCATTTCATTTCATTCGGGATTGCGGTTTGAAATGATATATAACCGTAATTTTCATTTTAAAGTACGGATTGAAATAATAAATATCTGTATCACTTGACCATAGGATAGAAAATTTTATACAGACACCGTCGGTCTATATATAATTATTTTAAAAAATGATTTCTATGGTTTGGATAGGATACAGTTTAATAAATATTAAATTTTGATATTATATAAATATTATTTTAAATTATACATATATAGTTAAATTTTGAATTTAAGCTATGTATAATCTGTTAAATAAAAATAAATAAGTTGAAATGGAGTTGATAAATTTATATTATACGATTAAGTACAGGCCTAGGATATAGAGTTTAAATGATTCAAATAAAGTTAGATTGAAAGGTAAATTAGAAATTTAAGTGGAATTGAGCGAATTTAAGATTTAAACTCTATAAGTTGATGTAGAACCTTATTAAGCTTGAAAATTTTAAAGGTATGATATTTATAACCTAAATTTTATTTCAAGATAAATTAAACGAATATTTCTAGTATAAATAAATTGAAGGAAATATTTAGTTATAGGAAGTTTGAGTTTTATATAAATGATTATGAATTTATCATGCAAATATTCAAGACTAAATAATAGAACATTTAATTTGTTGAAGGAATAAATTCCAACCTTAGTTTTGAAATTATTAATACTCAAAATGGATATATATATATATATATATATTGAAATTGAAGTGGTTTTGGAAACTGAAAGTGAAATTCAAATTTATGGTTTAGACTTCATTTAAAGAAAATATATTTGTAAAGTCATGGAAATTATTTTTCTTTACAAAGTAATTTTAAAGTTAAACTATTTTATTTTATATATTGTTGAATATCCAAACCATTCAGTTTTAGAAGTTATGGTTTTAAAGCTATGAATTTCGAAGTATTATGTTTTGAAAGTTATAATCTAAATGTTTGGTTTCCAGATATTATAAATTTTAAGCAGTATGATTTTGGAAAAGAAATATATTTGAAATAAAAATGATATTACTGATTTGGGTTTTTTTAAAATAATATCAAAATGCGTTGTCTGGAAATGGAAATGATATAGTATTTATGGGTTTTGAAATGGATAATTATTTTCTGATTTCAAAGTATAAACTTTTAAATGACCGCAGTGTTATAATAACGTTTGGTTGTTGAAGAGACCGGGATCGGAAGTTGTCATACTCTTTGCCAACCCCGAAAACCACTTTAACAACCGTGTACGCGGTTGGGATTCCAAAATGAAGTAGGATGGTGGTGGCGTTTCCTTTAAGGTAAATACGTGGACCCGACACCCGTGAGTTGGCATAAGGTGGCTAAAACAGGAGCGATCGACGGGTTAATAAGGTAGCACCTTTGATCGGACACATCCCTTCGATATTATACTTTGACTTTAGATTGATTCGGTAGCCACTTTTGATTTTATTTGGGGGTGTGGCTCGAGGTGGGCGGTAGCTGCGCGCTGCGCGTTACCACCGACCCGGAAGCGTAATTGGTATATCTACCCTGGCATTGCCTAGTTGTGCCGTGTCACCTACCCTATCGCGCCTTATACGAGTTTCTATTTGTGTCGTACCTATGGAGTATCCTCTTATAGCCTCCCGATCAGGAGGTATTACGGTATTGTATAGACTATTGGCATTATTTGTGTTAAGGGCTATATGGGTAACCCCTTAACGCTATTAAAAAGTAAGTTTATTTTACAAATAGACACTATTGTAATAGCGCAATATACTATATAGTAAATAGTTTAACGGATCCTAAGGAGATGTAAATCCGAGCATCTCTTGAGTTACTGCACTCATATTTATTTCTGTTAATTTAACTCACATAAGATCTTTTAGTTCTGACTCGAGTGTTTTTGTCTTTTCAAATTCGCTCGGGTCAGTCCGAGCGTTTCAGGATCGAAGACTTTAGATCTGGAGGACGAAGACGGAGATTTCCACTATTATTATTAATTATATTCCACTACACTATTTAATTCCGCTGCATTGATTATGATTGGTATGTGAACTCTGATATTTATTGTATAATGAAGAATCAAATGTTTGTAAACAGTTTATGAATTGTATATCTATTATTATATTTTATCCTTCCGCTGTGAGATTCTATTTTGTTTTTTTCTTTCCCTGGTTTTTTTCCTTATTTACCCCATAACAAACCGCCCTTCCGTATGGTTTGAATTGGCATGTGTGTCGATTTGAATCGTGCGAATAGACGGGATGTTACATAATTTTATTGGAAATTTAATTTTATTTGAAATTGGTAAATATGATAATTTGATTAAATTTGGAATTTAAGTGATTTATTAAAGTATTATTGATTTTTCTATGAATTTAAGTGGTTAAATAAATGAATGTTTAAAAGTGATCTTTTAAAAGTATAACTTGACTTGGAAATGTAAAATTGGTTTTTAGTTAAAGGTTTAAGTTAATAAAAAAAATTAGTTTATTTGAGAAATGGAGGAAAGATAAGTGTTAAGCTGCTTACTTAAAATATGAAGAATTGGAAACTTTTACACTTGAATTTATTTAGTAAATTGTTGAAAATTGGATGTAAGTATAAGAAATTTATTGTATAAAAATAATATGTTAAATGATATGTTAATGAGCATTTTAAAGGTTAAAATATGATTTTAAAAATGTTTATTGGTTTTAAATTGAAGTTTATTATTGGCTGGAAATACACTAAAACCTGGAATTAACTTTTAATAGCATTCAGAAATGCTATAGTTTTCTGAATTGAACTAAAATTGTGTAAAAATAGCTATTGCAGCATTTCTGAAATGTTGTAGTTGCTGTAATTGAATTTATAGGCTAATATTGGACTCAGGTCTATTGTAGCATTCTCTGAAAATGCTATAGTGGTCTGCAGTCTTTGCTGAAATCAAAATTTAAATCTTGTTTTGAAATCTGAGCTACGCAGCATTTCTGGAAATGCTGTCTTTGCTGTTTTAAACTAAAATTTAACTAAAACTGAGTTTTAACAGCAGTTTTAAGAGCTGTCTTTGCTGAATTAAAATGTTTTAAAGTATAACTTATAACAGCTTTTTTCTAAATGCAACGAAATGCTGAAATTTTAATAAATATGATTTTTGACTTAGTAAATGAGCTCAGAATGACTTGAAACTTTGAAATTTGAATACTTGATTTGAAAGTATAATAATTACACTTTTAAAATGATTTTAATTGAATTAAATTGATGGAATTCTATGTGTGTGTATATATATTCTAGCTTATAAACTATACTTCATAAGAATTTTTTTTAAAGTAAAATATTTCTGTCAAATTGCACGTTATCGATCGAATGAGAAATCGATTTAAACGGATTAATAAAACAAGCAGTATGGAATGCTCGCGGTTATTTTTCCGATTAATTCCCGGACTTAATCGGTTGAGCCATTTACAAACACAAGTGGAGTTTACTAGCTTATAATAAACGTTTAGGTAGACCCGTATGGTATGAGACTGTCACGATTTGAAATCCAGCGATTGAAAATCGACATCAAATACCTCACTTGTATTCGACTGCCGTAGATTCAAATGTCGAACTTCAGTTCTGATGGAGCTTATAACAACATTAGATGAATATAAACAGCGGAAACAAAATGAATATCATATATCAACATTCAGATACTACACCACCACAATATTTGGTTACAATAATCAGAGTTAATATACAAGATACAACAACAAATCGATAACAAATTTGCCTCAACTACAAGAGGGTTTCCAACATACTCCGACTATGAGAAGATCCTCCAAGAACTCCAAACACTTCAAAAGATTTCCAAGACCAAAAGCTTCCAAAAGACTTCAAAAGATTCTATGCTACTCCAAAAACACGGATAACCTGCTTCTAGGCTGCCCGTGTGGAAATTATGGACACCCAGAGTTTAGAAAGAAAACAATAAACTCCAGGTCAGTCATGGGACTGGTATGAGTAAACAAAACAGTTGTTTGAAACAAAAACAGTTTATAAAAGAAATTCGTTCATGCTTTTGAAAAATGAAACTACCATAAGGTCTCCGACACACACACAATGCAATCGCACACTTGGGGGAGATTTCTCCTTATGATAGTCAAATATGCTTAATACGAGAAAATTTATTGATATTATTATTAGTGCATAGTGTAGAAAATCATTTCGAAAATATAATATTAATCTTCGCCAGCATAGGTACCATTATATTATGCCTGCTATAGCTACCACCTGAGGTGGCAGGTTATACAACTAAAATCGTACTGGGTTCGTATTGATGATTGGATTTCCAACAAATGGTCAGGCTAAGGAACTTCCTTAAAAATGGAACGCCTCTGAAGGGACGCCCCAAGAAGCAAACTGGTTCCCTACCAACACAAGGCTGGGTTACTTCTGTAACTAGGTAACACCTACAAGTAAGCCATCCTCGGTCGTTACCGACCTTTATCTCGGGATTCACCAACTGAAAGCAACAACCACACAGATAAATATCTGGGCTTCATACCATGATATCACCTCTTATCCAGAAGAAAATGGACATACCCTAGGGGTGCGACCCCTAAAAACCTTGCCGCAACATTCCTGTTTCGACCATTACCGGGTTGTGAGGTTCGACGAAGTCTCGTCCACAAAGCTACGCTTTTCACAAAAGCCATGCTTCGATCAACAAATGACCAACATCACTCAGCATGCCACACTACCAGATTGGGAGTATATCACAAATAACCTTCAACTACATAACCTCTGAGCTCGTACGTCTCAGAGAAGGGTGTTAAGATAAGAAAATAAATTCTCCGCCACAACAGAAATGTTTTTGAAAGAAATCAGCTTTATATCTCAAAATGTAATGTCAGACATACAACCATGCAAGTCTGTTCCGGGTTTGAACAGAACCGAAAGCACTTCCAAATAAGTCCTTGCAATCCGAGCATCTACAATCCCGATCTGACTCCCCATCACATATGGAGATCTCTATACCGGAGCAACTCATTGCAGAGTCATTCGACAGGTTTTCCTATCGTTCTCGAAGACGCCCGGTCTTCACCACCGTCTTCAAATGCTTCCCATTTCATCGTATCACATATTCGGAATGTGTTATATGACACAAAGGTCCTCTCCCGGCTAAACCGAATAGTGAGCGTTCAATTTTAAAACACGTGGATATATCAATCACAAAGATACACATTCAGGGTTCGATATGGGTTTCGGATAACCAAATGGATTCTGACTCCTTGTCGCATCGAAATTCAATTGTCGTTTTACGGACCAATGGGTTTTCACATTCCACAGAAACAAATCATAATTCACAGTTCAGCACAAAGCAATTCACATCACACAGTATCACAATCACAAACAAGGGTATCAATCAGCTCAAGGCATTTCAATAATAATTAATCATCTAACAATGAGATGAATTAACAGTGTGATTATAAGCAATTAATCACATAATTATTTTTCATTAATTAACTTTAATTAATGATGAATTATCCTTAATTTTAAATTAATTAATCCTTAATTATTAATTAATTAAATATTAATTATTAGTTAATTAAACCTTTAATAATTAATTAATTAAATCTTAATTTCTTGTTAATGAAATCCTTAATTATTAATTAATTAAAACTTAATTACTTGTCAATTAAATCCTTAATTATTAATTAATTAAAATTTAATTGCCTTAATTAATTATTTCTTAATTAATTACCCTAATTAATTTATCCGTAGTAATAAATTAATTATCCTTTAATTAATTATGAATTAATTGTTAAGTAATTATAAATCATCAATTGTTAATCATCATTAACAATATTAATTAATTAACTTTTAAATTAAGTTAAAAAGGTAAAACATTTAATTATCTCCTTAATTACTTGGTTAAATTTTATTTCAAATAACTTTTTGAAAATATAAGTTTAAAACATTCTTAACTTAAATGATTTAAAATATTTATTTTAAAACCCTAAAGTACAAATTACAACTTAACAATGATTATCCATTTGAAAAGATTAAATTTTAAAAATCAATTTTGACTTATAATTTTAAAGTTTAAACTGGAAACGCTATTACTCTCGAGCTACATCGAGTGTTCCCCGAGGAAAACACCTGTTTGCTTCGAGTACCCCCCTGAATCAACCCCAGATTTTCATTTTTATCTCAGAATTTGGTTAAGTATTTTTACACCCGGTTCCCATTCAAAAATACCCGTAACCCTCCTCGAGCTAGCACCCTGATTCCCCGAGTGATACTTGAGTCGAACATCAGCTTCCACACAAGTAACTGACACATGCCTTGGTGCCGTGCACATGCACGACGACACTGACGAACTTCGACCGACGCCACCACCTTCCACATCTCGGCAATAGTTCGTAGGGGTCATACGAGCACCAGATACATATGACCTCGACGAATTCGCGAACGAGCATGCTAACCCAGACTGGTGCCAAAAACAACCACCAGAAAACTGTCTCGTCCCTCTACCTCTGGCCATCAGAGGCCACGAAAATTTAACTGAAGCTTCGCTTTGATCACACGCCGCTATCCCTACCGGAGTGATCAACTCCGGTGGTCTGAAGAAACCGCGGTGAGCTTTTTTTTTGCTTCGACCAAAATGTGGGTTAATACCCTAGATGAACGTCGCACGGCAACCACAATCAAATAAAAATTCTTTAAGCCTTTTTCCTAGAACCCCTAACGCCTCAGGCATCTCCACCCACAACTTCGACCATCCTTATCACGCCGATGACCGGAATTTGACGATTTCCCCCATTTAGATCATCCTCGAATTAAACAGGGAATTCATGCTTAAATAAATATGTTGTCAACTTTAAAAATCGTTGTTTTCGAAAGCTATTTAGATGATATATTTGAAATTAAAATTTGTGATGTTTGAATTTCGATGCATTTTGAATTTTCCTTGTATTTTCCATTTCCAGTGAAAACCCTGATCTTCTTTTGCTTAAATTAATTTTTTAAAACTTGAAACGTGTTTAGACAAAACTATCTTGTTTAGATCCTAAGGCCCAATGATGATCAGAGAAAGAGAAATTGGATTTTATATAGGAATTTGAATCCCTGAACCTGGAACAGGGTTTATATTCTGATCAACAGACATGCACAAATCAACTTTATGCATAAATAAACATGCACACCATTTTTTTCGGATCATACTTCAACTTGATTTTCTTTCAAACAACAAGCAACAATCCGATGAAAAGTTTACTCACCTTGTCAACTGAAACAGAGAACTTGTCTGGGTTTGAAAATTGAAAGCCTGGAAATTGTTTTTCTTAACTTGATCTTGAAATTATTATTATTTATCTGCAACTTGTTAATATAAATTTGCTTAATCTCTGATGGATTTGCTTACTTAATTCTTCAACAACAAACTCAAATTCAAGCTTACTTACAGTTTTTTTTAATGAAAACAGAGAAAAACATTTTGTCTGTAGCTTGAAAACTGGAGTTTGCAAATCTGTAGTTGATCCTGGATGTGCTGTTGAAGTTGAATCTTAAAGGCTTGATCTTGAATTATTTGCTGAAGAGTTGAAGCTGATTTGCTGTGTTGTCTATTTGAATTTGTTTCTCTGGTTTGAAATCCTGAGAAGCTTGTTTTCAGATTTTTGTCTACTGGATTTTGTTTTTGTTTTGGATGATTCACAGATTTTTTTGATTTTGAAATTTGTTTCCTGGTTTAAGAAAATTTACAGGCTTTTGTCTTTTGAAAAAAAATGGTAAAAGAAATGAGAATGAGGATGGTTTGAGATATTTTAAAGTTTTGTTTTTCTTTTTAATAAATTTTCTTAAAACAAAAACAATCAAATGACACTTGTCTATTTTACTACTTCATTGTTAACACTTGTTCAAATTGTAAGTTAGGAATTCAACACTTGTATATTTACAAAGATAAAAGAATTTTAAATAAATTTCATATCATATTCACTTTATTAATAAATACATTTCCTATTTATTTGTATATACCATGTTAAAAGAAGAAATGTTTTTAACAAATCTTTTACATTAAATAAATTACAAATTTATGATTTCAAATGCAAATTATTTTTCGAAGACATTTATTTAAATTTTAAATTCAAATTCAAATTTGAATTATAATCCATTTATATGTATGTATATATATATATATATTCATATAATTTATATTCAAATAGTTTTTTTAAATATCTATATTTATGAATTCTTAAATTCAAATGCAACTTCACAACCTTATTTATATATATAAATAAAATCCAACACTTATTTCATTTATTTTGAAAAATTCAAATTAATTACACAATTTATCCTAAAATTCGCATTAATTACTAAATTTTAAATTGATATAATTTTGTGAATGTTACAGATTCCCTCCTTAAAAAAAATTCGTCCTCGAAATTTGAAAGAGAGAGAAAGACAAACAAAGAATATACGAATATAGAAAAAGATAGAAAATGGCTTACCAGATTAAGTCGAGATATCCACTCTGCAGTTGGGATAGGACTTCTGCATACTATCCTCTGTTTTCCAAGTATAGTCCTTTGGATCAATGCTCCATTGTACTTTTGACTAGTTTCACAATTTTATTCCTCAATTGATTTTCCTCGCGATCTATAATCTTTATCGGTTCCCTCTTTACTGCTATATTTGGTGTGATCTCCAAATCCTGTTGTGCAACTTCTTCAATGATACTATCTGGGCCGTGCACATATTTTCGGAGGTTAGAATTATGAAACACATTGTGCACGCCAGATAACCAGCTGGGTAATTGCACTCGGTAAGCTAAAAGACCGATCCTCTCCAGAATAGGAAAAGGACCAATATAACGCGATGTCATTTTTCCAGTTTTCCCAAATCTCAACACACCCCGCATTGGAGAAACTTTGAGGAATACAGAATCTCCAGCTTGGAAGTCCAAATCTCTTCTTCTGCGGTCATAATAACTCTTTTGATGACTTTGCGCAGTTATCAACTTCTTCCGAATAAATTCAACTTTTTCAGTGGCTTCCTCAATCATATCTGGTCTAAGAACGAGTCTATCACCTGATTCGATCCAACATGCAGGTGATCGACACAGACGACCATATAAAACTTCAAAAGGAGCCATTTCAATACTGGCCTGGTAGCTGTTGTTATATGAAAATTCAATCAGATGTAAATGGTTCTCCCAAGACCCACCAAAGTCGAGAATACAATCTCGCAAAAGGTCTTCTAATATTCAATTAATTCTTTCTGTCTTCCCATCAGACTACGAGTGATAAGCAGTGTTGAAGTTCAGTTTGGTTCCCAATGTGGCTTGGAATGCTTAACTAATTCAAATCTTTCTCTGGGTGTCATCCTGCGACTTGCGTGAACGACAGGACGAGCATTTGGCACTAAGTCAATTCTGAATTCGATTTCTCTATGTGGGGGTAAAGATTTGGCTTCTTCGAACACATCTGGAAATTCACGGACAATAAGGATGGACTCTAGACTAGGTTCGGGATATCCCAAAGTATACATCAGTTATCTCTTTTAGAACTCGGGTCTTCACAGGAGATTTCAATGAAATTCCCAAATTTGGTTCTGATCAAAATGATTCGTCTATTACAATCCAATTTGGCTCCGTACTTCGTTAGCCAATCCATTTCGAGTAGGATTTCAAATTCATCAAAGCCGAGGATGAAAAGGTTGATAGGAAATTTGTGACAAGAATATGAGATAGGAACGTCTCTACATCGTAGATAAAGATTTGCCGGACCGCTAACTGGATTCTTTACGCAAATAGGCTCGTCAACAAATTCAGGTTTTAGTTTTAATTCATTAATGGTTGGTTAGGAGATGAAGCTATGTGTAGCGCCAGTGTCGAATAATACTCTAACAGCTCTATCATGGATGATAAGGTTACCTTCTAAAACTCCTTTTTCTTTATCCGCCTTTAAAGTCAAGGGGTCATCTTTTGTTGCATATATTTTTGCTTCTTGTACTCGCTTCTTTTTCGGGCAATGTTTAGCTTCATGACCTAGCTTGTGACAATAAAAGCATCCCTTAGTTCCTCGACTTGTCTTCATAGGCTAATATTCCTTTACTCGTTTCTTAGGCTTCTTACAATCGTTTGAATAATGACCTTCCTCCTGATTACTCCTGTTCTCCTTTCCTTGATCTGGTTTCTTCCCTTCAGACTTCCTTTTCTTCCAATTTGGATTACTTGAACTTCCCTCCACTTTCGGAACATCTTGCATATCTAGAGTAGCATATCGATAACCTATATCGATCAAGTCTGAAAAGGATTCTTTTATGTGAGCAGTCATCCTTTCATGTTACTTATTCATTCCCCGAATGAATCTCTCATTCTTCTTCAAAGGTGTAGTCACCAGCTCCGGACCAAAACGAGATAGTTCATTGAATTTATTCAAATACTCCTCAAATGATAAACTTCCCTGCTTCAAATCAAGGAACTCCCGGTACATTCGCGAGATACCAGTAGATGGCATATATCGCTGTCCAAACACCTCTTTGAAACGACTCCAAGTGAATTCATCTTCTGGCTCATCCATGGTAACAGTTTCCCACCAAGCTAAAGCTTCCTCTTGGAGTTGCCAAGAAGCTATTAATCACATTTGATCATCTTCTAACTTCAGCCCTTTAAAAATTCTTTCACATGATCGGATCCATGCTTGGGCTTCGACAACAGATTCCTTGCCAGTGAACGGCTTTCCACCAAGTCTGGTAAAACTTCTATACAGATCAGCCAGATTCGGCTGAGGTTGAGTAGATACAGTTGTTGTTGCAGGGAATTGACCAGTTGAAGTGGTATTTCCCTGTCCCCTACCTTGTCCTCTTTGCCCGCTCATTCTCACTATCTGTAATTAGTAAGAAAACTTAATTTAGGTACACGGACGAGATATTTTAGGGAATATCAATAGTTAAAAGAAATAGACCAAGAGATTTAGGGTTTCGGTCTTTCGGTTTATACTCATTCTAGGGTATACTTCACCCTATCTCTAATGAGCCATTTAATGTGTTATAGTATGTAGCTAAAATTCTTACTCAACCTTTAACTCTGATACCACTTGTCACGATCTGAAATCCAGCGATTGAAAATCGACATCAAATACCTCACTTGTATTCGACTGCCGTAGATTCAAACGTCGAACTTCAGTTCGGATGGAGCTTATAACAACATTAGATGAATATAAACAGCGGAAACAAAATGAATATCATATATCAACATGCAGATACAACACTACCACAATATTTGGTTACAATCATCAGAGTTAATATACAAGATACAATAACAAATCGATAACAAATTTGTCTCAACTACAAGAGAGTTTCCAACATACTCCGACTTTGAGAAGATCCTCTAAGAACTCCAAACACTTCAAAACATTTCCAAGGCCAAAAGACTTCAAAAGATTCCAAGCTATCCCAAAAACACGGATAACCAGCTTCTAGGCTGCCCGTGTGGAAATTATGTGCACCCAAAGTTTAGGAAGGAAACAATAAACTGCGGGTCAGTCATGGGACTGGTATGAGTAAACAAAACAGTTGTTTGAAACAAAAACAGTTTATAAAAGAAATTCGTTCATGCTTTTGGAAAATGAAACTACCATAAGACCTCCTGGCACACACACAGTGCAATCGCACACTTAGGGGAGATTTTTCCTTATGATAGTCAAATATGCTTGATACGAGAAATTTTTTTGATATTATTATTAGTGCATAGTGTAGAAAATCATTTCAAAAATATAATATTAATCTTAGCCAGCATAGGTACCATTATATTATTCTTGTTATAGCTACCACCTGAGGTGGCAGGTTATACAACTAAAACCATACTGGGTTCGTATTGATGATTGGATTTCCAACAAATGGTCAGGCTAAGGAACTTCATTAAAAATGGAATGCCTCTGGAGGGACGCCCCCAAGAACCAAACCGGTTTCCTACCAACACAAGGTCGGGTTACCTCTGTAACTAGGTAACACCTACAAGTAAGCCATCCCTGGTCGTTACCGACCTTTATACCGGGATTCACCAACTAAAAGCAACAACCACACAGATAAATATCTGGGCTCCATACCATGATATCACCTCTTATCCAGAAGAAAATGGACATACCCTAGCGGCGCGACCCCTAAAAACCTTGCTGCAACATTCTTGTTTCGACCATTACCAGGTTATGAGGTTCGACGAAGTCTCATCCACAAAGCTACGCTTTTCACAAAAGCCATGCTTCGATCAACAAATGATCAGCAGCACTCAGCATGCCACACTACTAGATTGGGAGTATATCACTAATAACCTTCAACTACATAACCTTTGAGCTCGTACGTCTCAGAGAAGGGTGTTAAGCTAAGAGAATAAATTCTTTGCCACCAACAGAAATGTATTTGAAAGAAATCAGCTTTATATCTCAAAATGTAATGTCAGACATACAACCATACAAGTCTATTCCGGGTTTGAACAGAACCGAAGGCACTTTCGAAGAAGTCCTTGCAATCCGGGCATCCACAATTCCGATCGGACTCCTCATCACATATGGAGATCTCTATACCGGAGCAACTCAGTGCAGAGTCATTCGACAGGTTATCCTATCATTCTCGAAGACGCCCGGTCTTCACCACTGTCTTCAAATGCTTCCCATTTCGTCGTATCACATATTCAGAATGGGTTATATGACACAATGGTCCTCTCCCGGCTAAACCGAATAGTGAGCATTCAATTTAAAATACGTGGATATATCAATCACAAAGATTCACATTCAAGGTTCGTTGTGAGTTTCGGATAACCAACTGGAATCCGACTCCCTGTAGCATCGAAATTCAATTGTTGTTTTACGGGCCAATGGGTTTTCACATTCACACAGAAACAAATCACAAATCACAGTTCACCACAAAGCAATTCACATCACACAGTATCACAATCACAAACAGGGGTATCAATCAGCTCAAGACATTTCAATAATAATTAATCATCTAACAGTGTGATGAATTAACAATGTGATTATAAGCAATTAATCACATAATTATTTTTCATTAATTAACTTTAATTAATGATGAATTATCCTTAATTTTAAATTAATTAATCCTTAATTATTAATTAATTAAATATTAAATATTAGTTAATTATACCCTTAATTATTAAATAATTAAATCTTAATTTCTTGTTAATTAAATCCTTAATTATTAATTAATTAAAACTTAATTACTTGTTAATTAAATCCTTAATTATTAATAAATTAAAAATTAACTGCCTTCATTAATTAATTATTTCTTAATTAATTTATCCTTGATTATAAATTAATTATCCTTTAATTAATTATGAATTAATTGTTAAGTAATTATAAATCATCAATTGTTAATCATCATTAACATTATAAACTAATTAACTTTTAAATTAAGTTAATAAGGTAAAACATTTAATTATCTTCTTAATTACTTGGTTAAATTTTATTTAAAATAACTTTTTGAAAATATAAGTTTAAAACATTCTTAACTTAAATGATTTAAAATATTTATTTTAAACCCTATAGTACAAATTACAACTTAACAATGATTGTCCATTTGAAAAGAATAAATTTTAAAAATCAATTTTGACTTAAAATTTTAAAGTTTAAACTGGAAACGCTATTACTCTCGAGTGGCTCGAGTGTTTCACGAGGAAAACACCTGTTTGCTTCGAGTTCCCCCCGAATCAACCCCAGATTTTCATTTTTATCTCAGAATTTGGTTAAGTATTTTTACACCCGGTTCCCATTCAAAAATACCCGTAACCCTCCTCGAGCTAACACCCTGATTCCCTAAGTGATACTTCGAGTCGAACATCTCCTTCCACACAACAAGTAACTGACACACACCTTGGTGCCATGCACATGCACGACGACACTGACGAACTTCGACCGACGCCACCACCTTCCACATCTCAGCAATATGGGTCATACGAGCACCTAGATACACATGACCTCGACGAATTCACCAACGAGCATGCTAACCCAGACTGGCACCAAAAAAAACCACCAGAAAATTGTCTCGTCCCTCCACTTCTGGCCATCAGAGGCCATGAAAATTTAACTGAAGCTTCGCCTTGATCACACGCCGCTATCCCCACCGGAGTGATCAACTCCGGTGGTCTGAAGAAACCGCGGTGAGATTTTTTTTTTGCTTCGACCAAAATGTGAGTTAATACCCTAGATGAACGTCGCACGGCAACCACAATCAAATAAAAATTCTTTAAGCCTTTTTCCTAGAACCCCTAACGCCTCAGGCATCTCCACCCACAACTTCGACCATCCTTTTCACGCCGATGACCGGAATTTGACGATTTCCCCCATTTAGATCATCCTCGAATTAAACAGGGAATTCATGCTTAAATAAATATGTTGTCAACTTTAAAAATCGTTGTTTTCGAAAGCTATTTAGATGATATATTTGAAATTAAAATTTGTGATGTTTGAATTTCGATGCATTTTGAATTTTCCTTGTATTTTCCATTTCCAGTGAAAACCCTGATCTTCTTTTGCTTAAATTAATTTTTTAAAATTGAAACGTGTTTAGACAAAACTATCTTGTTTAGATCCTAAGGCCCAATGATGATCAGAGAAAGAGAAATTGGATTTTATACAGGAATTTGAATCCCTGAACCTGGAACAGGGTTTATATTCTGATCAACAGACATGCACAAATCAACTTTATGCATAAATAAACATGCACACCATTTTTTTTCCAATCATACTTCAACTTGATTTTCTTTCAAACAACAAGCAAGAATCCAGATGAAAAGTTTACTCACCTTGTCAACTGAAACAGAGAACCTGTTTGGGTTTGAAAATTGAAAGCCTGGAAATTGTTTTTCTTAACTTGATTTTGAAATTATTATTTTTTATCTGCAACTTGTTAATATAAATTTGCTTAATCTCTGATGGATTTGCTTACTTAATTCTTCAACAACAAACTCAAATTCAAGCTTACTTACAGTTTTTTTTTAATGAAAACAGAGAAAAACTTTTTGTCTGCAGCTTGAAAACTGGAGTTTGAAAATCTGTAGTTGATCCTGGATGTGTTGTTGAAGTTGAATCTTAAAGGCTTGACCTTGAATTATTTGCTGAAGAGTTGAAGCTGATTTACTGTGTTGTCTATTTGAATTTGTTTCTCTGGTTTGAAATCCTAAGAAGCTTGTTTTCAGATTTTTGTCTACTGGATTTTGTTTTTGTTTTGGATGATTCACAGATTTTTTTGATTTTGAAATTTGTTTCCTGGTTTAAGAAAATTTACAGGCTTTTGTCTTTTGAAAAAAATGGTAAAAGAAATGAGAATGAGGATGGTTTGAGATATTTTAAAGTTTTGTTTTTCTTTTTAATAAATTGTCTTGAAACAAAAACAATCAAATGACACTTGTCTATTTTACTACTTCATTGTTAACACTTGTTCAATTTGTAAGTTAGGAATTCAACACTTGTATATTTACAAAGATAAAAGAATTTTAAATAAATTTTATATCATATTCACTTTATTAATAAATACATTTCCTATTTATTTGTATATACCATGTTAAAAGAAGAAATGTTTTTAACAAATCTTTTACATTAAATAAATTACATATTTATGATTTCAAATGCAAATTATTTTTCTAAGACATTTATTTAAATTTTAAATTCAAATTAAAAATTAAATTCAAATTCAAATTTGAATTATAATCCATTTATATGTATATATAGGGCTGTCAATGGGTCGTGTCGGGTCGGGTTTAGGTCGGGTCAAGTCGGGTTCGGGTTGATTTTAAATGGGTCGGGTCAACCGTTTATTAAACGGGTTGAAAAAGCTCAACCCGAACCCGACCCATTTATAAATGGGTTGACCCGACCTAACCCGTGTAACCCGATTATAAACGGGTCGGGTCGGGTCGAAATGGGTCAGGTTAACCCGTATAAGGTATAAACGGGTCGTAAACGGGTCGGGTCAACCCGTATAAGATATAATTGGGTCGTAAATGGGTCGGAACGGGTCGTGAACGGGTCGGGTCAACCCGTATAACCCATATAAGGTACAAACGGGTCATAAACGAGTCGGAGCGGGTCGTAAGCGGGTCAGCTCAACCTATATACTGTATAAATGGGTTGTTAACGGGTCAGTTTCGGGTTAGCGGGTCAACCCGAAACCCACCCGTTTATAAACGGGTCAAATTCGGGTTGACCCGAAAATGACCCGCCAATTAAATGGGTCGGGTTAACCTGCTAATTTCCATGCGGGTTTCGGGTCGTGTAGGAAATTGACGGCCCTATGTATATATATACTCATATAATTTAAATTCAAATAGTTTTTTTAAAATATCTATATTTTTGAATTCTTAAATTCAAATGCAACTTCACAACCTTATTTATATATATAAATAAAATTCAACACTTATTTCATCTATTTTGAAAAATTCAAATTAATTACACAATTTATCTTAAAATTCACATTAATTACTAAATTTTAAATTGATATAATTTTGGTAATGTTATAGAGACACACGGTTATTACTTATTCAGTTGTTATTTGGGAGTGCATGACACTTATATCGACGAGTTTATGACTCGCCCTTGGCATTCTATAAGTCTTGCACTTATCTTGGAATTTTCATAGGTCTTGTACCTATCATGTAGCTTAGAGGACTTGTTCGTATCTTGAAGTTTATAGGTCTTGCACCTATCTTGAAGTTCTATAGGCTCTCGCCTATCTTGAAGTTACTATGGGAATTATACCCATCTTGGAGTTTTATAGACACATATGTCTATCTTGGAGTTACATGCATGTGGGTGAAGTTATTCACCAATCTTGGAGTTTTGGCGCATTTCCTTCTTCTAAGTGATTTCTGAATTTCTACTGATGATTTCTAAATTGTATGTTTTGTGTGTTATCATCAAATAGTTTTGGGGGTTTTTCTTTTAGGAGTTATCTTGGGTTTTGATATTTTGTGATTACATCCTTGAAGTTTATTAAAGTATTCTTGATGTCTGCGGATAATTGGCTTTGTGATTATATTTGGAATTTATTTCATTTCATCCATTATTTATCTTGCTTAACTCATTCATTATAGTCTAGACTGACCCGTTTATTATTTTATAATCATCGGGTCATACCGAGATATTTCAGGTGCTCTAGTTTGATAGTTTTAGAGAGGATTCACTCTAGTTATCATTCGTCTTATCTTCATCTCGTATATGTGTACTTGTTCATGTAGTGTTCTATCTCGTTTTGAGCCTAGACTCTTTCTTGTACATATTTGTTTCATGAGATGTAATACATATATATTAAATGGATCGTTTTTACCATAGTTTTGTATTTGATATTATGTATCTATTCGATTTGATCAGCTTGTGTCTATTTTATTTCGCTGTGTATGTTCTGTGATCTGTGATTCTGTGATTTATATTTATCATATATTGTTCTGGATTATAATTATAACCACCATAGTTTTGTTTTAAGCCTGGATTGCACATATCGATTTCACGTGAGAAATAACAATATATAGCATATTGATCGACATATCAATGCTCGCTTAAAGCAAAATTTAAGGATGGTCGCTCCTAACCAGCCATGTTCTCTGCACTAACAGACAGTGTTACCTAGTAATACCATTTGTTAGTATGGGTGTCTAGGTG
Organism: Allium cepa; assembly: GCA_030765085.1. Classification (NCBI taxonomy): domain Eukaryota; kingdom Viridiplantae; phylum Streptophyta; class Magnoliopsida; order Asparagales; family Amaryllidaceae; genus Allium; species Allium cepa. Next base: position 1,056,074,160 of record CM060932.1, read on the forward strand.
GGGCGTTATAGTAAACATATTCACTTTTTTTAAATTTTAGTTAGAATAAAATACAGTTAATTACAGTTAATTATCATTTTTAACTCTCTAATTCAATTCCAATTTAAATTATAGTCATATCAAATGGTATTGCCATGCAATACACAAAAAGGAATAAAACTATCAATTTAATCTAGAAAAATGGTATTATTACTAATGTTATGCTTTTAAGTTAGAAATGACTTATAGTTGATTTACTGTTTGTTGTATAACACAATTGTATCCAAATATATTTACGCCTTGTACCCTTCAAAATTATTCGAATATATTTATCATTTAAGGTTTGTTGGTAGTTTTCCAGAATATACCAATCCGAAAAAATTATAGTCCAAAAGTTTATGCTTTACCTTTATCTAACTAAAATTTTTTAAAAAATGCATAGTTAACAAATTATGCAAACCCAGTTTGTCTAGCACGAGTTCGCACTTATTAATTGAATAATATGTGGCCTAGTATTTTTTAAATGTTTATAAACACATAATTTACACAATTAAATAAATGCGTTATTTATTTTATTTAATTTAAGGCCTTATTTGATTAACAAAAATATAAAAATAATATAGTTAATTACATAAATATTTAATCCTTAAAATATATATTAATACAACATTTATATTAAAATCACTCCATTTACACAATTTATAACATTTACAAATTATATTTAAGTTATTTCAAAACTCGTCAAAAATTCTCTTGTGAGATTCTCAAGTGTGAACCCAATCCTTAGTTAATATTTGACAAAATAAAATATTAAAGCCGGTACAAACTTTGCTTTAAATAAAGTATCGGGCACGAGTTGGATGCTTATAGATCATCTAGGTACAATCCTTATTTTTAATCCATTTAATGCATCACCCTTAAGCAACGATATTGTACATGTTTACTTTTTGTCATACTATGCTATTAAGACGTTAGAGTTTAGGTCGTGTCACTACTCTATAATGACCATATTTAATTGCCAAGTCCAAACTCTAAAAGTCATTACGTTCAAACCGATAGTGTTTATCGATTAACCGAAAATTGCTTACCAAAGACTATGACTTTGAGTTGACTCTTCGGTACAGTAGCACTGGTCCTCTGTATTGAAGTTCACTTGTAACGACCCGGAATTTTCAAACCCGAAAATTCCAGATAGTTATGAAAAAGAAGAAAGAGATAGAAGAAGAAGAACAGAAACATCAACCACTCACATTCGCAGTGGATAAAATATAATAATAAATAATAACAGTTTACAAAAGAAGATTATATCTGTCGGTTACAATTAATGTACATCAGAGTTTCACATAATATACAGTCACTGAATAATTACCATTATCATGTATCAGATTAACAATAATATAAATACAGCGGAATACTCTATACGATATTGCCATCCAGCTCGCCTCCTGAGCTCCAGAATGTACCTACCTGAAAATCTGTAATACTCGGTCTGACCCGAGCATTACATCAAAGTAACACCCGGGTCAGGCTGGAAACCAACGTGAGAAAACCCTTCAAACCAGAAATACTGATTAAATAACTTATTAAAACCCCGGTAGCTCGTATCTTACAATGAGTTCTTAACTTGTTATAATCTTATTTCCCAAAACATATCCAAGCATTGACATTTAGACTCTATGACCAAGTTTACATCATTTATTACATTCCAGCCTCTTTATTTCAAAATCAAACTATGAAGATTATAAATCGGAGTGGTTTCGGGTATTTACTAATACCCGACCTCTGTCTCTTCGAACTTAATACCATCTTATACCATATTATTCAAGAGAACACAATTCAATTTTCAAATACAGGGTGTCACCTCTATCCATTAATTCTTCGTCGATAGATAACCACATTATATCAATTTTAAACCCAACCTATTTTATCACAAGAACATTTCATTTAACAAAACATTACCATCACATCTCAGTGATAACAAAAATCCAAGGCATTCAAATATCATTCATAAGAAAGATCAATTAGTCATACATTTCTGATTTATTTAATTAACTACCAATGCATATTACTTATTCCTCTTGCTCATTTAACATTAATTAAATTATTCAATGTATAGAACCTCCCTTAATTACTCATCCTGACTAATCAACCTTGATTAATCAATACTCTAATTTCATTATGTAATTATCCCAAATTAATTATATCAATTTAATTATTCCCAAACAATTATAGTAATTAACCCTTAATTACTCCTATTAATTTCATTAATCCTTAATTAATTCTTTAATTAATTTTTTTTCTAACTAATCAAATCCTATGCGTTAATCCGCTTGATTAACCACATTTAGAAATTAATCATTCTTAATTAATTTCATTACTTAATTAACTTCTAATAACCGGTAATTTATTAATTACTTCACTAAGTAATCACACCTTATAAATTCCATTAAGTAACTACATTAACCATCCTAAATTACTTTCATTAATCTCCTTCATTTATTACTCATTGATTAATCATATTCAGAAATCAACTATCCTTTAACAAATCATATTTTAAACTAATTATTAAATTAATTACCTTAAGTAATTTGCCCCTTTTTTTTTATTACTCAAGTGATTATTCTTTGACAACCCTAAATAATTAAACTTTAATCATTAAATAACTATCACTTAATTTGTTATTCTTAATTTTAATTTAATTTTTTTTTAATCCGTAGTTAGTTATGAGTTAAATCATTATTAACTTTTACACCCGTTGGTTATTTATATTAAACCATCTAGTCCAAATACTCACCATTTCTAACATGGAATCAATGCATAATTCCCCTTACCACTTTGCGGTCCAAACAAGCAAAATACCCCAATTCATTTCGAGCCCAACATTCCTCAACTTCAAGCCCAAACCCATACATCACGAAACACCCCTTCTCCTTCTTCCTTCAGCACCTCCGTTCAAAGCTACGGAATGACACCAAACGTGCACGTATCCGTGCACTCTCTCTCCGATGGTCATGCTCTGACGCCGACCATCCCCACAAATCTCGCACTGACACCTCATTCCATTCAACCCCTCCAACGCTTCGTCTAACAACCCTGTCGAAACAAGCTTTATCTCACTGCCCTGTTGGAAGAACAGTGATACAAAAATGCTCTCGCATCGACCATCCTATCACCGTAGACCCTCCAACGTCCTTGGAAGACTCGCGTTCCCCTATTTCATCGATCCCCCTACGTGCGCAACCTCCACGTGCCATCATGTCGCCGCAAAGATCAACGAACGACCAACGTCCTGAAAATCTGCCCAAACCCTAAACTCATCTCGATCCACTAATTCTTGCATTAGATAATTTTTCTAGCATTTTTCCCTTATTAGTAAACCATCAAGCTAGCCTCTCATCAGGATTCAACAACTAAAACTTGTTTAATCATCAGAAATTCACAAAAAAGCAAGTTCGGTTCATTTGTAAACTGCACCTCGAATGCTTATCTAAAAATCATCGTTTTTGTTTTAAAAATCTTAATTTTGTCTATTTATTCAAAATATGAAATCGAATTAACAAATTGAAATATTTGAATTTTACACCTTGATTCCTTTTTACTGCAACCAGGATATCCAGAGTCCATGACAAACTGTAAGCTTCAAACAAGGTTTAAAAGTTTGATTGAAGATTTAACAACCTATTTTGTTTAAAAATCATAAGTTTAAATGATTTATATAAAGAAGTATTGTTTCCTCTACATTTTTCATTTTGTTTTTGTTTTTGTTTTGCTCAAAATCTTAAAGCACTGAGGAGCATAACATAGTTCAACTTCCAGTAAACAACAACATCCCAGAACCCCTTATTTTCAACACATAGCAAACATAAGACTACATGAACTATTTATCAAGTTCTAAATTTCAAAGGTGGGGTGTTTACTCACTTGGAGATATTGATGAACAGAGAGCTGTTCTGTGTTTTGAAAGCAATTTTGATCCTCCCGTTTTTTTTCTCCTTTCAGCAAATTGCTTTAGAGTTTTAAAAAAAAATTGGTGATGCTTTACTTTTATTTCTTTCAGGCATCCCAAGGCTTGTTTTCAACGAGATGAATTGAATATGAATGGATAAATAAAGAAGGCAGCCTTGCATAAGTAGGTGTTTACTGGGAAGGTTACAACTAGATTAAGCCTCTTTTTTTTGTTTTGACTAAAGATATTTTACCTTAGTTATTGATATGATTTTTAACATAATTTCGGCTGAAAAGATTTGTTTTGTGCTTGAGAAGAAAGTCATTAAATGCATGTGTCCCTATTTTTGTTTACATACTTATGGTTTTGCTGATATGCATTTGTACAAAGATATTTGAACATAACTTGTTTGTTTTTCTTTTGCATTGCACATATGTATGATACAGCCTATATGTGTTATACTTTTTTTTTCTAAAAAAAAAAAATTGTTTTGTCCTGCACTTACATATATTACACAGCAATGCTTGATCATATTTGTTAGCATAGCTTTTTAACTTTATTCCTATTTGTAATTCTAACTTTCAAACCTTTAATTTATAACATATGTTTTTATTTAAACAGTTTATATTTCTATTTATATCTTATATTCATATCATAGTTTTATACTTATGTTTATAAATTTATGTTTATAACCATAAATTTGTTTTATACTTATGTTCAATATTTATAAGATCTATTTTATGTTAATCGGATAAGTTGTTGTTAGAATAACTTCTCAATTTTATTTCCTGTTTGAAATTTAACTTTCAACTCTTTGGTTTATAACATATATGTATTCATATATTTTATATTTATATTTAATATGGATAGAATTGTTTTATTTTAAATTTTCAAATCAATTTCCTTTCAAAAATACAAATCCATACAAATAAATGGCAATTATTTCAAAGGTCATATTCAATTTAAAATGATAAGTTTACTTTTTATTTAAATTAGATTAAATATCTATTAAAATAATACTGCTAAAATACCGGGTTGTCACATTCCTTCCCCCTTTGAATCTTTTCGTCCTCGAAAAGGAAAGAAGCCAGATTTATTCCAACATCAACCTTAAGTTTTCTTCGATTTGATTCTCATTTAATCAAATCTCAATAAATTTAGTTAGCCCGTCCACTTTAATTTTAATTTTTAATTCACCTTCTCAATTTATCAAAATAATATCCAACACATACTTAACTCATTTTATATTTTTAATTCGCTTTTCTTAATTCATTTGCGAATTTATTTTACTTATACAAAGCCATTCTCAAATTATATCTCTTCACCTGGGTTTTGTTTGCAATCCAAACCATCACTATTATAATTCAGTTCCATTAGATAATATTCATATGACACCACTTCCTTTATATCCAATTCATTTGCAAATTTCATCAAATATTATTTAAATCACACTTGAATTTTATTTGTAATTCAAATCATCACATTTTTAAATCCAACTCTATTTTATTTTATTTAACAACATCTCCTCTTATCTAATTCCTTATCAAGTCCAAGTCGAATTCCATTTTCAATTCGAATTCATTACCAAACTCCATTGTTAATTTACAATCCATTTATTTACCAAAGTTAAATTTTATTAACATCCTCAATCAAACAATTATTTAATTAATAAGCTTATTTCCAACTTCTAAATCAATATTCGATTTTAATTACAAAATCACTTCATTAAAATTCTAGTTTGGATTTCCTTTTATTTTCCCAAATCCCAACATCTTTATTTAAAAAATTTATAAATGCTTTTAAATTCACATCAGACTAATAAAATAGCTCTTTTGTTAAAAATACCTTCTATAACTCGATGTCTCAACCAGTCCATCCTTGTTCTCACAGAAATTCAGTCATTCGTTGATCAGGCGTAGGACTGAAAATCTATAAGTACTTGGTAAACCCGTTTTCAACACCCAGTGAAAATATTTGAAAAATAATTTATTGAAAATATTGAAAGCATTTTGAAATAGAGGAAATATCTTTGGTGAGAATGCTCTGGAAATCATCACCCCCATCCATGGTCGCAGTTACATTCCAGGGTTACGTTGCCATCGCAGCAAAAGTCCATGCAACTGCAGGCTCTCCGCGGCCTCTCAATTACGCCATGGAACCCACAACAGATCACAGTTACATCCAGGGTTACGTTGCCGTCACAGGAAGTCCATGTAACTGCAGGCTCTCCGCGGCCTCTCGATTACGCTGTCAAAATGAAATCTCTCCACTCCTACATAGGTCGCAGTCTGCCGATATAAAATCAAACGCAGACTGTTGGCTTTCAGCGGCACACACGACTTTCGCTATGTTATACACTACTCATAATCCTCAGGAACTAGTTTTGTCCGGACTCCTCACAGGACCAACTTTAGAAACCCCCCCCCCCCCTTGGGGCTCAAGGCAGCACCACCCGGTGGTACTAATGAGAAGTTCATTTCAAGGAAACGCCTTTTTCCCCAGAGCCATCATCAAAACATTTTATACTATCCACATATATTATCTTCAAATCATACGCCTAGTATGATCTCATACAAATCTCATTTACACAAATCGATTATTCCAAAAATCGAAAACTGTCAAGCTAGGCTTTTCAAATACCAATATTGATTTTACCCAAAAATCAAAAGCCTTTCCAAATCCATAGGTTTCCAAAACCCCTTTTTCAAATCCCTCATAAGATCCCTTATATATATTCAGATATGTAAGATTTTAAAAACCTTGGATCTTTTCAAACTTGTATAAAACTCCTTTTATACTTCAAACACCTTCAAAAATATTTTCTTCTGGCTATAGATTTATCAAGGAAAGTTTTATCTCATATAACAAGGGTATATAGCATCATTTATTCAAAATCAAATACTCAAATTTGACTTCTCTTTCCAATATTAATTTCATTCAAATCCGCACGATGTACACTTATCATTCGTACGCTATACCAATCTGATCGCTCACTCGATCACATAATTTCACTTCCGAACTAGTATCGTCCACCCGACTTCCTAGTGCGGACACAGATCTGGTTTCTTGATTAGAAACCTTCATTCTCCTAGCATAGCTATAACTATGATAGAGAATATCCAGGACCAATCAACAATCCATATCCAGGTTCGCCGTCGAAAATCGAGTGAAAAATCCCGACTCGGATCGATAAACTATCTCGAAATTCTGTGCTCGAATCTGGATCAAATCACTATGCGAATAGAATAATATACGTACATCCTACGTATTCATTTCCATTGATTATTAGCCAAATCAATTTCCTTTCTATTCACATTTCCTTAAATTCTCCTTCACTTGTTTACAATTGCCTTAATCCTCATTTGGATTATCACTTCAATTCTTATCTCAGTCGGGTATTTAAATCAATAACAGTTTGAACCCCGACCAATATAGAAAATAGCTTGAAGATTCAAAAATAAGTAAGTAGTTAAAAATAATTATTAGTTTGCATAATAGCTATAAAATAGTTAACTAATAGTAAAATAGTTAGAAAATAGTTAAATAGTTTCAGAAATTTTAGATAATTGCAAAATAGTTGAAAAATGGTAATTAATTTGTGATATAGTCGGAAAATAATAATTAGTTTATAAAACAGCTGAAAAATAGTTAAATAGCTTCAAAAATAATTGTAAAACAAGTATAAAATAATTTGGCTGTAAGAAAGAAAATTGTATATATTAAATAGCCTAGAAAAAATAAGTTTATATTAAAACAATTTATATTGAAAATAGTCAAGAGTTAAACTGTTCACTTCCCCAACTAATTTCCATTTAATTGACTCAGTTCCAACTTGAATAACCTCAATTTCTATTGAAATTGATTTAATCCCAATTCAAGTTAGAATTGATTCTCAATTTCCTTCCAACTTCAAATCAAATTCCGTTTGATCTTTAAACTTGTACAACTTTAATTACAATTTAAATTTTACAATTTCTATTTATAATCAATTTCATTCACATTTTGCTTTTAACTCGGAATTATACATTTTATTTAGCCAATATATTTTTATTATTATATAAATATTTTAATCAAGATTCCAGAGTTTAAACAAATTTCCAAAATTTCAATATCACATTAGAATTCAACTATATCCAAAATTCTTTGGCAAATTCAATTACCCCATTGAATTTCAAAACCAAACCCAGTTCACAAACAATTCCAATTTAAAACAATTTGGTACCAATTTCTCTTCTAGAAACTCGAAAATAAAAGTCGATAACGCTGCAGTCATCACCGACGTTATTTTCCAGTGACCGAAAAAGTTCAATGCTTTTATCTCTTTAAAAACATTTCCAAATATATATATTTTTTAATTTTAAATCTCCCAGATTTCAAATTCAACACAAAAATATTTTTGAAATAATACTATTATTTTTCCAAAACCTTTGGAAACCACTTCCAAATCCAAAGGAAATTTAAAATTTTCCCCAAAAATTCCAAATTCCCAATCCATCCAATTCATATTTAAACATTACTCTGGAATTCTATTATAATCTCATTTATTTATGAAGTTTATTTCAATTTATAAATTACATTCACAATCTATATTTCAAATTCCATTTTGTTATATAAGTTTATTCTTCAACTTTGGTTATAAGTTTTCAATTTGGTCATATTTTATATTACTTCTTAACTTAATTCCAATAATTTAACAACCAATCTCCTTACTATTTATTAGAGGAACATATTGCTTTATATATCAAAATATACTTTTATATATAATGATTTAAAACCCTTTTATATAAGAAAATAACAAGCACGCTCTCATATATATACATATACACACACACACACACACACACACACACACACTCAACTCATTCTAGAGTTCTATGGACTCTATTTAATGAGTAATCCCCACCGGAGCCAAGGTTCTCGCTTAACCTCTAAGCTCTGATACCAAATGTAACGACCCGGAATTTTCAAACCCGAAAATTCCAGATAGTTATGAAAAAGAAGAAAGAGATAGAAGAAGAAGAACAGAAACATCAACCACTCACATTCGCAGCAGATAAAATATAATAATAAATAATAACAGTTTACAAAAGAAGATTATATCTGTCGGTTACAATTAATGTACATCAGAGTTTCACATAATATACAGTCACTGAATAATTACCATTATCATGTCTCAGATTAACAATAATATAAATACAGCGGAATACTCTATACGATATTGCCATCCAGCTCGCCTCCTGAGCTCCAGAATGTACCTACCTGAAAATCTGTAATACTCGGTCTGACCCGAGCATTACATCAAAGTAACACCCGGGTCAGGCTGGAAACCAACGTGAGAAAACCCTTCAAACCAGAAATACTGATTAAATAACTTATTAAAACCCCGGTAACTCGTATCTTACAATGAGTTCTTAACTTGTTATAATCTTATTTCCCAAAACATATCCAAGCATTGACATTTAGACTCTATGACCAAGTTTACATCATTTATTACATTCCAGCCTCTTTATTTCAAAATCAAACTATGAAGATTATAAATCGGAGTGGTTTCGGGTATTTACTAATACCCGACCTCTGTCTCTTCGAACTTAATACCATCTTATACCATATTATTCAAGAGAACACAATTCAAATTTCAAATACAGGGTGTCACCTCTATCCATTAATTCTTCGTCGATAGAAAACCACATTATATCAATTTTAAACCCAACCTATTTTATCACAAGAACATTTCATTTAACAAAACATTACCATCACATCTCAGTGATAACAAAAATCCAAGGCATTCAAATATCATTCATAAGAAAGATCAATTAGTCATACATTTCTGATTTATTTAATTAACTACCAATGCATATTACTTATTCCTCTTGCTCATTTAACATTAATTAAATTATTCAATGTATAGATCCTCCTTTAATTACTCATCCTGACTAATCAACCTTGATTAATCAATTCTCTAATTTCATTATGTAATTATCCCAAATTAATTATATCAATTTAATTATTCCCAAACAATTATAGTAATTAACCCTTAATTACTCCTATTAATTTCATTAATCCTTAATTAATTCTTTAATTAATTTTTTTTCTAACTAATCAAATCCTATGCGTTAATCTGCTTGATTAACCACATAGAAATTAATTATTCTTAATTAATTTCATTACTTAATTAACTTCTAATAACCGGTAATTTATTAATTACTTCACTAAATAATCACACCTTATAAATTCCATTAAGTAACTACATTAACCATTCTAAATTACTTTCATTAATCTCCTTCATTTATTACTCATTGACTAATCATATTCAGAAATCAACTATCCTTTAACAAATCATATTTTAAATTAATTATTAAATTAATTACCTTAAGTAATTTGCCCCTTTTTTTTATTACTCAAGTGATTATTCTTTGACAACCCTAAATAATTAAACTTTAATCATTAAATAACTATCACTTAATTTATTATTCTTAATTTTAATTTAATATTTTTTTTTAATCCGTAGTTAGTTATGAGTAATCATTTAATAACTTTTACACCCGTTGGTTATTTATATTAAACCAGCTAGTCCAAAATACTCACCATTTCTAACGTGGAATCAATGCATAATTCCCCTTACCACTTTGCGGTCCAAACAAGCAAAATACCCCAATTCATTTCGAGCCCAACATTCCTCAACTTCAAGCCCAAACCCATACATCACGAAACACCCCTTCTCCTTCTTCCTTCAGCACCTCCGTTCAAAGCTACGGAATGACACCAAACGTGCACGTATCCGTGCACTCTCTCTCTCTGATGGTCATGCTCTGACGCCGACCATCCCCACAAATCTTGCACTGACACCTCATTCCATTCAACCCCTCCAACGCTTCGTCTAACAACCCTGTCGAAACAAGCTTCATCTCACTGCCCTGTTGGAAGAACAGTGATACAAAAATGCTCTCGCATCGACCATCCTATCACCGTAGACCCTCCAACTTGGAAGACTCGCCTTCCCCTATTTCATCGATCCCCCTACGTGCGCAACCTCCACGTGCCATCATGTCGCCGCAAAGATCAACGAACGACCAACGTCCTGAAAATCTGCCCAAACCCTAAACTCATCTCGATCCACTAATTCTTGCATTAGATAATTTTTCTAGCATTTTTCCCTTATTAGTAAACCATCAAGCTAGCCTCTCATCAGGATTCAACAACTAAAACTTGTTTAATCATCAGAAATTCACAAAAAAGCAAGTTTGGTTCATTTGTAAACTGCACCTCGAATGCTTATCTAAAAATCATCGTTTTTGTTTTAAAAATCTTAATTTTGTCTATTTATTCAAAATATGAAATCGAATTAACAAATTGAAATATTTGAATTTTACACCTTGATTCCTTTTTACTGCAACCAGGATATCCAGAGTCCACGACAAACTGTAAGCTTCAAACAAGGTTCAAAAGTTTGATTGAAGATTTAACAACCTATTTTGTTTAAAAATCATAAGTTTAAATGATTTATATAAAGAAGTATTGTTTCCTCTACATTTTTCATTTTGTTTTTGTTTTTGTTTTGCTCAAAATCTTAAAGCACTGAGGAGCATAACATAGTTCAACTTCCAGTAAACAACAACATCCCAGAACCCCCTATTTTCAACACATAGCAAACATAAGACTACATGAACTATTTATCAAGTTCTAAATTTCAAAGGTGGGGTGTTTACTCACTTGGAGATATTGATGAACAGAGAGCTGTTCTGTGTTTTGAAAGCAATTTTGATCCTCCCTTTTTTTCTCCTTTCAGCAAATTGCTTTAGAGTTTTAAAAAAAAAAATGGTGATGCTTTACTTTTATTTCTTTCAGGCATCCCAAGGCTTGTTTTCAACGAGATGAATTGAATATGAATGGATAAATAAAGAAGGCAACCTTGCATAAGTAGGTGTTTACTGGGAAGGTTACAACTAGATTAAGCCTCCTTTTTTTGTTTTGACTAAAGATATTTTACCTTAGTTATTGATATGATTTTTAACATAATTTCGGCTGAAAAGATTTGTTTTGTGCTTGAGAAGAAAGTCAATAAATGCATGTGTCCCTATTTTTGTTTACATACTTATGGTTTTGCTGATATGCATTTGTACAAAGATATTTGAACATAACTTGTTTGTTTTTCTTTTGCATTGCACATATGTATGATACAGCCTATATGTGTTAAACTTTTTTTTTTTAAAAAATAAATTATTTTGTCCTGCACTTACATATATTACACGGCAATGCTTGATCATATTTGTTAGCATAGCTTTTTAACTTTATTCCTATTTTTAATTCTAACTTTCAAACCTTTAATTTATAACATATGTTTGTACTTAAATTGTTTATATTCCTATTTATATCTTATATTCATATCATAGTTTTATACTTATGTTTATATATTTATGTTTAAAACCATAAATTTGTTTTATACTTATGTTCAATATTTATAAGATCTATTTTATGTTAATCGCATAAGTTGTTAGAATAACTTCTCAATTTTATTTCCTGTTTGAAATTTAACTTTCAACTCTTTGGTTTATAACATATATATGTATTCATATATTTTATATTTATATTTAATATGGATAGAATTGTTTTATTTTAAATTTTCAAATCAATTTCCTTTCAAAAATACAAATCCATACAAATAAATGGCAATTATTTCAAAGGTCATATTCAATTTAAAATGATAAGTTTACTTTTTATTTAAATTAGATTAAATATCTATTAAAATAATACTGCTAAAATACCGGGTTGTCACATCACTCAAGTCAAAAGACCGTTACACGTGAGATCTTTTGTTTGACCTGTATATAATAACCTATAAAGAACTCTCAATGGGTCTGTTCTGTAGTTGTTTCAAACAATTACACATACGTAACCTATTGGTGTCCCCTAACAATCTTGAGCAACTCCTCGTTCATCCTAAGGAGAGCATTACGTGTACTGGTCTCACTGAGTACATTAATATCCCTTCCCCAATGTGCCTTGATATTTAAGAATAAATGTTTTTAATGATTCGACATGATACTCATAGTTACAAATATTATAGCGAAGTTCAATCGTTGACCAGTTGTATTCTTTTTCTCTCAAATTTTGAGAATAAAATCTTAATTTCTGCCATTCTAACTCATTATTTTATATATTTTTCATTACAACATTCTTATTTTCATCCACTGCACTCTTTACATTCATCATACCTTTATAACCTAATAGTGGTTTTCTTCGTCTTCTCCACACTTAATTACAATATATATTTTTGTCTCCTTAGTTTTACTTTTCCAACATGACTTTCTTCTCCATCATATTTCATATTTCATCGAAATTTTGCCTCTTCCCTATTTCCATTTTCATATTTGTAATATGGTTTAAAAAACTATATTCTTCCTCTGAATCAAATTAGGGGTTCTTTACAAACAATTTTTAACTGAGGATTCTTTCCAAATAAATAATCTTATTAGTTAATCTAATCTGAATCTCCTTTACTCAAATTTTGAGAATAACATTGTAAATTCTACATTTTAACTCTTTTTTTCATATACTTCCCGTTATAGCATTCTTATTTCCATCCCACTAAACTCTTTACACTCGTTATACTTCTATAATCTAATATTGGTTTTCTTCATCTTCTTCACACTTTCAATATAATATCTTCTTAAATTTTTCCATATTAACTTTCTTCTCCATCACATTTCGTATTTTTACACGATTTTGTCTCTTCCCCATTCTCATTTCCATATTTATGATACGGTTTGAAAAACTATGTTTTCGATTTGAATAAAATTAGGGATTCTTCCCAAATAATTTTTTAACCGGCCTTATTCGTTTTCTAATATAAATAGGATTTGATTGAATTATAATAGTCATTCAGTTGTGTATTCACATCACATTTTTGTATGATTTAATTATCTTCTAATAATAATGTTTTTGCTTATTACTAAAGTTAGACTTTATGCAAAAATTATATGGTGGATCGATTTAGCACGATGGAAGGGTTTAATCTCCTTTTCATTATTCCTCTTCCAATTTAATGCAATGTTAAATTTGTTGTTTTCTTTTGCATTTATGATTTCAGGTCTTTTTTTTTTGAGTTTTGCATGAAAAAATCGTTTTCTTATGATTTCTGTTTCAATTAGTATGATTATGAGTTTAGTTTCCGTCATTTATTTTGCATAAGGTTATTGGATTGTGAATACATGGATAAAAAGAATATTCAACTGTTCTACAAAATATATTGCAGATAAACTTGAATTATTTTTCTTACTCTCGAGTTTTGTGTCAATTTGGATATCCAATATTATTTTTATCACTTTGTTTGATTGTGAATTTGGTTTCCTTTAGTTATTTGCAGAACATTGTTGGTTTAACAATACATAGGTACCAAGGAACCAAGATTATTTGAATAATCCATTAAAGGAAAAGTTAATCCATTTCACAAACAAATTTTTTTTCTTTTGTGAAGATTTCAAAATTTCACATTCAAAATTGAAAAACTAGAATTCTCAAACTTGAAAATTGAAAAACTAAGGGCCTGTTTGGTTTAACATTTTTAGTTTTGTGTTTTCATCCAAAAAATGTGCACATGACGCATGTATTTTTCGAAAACAACCAATTTGAAAAACGAAGCTAACATACGAAATAAAAAATAAATTTATTTTGTTTCTCGTGTGTGAGAAATAACAAAAGAGTTAAAAACAATTCATAATTTTATTATTCCTTCATCCTCTCCGCTGTCACTCCATTGTCATCGTAATGACCTAAAATTTCAAATTTCTCTTCCGTTATCGTCCCATTTTGTTATGAACGTTGAACACCAAAAACACAAACAAATGAAACCAAACGGACCCTAAATTTCTCAAAAATTCATGTTCCACGTAGATTTTTTCCTTTTCTGAAGAAGGTTTGTCAGCTGAACTTTTTACTTCTAAAAAAATCAAATTTTAAAAATAAATCAAAATTTCAAATATGAATTTTCAAATTCGAGTTTCAAAGCTGAGATTTGGTTTTCAAATTTTATAGTTCAAATCTTCAATTTTGGATTTTCGAATTAAAATTCACTTTCGAATTTCAATTTTCGAATTTAAAATTCATATTTTCAAAACATCAAATTTGAATAACAACAAATATTCTTTCTTGTAGTTATACAAAGTCATATATGGAAGATATGGTTATTTATAGTGTTTATAAGTAAACTAACTTTAAATACAAAGGATCATATCGATGCAACTGTTAAAAGGAATTGACTAGAATGAATTAATCGCTATCAGTTCAATTTCTGAATTTAATTTAATTGGTATATTATCTACAATAAATTATTTTTAATTTAAATTCGATTCAATGAGGGGATCAATCTAATCAGCTAGAGAATTAATTTTAATCAATAAAATTACGATATATTGCAAGTTTCAACTCTACGAGAGAACATTATATGTAGCAAAAGTTGTAAGGTTAACAAATACTTCCATACTCTAAGAAGTAATAAAGTAGAAACTCATTATCCATTCTTAAAAAAAGAATCATTTTCTTTTAAAAATTAGCAAAAAAAAAACAAAAAAAATGAGCCAAAAAAATATTTGTAGATAACTTTATATGTAAAAAAATTCGAAAAAATTATTGGGAAAATAATTGTTTATACTTTGATGCAACATTATATTTTACACATTTTCTTCTTGAAAGGTAATATCATGCTCTATATATTATGAAATCCGATTATCATTTTTATCTTATATGCATCACAATCGTGCTAGGTTTTAAATATTATATTGTGTCATACTAGATGTACAAACATAAAATATTACAATCATTTGTATTAATGTTGGATTAATATGTTAAACAAAATTCATGGTCAGTGTTCGATTAGAACACTAAGGAAAGCTCATGGTCAATGTTAGGAGTCATGATATTACGAAGAGAGTAGAATTAATTATTGATAACATGCATAAAACAATATAAAAGTAAAAAATTTACAAAGCACTGAAATTAAATGAAAATATGTTTGAACATATAGTCAAGTGTGAGGTAAATTTTGTTTCTTGAAGGAATGGTATGAATGATGATTTTATTTGGTGCATTTTAGAAAGAATTTGAAAGAAAATAACGAAGATCTTCGATGGATGTAAGTGATGTGCAAGTTTTAGCTTTATTTATTAAAAAGGGATATAATTTATTTTTGAGTAAATCATAGATGCATCAAAATTTAGTTCATAATAAAGCAAACTGGCAACTTCTTGCATTCTCTAAAACTATTATTCTACTAAATACCGCTCCTTATTTCATTTAAATATTTCTTGCTTTCTATGCATGGATGCATATTTTATAAATTACTTTGTTATGTTCCACAATATAACCTACTATAATAAATTTATTCCAAAAATAATAATCAATATTAGTAGCTTATATCATGACTACACTGGTCATGTTGTCATCTTCGATGAAATATCGTTCTAATTGATGTATCGTTCAAGTTGTTACGTTTACATGAATACTTAATGTAAGGGTAAAAATTATTTAATTGTTCGAAAAATCAAACTACACACTGTTTACACTTTCATATAATTCTCGCGTCATTATCTCTCGTATGTGTTAGGAAACATGATGTTTCGTAATTAGTAAATTATAACGACCCGTAAATTCTATTGATTTTTATAACATATTTAACTGAATTTTTCTGAAAATTTAAATAATTGAATTTGGGAATAAAAATTTTATATTTGGAATACGTCTAATTAGACATAGCAAATGGTAAATTTTCATCTGATAATACTAAGGTTTATTTTCTTGTGTAATTTTATTTTAATTCAAATCAGTTAATATTTGATGATAATAAAATATTTTCCAAACCTGATTATTTTTATATAGAAAATTTGTAAACCATCTTCTGAGTGAGACGTCATATTTCGTTTCTTCAAATTTGGACTTCTTTGGCTCCATTTACCTTATTTTCTGCAATTTTAGCAGCAATTGGGTACCGATATTGACTTTTGATAGAATGATCGTACCACTGATATTTGTATATCGTTTTGATCGTTTCGTCGTGCTGATCTTCGTAGTATATTTATTTTTGTGTTTTGAGCCCGGCACGCGATGGAGACGATTGAACAGTTCGCTGCACTGGTACCGCATTCGTGACTTTTTATTTCTCTTTGCCTTTTCAAACTATACCGTGCAATCCAAGCAACCATCAATTACTTTAATTGCTCAACTTAATCCAAGGGGTGACCGTTGCTCTTACATTTTGTTTTATATTACCTTTCCACGTTTTTCGCCGTTCATTTAATATTTGCCTGTTCAAAACCCTCTCTTTTAGCATCGTGGCTGTTGATTTCAACTTTTTGCTCATATTTATATAAAAATAATGATAGAACAAGATTGTACCCCTGAAGCAATTTAACCTCTCCTGTTCCATTCTTTCGTAGCCGCCTTCTCCTCTAAAAAATTTTTTTCCCTTGAAATATATTTTCGCATGGAAGAAAACTGCTCGCCACCTGGACCCGATCATCCACTCCCCTTACTTTCTTCCCTGACCCGCGCCTAACACTCCGCCTCCCTCCTGTAGCCGACCTCCGCCACCTAATCACCAGCGCCGGCCATCATTTTCCAAGCCGCGTTTCCTCCTAAACCCGGAGCTTCTCCCTCCGCTTTCCCATCTCCGACCACTGCCCCACCACTGCCGTCATAACCCAGATCCACGTGCACCCCAGGCTCTCCACACACTCGAACTTCCCTTCATATGTGCTCAGCCGGCCGAGCTCAATCCCATCGTCGACATATACTTCAGCTTGCATGCGGGTATTATATTTATATTATTATAATTTATGTCAGTGTTTTTTTTTATGTTTAAAGTATATATATTATATACATTACGGTTATTATATATGTGTTAGTTTATATTATATTAGTTATATAATATGTATTGGTTAAGTCTGTAATATATATATGTTCGGTCTGGGTATGTATATATAATGTACAGTTTACAGTTTTAAATATTAATTGTTTATATGTATATAGTTCCCTAAGTCTATATGAGCTTTGAGTTTAAGTTTATATATATTGTTATATATTACTGTAGGATATGTACGGCAGTACTTACATATTAAATAGATTTATAGTTATGCTGCTTGTATGGTATGTTATATTTTATAGTCGGTAGGTATAATATGATAGTTGATATTTTGATCAAAATTTATAAGTTCAGCTTGTATAAAAACTTACAATTATATGATCTGCCTATGGTGTGGACTTTGAGGATGATATACAGTTCATTTAAAAAGGGCTGTTTAAATTTTATTCTGTTATAGTTGTTTATAGATAAAACTGTTTATATATATATATACACACGATGTATATAATGTTTATAAAGTATATAAGTTTATATTTTTATGTATGTGTTTAACGATTTATATTTATATATGTATGTATGTATGTATGTATATGTATCGAATGGATATAATATATATATATATATATATATGTGTGTGTGTATATATATATATATATATATATATGTCAGGGTATGTCATAAGTTATATTAATATGGTATGTTGCTTATAAAACTTTATAAGTTATACATATATTCAATTTGTTTAATCATATAAATTTATATAAGTTATACCATCTGTTGTTGAATCATGTAAGTCTACGTATAAAGTAAATTTTCTTGTTTTAAGGAAGGAAGAATATGTATTTTAAATTTATACTTTATCTTAAACAGATTTTTGTAACCATTTATATATATGTATAATATATTTCTATATTCATCTCAGTTTATGTACTTATTTTTTTTTTAGATTTGACTACTTATATATATATATATATATATATATATATCAAAATATAAGGTATATATATATGTTTGATTTTATATGTGGGCTTTAATTTGAAACGATGGATTTGACACACACGTATATTTAACTTAATATATGTTTGGATTTAGCATATGATTTTTGTATATAGTTATATATAGTTGTGGATATGAGTTTACTTATATCAATTATCTTCATCGACCTACTTCTGATTGGATTTCGTCAATTCCTATTTATCAGTCGTTTTGTTGATTCGAGTTCAATCTTGTCTTGTTTGAGATTCGTGCCTGAATTTGTAGCACATTCCTTTGTCAAATCTATCTAGCCTCGAAAGGTGAGCAACCACTCACGATTAACGTTCTTATATTTATTAAATTTGATTTCAATTGAAACGACAATTGAAATACGATGCTACTAGTTAATTAAATTGTTATATATGCTATTATCTGTATCTGTTCACCTGTAGGATATGACACCATATCTTGTTGTTTATATTTTATTTAATCACTGATTATATATGCATGTTATATTATTATCATATCTGTTATCACTCTGCTAGTTCCATGTTAGTATAGAATTCCCTATGGGTTGAAATGATACATACTCGAACGATCTGTAGAATAGGCGAAAATTGTTATGGGTTAAAATAATAAACCCAAACGATTTTCATTGAATTGAATTTGGGATTGCGGGTTGAAATGATAATACCCGTATATATTTAAATTGCGGATTGAAATGATAAATATCTGTATCACTTGATCATAGGATAGAAAATTATATACAGACACCGTTGGGGTGTGTGTGTGTGTGTGTGTGTGTATAATTTTCAAGGTTTTAAAAGTTAATATTTTGGTTTTAAATAAATAATTTATTTTAAGATATTATTTATATATGTTATTTATAAGGGTTTAAAATTTAGATGTTTAAAAGTTTATATGTTTTGAAATTTGTATGGTTATAAATGAATTTAAAAATTATATTTCAAATATAAAGTTTATAATAGAAATTGGTTTGAAATTATATTTATTTAAGAATTATACTTAAATATGTTGATTTGAAATTTTTTAAATTTGAAATTTTAAAGATATGATTTTATAACTTGAATTTGATTAAAAGCAATTTAAATGAATATTTCAAATTTACATAAATTGAAATGGTATATTTAGTTTTATTTAAAATTTGGGAATTTAAGGTTTATTAAAATGATATTGGATTTATTAAGTGGATATTTCAAAACTAAATAATAATGAAGTTAAATTAAAGAGATATATGAAATTATCAAATGTAGTTTTGAATTTGTGGGATATTTAAAGTTTTGAAATGTATTGAAAAAATAAGTGGTTTATTTGGTGGTTCAAATCTGTACTTGAAATCAATTTAATTTGATATGGTACATTGAGAGACCGAATTGAATTAAAAATTGATGAATTGAGATTAAATTTGAATTTTGGAGTTTGAGTTAAATTGAATCGATTTGTGAAAGCCATTTTATTATATAAAGTATTTTTAAATTATATTTAAAACTATTTATTTATTTTACTTTATAAACTATTTTATTATAAATCATTTTAATATAAAACTATTTTAACTATTTTATACTAATTATTTTTTATATAAACTATTCAATTTATAACTATTTTATCTTATAAACTATTTTATTATATATACTATTATTAATATCTAAACTGTTTAAAAGAAAGTATTATGATTTCAAAGTGTTATGATTTCAAAGTATTTGGTTTCGAAATTTATAACTTTGAAGTGCTATGATTTTGGAAATAGATATATTTGGAAAGGATAAGGTATTCTGCTTTTGAAGTATAAACTGTTTTGAAATAACCACGGTATTATAATAACGATTGGTTGTTAAAGAGACCAGGATTGGATATTGTCATACTCTCTGCCAATACCGAAAAGCACTTTAACAACTGTGTACGTGGTGGAGATTCCAGAAATGAAGTAGGATGGTTTGGCGACGATTCTACATGGTATGATGTGACCCTGACTCCTGTGATTCAGCTTAGATGTGACTAAAATCAAGAGACATGTCGGGTCAAGTGAGGTCATTCCTCCTATCGGGCACATTTCTTCGATAATATATTCTGATTTTGTGATTGTTTGGTTGTCACCCCTCGATTTTTGATATGGGAATGTGTCCAAGGTGGGCGGTAGTAGCTGCTATGCGTTACCACTAGTTCGGATCCGCAAACGGTATATCTACCCTGACATTTTCTCGTGTGTCGCGCACCTTCTACGAGTTTGTTTTGTGTCATACCTATGGAGTACTCTCTGATAGCTCACCCGCAGATGGAGTTTACAGTATCTGTATAGACTACGGCATTATATAAAATATGTTAAAGCGATATGAGTAACGCCTTAACGTTATTTTAATAGTTTACTTTACTATAGACATACTATAATAGTGTATATACATAGTAGATAGTTCCACGGATCCTTAGAGGATAGTTATCCCAAACATCCTTGAAGTTACTTGTATTTCAGTTGAGTTGGATTTATTGATATAAGAATGTTAATCATGACTCGAGTGTTTTATTTTTTTGCTTTACGCTCGGGTCAAACTGAGTGTCACAGCTTTTGAAACTCACCTTTGGAGTAGGAGCTTCACTTGAAGATCCATCTGCATTTATTCAGCTTTCAGCTTTCCAGTTGATTGGTTCAGAGATGTCATCTGTTTGTATTCGAGACTTCACTATATTTGAGATATTCTGTTGTATGTTATTTCAAACTCTGATTTTTGTATAGTGGCTTCATGGACTACTATTTATTCTATTCCGCTACTTATTGTTATACTACTTTGTGTCTGTAATTCTGTGATTGATTTATTTACTGTATATGCTGAGTTTTGCCAAATATAAATTAACAATCTGATATTTTGAGCAATTCAAGTCCGACATGTGCGAATGCGAACGGCTAAAAATATTAGGTCGTTATAATAATTTTTTCCAAGCCAATTAGTATTGGATAACATTAAAAAGTGTATCGACGCTATTCTTGAAATGTTATTTATTTGAAATATAATGACTATTTTACTTCTAGAACAATTTCTCTATGCAAGATTTGTAACAGTGTTATCATTCAAAACTTTGTGCATACATAAATTTGTATGTTAAACATATGATAAACCATTTTGAATTTTATGTTGCTTGCATTTGAAAATTAATTGGCATGTTTATTATATAATGCTTATCGGGTTGGGAATATTGATAGCTGGTATTAGCATTTGTTGTATAAAGCTATTGTTGCTAGGAAAAAATGAGGTATTCTTTGTGTAGTTCGTGGTTAATTAACCATATTTATTAACAAATGGTCATCTACCGCATTAAAAAAAGACTATTTTAAAACAAATTACCGTTGATAAACAAATACTTTTATCTCACTTGATTAAAATCTACAAATATGTGTTGCTACATAAATCATGTCTAAGGTTCATTTGAGTACCACAGGTGTGGAGTGGTTCGATTGATAGAGAAAAAGGAAGGATGAAAAAAAAAACAAATAAGAGAAAAAAGAAAGGAAAGAATGATAAATAAATATGGCTTCAGAAATCATAGACTAAAATCACACATCAAATTAAATAATAATAATGTATATGTGGGGCACATTGTGGGCGCAAATATACTACAAACAACACAAAGGAAACTTCAGTAAAACAACATCATTAAATTTCAAAATACATAGTTGTCCCTTATCAAAACAGATTTTGTAAAACACTCATTTTGTATTTCAGTTAAACTACAAATATCTGTAGTGAACTACAAAAAATTTATTTGCAATAAAAAGTGCAATGCAAAGAAAATTCAAAAGAAATGCTCAATAGTAATCTTATTAACTTTGAATTAAGTACATATTTGATTTTCGAAAACTTATCGAAAATAATTTTATAAATGTAGATTAAACATGTTGTTGAGAAGGGATTATCGTGTATTAAGTTTTAAAATAAGAGGCGGATCCTTATTTATGTTAACAAAAATGGAGTGCATAGACGCCTTGATTACTTCAATCCCAGTGATATTTTATCATGAATTTGAAATTCAATGGTTAAAGAGAAGCTACCTTGATTACTTCAATCAAGCCAGAATAAAGAATGATTTTAATGAGGAAAAAACTTACAATAAGTAGGGTGGAGTAAATATCCATTCCATCTAGTTAGGTTCAGTGTGAAAACTGGCATGCCGCGTCAAAGGCTCCGCTCTCAATCAGCGTCAGCACGTTCACCCATTTCGTAATATGTTTCGACATGTTCGCCTACAGTAGTTGAATGTGAGTCTCGTAAATAAGCTTTGAACAGATGTAATGCTGTGAGGAATAAAAGCTATCTCAATTCTCAACTGACAAAATTTCCTTTTGAAATAGTAATGTTAGAAGATGAAAGTCAGCAACAACTTAGTGGTACGTAGCTGAAGATAACCTATATTTGAAGTTTACAGCCACAAAGAGTTGATGCTATATTGTCAGCGAAGAATGACAAAAGATGACAGGTTTAAAAAATGAATTACAGCCCAAAAGTTTAATGCTGAAGATATGACTTCTGAGTCACTCACATAGACCAATGGTAAACAATATCGTTTGTGGTTGAGTATATTAGACATATACTTAATTGAAACCTTTCAAATTTTTGTTCTGAATTTTGAATATCGAATTAAAAATCTATCATTATTCATTGGTATTCATATGGTAATCATAATACTTTGCTAGTCAATATGAGACTAAAATCCAACGTACTGTTCAGACTAGGATCTATTTTCGATGCCTGATCCCAGACATATACTCTTTGGTATATTACTATATATTTTTTCCACTATATTGTTCGCTATGTGCAGTAAATCAACTAAGTGGGTTACTGATAGAAACATAGAATTAAGAAGCATAAAAAGTATTCAAGTAAATACCAACCTTCAGTATTGTCACATCATCCGGTACTACCCTCGTCAAGCCTGAATTGCTGCATTTGCATTCACCTTGATGAGCCATCAGCGTCCATGGTATCTATTTTCAAATGCTGGTTTAGATTTCTAAATAGAAATGGTGGAGCTATACCAGATAACTGCAATAAAGTGAAGAACTAAAATTTTCTGCATCTTAGAGTGACATTTAAATAAAGCATAACTGATAAGGTAAGTCACCTGGAAGACATTAACACATAAAGAGTGCTTCTACCAAAGCAGTAAAGGAATTATACATCACTACGCTGTGTTCATGACATTACGAGTAATCTATATCATACATACAGAATCCTCTTATATAAATCACTTTCTTCTGCACTAAAACAATCCAGAATGTACATAAATTTACTGATTCTTCTTTAATATGATTATATATTGATTTTCAGCAACCATCCCCGTTACCAATAATCTCCACAAGAACAAACACCTTCTCTAAAATGATGAAACCTCCTCACATCCCTTAACACAATCTCCCTCTTCTCAATCCTCGATATACACTTTGCTGCCAAATGGCAGTCATTACACACTCTAAGGTTCTTAGCAACTCTAATGGTCGTCCCAGGTGGCGTGTTCAGTATCCCAAAAGCAATAGCCAGCTTCTCGCTATGCCCACAAAGAAGCATCTCCTTTTCATCCTCACTCACGTTATGAAGCACACAGGAAGTATCTGGAACATATCCTTCTCTCTTCATTCTCTCCCATAAGGTTTCCATAAATGAATGCAGTTTCGGGCTTTCCGGGTGCAAAGAATCCGAAACCAAAAACTGATGAACTGTGTCCCCAACTTCTATCCAACTGCACCCAGGCTCTTTCCTCACTCCCATATCTTTCATCATCTTCCTCAATTCATCTGCTTTTTGCCAAAGTCCATTCCCTGAATATATGTTGGAAAGCAGTACATAATGACTTGCTACATGTGGTTCTAGTTCGAATAGCTTATATGCAGCAATCTCTCCTATATTCACGTTTTGATGAATCCTACATGCGCCTAACAAACTACTCCAAGCACCCACTTTATGTAGTTCTGGACTCATAGATTGTATAATATTATATGCTCGACCAACTTCACCAGCTCTGCCTAACAAGTCCACTACACAAGCATAGTGATCCGAAGTCGGTTCGAACTTATATTTTTCTTTCATGCTGTAAAAGAGCTCAATGCCTTCTTCCACTAGTCCTGAATGACTGCATGCAGCAAAAGCTGCTATGAAAGTGACTTCATTCGGTTTCGCTTCCCTTGTAGATATCATTTCTTCTAGAAGGTCAAGAGATTCTTTTCCTAATCCATTCATTCCATAAGCCATGATTAGAACATTCCAAGTTACAACATTGCGTTTTGGCATTCTATCAAATATGTTTCTAGACTGTTCTAAAGAGCCACATTTTGCATACATATCGACCAAAGCGCTTCCAACTGCAATATCGTGATGTAAGTTGTTGCGAATGGCAAAACCATGAATTTCCCTGCCTTTTCCTAAGGCTGCTAGAGATGCACATGTAGGAAGAAGAGTTATAAGAGTGATGTTATTTGGTTTGAACTTGAATTTTGTTTCTTTTTGCATTTCACCAATTAAGTTCAAAGCTTCGGTGAAACATCCGCATATCACATAACCCGTGATCAATGTGTTCCAAGAAACTATGTCTACATCATCCATGCTATCAAATATCCTTTTAGAAACTTCAATCTTGTTAACTCTAGAATACATATCCATCAATGCGTTTTGAACATACTTATCCTCTTCCAAATCTCTCTTCACAACATATCCATGTATCGACTCTTTACATACAAAGGAATCGGATCGAACACACGAAGGAAGAACACTAGACAGAGTAGTGGCATTAGGAGTTAAGTCAGCCATTTCTTCCATTTCAACAAACAACTTTAGTGCATCTTCGTCGTATCCATTTTGGGAATACCCCGAAATCATGGCATTCCATAATCCTAGCCTAGCTTCCAGAACATTCTCGAAAATCCGCCTACCTCTCTCGACTTCTCCAAAATTACAATACATGTCAACCAAAGCGCTCGCAACGAAAGAATTTTTAATCAAGTCATGATTCTTAACTGCATATGCATGTATTTCTCTTCCCACATTTAGCATTTCTAAGTGTGAACATCCCGGAAGCACGCTCGATAAAGTCACCCCGTCCAACTCAACTCCACTCCTCACCATCTCATACAGCACGAGCAAAGCATCCAAAGCGCGTCCGCTT
The DNA here is from genome assembly GCA_030765085.1 of Allium cepa. Taxonomy (NCBI): domain Eukaryota; kingdom Viridiplantae; phylum Streptophyta; class Magnoliopsida; order Asparagales; family Amaryllidaceae; genus Allium; species Allium cepa. Next base: position 1,056,100,076 of record CM060932.1, read on the forward strand.
TGCACCAAGCAGCCGATCATGGTGTTCCACGTCACCAAATCTCTGTATTCACCAAAAATGTTAAAAAGCTTAAGGGAGTCATCTACCTTTTCTAATTTGGCGTACATTGAAATCAAGGAGTTGTAAGTGAAGGTCTTTCCATCTGAGTACAATCCCATGCGCAGCCCATGTCCATGAATCTCCTTCGCTAGTCTCAGAGAACGTAAATATAATGCTGCCTGAGTGACGCTGACTAGAGTGAAGGAGTTTGGACGGATGTCTTCGTCAAGCATGGATCTGAATGTCGCTAGGGCAAGATGGTAATTTTCAAAAGCGATCATAGCGGCAATAATGGAGTTCCATGAAACTTGGTCTTTGAAAGGAATCCGGTCGAAAACTTTGCAGGCGGAATCGAAATCGCCGCAGCGGGAGTAGAAGGTGATGAGGGTGTTGGGGACGGTGGCAGGGGTGGAGTGGTAATTATGCTTGATGAGGGAGGCGTGAAGCTGGAGGCCGAAGGGAAGGTTGCGGAGGACGGTGGCGGATTTTAGGGCGGCGGGGAAGGAGAAGTGGTCGGGGGCGGTTTGGGAGTTGAGCATGGAGATGAAGGCGGAGAGGGTGAGGGCATGGTTTGAGTTTTGGGTGAGGGATTGGAGGGTGTGGGACCAGTTGTGGGTGTGCGGGTGGATGAGTTGGGGCGGAGTGGGTAGGGTGAAGGGCGGAAGTGTGGACATTGTTCCCGGGAAGTTCGGAGAAGATGAGGTTTAAGAAGGGCATCTTTGCTATTTTTTTTATATTACTGGTAAACGGAAAGTTTTAGATATTTCAAAATGGAATTGGGTTGTCAAATACGAACAAAGGGAGATTTACTATAAATGACAAAATATACAAATAATTTATCCTGCCTATAGGACAGGCTCAAAGCCCATTTTTTCTCAAATGCACAAATCTCTTTTCTCCGTGTCCATTCAATCCTGTTTTCAGCTCCGACCACCTTATCCCGCGTCAACGCCACCTCCTCACCAGCGCCGCCACCTCCTCACCAGCGCCACCATTGCCACCTCTTCCTTCACCCGTTTTGGAGCAAGCACCTCCTCCACCCGTTTTGTGTTCACCATCGCCGCAGCGTCACCTCCTCACCAGCGTCGTGCAACTACCACATGTCACCTCCTCCACCCGCCAACCCCGCCCCCTCACCAGCACCATGCTCTTAAAAGCTGATGCTGATACCAGTTTTTAGGTATCAGTTTTGAAATTTTAGGTATCAGTTTTGAAATTCCTTCTGATGCAAACCCTACACATCGCTTCCAAATACCACACACTATACCACCACCTTCACCGTTTCGTCAAACCAATAACCCATCAGAAATTTTCCACCACAAATCCATACTATTTCCTAAACCACCACAAATCCATACTATTTATTTTATTAAAACTGATACCACATCGCATACAAAACCGATACTGTGTTATTTTATTAAAACTGATACCACATCGCATACAAAACTGATACCCAAAAACTGATACTGTGTTATTTTATTAAAACTGATACCACATCGCATACAAAACTGATACCCAAAAACTGAACACGGTAAAATGATTTCCATCCTCTCGTCATCGCTTCCTCCTCTCGTCCACGGCCTCCTTCATCGTCTTTTCGAAATCCTCACTCACGTGCTTGATCTCCATCCCTAACTTTTCACGGTCGCTCTCCGCTTCCTCGCGTGCTCTTTTCTTCTCCGCGAGCTCCTTCATCTTAGATTTTTTCACAGACTCTATCTTCTTCCGAATCGCCTCTCGAGCTCGAACTCCGCGCGCAGGTCCTTGATTTCTGCCAAGGTGTTGTCGAGATCTGAGAGGTCGACGTCTCGGTCGGAGTTTATTGGGTTGGAGAAGGAAGCGATGGTGTGGGTTTTGTAGCAAGATCTGGAGTTGGAGAGGCAAGTTGCAGTGATTTGTCCTTGAGCATAAAATTTTAGCGGGCTGTCCTTGTGCTTAAAAAAGCCCTAATTTTTGTCCTTCACGATAATTCCCTCTACGAACAAATGGATAAATGGGACAAATTTTGTGGGCATTTCGATGGAAGGAAGCTGTTATAAGTTGTTTAATATTTTGGAAATTAGGCCTGGGAATTTCTAAGTCAAGAATAATAAGTTTAAAGATGACATTTTTGAATAATTAGTTTTAAAGACAATTTGCAGAAAAATTGATAAATTCATTTATCTTTTAAAGTTATAGAAAATTATAAATTCATTTATCATTATTTCTATATAGCTGAAAATAATAATTTCATTTTTCTGTAAATTGTACTTAAAACTAGTATTTCAAAAGTATCATGCTTAAAACTTATTACTATGAACAAAGAATCTCTTTAAGTGAAAATCCACTTGTATAACATTTGTTTTACCATTTTCCTCTCTTTCAACCATACACGCGTTTTCTTCAAACCATGAAAACTTCTCAAACAAAACATATACAAAACCCTAGATATTTATAGAATGAATCAAAACGCTAAAACCTTAGTTGCATCATCAACAATGGAAAAAGTGAATAATTCAAACACTCTTAACGGCCAAGTTGACAGACGTTTTGCTCAGTGAGTCGCGAAGAGGTAATTTCTTTTTGGTTTCAAGTACATCTGAATTTGGCAATGTTTGTTTACGGCAAAGGCTATCGAAATTGGTGTGGTAGCAATAGTTTGCTTCGTGAAATTTATTTGATTTGTATCGTGTAATATAGTTCGAAGGTGTTGTATCGAAATTTTGATGATTGCTTGCATCAAATCAATCTCGACAACCATGTATCAAACTAAATTCGGCATAATCTCTGAATTTATTTCAATATGGATTGTGAGATATACCATATATCATTAATTATGTGTACTTTGAATTTTAAATTGTTGTAACTATTTTTTTATTTATTTTGTTGTAAATTTTCATCATCATATGTTTACCCTACATCAATTAAAGTGGATAAATCGTAGCATTTACCGCCTACGGCTTTGAATTGTAAGAAGAAAGTTGTCGAAAGAAGCAAAAACGCAGAGATTGAATTAGTACGTGTAGAAGGTGAAATGGATAAGGTGAATAGCAAAGGAAAATATATTTGTGGAGAAAGGGGTAATAGTTAGAATAATGGGGAGGAAAGTAGGTATATAGAAATAGGCAGTGACGAAGATAATGTGGAAGAAGGTGATGATCGGGAAAAGGGTAACCAGGAAGAAAGTGGTGATGGAGAAAAGATTAATGGAGAGAGCAATGAGAAGGAAAGTAGTGGAAGAGATAATAGTATGGCATACAAAAGCTTGGCCAAAGATGGTGGTGGTGGTGGTGGGAGATGGCATTGATGAACAAAGTAATAGTGAAGAACGAACCACGATGGGAACGTGCAAAGAGATGGGATTTTGGAGGAAAAAATATGGAAGAAGTATGTAGATAAAGCAAGTTCATAAGAGTTGAAAGAAAATGAGATGGATGAAAATTATAATGAGCCAAGAGTAGATAAGGGAACTCATGTGGTAAGAAAAGTAAAAGGAAAGGAAAAAAAAGAATCAACCGGTAGTTCAAGAAGGCAAATGTGATTTTCTTTTGTCATTATCCATTGGTTTTTAAAATCAAGTTGCTTATGCTACTTGAAATTTGAAAGTTAAAAGTAAGTTTCTTCCTTTATTTTAATGTTGATTTTTATACGAATCCTAGCTAGTTTTTGTGTATTGACTTGTGGTGGTTTGACGTAGAAAATGATAGAGTTCATGGTGTACCCTAGGGGCAAATATGTAATTTGCTGCTATTACACCCAAATTTTCAAGTATAAACAAGTCCAAGGCTATCGGAGGTTGAGGAGAACCAAGGCTATCGAAGGTCGAGATATATAGAAGTCGTCGAAGGTTGAGGAAATAAAGTTATCGCATGTCATGATAATCAAGCTATCGCACATTAGGAATCTTAAAGCTATCGCATGTTGAGAGGACCAAGCTATCGTGTGTTGAAAGGAACAAGATATTGCATGTTGAGAATATCAAAGTAAATCGCATGTTGAGAGGAATAAATTATTGCATCTCGAGAATAGCAAGAGTATCAAACTTAAGATGATCTGCCGTATGTTGAGAATTTAAAGTTATCGCATATTAAGATGACCATAGTTAAGTGGGTTTTTATCCAAGCAGAAATCGATAGAAATTAGAATGTCGAAACGAAGATGAAACGACATGAAATCTTTAAAGCACACCTAGATATGGCAAAGAAATAGCTCGGAGAAGTTTCATCCCAAAACAGGCTAAGGAGAGAGATCAGTACCGACATGATCATGTCGGTGGAGATCTCCCATGGCTTCGTGTTTCTCAAGCTTCATAAGAGTCATTCTCTGCTTCTTTAATGTTTGTTCAAGAGATTTCCAAGGGTTTTGAACAACCAATTATAAGAGTTGAAGAGTTAGCAGCTAGAATAGTAGAACAAAACAGGTAATGAATGAACAATCGTCAAAATCAACCAACATCCATGGAAACAACATGGGGAAGCTCAAAATCAAGTAGCAAAAAGAGTGCAAAAGAGTTTGGCTACATTAGACCAACATAAACATGTCAGCACTGACATGATCATATCGGTACCGACTTGTCTCAATCGGTAGGTCTGATTATTCTTTGTACTCCTCTGAGCCGACATCTGGACTCTACTTGAACTCTTCTTCTAACCCAAAATAATTGTTACCCCTAAAAATAAAAATTATAGATCAATCAAAAAACTGGTTTTTGTCATCATTATGCGGAAGCTTTGTCCTTTCTTAATCTCCTTCCTCTATAGAATAGTCACCAAGGCAGCTGATTTAGGAAATTCTAGGACTTAGAAATGTCTAACCGCTGTACCTGTGACTTATTCTCTCTCAAACCCTTAATCTAAAGTAGACTATTAAATCCATAAGCAACAAAGCTATAAAATGGACATAGACCAAAGATTGTCGAACCACTATAAAATCTTGTGTCTCTCTCTCTCTCTTATTCCTATGTATTTTCTTTTACTTTTACTATTATCTGCTAGATCTAGATCTCGTAGGTTTTCTATAACCTGTTCTTGGATTTTGATTCATTTTTTACGTTGACATTTCGGTGCTTTCATTGAGAGAATCTGATTCCAGGCTTAGATCTAGCTTGTCGTTTTGGATTAGAAGAAAGCCAATGGTTAGATCTAGGGAATTCCTTTGAGGATTTATAGTCTTGTTATTGAAAATCAATGGCACATAGAAAATAAGGAACTGCTTCTAGAAGATCCATGGACGCAACAGTTGGTGGTGATGAAGCAAACCCTCAAAAACTAAAGTTAATAACACTAATAGTCACCGAACGGAGATTAATACTGGAAATCTAGCACCAGGATCCTCCACTCAACAAGAAGTTATAACTAAAGAGGAGCTTAACCAGATGGTTAATGAACTCAACTAGAAAATGGCGAATAGTCAAAAGACTCTCATGGATAAGATCGATGCTTTGCTAGCGATGCAAACACTAGGTGCTCCGAGAGCAATACAAGAAATTGTAGTCACCATGGAACAAGAAAATTTCTTTATTTTAGGCCCAAACATGAGGAATAGTAAACCAAAGCAAAAGGAGGTTGTTGGTGGAGCTGTAGGAATCGTAATGAAGGCAAAAAAAGTACACCTCCCATTGGAAAACAGCGTGCTATAAACCCAAATTTGGGAGTGAATACTCCCTAAGAGAATATCCAATGCTTGTCTCTGACTCGGAGGATGGTATGAAAATTAATGGAGGTGGATTGGAACTTAATGCTGATATAAATAGGCAAAATGCTGGTAATAAAGTTCATGCTGTCACAATAAGACCAACCAGTGTGCCAACGGAACTATGCAAGAGTGGTTCTTCTAGAGAATTGAGAATCTAGGCTTCAGCTGGCAAGCCGGGACAGTTTGCGGAGTCAAACACTCGATGTAGCCTCTGACAGTCATCGTGCAGCCAATCACACTAGCGAGGAGTACATCGCTGACATGGTCAAATGGTTGGTGGAGGAGAGTAAGGGTAGGAAGAACAAAGACTGGGGTTCTGCACCTAACTGAACTCCGTTCATTAAAAATGTTCTAAGAGAATAATATCCTAAGAAGTTCACTATGTCGACTATGCCATCATGTGAGAAATGCGGATTATGGATCTTAAGGCTAGAATAAACACTAGAGGGGATGAATAGTGTTTTAAGGAAGTACTAAATCTTTTTGACTTTATGTTAATTTGAACACAAATATATGCAATATTCAAACACAGATATGATCACAGAATCAAACACAGATGTAGAAATAAAGTAAAAGCAATAAAGGAAAGAACACACCGGATTTTATACTGGTTCGGCGTTACCCTACATCCAATCCCGCACATAAGTACGGATTTTCTTTCAAAATCAATTGTACAATTACACCCTCGATTTCAAGGCTACGAGGATAGACTCCAAATTCACAATCCTCTGGGTAGAGATACTTGATTTTACGAGCAACAAGTTCACCCAATTGATTTCCTAGGCTACAATCACACCTTTTCTCACTTGATTGATTTCACAGGCTACAATCACACCTTTTTTGTTTAGTTTATTACAAAGAAGCCTATAACTCTGAATAGCATTGAGATCTTGTTGAGATAGTGATAGAGAATCAAACCAGAGATGATCTAGTTAGATTTAATGGTGATTTTGGCAGAGTAATGGTAAAAAAAAAATAAGAAATGTGAAAGAAGAAGAGGAGTGAAATCAGAGGAAATATGAATGAAAATTCATTTAAAACTGCCCCTATTTACAGTAGAACAACAGTCATGTCCATTCGTGAAAGGATATGACGAAGACACTTCTTTTGAAATTCAAACTTTTGAAATCAACTGCCACCTTGTCGACAAGGGGTACTTGAGGTTGTCGACATTCCCAAAGCAATTTTTGATGATTTGTTTTTCTTTGAAAATAACTTCTATCTTATATTAAAACTAATTTAAACTTTATAAATATACTTAACTATAGTTAAAATACATAAATAAGTATAGAGAATAATATTTTGATATATATAAAATTTTACTATAATTTTAAATCTAAGTATAAATATTAAAAGTTAAATATATTATTATTAAATATAGTTTAAAACCAAGGATAATTTGATTTTGAAATTAAAGATTATTTTGAGGCTAAAAATATTTAAAACTAGGATAGATGTTTTTGATTCTTTTAAAAGGAAGATTTTGAAATCATTTTGAAAACAAGATAAAATTTTGTAAAAAACATTTGAATAAAAGTTAGTGGATATAAAACAATATCCCACTAGATTTTTCGTAGGTTCCATCCTACTTAGGGTTTCATCCCTTTAATAGGCTCGAAGTGGATTCCATTCCACGAATAAATTGGATTTTAAGATGTCAGTGCTTTTCTAGGAGTTTTAACAAAATTCCTAACTAAATTACAATCTTGAACTCTTGATAATCTTGATACTCATGAATCTTCAACCTTGATATATTCCAATCTTGAATCTTTATACTGTGCAGTCTTCATTCTTGGTACCTGCATGGTTAGATCATGCATATACATATATATCTAAACTATAATGTTACTATTTATATTTTATAATAAGTCCTAAGGTTGTTGTCATCAAAATCATCCTTCTCAAGGACCAACACATCATATAATGGAACTACGGATCCTAAACAATGTTCGTAAAAATACGAGTGGCATATAGACGGAGCTAGAGCTACGGATGTTATTCGTTGCAGATGTTTTTCTATCTTCTTGGAATGGGTCTCTTCCATGTGGTTTACTAGACTTCTGTCACGATCCATTTGTACCTTTGACGAATTGGCAAGAAAGTTTCTGGAACATTTTAGGCTTCATACTGCACGACCACTGAATGTAATGTCCTTATTTAGTTTTTTCCAAGGACCCAATGAGTCATTGAAATTTTTTATGAACCAGCTTAATATTATAGTTACCGAGGTAAGCAATCCAAAGGAGGATATGATCTTTATGGCTTTGGTCCGAGCAATTCATCCTGACATGGATTTTGGTAGGTGGATTAAGATGAAGCAACCAACTACCATGGAGGAATTTAACCGGAAGGCAAGTCAGTTTCTCAGATTAGAAGAGGCAGATGCAATGGAAGGTAAGACCGCCAATGAGCAACCAAAGGAAGTGGTTCAAAGTAATGTGGCAATCAATTAGGATGGAGATAGTTCTGGAGCTATTGTAGGAAATACAGCGAAGAATGTGAACCAATAAAAGAGATACCAAAACTCCAATAGGCGTGATAGGAATGGAAAGCGAATTAGGAATTTAAGACCCAAAGAGTACACGCCATTGAATGACAGTCTGGAGAACATCTACCTTGCTACTCATGGAACTGAGTGATATAACTAACCACCCAAGATGGAAGAATATGAAAAATAGAAGAGATTACGGAAGTTTTGTCACTTCCATGAAACCCACGAGCATAACGTGTAGGAGTGCTGACATCTAAAAGACTTAACTGAATAACTAATAAGGAACAATAGGCTCCAGCAGTACATGAAGAAATTTTAAAATTCTGACCTACCTGCTGGACCTAAGTTCTGAATACTAAAGGAAATTAGTCCGGACCCAGCAGAGAAGAGGCCCAATGGATGGATCAGAGACTTATTATAAGCGCCATCACCGGAGGCCCTCACCTAATGCAGAAAAGCATGGGCGAGATGGAGTGATACATTGGTTCATTGAAGCACGCTCCTAAAGAAACTTGTTATATTATTGAAGACGAAACCCTGACCAAGCAATAGAAAACGATAATTGATGACATCATATTCTAGAATCGGGATACTGAAGGTATAGACGCACCTACTCTCGACCCAATGGTGATAACAATTGGGATTGGACTAGAAGTTGTGCATCGCGTGCTGGTTGAAAGTTGAAGTTCTGTTAACATCCTATTTCGAAAAACATTCGATCAGTAGAAGACTAGCATGAAGGATGTGACCGCTTGTTGGATGAAGATTCAGTGGTTTACAGGTGAACCAAAACAGTAAATCAGTATGATTGACTTACCTGTAGAACTTGAAGAAGGAGAATGGTAGGTGGATGTTATCCGGACCTTTATAATAGTTGATGAGTTTTCAGATTACAATACTTTCTTGGGCCGACCGGCCCTGGCTGATTTCAGAACAACTTTAGCTCTATGGTGCCTTATAATGAAATTCCCAATGGAGAATGGTGTTGGAGTAGTAAAAGGAGACAAGAGTATGGCAAGAGAATATTATGTCACCGAACTTCATGAAGCCAGATAATGTGAGAAGGTAAAGAATGTGAGGAAGTCTCTCCACATTTGTGAACCGCAAGCATAGCAATTACAGAGCCGCTTCTGGCTTGGGGACCATAGCCGCCTCGATAAGGCTTTAACCCTAGGAAGAAGAGTTTAGGGGAGAAGCGGGCAGCACCGATGGAGTTTATGATGATTGTCCCTAGTGATATGGATAACCCAACTCGGTTCTTGAAGAAAGGGTCGCGGCTTGGAATCAAGATGCAACGCGAGTTGATTAAATTTCTTCGTGCCAATCTATTCATGTTCATTTGGATGCATCCCATTATGTATGGGATATCACCGGATATAGCATACCACACACTTAATATCGATCCTATGCTCACTCTAGTGAGGTAGAAGAGACGTAGCCTAGGTCCGAAGCAATCTACTGCATTGAAGGAGGAAGTGGATAAGCTATTAGTCAACGACTTCATCTGCGACATAACGTATCCAGAGTTAGTATCGAACCCCGTGTTGATCCAAAAATCTATTAGAAAGCGGCGAACTTATGTCAACTACTCAGTCTTGAACAAAGCTTACCCAAAAGATCGCTTTCCATTGCCTAGAATCGACCAGCTCGATGATGGAACTGCGGGGCACAAACTGCTCGTATTTATGGATGCCTACTCTAGATATAATCAGATCATGATGCATGAGCCTGATCAGTAGAACACCAGCTTCATCATAGACTTGGGACTGTACTGTCATCGAGTGATGCCATTTATTATGAAGAATACAACTATGCATCAAAGATTGGTATATGCAATGTTCAAGAATCAAATATGATGAATGATGAAAGTGTATGTGGATGATATGCTCGTTAAATCATGGGTATCTGGAAATCATTTGGATGATGTCTTGGAGATGTTTGAGATCCTCCAGAAGTATGAAATGAGATTTAATCCACTGAAGTGTTCATTCGGCGTTGCCTTTGGAAAATTTATTAGTTTCATCTTGGTGCAAGCGGGATCGAGGCCAATCCGGAACACATCGCCGCCTTGTGCAGTATCACAGCCCCTATGATGAAGAAGTAATTACAAAGTTTAAATGGAAAAATCACAGCATTGAGCCAATTCATCTCTAGAGCAACGGACAAGTGTATACCATTCTTCGATGCATTGAAGAAGGGTAAAAAGAACTTCGAATGGAATCAGGATTGTCATACTGCTTTTAAGGAGTTGTTACGAGATATAAAGACACCACTGGTCTTATCTAAACTAATGGATGGAGAAGATTTGTTCCTTTACTTGGCAGTGTCTTCCCACATGCTAAGTGTCGCACTTGTGCATGAGGAGGCTAAGATTTAGCAACCTGTTTACTACATCAGAAAATGCTTTACTGGAGCTAAATGAAACTACCTGAAGTTGGAGAAACTGGAGTGTTGCTTGCTAATAGCATCAAGGAAATCACGATCGTACGTCCAAGCTCACCAAATCAAAGTGTTGATGGATCAACCTTAGAAATAGATACTCTACCGACCCAAGACTTTGGGACGACTTCTAAAATAAAACATCGAGCTGAGCCAGTATGATATGACTTATCATCCCCGAAAAGCAATTAACAAACATGTGTTGGTTGATTTCATCGTTGAGTTTACGATTTGAGATGATGAGGAGGAAGACACTACGATCATGATATTGCAATGGAAACTGTTTCTTGATGGTTTGTCAAATTAATTTTGCTTAGCAGCGAGAGTTGTACTTGAAACTCGTGAAGGATGATGAACCTGCTATGCTCTAAGGATGGAGTTCCCTACTACTGACTACAAGATAGAGTATGAGGTGTTAATAGTAGGATTGAAAATTATGCAGGAACTGGAAATAAAAGCTTCGTATATCTATAGTGATTCGCAGTTGTTTGTCAGGTAAAAAGGCAATACTAAGCCAAGGGGGGAAATCTCGGCCTTTACTTGTCAAAAGCTTGGGAATTTCTCGACAACATTGAATACTATACAATAAGTCATATTCTAGAGAACAAAATATGAAGGCCGATTATTTAGTCAAACTGGACATTTGCGAAGAAGCACGGTTATTGGTTCTGGTTTCCGTAGAAGTATTATCTGCTCCTGGCATAGATCAGATGGATGTCGATAAGATTCTCGTGACCATGGAAGAGAAAGAACCATGGATGATGCAGATCAAGGGGTACCTACTTAGAGGAATACTATAACGACCTAGAATTTTTAACATTTCAAATTGGAATATTTCATTTATTTAAATATTCGAATTTGATTCAAATTTAATAAATAATGATAAATTTTATTTTTAATAAATCAACTTTATTTTTAATAACTTATTGTTAATTTAATTTATTTGATTATTTTCAAAAAAATTAATTTAGACAATATTTAAATTATCGTTTGACGATTTTTCAACAAACGACGGTATTTTTATAATTTTAAAAATAAGATAACAAGTGTATATTATTATTAGTTTGAGATCATGTTGCATCTTTGTGCACGACCGTATTTTTGTTTGTTATTTATGGTTCATACGTGAGCAGAATTCTTTGCAGTGAGATGTCGAAAATTGGCGAATAAGTATAAGCTAACAGTTAAGATAATTCAACATCCTTTCTCTTTCATTGTTCCATCCAACTATTCCCAGTAAGTTAAAAAAGAGAAAAAAATGATGAAAATTACCCTAAAAAATTCAAAGCAAAAGATCTACTAAAATTGAGATCTTTGAACTCGTTAGGTGTAGAACTACATTTCTATGTAAGTTTGAGGTTGAGCGGCTTTGATTTGGGAAAATCTACAGTTAGTTAACAACTAGGTTTAACAATTTTAGGTGACTAGGGAGGAGTTAAAGGGTGGTGTTGGTGGAAGCACATGTCTTACATCGAGGACCTCTGGTGGTGTCTAAATGGCAAGGTAGTGCTAAAGTAGAAAACGTGACCTTTTGGGTGGACGAAAAGCTGCTGCAGATTATGATCTCCATCTTGGGTGCGAACTAGAGAAGGAGGGGTGCGGGAAGACAAGTTTGTGGAGAGAAAGGTGATGGCGAATTCAGGAACTGGTTTCGTTAAGAGATGATGGGGTTTGAGCTTGCATGCACACATCGTTTAGGTGCACAGTCGTGTGCAGGCTTGGGTAGTTAGTGTCTAGGAAAGAAAGAGATTAGTGCATAGTTATAATTTGAAAATGTAATTAGTGTGAAAGTTTTACTATTTAAAATGGATAACTTATAAATTTAATTACATTCCTATATGAGGTCTTATTGTAACATCATGTATCTGGAGGCCAAAAGCTAAGCGCTACAGATGTTGTAGTCGTCTATGAAAGGAAGTGCGGATCAAGGATCTTAAGGATAATTTAACATTAGAGGGGGTGAATAGTGTTTAATGGATTCTAAGACTTATATGGACTAATTTAAAAAATATGATATAATAACTTAATCACAGAATCAAACACAGATGCAAAAAGTAAATAAAAAGCAGTAAAGAGAAAGAACACTTTGGATTTTATACTGGTTCGGAGTTACTCTACATTCAGTCCTGTACCAAGACAAACCACCTCATACAGATTTTTATTATACCAATGTCGAGATTACAATCCTCAATTTCTAAATGCCTTGAGGTACCCTTTTGTCTCACAAGTCCGAGGCAAACTCTCTTGATTTATGGGACACAAGATAACCCAATTGATTTCCTGGCACAGCCACACCTTATAAAGAGACTCGATAAACTTTTGATTACAAATTGATCCTATAACTCTGAATAGCACTTTGATCCTTGAGAGAGGACAGAGAATCAAACAAGAATGAGATTCTAATTTGATTCGCTTAAGAATTCAGTAGAATTTCGGCACGATCTTAAAAATATGAAAATTTTAGAATATGGATTTGTGGAGAAGAAGAAGTGAAGAAAAAATTAGTTAGTTAAAAAATTCGTTTGTGAAGGCTGTTTATAAAGAACCAATGGTCATAACCATTCGTGAAGAGATTTAAACGAATAGACACTTCTTTTGAAAATTAAAACTTTTGAATTCAATGGTCACCATGTCGACATAGGGTATCCCATGATGTCGACACCCCTAGTTAAAAAATAGTGTAAAATTTGTTTTGAAAATAAAATTTAAAATAAGAGTTTATTTTAAACAAAAACAACTAATATTTTAAGGCTAAAACATCCTTTTGAAAATCATTTGAAAAAATAATTTTAAGGATAAAATATTTTAAAAAGCAGTTTTGAAAATCATTTTGAAAAACCATTTTGAAGTAGTTTTGCAAGCTTCTTCCTACAGAATATCTCATCACATCAGAACTCGAGAACTTGTACAAAACCAGGATGTTCGTGGGTTTTTAAGCCACTTGTTGTCGGTTTGTAAGCTACTTGTCATGGGTTTGTAAGCCACTAAGAAGGTAGAAATGGGTTCCATCCTAAATGAAATTTGGAATGAAGATATCCGTGCTATTATGAAGTTTTAACAAAAACCAGACACATGTCTTGAAATCTTGATCTTGATACTCATGAGTCTTCAAACTTGATTTCTTCATTCTTGATCTTTATACTGTACAGTCTTCAATAATCAATGCATGCCTTATATATATCCCGTACAATAACATTCATATATATATCTAGACAATAGTGTTAGTATATAAGTTATAATAAAATAAGTTACGAAGGTTGTTGTCATCAAAACCACTATCTCCAATTCCTAACAATCTCCTCCCTTTTGATGATGACAACCTTACCACTTCGATCATATCATAATTCTCCCTTACACCAACAACTCTCCAAGCCTACTATTTTATATAACTTTCTTCCCCTTTTGTCATCAACAAAAAAAACCTATAAACCTTGAACTTAATAGAAAATGAGACACACAAACATATGATATAAGAATAATAACTATGTATGAGTGAAATATAGCATCCTAAGTTAAATAAAATTCAAGATCTTATACACCAAAGATTGTTTTTAGAAGTATATTAATTAAGGTAACACTTATATACAAATTAACAAACCGATACACAATCAAGAAAATGAAAAAAGGCTTAACGAGGACCCTTAAATATTGGTGATTTATGACCGAACAATTTGGATAGTGGAGACAGAAGTTTCCACGTTGTTCGACTAAGTTCCCATTAGTGTCAAAGAGGACCTCTCAAATGCAAATCATGCCATCGTCTTTGTCCATATAAACATTCGGATTCGGCAGAGGATGCTCTTCTTCTTGATCTTCTTGTGGTTCTTCTTGAGGTTCTTTTTCTTCAGAATCCATGGCTTGTGATGATTCTTCGATGACAATGGGATTGGCATGGTTATCTATAAGGATTTTTTGTAAATTCCTAAGGATTCTGCCTTCCCTGTCTTGTTCTCTAACCATTTGCAGTTGACTTACTCAAATCTCCGTCAGCATTTGAAGCAAATCTTTCATCTTCTCTTGCAATTTGATGACTCATACGTGCGTAGATCGTTGAAAAGGATCAAAATGAGGAGAATGGGTGAAGAAGGTTCATTATTAGAAGAGGAAGCCATTAATTTACCGTTTTAGAAGTTTGTTATAGAGAATAGAATGGAGGAAAGGAGTAAAAATCAAATATATAAAAATATAACTTAATAACTAATTTTAGAGGGAAATTTAAATTTGAAAATCTCAGTCAGTATGTCGACATAGGGGGATGGGTCATGTCGACATGCCTAGTTTAATTTTTGAGAAATTTTTATTTATAGTAATTATTAACTATACTTCTATTATTTATAATTTATATTTCAGTTAATGAATATATACCTAATTCTCTTCTAAATTTAGTAAAGTTTTGTTCATTTAATGGTTTGGTTAACATATCAGCAATTTGTTTTTCAGTATTAATATATTCAAGAGTTATGACTTCTTTACATATATTATCTCTAAGAAAATGATGTCTAATATCAATATATTTTGTTCTAGCATGATGAGTTGGATTCTTAGATAGGTTTATTGCACTAGTATTATCACAATAAATTGGTGATTTGGTTATAGTTAATCCAAAATCTTTTAAAGTTTGTTGCATATATATATAACTTGAGAACAAGCCAAAGCAGCAAATATATATTCTGCTTCAGTTGTTGATAGATATACAGTGTTTTGCTTCTTACTAAACCAGAAAACCAGAGAATGTCCTAGAAAGTGACAAGTTTCACTTGTACTTTTTCGGTTTGATTGACAACCAGCGTAATCAGCATCACAATATGAAATTAAATCAAATACATCGTTTTTAGGGTAAAATAAACTATAATCTAAGTATGTTTTACATATCTTAAAATTCTTTTAACAGATTTTAAGTGAGTTACTTTAGGTTGAGATTTGTATCTTGCACAGTGACAGACACTACGCATGACATCAGGACAACTTGCTGTTATATAAAGCAGCGAACAAATCATTCCCCTGTATAATTTTTGATCAATATCTTTTGATTTATCTTCCTTACTTAAAGCTACATTAGTTATCATTGGAGTTGGTTTCCCACCAGAAGTGGTCAATCCAAATTTATTAGTTAAATTCTTAGCATATTTTTCTTGACTAATGAAAATTCCTTTATCTAATTGTTTGATTTGAAGTCCTAAAAATAAATTTAGTTCTCCCATATGACTCATTTCAAGTTATTTAGTCATTATATCTAAAAATTCTTTATTCATTATGTTATTAGTTGATCCAAATATTATATCATCTACATATATTTGTACTAATTGAATATCAATTTTGTTTCTTTTAATAAAAAAGTTGTATCTATTTTACTAATTTCAAAACCAGATTGTAGTAAATAAGATCTTAGTCTTCAAGACTAGGCTCAAGGAGCTTGTTTCAGACCATATAAAGCTTTTTTTAATTTATATACATGATTTTGAGTTTTGTTATCTTCTAAAAGTGGAGGTTGTTCAACATAAACATCTTCTTTTACAAAACCATTAGAAAAGCACTTTTAACATCCATTTGATATCACTTAAAATTATTGTAGTTTGCGAAGGCAAGTAGAATCCTAATAGCTTCTACACTTGCTACGGGTGCAAAGGTTTCGTTATAATCAATTCCTTCTTCTTGACAATAACCTTGCGCGACTAAACGAGCTTTATTTCTCACGACCTCACCAAGTTCATTCATTTTATTTTTATAAACCCAGTTTTTTTCCAATTATACTTTAATTCTCAGGTCTAGGAACAAGTTCCCAAACATCATTTCTGGTGAACTGATTCAATTTTTCTTGCATAGCAAGAATCCATGAATCATCAGATGTTGCTTCCTTTGGATTTTTAGGTTCAATAGTTAATATAAAAGCTACATTACTCATACTATTTAGTTGATTTCTTGTTTTAACTATAAATTCAATATTTCCTAGTATATTTTCTACAGGATGATCTTTTAATAGCCTAATTCTTTTATTAGGTCGAATGATTTCACAATTATTTTCATTAGGTTCATTATTTAAAGTTACAAAATCTTCTACATCTTCTATTTGTACACTATCTTTAAAATTTTCATCAAAAGATACATGCATTGTTTCTTTAATAGTGTTACTTTTTAAATTATAAACTCTAAATGTTTTACTTCTATTAGAATATCCGATGAAGATACCTTTATCAGATTTAGGTTCAAATTTATCTAAATTATCTTTTATATTAAGAATAAAACACTTACTACCAAAAACTTTAAAATAAGCTACTATGGGTTTCTTATTGTAAAGTAATTCATATGGTGTTTTATTAGATAATGGTCTACTTAAAATCCTATTTAATATATAGCAAGTTGTAGCGACTACTTCAGCCCAAAAGTTTTTAGATAAGTTACTATCAGAAAGCATTGTTCTAGCACACTCTTGAATCGTTCTATTCTTACGTCCTACCACTCCGTTTTGTTATGGAGTTCTTGGAAAGGAGAAATTATGAGTAATTCCTTTTTGATTACAAAAATTATCAAAATTTTCATTTTGAAATTCTCCACCGTGATCACTACGAATAGTTTTAATTTTTAAAGAAAGTTGATTTTGAATTCTTTTAGCAAATTTTTTAAATAATTCAAAAGCATCACTTTTAAGTTTAAGAAAAATTGTCTAAATATATCTAGAATAATCATCTACAATTAAAAAATCACATTTATTGTGATTAATTGATTGAACTTGAGATGGACCAAATAAATCTAAATGAAGTAATTCTAGAGGTTTAGAAGTAGAAATCACATCTTTCAATTTAAATGAACTTTTCTTAAGTTTTTCTAATTGGCAAGCATCACATATACTATCTACTTTAAAGTTTAACTTGGGAAGACCTAACTAAGTCAAGTTTTGATAACCTAGACAACAATTTGAAATTTAAATGACCAAATCTTTTATGCCAAATCCAAGGGTTACTTGTATTAGCCAAAAGACATAAGTTATCATTTGAAACTTTCATACTAAGGATGTAAAAAAATTTCTTCCTAATTCCTTCAAGGATAATATTTGACTTATTATCTTTGATGTGACACTTATCTTTTCCAAATTTAATTTTAAATCCTTTATCACATAGTTGACTTATACTAAGAAAACTATGTTTTAGATTCCTAACTAGCAGTGACTTATTATCTTTGATGTGACACTTATCTTTTCCAAATTTAATTTTAAATCCTTTATCACATAGTTGACTTATACTAAGAAAACTATGTTTTAAATTCCTAACTAGCAAAATATCAGAAATAAGAGGAGTTTTAGAGTTACCGACATTGCCAATGCCAATCACATATCCTTTTGAGTTATCTCTAAAGTTGACTAATCCACCATCTTGATATATAATTTCATTGAGTATCTTGGGATTTTCAGTCATATGCCTTAAATAACCACTATCAAGTATCCATTTATCTTTCCCAATTTGCACAGTTTGTCCATTGGTTGTTAATTCTTCAAAAGCCATGTAACATATCTGTTCCTGCATAACAAATCAATTCGGTAGATAACTTGATTTTTCATAAAAACTATATGTAGACTTATGATGCTTTGATGAAATGCATAAATTTAAACTAGTATTAAAAAAATTCCTAAAAATGCCATTTTTAACTTTTCAAGTTTTAGATTATGAAAACTATGAAACCTATGCTCTGATACCAATTGAAAGAGAGTGTGAATTAAGGATCTTAAGTCTAATTTAACACTAGAGGGGGGAGGGGGTGAATAGTGTTTAATAGATTCTAAGACTTATATGGACTAATTTAAAAAATATGATATGAACAGGTGCAGAACTTTATCACCGAACAATCACAGAATCAAACACATATGCAGAAAGTAAATAAAAAGCAGTAAAGGAAAGAACACACGGATTTTATGCTGATTTGGAGATACCCTACATCCAGTCCTATACCAAGGCAAACCACCTCATACAAATTTTATTATACCAACGTCGAGATTACAATCCTCAATTTCTAAAGGCCTTGAGGCACCCTCTTGTCTCACGAGTCCGAGGCAAACTCTATTGATTTACGGGACTCAAGATTACCCAATTGATTTCCAGGCACAACCATACCTTATAGAGAGTCTTGATAAACTTTTGATTACAAATTGATCTTATAACTCTGAATAGCACTTTGATCTTCAAGAGGACAGAGAATCAAAAAAAATGAGATTCTAATTTGATTCACTTAAGAATTCGGCAGAATTTCGGCACGATCTTAAAAATATGAAAATTTTAGAATATGGATTTGTGGAGAAGAAGTGAAGAAAAATAAGAAATTAGTTAGTTAAAAAATTCGTTTGTGAAGGCTATTTATAAAGCACCAACGGTCATAACCATTCGTGAAGAGATTTAAACAAATAGACACTTCTTTTGAAAATTGAAACTTTTGAATACAATGGCCACCATGTCGACATGGGGTATCCTATGATGTCGACATCCCTAGTTAAAAAAACAGTGTAAAATTTGTTTTGAAAATGAAATTTAAAATGAGCGTTTATTTTAAAACAAAAACAAATAATATTTTAAGGCTAAAACAACTTTTTGAAAATCATTTGAAAATATAATTTTAAGGATAAAATATTTTGAAAAGCAGTTTTGAAAATCATTTTGAAAATCATTTTGAAAAACCATTTTGAAGTAGTTTTGCAAGCTTCTTCCTGCAGAATGTCTCATCACATCAGGACTCGAGAACTTGTATAAAACCAGGATGTTTGTGGGTTTGTAAGTCACTTGTAGTAGGTTTGTAAGCTACTTGTCGTGTGTTTGTAAGCCACTAAGAAGGTAGAAATGGGTTCCATCCCAAATGAAATTTGGAGTGAAGATTTCCATGCTATTATGAAGTTTTAACAAAAACTAGACACATATCTTAAAATCTTGATCTTGATACTCATGAGGCTTCAAACTTGATTTCTTCATTCTCGACGTTTATACTGTACAATCTTTAATAATCAGTACCTGCCTTATACATATCCTGCATAATAACATTCATATATATCTAGACAATGGTGTTAGTATATAAGTTATAATAAAATAAGTTACAAAAGTTGTTGTCATCAAAACCACTCTCTCCAGTTCCTACCAATCTATGATATTAATTTCTGGTGACAAAATACGGTAATGCTAATGGTATCCATAATATCAGAAGCACTTGTATGTCAACAAAGTCACATATTTCAAAAAAACAACATTTTGCTGATTATATTTCAAAACAATAATTCATATCCAAGTTGCATAACCCCAAAACGTTTCCTAGGAAATGATCAAATATAAGTCTTACAACGATACACCAAGAGCGACATATGATGCCACCTTGGTTGACCAGAGTAAATATAGTCATATCCGACTTAGTATACACACAGCGGAAATAAATTGAATAAAACTGTAAATCCTAGTTAGCTATCCATCAGCCACCGCTCGTCTTCGGAAGCTTGATTCGCCAAAAAACAAAACCTGAAAACCTCAACCCTCGTCTTACTCCAATCGATTTTTAGCACTCGAGAGATTAAGATGAAACAAAAACATCGAGTCAAGCATAAAGCCTGGTGTGAATAATACTTTTATATCTCAGTTATTTTATGCTAAGTCAGACCACGCCGCTTAGCGAAATGGGTTTCCTCTCACTAATATTCTTTTAAAATATATCTCTTGCAAATCTTTTCCTACAACCAAAACTGATTAAAAACTGCAAAGCATCATTATGTAAATATATATATCAAATAATAAATGAACTATTATTTCGAACTTTATAGTTTTGTTTGGCTAACTATTAACCTTTGGCTGACTCGGACCTACCAGATAATATTGCAAAATTTGTCTAACATCTGTTGGACACTCTTCTTTTTAGACGGTCTGTCCTTAATTATCTATTAAATACTTCTCTTCTGGATGATCTGTACCTAACTTAACATCTCCCAGGGTCACCTGATTCTAATGGTTTAGTGGGCTCACCAATAACCTATTTGTATACAAACATATATTCCTTTCTATGTGTAATTATAATTTTAGCCTTTCTAATGGTTTAGTGGGCGTGACCCTATACCAGTATCATCTGGTATTTTAATATCTAAGTCATTTTACTTAAGGATCCCTTCCCAAAATTTTCCTTGAAAACCTTTTCAAAATGATTTAAAACCTTTAAATCCAACTCAAACAAGGAAAATATATTATCCCTTATACTTTACTCAAAACACATTTCCATGTTATATATACCAAATCTTAGTTGAAACATTTAAATCTTTGAAAGTCCCCCTTTCGAATCTATTGAAAGTACACCTTTTGAATCCATTAAAAGTACCTCTTTCTAAACCATGTGAAATCCTTTATTTAATCTAGGCCAAAAGGCCAAAACCTTCCTTTTGAAACCATTCTCAAAATCCTTTCGAAACTATTGGAAATCCTTCCTTTCGAAACTTAAAAAACCTTAGGCATCTTTTCTTTAAATTCTTTTAATCATTGCCTTTCGAAACCTTTGGAAAACCTTTCCTTTTAATCCTTTCAATACAATAAGAAAAACCATACCTTTCGACTCCTTTGAAACCATTGGGGAACCATCTCTTCGAAACCTTCTTTTAAAACCTTTTGAAAGAATCAAATATAAACCTTTTGAAAGCACTTGGGTCCAATTTAAAACATGTGAAAACCTTTTGAAACCATTCAAAGTTTACTCCTTCGAAACCCTTTGAAAAACATTTCGGTCGAAACCATTTGGATTATGCCTTCAAGTGAAGAAAAAGGACCAGAATCCCAATAAAGTTGAAAGCATTCTTTTCGGAACCTTTCCTAAGTAGAGAAGTAATGGTGTCGAAATCATCCCTTAGAAAGCATTGGAGAAATGGCCAAATTTTAGAAGACCAAGTAAACCCTTTGAAACCATCTGGGTGGAAAAGTGGAAAGTGACAACTAAAGGTTTCGTCATGATCGAAAGCAATCATTCAAAAGTGAACCTACAACCCAATCGAAACAATTTCTTTTAAAACCATTTGACCCAGTCGAAAGCTAACCAAGTCAAAAGCACTTAGTCGAAAGCAAGCAGACGTGTTTTCTTTTAAAAGCAAAATAAAGCTTCATGGTTTCAACCTTTTACCTTCACCTACGTCCAATTCACTATGTACCAATTCCTCGATACCATATGCATTGGTTTCAACTGTATCGGAGGCGAAGGTAAGGAGGTGGAACCGGGTGCCGAAAGCACCGAAATAGTGAAAAACATGTTTATTTGTCCTTTTAAACTATTTCTTTTGTACCTAACCTGCCTTGTTTGTCAAATTGTGATTGGTTGCCAGTTTAATTTTCCAAAAGTGCTGCTAATTTCCAGAAATAACAAATTCAAATTATTTACAAAAAACCTCTTCTCCTTTTATAAATATATAGAACAATAAGTCATATACCTTAAATAATTTTATATATCCATTAAAAATCTTAGAAAATTCTATAAAAATTCCAAAAAATCATTTTTATTATGTTTTATAACATATTTAAATTTCAAACCCAAATAATTAATTATTCAATCGTAAATAATTTGTAATCCAAAATAATATTTTCTTCACTAGAAAATTCATATTAGTTCCACAAAAATTCAAAAAAATCTAAAATTGAAACCCATCTCCAAAATATTATTTTTGATCTATATAAAAATTTGCAAGGCATTTAGATGTCATTTAAGGTGTTTTCACCTTACAACATATCATAAAATCAATATGAACATTCATTAATCATCAACAAGTATATATAATCATTCCATTATTCAAAAACATGGCAGAACATTTTGGATTTCTCCTTAAAATCGAAAGTAAAACAAATAAGAGATGTAAACATTATTCACGTTAACTTTAAAGATTAAGGATATGAGATTTGAATGAATTTGATGTTGATTAAGCTTCCCCTTTATCTTTCTTTCTATAGTTCTTGTTAATGGTGGCTAGCCTTAGCTTTTAAAATTTTGAAAATGAAATGAATGTGTATAGGAGAATACACGGCCAAGTTTAAGGGATATAGGAATGGCCTCTTTTCTGTTTTACCCCTCCCCTATTTCAGTTTAACTCTTATTTTAATTCATAGATTAAATGGCACGACTATCCTTTAGTTAAATCAAATATCAATCCCCTAATCAACAAATTATTTTATTTAATTTAGATAATAAAATATTCTAAATAATGTTACCAAAAATATGGGGTGTTACACTTATCGAGAAGAGATTTTTTACATTGCATTCATAATAGAGATAGCTTCACCCTGGAGCTGGTTTTGTCGAATTTGAAGCAAGCAAGCAAAATTTTGGAGCTAAATCGAATGTCTTTAGATTTTAGTTCAAAACTGAATACCAAAGCGTCCGCTAGAATTTCGGCGAGTAAACTCCCCTTTATGGATAATTAGCATGTTAATAGTAGATAAAATTATTATTTGTGTTTGAATGAATTATTGGCTTGGTTTGGTTAATTATTCGCTTTTGAAAAGTGAATTACATTTAAAATGAAGTACAAAGAATTTTTTAGAGAAATCTAGCTTTCTCATCGTTGTGAATGTCAATTCTAGATATATATATATATATATATATATGTTGATTTTATTTCAGTCATATACATGTTATATAGATTGTTAAATGCTAAATTTTTTTTTTTGACCATATGGATATGACCTTGACATTTTAAAAGTTGAACCTTTTTAGTGATAAAAGTAATTAATAGCACGAGTTAAGTGCTATAGTGATTATTGGCCTTGTTATAGTATTTTGAAATACTATGAATTGCCGTGTTGATTTGGAAATGGTTTTGGTTTGGAAAAATGATTTGTAATCTAACTCTTTTGAAATTTTCTGTGATATTTCAACAAAAATGAACTTTTGAACTTCTCTAATTTATTTCTTTTATTATTCTTTTATAATGCATATATGTAAAAGTTTTAAAAGTTTTAAAGTTAACTTGGAAAGTACTGATCGTTACAAAAGTTATTATAAAAATGGACGTTTACTTTAAAGAAAAATTAAAGGGGTTACCTTTTAGTTTAAAGGTGATTTTGTGTTTAAAAGATGATAGAAATATTTTGGAATAAATATTTATAAAACATTTTATATAAGGTATTACAGTAAAAGAACAAACTTATAAATAGCATTTTATACATTAAAGAGAGATTTATAAGTGGTATATTATAAATAAAAGAATAGGGTTACAAATGACATTTTACAGAAGGGAATATTTTCATTTTAACAACCTAGGATAATACGTCATGGTGTGAATTTATTGCAACATATGGAATGATTGTGTCATGGAAAGTATATGAGTTTTTTGTTTATAATGAGAGTTTTTCTATAATTGGAGTTTTAATAAATGGATTTTTGTTTCATAAAAGGGATTTGGCAATTATATTGAGAGATTTATAAAATGAGTTTCATAAATGAATTTGGAGTTTTTACAAAAATAACTGCAAATAATTTGGGGAATTATAAAATGAGTCTCATATATGACTATTTTATAAAAGAAGGTTTATAAAGAGTTTCATAAATAGTATAAAGGATGTTTGTAAAGACGTTTATTAAGTGAATTTGGAGATAAAAGGAGGTTTATAATTATTTTCGGATATTTAAAAAGGAAATTTTATAATTTATAAAATAATATTTTATAAAAAGTGTTTTTAAACATAAGGAGTTATATAAAAATAGTTTATAAAGAATGGATTTATGAAAAGACTACGACCCAATTTCCATAAATGGTCATTTTAAATTACAGTGGCATGGAAATGTTCTTTTCATACTTAACACCAAATTCCAAGGTATGGAAACTCGTCTCTATCTTGAGAATTAAGAATGTGTGTTGAGGCAATGATAGTTTTCTAACTTGTCTGATCTCATTGTTAATCGAGGGATGGTACTATTTAAAATTGGGAAGTGGTGTTAAGTATATTGGCCTGATCTCAGTATGATCTGCTTACTTACACAAGAAGGAAAGTGTTTTGCTTAGTGTGTTATAAATGTTTTTAAGTAACATTTGTTTAACCCAAATTAAGTGTATTTTTGAAATGGAATCTTCCTTAAGATTTGAAAATATACTTATACCGTTGAGATAGGTATATTGGCATATTTTCTAAGTATTGGTGTAGCGTTTTTGTGAATATACGTATAATGTTGATATAAGTATATGCAAAAGTTTTTAAGTTTGGAAAATGAAAAGTTTGATGAGTGTACTTATATGGTTGAGATAAGTATATCAAATTTTTTAAGTATTGAAAATGTTTGAGTGGGGTTTGTGATTATATCTTTGTAAAAGTATTTTAATACAAGAATTTACAAAGTGGTTTTAATTAATGGAAAGATTAATAAAATGTGGCCTAGTTGTTGCTATGTGCTTAACTAGTGTAGTTTCGTATGGAATTAAATCTCTGGTTGAATTGTTTGTTTGTTTGATATTTAAATTACCGACTATCAAATCTTAGCTAGTTTTAAAACTACCATAGTCAGTGTAGAGAGACCGAGATCGGATATATTATCCGAAAACCACTTCGAACCAGCATAAGCATTTGAATTGAAGGCGTCATAAAGATGATGAAAATGAAGACGAAGTTTTTTGAAGTGCAAGCTGATGTGCACGTAATTGTGCATATATTTACATCCATATTTTATCTCTTTTTATTTAAATAATCATCATATTTGGGCATTTTAACATGTTTAAAACCAAAATTCAATTATTTCCAAACCATCATATTTTCATCATCATTCAGGGGCAAAACGGTCATTTTTGTGCATGTGTCAATGTAAGAATTTTTACTTGGACATTTTTTGATTATTTTTATAGGAATTTGGATGCATATGGAAGAGGCTTATATGAAGATACATGCATGCACAAGGAAATACAAAGGAATGAAGAGGAAATAATTCAAGTTCAAGATCATGGAGGACCCCACCCGCTTACCTAACTTCCAATTAGAAGCTAAGCACATGCTAAAAGGACTTAAAGCTTCATGTACATATTAAGTGGGGGATTAGTGAATGTTAATGATTACTTGGAGGCTACACCACCTCAAGGCTATTTTGGGAAGATCCCTAAAAAGAGAATTAGGGTTTTATGCATGTATAAATAGCCCTCTTATGTACATGAAGATCATCTTCTACTCTTTCATTTACTTAGGAAATTGAGAAATCAAGTGTAAGCACAATGTTCTATGAAATAAAAATGGTTTCCAAGCCTCTTTCTTCTCTCTTTTCTACATGCTTTTCTTTGTTTTATTGTTAATGCTTATTTCTTTGCTCTCTTTCTCCTTATGTTCATAGCTTAGATTTATTTTTCATGCAAGTAGAATAGTTTAGTTTCTTTGCTTTGCTCTCTTTTTCTTTTTCTTTTTCTTTAATGTTGCAAACTACATTTGTTGTTTTGATAACAAATATGAGAGGCTAATCCCTTCAATTTAGGGGTAATGGAGCCTCTAATCATGTAGATTCAACATTTTGATATTTTATACTCTCTTTTTGTGCTTTAATGAGAATGTATGAAGTGGTTAACTTGTTGTTTTTGCTTTGAATTTGATAGTCTATGTTGTTCATAACAAATAGGCTATGCTTAAACAAACATAACACAAATTGCCTCTTCATCTAAATATGATTATGGCAAAGAAGTGAATGTTGAAATTGAAATTTGATAGCCTATATTTCTAAACAATAGTTAATGGGCTATGCTTAAAATAGATTTTTATTTCAACTTTGTTGTCATTTTCATGAGAGTTATTAAGTGATTTAAAGGTTGTGTTATAATTTGATGGCTTATGTTGAGCTAATTAATAGCACAAATGAGTCATACTTAAGATAAACACATCATTTAAATTCACTTATGACCCAAAAAAGAGAGATCATAATTTCATAATTGTTGAACTATATGATCTAGAGAGTGGAATTATCTCTAAATTGTCATTTAACTCTCATATTTTTATCACTTTCTTTTTGACATTTTTCTCATTTTCTAGCTAATCACACCCTTCAACTTTGGTTTAATTTGGTTGAAAAGAATTTTAAAATCATCAATTCCCTGCGGATCGACCCGTATTCGCCACGTGCTACATTCGTACACCGTGCGCTTGCGGTTATTTTTATTTCAAAATTCGTTCGACGATTTTCTAAACTGATAGAATTTCCGTCGACGAACAAGTTTTTGGCGCCGTTGCCGGGGAATTGCTTCGATTTTGATTTTCTATTCTTCGGATTATTTTCGTTAGATTATATTGTGTGTTTGTTTTGTGTGTTGAGCGCATTTAAAAGAAAAATTGTTTTGTGTTTTTGATTTGTGCTTGCTTTTGTTTGTGTGTTTGTAGTTTTTCATTTTACATTTGCATTTCTATTTCCATTAAAAAGAAGAAAAAAAACATACAAAATTTCAAAACAAAAACATTTTATTTCTTGTTCATTTTTTTTTTACAATCTACAACTTAATTTCTTTTACAAACTTGATTGCCTAAAAACTGTGCAGTTCTCCCCCTTCTCTGTTACTGTTACTGCACATTCATCTCACTGTAACTCACAATCTTCTCTGTCCATTTCCCTTCTTCCATCACCAATACCTGTTCATTTGCAAACCATAACCATAAACATCACCATATTTCATCAACCTTGCCATCACAAACCAACATTCACCTGAGCCACCTCCTGCTGTCAACCATCAAAGTGCATATTCCCACTGCCATAAAATTTCCTGAACTCCCCTCTACTACCTCACAGCCATACCCACATTCAACATTCCCTGATCACTCATCAATCACAGTGGAACTAAACTGTGCCTTGCCACTTCTTATTGTTCTTACTGTTCTGCCTATTGCCTGCCTTCATCAACTTCTTCAACTAATCTCCACAAACCACTGTCAATACTCACCCCTGAACCACTGCAGTTGCCTTCAAACGACCATACAGGCATCATCATCACTTTACACTTCTATCATCAGATGCTCATCAGTAATCACCTCACTACTACACCCCTTGTCGTCACAGACATCACTGCCTTCCTCACCTGACCTCCCCTCCACCAGTTATATACAAATTTCACCATACCCCTCTGCCTGAAGCTCTTCTCCCCTGCACATCAACAAATTTTCCCCTTCATCATTTCGAACTGCACATAACATACCACAAAAGACTGCACATCAAATATATATCAACCAAAACAAATCCACCCTCCATTCATACCATCAACCAGAACAACCATCACATCCATCATTTTCTACAAATCCTCCTCATATCAACTATCCATCTCTGCCACAACAACCTGAAACGTCCCCTTGCCAATACAAACCGTGCCACATCCCTTACTTTAACACATCACAGACCAAACCTCCGACCATCTGGCTGCTACTGCCATTCATTCACCACCCATAAACAACCATATCACCTCTTCCTTAACATCAAACCGACAGTATCCCTCTACCATCATCACCATACAGTCGACTGTTCTTCTCCACCATTTTGCTTCAACACATAGCCATCCCCACGCGACCCAATCACCTCAACGGCAACCATCTCCTCCATTCCCAAACCCTGTCCCTTCTTACATCTCCTTTAATCACCTCTGCAACTGCCATCTCCTCCAGACTCGATCACAAAAAACTGAAACCACACAGCAAAATCGATCACCAATACCCAAACAGCCATCTACAAGCTACAATTGCAACCCATATCGAACCCGACTGAAATCCCCACAATCTCCATAATCTACTAACGCCTGCTTTCTTCAGCTCCATTCAAATTCCTCGCAACCACTAACCAGCTAACAAATCGGGAACCACCCAACTCCCTACTGCCAATCGCCACCAATCACCGAAATACCGCCCCACAAGTCACCCTCTTCTCCACTGCGACAAAGTTTGAAACGAGATTTTGGTTCGGGGATTATCTTTGGAATTTTGATTTGGGTAAATTTCAATTCGATTTTGGGGAAGTTCGATTGTTCATTTGTTTTTTTTGAATGCGTCTGGGTAAATATTGAATTCTGGTTTGGGCCGGTTAATTGTGTTGTGTTAAAGGTTAAAAGTTTTTCTTAGTGTTAAGTGTAAATTTGGGTCGGGCCCTAGTTTATTATTATTATTATTTTTAAAAGGGTTTTTTCCTTTTGTTTTTAGTCTTTTTTTTCTCAATTTTTTTTTAAAGTAAAACCCAACTGTTAAATTTCCTCTCCAAAAAAAAAAAATCAAAAAAAAAGAAAAAAACAAGTTCAAGTTTGTTTAATTTTCATTTTTCATTTATTTTATTTTCAATTGTTTTGTTTTTCGCTTATTTTGTCTTTCATCTTTGATAAACATACAAAAAAATAATAACAATAAAAATTGTTGAATATATCTTGTTTTTCATTTCAGGTTGTCAAAGCAGAAAATTACAAGGAATTGCTTGCCAAAAGGAAAAATAATTGCTTTGCTTTGCTAAAATCGCCGCTAAAAAGAATTTGCTAATAATCTGCACGCTCTGGTATTGTGCTTTCATCTCTAGTGCATTGTTGGTTGCTTGCATTTGCATTTATATATAACAAAAAAAAAATTCAAAAAAATCCAAAAACAAAAACAAACTTCATTTTAGTTGCATTGTAATTTCACGTTTAATTTCTGCTTTGCATTCATCTCATCTTGTTTTTCTTTTCTAAGGGCAATACCCCAATTCACATAAGTTGAGGGATTTCATCACCCTTTCCTTAGCCCACAAACGCATTTCATCGTAGAATTTGACTAATAATAAAGGTTAGACGTTGGACCTAAGGGTGTCACGAGCTCACTTAGGGCTTAATTGTATCTTCACAATTGTTTTACTTAAACGATTTTATTTCTTGGTGTCTAGGCTACGGCAGAGTAATAACCAGTTATAAAAATTACGGTGATTCGTAAATATTATACTGGTTGTTCCTCTGAAGGTACTTAAACCTTCGGTTGCATTGCTACGGTGATTCGTGGTGCACCGATAACCCCTGTCCGTTACCTGGCTGAGAAATATTTTTGTTGATTTAAGACAAAGTGTGATTATACAATTTTGGGTTAGGAGCTACTAAGGACAGAAAACTGTAATTAAGTCCTTTGCATTCATTTAGTTGCATTAGTTCATGCATATTTAAAAAAAAAACTCAAAAACAAAAATCTAAAAAAATTTGTAAAATCTTTTCAAAAAAAAAAATTGGAAATTCAAAAACAAAACAAAAATCAAACTTTTCTTTTGAAATAAACTTCAATTGGTAAATAGTTTTTTTTTCCCTTTAAAAAAAAAAACAAAAACATTTTCAAATCTTTTTTCATTCTCCAAACTCGTTTCTAATTTCTTTCTCCTCTCGACTTTTACTTGTGCATGAGTACTTGGACTCGTGACACAACAACGAATACTTGGATTCGTGACCCTTCTACAAACCGTTTAACTCGAACAGACAATCCTCCCGAAATGGCGAACGAAAACGCCCCTCGAACTCTTATGGATAGAATCTTTTCCGATAGAGTTTCTATTCCATCTTGCATCACATTACCCGCCCCTACGGGTAACCATTTCGAAATCCATTCGAACCATATTGCCACGCTTCCAAAATTTGGCAATTTCGAACACGATGACCCATACATCTTTTTGACTAAATTCGAACAAGTTTGCGCAACCATTAAACTTCAACAACTTTCTGATGACGGAATCAAACTTCGATTAATCCCATTTGCTCTTACGGATTACGCTGAAAAATGGTTGTACAGCTTACCTTCGAACTCAATTAAAACGTGGGAAGAATTTGTAAAAGCTTTCTTAAAAAAGTTCTACCCCTTAGAAAAAACAAGTAGAATTCGAAACGAAATTGTAATTTTTCATCAATTCAAGGGTGAACCATTCGAAAAATATTTTGAAAGATTCAAAGAGCTTTTGATAAAATGTCCACACCATAACTTTGAAAAATGGACGATTTGCCAAATCTTATATGATGGACTCGAAAACGGCTCA
The DNA here is from genome assembly GCA_030765085.1 of Allium cepa. Classification (NCBI taxonomy): domain Eukaryota; kingdom Viridiplantae; phylum Streptophyta; class Magnoliopsida; order Asparagales; family Amaryllidaceae; genus Allium; species Allium cepa. The sequence goes on from CM060932.1 coordinate 1,056,130,665, forward strand.
CGAACCATGCTCGAATCAATGTGCCAAGGCAATTTTCTTGCCCAACATCATGACGATGCTTGGCAATTTCTTGAAAACCTCGCTGAAAAGTCGTCCCAATGGGAACGCTCGAACGAAAAATCAATCTACTCACGATCTAGTGCACACTCGACGGGATCTTCTTTTGCTTTGGAAGCTAAGATCGACGCAATGATTAAAAAATTCAATAACGTTTTCTCATCGAATCAAACGAACCAAGCTTCCCAACCAATGTGTTATAAATGCGACGATCCTAATCATATAGCCGATCGGTGTCCCAATTCCGTCGAACAAATCAATGCTTTCAATAAAACCAAAAACGACCCGTTTTCTCCAACGTACAACCCTGGATGGAGAAATCATCCGAATTTTTCGTGGAACCAAAACAATCCCAACACGAATACGATTCGTCCCAATTTTCAAGCATTTTCGAATAATGCTTCGAATCCTCCCTTTCAGCCCAATAATTTTCAACCAAACTTTGCGGGTCCGTCTCATAATCAACCGCAACAACCAAATTTTCCACCAAATTCTACTCATCCTCCACAAGATGATAAACGTTTAACTTCGCTTGAGAAAACTCTTGAAACGTTGGCTAAGGCAACTACTCAAAGCCTTCAATCAAACAGCAATTTGCAAAATTTATTGACTTCATATATGCAAAACACAAACCAATCGATTGCGAAACTCGAAATGCAAATGAGTCAATTAGCCACGTCTGTAAGTGAACGTGAACGAGGAACATTCCCAAGCCAGCCCCTTCCAAATCCCAGAAATCAAAACGCAAATTCAAATCAAGCCCATGTTGTTCAAGATAGCAACGTCACCCAGTTGAATGTTATCACAACTCTCCGTTCTGGTAAACAAATCGATAATCAAGTCGTTAATCCAAATGATTCACTGGGAACTTTTCTCGATACTTCTAAAACAACGAATGACTCAGAACAGAACGTGGAGCTAAACGTCGAATCGAACGACAATCAAAATTCTTCTTCTTCTACTCGAGTAGACCCGCCTACTGAGTATCGTGTTCCATTTCCACATCGTCTTCGACCAAAGAAACACTCGGACCAAATGGAAAAGATGTTGGAAATTTTTAAACAAGTAAAAGTGAACATCCCGCTTCTTGACATCGTTCAGCAAGTCCCCACTTACGCGAAATTTCTTAAGGACTTGTGCACCCAAAAGAGACACACTCAAGTGCCCAAAAAAGTCTTCTTAGCCGCTAGTTTGAGTGAAGTCTTGTCCCAATCCATGCCCGTTAAATACAAAGATCCTGGTTGCCCTACGATTTCGTGTACAATTAGAGACAAGACGATTAACAAATGTTTGATAGACTTAGGCGCGAGTGTCAACTTGATTCCATACTCCGTGTACGAACAATTAGGCTTAGGTGAGCTCAAACCCACAAAAGTTATGCTTCAGTTTGCCGATCGTTCCATTAAGAAGCCTGTGGGGGAAATCGAAGACGTGCTCATTCGAGTAGGGCAATTCATATTCCCGTTGACTTTATAGTTCTCGAAACACAACCCGTGATAAATCCCTCGAGTCAAATTCCATTGATTTTAGGCCGACCATTCTTAGCCACCTCAAACGCCTTAATCAATTGTCATAACGGTTTGATGAAAATCTCTTTTGGAAACATGACTTTGGATCTTAACATTTTCAATCTTGAAAGCCACTCGAACGAACTTCGTGACCAAACATTAGAAGTTAGTGCCATTCACGAAAACTTTGAAAATGAAACACTTGATCTTAACGATGAACGCGAGGCCGAGTACGAAAAATTGTTTCATGAAGTTCCCAACGAGATCGAATACACTCTTCCCTTTGAATCGCTTCAAGTTGAGTCCGAATCTCAGCCCAATTCTGCAATCGAAAAACTCCCGAAGTTGGACCTCAAACCACTTCCCGCTCACCTTAAGTATGCATACTTAGGTGAAAACGAAACTTGTCCTGTCATCATTTCTAACAATCTTTCTCTTGACCAAGAAACTTCTCTTCTCTCTATTCTTTTGAAAAATAGAGAAGCAATTGGGTGGTCCATTACCGATATTAAGGGAATTAGCCCTGCTATTGTCCAACATCGCATTCATTTGATTGACGAAGCCAAACCCACTCGTGATGCACAACGGAGGCTTAACCCAAAAATGAAAGATGTGGTTCGTGACGAAATTCTTAAGCTCCTCGATAATGGTATCATATACCCCATCTCCGATAGCCCATGGGTTAGCCCAATTCATGTCGTGCCTAAAAAGTCCGGACTTACTGTTATAAAAAACAATGCTAACGAACTTATTCCAACTCGTACTCAAACGGGTTGGCGTGTTTGCATTGACTATCGAAAACTGAATGCTGCAACACGTAAGGATCATTTCCCTCTTACATTTATCGACCAAATGCTCGAACGTTTAGCCGGCCACGAATTCTATTGCTTCCTTGATGGTTATTCCAGCTATAACCAAATTCCAATCGCTCCCGAAGATCAGGAGAAAACGAATTTCACGTGTCCATTCGGTACCTTCGCTTATCGACGTATGCCATTCGGACTTTGTAACGCTCCTGCGACTTTCCAACGATGCATGGTTGGAATCTTTTCTGACATGATCGAGAGCTTTCTAGAAGTCTTTATGGACGATTTCTCTATCTTTGGCGATTCTTTTTCTCAATGTTTACATCATCTTGAGTTGGTTTTGAATCGATGTAAAGAAAAACACTTGACTTTGAATTGGGAAAAATGCCACTTTATGGTCAAACAAGGCATTGTTCTTGGACATATCATCTCAAATAAAGGCATTGAGGTAGACAAAGCAAAAATCGATGTCATTGCAAATCTACCCATTCCCAAATCTGTTAAAGACATTCGATCTTTTCTAGAACACGCTGGCTTTTATCGACGATTTGTGAAAGACTTTAGCAAGATCGCTCGTCCTTTGACGACTCTTCTTGGAAAAGATGTTCCTTTCGATTTTAACTCCGAGTGTATCTCTTCTTTTGAACGTCTCAAAAACAAACTCATTTCTGCTCCAATCATTTGCGCGCCCAATTGGGATCTTCCTTTCGAAATCATGTGTGACGCTTCTAATTTTGCGGTTGGTGCTGTCTTAGGACAACGCATCAACAAAATCCTTCATGTCATTTACTACGCGAGTATGACTTTGAACGACGCTCAACTCAACTACACAATAACTGAAAATGAACTTCTAGCTGTCGTTTTTGCGCTTGAAAAGTTTCGATCTTACTTGATAGGGTCACACATTACTGTGTACACGGACCATTCTGCACTTCGATATCTCTTCGCTAAAAAGGATGCTAAATCCCGTTTGATTCGTTGGATCCTTTTACTTCAAGAATTTGACCTTACAATTAAAGACAAAAAAGGATCCGATAATGTCAGAGCCGATCACTTATCTCGTCTTTCGAATGCACCATCTTCCTTGCCGATCAATGAAAACTTCCCCGATGAACAACTTCTTTCGATTTCTATCGATCCATGGTACGCTGATATAGTGAACTACTTAGTCACTAAAGGAACTCCCTCATCTTGGTCCAAACAGGACAAATGCAAATTCATGTCCCAAGTGAAATATTTCTGTTGGGACGATCCATACTTGTTCAAATATTTTCCCGACCAAATCATCCGACGTTGCATTCCGGATAATGAAATAAGGAGTGTTCTTTCGTTTTGCCACGATCAAGCATGCGGTGGACATTTCGGTCCTCGAAAAACTGCGGAAAAAGTGCTTCAGTGTGGTTTCTATTGGCCTTCGCTTTTCAAAGACTCGTTTGAATTTTGTAAAACTTGTGATCGATGTCAAATGCTTGGACGAATTTCTCGACGAGATATGATGCCTTTAAACCCCATTCTTACGATCGAAATCTTTGATGTATGGGGTATCGACTTTATGGGACCTTTTCCCAATTCCTTTGGAAACTTGTATATCCTTCTCGCTGTCGATTACGTTTCAAAATGGGTCGAAGCCGTTCCTTGCAAAACCAATGACCACAGAATTGTTGTGAAATTTCTTAAAGAAAACATCTTTTCGAAGTTCGGCACACCTCGCACAATAATCAGTGATAACGAAACCCATTTTTGCAACCGTTCTTTTGAAACTTTAATAAAAAAATACTCGATAACCCACAAGTTATCCACTCCATATCATCCTCAGACTTGTGGCCAAGTTGAAGTTTCAAATCGACAAATAAAACAAATCTTGGAGAAAACTGTCAATAAAAATCGAAAAGATTGGTCTCAGAAATTGACCGACGCGCTTTGGGCTTACCGTACTGCTTTTAAAACTAACCTTGGGATGTCCCCTTTTCGTTTAGTTTACGGTAAAGCTTGCCATTTACCTGTTGAAATTGAAAACAAAGCGTTGTGGGCAATAAAAAACTTAAACTTTGATCATGAAGAAGCTGGCGAAAATCGAAAATTACAACTCAACGAACTAGAAGAACTTAGGAACGACGCGTATGAAAACGAGAAAATTTACAAAGAAAGAACCAAAGTTTTTCATGACAAGTCAATCCTAAGGAAAAAGTTTTCGCCTAACCAGAAAGTTCTTTTATATGACTCGAGACTTCATTTATTCCCTGGGAAACTTAAATCAAGGTGGACCGGACCATTTGTGGTACGAACTGTTTTTCCACATGGTGCCATAGAAATAGAAAACCCAAAGGATGGATCGATTTTCAAAGTCAACGGTCATCGTTTAAAACCCTTCTTGGAATTTCCCGGTAATCAAGAGGAGGAGCTCATGATCCTTCATGAGCCAAGCTACGTCTAGTAAGAATGTTAACCCTCTTTTGTAAACATGTACATATTTTTCCCCGTTACACTCATTATATCATGCATCGACTGTGGGGACATAGTCAAAATTAAGTGTGGGGGGAGTCTCATTTTCATTTCTTTTTTTAGTTTTTCATGGCATTTTTGAATTTTCATTTTCTTCAAAAAAAAAAAATCTCAGAACTCCTAAATCTCAGAAACATTTTCTTTTTACCATTTTGATTTATTTTTGAAGAAACACTATGGGATAAGTATAAGTTTTGGTTAATAAATTGAAATTTTTGAAAATTTATTTGTCTTAACAAAAATAAAAATGAAGTTTGATTACAAATAACAATGGTTTTACTAGTATATAGGAAGGTTCATTTATGTTAATTATGAAGTATATTCTAATTGAAAATCGTTGTTTAAAAAGTGGTAAATTTAAAGTAAAGGATATAACATTTTTGTCTTCTAAGTTAAATGGTGCTAAGATGATTTTGCAAAACTCTCTCTCTCTTAAAAAAAATATATATATAAAAAACAAAAAACAAAATAATAACATCCAAAGTATTCACTCTCATTTAAAAGTCCTCACGGTTATGCATGGGTGAATTACTTGGAATCTTTGATTATGTGCTTTCATACTCATTTAAAAGTCCTCACGGTTATGCATGTATGGAACACATATAAAAAAAAGAACAGACTTAATAAAAACCACCTACGGTCGATAGGTGTATGCACGAAAGTGTGTACACTCGCCATGCTCTGTACTCCCCTCACATAAGCCCGAAAGGCAGTGCATGGGTGGTATATCTGGCCTCAGTTTACCTGAGCTAGGTGTGTAATTTTTCTTGCAAATAATGAGAGAGCAAGCAATTGAAATCCTAGCACTATTTTAACTTGTTTGACATAACTTGTTATTGAAAAGAAATGAAAATACCACTTTAATAAACTTTGATAATCAACTAAGGATCCATTTCATAATTACATTGTGTTATCAACCAAAACAACTAGCCAAACTATGGTCTATCTATCATGACAACTTGATTTTTATTGGAAATTTTGACGAGTAAATGACTTAAATTTTCAAGACAATGACCAAAACTTGTATTTAACTTATTCGCGTCAATTTAAAAATAAATCCTTCATTTGTAAATATTTCCAAAAAATTCGCATTCATCTCTTTGTAAATAAATCTTGCAATTTGTAAATATTTTCATCCTGCATTTGGATTTTGTGGGTAGTATCCGTTGAAAACCCTCACGAGACAACACTCGTCCTACTGGGGACACCCAGAGGTTTAACGGCTTGTTGCATACACTCAATGCAATCGTGCTCCCTACGAAAACGGATTTATCTTAGTTTTCCTTTATTCGAGGACGAATAAAAATATAAGTGTAGGGGTATTTGATGTGCACGTAATTGTGCATATATTTACATTCATATTTTATCTCTTTTTATTTAAATAATCATCATATTTGGGCATTTTAACATGTTTAAAACCAAAATTCAATTATTTCCAAACCATCATATTTTCATCATCATTCAGGGGCAAAACGGTCATTTTTGTGCATGTGTCAATGTAAGAATTTTTACTTGGACATTTTTTGATTATTTTTATAGGAATTTGGATGCATATGGAAGAGGCTTATATGAAGATACATGCATGCACAAGGAAATACAAAGGAATGAAGATGAAATAATTCAAGTTCAAGATCATGGAGGACCCCACCCACTTACCTAACTTCCAATTAGAAGCTAAGCACATGCTAAAAGGACTTAAAGCTTCATGTACATATTAAGTGGGGGATTAGTGAATGTTAATGATTACTTGGAGGCTACACCACCTCAAGGGTATTTTGGGAAGATCCTTAAAAAGAGAATTAGGGCTTTATGCATGTATAAATAGCCCTCTTATGTACATGAAGATCATCTTCTACTCTTTCATTTACTTAGGAAATTAAGAAATCAAGTGTAAGCACAATGTTCTATGAAATAAAAATGGCTTCCAAGCCTCTTTCTTCTCTCTTTTCTACATGCTTTTCTTTGTTTTATTGTTAATGCTTATTTCTTTGCTCTCTTTCTCCTTATGTTTATAGCTTAGATTTATTTTTCATGCAAGTAGAATAGTTTAGTTTCTTTGCTTTGCTCTCTTTTTCTTTTTCTTTTTCTTTAATGTTGCAAACTACATTTGTTGTTTTGATAACAAATATGAGAGGCTTAATCCCTTCAATTTAGGGGTAATGAAGCCTCTAATCATGTAGATTCAACATTTTGATGTTTTATACTCTCTTTTTGTGCTTTAATGAGAATGTATGAAGTGGTTAACTTGTTGTTTTTGCTTTGAATTTGATAGTCTATGTTGTTCATAACAAATAGGCTATGCTTAAACAAACATAACACAAATTGCCTCTTCATCTAAATATGATTATGGCAAAGAAGTGAATGTTGAAATTGAAATTTGATAGCCTATATTTCTAAACAATAGTTAATGGGCTATGCTTAAGATAGATTTTTATTTCAACTTTGTTGTCATTTTCATGAGAGTTATTAAGTGATTTAAAGGTTGTGTTATAATTTGATGGCTTATGTTGAGCTAATTAATAGCACAAATGAGTCATACTTAAAATAAACACATCATTTAAATTCACTTATGACCCAAAAAAGAGAGATCATAATTTCATAATTGTTGAACTATATGATCTAGAGAGTGGGATTATCTCTAAATTGTCATTTAACTCTCATATTTTTATCACTTTCTTTTTGACATTTTTCTCATTTTCTAGCTAATCACACCCTTCAACTTTGGTTTAATTTGATTGAAAAGAATTTTAAAATCATCAATTCCCTGCGGATCGACCCGTATTCGCCACGTGCTACATTCGTACACCGTGCGCTTGCGGTTATTTTTATTTCAAAATTCGTTCGACAGTTTTCTAAACCGATAGAATTTCCGTCGACGAACACAAGCGCTGCTAATCCAGAGGGTGATTCCAAAAAGAATGTAGTAGAATTATTGTCTTTGGTTTATTCATATCGTGAATAACTTGTGTGGAAAAATGTAGGCATTGCATTGTCGCTTCGAGGGTAGTGTTAGCATTCCAAGTGGGATTGCTATATAAAAGGTAAAACGTAACCTCAAGCCTCACAACCGGGAATAGCTAAAACAAGGGATATGCTTCAGGGATATGTGGTTCACTACCATTAGGGTATGTTATCAGCCTTTTAGACATATATACACATATGTGTGTGTGTATGGATTTTGTTGTGCACGAGAGCTCTTAGGAAAAGGTTGCAAAGTAACTAGAGTGGAAACATATTCGATACTTTCGGGTAAGGGTAGGTCGACCCTGATTCGTAGGGGTCGATATATTCGACCTTGGTACATTTTCTAGAGGTGTACTGTGGCAGGCAGTACCCTAGTAACCTTGTTATTGTATAACATCCATTCTCCAATAATTGTCATATGTTCTTAGTTGTACCCAAATATGCTGGAAAGTGAGATGCAAGCATTCTAGCTATATTCATATAATATCACTGGATTTTCTATAAAATATTAAAATATCGTCCATGTTTACATGCGTCGTGGTCTTACAAGATACCTTTATTTTGAAAGGTTTTCATGACATTAAATTCCATTTGAAGTGTGTTTCTCACGTTGATTTACCATACAGATCTGAGCGTTATTCTCTTATAATTGTAACAACTCGGATTTTTCGACGTTTAATTTGGAATATTTAAATGGTTTTAAATATTGATTGGGATTATAATTTAGTTAGTAAAATTTTAAACTGAAATTTTAAGAAATTTCGTAAAAATTGGAAATCGTCAATTTAATTGACGCATTAATATAGCGATCCGGGGCACAGTCTCGAAATTTAACGAAACCAGTTCCATTGGATCCGTAATAATGTATTATTATCGGATTTTAAATTTCATAGCATTTGGATTTTCCATGTGGTTGCACGATCTGAAAACGCCTTGAATTTATTTAACTGAATTTAATATAAATAGTCGATTTAAAAAGCTATCTTCCACATGCGATCAAATTAGGCCTCAAGATTTGTTCCATTGGGCCCGGAATAGGGGTATAACAATAGAAACGCCAAGCGGCACGTCTCAGTAGGGATTCAGGATTTTGAGTTTGGTAAACAAGATATTTTGATTTATATAGAAAAAGGGTTAAACATCAAACATGCCACCATTCTCTATTCAAACACGCCACTATTCATTCTTTCAGTTCGTCTAAATCACTTGCTCTTCCCTTCTTTTCAAACGAAAATCGAATTCATAAAAAAAAGCAAATCAAAATCTCGCTTCCTCTTTAAGCTTCAATAGTATTCACGAAATCGATTCGTATTAAATATAAAAAAAACTTGATTGCGATCGCATTCGCAAGGAGGAAGACGACTTGGCAGCGATGGCAGGAGGAAGCGGCTCGAGTAAATGGATAGCAGCGATCGAGTGAGTTGTGTCGCGATTTTATCTTGGGTATCAGGTCGAGCGAGGCCAAGGGCTTGGTCGCAAATTTGAGAGCTCATGCTCGAGCTACAGGCTGGAGTAGAATCATCGGCAATGATGGGATTTGACTCATGGGGAAGCACGTGGCTTAGTGGCGAGGTAGAGACGTTTGCGTCTAGCTGAATGGTGGAGGTGGGTGAGGTTTGGGAGGTTGCGATTCAGGCGTTGGATGTAGGGTGGAAGTGGGTTGCGAATTTGGGTTGTGGAGTCACGAGAGAAGAAAAAAATGGTCACAGCCTATAATTCTTGGCGTTCGCTGGAGGAGGGACAAGCTGGAGGTGGGCCGCGACGATGTGGGTCGTGAGTGGTGGTGTGTGGGTGTTAGTCACAATCTAGTATAGGAAGATTTTCAACTGATCATGTTCTAAGTGTGGTAATTTTTTATAATTATAGATTAAATAAGTAATTTACATAATTAATTTATTTCAAATTTTTATAAAACGTACCTTCTTCATATGAGGTCCAAAAATTACGTAACGAGTCACGTTGGATTCGCAGCAGCAATTGCTACGCAAGGGAATAAATTTGGAATTGGAACGATTAGCAACTCTAAAATCAAGGTGTGTAAATCTCACTCTTTTGGAATACTAGTGTTTAATTTAAATATAAAAAAATTATTTATTGATTGATTGGTCAAATTGATGATTGTTGTTATCAGTTGGATGTTATATGTATAGTAGTATATATATCTGTAGTTGGATTGATGTTCCGGCTTATTTTAGCGGATGAGATCTTATGCGCCCCGCATAATAGCTGATGACCCCATATACCGCGATATCCCCCTCGAAGTGGGATTGATATTTTCATGTTGTATTAATATCTATGGATGCGGGGAAATAGGTTGGAGGGACTCAACTGGATTCCTCAAATTTATATTGATTGTTTTCATATATAATAATATATGATGTGTTAGAATAATCTGTTATAGATTATTATTGAGATGTGAATTATTGGATGCTATAGTAGCACTGGCCTAACTTTTGGTATTTTAAATACCATAAACATTATTTTTGGAATTTAAAAAGATTTAAAAGGATATTTTGAATACAAAAGCATTCATGTAGAAATTTGGATTATTTTTAGGAAATTGATTTAGATAAAAACAATAATTGATTTTGGTTTGTATTTAGCTATTCGTAAAAAATTGAAATAGAGATTTAAAAGTAATTTATACAAAGGACTTTTAAACGATGGATATTTAAACGATATTTTCTAGAAATATGAAAAGGATTTGAAATCGATATTTTAAATAGATTTGTGAAATAAGTAGAATTATTTGAGAAATAAATTTGTAAAATGAGAATTTATAAATGGGATTAGATTCATAAATAAGTGAAACTCAAATGAGTTATAAGTTGATAAATGATGTTATAAGTAAGGAAAATGAAATAAATGGATAAGTTGGAATATAAATTCACAATGTGAAGTTATATCGATATATGAAATAGATTTTGGGAAAAACAAAATAGTAGACTCTGTTTTGGGAAGTAAGAATGGTTAGAGAATCGGAATGGAATTGATGTGTTGTGAATCGAGAGGGAGTTATAAATTAAATTAGTTATTGGGTCTTTTAAAGGAAAAAATATATTTTTATCAAGAAATTAAGCTCTGTTTTAAAAGAAAACCTTATTTATTAAACTATATAATTAAATGCTAGTTGTCATTGAAATATTTCAGAAGTGCATTTTGAAATACCAAATATTAATTGAAATAAAATTTTAAATTTTATAATTAGCTTTGTAAACTGATTTGTTTATATTAAAACGAGTTGGAAATGAGTATTGTTGTTTTAATTTGAAATGTTTGATATTTGAATATATTTCTTAAACGTGTTTTGAAAATAAATTATTGCTCTTTAAAAATATTAATTATATATATATATATATATATATATTGAGATTTGGGAAGTGATTGGAATTGATTTGTAAATGCTTTCAGGATTCGTAAACGAAGTGTGTTAAATGGTAATGATTTTTAAAAAAGAACTTTGAGAAATGAATTAGAATTCATAAAGGAAGTTAGAAATGGGTGGTAGAAATTATAGACTTATGCAATCGATTTTAAAGGAAATTAATTAATGGATTTTGGAACTTACAAAATTTGTTAAAAGTGAGATAAGGAATTCACAGGTGAATTTTGAAGGATTTGAGAAATAGGGAATAAATAAAATATTTCCTAAGTATTGGGATATGAAATGATTTTGGGAAGTTATACTTAAAGATATTACCTAAGTATTGGATTGGAAGGATTTGAAATATTGTAACCGTTAGATTATTGTTATAGACATAATTTCAAAGTGTTGAATTATAAATGAAACTGGAAGAAGATATTTCTAAGTGTTGAGATGGTTTGGAAATATCATGTTATGGATTAGGTATTTGAATCCATTTCCTAATATTGAAATATTGAAAGAAATTTGAATATATATATATTTTTGTAAAGATATTTTGAAATAAATGCTTTGAAGATTTATAAAATAAGGCCTAGTGACTGCTTATCGATGTTATTTGATAGTTAATTAACCTACTATCAAATATTGGCCAAATTCATTGATCGTTTCGAAGAGATCGGGATCGGATTTAATTATCCGAAAACCATTTCGATCCTATTTGAGTGTTACAAATGGATATCGTGGAGACAGTAAAGGCGGTGATTCGGTTTGTCCAGACGGAGGACAACTTTTATGGACGAATGCTATAAGAGCATTATCATTGGAGGACGTTGAGCGTTCTAAGTGAAATTGTTCTTGAAAGGTAAACGTTAGCCTCAAGCCTCATCATTGGGAATGACTAAAATAGGAAAGATGTAGCAAGGCTAAGTGGGTCGCACCCAATTAGAGTATGTTATCACTTTTCTAGATGCCTTCGAAAATATATATGAATTATGGATATGGTTGTGCATGGAAAAGTGAGCGCTCTATTTTAAGGGTGGGAACACCGGGGTGATAACATATTCAGTTCTATCCAGATTAGGAATAGGGCCAGTCTTGTGTTGTAGGGGATCCCGGCAAGGTCGTCGGTACATTTTCTAGGGGTGTACTATGATGGACGGTACCCCAGTAGCCGAGTCATTGTATGGAATCCATTCTCCAATAAGCGCCGTATGGTTTTGATTATGCCCAACTATGCTGAAACGTGAGATGCAAGCATTTCAGCTATTTTCTATTTACTTTGTTAGACACTATTATAATATCAGATGATTTTGATAAAAAATGTTTTAGCTATCGTAAGGGAAAAACCCATCGTGTTTATGTGGGACGTGGTCTTATGAGATAGCTTTGTTTTTCAAAGGATTTTGATAACTTTAATAATTCAAATTGAGTGTGTTTTCTCATGCTAGTTTTCTAGACTGACTCGGGTGTTATTTTATTAAAATGCTCGGTTCAGACAGAGTATTACGGATTTAGGATAGGATGTTATGGAGCTCAGGAGACGAGCTGGATGATAGAGACGTATTTCCGTACTTGACTTATATTTCCGCTGTATGAGGACAAATTATTATAACTATCCAGATTGATGTAGTTATTGTTATACTTTGATGATTATAAGTATAAAATTGTTACAGATTCTTTTGTATAAAAATTTGTTATTATATATTATAGTTTGTTCCGCTGTGATTGTGAGTTTCTGTGTTGTTGTTTCTATTTTTTTCTCTATCCTTTTTCTTCTTCACCCCTAGCAATCGGTGTTTCCGATACTTGAATATTCGGCGTCTTGTACAATGAACATATAGATGTCTATTTTGAGTGTCGAAAATCCCGGGTCACTACACTTGGTATCAGAGTTGAAGGTTAAGTGAGAACCTTTGCTTTGGTAGGGATTACTCATTAGAGGTAGGGTCAGTAGTACCCTAGAATGAGTTGAATGTATTATGGATATGAGTGAGTATTTGTTAGTGGATATAAATTATTTTATATTGTGTTGATTTATCTGTTGAGCAGCATATAAATTCTGGTCGAGTAGTGGGATGCCACTAAATCGATATGAAATATTTTAGAAGTGCATTTTCAAATAACAAATATTAATTGAAATAAAATTTTAAATTTTATGGTCAGCTTTATAAACCGATTTGTTTATATTAAAACGAGTTGGAAATGAGTTTTGATGTTTTAGTTAAAATGTTTGATATTTAAATAAATTTCTTAAACTTGTTTTGAAAATAAATTATCACTCTTTAAAAATATTAATTACATATATATATATATATATATTGAGATTTGGGAAGTGATTGGAATTGATTTATAAATACTCTCGGGATTCATAAATGGAATGTCTTAAATAGTAATGATTTTTAAAAGAGAACTTCGAGAAATGAATTAGAATTCATAAAGGAAGTTAGAAATGATTAGTGGGAATTATAGACTAGTGTAATCGATTTTAAAGGAAATTAATTAATGGATTTCAGAACTTTAGAATTTGTTAAAAGTGAGATAAGGAATTTATAGATGAATTGTGAAGGATTTGGGAAATAGGGAATAAATGAAATATTTCCTAAGTATTGGGAAATGAAATAATTTTGGGAAGTTATACTTAAAGATATTACCTAAGTATTGGAATGGAATGATTTGAAATATTGTAACTGTGAGATTATTGTTATAGATATAATTTCAAAGTGTTGAATTATAAATGAAATTGGAAGAAGATATTTCTAAGTGTTGAGGTGGTTTGGAAATATCTTGTTATGGACTAAGTATTTGAATTTATTTCCAAATATTGAAATATTAAAAGAAGTTTGAATATATATATATATATATGTGTAAAGATATTTTGAAATAAATGCTTTGAAGATTTATAAAATAAGGCCTAGTGACTGCATATAGACGTTATTTTATAGTCAAATAACCGACTATCAAACGTTGGCCAAATTAGTTGATCGTTTCAAAGTGACAGGGATCGGATTTAATTTTTCGAAAACCACTTCGATCTTATTTGAGCATTACGAATGGATATCATGAAGATAGTGAAGGCAGTGATTCAGTTTGTCCAAACCCAGGACAACTTTTATGGATGAGTGCTATCAGAGCATCGTCATTGGAGGACGTTGAACATTCTAAGTGAAATTGTTCTTGAAAGGTAAACGTTAGCCTCAAGCCTCATCAACCGGGAATGACTAAAATAGGGAGATGCAGCAAGATAAGTGGGTCGCACCCAATCAGGGTATGTTATCACTTTTCTAGGTGCCCTCGGAAATATATATGAATTATGGATATGGTTGTGCATGGAAAAGTGAGCACTAGATTTTATGGGTGGTAACATCGGGGTGGTAACATTTTCGGTTCTATCCACGTTAAAATAGGGCCGGTCTTGTGTTGTAGGAGATCCCGGCGAGGTCCTCGGTACATTTTTCTAGAGGTGTACTGTGATGGGCAGTACCCAGTAGCCCAGTCATTGTATGGAATCCATTCTTCAATAAGCATCGTAAGGTTTTGATTGTGCGCCACTATGCTGAAACGTGAGATGCAAGCATTTCAGCTATTTTCTATTTACTTTGTTAGACACTATTATAATATCAGACGATTTTGATAAAAATATTTTGGCTATCGTAAGGGAAAACCCGTCATGTTTGTGTGTGACGTGGTCTTAAGAGATACCTTTGTTTTTCAAAGGATTTTGATAGTTTTAATAATTCAAATTGAGTATATTTTCTCACGCTGTTTTCAGAACTGAATCATGTTATATTTTATTAAAATGCTCGGGTCAGACCGAGTATTACAGATTCAGGATAGGATGCTATGGAGCTAAGGAGACAGCTGGATGCAGAGATGTATTTCCATACTTGACCTATATTTCCATTGTATGAGGAAAAGTTATTATAACTGTCCGGATTGATGTAAAGATTGTTATTCTCTGATGATTGTAAGTATATACAGATTCTTTTGTATTAAAATTTGTTATTATACATTATATTTTGTTCCACTGCGATTGTGAGATTCTGTGTTGTTGTTTCTATTTTTTTCTCTATCCTTTTTCTTCTTCACCCCTAGCAATCAGTGTTTCCGGCACTTGAACATTCGGCATCTTATATAGTAAACGTATCGATGTCGATTTCCGAGGGTCGAAAAACCTAGGTTTCTATAATAATGCTCGGGTTAGCCTGAGCATGTTTTTCAAATATAGCTTGGATGCCTTGAAGCTTCAGGATACAAGCTAGATCCTCCAAAGACGTAATCACGTATATTTTATTTTCAACTTCATTTGTTGGTTGTATTTGCTAGAAATTGTAAGGATGAGTTGTTATAACTGTCCAGGCTAATGATTGGTTGGCTAAATGTGATTTATGCATGTATATTATCATAAAGATCTGTTGTATATTATATATTACTTGTCATGATGTGAGATTATGTTCTGTCTTTTCTTTTTTCACCAACCTTCTGTCTTTCCAGTACTTGGATGCTTGGCATGTGAATACCATGGATGTATTAGTGTCGACTTGTAAGAGTCGAAAAGGTAGGTCTTTACATGCGGTATCACAGCTTAGGTTGAGCGAACACCTAAACTTTGGTGGGGTAGACTTGTTAAAGATAGGGTTAGTAATACCCAAAGAATGAGTTTGAGTTTATAAATATATGAGCTCGTATTTGTTAGTGTTATAAAAATGTTTTATATTGTGTTGATTTTTTTAGTTGAGTGGTTTTTGAATTCTGGTCGATATAAAACTGTATCGTAGGGGTTTCTAAACACTTAAACAAAGAAACCAATACAATATTGTTTTGAAATTAGGTTAATAAAATAATTTTACTTTTATTATATTTTATATATAAAAGGGATAGTTTTCAAAAATTGATGTAGGAATTTATTATGTGTTTGTCTATAAAGAAAGGATAATATTCGGTTATTATCATTTATTATTTGATAAGTCATGCTCGTCCTATTAGGAGCATTGGCTATTGTTGTTAATAGATTATTTGTGCTCGGGTAGTTTATGAGCATTTATCAGTTTGGTTAAATTTAATATGAATACGCCGTGAATATAGTTTCACGATTTTGATATAAGGCGTCTGGTCATGGTGTTGGGTTAAAGACTAAAGTTTAATTTTAATAAAAGTTGTTTATTATAATCTAAACAAAGAAATACATTTGATAATTGAAAGTATATAAAAACATGGTTTATAAATATAAAGGGTTTAAGTTGAGAATTTGAGAAACTAAATCGTAGTGATTTTGAAAATTATTTTCCAATGCTTTAAGAGAAAAATACTAATAACAAGTATTATTTGAAAGTATATGTATAGATAAAAATATTCTAAAAAGGGATTTTAAAGGAGATAGAAAGCACTGAACTCACTTTTGTCGCTAGAAAATAATTCTGGTAATAACTATAGCATCATCGGCGTTCATTTTTGAGTTTCTAAGTGAGAGATTACTACCTCAGTAATTGGTTATCAAGTTGTTTTGGTAAAAAAAAATTGCTATTAAATTCTGAAAGTATGATTTGATAAATGAAATGAGATATGTATATTTCTATTACTTCAAAAGGATTTTAAATAAAGCCGGGTGTTTAAAATTCTGAAGTTTTTTAGTTAAGTTATTAATCGAATTTTTGTATCCTATGCATTATGATAATTTGGTTATCTCATTTTGAGATATTGTTTGGTAATTTCCATTTGTTAAAATGAAAAGGAATTTTCGACGATTTTGGATGGTTAGAACTTCTGAATTGGTATAGAAACTAAAGCTAAATGTTTTGTAAAAAGGTAAGAAAATAAATTTTAATGACTTATAAATTTGAGAAGATAGTGAATCAAACAAATTTTAAAACAAATCTGGATTTGTATATATACTCTTAGGATGTAGAATAGTGATGTATGGATATGAACTTAAGTTTAAAGTGTTAATAAACATAAGTTTTGTTTTATAGAATGATAATAGACTTAAGAAAAGTTTTATGAAATGGTTCGTAAGTAATTCTAATATTAAAGGAAAAAACTATCGCTGTAATTAACCGTGCTTTAAAATGAATGTGAATAAAAAGAATTTGGTATAGCTAAGAAACCAATGGAATAAATATGTAAGTTGTACATTGATCATTTTATTTGCATAACTATTATAGATCCATATTCGAGCACATGATTTCAAGGCAATTTATAGTTCGAATTATGATTCTCCACTCAATTCTTGAGTACAAATACTTGATTCCAAGTTTTGGATTTGATTATGAATTGTTTTTGTTATAGCATATGGCTATGCAAGGAGAATGAAGGTTTCTAATCAAGAAATCTGATCGAAGTCCGTACTAGGAAGTCGAATGAGCGATGCAAGTTCAGAAGTGAAATTTGTATGATCGAGCATGCAATCGAATTTGATATTATGCACAAATGGCATATGTATGTCATATGGATTTAATAAATCATTTTCATTTGACATTTGAAATTTGCAAGTTATGGTTGGATATCATCTGTAAGTTAGATATAGTTGAAGCAAAGGCTAGTTTGATGATGCTGGTTGCATGTGTCGAGTTGGTTTGCTCGACAAATAGGTATGTGTTTATATTTTTGTTGATGATTTATTCCCCAAATATGGAAGGCCACTTTTGGGCTTTTGTTTTCTATGTTTGGTTTGGGTTCATTGTGGCAAGTTGTAGTTTTCCTGATCGAGCCGCACAATGGAGGTGCTGTCAAAATTTTCTGTAACATCATGTAATTTGGAGTTAGTTATTTAATTAGTTAGTTAATTAATTAGGCTTCAAAAATGGAATTTGTGCAAATGATAAAAGTTTACCATGAAAATTCCACCATTGCATTCATGGAGAAATTCTGAGTAACTATTATGTTTGGAGTTTTGAGTTTGGAGTCCAAACGAAGAAGTTACAGATGATAACGAATTCGGAACGGAAATAATTTGAGTAGGAAAATTAATATTTTTGAATTATTGTCCAGGCCCATAAGTCGACCCGTTATTGGGACCGATCGACCCTCAACGGTCGACCGATGGTGACCTGATGGCTGTAATAAACCTAGACTGCAATGGCCTTTATTTAATATTTTAAATCGAATGACTATGGTTAATTCTAGTGTCTATAAATTCAGGCCTAACCCTCTTCTCTTCTCATATTTTTTTATAAAAGCGGTGGCGAAACTCTGTCATTTTTCTTCTCCACTATTTTCTACATTATAAAAAATATATTTATATTCATATATATACAAATTAGAGCGCAATAGAAGTCAAATAAGAGAAGAAGAAGAGAGAATCAACATTACGCGCTAAGGAGGTAATATATAAATATACATGTGTGTGTATGTGACGCCCCACCTCTATACCCACGCTGGCCAAAAACACTACGAAGCAATGCTGTCAACTAGCGCGGAGAATAAGGCTGTTGAGGAGCGACCATCCGTGCAATTGCTTTGTGCGAGCACCGTTATGTCGGATAATATAACGCATTTGATTTCGGGAGGAAGTCCGACACACCGATACAAACTCAAAGCTACTACACAGTGGCTATAATAATCTTCGGAAACAAACATAGAAATAAGCATAACACAAATCAGACACAGACATCCATATCACAAAGGCGGAAGAAGATATAAATATATAACTAACACATGAAAGTGTACATCAGAGTAGTGGTTAAAAAGATCCACAATAATACAAACGAATAGCAACACGTGCTATACAAAAGAATACAACTATGAGTCTATATCTCAAGTGTATACAATAAAAACTGTTGATCTAAATAGTTAGCCAAAAGTCAGAGTAGCAAATCCCGGGAAGAAGTCAAGCAGAAGCACCTGTAACATCTCGGTCTGACCCGAGTATTATTTAAGAAAATAATATACGGATCAGTCTAGCTATAAATATCAGATGACATGGTATAAAATAAAAGATATGGCATAAACATAAAATATCCATACTGACATACTACTATAAGTATGCAAATGATGATCAACAGAAGATCAATCAATAAGAGATAAATCAATATCACAAGAATCTTCTCAAAGATCCAAAGAGGACATCATACTCTAAACTTGTACTCATAACAAGTCAATGACATAAATTCCAGAAATCAACACAAGAAATCCAGAAATCACAGAAAAAGGGAAAGAGGCCTATCACATGACGGTCCGAAGACCATGGGGAGCTACCCCATATGGGTGAGTCGAATCACCCAAATGAGGTCTAGGCTAACCAAAAAGCAAAAAGGTATGTGTAAGTGGAATCACACAAATGGTGTCTAGCCTAACCTTGCAACAAAAAGGTATGTGTGAGTGGAATCACACAAATGGTGTCTAGACTAACCTTGCGGACAAAGAGATATGTGTGAGTCGGAATCACACCAATGAGGTCTAGTCTAACCTTGCAAACAAAGAGACATCGCACAATTGCTAGTCTAAATCATAAGATGATCGTCATAATCAACGAGAAGTGTCAATTACACTAAGCTAGTAAATATAAAAGCTTAGCCTCGTGTCCCATAACCATTTGCTTAACTTAAATATTTACGAACAAACTGTAAATCTTCACTAGAAAATTGTCACAAGAGGTTCAATCGAACAAGTCCAAGAATTAACCGACAAAGTGAACGCAAGCGTTTCATACCACTTGTTTTACTAAGTCATTTAATTAGATTTCTCATCCGAGTGAGGTAAAGGTTTGTATATACTAATAGATCGGAAAACGGTTTTATTTTGGTAATAAAAATGTGTTGAAAATTGCTTTGACGAAAGAGTTTTGATATTTACTACTAGTATTGAAACCTTTATATTTTTAAAGTGACAAATCATAGAAATGATTGTAGAAACAATCAATCATCAAAATTCACATTCAAAGACGTGAATAAAATCCAAATAAATCGATACCGAATCCATCAAAATGGATATTCCCAAAAATCACGAAGAAAATTTCATCAAAATCAATAATAAATGATAACAACAAAAGGGAATCAACACGAATCAATTAAAGTTGGAAATTCAGAAAAAAAAGGCAATATAGGCAAAAGACTGCAAATTCAGACGTCTGAAATCAAGGGTTCAGACATCTGAATCCTTGATTTCAGACATCTGAAATAGGCGTTTTTTAGCCTATTTCCTTTCTGGTTCCAAACGAACCAATTCAGACGTCTGAAATATAGATTCAGACATCTGAATCTGGGAATAAAAATCTTCCCAGAATAATATTCAGACGTCTGAATCTAATGTTTCAGACGTCTGAAACTGGGGTTCAGGGCATTCCCTGAACCTAGACCAAAAATGACCGAACTAAATACCGGAAGCGATCGGACGAGCAAAGACGACTAAGGATTTACGCCAAGCGACAACCCAGCCTTAAAGGCTCTTCGATACGCCTTAAATATCAATGTCCAAATATCCATAATAGGATTTTCATAGATTTTGATTTCAAAACACCAAAAATTGGAATATACACCAAATCAATCCAAACCAAAATCAATCACACAAGAATAAGTGTTAGGAATTCATAACTAACAATCGAAGATAATTATAGACAAAGATGTGAGATAAAAATCTCACCTTTGAACACAAACAAATGAAGAAGAAGCTTGAAAGCAAAGGGAGAATCAACCATTCTTCAACACAACTCAAACGAGCTTGAATCTATGCTAAAAAAGAAGAACATTCCCAAAGTTAGGTTTAGGAATTTCTGAAATTCAAGAGAGAAGGAGTTGGAGAAGATGAAGAGAAGGCTTACCAATGGGTTCTTCTATTAGTTTGGAGCTAGAGCTTGATTTGCAAAAGAATACTAGGGCTTGAGTTTCAATTTCCCATTCCACTCTCCGTTGTTATAAAAGCTTGAGTATTAGGAAAATAGAAAGGAAGTAAATGAAGAGGAGAGGGTTGGGACTGAATACATAAGTGGAGTTGTTGGGCTCAGCCCAAACCAAAGCCCTAAGTAAAAAGTGGCAAAATTCCTCTAACTCCAAACATATCAAAGTTTATACTCAAAAAGATCGCAAACGGCGTTTTGAACTCAATGGAAGTGGACCCGAGTCCTAATTCGACCATATGCAAAAAGTAGCTTTTCGGACTAAATTCCGAGTATCGATAAAATATTTAACTAAAATATTAAATATAAAATCGACAAATATGTGGCTTGTTACAGTGTATTTGTAATTATATATTTATATTTTCCTTTAGTCTCAAATCTCATATCAGATTTATAATTCTAATGTATCTATATACCCTTTTATACATATTTCTTGAAAAAGGATTTGGAGATTAATCTAAGGTTCTGCTTTAGATTTGGAGATTTGGATCGCTTTTAAAAGGCGAGTGCGAAATTTTATATATTGTTTATGATTTGCAATCTATTGTGTTGGCATACGCTTGATTTTTAAGCCTAAATCGACGTAGGCTTAAATTAGTGTAAAAAACTATTGCCTACATATTCTTGTTTTAGGTCTAATTTAAAATACGTTTACACCTAGGTCTGGAAATCGGTCTCAAAGATTTTTGAATTCGAATGTTGTATATTTTTATTCCAAATCTATACTTGGTTATAACATAGGATTTTTGAATTATTGTCTAATTTGTATTATATCGTAGATTTTTCATAGTTTAATTTGTGGAAAGAACATCCATTTGATTTTTATAAATGCGTTTATTTTTCCAGTTCTCTTTCAAAAGGGCGACATTTGATCGAACAAGGAATACCCATAAAATAAAGTGAAGAGATATGTAAAGTACAAATTAATCCTCCATAATTTATGTTATCTATTCTACTTAAAAAGAAATTATCCATTCCTTGTAATTTAAAACGGAGTCAATCTTTCCCTTTTATATTAAACCAATTTATGGGAATCATAGCGGAAAATCTTCCTAAGGAACCTAATTCCATAAAATTAATTACGAAAAGCATATTGTAGTTTAGTATTTATGACTAGAATATATTCTGTTAGTAATAGGTAGTTTTATTAGGTAGATTATACGTATCTATTGCATTAATAAATAGGAATAGCATTTATTCATGCGTTATTTATGCGTGAAGTTTGCTGGTTATTATTATATTTTGGGAAATGAATAGGTAGAATTAATAATAGTAATCCGTATTGATGGGCAATAATTTAGAAATTGCAAATGAGTAATACGAGATAAAAGATAAGCTCAATTAATGGGAAATTAATGGAAAATAATAGATATGATTAGATTAGGGGTTGGAATTGGTTGGTATGGAAGTAAAAGGTTGTGACTACAATTAATGAGCAATTAGTGGAAATTAATCTAACAATTAATGGGGACAAATGGATACAAAAGGACTGATAAAAATGGAGTAGTTATAAAAGGTTACTAATTTGAAATTAGTAATCATACATAAATGTCTTAGGAAATGTCTGTTATGATTTATGAACAAATTGACACTTATGAGCATTAAAAGTGGATTTATTGGCTATTATGATTTATGAACAAATTGGCATTTATGAGCATTAAAAGTGGATTTATTGGTAGATAAATATTTAAGGCAGATCTTATTGCCTTAAATAAAAAGGGAATTAGTAAGCTAAGTCCATTGTCGGCCTAAGATAGTATAAGCAAAGACTTAGAATGGTTAATTGGACTTAGTAGGTTAGTGGTGCAAGATCAGTAGAATCACTCGATGGAAGACTGCCTTTCACTTTGAGGCTATCAGTAGTCGGGTGCACTTACTACTGATGTGAGATATCATTATCCTTGGACCCATGACGACGTGAGAGATTGGACTTGCTTTTTAATTGGAAAGTATTAAATGGTCCAAATTTTGAATTAGTAGAGGTGGAGGATATCTACATAGGGGTTCGCTTCTAATTTGAGATATTGAGTGGTTGTAGGGTATGCCTCTCTTCTAAAAGAAAGCATTAAGTAACTCAGTGAGATTTCAAATAAATAAGGATGTCTCTAAAAAGGTTTACTTCAGTGTTGAGGTATTAGGTGGCCATCTTAGAGACCACCTCCTTACCAAAAGAAGTAATCTGGTGAGATTCCATATTTATAAGAGTGATACCGGATATTTCGTGAGAGGCTCACTTCCAGTTTGAGGTATTAAGCAGCTGTAAGGCTCGCCACTTTACTAAAAAAGAAATATTAAGTAACTCATTGAGATTTTCAAACAATGTTGGCTAAATAGTACCAGTGAGGAGTCCACCTTGGTGTTGGGTGTTAAATGGCAAAGGCATACGTATAAATAAGTGTTAAACGGTTAGAGCCTCCCTAGTCCTTTTTAATGAGGTATTAAGTAGATTAGGTACAGTTTCTCACATTGCTAGACTTTAACAATGATAGATGCACTGGAAGTAAGACTATTATAAATTATAAGGCCATAGATAGTGATCAAAGGCCTTTATAGCTATGATCAGTAGACCAATAGTGATGACGTTAGAAGTCCACTTTGAGAATAGGCCTTAAATAATAGAGTCTACCTTGATTGAGGTCTTAAATGGTAGAGTCTGCCTATTTCTTTTTTAAACTATTATGGGGCGATAATAGAAGCCCGCTTCATATTTAGAAGTATTAGTGACTAATGGGTATGGATGTATTGGGTGGTCAATAAGGCTTCTTCTGTATTTTGTACCTTAGGAAAGGGTGGGTAAGTAACCATGTGTGCAATGCAAGGTTAGATTAGAATTGCTAACCTTAATAGACATAACAATTAAATGGAAACCAATCGGTATAAATCTATGCTATGGACAGTTTATAGATTTTCCAGTCACCAGACCTGTTGGTATGTTTATGCTTACATGATAGGGGTTCTCACATTATGAACAATGGCGAAGCTATGTCACTCTCCCCAACACTACCCGAATAGGTTGGCAGTCTAGTAGCCTTGGCAGTCGAGAGGCTAGTTGTAAAACAAGGATGTTTGGGGTTACCATTTGTAGCCATGCTCTTTAAGGGGTGACCATTTGGGCTGTTACATTTGGTATCGGAGCTAGGTTAGCAGATCAGAGGAATTAAGATATATTGAGAGAACGTATTCGAGTTTCCTATGTACTATTATTATATTTTTACATTATATCCTAAGAATTCTGACCATAGAAATAGTTGTAGTTCCACTCAAAAGGAATGGGCAAAGCTACTATGGTTGGTAATATGTAACGATAAGGATTTTCGACTCACGAAAGTCGACATTAATACGTCCACTGTATCAAGTGCCGAGCAATCGAAGGCCGGAAAACCGAATTGTTAGGGTTAAAGAAGAAGAGGTAGAAGAAGAAAGAAACAAGAAGCAAGAGAAACAATATCAGAATCTCACAACTCGCAGCGGAACAACATATAATAGATAAATGAATAATCTTTAAATCAAAAGAACCGTATCAATTTATTACATTACATCACATTGCATTACATTATCAGAGTTTACAACAACAAAACAGCGAAAAAAATACTATATACTAGTTGATACGCCACGCCATCCAGCTCGCCTCTTTAGCTCCACAACGTCCCCTGAATTCCTGAATGACCTGATAACCTGACTCTAGACTGCCCGTGTGGAAATTGGTGGGCACCCAGAGTTTAGGGAGGAAACAATAAACTCTAGGTCAGTCATGGGACTGGTGTGAGAACTTAAAACAGTTATTCTTTAAAAACAAACAAAGAAATATTTTAAAATAGATCCGCAATGCTTTTGGAAAATGTAACTACCATAAGGCCTCCTACACACACACACAATGCAAACGCAGAATCGGAGGAGATTTCTCCTTATGATAGTCAAACATGCTTGATGCACAAATTTCTTTGATATTATTACTATAAGTGCAAAGTGTAGGAAAACATTTCGAAAGTATAATATAAATCTTAGCCAACATAGACATTCCGAACTATGCCTACTATAGCTACCATCTAAACAGTGGTGACCACCATAAGTAAATGACAGGTTCTACAACTAAAACCGTACAAGGTGCGTATTGTTTCTTTGGATTTTCCAACAAATGGTCAGACTAAGGAACTTCTTATTGCCACATGGGAATGCCTCTGGCGGGACGCCCCGAGAACCTAACTGGATCTCTGCCAACACAAGGTCGGGTTACCTCTACAAAAGTAGGTAACTACTGACACGAGTATGCCATCCCTCGGTTGTAAACAACCTTTATCCGAGGATCCTCAACCAACAACAATCACAAAGTCATATATATTTGCGACATTCACATAAGTTAAGTATCTAGGCTCCATACCATGATACCACTTCTATCCAGAAGGAAATGCACATACCCTAAGGGGTGCTACTCCCTATAACCTTGCTGCATCTTTCCTGTTTTGACCATTATCGCTGTGTGAGGTCCGACGAAGTCTCATCCACAAAGCTACGCTTTTCACAAAAGCTATGCTTTGATCAACAAATGATCAGCAGCACTTCGTATGCCACATTACCAAATTGGGAATGTATCACTAGTAACCATCAACTACATAACCTCTGAGCTCGTACGTCTCAGAGAAGTGTGTTAAGCTAAGAGAATAAATTCTCCGCCACCAACAGAAATGTATTTGATAGAAACCAGCTTTACATCTCAAATTTGTAACGTCAGACACACATCCATACAAGTCCGTTCCGGGATCGAACGGAACCGAAGGCACTTCCAAAGAAGCCTTTGCAATCCGGATATTCACTAATCACGTCCGAAATTTCCATCATAAAGGGTGATAAAATCTCTATATCGGAGATCAGCCGATGCAGAGACATTCGACGGTAATCCTTCAGTTTTCGAAAATATCCGGTCTTCAACACCGGTCTTCAAATGCTATCCATTACGACGTATCATTATTCAGAATGGGATTCACGACCCAAAGGTCCTCTCCCGGCTAAACCGAATAACGAGCGCTTATTTTAAAATAAGTGTAGCATTCAAATTCAAGAAAATCACAACAAATACCCATTCAAAGGTAAATATTAATAGTCGGTGATTTAACTATCAAAACAAATAAACAAATATTCAGCACCATAACAATCACTAGGCCCTTTTATTAATCTTCCATAAATTAAATAACTTGCCAAATATTCACTTCAAATTATCTTTAAAAATATATATTCTCTAAACCATTTCAATTTCTACATTGGAAAACATTTCTAAATACTTATTTAACAATAAGTAATTCACAAATCTATTTATTTTCAATACTTAGAAAATATTCAATATACTTAAAACACGATTAAGTACATATTTTATTCTTTTAAGGAAAACGTTCTCTTTAAACACATTTATTTGGGTCAAAACGAATGTTGCGTAAAACATCGTTACGACAACCCAAAATCAATAACATAGGGATTCGAAAATACGATAGATATATAAACCCCAATACTATACAATAAAACATTTCCTTTCGAAAATCATTTACTATAACAACAGTGTTATAGTCCATCTTTTCCTTATTTCTCGAAAACGTCTATTTCAACAATGAATGTTGAAATCTATGGTTTCGATCCTTAACACATTTTAAAACAACTTCAAATCGTTTTAATTCTATTTAAAAGATCATTTCCTAAAACATTTCTTTAATATATTATTCACTGTCCAAAATCGCGAATACAAATCGTTTACCAAATTCAACACTTCTACATATTTAATTTAAAGGATTATTCACTGTCCAAAATCGTGGATATATCTCCTTTAATAAGCTTTCATATTTACTTATCACATTCAATTAGTTTCGGATTTATAAAACAACGTTTATAAATTCACATTTATATATTTTATAAAAACTTCAACTTATAAAATCCCTTAATTAACAAATTCTATTTATATCTCATTTAAATGCCAAAATCCAATTTATAAGTTAATTACTTATAAATCTTTTATTTTACAAAATCTATTCATTTTATAACTTCACAATTTATAAATCTATAAATTTCATTCACTTATGAAATCCATTTATATTTCATTTTAACACTTAAAAAAAACTCACTTTTATAATTCCAATATTTTAATTTATAAATAATAATTTTATAAATATTTTATATAAACCGTTTGTAATAATTCAAAAATCGCAATTTAAACCATTTTACAAATGAATCAACTACTTATTTCAAAAATCACTTTTGGGTTATATTTCACAAAAATCATAATTTTTATAACATAAAAATTATAACGTTTATTTATTTAAAATGAATCAATTCCAAAATTTAATAAAATGTATACTTTCAAAAATCACTTGAAAATCCTTTTAAACTCAAAATCTTTACTTTATCATTTTTAAAACTCCAAAAATAGGCCCAATGCCGCAACAGCACCAATACATCAACCACGGCATCTAAACATCATATATCAATATGATAACAGAATATATCGCGAATATCTGTAAATAAATCAATACTGTTGAGGAATCCAGTTGGATCCCTCCAACCTGTTTCCCTGCATCTACGAATGTTAGCACAATACCAATCCCGTTTCAAGACGGGATATCGCGGTACATGGGTTTATATAAAATTTCATCTGCTATTATGTGGCACAATAGGGTCTCATCCGCTATATAATGCGGGAAATCAACTCCAAGTACCTATATAATACCAATTCCACTTCAAGGTGGAATATCGCGGTATATGTGTTTAATATAATAACCTCCACTTAATATACATCGTATAGGGTCTATTTCAATACAACAGATAGCAATTTATCATCTAAGCATACAATCAACACAATCAAGCAATTTTAACTCTAACTATTTAAAATTTAAATCAAAACAAATTAGATTGAGTGAGAAGTTCTCACCTTGCTTCAAATACAGTTGCAGTGTTTTATTCCGAATAAAATTAAACACGCGTTTAATTTTACCTTAAATTCATAGTAGCTCCAATCAACTTCAATCCAGCTCCATCGCGTAGTATTCACGAATACGAACCCAACGCAATTCGTTTCGTGAATTTCCGACCTCGTATGAAAAATTTATAGTGTTTTAAACATTCACGAATTATATAAATTAATTTACAAATCTTTTTTATATTTTTAAACCTTAGATCGATCTGGGCCGCTCGTTTTCGAATGAAAAATATTTGTCGCACTATACTTTCTTCCATCTCTAGGTTATCGCGCATGATACAACCCATAGCCGCCGATCAAAACCCTAATCGACACGCCCACATTTCGACACTTGAAGACGATCAGATGCCATGATTTCGAAGCTCAACGCAAGAGCCATCATCGGCTGTGACACCATCAAACTCAGTTGTCTATTTTGTTTGGAAATCATGCACGAAGGTCGGCACTTCGAACTCGATTTGCCATTGATCGGCTATGCTTTAAACGATCTCCACCGTTGATCATGGAGATCTCTTCGTGCTCGACGTTTTTGCAGTTGGAAGATTTTTGAAATAGGGCGTGGATTGAAAGAAAAATGAAGAAGAAGAAGACATGATTTCGTCCATTGATAGAGTAAAGTGGCGGCTGAAGAATAGGGTTAGGGTTTGAATGAAAAGCATGAATGTTGAGGTCCTTTTATAGAAAATATTCGCGCACTATTCACTCGAAATTTTTCCAAACTCCAAACGAAGCGTGCCGCCTGGCGTTTATAATGTTTTACCCCCATTCCGAACACAATGGAATATATATCGGGAGCCAATTCGATCATATTTGAAAGACAGGTTTTCAAATCGACTATTTAAATTTAAAAAATTCACTTAAACCGATTTCAGTGCATTTTAGCTTGTCCCGGACAAACCGTAAATCCGATTGACACGAAATTTGAAATCTTACAATACTATAACATTACAGATCTGATGAAACTAGTTTCGTCGAAATCCGAGACTGTTTGAAAAATGACTGTTTTCACTCGTCAATTAAATATTAAAATATTCAATTTCCACAAATTAACTTTATTAAATTTTAAAAGTTCTATAACATCATTCTAACTCCAATATGATTTAATACAACTTCACAAATCAATTTAAATCACATTAAACCCAATTTCCAATTATTTTTGTAATTTCAAATATTAAATTATCGATTTAATTATCCAATTAAATCTAGATATTCGAAATAAAATTTATTCGACTTACAAATTTTACTTGTTAATATTTAAAATCAATTAAATATACGAATTTCAAATGACAGAAATTCTGGGTCGTTACATAATATCTTAGAGTTAAGATTTTCACGTCGACTCTGAAGTACCCCTACATAGTGCTGGCAATGCGCAAGGCGCTGTTGATAAAGAAGAGTGCAACGTATGGATGATTCCCAGAGACTGGAGGTGTTCGATTTGATGGTTGAGATCTAGCTACCTTTTGATTTTGGATTTTGATGATAATTTTCAGTTGGAGACACACATTTGTTCCAAATGGGCAGGAAATTAGAGTGCATGTAGTGATTGTTCGAAAGCAAGTTTTTACTAGGGTTCATTCATTGATCGCCTCTTTGATGGCAAACTTGATTTTTATTTAGATAATAAATTTCAATTCCGTAGTTTAAAACTTATGAGTGAATTTTTATAAAGTCTATTTTGGAAATGCCTTAGATTTTGAAAAAACAAAGGGTTTCTTTTCCCAAGGATTTATTTTGGAAATCTTGTTTTAGGAAAGTTTTGAACTTTTAATTTTCTAAAAAACACGTATACTACTACCTTGGCCTTGTTAAGAAATTTTTAGTTTATAAAAGATTAATTTTTGAAATCCGTGTATATATATATATATATATATATATATATATATATATATATCAGTAAAGGCTTGATTTAGATTTTTGAAAAGGAAATACTTTTCCAATTTAGGAAATTGTGTTTTAAAAAGGTTTTTGATAACCTTGAAATATTTACACATATAATTTTGACTTCCAATGGATGTTTGGTATGAAATAGTTTCAATTTTTTAGAAACAAGTATAAAGGAGTATATATTTAGCTCAATGATTTTTTAGTTTATAAAAATGAGGTTTTTAGATTTTCTCTCTTTAAATTGCATACAAAATAGGAATGACATTTAATTTACTAGGGTATGTAGTTTGAAGTGTTATTGTACCACCAGCTGTTGGAAGAAATATTTCTGTGCAAAGCAGGCAGGAAATAGCAGTTAGAATATTTTCTGGTTTTTTGAATTGTTATTGGCCGCATCAGTTTTTTGGGACTACTGTGAATTGCTGGAGCATGGTTCAGGAGTAGCAATAGGCTTTGACACTGTCGTGATGAAGACAGGAATTTCTCAGATCGTGTCGAATTGATGGAGACAGTGCAAAATGATTATTATTATTATTTAATCCGACTCTAATTGGGTGTAGATTCAATTAATGTCCAAAGCTCATCTAGCGCTTGACATCTAGCAATAAACCTAGAGTAGCCTACCAGTTAACGAGTTTTGGCACAACTTGAACAAGGAACGGGGATATAAAAGTCACTTCTGAATTTCCCCAATTGCATTCTTTCGTTCCTCCTTCCTTAATCTGCCGAACCCAATCTTCATCCTCCTTCTCTTCCTCTAAGTATTAGCCTCTCTCTTCCATTCCTTCCCTAAGCAACACTGTTTTTCCCTAGAAGCAGCAGCCTCGCCTACCCCTAGTGCTGGTTTTGCACGTTAGATCTCGCCCCACCATAACTCCATATCTAAATCTTATTTTCTCCCTCCGACCACTTCGTAGCCATTCGTAGCCCGAAACACCTTTTCGCATTGTGGGTTTTTCCTTGCACCATTATGGTCTCAACCCTCAAGAGGCTACTTTACCAGACCAAATCGAGCAGAAAGTTTCACCGCTTTTTGAGCTGAAAGACCTATTTGTCGTCATAGGATTTGCATCGATCCTCTACTCCAAGACCTTTAAGTAGGAATGTTACCCATGCTGCATCTACCTTTTTGATGTCCTGTTGGCATAGAATTGCGATGGAGGTAAAAGCTTGATTCGTTCGGAGGTAAAGGAAGTCTTGATTGCGCTAACTAATGATGATCTTCTTGAAATTTTGGAGGCCTCCATGAAAGACGTGGATTTCGATGATTTTAAAGCGATCGACTCAAAGATTTAACCACAGATCTTTCCCCCAGGATGTCGGTGTTTGAAAGATGGATAAGCATGTCCAACTACCCATCTGATTGCATGCATCATTGGCACAACATCATCCCTAAGATGGGAAGTTATGACTGGATTTATCTCTTGGTGAGGAAGGTCGCATATGCTATTATTGGTGGTATTGCCGACAATTAGACCTACGCCCTTATGATGCAATTTGTTGATCAGGGATTAGCAGTCCACAGTACCACTTTCCCTATTTTCACCTATCCACTCTCGTCTTTAGACAACATGGGTGAACCTGCTTGGAGAGGCAGTTTAATAGAAGGTTTCTTCTACCATCATTAGATCCTTCCTTAGGAAGATGGCAATTTCCGAATCCATCAGCAACACCAGCACGCCGATGGCACGAGATTGGGTCCAGTCATGGAGCAAGGAATCTTATAGTCCGTAGGCATTATTTTAGGATTTATGGTGTTGTTATTTTTTCCCTTCCACCGTTTGTCCATTTTTTAAGGTTTGTTTGGATTGTAGAACTGTTAATTGTCTCTTATAAAAGGCATGCACGATATTGTGAGTTTCTGTTTATTTACTGTATTACTGTTTCTAGTTATGTAAACCGCTCTTATTTATACGTATTAAAGAAGCATTGTAAATATGACAATCTCATAAAAGACATTCTACCAATAGTAAATGTAATATAGGACTGGAAATTTAGAATAGTTGGAAAATGTTAGCAAAGAACATGATAAAGTTACTTTGGTATCACGAGTCATTGCTTATGTTCCCTAAAAGCTAATTTTTTTGGGTAATTGGGCATGGTGACTTTAAAAAAAAAAGTCAAGTCTTATGGGTAAAGGTTGGTTATGGAATTTTAGAATTTGGTTTATGCATTTAGCGCATAACCGACTTTCAACTACGCTAAAATTGTGGCTTAATTTATCAAATTTTTTTGAAAAGGAAATATTTTGAAAAGCTTCTCTTCTGAAAAGAAAGTTTTAGGTTTTATTTATTGTTGGCTCTTAAATTAATTTTAAATTTTTTGTCCAGAAAATCAATTTAAAGGGAAAATATGTATCTAAATATTTTAGGATTTTATTTTTCAAATGACATACGAATTTGAAAAGAGAAAGATTTTTGTGAAATATTTGATTTTGTAGGCCACATGTAAGCGTAGAGCAGGAAAATAGAATTAGAATTTGCAGATTTAGCGGTGCATTAGGATCGACGATGTGATAAATACAAGTAGTAACAAGGGAAAAGCTGTTTAGCCTTGGAATTTCTATTTCCTTACATTGTCGACAATGTGCGCGAGTTTATTTTTAGACTTAATTCCATTTTAGAGCTTGAAAATAAGCACCCTTATGCGTTTTACGCATGGAAAATTTAGAGCAAATCCGAAGGCAGCGAGGAAATTTCAGCGGTACTATGGGAACAGGAAAATTATAGGGTGGTAAGAATGTTAAATTCTCCGCCTAAATTTTTTTTTCTGACATAAGAGTAAATTTTAGAAAGCAATTATTCGATGCATTAGATTATTGGATGGTAGGAAGTGGGTGCAAAAGTGGTTGCTCCATACTTATATTCGTAGGAGTATAGGTGTTCTAGTTTAAAAGATTTTCTCCAAAAGCTCCATAAAGTGGAACTGCTAGTATATATAGGTTGTATGCATTATATTTTTCAAAAATGTTTTCAAAGAAATGCATTTATATAGAAGTATCTGATTTAGAATCATTCCGCAATCATATTTTTATGTGATGAAATGATAAGCACTATGCACTTACGCACGCTGGTTGCAAAATTGGTTGTACACTTATTAGTTGCGTAGTTTAGGATGATTAGAAGCCCAAACCATGACTTAGACATTTGTGAAATTTCGAGGAAGAAATTCTTTTAAGGATGAAGAATGTAATACCCTATAATTTGGTTTTAGTTATTTAATAAGTTAGTTAACTAATTAGGCTTCAAAAATGAAATTTGTGAAAATGATGGAATTTGACAACGAAACTTGCACCATTGCGTTCATAGCAAAATCGTGAGAAACTTTCATATGTGCAGTTTTACGATCGAAGTCCAAATGAAGAATTACAAATGAAAAATAAATTCGTAATGGAAATAACTCGAATAGGAAAATTAATGTTTTTATATTAATTTTTCGGACCTATAGGTCGATCCGTTATTGTGGCCGGTCAACCCAGCGGTCGACTGGTAACCCATACGTAGTCGACCAACGATGACCGGGCAACCACAATAAATCTAGGCCGCAACGGTTCGGATTTTATATTTTAAATCGAATGGCTATGGTTGATTCTATCGTTAATAAATTCAGGCCTAACCTTCTTTTCTCTTCTCATTTTTTTTATTAAAAGTAGCAATGAAGCTCTGCCATTTTCTCTTCTCCATTATTTTCTAAATTATAAAATAAATATATATATATATACAAACTGAAGAAGAATAGACATCAAATAAAGGAAGAAGAAGAGCGAATCAACACTATGCGATAACAATGTTATATATATATATATATATATATATATATATATATATATATATATATTCCTTCAATCCCAAATCTCTTCTCAAATATGTAATTCTAATTTATGTATATATACTTTAATACATAATTTTTTTAGATTAAAAAGGATTTAGAGATGAATTTAAGATTCTACTTTAGATCTGAAGATTTGGTTTGCTTTTAAAAGGTGAGTGGGAAACTTAATATATTATTTATGATTTAAATCCATTCTGTTGGCATACATTTGATTTTTATTCCTAAATCAATTTTATTTGTGAATTTTAGGCTTCAATTAGTGTAGAAAACTATTGCATGCATATTCTTGTTTAAGTTCAAATTTGAAATACGTTTACACCTAGATCTGGAAATCGGTCCCAAAGATTTTAGAATTTGAATGTTGTATATTTTTATTCCAGATTTGAACTTGGGTGTAAAATAGGATTTTTGGATTATTTTCCAATTCGTGTCATGTTGTATATTTTTCATAGTTTAATTTGTGGGAAGAACATCCGTTTGATTTTTATAAATTTGTTTATTTTTTCCACTTTTCACTTAGAAAGGCTATGTTTGATTTAAACAAGGAATACCCACAAAAAAAAGGGAACAGGTGTGTAAAGTACAAACAGAGTCAATCTTTCCTTTTGTGTTAAACCAATTTATGGGAATCATAGCGGAAAATATTTTTAAGGAACCTAATTCCAGCAAATTAATAAGCATATTCTAGTTTAGTATTTATGACTAGAACATGTTTGGTTTGTAATAGGTAGTTTATATGTATTTATTGCATTAATAAATAAGAACACCATTTATTCGTGCGTTATTTATGTGTAACGTTCGTTAGTTATTACTATATTTAGGGAAGCGAATACGTATAATTAGGAAATGTAGTAATTCATATTAATGAGAAATAAATTAGGAATTGTCAATAATTAATAGGAAATAAAAGATTGTAACCTCAATTAATGGGAAATTAATGGGAAATAGTGGATATGATTAGATTAGAGGTTGTTGCAACAACTTATACCTTAAATAGGCCTAAATTTCGACAAAAATCGAAATCCAAGTCCATCAAAGCTTAGATCATTGGATTTGATACCTGTAAATAAGCATGAGCATTGTCAAAGATTGATAGAAATCTAAACTCACAGCGGAAACAATAATAGGATTAGAATACTGATAATGGCTTCTACCTTGGAATTAATGGTATTACTTGGATAACTGCTTGTCATATCAGCATCAAGCATGAGAGAAAATAAGACTTCTCTACCAACTAAACACATCCAGCTCTAGTTACCCGTTCCTCTGAATCTATAATGTGGGTTTGTAATGAGAATGAGTCAAAATAATGTTCTGGTGACTGAAAAATCTATAAACTGTCCAAAACATAAATTTATACCGATTGGTTTCCATTTAATTATTGTGTCTATTAATATCGACAACTCTAACTTTACATTTCACACACGATCACTTACGTCCCTCTTCCTTGGTACAAAATACCGATGAAGCCTTATCAACCACCCAATACTTTCGAACCCATTTGCCACTTAATACTTCTAAATATGAAGCGGGCTTCTATAATCATCACAAAATATTTTAAAGGAGAAATAAGCAGACTCTGCCATTTAAGACCTCAATCAACTTAGGCCCCAAAATTTGTGACATATTTCCAAGGTGGTTTTCTAACAATGTTTTAATGGTCGGTGGGTCCTAGCTATAAAAACCTCCATTCACTATTTAACGCTTCCTACATTTAATGTTCAACTAATACGTCGTCTATCACCAATAAAATCGTAGCCATGTAAGACACAATACCCAAGCCACTTAATACCTTTAAAATGGACTAGGCAGTCTTCTAACCAATCAATACCTATATTCTAAGCAGGTCCTCATCACTCAACTATCCCTAGGCGGACTCCTCACCGATACTATTGTTATTACGGCCTTAGCAATGTGATAGACTGCACCCAAGTGACTTAATACCTCACTAAGGACTATGCAGACCCCCTGACCATCTAACACCTATCTATAGCTAGGCCTTTGTCATTTAATACCTAACCCCAAGGCAGACTTCTCACTGGAATTATCTAATCGACATCGCTTAGAATTTCACTAAGTTACTTAATACTTACTTTTAGGAGAGAGGAGAACCCTTAGATCAGTCACTTAATATCTCAAACCTGAAGCAAACCATTCTCGAGATATCCACTATCACTCTTAATCATAAATATGAAATCTCATTAGGTTACTTCTTTCGGTATGTAGGTGGGTCCTAAAATAGCCACTTAATACCTCAACACTGAAGCAAACCCTTTTATTTATTTGGAATCTCCTTAGGTTACTTAATACTTTCTTTTAGGAGAGAGGCGAACCCTGCAACCACTTAATTCCTCAAACCAGAAACGAACCCCTATGAAGATATCCCTCGCCAGTACTAATTTCAAATTTGGACAGTTTAATATTTTTTAACCAAGAATGCAGGTCTAAACTCTCACGCCATCATGGGTCTTAAGATTAGTGATGTCTCACATCAGTAATAAGTGCAAAAGACTGCCGTTAGCCCTAAAATGAAAGGCAGTCTTCCGTCGAGTGACTCTAGATACCTCGCATCACTAACCTACCAAGTCTAATTAACCATCCTAAGTATTTGCTTATATTATCTTAGGTAGACATTAGACTTAGCTTACTAATTTTCTTTTTATTTAAGGCAATAAGATTTACCTTAAATGCTTATCTACCCATAAGTCCCATTTTAATGCTCATAAATGTCAATTTGTCCATAAAATCCCAATGATATTTCATAATACATTTTTGTATGATTACTAATTTCAAATCAGTAACCTTTTTAACCATTCCATAGTTATTAATTCAACTTCTTTATTTATCAATTCCATTAATCCATTAACCCTGTCAAATTATTGCAACTCCAATATTTATTACTATTTATTTCTTACTTACTGAAGTTACAACCTTTTTAAATTCCTTTTCCATTAACCAATTATCCTAAACAGGAATATTATGTGTAAACGTCGTTAGTAGCTAAGTTTTATTTGATTACTACTAGTGCGGTAAATTATGTACAAATATCTACTTTTATCGAATATATTCTATTTACATATCTTCATTAAAATATTATTTTCTATGTTCAATTATTGGAATCATATCTAAAAAGATTATTCGCTATAATTTTCATAAATTGGTCCAAATCAAAAGATTTAACTTTAAAATATAAAAGATTACATCGTTTGAAATTACAAGAAATGATAATTTCTTTTTATTATTGAAATAGATAGTGTAAACTACAATGAATTCATACTTTAAACATCTCTTTCTCTTTTTATTTGCATCTATTTCTTAATAGATTAAACGCTATATTTTTCAAAAAGGGAAAGAAATCAAACTAATTTAGAAATATTAATAGATCTAAATTCCAATAATTCCAAACATAGAAAAGTTTATATTCCAACAAGATGAGGGTAATGATCTAAATTCATATCTGGAATTAATTTCATTCAACTCGATATTATAAATTCATACTCTTGGGACTGATTTTCAGATTAGGTTGTAAACAATTCTAAATTAATTCATAAATAAGAATATAAAGGCGATATTTATTATATTTAGATTATATTCAATTTGTTGCCTTAAACTCATGTATAATTATCCAGTTAGGTATAAAAAACAAATAAACACTAACGGGATAATTTTCATATTATAACAACCTATAAAATTTCCTAACAATCTATAAAATTTCTCACTCATCTTTTAAAAATGATTTAAATCTCCAAATCTGAAGTAGAACCTTTAATTCATCCTCAAATATTTTTAATCCGAGAAATATGTATAAAAAGGTATATACATATATTAGAATTACACATCTGAGAAGAGATTTGGGATTGAAAGAGAAAATAGATACAAATACATAAATTATCTCAAATATGTGTATAATTGATTCTCTTCTCTTCTTCATTTTATTAGATTTCTATTCTTCTCCAATTTGTATGAATATAGATATAAATATCTTATTTTAATAATTTAGAAAGAAAGTGGAGAATAAGAAATGCAAAGCTTCGCTACTACCTCCAAAAAATATAAGAAGAGATGGGAGGGTTAGGCCTGAATTTATAGGCATAAGAATCAATCTCTACGTCAGATCAAAATACATTAAATTCGGACCATTGGGACTGGGCTAACCCTAGCCGCCATAGATGAAGCGGTTGACCGCCCCTTCTTAAAGGTCGACCACCCCGGGACGATCACCCATGTTGGTAGGTCGACTTGTGGGCCCCAATTAATTCAGTTAATTTTTTTCTTATTTACTTATCTTTGTTTCGAATTCGTTTTTCTTCCGTAATTCCTTCATTAGGACTCTGATCGTAAAACTCCAAACAAAAATGTCGAACAGAATTTCGCCATGAATGCAGTGGCACAAGTTTTGTGGTCAAATTCCATCGTTTGCTCAACTTCCATTTTTGGAGCTCAATTAACTATTAACTAATTAAATAACCAATGCAAATTACAGGGTATTACATCTATAATTCGTTAGTATGGAAATAAAAACTATAACTCCAATTAATGGACAATTAATGAAAATGAATATGGGAGATATAATTAATAGGGACGGATAAAAAGGAACAGATAATGTGACGACCCGGAATTTTTTGATAATTGAAATTTAAATATTTAATTGATTTTAAATATTTGAAAATTAGTTTGACTTGAATTTCAAATATCACTATTTATTTGGCAATTAAATATTAAATTTAATTGTTGAAAGTTGGGCAAAATATTGAATCTTAAGTTTTATGCTGGTTAAAAATATTTCAAAGGCTTGAAAAATTTATATTTATAATATTGAAGATAATAGAAGTTTTAAAATCGAGTTTAAAAGTGTTCTGTTCCGTTTTGAAAATATATCATTTAAATTGATATTTAAAAATAGCCTTTCGAGGTACAGCCTCGGATTCCGACGAAACCAGTTCCATTGAATCCATAATAGTGTATTATTATTGGATTTTAATTATTGTAGTGTTTGGAGTCGCCGTGTGATCGAACGATGTATAAACGTGTTAAAATCTTTATCGAAAATTTAATATTATAATTGGGTCCAAAAAGCTATCTTCTGCATATGATCGAGTTAGGCCTCGAAACCTTTTCCATCGCATTTGAAATAGCGGTATAACATTATAAACGCCTAGCGGCATGCCTAGATTGGAGATCGAGATTGTGAGTTGCGATAGTTGAGTTGATTTAAATTTAAATATGTCTACAATTGTTGACTGGTCAAATTTTTTTCACATCCAATATCTGTCCACCCGGATAACACGTTTCCTACATCTTCTTACATGTGTTGTTTCATTCCTAAGCGTATCCCTCCCGGTGTCCTCTATTCCGTTTAGTGACCAGATCCCCTTTTCTAACTTTCGTTATCTCCTCTGTATTTTCAAACGACAAAAGGATATTTTTTAACGGCCGAATAAGCAAATTGCTATGACTTGTTCGAACAACTCTCGCTACCTTCCTTTTCAAATCAGCCACGAAATCATTTTTCTCCTTCTAACAAAAATCAATGGCCGAAATAAAAATCAAATCGAAGTCTCAGCGAAGAAAAAAAAGAACGATGCCGAGCGCGAGCATGCGATGGGTCGACAACGACGACATCGAGGCTGCATCGATTCATCGGCGAGAAGCAGATAAGGAGGCATGATTAAATCGCGAGTCAAAGAGAGGAAGTCAGACAACTGCGCAGGTATAAAGGATTCGTGGTAGGAGCTAGAGGCGCTCGTAAGATGGCTATCGCAGTAATCTTCTTCTTCGCGGCGATGGTGAGGCTCGATGTCGACGAACTCGAGCCTATAGGCGAAGTCGGCGTGGATGTGGATTTGGCCATCTCGGGTCTGAGCAACATGTTGTTTCTGTATTTTTTTAAATTAAAATATGTATATAAACAAAGAAAAAAATATTTCAATTATAAACTGTTTTAAGAAAATTATATAACAGTAAGTTTATAAAACATTTGATATATATATATATATATATATATAAAGTAAATAAAATTATTATTTCTATTACAGAAACAGGAAAGAATATTGCATAGTAAGGTGAAAAGATAAAAATACTATAATAACAAATATATACATTTTAAATTTACTAATTATTTTACAAATAATTTATTAAAGTGATTAATTTATTTAATCAACTTATTTGATTTTTTTAGTTACTTAAATATATAATTAAAGAAAATTAGTTTGAAAATAAAATATTAGATAAAGTAAAATTTATTAAATGGAAATTGATTTGTCCAATAGTTCAAATATTAATCAACTGTATAATGTTTATACAAGGTTAAAAATCATGAAAACAAGCTGGAATTGAAATGAATTGCAAAATAAAGGCAAAGGTGAGATCTTCTTACTCAATTGGATTTCCTTGTTAATTTGAATGAATAAATTTAAATTATTGGAGGTGCTTGGATGAATTTAATAATTTATCTGTAGGGTGATATTATATATAGTAGTGTGTATATATATATTGGAGTGATTGATTTCCCGCATTATATAGCAGATGAGACCCTATGCTCCTCGCATAATAGCGAATGACCCCATATACCACGATATTCCATCTCGAAGTGGAATTGGTATTTTATATTGTGCTAACATCTGTGGATGCAGGGAAATAGGTTGAAGGGATCCAACTAGATTCCTCAAATGTTTGAATTTATTTCATATGCTATGATATGATTTATTGATAATCTGTGATTGATTATATCGATAATTGAAATTATTAAAGGCTATGGTTTAGCCGAATATATTTTGGTGTTTTAAAATACCAGAAGTACAAAAATTGGATTTTTGGAAGGAAATTAAAGTAGAGAATTTTAAGTAAAATAATTTTAGAGAATTGGATAAATTAAAAGAAGGAATTTGGAAAAGGATAAAAGTTGATTTTTGAAATCCTATAGAATAAATTCCAAGTATGGGAAAAAAGGATTTTTAATAAATGGATTTTGAGAACTTAAGTAGTATTGTTTAAAAGTTGAAGAATTTATTTAAAATTCGGATTTTAAATGGTTTGGGAGAAATAAAGGGAGAATTTTCAAAAAAGAAGGAAATGGATATTTTTCAGTTTAAAATAAGATGTTGAATTATAAATAAAGGAGTGAGTTTGGAATTAATAGATTTTGAAATAAATTTGGATAAGTAAAGGAGTAATTTTTAAATTGAGCAAATTTTGAAAACCGATTTGGAAATTTATTTAGTGTTGAAACTAAGGGAATGAGATTATGGAATTTATAAACTGGATTTACAAAGTGAAATAATATACCAGTGGATATTTGAAATTATAAATTCACGGTCGGGATTTATAAAGGAATGTGTAATTTGTTTTAAAAATAAATAGTGGTTTATTTTTAAAGGTGTGAAACGATAGTGTATTTCCCTAAAAAGTCAAGTACGTTTTCAAAGCAGATTTTTAAGTATAAGATAAAAGTTTTAAAGTTGTTTTAAAAGAATGTTATTTGATAAATTATTGTTAAAGTTGTTTAGTATTTTAAAGATAAATATTTATTAAATTAGTTATAGTGATAATTATTTTAAAAGGCTAAATGGTATTATGATTTAAAAAGATAATTGTGAATATTTATAATGTAATTTTATTTTAAAGATAATTTTGCTTTTTATTTGAAAAACTTATAAAGAATTTCATAACTTTTATTTTAAAATTTGTTTTGGCTTAAGTTTTACATGAAAAATTATTATTAAATTTCATAACTGGTATTTTAAATAAAGTGTTTTTAGTAGTTTTTATTCTAAGTATTTTAAAGCATATATATTTTTAGATAAAGTGGTTTAAATTATTTTAAAATCTAAATCACGTAGACTTGGTGATTTTCAGTGGAAATGAACAATATTTGAAATTTATTCCGTGAAAGGAAAGTGATTTGAAAACTGTTGTCAAAAGGGTTGAAGTGTAGAAAAAATTATATCTTGTGAAGATATTTTGAAATAAATAATTTGGAAAATTATTTAAATCTGATGGTTGTGTACATATGTTTTTTGATATTTAAATAACCGACTATTAATATTGGCCTTTAAGACGGCATTTGAATTTCGGTGAGACCGAGGGTCGGATTCCAAATGGTTATCCGAAAACCACATCGAATCTTAAAGATGGATCTTTTGTTGAAAAGATTAAAAACGGAAATTTATATCTTGTTTTAAAATAAACACTCATTATTCGGATAAGCAGGGGGAGGACATTAAGTCATAAAACTCATTCCGAATAATGATACGAAGGAATGGAGTTACATTTGAAAACGGTGGTTGACGACCGAGAATTTTCGAAAATGAAAGGATTGCCTTTTGATTGTGTCTGCACCTAGTTGCTCCGATATAGAGATTACCCTATGTGATGAGGAGTTCGGATAAGACTAGGGGATATCTGAATTTGCAAGGACATCTTTCCTTAATTGAACGAAGTGCCTTTGGTTCCATTCGGACCCAGGGTGGACTTGTATGGATGTATGTCTAACATTACACTTTGAGATATATAGTTTCTATCAAATGCATTTCTGTTTAGTGGCGGAGAATTTATTTTCTTAGCTTAACACCATTCTCTGAGACGTACGAGCTCACAGGTTATGTAGTTGATATTTATTAGTGATATATTCTCAATTTGGTAATGTGGCATGCTAAGTGCTGAGCATTGGTTGATCAAAGTATAGCTTTTGTGAAAAGCATTGCTTTGTGAAAAGACTTCATCGAACCTCACACCCCTGGAAATGGTCGAAATGGGAAGGATACAACAAGGTTATATGGGTCGCGCCCCTCAGGGTATGTACATTTCCTTCTTGATAAAAAGTGGAATTCTGGTATGGAGTCCAGATATTTTACTTATGTGGATAAAAAGTGGTATTATTGTATGGAGCCCAAGTATTTTACTTATGTGATTGTTGGAATTTTGAGGCGCCTCGGCAAAGGTCGGTTACGACCGGGGGATGGCATACTCGTGACAGTTAGTTACCTAGCCACAGAGGTAATCCGGCCTTGTGTTGGCAAAGATCTGGTTAGATGCTTGGGACGTCCCTCTGGAGGCGTACCCATTTGGATAAAGGAAGTTCCTTAGCCTTGACCATTTGTTGGACAAACAATCAATACGCGCCCTGTACGGTTTCAGTTGTAGAACCTGCCATTTAACATGGTAGCTATAGTAGGCATACCATAATGGTACTTATGCTGGCTAAGGTTAATATTATACTTTCGAAATGTTTTTCCACACTATGCACTAATAATAATATCAGAAGGGTTTTCGCGGATAAAGCATGTTTGACTACTATAAGGAGAAACCTCCCCCATGTGTGCGATTGCATTTAAGTGTGTGCCGAGAGTCTTTATGGTAGTTTCATTTTCCAAAAGCATGAATGGATTTCTTTTGTACAAATAACTGTTTTTAGATCTCACACAAGTCCCATGACTGACACGGAGTTTATTGCTCCCTTTCCCAAACTCTGGGTGCCCCTAATTTTCCACACGGGCAGCCTGGAGTCAGGTTATCAGTAGGATCTGGAGCTAAGTTAGGAAAGTATGCCGTGGAGATCAGAAGACAAGCTGGATGACGAGACGTATCACACGTATATTATATACTGCTGTGTACGGTTTGCTGCAAATTCAATTTCCATGTGAACAAGTTATCATAACTGCCCAGTGTTGTGTTGTGTTTTGTTGATATTGTACTCTGATGATGTAATGTATAAACAGATATAGTTCTTTTGTTTAAAGATTAGTCATTTATCTATTATAAATTGTTCCACTGCGTTTGTGAGATTTTGATATTGTTTTCTATTTCTTCTTCTACTTTCTTCTTCTTTAACCCTAACGGTTCAGTTTTCTTGCATTTGATTGTTCGGCATTAGATGCTGTGGACGTATTGATGTCGATTTTCGAGCATCGAAAAATCAGGTCGTTACAATTTGGTATCAGTGCTGAAGGTTAAGCGAGAACCTTGGCTCTGGTGGGGATTACTCATTAGAGATAGAGTCAATAGTACTCAAGAATGAGTTTGAGTGTAATAATAGGTATGAGCGCGTATTTGTTATTGAATATAAACATTGTTTTTAATGTTGTACTAACTTATTGGTTGAGTGTTTATGAATTTTGGTCGATATGTGGTACGCCATGTCATCGATAGGGGTTTCTAAACTCTTAAACAAGATAAATTGACACAGTATTGTTTTAAAATAGGATAAATGAAATAATTTTACACAAATTATTTTTTTATATAAAAGAAATAATTTTTCGTAAATTATTGTAGTTATATATGGTTGCTTGGTTGTTAGGAAGTGATAATATTAAATTATTATCATTGTTGTGTAAAAATTTAAAAATAGGAATTGATATCATAACCAAAGGTTAAGGAAATAAATTCAGATAACAAAATGGAATTTGAAATGTGAATTATAAATGTGATTTATAAAATTGAAATAAGATGCCAGAGTAATTTTGAAAGGGATTAAAAGGATTTGGGATTGAAATTTCAAAAGATTAAATTCTTTTGATTTGAAAATAGTTTACAAAGGTTTGGAAAAATAATGGTCAAATTATTTGGGAAATATTTTTGAATTGGAAATGAAATCTAGTAGGCTTTGGAATTTAAAAATATTTGAAAAAAATATTTTTAAAGGGAT
The DNA here is from genome assembly GCA_030765085.1 of Allium cepa. Lineage (NCBI taxonomy): Eukaryota > Viridiplantae > Streptophyta > Magnoliopsida > Asparagales > Amaryllidaceae > Allium > Allium cepa. Next base: position 1,056,175,007 of record CM060932.1, read on the forward strand.
AAAAGCACTAAACTCTTTTCGATCGTTGGAAAATAATTCTGATGATGATCGCGACATCATCGGTGTTCATTTTCGAGTTTCCAAGGAAGGAATTGCTACCCGAATGTTTTGAATTGGGAATATTTGCGAAATTGAGTATGATTTTGAAATAGTTTGATTTTGGATATAATTGATTTCAAAAATGATTTTGAAATACTTAAGTGATTATTTAAACTCTGAAATCTTATTTAAAAATGGTTATGGAATATTTATAAGTTTAAAAACATAAAAGGGTCTGGAAAAGATTAAATTGGAATGGGAATTTAAGCCCAGCAGGTTAAATAAAATAGTGTTGAAATTGGTCAGAATAAGATTCATCTTGGAAGGGTTAAATAAAAGTAAATGTGACAATAAAATAAATTAGTAAAGTAAGTCAATTAAATGAAGTAAAATTCAAGAGATTGTGAATGGAATGTAAATAAGTTGGAAAACTTATCGAAGCTTAAAATTTGAATTGAAACTGAATATTTGAATTGAGTTAAATTAAGTGAAATGGAAAATTTGTCAAGTTGTACCAAACGAAGCAAAGTATTGAAATAAAATTAATAAGTGAAACTAATTGAAGAGATGACAAATTAAATATTGTTTGAAATGAATTGAATTCAATATTTATAATTGAAAGGTAAACTGAATTCAGAATGGAATAAAAAAAAATTTGATTTGAACAAAAATAGGTACAAAAGCTTAAGTAGTGAAGTGAAATTAACTATAAGGTGTATAATATTTGCATTGAACTTAAGTAATAAATGGCAAAATTCTTAAGTAAATTTGATATTGGAAATATACAAAATTAATAATTGATTGAAGGTTAAACTGGAAATTTTGAAATGGTGATTGTGAATAAGTGGAAGAAATCAATATAAATATGAATAAAAGGGAATTGATATAGTTAATAATCAATTAGAAATAAATACGTAGGATGTACGTATATTACTTTATTCACATAGCAATTTGATACAATTTCAAGCACATAATTTCGAGATAGTCATAGTAATCCGAGTTGAGATTTTTCGCTTGATTTTCGACGGCGAACCCCAGATATGGTTTTTTGGTTGATTCTTGAAATTCTCTATCATAATATGTGGCTATGCAAGGAGAATGACGGTTTCTGATCAAAAAACCAGATCTGAGTCCGCAATAGGGAATCGGATGAACGATACTAGTTCGGAAGTGAAAGTGTGTGATTTAGTGAGCGATCGAATTCGATATTGCGTACGGATGATATATGTGTATCGTACGGGCTTGAATGAATATTGAAAATTTTGTAAAGAAATGTATAAAATGATTTTGAATGTTGTAATTGGATGTTATTGCTTAGTAGCATACAGGTATTTTAAAAGCAAAAGGGAATTGGGATTTTTGATTTCAGAAGATAAATGAAATTTCTCGTCAAAAGGTATGTATTTTCTATATGAAATTTGATGATTTTTTGGTCTAGACACTTGGCCTTTTGTTTTCTTTTGAAATTTGGAGGCCCGTAGTGGCATTTTGTAGTCGTACCCAGTTAGCCGCGAAAAGGAGACGTGGCGAAATTTTTCAAAATTTAGAGAGTTAGAATTTTTTTGAGAAATTTGGATAATTTAAAATTTGGGTTTAAATTTAAATTTGAATTGTTGAGAAAATAATATTGTTTGGAACTAATGGTTAAGTTCGAAAAGTTAGTAAGAATGATAGTGTCTTTAATAAAAAATTATTTTGGAAAGTTGAAACTGTTGGGTTTTGGGAAGTTATTAAAAAATTATTTGGATTGGGGAAATAGTGAACGGATTATGGATCATTCTTCTTAACTAGTAATTTCGGGGACGAAAAGAGAGAAGAATGTGACGACCCAGAATTTCTGGATATTTGAAATTGAAATATTTAATTGATTTTAAATATCTTAAAGTTAGTTTGACTTGAATTTCAAATATCACTATTTATTTGGCAAATAAATTATTAAATTTAATTATTGAAAGTTGGGTAAAATATTGATCTTTAGTTTTATGCTGGTTAAAAATATTTCAAAGGCTTAGAAAATTTATATTTATAACACTGAAGATAATAGAAATTTTAAAATCGAGTTTAAAAGTGTTTTGTTCAGTTTTGAAAATATATTATTTAAATTGATATTTAAAAATAGCCTTCCGAGGCACAGCCTCAGATTTCGACGGAAGTGGTTCCATTGGATCCGTAATAGTGTATTATTGTCGGATTTTAATTTTCGTAGTGTCTGTAGTTGTCGTGTGATCGTCGATGTATAAACGCGTTGAAATCTTTATTGAAAATTTAATACTATAACTGGGTCCAAAAAGCTATCTTCTCCATACGATCGAGATAGGCCCTAAAACCTTTTCTATCGCGTTCGAAATAGGGATATAACATTATAAACGCCTAGCGGCATGCCTCGATTGGAGATCGAGATTATGAGTTGCGATAATCGAGTTGATTTAAATTTGAATTTAAATTTAAATATATCTATAATTGTTGACTGATCAAATTTTTTCACATCCAACACCTGTCCACCTTGAGAACACGTTTCCTACATCTTCTTACACGTGTTGTTTCATTCCTAAGCGTATCCCTCCCCGTGTCCTCTATTCCATTTAATGACCAGATCCCCTTTCTAACTTTCGTTATCTCCTCTGTATTTCCGAACGACAAAAGAAAATTTTGTAATGGCCGAATAAGTAAATTGCAATGCCTCGTTCGAACAACCCTAGCTACATTCCTTTTCAAATTTACCAACGAACTCATTTTTTCTCCTTCTAACAAAAATCAATGGCCGAACTAAAAATCAAATCGAAGTCTCAACGAAGGAAAAAAAAAAGAACAATGCCGCGCGTGAGCGCGCGATGGGTCGACGACGGTGACATCGAGGCTGCATCGATTCGTCAACGAGAAGCAGATAGAGGAGGCGCGATTAAATCACGAGGCAAAGATAGGAAGTCAGGCAATTACGCGCGTATGAAGGATTTGCGGCAGGGGCAAGTGGCGCTCGTGAGATGGCTGTCGCAGTATTCTTCTTCTTCGCGACGATGGTGTGGCTCGGATTCGACAAACTCGAGCCTATAGGCGAAGTCGGCGTGGATGTGGATTTAGGCATCTCGGGTCTGAGCAGCAGGTAGTTTCTGTGTTTTTTTTAATTTTTAAAATGTGTTTATAAACGGAGAAAAAAATGTATATTTCAATTATAAACTGTTTTAAGAAAATTATATATAACAGTAAGTTTATAAAACATTTGATTTATATATATGTGTGTGTATATATACATTAAAGTACAATAATAATACATATATACATTTTAAATTTACTAATTATTTTAAAAATAATTTATTAAAGTGATTAATTTGTTTAATTAACTTATTCGATTTTTTTAGTTACTAAAATATTTTATTAAAGAAAATTAGTTTGAAATTAAAATATAGATAAAGTAAAATTTATTAAATGGAAATTGATTTGTCCAATTGTTCAAATATTAATCAACTGTATAATGTTTATACAAGGTCAAAAATCGTGAAAACAAGCTGGAATGGAAATGAATTGCAAAATAAAAGAAAAGGTGAGATCTTCACGCTCAATTGGATTTCCTAGTTAACTTAAATGAATAAATTTAAATTATTGGATGTGCTTGGATGAATTTAATAATTTATATATTGGGTGATATTATATATAGCAGTATATACATATATTGGAGTGACTGATTTCCCGCATTATATAGCGTGTGAGGCCCTATGCGCCCCGCATAATAGCGGATGACCCTATATACCACGATATTCCACCTCGAAGTGGAATTGGTATTTTATATTGTGCTAACATCTATGGATGTAGGGAAACAGGTTGGGGGGATCCAACTCGATTCCTCAACTGTTTGAATTTATTTCATATGATGCGATATGATTTATTGATAATCTGAGATTGATTATATCAGCAATTGAAATTATCAAAGGCTATGGTTTAGCCGAATATATTTTGGTATTCTAAAATACCAGAAGTATAAAAATTGAATTTTTAGAAGGAAATTAAAGTAGATAATTTTAAGTAAAATAATTTTAGAGAATTGGATAAATTAAAAGAAGGAATTTGGAAAAGGATAAAAGTTGATTTTTGAAATCCTATTGAATAAATTCCAAGTATGGGGGAAAAGGATTTTTAATAAATGAATTTTGAGAACTTAAGTAGTATTGTTTAAAGGTTGAAAAATTTATTTAAAATTCGGATTTTAAATGGTTTGGGAGAAATAAAGGGAGAATTTTGAATAAAGAAGGAAATGGATATTTTTCAGTTTAAAATAATACGTTGAATCATAAATAAAGGAGTGAGTTTGGAATTAATAGATTTTGAAATAAATTTGGATAAGTAAATGAGTAATTTTTAAATGGAGTAAATTTTGCAAATCGATTTGGAAATTTATTTAGTGTTGGAACTGTGTTTTTTAAAGGGAATGAGACTATGGAATTCATAAACTGGGTTAATAAAGTGAAATAATATACCAGTGGATATTTGGAAGTATAAATTCATGGTGGGAATTTATAAAGGAATGGGTAATTTGATTTAAAAAAAATAGTGATTTATTTTTAAAGGTGTGAAAGGAAAGTTTATTTCCTTGAAAAGCCAAGTATGTTTTCAAAGCAGATTTTTAAGTATAAGATAAAAGTTTTAAAGTTGTTTTAAAAGAATGTTATTTGAGAAATTATTATTTAAGTTGTTTTTAATTTTAAGATAAATGTTTATTAAATTAGTTATAGTGATAATTATTTTAAAAGGCTAATTGATATTATGATTTGAAAAGATAATTATCAATATTTATAAAGTAATTTTATTTTAAAGACAGTTTTGCTAAAACTTTTATTTGTAGAACTTATAAATAATTTCATAACTTATATTTTAAAATTTGTTTTGATTTAAGTTTTACATGAAAAATTATTATTAAATTTCGTAACTGGTCTTTTAAGTAAAGTGTTTTAAATAACTTTTATTCTAAGTATTTTAAAGCATATATATTTTTAGATAAAGTGATTTAAGTTATTTTAAAATCTAAAGCATGTAGTCTTGGTGATTTTCAGTGGAAATAAACAATATTTGGAATTTATTCCATGAAAGGAAAGTGATTTGAAAACTATTTTCAAAAGATTGAAGTGTAGAAAAACTTATATCTTGTGAAGATGTTTTGAAATAAATAATCTTGGAAATTATTTAAATCTGATGGTTGTTTATGAATGTTATTTGATAGTTAAATAACCGACTATCAATATTGGCCTTTAAGACGACATTTGAATTTCGATGAGACCGGGGGTCGGATTCCAAATGGTTATCCGAAAATCACATCGAATCTTAATGGTGGATCTTTTGTTAAAAAGATTAAAAAAGGAAATTCGTATCCACATGTTTTATAATAAGCCCTCATTATTCGGATAGGCCGGGGGAGGACATTAAGTCCTAAAACCTATTCCGAATAATGGTACGAGGGAATGGAATTGCATTTGAAAATGGTGGTTGACGACCGGGAATTTTCAAAAACAAAAGGATTGCCTGTTGATTATCTCTGCACCGAGTTGCTCCGGTATAGAGATTACCATATGTGATGGGGAGTCCGGACGTGATTAGGGGATATCCGGGTTTGCAAGGACTTCTTTCCTTAATTGGACGAAGTGCCTTCGGTTCCATTCAGACCCAGGATGAACTTGTATGGATGTATGTCTGACATTACACTTCGAGATATAAAGCTGGTTTCTATCAAATACATTTCTATTTGGTGGCGGATAATTTATTCTCTTAGCTTAACACCGTTCTTTGAGACGTACGAGCTCAGAGGTTATGTAGATGATATTTATTAGTAATATATTCCCAATTTGGTAATGCGGCATGCTAAGTGCTGAGCATTGGTTGATCGAAGCATGGATTTTGTGAAAAGCGTAGCTTCGTGGGACGAGACTTCGTCGAACTTCACACCCCGAGAAAAGGTTGAAACATGAAGGATGCAGCAAGGTTATGAAGGTCGCGCCCCTCAGGGTATGTGCATTTCCTTCTGGATAAAAAGTGATATTTTGGTATGGAGTCCAGATCTTTTACTTATGTGGATGAAAAGTGTTATTCTGGTATTGAGCCCTGATATTTTACTTATGTGGTTGTTGGAATTTGACGCGCCTCGGTAAAGGTCGGTTACGACCGGGGGATGGCATACTCGTGACTGTTAGTTACCTAGTTACAGAGGTAACCCGGCCTTGTGTTGGCAGAGATCTGGTTAGGTTCTTAGGACGTCCCTCCAGAGGCATACCCATTAGGATAAAGGAAGTTCCTTAGCCTTGACCAATTGTTGGAAATCCATACGATCAATACACGCCCTGTACGGTTTTAGTTGTAGAACCTGTCATTTAACATGGTAGCTATAGTAAGCATACTATAATGGTACGTATGCTGGCAAAGATTAACACTATACTTTCGAAATGTTTTTCCACACTATGTACTAATAATAACATCAAAAGTATTTTCGCATATCAAGCATGTTTGACTACTATAAAGAGAAACCTCCCCCATATGTGTGATTGCATTTGAGTGTGTGCCGGGAGACCTTATGGTCGTTTCATTTTCCAAAAGCATGAACGGGTTTCTTTTTATACAAATAACTGTTTTTAGATCTCACACCAGCCCCTTGACTAACTCGGAGCTTATTGTTCCCTTTTCTAAACTCTGGGTGCCCCTAATTTTCCACGCGGGCAACCTAGAGTTAGGTTATCAGTGGGATCTGGAGCTAAGTCTGGAAAGTATGCTGTGGAGATCAGGCGACAAGCTGGATGACGAGACGTATCACACGTATATTATGTAGTATCCGCTATGTATGGTTTGCTGCAAATTCAATTTTCATGCGGACAAGTTATCATAACTGCCCAGTATTGTGTTTTGTTGATATTGTACTCTGATGATGTAATGTATAAACAGATATAGTTCTTTTGTTTAAAGATTAGTCATTTATCTATTATAAATTGTTCCGCTGCGTTTGTGAGATTCTGATATTGTTTCCTATTTCTTCTTCTACTTTCTTCTTCTTTAACCCTAACGGTTCGGTTTTTCGGCATTCGATCGTTTGGCATTAGATGCAGTGGACGTATTGTTGTCGATTTTCGAACGTCGAAAAATCGGGTCGTTATAGATAAAAATGGAATAGTTATCATTACACCAAAATAGAGGATTCCTAACGAGTATAAGCGTTACCAAGAATTTTAGTAACACTTATATGTGTCGTTATAGGGGTGTCGGCATTTATTTGCAACGCTTGTAAGCATTGGAGAAAAATACTTTCCAACACTTATAAGCATTGGGGAAAAATATCTTCCAATGCTTATAAGCGTTACAAATAAATATAAACAAATAAACATTTATCAGTAATGTGAATGGTTTGAATGTTAAAAGATATAATGCAGACTATATCTAATATGAAATATTATCTTAATTTAGAAAATTATAACCCAATCAATATCAATAAACAATATTCATAATCAATAATAAAACAGAGTATCAATTAACAAAAGAGAAGTTCAATACATAATTAAGTTATCAATACATATTTTACAAATTCCATACTAATACCAATTCTAATAACAAACGATAAGACATAGTTCGTAGTTAAAGTCTACAAATACCGAATATAAAACTCTAGCCTTCTGTATGTGGAGTCACCACATTACTTGCAACATGCTTTTCTTGCAAAGTAGGTATAAATTTCATAAAAGTTAAAGTAATTGATTTGATGGCATCATTAACTAGATTAGCTACTTGCCTTTCTATCTCCAATTTTCAAATAGACAAATCTACGACTTGCTTTTTTCAGCTATAGCTTTTACCGCTTGACTCATCTTTACTTGTTTCATAGAAGAAGTAGAACTAACTGCTCGATAGTAATTTTTCTTTCTATCGAAACCAAAAACTTTTGCAATTGGATTATTTTAAAGATCTTATACTTCACCATTACCAACAGAACTACCATCCAATTTCCTTTTTTGTTCTAATTCTTCTATAAGTGCCTACATGCATTCAATATCATATTAAATTGAAATTTATACTAAAAAGAATGACAAATAGTAATCAAGGCGATGGCACATGATTTAACAATAAAAGAACATTAAATAAAATAAGAAAATATGCAAGGACGATAATTTGAAATTAAGTGCTTCATATATGCAACGACATGTTTTGAATTTTGAGGTAGTAAAATCCAGAACTGGTCAGATAGTTTTTTAATTTTTTTGACTAATATACATTAAAGGCATTTATTTTCTTCGATAGCACTGAATATCTAAAACAGTTATGCACATGTATTCCGCAATACCTGGAACATACACTTTACCAGAATTTTCCACTCCCTTTTTTAAAACTGAGGCAGACAACAAGACCTCAGTTTAAAATTGAGATGAACATGACCTCAGTTTAAAACTGTGGCGGACATGGCCTCAGTTTAAACTGAGGCCACAACGGCCTCAGTTTAAAACTGAGGTCGATATTGCCTCAGTTTTAAACTGAGGCCATAACTCAATTTTTTAAACTGAAGCCACAATGGTGTAACGACCCGTATTTTACGTGTCGATTAAATCGTAAAATAGTTGCTTTAAGTCGTTGATAAGTTGTTGGAGTTTGAGTCGACCATAGCTTAAGTCGTATGGATGCTAGCTCATGTAGGCCGACTTAAGATGGGACGAGTTGAACGGCCTATAGGTATAGCCGAGTCAGGGAAGTAGCCGACTTAAGTATGTCCGACTCATGGGTTACACCGACCTAGGATATAGTGTGATATACTTGAGTTGGATTGAACGAGTTAGCATGTCAGCCGAGTTAAGAGATGGCCGACTTAAGGCTTAGATGACTTCAGGTGGTAGGCGAGTTAGTGGTGTTGACGACTTAGTGTTTGGCCGAGTTAAGATAGTATGCGACTCAGTAGGTTGCGACTTAGTGATGTTGCCGACTTAAGGTATAGCGACTTAGGAAAAACCTGACCGACCTATAGGTGGAGCGACTTAAGGAACCAACGGCTTAAGGGATGCCGACTCATGGGTTAGCGGCTTAAGGGGTTAAGGCTTAGGTCGTGGGTAGCTGAGTCGGCAGGGTCTTGAGTCGTAAGTCGTAGCATAGTTGAGTCGTATGGTAGATAAGTCGTTAGGATGTTAAGTCGTCCAGACAATCTAGTGTTGAGTCGTGGGTTGGTTAAGTCGGCACTTGAATTAGGTCGGCCTTAGAGTTAGGTCGCGTAAGTGTCTGAGTCGTTAGGTCGGCCTGTGTTTCAGGACGTGTATGCTATGAGTCGTACACGAGTTAAGTTGTTGGGTCGGCTAGCTGATGAGTCGTTGGGTCGGCCTTGGGGTTAAGTCATAGGTAGATGAGTCGGTATGATTAGCTAGGTGGCCCTGTGATAAGTTAGGTCGGGGAGATTCTTAGGTCGGCAACGACCTAAGACCGAGCGAGTTAACTCCGAGCGAGTTAGGCCTGACCGAGTTAAGGGTGATTTCAGCCTATAAATACGCGACCATTTCTTCACTTTTTGGCACCGGTTTTTGAAGCGACGAAGTGCTGCCATTTTGGGAGCTCGACTACAACATTTCTTCATCTCCTTTTCTCCATTCCAATCTAGTTCTAACATCCATCCAAGATCGAAGATCAATATTGAAGATCCAAGAGCCAAAGTTGAAGATCTTCATCCAACGAAGCTAGATTTCATCATTTCAAGCGAGATTTCGACGAATCAAGCTTGAATCCTTGCTGTCCAGATCTGAAGTTGATAGTTTTTGAAGTGTTTGGGTGATTTGGTGAGTGGTGGTTATCTCTCACGCGGACCCAAAGGAGTATATTGGATTGGTGGTTTGTTGGAGTGTTGTAGATAGTGATTTTATGCATTTTTCCTTAGATCCAAGTGTAGATCCATTACTTATGAAGATGTTTACTTATGCAAGTTCATTCATCAAGTTGTAGAGATAAAAACCCATGATTTATATTTGTTAGATCTATGCTAAAAACCTATGATTCATGTATGTTATATCTATGCTCATTTATTTACAAAATTGCCATTGTAGTTATAAATGCCTACTTAGACCATATTTGATTACTTGATTGCTTAAGTTAATGATTGATTTGATTGATTGCTATGTATGTTAGTTGATTGATAGTTAGATCTAGACAAGATGGTCGAAGATGATTCAAAAGCTAAGTGGAAAGGCTCTTGAATGGTGAAAGCTGCTTGTGGCATATGAAGCGGATGTTGAAGCTCATATGTATGGATTAGATGATGTTGAGATGGACTTTACCATAATGCGAGGAGGCAAAGTATGGTATTGAGATGGACTTTGCCATGATGCGAGGAGGCAAAGCATGATGATGAGATGGGACGGGTCATGATGACGTTCCAAGCACGGGCTGCGACGACGTGCGAAGCTATGTTGATAACTCGGTGATGCGATCCGGGTTGATGATAATGGTTAGCTTGAGAGGCGCTTGAGCTAGTATGAAAATAGTCGTCAAGGAGGATGACTAGGAGGCTGAGATCTCATCGTTGTTGAAGGTTCTAGCATGCTCAAAGCAAGAGTACGTTGGAACGGGCTGCGACGACGTTCCAAGCACGGGCTGCGACGACGTGCTAGTACTCTGGGTAGTTGCGAAAATTCCTAGGCACGGGCTGCGACGACGTGCGGAGTTATGTCTAGAACCGGGGTTACCATTAGCCCTTGACAGATGGTCGTTCAACTAACGGTGAAATCAAGGCAATGATAACAGTGATAGCCAGAGTCATGGATGTTTGGACGTTTGATTGTATCATCATTCAATCTCAAGAGCGGTGTTTTCTGGGTGTTTATCTGATCTTGGTTTAGGCCTTGGGGGTTTGTATTTGGAAAACATCGACCTTGACTCGAGTGATTATTGCTTTACTTTAATTGCTTGCTATGTTATGCTTGCTTCTCCTTAATGTGTGTCTGGGGGCTATCACTGTAGAACGAGGTGGAGTGGGATGGTTTGGTTCCTATTCCTTTTATCCCTTATACTCTTTGGTATGTTTGATAGTTGATTTACTGCTCACTAAGACTCTGTCTGACTCAAGATTTTATGTCTCCTGTTATTACCTTGGGCTGTTCATCCATGTTTGGGATGGGCAGACTAGGTGACAGGTGACAGGTGCTGATCTTAGTGGCTCACGCTGATGATGACGAAGACGAGCAGGAGGCTTTGCATATTATTTTCACATTCTATGTACTGGATATTCCGCTGTTTGTTGATTACTCTGAGTGCTATGTAGTGAGGCTTCTTGTATTCATGATTCAGACCATGTATAAAGCTATTATGATTAGATGATGATATTCTGTTCTATTGGGAGCTTCACTATATTATATTTCTCTATTGTATTTTTATCCATGCGCTGTGAGTTTTACGATAGAGTCTGCGATGTTTATTTTACCCTTGACAATCGTCAATGGCTGCCTGGCACACTTTCAGCGCATTATTCCCTTGCTTCCGTACGGGAGTCATGGACGGTCGTCACATTTGGTATCAGAGCTTTGGTTAATCGATTTTAGCCAACGCTTGCTGACGTAACTACGTAAGAGAGACGTAATTGTATTTTGATGGATGATTACTATATATACTATAGTGGTTTAGATGGATTTGAACTCCTTATGTAGTTGTTCCTCAAGGTGTTCTAATCAGTCCTTTTTGTAGATACTAAGGATGAGTCGAAGAGGGAGACCAGCTGCCGGGGAAGGTCGTGCTGCTGATGGAGTTGCTGATTATGGAGCTATGTTCGAAGCGATGATGACTTCGATCATGAGAAGGATACCAACTCCAGGGTCAGCGGTAGATGTTGGAATTCAAGTTCAAGCTTCAAAGCCAGTGGATTTTGCTAAGCTTTGTAAGGACTATACTTCTCTTGGAGGAAAGGTTTTCTTGGGGACAGAATCAACCATTGAAGTGCAAAGATGGATTGATGCTTGTAGAAGGATCTTTGGTGACTTGGGAGTTGAGGATGCAACTAAGAGGAAGCTTGCATCAAGGCAACTTCAAGGGAGAGCTTCGGATTGGTGGAATTCTATCACCATTGATACTCCAAAGGAAGAGATTACTTGGGAGCAATTCCAAGTTAGATTTGAAGCTAAGTTCATCTCTACGGCTCAGAAATATGTCTTGTTTAAAAAGTTTGTGGAGCTTAAGCAAGGTGGAAGACCAGTTCTTGAGTATGTTTCTGAGTTTGAAGCTTTGTCCAAGTATGCCAGATCGTATATTGATTCTCCCTATCAGAAGAATGAGAAGTTTGTGACCGGTTTGGATGCTTATCTTGGAAGACAGTTGGTGGATCATCTGGACGATCCGTTTGAGAAGCTTGTTGAGAAAGCTCTCAGGCATGAGAGTTTGTTTCCTAGGGAGAGTTCTGTTGTTGCTGCAACCAAGGAAGGGTTTAAGCCACAGAAAGGTGGAAACAAGAAGAGGAAGCAACAACAACAGAAGGGTAAGGATGGCCAGAAGAAGCCGAGGGGCGAAATGACTTGCTATAATTGCCAGCAGAAGGGCCATCTCTCTAAGGATTGTAGGAATCCAAAAGCGCTGGCGAAATGCCACAACTGTGACAAACCAGGGCATTTTAGGAAAGATTGTCCAGAACCGAGGAAGGACAGGCAGATTGTGCAAGCTTATGCTTTGGGAGCTGTGCCGTCGTTTTCAAAAGCTCTTACTGCTGAGGAGAAAGGGAAGAGTGTGGTGGTTCAAGGTACTCTTTCCATTTGTGGTGTTCCAGTTAGAGTGTTGTTTGATACTGGAGCGTCTCATTCTTTTGTTTGTGATGATTTGGTAGGCCGGTTAGGTTTGAAACCGGATATTGTTGATAGGCCATTGGTTGTGACTAATCCAGTTGGGGGTTCGTCATGTTTGTGTATGATATGTCGTGGTCTAGTTGTGTCGAGTCATGATTGCTCGTTTGTTTGTGATTGCTTTGTTCTGAACTTTGCGGGGTTCGGAATTATTTTGGGTATGGACTGGCTTAGGAAGTATGCGGTAAGGATTGATTGTGAGAGGCTGGAGGTGACAGTCGGGAATGTGGAAGGGCGAAAGGTTGTGATACGATGTAAGCATGAAGAAGGCGTCTTCATGAGCTTCATGTATTCGCTGGTTGTTCCACGGGATGGAGTGTCATCGGTGCCTATTGTGGATGGATTTGAGGATGTCTTTGACGAGGTCAAAGGGTTACCGCCGCATAGGGAGATCGAGTTTTGTATCGATCTAGTTGAGGGAGCCAGACCCGTTGTGATGCCTCTTAGGCGGATGGCGCCTAGGGAACAGCAAGAGTTGAAGGTGCAAGTTGATGACCTTTTACGGAAAGGATTCATTCGGCGTAGTGTATCCGAATGGGGTGCACCAGTTGTGTTCGCAACCAAAGCGGATGGATCGTTGAGGTTGTGTGTTGATTATTGTGAGCTGAATAAGGTGACTAAGAAGAACAAGTATCCATTGCCGAGAATAGATGACTTGTTTGATCAGCTCCACGAGGCGAAGGTGTTTTCTCAGATGGATTTGGCAACGGGATTTCACCAGTTGAGAGTGGCGAAGGATAGTGTGCCGAAGACTGCTTTTAGGACACCATCCGGGTTTTATGAGTGGCTGGTAATGCCGTTTGGATTGACTAACGCACCAACATATTTTGTGGATCTTATGAATAGAGTATTCAGAGATCAGTTGAATAAGTTCGTACTTGTGTTCGTGGATGATATTCTGATTTATTCCAGAACTGAGGAAGAGCACAAGACGCACTTGCGTATTGTTTTGGAAATCTTGCGGAAACATCAGCTGAAGGCTAAGTTTTCGAAGTGTCACTTCTGGAGGAGTGAAGTGAGATTCTTAGGCCATGTTATTTCTGGAAATGGGATAGCGGTTGATCCCGCTAAGGTAGCAGCGATCCAGGATTGGGTTAGACCTAAGAATGCATCCGATGTGAGAAGTTTTCTTGGATTAGCGGGATATTATCGTCGGTTTATCAAAGACTTTTCCAAGATAGCTGCACCATTGACAGGATTGACGAAAAAGAATCAAGTGTTTAGATGGGATGATAAGTGTGAGCAAGCTTTCGTAATCCTGAAAGAGCGGCTGACAAGTGCTCCTGTTTTGACTATTCCAAGTGGGAATGATGAGATGGTGGTTTATACCGATGCATGTGGTACTGGACTTGGAGCAGTACTGATGCAGAAGGATAGAGTTGTTGCGTATGCTAGTCGACAACTGAAGCCGCATGAAAGGAATTATCCGACACATGATTTGGAGTTAGCGGCGATTGTATTTGCTTTGAAGATGTGGAGACATTATCTTTTGGGAGTTCGATTCGAGTTGTTTACGGATCATAAGTCGTTGAAGTATCTGTTTTCCCAAAAGGATTTGAATCTTCGACAGCAACGATGGCTAGAGTTTTTAGCATCGTATGATTTTGGTATAGCTTATACTCCGGGAAAAGGTAACGCAGTAGCTGATGCGTTAAGTCGAAGACATGCAGGATTGGGAGCCATGTTTTCGGAATGGAAGAGTCTCGAGTTTTTAGCTAGATTTGACTTCAGGCCCAGATGTGAATTGGAACCTGAAATGTTGGCAAACTTATCGATAAGGCCTACTCTTGTGGAAAGAATTGGCGAGAGCCAAAAGCGAGACGATAAGCTTGTCAAGATTATCCGTGATTTGGAATCTGGATTGGACCCAGAGAAGGATAAAAGATTCGAAGTCGATCGAGAGGGTTGGCTTCGTAAGCAAGGACGACTAGTTGTTCCCGATATCGATGAGTTGAGAGATGAAGTTTTGAAGGAAAGTCATCACTTGAAGTTGACAATTCATCCAGGAGGAAATAAGATGTATCGGGACATGAAGAGAACCTATTACTGGGACGGTATGAAGAAGGATGTTGGAAATTTTATTTCCAAGTGCATGAACTGTCAGTTGGTAAAAGCTGAACAGAAGAAGCCCAGTGGATTGCTTCAGCCATTAGAGGTTCCTACATGGAAGTGGGAGCAAGTGTCGATGGATTTTATCGATGGCCTACCTAGAACCAAGGCGGGAAATGAAGGGATTTGGGTCGTCATAGATCGGTTGACCAAGAGTGCAAGGTTCATTCCTGTTCGATCGACTAGGACTGCATCAAAGTTAGCTGAGCTTTATGTTAAGTGGATAGTTCGATTCCATGGTGTTCCGAAGAGTATAGTGAGCGATCGAGACCCATTGTTCACTAGTGGATTTTCGAAGAGCTTCCAGGAAGTTTTGGGAACCGAGTTGTGTTTGAGTACAGCTTATCATCCCCAAACAGATGGTCAGACTGAGAGAGTCAACCGAGTTTTGGAAGATCTTCTCAGAGCCTGTGTTTTGGATTTCGGAGGATCATGGGAAGATCACCTTCATTTGGTGGAGTTTGCGTACAATAACAGTTATCAGTCGAGTGTTGGTATGGCACCATATGAAGCATTGTATGGAAGACCGTGTAACTCTCCGACATGTTGGTTGGAAACTGGAGAAAAGTTGGTACTTGGGCCAGAGATGATTCGACAGACTTCGGATTGTATAGGGATCATTCGGCAACGAATGAAGGCAGCCCAAGATCGTCAGAAAAGTTATGCCGATAATCGTCGTAAGAATTTGGAATTCGACGTAGGTGATATGGTTTTTGTGAAGATTTCTCCTCTGAAGAATGTTATTAGATTCGGGAAGAAAGGAAAGTTGACTCCGAGATTCGTTGGACCATTCCCGATTATCGAGCGAATTGGAAAGCTCGCTTATAGATTGGAGTTACCGGAAAAGATGGCGGGTGTGCACAATGTTTTTCATGTATCTTATCTACGGAAGTATGTGCACGACTCAAATATGGTGGTTTCTGCTGATAGCTGTGAAGACTTGGAGGTTGATCCGGTGGTTACGAGACCTCGTAAGCCGCTTCGTGTTGTAGAAACCGACACGAAACAGCTTAGGAGGAAGACGATTACGTTGCTCAAGATACAATGGAGTGATGATGTTAACGACTGTACGTGGGAGGAGGAAGAGAGGATGAAGGCAGCTCATCCTGAACTCTTCAAGGTATGGCCCTAAGGTGTCGTGACATCTCATGAATTTGTACCTTGTTCTAAGTCTTAGAATTCTGCATGCTAGGTTAGAATTGGATGCATGGTTTGTTGATTGCTATGCATGGTAGGCATGCAGAATAGCTTTGATTACTGTTGTTTGCTTGGAATTTCGGGGGCGAAATTCCTAAGGGGGAGAGAATGTAACGACCCGTATTTTACGTGTCGATTAAATCGTAAAATAGTTGCTTTAAGTCGTTGATAAGTTGTTAGAGTTTGAGTCGACCATAGCTTAAGTCATATGGATGCTAGCTCATGTAGGCCGACTTAAGATGGGACGAGTTGAACGGCTTATAGGTATAGCCGAGTCAGGGAAGTAGCCGACTTAAGTATGTCCGACTCATGGGTTACACCGACCTAGGATATAGTGTGATATACTTGAGTCGGATTGAACGAGTTAGCATGTCAGCCGAGTTAAGAGATGGCCGACTTAAGGCTTAGATGACTTCAGGTGGTAGGCGAGTTAGTGGTGTTGACGACTTAGTGTTTGGCCGAGTTAAGATAGTATGCGACTCAGTAGGTTGCGACTTAGTGATGTTGCCGACTTAAGGTATAGCGACTTAGGAAAAACCTGACCGACCTATAGGTGGAGCGACTTAAGGAACCAACGGCTTAAGGGATGCCGACTCATGGGTTAGCGGCTTAAGGGGTTAAGGCTTAGGTCGTGGGTAGCTGAGTCGGCAGGGTCTTGAGTCGTAAGTCGTAGCATAGTTGAGTCGTATGGTAGATAAGTCGTTAGGATGTTAAGTCGTCCAGACAATCTAGTGTTGAGTCGTGGGTTGGTTAAGTCGGCACTTGAATTAGGTCGGCCTTAGAGTTAGGTCGCGTAAGTGTCTGAGTCGTTAGGTCGGCCTGTGTTTCAGGACGTGTATGCTATGAGTCGTACACGAGTTAAGTTGTTGGGTCGGCTAGCTGATGAGTCGTTGGGTCAGCCTTGGGGTTAAGTCATAGGTAGATGAGTCGGTATGATTAGCTAGGTGGCCCTGTGATAAGTTAGGTCGGGGAGATTCTTAGGTCGGCAACGACCTAAGACCGAGCGAGTTAACTCCGAGCGAGTTAGGCCTGACCGAGTTAAGGGTGATTTCAGCCTATAAATACGCGACCATTTCTTCACTTTTTGGCACCGGTTTTTGAAGCGACGAAGTGCTGCCATTTTGGGAGCTCGACTACAACATTTCTTCATCTCCTTTTCTCCATTCCAATCTAGTTCTAACATCCATCCAAGATCGAAGATCAATATTGAAGATCCAAGAGCCAAAGTTGAAGATCTTCATCCAACGAAGCTAGATTTCATCATTTCAAGCGAGATTTCGACGAATCAAGCTTGAATCCTTGCTGTCCAGATCTGAAGTTGATAGTTTTTGAAGTGTTTGGGTGATTTGGTGAGTGGTGGTTATCTCTCACGCGGACCCAAAGGAGTATATTGGATTGGTGGTTTGTTGGAGTGTTGTAGATAGTGATTTTATGCATTTTTCCTTAGATCCAAGTGTAGATCCATTACTTATGAAGATGTTTACTTATGCAAGTTCATTCATCAAGTTGTAGAGATAAAAACCCATGATTTATATTTGTTAGATCTATGCTAAAAACCTATGATTCATGTATGTTATATCTATGCTCATTTATTTACAAAATTGCCATTGTAGTTATAAATGCCTACTTAGACCATATTTGATTACTTGATTGCTTAAGTTAATGATTGATTTGATTGATTGCTATGTATGTTAGTTGATTGATAGTTAGATCTAGACAAGATGGTCGAAGATGATTCAAAAGCTAAGTGGAAAGGCTCTTGAATGGTGAAAGCTGCTTGTGGCATATGAAGCGGATGTTGAAGCTCATATGTATGGATTAGATGATGTTGAGATGGACTTTACCATAATGCGAGGAGGCAAAGTATGGTATTGAGATGGACTTTGCCATGATGTGAGGAGGCAAATCATGATGATGAGATGGGACGGGTCATGATGACGTTCCAAGCACGGGCTGCGACGACGTGCGAAGCTATGTTGATAACTCGGTGATGCGATCCGGGTTGATGATAATGGTTAGCTTGAGAGGCGCTTGAGCTAGTATGAAAATAGTCGTCAAGGAGGATGACTAGGAGGCTGAGATCTCATCGTTGTTGAAGGTTCTAGCATGCTCAAAGCAAGAGTACGTTGGAACGGGCTGCGACGACGTTCCAAGCACGGGCTGCGACGACGTGCTAGTACTCTGGGTAGTTGCGAAAATTCCTAGGCACGGGCTGCGACGACGTGCGGAGTTATGTCTAGAACCGGGGTTACCATTAGCCCTTGACAGATGGTCGTTCAACTAACGGTGAAATCAAGGCAATGATAACAGTGATAGCCAGAGTCATGGATGTTTGGACGTTTGATTGTATCATCATTCAATCTCAAGAGCGGTGTTTTCTGGGTATTTATCTGATCTTGGTTTAGGCCTTGGGGGTTTGTATTTGGAAAACATCGACCTTGACTCGAGTGATTATTGCTTTACTTTAATTGCTTGCTATGTTATGCTTGCTTCTCCTTGATGTGTGTCTGGGGGCTATCACTGTAGAACGAGGTGGAGTGGGATGGTTTGGTTCCTATTCCTTTTATCCCTTATACTCTTTGGTATGTTTGATAGTTGATTTACTGCTCACTAAGACTCTGTCTGACTCAAGGTTTTATGTCTCCTGTTATTACCTTGGGCTGTTCATCCATGTTTGGGATGGGCAGACTAGGTGACAGGTGACAGGTGCTGATCTTAGTGGCTCACGCTGATGATGACGAAGACGAGCAGGAAGCTTTGCATATTATTTTCACATTCTATGTACTGGATATTCCGCTGTTTGTTGATTACTCTGAGTGCTATGTAGTGAGGCTTCTTGTATTCATGATTCAGACCATGTATAAAGCTATTATGATTAGATGATGATATTCTGTTCTATTGGGAGCTTCACTATATTATATTTCTCTATTGTATTTTTATCCATGCGCTGTGAGTTTTACGATAAAGTCTGCGATGTTTATTTTACCATTGACAATCGTCAATGGCTGCCTGGCACACTTTCAGCGCATTATTCCCTTGCTTCCGTACGGGAGTCATGGGCGGTCGTCACAAATGGCCTCAGTTATTTAAGCTGAGGTAGGCCAACATGGCCTCAGTTGTTTAAACTGAGGCACAATGGCCTCAGTTTAAATGGAGGACACAATGCCTATAGAAATAACTTATCATAAATCATAAATAGCTTTGTGAAAATACGTAAATGAATTCCAAATAGCAGAGAAAACTATGAAATCTAACCCTAAGATAGGGATAATAGTAAGTCACAGGGAAAGAACGAAGGTAGAAAAAAACAAAGAAAAATTGGCTCGTTTCAAACTTGTATAGAAATGGCATTTAAGTAGAGAGCGATAGAGCGAGTCAAAAGTCGCAAGAAGAATGGAAACCATGAAATAAGCAGAAAGTGTAAATATAAAACTATTCATAATATAATAATTAAAGATTTCCTGCATAACGAATTAAAAATGTTTTGTTTTTTTTTATTTCACTCCTATCTTCGAAAATCTTGCCCAACGCACTTTTTGTACATGAACTTTGGAGAAACTAAAGATGTTTGCTCTCTCCTAGGACAACCCATTGCAATATAAATAGCATCCATATGCAAGATGAGGGGGAACTGCCAAGCATTGGCAGAACTCTGCTAATTCGGAACTCTACTATTTTAATTCATTGTATGAGCGAACTATTATATATATTCCATAGGGAACATCTTATGATACTGTTGTGAATATTGATTTTAGTATTATTAGTAGATCTCGAACCTTCATGATCCTATAAATTTATTTTTATTACTAAATCTCACCTTTGCTACAATAATCTAAGGTGCTATGTAACTAATTATGGCCAAAACCAGTAAAAAAAGCCAATTAGGGACCAATTGGATCTACACTCAATGCTCGCAATCAAAGACTTTATTTTGAAAGATGTTCTAATTTGTGGAATTAAAATAATATGTACCTAGCTATCTTTTATGAAAAGAGCAATCTGTCTATGATCTTGTTGCACTTTAACTTCATTTTACTTATGTGTCTAATTAGTACAGTTTCATGGTCTTCACTGCAGAAAAAAAAAAGTTAGCTTAATTTAAAGCAGAAGGGAAAAAAAATTAAAATTAAAATTAAGTTCATTAAGTATGAAAAAGCAAAGAATATATATTTAGTTTCATCTTTTCTCAACATTTCTAATACTTATGTAATTAATTTACAATCTTTATGCTTATGTGAGGCTAAATATAGCAAAGTCCAAATCAATAATTTTGAACAATTTTTTAAGACAGAAATAATTAATTTGATTATTTAGTAATGGTTAAAAATCAAATCATGTATACCATATATATAATAAGGTCTAAGGTAACTGAGTTAAAATAACAGGCAAAAGGTAACCGAGTTCAAAATAAATGTAACCAAAAGCAGTAACTGAAGTATTGTTTTTCTATTGACGTGCCAACTAGATTTGGTTATAAAAAATTAACTTTGCTAGACTTAAGTTCTTATGGTTTAAAAGGTTATCTCTAGATCTGCTACTATACTAATAAAAGGAGTTGATGGTATTCTTTCCACAAAATTTTTATAATCTCTTTTAAACGTTTTATATTCTATTTCATCTCTACTTCACAAGCATGTGTATCCATGTAGTGTTTTAGCATACAAGATTTAAAATTTTAAAGCCTGAACAAAAAATAAATTGCAAAAGATTGCAAGAGGAGTTGGAGCTTTTAAGGTGTGCTAACATATTCGGTTAGCACTATTTGCATGTGTTTATTAAAGTTTACATTGCATGTTACGTTTCTTAAACTGTTGTGCTAATTATCTATGTCTTACCGAAATATTTTTGAGTGGTTATAGTTTACAAAATAAATAGAATAAATAAAGAATGAAAAATAGAATAAAAGTGTAGCTAATCTTCGTTTTACCAAATCCCACTAGCTTCTCCTTGGCCTAAAGTTCCTCTTCAGTTGAGTGCATTATACCTTTAACATAGTTAACACAACTGTAACATCCTGATATTTTCGACCATTCGCATCTGCACATGTCGGACTTGAATTGCTCAAAATATCATATTGTTAATTTATATTTGGAAAAATTCAGCATATACAGTAAATAAAATAATCACAAAATCACAGACACAGAGTAATATAATAATAATAAGCAGCGGAAACAAAAGAATAGTAGTTCATGAAACTACCATATAATATATAACAGAGTTAAATAAGATACAAGAGAAGTCTCAAATACAATAGTCAAATATAAGATCAGAATTCATCACTTGAATCAATTGAATACTGTGAGCAGAATAAATAGATGGATCTCCAAGCGAAGCTCCAACTCCAAAGGCGAGTCTCAAAAGTTGTATCACTCAGTCTGACCCGAGCGTAAAGCAAAACACAAAACATTCGAGTCAGGATTAACATTCTTATACAATAAAGCCAACTAAAGTGAAATATCAACTGAAATACAAATAACTTAAAGGATGTTGGGATAACCATCATCTAATGATCTATGAAACTATCTACTATGTAGTAATATACGCTATTATAATAATGTCTATAGTAAAGTAAACTATTAAAATAGCGTTAAGGCTTTACCCATATCCCCCTTAACACATTTTATATATTCTCATAATCTATATAGTACTGTAACTTCCCGTAAACTGGGCTTATCAGAGGGCACTCCATAGTATGGTACAAAACAAACTCGTAGTGGTCTCGCTAGCGTAAGTGACACGACACAGCTAGGCAATGCCAGGGTAGATGTACCAATTACACTTCCAGCCTGGTAGTAATGCATAGCAGCAACTACCGCCCACCTCGAGCCACACTCCCAAATTAAAGGTGCGCACCAAATCAATCACAAAGTAATAGAATGACAAATCGAAGAAGTGTGTCCGATCGGAGGAGCTACCTCACTTGGCCCGTAAATTGCTCATGTTTTAGCCAACTCATGGAAGTCGGGTCCACGTATATACCTCATATAAGATCATCGCCACCATCCTACTTCATTCTGGAATCTCCACCGCGTACACGGTTGTTAAAGTGGTTTTCGGTATTGGCATAGAGTATGACAATATCCGATCCCGGTCTCTTTAACAACCAAACGTTATTATAACACCGCGGTCATTTCAAAATAGTTTATACTTCAAAATCAAATATCATTTCCATTTCAAAACTATATCAATACGATATCATTTCACTTCAAATATATCCATTTTAAAAATCATAGTACTTTCAAAGTTATGACACTTTCGAAAGCAAAACACTTGAAATTATAACACTTTGGAATCATAACACTTTGAAAATCATAATACTTTGAAATTATAACACTTTGAAATCATAATATTTTGAAATCATGACACTTTGGAAATCATAATACTTCGAAATTATAGAACTTTGAAATCATAATACTTTCCTTTAAACAGCTTATATATTAATAATAGTATATATAATAAAATAGTTTATAAAAAAATAGTTTATATAAAATAGTTATGAGTTAAAATAGTTTATATAAAATAGTTATAAGTTAAAATAGTTTATAATAAAATAGTTAGTATAATAAAATAGTTTATATTAAAAATAGTTTATATTAAAATAATTTATATTAAAATATATAAATAGTTTTAAATATAATTTTAAAAATACTTTATATAATAAAATAGTTTCCTCAAATTTCACAAATCGATTCAAATCAACTCTAATTCCAAAATTCAAATTTAATTCAATTTCAATTCATCAATTTCAATTCAATTCATTTTCTAAATAAACCATTTCAAATTATATCAAATTTCAAATACAGATTTGAACCACAAAATAAACCATTTCAATTTCAATATATTTCAAAGCTCTAAATATTCAACGTTTCAAAAGTGAGTTTGACAATTTCCTATATATATATATATATATATATATATATATATATCAAATTCACTTTACTATTATTTATTTTGAAATATTTACTTAATCATTCAAATAACATTTAAATAAAACTACAAATTTCAAATCTAAATAAAACTAAATGTACCATTTCCATTTATGAAATTTAAAATATTCATTTAAGTCACTTCTAATCAAAATCAAGTTGTAAAATCATATCTTTAAAATCCCAAATTTAATAAATTTCAAATCAAACTTATTTGAGTATAATTCTTAAATAAATTTTCAAATCAATTTCTATTTCTCTTTCCAACCTGAATTTTAATAAAATCATTATAAACTCTATATTTGAGAATATAAATTTTAAATAAATAACATATTTGATATATTAATTAAATCAACTTTATTAAATCAACTTTAACAAATCAAATCTTTTTATTAAACTTATTTTATATATATTTTAAAATAGTAAAATTGTAAGTAAAATCTTAAAATTTATATTTCCAGAACTAACTTATAATTTTAAAATTTTCAAAACATATAATTTTAAAAATCAAAATTTAAAACCTTTATAAAAATAACATATTTATATATATATATATCCTAAAATCAATATTTATTTAAACCAAAATATTCATTTCAAAACCTTGGAAATTGTTTCAAAATATATATATATATATATTGACCAACGGTGTCTGTATATAATTTTCTATCCTATAGTCTAGTGATACGGATATTTATCATTTCAATCCGCAATTTAAATATATATGGGTATTTATCATTTCACCCGCAATCCCAAATTCAATTCAATGAAAATCTTTTTGGTTTATCATTTCAACCCATAACGATTTTCTCATATTCTACAGATCGTTTGGGTATGTATCATTTCAACCCATAGGGAATCCTATACTAACAGGGAATTCACAGAGTGAGAACATATATGATAATAATATAACAGGCATATATCATCAATATAAATAACAGATAATGGTGCTAGGTGTCACAGGTGAACATATACAAATAATAACATATATATAGCAATATAAATGACTAACAACAGCATATTTCAATTGTCGTTTCAATTGAGATCAAATATGACAAATATAAGAACGTTAATCGTGAGTGGTTGCTCACCTTTTCGAGGCTAGAGATGAAAGAGAATGAGATGAGTTACGAATCCAAAGCAAAGCTAGATTGAACGCGAATTGGATAAACAAAGCTGATATATAGGAATAGACGAATTCAAATCAGAACTGGATCGATGAAGATAATTGGTATAAGTGAACTCGTATATATAACTATATATAGCTATTTATATATAAAGTCATATTCTAAATCCAAACATATATTAAATTAAATATATATATATATGGTTTTCAAAATCATAGTTTTAAATTAAAACACACATATAACCTCAAACATATATACATCATATATTTTGAAATAAATACATATATATACACACACACACTTATATTCTTTTATTCAATACAAAGAAAAATTTAAAAGTCGAAGCATATATATGAACACTTAAGCTAGTACATTTGAAAGTTACACACATATATATATATACACACACCAAACTAAATATACAGATTCGTATATAAACTAATATATACACAACTGCAGTAGTATTATGTATACGACTAGCATAAATTAAAACTATAACTAATATACAAACCCATCTACGTAATAACTATAGCTATATGAAAATATAGCTTATACTAAGATATATTTATAAACTGTTTTATACTAACATATTACTGTATTCAGAAAAACAAGGCATATATAAAACAGCTTTGTAAAAAAACAAAACAATATATTACTACCTTTAAAATATGATATATTCTTATATATACAACACAGTTATAACTTACATACTTTCACATATATAAATCATTATACTTGGATAAACTAAAAATTAAATTTATGTAAAATAGACATATTCATATAATACTATATACATATACTGCAACTTATATATACACACACACACTAAGGCATATTAAATTGCAGATATTAAAACTTATACAAACTAACAAAAAATGTTTATATAGCTGCTGACATAAAGTTCTGAGATATTTATAATGTTTTTTGTCAACAGATTTTGCCGACTAAAACAAAATAAAATAAACTATATATATATACACACACACACACACACACTCATACATATAAATTAAACCTAATATATACGGTGACATATATATATACACACGAAAAGAATGAAAGGGGCGGTACAAGGCTGGTTCGTGCTCGTCTGCGAGTTGAAAGCGGAGGCCGATCGCATGAGTGGGTACGGTCGACTTTGGGATGGAGGTGGAGTATGTGTCGCTCATGGATGAAGGAGGAGATGCAAGGTGCCGGGTGGTTGTTGAAGACGAGGTGCGGGCTTCGGCCATTGGCTTGGCTACCACGAAGATGTGGCGGGGTATGGCGAAAGTGGAGGGGGGACAACGCTTTGTTGGTGAGGAGCTTGCTCGAAAACGGTGAGAAGGCTTGAGGTGGTTCTAGCACAAACAAATGAAAAAGGAAAAGCAAGCAGCAGATTCAAAGAAAGAAATAGCAGTGAAAAAGTGAATCGACGAGGAGAAATCATGAATATATTCTGAAATAACACGAACAGTAAAGGTCATAATATTGAATTCAGAAAGTATCAAATACAATGGCTGTTGATTTGGACAGGTAGGTAGATGAAAAGGGTATACAACCAAAAGACTCAAATGTGTACTGATACGGTTCGACATTTACAGATTCCGCCGCGTACGGGACTTCAAAACACAGAAATGAGTATACCGCAGAGATCAGCACGACGAGATAATCAAAACGGTATACAAATATTTGTGATACAATTATCATATCAAAAGTCGATAATGGGTACCAAAAATGCTGCTAATTTACCAGAAATAAGATGAATGGGGAAATATCAGTCCAAAATTGAATTAACGAAATATGTCGTCTCACTCAGAAGATAATTTACAAATTTATTGTGCAAAAATATTCAGGTTTGAAAACTAATTTATTATCATCAAATTTTACTGATTTAAATTTGAATAAAATTATACAATAAAATTTACTTTCATATTATCAGATGAAAATTTGCCATTTGCTATGTTCAAATAGACGTATTCCAAATATTAAATTCTCAATTCAAAATTTTATTATATAAAATTTCACAAAATTTAGTTAATTATGTTATAAAAAAATCATTGGATGACTGCTATTGTGCTGTTTCGGATCTTGTTCCACCTCGTTTGCCTGTTGTTTGGGATGAGTCCGAGAGATGTTGGGTTGATCACAAATCTGATATGAGATTTAACCCCTTGGATGGCTGCTATTTTAGATTTGTCTCTGATGATCATTTAGATCTTCGATGCCTTTATTACAGGCCTTCTGGTGACTCCTTAGTTCTCGATATGGACGGACCGTATGTGGAGTCGAATTCTGTCATGCTTGCTAATTCTCCCTGGGATCATTCGTTTATATACTCTGATGTTGCTGGTGTTTATGATCCTTGTCTTGCTATCCTTTTCCGCCCCTTTGCTGGTCTTTTTGGGAATGTCCCCTTGGTTTCTGCCCAGGTGATTATGAATGTTGGTGCTTCTTCCTCTTTGGAGGAGGCATAGTCTAGGCGTATTTTATTATAGTTGTGGCGTTCTGTCACACTCCAGTGCTCTATTTTCCCTTTCTTAGTAGTTAAGGTGTTTTTACCTTTCTCCTGTACTTCAATTTTTATTACGTTCGTAATAAAAGTGGACTTCCATTATAAGCCGGCTGGTCTTGCCAAAAAAAATCAATAAAATTTACGGGTCGTTACACTCTTCCCCACTCAAAACTTTTCGTCCCCGAAAAAGAAGGAGGTAGGAGAATAGAAACAACCAGAAAGAAATATATATTTTAAATTAGAAAATAAAACAGTTAATTCAAACCATATAAATTTCAATTTAAATAAATTAATATTCAACAATTGATTTTAATTCATTTGATCTGACTTAAGTTAATTCAATCGTAACTATTTCTAAATTCATTATCTTATTGTCCAATTATCCTCAATTAACAATTTCTAAAATCATAAATTTGAATAGTCATTTATTATAATCATATTTTATTCAACAAATTTAATTCTTTTCCATTTCAAATTATTATTAAATTATTCCACTTAATATATCTTATCACATATATTAAGTACATCTACACTTAGTATAACCCCTCAAATTTATTTATAAATCCATTTTAACATCATTTTATATTGTATATTATTCAATTACATAGTTAACTTTTGAATAATTTAGATAAGTTATATTGGAATGAAATTGAGTATTATAGAAAAAAAATTCCCTTCAGTTATTCAAGTGTAATATTTACTAAAAAAAAATTAAGAGTTAAATTTTCGATTTCACTTCAAACCATTAAGAGATAATGTATACATATATATACTATGTATATTCCATATATCAAATCAAATCTATAATCATATGCCTATATATGAATTATACACCAATTCTTACTTAAGAAATTTAAATCAAATTCATTTTTCCTTTTTCAAATAAAAGTAGAAAAGCTACCAAATGGTCTCTCCACTTCGAAACTCGAAAATAAATGTCGGTGATGCTGTAGTCATCATCGAAATTATTTTCCAACGACAACCGAAGAGAGTACTGATTTAAAACTTTTAAAATTCTTTAAAAACAATTTCTATTCCAAAATACTTTAAATAATACTCTAAAATTTTAAAACCAAGTTTCCAGAAATACCAAAAATTTAATTCTCAAATTCTTAGTTTAAATTTGTTTAAATTCCAAGTCAATTTATAAACAATGTTTACAATTTCATTACTTGATTTATATCATGATGCAATAGACAATGTTTTACAAAACAATAAATGAAATCAATACAACCATTTTCAATAACCAGTTTATTTAACTTTTTACCTTCAGAAAATTATACTTATACATATAATCATACAAAATTTATTCCATTTACCAAATTTGAAAACAATATTGTGTCAGTTTGCACAGTTCAAGTGTTTTAGAATTCCTATCGATAACGTTGATCAAACGAATCGATCGAAAACCCAAATCAACACAACAACTCAAACAACACAATATATAAAAGTATTTTTATATTAATTAAAAATACACTCTCTCACTCGATGATTCCAGAATGGATTTCAAAACAAAGATAGAGATCCAAATTTAGATGAACCCTAGTCAAAGAGAAATCAAATTCGAAGATAGGCTCAAAACGAAGATAAGATGGTTAAATAACAAAATAGCAAGATGGATAGACTTATATAAATCGAGTCAACCGTGACTTCAAGAATAAGGTTGATGTAAAATTCTGAGGTAAATTGTCATCTAATCACAAGAGATAAAACTCAGGCATAGCAAGAGGCAGCAGCATCTAAACCGACGATATAGAAATCTCTGGTGAATCAATGCTTATTGTAAATGAGTTTCACCCCTTTACAATCATACAGTGGAATATGGGGTGCTCCAGAATCAAGAAGATATGAATAGGATGACATGGATGGATTTCAAAATGAATGGAAGAGTTCCAAAGTTTCAAAAGAAACTGAGTCAAAAAGGAAGAGATTCAAGCTCGAACGAAAGTGATTCTGTAATTAAATTTACTTTATATGCTAAATTCTGCCTAAAACCAAAGCTCTGATACCACATGTAACATCCTGATATTTTCAACCTTTCGCATCCACACATGTCGGAGTTGAATTGCTCAAAATATCAGTTTGTTAATTTACATTTGACAAAACTCAGCATATGCAATAAATAAAATAATCACAAAATCATAGACACAGAGTAATATAACAATAATAAGCAGCGGAAACAAAAGAATAGTAGTTCATGAAGCTACCATATAAATATATAACATAGTTAAATAAGATACAACAGAAGTCTCAAATACAATAGTCAAATACAAGATCAAAATGCATCACTGGAATCAATTGAATAACTGCAAGCTGAATAGATAGATGGATCTCCAAGCGAAGTTCCAACTCCAAAAGTGAGTCTCAAAAGTTGTATCACTCGGTCTGACCCGAATGTAAAGCAAAACACAAAATACTCGAGTCACGATTAACATTCTTATATCAATAAATCCAACTCAAGTAAAATATCAACTGAAATACAAGTAACTTAAAGGATGTTTAGGATAACCATCATCTATGGATCCGTGGAACTATCTACTATGTAGTAATATACGCTATTATAATAATGTCTATAGTAAAGTAAACTATTAAAATAGTGTTAAGGCGTTACCCATATCCCTCTTAACACATTTTATATATTCCCATAATCTATACAGTACTGTAACTTCCCGTAAACTGGGCTTATCAGATGGCACTCCATAGGTATGGTACAAAACAAACTCGTAGTGGTCTCGCTAGGGTAGGTGACACGGCACAACTAGGCAATGCCAGGGTAGATATACCAATTACACTTCCGGACTGGTGGTAACGCATAGCAGCAACTACCGCCCACTTCGAGCCACGCTCCCAAATCAAAGCTGTGCACCAAATCAATCACAAAGTAATAGAATGGTAAATCGAAGAAGTGTGCCCGATCGGAGGAGCTACCTCACTTGGCCCGTCAATTGCTCCTCTTTTAGCCACCTTATGCCAACTCAAGGGAGTTGGGTCCACGTATATACCTCATATAGGATCGTCGCCACCATCCTACTTCATTCTGGAATCTCTACCGCATCCACGGTTGTTAATGTGGTTTTCGGTATTGGCAGAAAGTATGACAATATCTTATCCCGATCTCTTTAACAACCAAACGTTATTATAACACCGCGGTCATTTCAAAATAGTTTATACTTCAAAACCAAGTATCATTTCCATTTCAAACCTATATCAATACGATATCATTTCACTTCAAAAATATCAATTTCCAAAATCATAGTACTTTCAAAGTTACAACACTTTCGAAACCAAAACACTTGAAATTATAACACTTTGGAAATCATAGCACTTTGAAAATCATAATACTTTGAAATCATAACACTTTGGAAATCATAATACATTGAAATTATAACACTTTGAAATCATAATACTTTGAAATCATAGTACTTTCCTTTAAACAATTTAGATATTAATAATAGTATATATAATAAAATAGTTTATAAAAAAATAGTTTATATGAAATAGTTATAAGTTAAAATAGTTTATAATAAAATAGCTAGTATAATAAAATAGTTTATATTAAAATAATTTATATTAAAATATATAAACAGTTTAAATGTAATTTTAAAAATATTTTATATAATAAAATAGTTTCCTCAAATTTCAGAAATCGATTCAAATCAACTTGAATTCCAAAATTCAAATTTAATTCAATCTCAATTCATCAATTTCAATTCAATTCAGTTTCTAAATAAACCATTTCAAATTATATCAAATTTCAAATACAGATTTGAACCATAAAATAAATCATTTCAATTTCAGTATATTTCAAAGCCATATTCAACATTTCAAAACTGAATTTGACAATTTCATATATATATATATATATATCCAATTCACTTTACTATTGTTTATTTTGAAATATTTTCTTAATCATTCAAAAAATATTTAAATAAAACTAAATATACCATTTCCATTTATGCAAATTTGAAATATTCATTTAAATCACTTTTAGTCAAAATCAAGTTATGAAATCATATCTTTAAAATCACAAATTTAATAAATTTCAAATCAAACTTATTTGAGTATAATTCTTAAATAAATTTTTCAACCAATTTCTATTTCTCTTTCCAACCTGAATTTTAATAAAATCATTATAAACTCTATATTTGAAATATAAATTTTAAATAAAAACTTAAACATATTTTATATATTAATTAAATCAACTTTATTAAATAAACTTTAATAAATCAAATTTTATTAAAATTATTTTATATATTTTAAAATAGTAAAATTGTAAGTAAACTCTTAAAATTTATAATTCCAAAACTAACTTATACTTTTAAAATTTTCAAAACATATAATTTTAAAATCAAAATTTAAAACCTTTGTAAAAATAACATTTAGATATATCCTAAAATCAATATTTATTAAAACCAAAATGTTCATTTCAAAACCTTGGGAATCATTTCAAAATATATATATTGACCAACGGTGTTTGTATATAATTTTCTATCCTATGGTCAAGTGATACAGATATTTATCACTTCAATTCACAATTTAAATATATACGGGTATATATCATTTCATCCCGCAATCCCAAATTCAATTCAATGAAAATCGCTTGGGTTTATCATTTCAACCCATCACGATTTTCCTATATTCTACAGATTGTTCGGGTATGTATCATTTCAACCCATAAGGAATTCTATACTAACAAGGAACTTGTAGAGTAAGAACATATATGATAATAATATAACAGACATATATAATCAATATAAATAATAGATAATGGTTTTAAGTGTCACATGTGAACAAATACAAATAATAGCATATATATAGCAATGTGAATAACCAACAACAACATATTTCAATTGTCGTTTCAATTGAGATCAAATCTAATAAATATAAGAACGTTAATCATGAGTGATTGCTCACCTTTCAAGGCTAGAGATGAACGAAAATGAGATGAGTTACGAATCCATAGCAAAGCTAGATTGAAGCGAATTAAATGAACAAAGCTGATATATAGGAATAGACGAATACAAATCAGAACTGGATCGATGAAGATAATTGGTATAAGTGAACTCATATACATAACTATATATAGTTATTTATATATAAAGTCATATTCTAAATCCAAACATATATTAAATTAAATATATATATATATGGCTTTCAAAATCATAGTTTTAAATTAAAACACACATACAACCTCAAACATATATACATCATATATTTTGAAATAAATACATACATATATACACACACTTTTATTCTTTTATTCAATACAAAGATAAAATTTAAAAGTCGAAGCATATATATGAACACTTAAGCTAATACATTTGAAAGTTACACACACACACACACACACATATATACATACACACCAAACTAAATATACAGATACAGATTCGTATATAAACTAATATATACACAACTGCAGTAATATTATGTATACGACTAACATAAATTAAAAGTATAACTAATATACAAACCCATATATATAACTATAGCTGTACGAAAATACAGCTTATACTAAGATATATTTATAAACTGTTTTTATACTAACATATTACTGTACTCGGCAAAACAAGGCATATATAAAACAACTTTGTAAAAAAAACAGAACAATATATTACTACCTTTAAAATATAATATATTCTTATATATACAACATAGATATAACTTACATACTCTCACATATATAAATCATTATACTTGGATAAACTAAAAATTAAATTTATGTAAAACGGACAAATTCATATAATAGTACATATATACACTGCAACTTATATATATGCACACTAACACATATTAAATTGTAGATATTAAAACTTATACAAACTAACAAAAAAAAAGTATAGCTGCTGACATAAAGTTCTGAGATATATTATTATTATTATTATTATTATTATTATTATTATTTTATCAACGGATTTTGCCGATCAAAGCAAAATAAAATAAGCTATATATATATATATATATATATATATATATATATATATATATAAACCCAATATATACGGTGACACACACACATATACACACACACACACACCTGTACACGAAAAGAATGAAAGGGGCGGTACAAGGCTAGGTCGTGCTCGGCTGCAAGTTGAAGGCAGAGGCTGATCGCATGAGTGGATATGGCGGACTTTGGGGTGAAGGTGGAATATGTGTTGTTCACGGCTGGAGGAGGAGAAGCGAGGTGCCGGGTGGTTGTTGAAGACGAGGTGCGGGCTTCGGCCATTGGCTTGCCTACCATGAAGACATGGTGGG
The DNA here is from genome assembly GCA_030765085.1 of Allium cepa. NCBI lineage: Eukaryota > Viridiplantae > Streptophyta > Magnoliopsida > Asparagales > Amaryllidaceae > Allium > Allium cepa. Next base: position 1,056,207,963 of record CM060932.1, read on the forward strand.
GTGTGGCGAAACGTGGAGGGGGGACAAGGCTTTGTTGGTGAGGAGCTTGCTCAAAAATGGTGAGAAGGCTTGAGGTGGTTCTGGCACAAACAAATGAAAAAGGAAAAGCAAGCAGCAGATTTAAAGAAAGAAAGAGGAGAGTGAAAGTGAACTGAAGAGGAGAAAGCATGAATATATTCTGAAATAACATGAATAGTAAAGGTCATAATATTGAATTCAGAAAGTATTAAATGCAATGGCTGTTGATTTGGATAGGTAGTAGATGAAAAGGGTAAGCAACCAAAAGACTCAAATGTGTACCGATTCGGTCCGACGTTTACAGATTCCGTCGCGTACTAGATTTTAAAACACAGAATTGAATATACCGCAGAGATCAGCACGACAAGACGATCAAAACGGTATACATATATTAGTGGTACGATTATCCTACCAAAAGTCGATAATCGGTACCAAAAATGCTGCTAATTTGCCAGAATCAAGATGAACGGGGCAATAACAGTCCAAATTTGAATTAACGAAATATGACGTCTCACTTAGATGATGATTTACATATTTATTGTGTAAAAATATTCAGATTTGAAAACTATTTTATTATCATCAAATTTTATTGAATTAAATTTGAATAAATTATATAATAAAATTTACTTTCATATTATCAGATGAATACCATTTGCTATGTTTAAATAGATGTATTTCAAATATTAAATTTTCAATTTAAAATTTTATTATATAAAATTTCACAAAATTAAATTAATTACGTTATAAAAAAATCAATAAAATTTACGGATCGTTACAACAACTAACAACATTAGCTATTGTCAAGCAACTGGATTCATGTCTATATAAGCATATGTATATCTCATGATATTAGAATATAAATTAAGAAAGTGAACTTGTATTTTGTAATGTATGATAAACAAATGAGATGTATTTACAATAAAACATTTCAAAGAAAACAACATGTGTTAATGTATATCCGAGCGTGGGGACTATCGGAGAATGGGAGAATGTTAAGTATTTAAATGTGTTTTATAAGAAATATACAATTTGAAAATGTATAAATGAGTAAGCAAGAGATGTTTTATACAGGTGTCGCTAAAACAAATAATAGAGTTAAAAAATAAATAAAGGATTGAAAAATAAATAAAATAAAGTGCACAACGTGAGCACCTATTCCAGCAGCCTCCTCGGCAGTCTTGTGACCTCGTCCTCCAGTCATCCTTGTACATGTGAAGCCTGGACAGAAGCAATTCATGCTTAGTCCACAACCTGTTTTGTTTTTAGTTAAGAACCTTGAGTAATAATTCACTGCAAATTTCGACATAGAGTAATCTGTCCATTCTTTTGGCCACCCTCACTCTTTCCATGTCCCCTCCACCTCACACAGAAACTGCGAAAGCATTTCTTCTATTTTTGACTATGATAGGTCTTCTTCATTTTGTTGTTCTTTCATATGTTGATTACTAATCTCCTGTAATTAATAAACTATATTAGGCAAAACATAACGAGAAGACACAGAAAAAAATCATATAAACCTTACTTACAGTTTGTAGGCTAAGCTGGGAGCTAATGTTCAAAATCCGACTAACAGTAGATCTTCTGAACAGTGGCATAGCAGCTTCTGTCAGGAATTTCAGACCGTAAAAATTGGTTTTGATCACAGTCTCTGCGTTCTCAACTGAGTTTAGAGTTCCATCTATATCGTTGTAAGAGACACCAGCATTGTTAACCTATATAGACAGATATATGACTTGGCAAAGCAGCTATGCAGATAATTTTGGAAAAATTACTTTGTCATGAACTATATTACTTACACTCACATCAAAGCCTGTATATTTTCCTTGAAACCAGGAAACGAAAGCTACAATCGATGATAATTCTGTAATATCTAGTTTGCAGAATTCGACATTATTAAGTCCTTTGGCATTAAGTGAATCTAGGGCTTCTTGGCCCTTAGTTTCATCTCCGGTAGTAAGAATAACCGTGAGATCGAGCTCTGCAAATCTTTTTACGAAGGCTAGATCGGTACCTTTATTAGCTCCTATCACAACTGCTATTGTCTTTAGACCACCACCTGCATATAATTTGAAATTTTATTGTTAAGGACTTAATTTTATTGTATCTTTACTTTTTTGGATGTATATATTTACTAAGAAGGTTCAAGTGATATTTAAATAATGAAATAGAGTATAATAAACGCTCACAATATTTTCATTGTTTACTTCTTAAATTATACACATACAAATTGTGCTTGCTAAACAATATAAAGTATTAATGTTGAATCAGAAGAATAATCATGCATGAAGGAATCTAGTTTTCTCTTAATTTCAGACATTCAGTAACTAATTCTTGCAATGGAAACCAATTTTTTTTAGTTGTATTTGCATTGTTTATCTTGAACATCATCCAAGGTCAAATTTTAATACAATTTTATTGATATTCTCTGGCAAAAGGAAGCATACACTGTAGTAATAACCATATAAATTGATAAAAGCCAAATAACACTGATAGATGCAGAAGAACCAAAACAAAAGCAAATTTGAAACATTAATACATCAACTTTCAACTATAACCGCGTAAAAAACGGAGAATACAACCAATTGTCATAAATAAATTATTATTATTTCTTACTTGATAAGCTCTGATTGCGAGCTCTTTTGGTATGTAGATGCAATTGCAAGGTTTGATTTCTCATAATCCATTAAGTTAGGATTTAAGATGAACAAATTGATAACTAGAACAAAGTTGAATGAAGGAAGAATGCAGTTGAGGTTGTGAAAATCAGTTTTAAGAATAAGAACTAAATATATACAGTATACACACAAGATATGAAGTGGCGCATGCTAAAATATTTTATAAAACATAGCTTTAGCAGACATAATTGGAGTTATCCTCTCATTCTAATTAAACACATTTATTTGCGAAGACTGCTCAATAATGATGTTGAGTGGAAGATGCATTACTTTGCATTCGTTATAAAATACCACTCACTACCATGAAGGGGAAAAAATAATACAATATTATTAGTTATAAAATGAAATAATTGTAATAAACTAATAATGCTCAATAAACAGCAACTACTTTTCGTTCCCATAATGGTAGTTGCTGGTGCAATTGATGCATGTTAAATAAAAAAGCATAATTGATAAATTTTGCTTACAAAAGTGCTCTTTTATGCTACTGTTCGTAATAAATCAATTTAATTGTTGTAAATTTTGTAGAAATTTTTTCCTAACAAATCATACCTGTGAACGATTTTTGATTTAATAAAATGCCAAACATATGTTACATATATTTCAGCGTCTGCTACGTTAATGTTGCATGAAACAGAGAATTTGTTTTATTTTGGTTAATCTACACTTAAAATGTGCAGAATCTACTAATATTGTTTAGCTTTGGTCGGAAGACTAACATTATGATAACTAATTAATTCAAGCAGACTGGCTTATAATTGAGTGTGAAACAGTCAACCTTTTGTTAACTACAGATATTTATATAATTTCACACGCTCAGTTTGAAATTTCTAAAAAATCCATCTTGCACTTTGTTTTACTATGCATTTCTCTAACAAGCTATACAGGGTACAAAAAGTGACTACTACTAAATCAAACATCTCAGATCCCAACAATTCATTCATAATTCAACAAACTGACTGCTACTAAATCAATTCCCCAAACGACAGTACCAAGAATGGATGATTCTTTACATATGTGACTGGATAACTACAATAATAATACATAAATAAATGATGGGTTACAAGTACTAAGCAATGATAGACTTGGCAAAATTGCACAGGTTATAATTACCAAGCAACAGGTTATAAATAAACGACAGGTTATAAGTACCGAGCAATGATAGACAGGTTATAAATAAATAACTGACTACTACTAAATCAATTCCCCAAACGATAGTACCAAACAACGATAGACTTGGCAAATTTGCACTCACAAATATGAAATTAGCTAATAAGTTGGCATACAGAAAGAAAAAGAAACCTGCTGTTAATATCGAGCTTAAAGAATTATATGTCAATCCAGAATCGTCGACGTTGATTAGCTAATACAATCCAGAATCGTCGATCCAGTCATCGTAAGAACTACCACGAGAAAAATGGTCCGGTATCAACAAAGTGGTTGAAGTCGACGTCGACGTCGATGTTAAAGTGATTGAAGTTGGCGTCGATGTTGAAGTGGTTGAAGCCGGCATTTGATATTGGGAAGTAGATAAATTTGCCGTTGATTTTAAGAAGTGATTAAAATCAACGTGGATTTTGGCGAGAAAGAGAAAACCCTAAATTAAATTTACGCGGCCAAAATATGTTTTGAAGTGGTTAAGCGTGAAAAGAGAACGCATATGTTTAATTTACAGAAGGTAGCTCTTGTGTTAATAAATTATTTAGATTTTTACCAACTACATTAACACTTATTTGTGTTGCAAAGTTTATTCAAAAAAGTATTTATTTTCACCAACACTTTTCAGGTATCAAAACATTTTTTTACTGTTAAGAGTTTGTAGCTTTCATAAGTGTTAGCAATTAATAGATATAAACTATTGCAAAATCACCGATTTGGTGTAGTGTATAAAAAGATTATTAATTTGAAATTGGTAATCATAGATAAAAGTTTTAGGAAATATCCATTTGTATTTTATGGACAAACTGATATTTATGAGCATTAAAAGAGGATTTATGGGTAGATAATTATTTAGAGTAAATCTTATTGCCTTAAATAAAAAGAAAATTAGTAAGCTAAATCCAATGTCAACTTAAGATAGTATAGTTAAAGACTTAGGATGGTAAATTAGACTTAGTAGGTTAGTAATTCGAGGTCAGTAAAGTCACTCGATGGAAGACTACTCTTTACTTTGAGGCTACCAGCAGTTAGGTGCACTTACTACCGATGTGAGATATCACTAATCCTAAAATCCATGACAACGTGAGAGATTAGACTCGCTTTCTTAATTGGAAAGTATTAATGGTCTAAATTTGAAATTAAGAGTGGTAAGGGATATCTTCATAGGGCTTTGCTTCTGGTTTGAAGTATTGAGTGGTTGTAGGGTTTGCATTTCTCCTAAAAGAAAGTATTAAGTAATCTAGTGAGATTCCAAATAAATAAGGATGTCTCTAAAAAGTTTTATTTCAATGTTGAGGTATCAGGTGGCTATCTTAGGGTCTGCCTCCCTACTAAAAAAAGTAGTCTAGTGAGATTCCATATTTATAAGAGCGATACCAGATATCTCGTGAGAGGTTCGCTTCAAGTTTGAGGTATTAAGCGGCTGCAAGGCCCACCTCTTTCCTAAAAAAGATGTACTAAGTGTTAAATAGCAAAGGCCTACCTATAAATAGGTGTTAACTGGTCAGAGCCTACCTAGTCCTTTTTATTGAGGTACTAAATGGTTTGGGTACAGTCTCTCACATTACTAAAATTTTAATAATGATATATGCGCTAGAAGTATGACTATTATAAATTATAAGGCTATAGATAGTGGTCAAAGGTCTCCATATCTAGGACCAATAGTGACGACACTAGAAGTCCACCTTAGGAATAGGTCTTAAATGACAAAGTCTACTCGATTGAGGTCTTAAATGGAAGAGTTTGCTTATTTCTCGTTTAAAAGTATTATGTGGCGATAGTAGAAGTCTGCTTCATATTTAGAAGTATTAACTGCTAACGGGTATGGAAGTATGCGGTAGTTGATAAGGCTTCGTCCGTATTTTGTAACTTGGAAAACGGTACGTAAGTAATTATGTGCAATGCAAGATTAGATTAGAATTGTTAACCTTAATAGACATAACAATTAAATGTAAACCAATAGGTATAAATTTATGTTATGGATAGTTTATAGATTTTTCAGTCACCAGAACGTTGTTCTGACCCCCTTCTTGCTACAACATGTTAGATAGATTTAGAGGAACATGTCACTGGAGCTGGACATGTTTAGTTGTTGGAGAAGCTTTATTCTCTCTCATGCTCAATGTTGATTTGACAATCTGTTATCCAAGGAATACCATTATTTTCGTGGTGGAAGTCATAATTAGTATTCTTATCCTACTTTTTTTTCCATTGTGAGTTTAAATTTCTATTAATCTCTGATAATGCTCATGCTTATCTGCAGGTACCAAATCCAACGATCTGTGCTTTGATGGACTTAGGTTTCCATTTTTGTCAAAATTTATGCCCATTAAGGTACGAGTTGTTACATTTTCCTTTACATATGAGATTTTAATAGTTTAAATAATCCATTATTATTAATTGATTTTATGAACCTTAGAGTGAGAAGTTTTAAAAGCTAAGGGTGAAGACACTTTTCTTCCTTTGGAAATTTCTAAGACAAAATTTTTTTAAAGGAAGAAGAATATAACGATCTGGAATTTTTAGCGTTACAAATTGGAACATTTAATTTATTTAAATATTCAAATTTGATTCAAATTTAATAAATAATAAGAAAATTGTTTTTTTATAAAATGACTCGATTTTTATTAACTCATTTTTAATTTAATTTAATATAATTTTTCAAAAAATTTAATTTGAAAAATATTTAATTATAGTTTGATGATTTTTCGAAAAACGACTGTATTTTTGTGATTTTATAAAATAAGATAACTAGTGTATATTATTATTGTTTTGAGATCTTGTCATATTTTTCTGCACGGTCGTATTTTTATTTTGTCATTCGTGGTTTGTGCTAACGGAATTATATGTAGTGAGATGTTAGAAATTGATGAATAAGTACAAGCTAACAGCTAAGATAATTCAACACCCTTTCTATTTCACTATTCCATCCAAATTTTATATAAATTTGGGATTGAGCGGGCTTTGATTTGGGGAAGTCGACAGTTAGTCGAGGACTAGGGTTAGCAATTTTAGGTGATTGGGGAGGAGGTAGAGGGCGGCGTTGGTGGCAATGCATGTCTTATGTCGAGGAGGTCTGGTGGTGTCGAAATGGCAAGGTGTGGTGCTAAGGTGGAAAATGTGGCCTTCTAGATGGACAAAAAGATGCTCTAGGTCGCAATCTTGATCTTGGGTGCAAGCTCAAGATGGAGGGGTTAGGGAAGACAAGTTTGTGGAGAGAAAAGCAATGGCGAAGTTAGGAATTGGTTTCATCGAGAGGTGATTGGGTCTGGCATGCGTGCACGCGGCATTGTGGTGCACGATCATGTGTAGGCTTGGGTAGTTGGTGTTTGGGAGAGAAAGAGATTAGTGGGTATTTATAATTTAAAAATGTAATTTGTGTGAAATTTTTATTATTTAAAATCAATAACTTATAAATTTAATAACTTTCCCATACGAGGACCAACCGAGACGAGATTTTTTGCGTTGCGCCCGCAATAGAGATAGCTTCGCGCTGGAATGGTTTTGTTGAATTTGGAGGAAGTGAACTAAAATCGAATGTCTTTCGATTTAACTCAAAACTTGAACGCCAAAGCGTCCGATGGAATTTCGATGAACAAACTCACATTTTTGGATAATCAGTACGTTATATAGTAGATAAAGTAATTGTCCGTATGTGGATGAATTAGTGGCTTGGTTTGGTTAATTATTTGCTTTGAAAACTGAATCACATTTAAAATGAAATATAGAGAATTTTGTAGAGAAACCTGGATTTCTTGTCATTGTGATTTTTAATTTCAGTTATATACATGTTGATTTTATTTCGGTCATATACATGTTATATAAATTGTTAAATGCTAAAATTTTATTGTTTGACCATATTGGATGTGACCTCGACATTTTAACATTTTAAAAGTTGAACCTTTTTAGTGATAAAAGGAAGTAATAGCATGAGTTAAGTGCTACAATGGCTATTGGCATCGTTATAGTATTTTGAAATACTATGAATTGTCGTGTTGATTTGGGAATGGTTTTGGTTTGGAAAAATAATTTGCAATCTATCTCTTTTGAAATTTTCTATGATATTTTAATAAAAATGAACTTTTGAACTTCTCCATTTTATTTTCTTTATTATTCTTTTCTAACGTATATGTAAAAAATTTGAAGTTAATTTGGAAATACCGATCTTAGAGAAGTTATTATAAAAATGGATGTTTATTTTAAAGAAAAATTAAAGGGGTTATCTTTTAGTTCAAAGATGATTTTATGTTTAAAAGAAGATAGAAATATTTTGGAATAAATATTTCTAAAACATTTTATATAAAATTTTGTAATAAAAGAATAGACCTATAAATGGTAATTTAAAAATTAAAGAGAGATTTATAAGTGGTATCTAATAAATAAAAGAATAGGGTTATAAATGGCATTTTACGGAAGGGAATATTTTCATTTGGACAAATTGGGATAATAAATCAAAGTGTGAATTTATTGCAATATATGAAATGATTGTGTCATGGAAGGTATACGAGTTTTTTTTGTTTATAATTGGAGTTTTGTTTATAGTTGGAGTTTTGTTTATATGTGGGTTTTGTTTTACAAAAGAAATTTTGCAATTACATGGAGAAAATTATAAAAGGAGTTTTATAAATAAATTTAGAGTTTTTACAAAAAGAATTGCAAATAATTTTGGGATTATAAATCGAGTTTCAAAAAAGACTATTTTATAAAAGGAAGTTTATAAAGAGTTTTATAAATAATATAAAGGATGTTTATGAAGGAGATTATTAAATAAATTTGGAGATTAAAAAAGGAGGTCTACAGTTATGTTTGGATATTTAAAAAGTGAACTTTATAATTTATAAAATAATATTTTATTAAAGAAGTTTGTAAACATAAGGAGTTATATAAAAGCATTTTATAAAAAAAGGATTTATTTAAAGACCGGGACCCGATTTCCATAAACGATCATTTTAAATTACAATGGTATGGAAATGTTCTTTTCATTCATAACACCAAATTCAGAGGTATGTAAACTCGTCTCTATCTTGAGAATTAAGAATGTGTTTCGAAGCAAGGATAGTTTTCTAACTTGTTCGATCTCATTGTTGATCGAGGGATAGATAAATATCAGGAAGTGGTGGTAACTATATTGGTTTGATCTCAATACGATCCGTTTACTTGCATAAAGTGGAATGTGTTTTGGGTTAGTGTTTTCAATGTTTTTAAGTAATATTTGTTTAACCGAAATTAAGTGTGTTTTGGAAATGGAATATTCCCTAAGATTTGAAAATATACTTACCGCTGAGATAAGTATATGGGTATATGTTCTAAATATTAGTTATGTTGCATTTGGTGAATATACTTATAATGTTAATATAGTATATGGAAAAGTTTCTTAGTTTGGAAAATGAAAAGTTTTTTAGTATATTTATACATTTGAGATACGTATATCAATATTTTTTTAAGCATTGAAAATAGTTGAGAGGGGTTTGTGAATATATATTTGTAAAAGTTTTTAAATACAAGAAATTACAAAGTGGTTTTAATTAATGGAAAGATTTGTTAAAGAGGCTTAGTGGTTGCTATATGCTTAACCAGTTTCATGTGGAATTAAATCTCTAGTTGAATTGTTTGTTTATTTGATAGTTGAATAACCGACTATCAAATCTTGGCCAATTTAAAACTACCGTTGTCAGTTCAGAGAGACTGGGATCAGATATATTATCTGAAAACCACTTCAAACCTGCATAAGAGTTAGAATTGATGACATTGTGAAGATGATGAAAACGAAGTCGGAGTTCTTTGAAATGTAAGGGGTACTTGCTACTAATCCTGATGGTGATTCCAAAAAGGATGTAGTAGAAGTAATGACTTCGGTTTACAAGTAGGATTGCTATATAAAAGGTAAAAAATGTAGCCTCAAGCCTCACAACCGAGAATGACTAAAACAGAGAATATGCTTCAGGGCTATATGGTTCGCTACCATTAGGGTATGTCATCACTCTTATATATATATATATATATATATATATATATATATATGGATTTGGTTATGCATAAGAGCTCTCGGGAAAATGTTGCAAAGCAACCGGAGTGGTGACATATTCGGTACTATCTAGTGTGGAGTAGGTATGTCCTGATTCGAAAGGGTTGATAGGTTCATCCTTATTACATTTTCTAGAGGTCTACCGTGGCAGGCAATACCCCAGTATCCTTGTCATTATATGGAATCCATTCTCCAATATGCATGTAAGGACTTAGTTATACCCAACTATGCCGAAACATGAGATGCAATCACTCTAGCAATATTCATTATTGACTTTAAACCGTAGTAACATCACTAGATTTATATAAAATGTTTTTGGTTATCGTAAGGTAAAAATCCATGAATATTTATATGCACCGTGGTCTTACGAGATACCTTTTTTTTGAAAGGTTTTCATAACATTAAAACTTATTTAAAATGTGTTTCTCATGCTAGTTTGCCAGACAGATCCGGACATTATTTTCTTATAATGCTCTCGTCAGCCCGAGCATGTTTCTTGAATTTAACTTAGGTGCCTTGGAGCTTCAGAAGATGAGCTAGGTGCCTCCAAGACTTACTCATTTATATTTTATTTTCTACTTCATTTGTTAGTTGTTTTTATCAAAAATTGCGAGGACTGTGTGTTTTTACTGTCTAGGCTGATGATTGGTTAGTTAACTCTGATTTATGCATGCATATTATAGTATTCTTTTGTGAAGATCTGTTATATGTTATATATTATCCATCACGATGTGAGATTTTGTTCCGTCTTTCCTTTTTTTTCCCCAAACCATCTGTCTTTCCGACACATGGATATTCAGCACGTGAATACCATGAATGTATTAGCGTCGACTTCTATGGGTCAAAAAGGCGGGTCGTTACAAATGCTCCCTAGAGACCAGAATGAATGAAAGAAACTCCTTCAGATGGCACCATGATTCGTAATGCAGGATGGAGTTCTATACATAGGAGGATTCTCCTCCCCTTGCTTAGTTTGTAAACGAAGATGACTAGAAAGATCGTCATGGAGATCCACGAAGGCAGCTGAAGTGATCATACCGGGAGGCAAACACTTGTGAAGAAAGCCCTCTGCTATAGATATTTCTAGCTAACAATAAACCAAGATGCTGCTAAATTCATATAGTGCGATCAACGCCAGAGATTTATAAGGATTCTAAGAACTGCATCTACAGAACTCATGCAAATGGTCAGCCCCTAGCCATTTGCAATGTAGGGAATTGATTTGATCAGAGTACTTTCAATAAAAAATATAATGCCCCTGAATTTTAATCAACATTATTCGATATATTTAATTGGATAAATTAAATAGAATAATGTGAATAATTTGGGAGATGAGATTACTAAATCCCATGGCTGTGTCATATGAATGAACTAAAATAAGACCTAACTAAATTTAGAAGGAGGAAGGGTTAAACTTAAAAATGAGGCCTACATTTCTTAGTATAAATCTCTTCCTTTACCTTAATAAATTTTTACCTTCTCATTCATAAATCATCGCCTACTTTCAATCGGCCATTAAAAGCTCCAGGAAGAGCACAAATTTGAGAAAAAGATAAGAAATTAAAGTTAACAAATTATCCCATTCTTCAATCAACTAATCAAGGTGAATAATCATGTTTATCATCTCATTTATCTCTGTTTGGACCAGCTATGGGTTATACCCGATTCATGTTTGTGTCTTGGTTAGGATATAACCATTTAAACCTTTGTTTGGAGAAGATGTAGGTGTTTTAAATGTTAATGGATTAATTAACACGTTTTTATTCGGTTTTGATTAAATTATGAGTGGTTTTGATCTTCATATGATTTGAAATTTTAATATGTTGAAAAGAACGTATTAATTGATTTTTTGGAATTTTTCCAGAATTTTTCAAGATGTTTTGATAGTTATATAAAATTATTTGAGGTATGAGACTTAAATGTTTTGTATAATTATAAAGGATAAATGGGATTTTTCAAATTTATTTACATTTCCAAATAAGGAAATTCGGCAGCAATTTTGAATATAAAATTCTGGCAATCAATCAGATTTAGACAAACAAGGCAGGTCGGGTACATAAGAACAATAAATAGTATTTTCACTGTTTTAACTCTTTCAGCGAGACCTTCCGCCTCCATTCCAAACCTTCCGACAACGTCGAAAGGTATCAAACCTTTCGACTAGGTCAAAAATCAATGCACATGGTATCAGGCGACTGGTACATGGTGAATTGAAAGGGGTTACCTGCTAGATTTCGATAAAGAGCTTTCGATGTTGTCAAATGGTTTAAAAAAATGGTTTCGATTGGTTTGCTTTCTTATTTTAAATGAAACCTTTCGATAAAGTCGAAAGGTATAGCTTTCGACAAGGTCGAAAGCATAATTGCCGCTTCCAAACCTTTCGACCCAGATGAAGTCAAAGGTTATCTTTTGTTTTATAAAACTTGCTTTCTCACTCCATTGATTTCGAAGGGTTGGTTCCAACACCAACACTTCACTGTTTTTGAATGGTTTCGAACGGTTTTGACTTCAAAAGGTTTTGGTTTCAAAAGATTTTGGTTTCGAAGGTTTTTGGTTTCAAAAGGTTTGAAAGGTTTTGAGTTTCAATGATTTCGAAAGGTTTTGAGTTTCATTGCTTTTGAAAAGTTTTTATATGGTTTTATAGGGGAGATACCTAGGCTTTCGACAAAATTGAAAGGTGGAACCCTTCGACTAGGTCGAAAAGAAACCTTCCAACAAGGTCGAAAGGTAGGACCTTTCGACAAGGTCGAAAGATATGATTTTTGCGATGCTTTCAAAAGGAAGGCTTCCGAAGGGGCTAACTTTGGATGTTTATTTGCTTTTGAACGGGGCTTCATTCGAAGGGGTTTAAAGGGCTGTTTTAGCCATTTTTCATTAAGTAAAATTTTTCTAATTTGAAGGGGTTACTTCAAAGGGTTATAGCATAAAATAATTATCACTGTTTGAATATGTAACGAGGATCCTTATATAAATTAGATGTAAATAAACCTTGGGGACATCAGGGTGGGTTTAATGTTTTTGATACATAGTTTGAGGTTATAAACAGAAATATGCTTTCGAAAATATAAATTGGGGCTATCAATGTGTTCCTAATTGGGGCTACCAATGGGAATAGGTTAAACATGTGGGATACTTAGGGAAAATAAATAATCACGAGCTCATGAATTTTCATAAATAATCATGGGGATCATGATATATTAATTGGCCAAGTATTGGGTTCTTGGTTAACCTAGAAAACCATGGAATGTGCGGTGGATAGCCCACATCAAAATTCTAAAGTAAAGAATGTTTTACAAAAGGTGGTTAGCCTCGGGATTTGGCACCCAAGGGTTCATTGTCGTCCTAGGAAAACTATGGAGTGTGCGGTGCATGGCCCGCATCAACTTTTATAAAACAATGTACGATGGATAATCTGCATTTATTTTGATGAATTTGGGACGGATAATCCTATTAAAGTTTTGACGAATAGTCATTTCAAAGATTTTAGAGGTGAACTCTAGTAAATCACTTTTAGATGGGATATCTAATAAATGGGTAGATGGGATATCCAATATGTATGATTTATGATTTTATTTTATATTATGTTAAGACTAATCATTTTGGGTGCAGATGCATGGTAAATGATTTGTGTGTTTTGTTTTTGATACTAGTGAGAGGAAACCTCATTCCGCTAAGCGACATGGTCTCACTAGCTTTCTATTTATGATAAAAGATAATATGGGATTATTCATACCAGACTTATTGTCTGACTTGAAGTTTGTGTTTTTCCATAAACTCTCGGGTACTCAAAATTAATTTGAGTAGTCTGAGAGTGGGAGACTTTCAGGTTTTCGGACTAATAGCTTTCAGAGACGTACATGAGGCAGTGTTAGCTATATAGGAGTTGTTTTGTGTTTACTGTTGTGATGTACTAAGAGCTGTAAAGTTCATATTTATTAGTTCTCTGATCGTCATAATGGGACATCTTCATATGTTACTGTAATCGTATTTTGTACATGTATATGTGATTTAAACGTGATTAACTTTTAGGATTATGTAATTAAATCTTAAAATGTAATTTGCATGAAATGGTAAAAATCTATTTATTGGAAATTTAACTTTTTTTATATTCATGTGTTCCAGTGTATCAATATTAACTATGCTGCATTCGGTTGCTAAGAAATAACAACTACGGATGACTGCAGCATCAGTAGCGGTTAGTTTTAGGCCTCAGAAGGCGGGACGTTACAAAGTTGGTATCAGAGCATGGTTTATGTACTTAAAAGGAATTTTAACCTTAAAAGATTTTTAAAGCATAATCTAATGAATCTAAAATATAGTTGGGCTAGGGTAAGCATTATAGTAACGTATGCGTACTTTGCTATAAATACCTAAGTATGTATCCCCCACTCTCTTAGACCGTTCTTATGTATCTTACAAAGATTGGATTTCAGGTAGTAGGGAAGTACGATATGGAGGTAGGAAATGGAAGAGTGAATCAAGGTGGAAGACGTACCGTAACTAGTGGAAATGTTCGACCCAATATTAGGAGCAATCAGGGTCGACAGGCAAATGCAAACCCAGATGCAAATGCTAATGTTGGTGCCGAGATTCCGCCGATTGATATAGGGATAATGTATCAGTTCTTCATGAATGTGATGCAAGCTGGAATAGCTGCGGGAGTGGATGTAGGGAATGCTGGGGGAGCTAACCCGGTGGCCCTAATTGGCAATAATTATGCCAAGCTAAGCAGGGATTACGCTAGTCTTGGAGGAAAGACTTTTATGGGAACCGAGGATGCAGTAGGAGTGGAGAACTAGATATTTCATTGTGAAAGGATATTTGCAGGTCTTGGATTGACGGATATGCTGAAAAGAAGACTTGCTTCAAGGAAACTGTAGGAAGTAGCATTGTTTTGGTGGAATGGAGCTACCATGAGAGAGCCAGAGGAAGACCTAACTTGGGCTGAATTTCGAAGGAGGTTCGAAGAAATATTTCTATCTTAGGTTTCCAAGTCAGCGTTGATAAGGAAGTTTGCAGATTTAGTCCTGGGGGATAAACCGATGGTTGAGTATGCTATGGAATTTGATGAGCTGTCCCGTTACGGATATGCTACTATGGATACAGTCATTCGGAGGGACGATAAGTTTAACAGGAGGTTGAATCCTGAGATCGCCGAGCAACCATGCCAAACCTCCGGGATCTGTATCATATTATTATCGAGATGGATATTCGGAATGAAGAGATGCTTTCTACTTTTGGAAAGGGAAAACCAGCCGAGGTTTAGAATTTTCAAGGTAAGAAGTGGAAGTTCTTCAAGAAGAAAGATGCCCAGTCGGGCGTAGCAACTAAGAAGAGCAAGGCTGATATTGTTTGTTACAAGTTTGATAAGAAGAGGCACTATGCTAATGAGTATCGCTTGGGTGATGGAAGAGCAGTTGTAGAGAGGCCGAATGTGAAGTGCTGCAACTATGGCCAAATGAGGCATTACAGAGACAAGTGTCTCGAGGCTGCTAAGTCTGAAAGGGGAAAGGTCTTTGCGTTAGAACCATCATCCTCTAGACCAACGACTGCCGAGAAAGGAAAAGTTGTGATGGAAGGTATGCTTATGATTCATAGTACCCCAGTTAGGGTACTATTTGATACCGGTGCATCACATTCATTTATATCTTAGTATTTGGTAGATTGCTTATGTCCGGAACCTTTATACCTTATTACTCCTTTAAGAGTTGTGAATCCTATAGGAGGGTATGCAACTCTGGGAATGAGATATGACCAGTTAGAACTTGATTTTTTAGGTCATATGTTTGCATGCAGTTTATATGTTTTTGATTTCGTGGGTTTCGGGATCATTTTGGGTATGAATCGGTTAGATAGATATGATGCTAGGATATTTTGCTAGCAGAGGGAAATATCATTGAAGCACCCTAATTGTCGTAACCGAGTTATTTACTTAATAAGGAGATCGGACGGAAATGATTATGTGTTATTAGGTGCCATGGAAACGGAAGCAGATTTGAAGCAGGTTTATGTTGCAAGAGAGGTTGCAGATGTGTTTGAACCATTTTTGGGCTTGCCGTTGAAAAGAGCAATCTAGTTTCGGATAGATCTCGTACCAGGTGCTGAACTCATAAGTAAACTACCTAGTAGGATGTCACCAACCGAGATGAAGGAATTGAAGGTGCAACTAGTGGAATTGGAAGGAAAAAATTTCATCCGACCAAGAAATTCGCCTTGGGGAATGGGTAAGGTATTCGTGAAAAATCCAAATGGGTCATTAAGGATGTGTATCGATTTTCGTATGCTGAACGAGAGGACGATCAAGAATAGGTATCCTTTGCCGAGAATCGATGACTTATTTGATTAGTTGAGTGGAGCCAGAGTGTTTTCCCAGCTGGATTTGGCGACAGGTTTCCATCAGCTAAGAGTGGCCGAGGACAATATTCCTTTCGTGAAAATGGTTGGTTATGCCATTCGTGAAAATGCAGTTCGTGAAAATGGTTGGCGACAGGTTTCCATCAGCTAAGAGTGGCAGAGTCTTACGAATGGTTGGTTATGCCATTCGTGAAAATGCAGTGTGCGAGTGCACGTGCTAATATAGTACACACGGATCGTGTAATATGGAATATAATATAAAAGCGGAAATAGATGATAGTAGCAAAGTAAAAAAAAATCACACCAGAGATTTTTATACTGGTTCGGAGCACCGTCCTACGTCCAGTCCCAGACTTCTATCTGGATTTTCACTACCAACTACCTCGCTTCACCCGGAGGAACAGGTTTACAACACCCGAGCAGACGAACGGGATTTCACGCCTCTAATACACTGAGGACTTCAACATTTTGCCTCTTTCAATACCGAGGACTTCAACACTTGCCTCTTACAACACGGAGGACTTCAACAAAGATGAATATAATTGTTTGTTGACGGTATGTGTTCTTGCTAACACTATTTTGTCACTTGTAGTACAGACTTCCTATAATCTTATCCTCTAATAGATTATTTGTATATATGAAGATTTGGAAGTGGATATCGTATTGAATCAAAAGGATGTTAAATAAATTTCAGGATTCAAAACGATATATGATAGAATATGAGCAATTTGAACGCTTGAGAGTACAAGATAGCGATCGATAGAATAGAGATTAGAAGAATAGAAAATTGGATATATGGAATAATGATTTCATGATGTTTATATAAGAAATAAACAGTTGTAACCTTTTGTGAAAAGGTATGAACAAAGGTCATGATCATTGGTGAAGAGAAAGAGAAGCAACCGTTGAAGAAAAGGAAGTGTCTATACGAAGGGTTGCTTTCTGTTTGAAAACGGTCGACAGGTCAAAAAGGACCAGTAGACAGGAATTTGAATATATATACGTTATGTTCACTTGTGCACGTTATCTGTGCATTCTGGGAAGAAACGGTCGACCACCTGGTTTTGACCAGTCGACCGGTTTTGCCCAGAGTGCACAGTTAATGTGCACTCATATATATATATATATATATATATATATATATATATATATATATATATATTCGAAGATTGAAGGTATATTCTATTTGAGGATAGATTTTAACATAAATAATCATTACTAACATAAATAATCAACCTCTAATCATATGGAGCTCTTTGTGTCTGAATAACTTCTTTTTGTCGATCACGGCTTATCCTTTTGTCAGAAATCAAAACTCTATATAAAAAATCTTGACTCAACAATTCGAACTTACTAATGCGCCATCTTTCTTCGTGGATTTAATGAACCGGGTATTCCGAGAGTACTTGGATATATTCGTGTTGGTTTTAATTGATTACATTTTGGTATATTCTAAGAATGAGAAGGATTATGCAGATCATCTTAGAATAGTGTTGGAGACGCTAAGGCAACATCAGCTGATAGCGAAGTTCTCAAAGTGTCATTTCTGGAAGTGAGAAGTGAAGTTTCTTGGTCATGTAATTTCCGAGGAAGGTTCAGCAGTGGATCCGAATAAGATCGAAATTGTTAACAATTGGAAGAGACCAATGACAGTAAATGAGATTAGAAGTTTTCTTGGACTTGCAAGATACTATCAAAGGTTCATTAAGGATTTCTCACGAATAGCAACAACCAGGAAGGACGTGAAGTTTGTTTGGTTTGAAAAATGTAAAGAGGCATTCCTTAGATTGAAATATTTGTTAACCAATGCACCGTGTTAGTAGTTCCAGATGGGAATCAGGGGTTGGTAGTTTACATCGATGTATATGGTACTGGGTTATGTGCTGTGCTAATGTAGAATGGAAAGATAATTGCCTATGCTTGTAGACATCTTAGACCACATGAAGTGAGATACCCACTCATGATTTGGAGTTGGCAGCGGTAATCTTCGCATTGAAAGAGTGGAGACGTTATCTTTTGGGAGAAAGGTTTAAGCTATTCAAGGATCATAAGTCTCTATGATATTTATTCCCTCAGAAGGAGCTGAACATGTGACAGTAGAGATGGCTGGAGTTTGTTGGAGCTTATGATTTTAGAGACCGAAAAAAGATTGGTCTTTGGTCTAGATTTGATGTGCGAGGCGACGAAAAATATCGAGTTGACATGGGAAAGAATGAAGGAAGCACAGTCTAGGCAAAAGTGTTACACAGACAAGAGGCATAAGGACCTAGAGTTCTTAGTTGGAGATAGAGTTTTCATCAAGGTATCATCGATGAAAGGTGTGGTTCTCTTTGGGAAGACCAGAAAGCTAGCATTGAGATATGTTGGACCATTTCCTATATCAAAGAGGATAGGGATACTTGCATAGCGAGTAGATTTACTGAGCAGTTTGGCCGGGGTCCACAATGTGTTTCATGTTTCTCATCTTAGGAATTATATTCATGATCCAGAAACTATTATTGCTTCGATGGCACTGGAGGACTTGGTGGTGGAACCGGATATGAATTTTTTAGGAAACCAATTCATGTTGGGGCAAAAGATGAGAAAAGGCTAAGGGACAAGAAAATCAGGTTGGCGAAAGTTCAGTGGAGCGACAACATGAAGGATTGTACTTCGAAAACAGAAGGCCGAACTAGGGCTACTTTTCCTGAGCTGTTTTAGATGGTATGTTGTATATAGGGTTTATATAGAATTTGGCTGGTACATTGTACTAACTTTACTTGCATGGGCTATATGATTGTTTATCCTTACTGAAATTTTAGAGACGAAATTCTTTAAGGGGAGGAGTCTGTAATGCATCTGAATTTTAATTAACATTATTTGGGATATATAATTAGATAAATTAAATAGAATAAAGTGAATAATTAGGGAGATGAGATTAATAAATCCAATGGTCATGTCTTAATGAATGAACTAAAATAAAACTTAACTAGATTTAGAAGGATGAATTTACTAAGGGGTAAACTTGGAAATAGGGTTACATTTCTTAGTATAAATCTCTTCCTCCATCTTAATAAATTTTTACCTTCTCATTCATAACTCCTCACCTACTTTCGGCCGGCCAGTAAAAGCTCCAGGAAGAGCATAAATTGAAGAAAAATCTAATGAATTAAAGCTAGGAAATTATCTTATTTTTCAATCAACTAATCAAGGTGAATAATCATATTTATCACTGTTTGGATCGGTTGTGGGTTATACCCAACTCATGTTTGTGTCTTGGTTAGGATATAACCATTTAAACCTTTGTTTGGATAAGACATAGGTGTTTCAAATGTTAATGGATTAATTAACACGTTTTTATTCGGTTTTGGTTAAATTTCGAGTGGTTTTGATCTTCATATGATTTGAAATTTTAATATGTTGAAGACAACGTATTAATTGATTTTCTAGAATTTTTCCAGAATTTTTCAAGATGTTTTAATAGTTATATAAAATTATTTAAGGCATGGGACTTAAATGTTTTGTATAATTGTAAAGGAGAAAGAGGCTTTTTCAAATTTATTTAAATTTCCAAATAAGGAAAGTCGGCAGCAGGTTTGAATATAAAATTCTGACAATTGACAAACAAGGCAGGTGGGACATAAGAGTGTTTTAAACAGTATTTTCATTGTTTTAACTCTTTCAGCAAGATCTTCTACCCGCATTCCAAACCTTTCGACAAGGTCGAAAAGTATCAAACCTTTCAACTAGGTCAAAAATTAATGCACATGGTATCATGCGACTGGTACGTAGTCAATTGGAAGGGGTCGAAAGGTTTAGGGATGAAAGGTTAGAGCTTTCGAAGGAGATGAAACTTTGTTGTAGTTTTAAAGAAAATACACCTACTAGCTTTCGACATTGTCAAATGGTTTAAAAGAAAAAGGTT
This sequence comes from Allium cepa, assembly GCA_030765085.1. NCBI lineage: Eukaryota > Viridiplantae > Streptophyta > Magnoliopsida > Asparagales > Amaryllidaceae > Allium > Allium cepa. Next base: position 1,056,228,097 of record CM060932.1, read on the forward strand.
TTGATTGGTTTACTTTCTTATTTTAAATGAAACCTTTCAACAAAGTCGAAAGGTATAGCTTTCGACAAGGTCGAAAACATAGTTGCCGCTTCCAAACCTTTCGACCCATATGGAGTCAAAGGATATCTTCTTTTTTATAAAACTTGCCGCCTCTCTCCATTGATTTCGATGGGTTGGTTCCAACACTAACGCTTCATTGTTTTAATGGTTTCGAAGAGTTTTGACTTTAAAAGGTTTTGGTTTCCAAAGGTCTTTGTTTCGAAAGGTTTTTGTTTCGAAAGGTTTTGAGTTTCAAAGCTTTTGAGTTTTAATGATATCGAAAGGATTTGACTTTCAATAGTTTCGAAAGGTTTTGAGTTTCATTACTTTCGAAAAGTTTTTAAATGGTTGAGGGGATAGCCCAGGCTTTCGACAAAGTTAAAAGGTGGAACCTTTCGACTAGGTTGAAAAGAAACCTTCCGTCAAGGTCAAAAGGCAAGACCTTTCGACAAGATCGAAAGGTATGATTTTGTGATGCTCTCAAAAGGAAGGCTTCCAAAGAGGCTAACTTTTATTGTTTATTTGCTTTTGAATGGGGCTTCATTTAAAGGGGTTTAAAGAGCTGTTTTAGCCATTTTTCCTTAAGTAAATTTTTTCTAATTTGAAGGGATTACTTCAAAGGGTTATAGCATAAATACTTATCTTCGTTCGAATATGTAAGGGGGGATCCTTATATAAATCTTATGTAAATAAACCTTGGGGACACTGGGGTGGGTTTAATGTTCTCAATACATAGTTTGGGGTTACAACCAGAATATGCTTTTGAAAATATGCATTGGGGCCGTCATTGTGTTTTTATTTAATTTAACCTAATTGGGGCTACTAATGGGAATACGTTAAATAGGTGGTATACTTGGGAAAAATAAATAATCATGAGGATCATGAATTTTAATAAATAATCATGGGGATCATGATATTTTAATTGGCCAAGAGTTGGATTCTTGGTTAACCTAGGAAAACCATGGAATGTGTGGTGGATAGCCTGCATCAAATTTCTAAAGTAAAGAACGTTTTGCCAGAGGTGCTTAGCCTCGGGATTTGGCACCCAAGGGTTCATAGTCATCCTAGGAAAACTATGGAGTGTGCATGGATAGCCCACACCAACTTTTATAAAACAATGTACGATGGATAATCTGCATTTATTTTGATGAATTTGGGATGGATAGTCCTATTAAAGTTTTGATGGATAGTTATTTTAAAGATTTTAGAGGGGAACTCTAATAAATTGCTTTTAGATGGGATATCTAATAAATGGGTAGATGTGATATCTAATAAATGGGTGGATGTGATATCCAATGTATATAATTTATGGTTCTATTTCATATTATGTTAAGACTAATCATTTTGGGGTAGGGGCATAGTAAATGATTTACAAGTTTTGTTTTGGATACTAGTGAGGGGAAAACTCGTTCCACTAAGCGGCGTGGTCTCACTAACTATCTATTTATGATAAGAGATGATAGAGAATTATTCATACCAGACTTATTGTCTAACTCGAAGTTTGTGTTTCTCCACAAACTCTTGGGTACTAAAAATTAATTTGAGTAGTTTAAGAGTGGAAAACTTTCAGGTTTTTGGACGAATAAGCTTCCGGAGACGTGCATGAGGAAGTGTTAGCTATATAGGATCTATTTTGTGTTTTCTACCATGATATACTAAGAACTGTTAAGTTCATATTTATTTGTTCTCTGATCATCATAAGGGGACATCTTCATATTTCGCTATTATCATATTTTGTACATGTATATGTGATCTGAACATGGTTAACGTCTGAGATTATGTAATGAACTCTTAAATTGTAATTTGCATGAAATGGGAAATTATGTTTATTGGAAGTTTAATTTTTTTTCGTATTTAGGTGTTCCAGTGTATCAATATTAACTATGCCGCATTCAGTGGCCAAGAAATAACAGCTACGGACGATTGCATCATCAGTAGTGGTTAGTTTTGGGTCTCAGAAGGCGGGATGTCACAAAAAAGGAGGGGCCAAATATGCCATCGTTTCCATTGATTGCTTTACGATGAGTTAAAGACAAATAAAAGAACCATTTCGAGATGCCATTCAAATGATTGACTGGAATTCACAGAATAACAATTCGTGATTAATTACAATCCAAATGTTTACAATAAAATAACACTCAGGGGAAAATGTTAATTGGGTTCTCATCCAAGTAAAAATCAATAGAAGTTAGAACATTAAATGAAGATGAAACGACTTGAAACCTTTAAAGAACACCTAGATATGGCAAAAGAATAGCACAGAGAATTTTCACCCCAAATTATGCTAAGGAGAGAAATTGATACCGACATGATCATGTCTGTGGAGATCTCTCTTGACTTCGTATTTCTCACCCAAGCTTCACAGGAGTCGTTCCCTACTTTTTTTATGCTCTCTCAAGATATTTCAAAGTTTCTGAAAACCAACTACAAGAGTTGAAAAGTTAACAGCTAAAACAGTAGAACAAAAAAAGTAATGTAGGAACGATCGTCAAAATCAACCAACGATCCATGGAAACAACATGGGGCAACTCAAAATCAAGCAGCAAGAAGAGTGCAAAAGAGTTGAGCCACGTTGGACCAATACAAACATGTTGGCACTGACAAGATCATTTTAGCACCGACATGTACCAACAAGTCGGTGGGTCCCACAATTCTTTGTACTCCTTCGTGCCAACATCTAGACTCTGCACAAACTCTTCTTTTGACCTAAAACAACTGCCACTCCTATAAATACAAATCATAGAGGAACCAAAACAGGATCTGATTTCTGCATCACTACATGGAAGCTCTGTCTCTTCTTCATCACCTTCCTCTACACAATTGTCACCAAAGTAGCTACTTTATGCAATTCTAGGACTTAGAATCAGTCTAACCAATGTACTTGTGACTCATTCTCTCTTAAACCCCTTGTAATCTCAAATAAACTCTATTAAATCTATAAGAAGCAAAGCTATAAATGGAACGCAGGCCAAAGATTGCTGAACCACTATAAAATCTTACGTCTCTCTTTCTTATTCCTATGTATTTTCTTTTACTTCCACTATTATCTGCTAGATCTAGGTCGCACAGGTTTTCTACAACCTATTCTTAGGTATTTATCCATTTTAGGCGTCAACAACCAAGTTATCAGATATTGAAGGTGCCGAAACTATAGCATATTGAAGTCACAAAGGTTATCATATGCTGATGTTGAGTTATCCCAAATTGTAGCTGTAAAGGCTATCACATGTAGAAGTTAAGATATCGCAGGTTGAAGTCAAAAAGGCTTCCTCATGTTGAAGCCAAGTTATCACAAGTTGAAGTCATTGCATGTTGATGTTAATAAACATTAATGCTACCGAATGTTGAGAAACTACTACCGCACATCAAAAAATTAATGCATCAAGCACTTTAGTTAGCCATAGGGAAACTCTTAATTGGTCCAGTCATGTCATGTCATCATGAAGAGATCAAAAGCATGTTGTGCCGCATATTAAATCGGCAATGTGTCAAGCCAACATAATCTCAACCATTCATCTCCCGTGAATGCCACATGTCAAAGATCTAAATGCGCAATTTCTCTATAGGTCGACACATACCCCTATTAAGAAGGGGCAAATTTTGAATTGTACTTCTTCCCCATTTTCATTTTGTTCAAGCATAAATAAAGAACTCAATTTAGGACTTTAATGGTGGCCCAGAACAAATTCTAATTAGGACTGTTCGATACGGTCAGTGTTTTTGATGTGGTCAGCGATTAATATCAAATTATTTGAATATTAACGTTGACACGTCACTTAGCAAGTGGTGTGACATTTTGTCCAAATTCATCATTTACTTGGTTTTGGTAATCCAATTTTACTTTATTAAACATTACCTAGTAATGAATTTTATTTACACTAATTCTCTTCGTCAAAGCTATATCACTTTGAAGTTATGAAACTTAGTCATTGTCAAAATTCCAATATTTCCAAACACAAAGTCCTTGGTTTGATAATAACAATTATTATTAATCAAAATTCTATGACAAGAGACTTTGAATTTGAGTTGATTTGAGTTGAATGTGATACTAACCTCATATAACTAAGGAGACAAATCATCTCTTAAATAGTGTTACACTTCCAATACTTCCACTCAACTCAACTATAGTCAATCGATGGATGTCATGTTATGATTTGACTATAGTCAATGCAGAGCTTTCATATTGAATATCAATAGTATTTTCAGGTCGAGAGAATTATGTAAATTAGACACATCAATATTTTCTGCTTAACCTTAGTTATATTAACCAACAGAAAACTATTTAGTGGGTCATTTTGTAATTATCTAATAACTATCAGTACATAACCCCTTGGTGCCCCAAGCAGCCATGAATAGTACACTGCCCAACATTTAGAGAATGTTACCTTCTGTAGTATCAATAGATACATCGATATCCGGTCTCAATTTATCTTGACTAGGAATATTTAAAATGGTATACTTATTTTCATTATGATAAATTACTCATGGTTACAACACTTTGTAACTACTATCACAAAACATACTATTTGTGGATTTTCTATTAAATACAACTTTTAAGTTAACTAATTAATATAACATATTATATCAAGTATATATATAATAGAAAGAAAACACCTTTTATTTCGAACAAGATTGGTTATCGAGTTAGATATATGTAATAAATTACATAATTGCCCCTAGGGCATACCCCTAACTCTAACAATCTCCTAGTTGCACTTTGGATCAATTATGGAATCTTATTCCAACTTCTCCAATTGATTGTTTCAAGACCAATTGGGTTAGTCCCCTAATGAACATGTATGCTATTATGTTTCAATTATCTACTTTGTCAATCAATTCCCTTTGGTGCTGATAAACTACATTTATCATGTATAACAATTCGAAGTATGTCTTTTGACTTCCAATGAGCACTAAGTTCTGTTATGAACTGTATCGTGACATTGTTATCATATAACAATGTTATGGAATTCTCAACATTTGGATTCACCCTCGGCTCAGTCATAAATTTATGCATTTATATCTATGTACATTGTTTTTATTACCGCACTATTCGAGGCGATGTACTTAGCTTTTTTATTGAATCAGCTATAGTCTTTCTTTGAATCATTTCCAACTTTAATATTCTTGACTTGAATTTATTATTGACATATTATACCCAATATCACTTATAAAAAATTGAGTCTGAACACCCTTCATAAGGACTTTATTGTTGCTATAAACAATTTTCTGGCATTTTATAAATACATGAGAACACTCCAAATTACCATTTAGTGGTATCAATTTGGATTTGCTTTATGTATCAAATACATAAAATATCATGATATTGCAGATAACATAACATGTATGTTAATTCCTATTGCCAATACATAATGTATCTATTTTACATGTTCCATATTAAATATTTTAATAAGGTATCCCTGCATATCATTTTGGAACATTCACAACAACTTTTATACATATTATAAAAGACATCATTTACAAATCCAACATCGAGTATTAAAACAACTAAAACCGATTTTAACACAAGTACATCGTTAATAATTAGTAGTGTGTTGTTTACTTACAATTTAGAAAAATCTATGTACTTTTAGCGTTCTTTCTTATGAACACATGTTTGCTTTGAATTTTGAATAAAAATCAACCTATTTGATATATCTATCAAAAAACTTGTTCAATTTAGATGCTTTTCTGAATGATACTTTCATATCTATTTTTGGATCATATTCAAAAATCCATAAACTCGATATCGCTTCTACTGACTCCAAGACACTTTGGTTGTTATGTGCTAAATTGTCCGTGCTAAATAATTTTTTAAAATTTTCCACTTTAGCACATACGTAACAAACACAATTTCATATTAAGTAATATTTTTGTGAGTAAATATGAACAAACTTGAGTACATCGAATAGTGAATCTATTGCGTTAATTTCAGCAATTGAAATTCACGGTATTATTATTGTTAATGTGGCTCACTATATTCCTACTGCAATCGTCTCTTTAAGACACATTTGCAACCAATGGATCATATCCCTTCGTGTAGCTATCAAAATCGTATTTTGATAATGTAATTGGAATCTATTTCGGATCTGCGCATCATACCACATTATAGAGTCAATACTCTTAATGATTTTTTAAAAGAGCCTAGGATTATTTATTCCTGACATTTATAAGAAACTCATAGTTTCTTTTTAACATGCAAAAATACTCAATAGATATTCTAATGGTTAATTTCATTTCATCCCTTGCAATCAGTTTTATCCTTGAATCGTATCCAAATCCATTTTATAACCAATAATATTTCAAAGAAATTCCTTCATTGCGAAATTTGTGTTGCTAGAAACAACAGTTATTTCTTAGTGCAACGGAATGGGAATTTATAAATATTTTTGAATTGCCTTATGTGAAACTGAGTTTGCATTAGTTCGTAATATATTTATGTTCGCAACATATATTAGTTATCCAATGATTATCGTCCCTGAAATTCACTTAGGGATGATTCGTATAAGATTCCTTACGTACAATTATTACGTGCAGTCTTTCAACTCGCATAATTTGTCAACTCTTTGGCCAAGGTATGTAGGGGTTTCTTATAAACCTAATCTTATATGGTTTTTTATAATATTCATTGGATGATATTAATTTTAACCTTGTGTACTACTCTTAAGTACATACGTTATAGAAATAATTTTAACTCAACTTCACTCATCTTTAATCGAACTTTATCCAAAAAAGTTAAATTACTTTTTATCAATACATCATTATTCATACTAGGTATAAGAATGAATGGCCTTTAAAACTGAATATTTATTCATACTAGGTACATATGAAACTCTTTCCAATTATACTCACCCATTCGATTAAATCGAATCGCTTCTGTTGCATGTTATATTATTTGCTTCCATTTTTATGTTCTATGAGGTTTTCATACACTTATACATGTGCATCAAATACACATATCCATGTCTGTGATGACTCATCGGTGAATATGACAAAGTACATGAAACCGTTTTGGTATTGATATAATTACGATTACATACATCTATATGTATCAACCCGAAGATTTCAACAACTCCTTTGATGCTCCCACTAAATGGGTGCATTGCCCTTAATTATTTGAGATATAATTAACCAGTATCATATGACTCATAATCATACAATGAAAATTATTTCTCAAAACCACGGCTTAGTCTATAACACCAAAATAATTGTAAATAATTTTAGATACTTTAGTATTTCCAATGCATCACTTTTGTTGTAAAAATAAAAACACATTATAGTTTTACTTCATAACATTATTCATAATATTCACATCGAAATATAACTATATCTATTTTGCAGTCGACACTGAAAAATATTCATTATGTCATAAATAATGTTCGGTGTGTTTTATGAAAACAATCTTCATAACATGATGCAATCAATAAGTGTTATACGGCATGCTCCCACAGTTTCCATTATTACAATTATAACGTACTGAATTCGCAGGTCCATCATTTATTTTATACAAATTATTTATTTCATATACTACAGCTAATTTACAGTGGAGAGTTATTTAATCAAATATCTTGAACTCAAGGAATAAATCTTATAGAAAACAATTTTCTATAGGAAAATACATTTCAGAATAGAAATTGTATTTCTCATTTCAATGTTACGTATCAATTATTATTGTTACAATTCTCATTTTTGATGTATCTTTATGAAACATAAGTGACTATTCGCTCTCTTTATCCTAACTGTATCTTAAATCAAATCTACTCTTGTACATTCTTTTTTCTTTCTAATGGTTGAACTTTCAAAAGAAATCCCTTACCACAATATGGTAACAAAATCTTTACAAAAATGCATTTTGTAACAACCCTATATTCTGTGATTATTTTAATTGTATATTTTAATTATTTAAATTTAATTTCTAATTTAAAAACTTTATTTTATTTATCAAAATGAATAAATTTTGATATTTTGAATATAGACTTTGATTTTTATGTGAATTATAAATCCAAACATGAATAAAAAGAATATTTTTCAAAAATGTGAATTTTTGTCAATATGGTCAAACTTTGACTTTTAAATTTAAAATTTTAAAGATTTGAATTTTTGAATTTTATCCTTTATTATGAAAATAAATTAAAGTTCAAGAATATTGCCTTTTGTTTCGTTGAAATCTGACTAATATTGTGAAAGTTATGCTTTTTACAATATTGTATGTAAATTGATTTATTTAACAAAATTATTTATTTCAATTTATATAAATAATATTTTTGTTTGTCATATCCTATTCTAATTTGTGTATATATGTGTAACATGACATGTTATGTATACATTTTATTTTAAAACATTTTAAAATGTGAATTTATAATTTTCAAATGTTAATTGTATATTGTTTATATTTTTAAATTCTAGTTTCAATTTAATAACTATTTTCTTTATTTACTTTTTATTTTCTTAAGAATAATTGTTTATTTATTTTTTCACTTTATTTATTTTTGTCATTTATTTTTATTTACTGAATTTTATTTGGTTTATTTTGATTTAAAAGAAATAGAAATTCAAATGGACAAAGACCTTTCATTTTCTTGTGACTTTTCGATTGACTTTTCTTTTCATTTGCTTTTGCCCTTTCATTTTGCATTTGGTCGTCCATTTCCTTATGCATAGCCGTGTGTTTCCTCTTCATTTTCACGTGAGAAACTTCTCGCCATATCAAAACTCATGGCCAAATTCATTTCTGAAAATATTTTGTTAATGGCTTCTTTTGCTCATCTTTTCCTCTTCATTTTCTATGATTTTGCCTTCCTCTTCTTCTAGCTTTGCTCGGCCTAGCCTCTACCACCATCACCACCGACCACCGCCTCATCATCCACGGTAGCACCACCTCCTCCTCCTCTAACCAAGACCAGGCCGTGCCTCCTTATGATGCTAGCACTACAACTTTGCACAAACTCCACTAATAATGCCTAGCCGAGCTCATGCTTCACCCTACCCCTTCATAGTTCACCACGGCCACACCTTCAGCCACCACCACCAGCAACTACACCTCCTCTGGCCATCACTTCAGCCAACTCCAGATCTGACCCGACCCGTATGATGACATGGCCGAGCTTAATATTGACTAGGCCGAGCCTAGTATGCACCAAAACCCTTCCTATTTTTCCTTGTCCCTTTGTATACCATATGTTGTAACTCTCCCACCCCTTCACTTCATGTTGCTATGCCTATATGATGCCATACTCAAGCCAAAGCACATAATAGTCGAGCATATGAACCCTATGGCCAAGCATTTGAGTGGCAAAAGCAAGGTCAAGCTATCTTGTTTTGTTGCTTTTTATTTTTTCAATTTGTTCAATGTCGTTTTGTGTTGAATATTTATGTTATATTGTCTTGTTTATTGGTTGTTTATAAGATCAATATCATGGCTCTCTCCACTCACTTGAATCAAAAGTCGTGCTGTATCGTGCTTTTTGGATCTATTCTGTGTGTTTTGATTTGCTAATCTCCAGTGTAAAATGTGAGTGTTCACTCATGACATTTATACTTAAATAATATGTGAATTGATAGCAGGTGAATGTGTAGAAATATTATATCATATTATACCTGCCTGTGATATGAATCATATGATGTTAACCCTATTTATAAACCTGTCATATCATCTAATAATGTTATATGTTTCTATACTGTTTATTTATTTCTGTTTCTCATACTGCAAGTTCCCTATAGAATTGAATCACTATGAGTTGAAATGATACATACCCGAACGGACTTTAGAATAAGGGAAAATCGTTATAGGCTGAAATGATAGGCTGAACGATTTTTATTTATGTTATTTGACTTGGGATTGCGGGCTTGAAATGATACAACCTGGATTTTTTTGTAAATTACGGATTGAAATGATATATTATCCGTATCACTTGACCTAGGTTAGAAAATATTATGCAGACCCGTGGTTATTTTATTATATATATTTTCTAGAATTTTTAAAGTATTTTAAAAATATAAATTATGATAATTTGGTTTAAATTGAATCTAAAATGATTTTTATAAAGTATTAATGATTTTTCTACAAGTTAAATATGTGTAGTAGATGAATGGTTAAGTTGAATTTGAAATATAAATTAATTTTGAAATTTGTGATTTTGTTTAAAAATGGAGTCTAAGTTAAGTAAATAAAATATGATAATTTGATTTAAATTTGAATTTAAATGACTTAATAAAGTGCTATTGATTTTTTCTATGAATTAAAATGGTTAAATAAATGAATGGTTAAAAGTGAAATTTGAAATATAACTTGACTTGGAAATGTGAAATTTGGTTTAAAAATATAAGTTAAGTAAAGAAAATAAAATGGAAATTAAGTTGTATTTTGAAATGGTAAATAAAACTTAAGTGTTAAGTTTAAAATTTTAAAATGCAAAGAATAGAAAATTATATGCGTGAATTTAATAAATGAATTATTAAAAATTCGATATTTATTTGTGAAATTTACTTTATAAAATCATAAGTTGCAGGGTATTTAAATGAACATTTTTGAGTGTAAAATATGATTTTTATAAGTTAAAATGGTTTAAATTGAAGTTTAATTGTTTTTGAAATTGTATTGAAATCTGGAAATTGAATTAATAGCACTTCAGAAGTGCTATCATTTCTGAAGTTAACTTAAAATCTGTTGTAAAGGATATTACAGCACTTTGTAAGTGTTGTAGTTGATGCAAATGAACTAAAGGATAAAATTAACTAAGGGCTATTGCAGCACTTCTTAAGTGTTGTAGTTGCAGAAACTAAAATTAAAAATCTGAATTAATAAAAGAGCTACTGTAGCACTTGTTAAGTGTTGCAGTTGGCTTAAATGAGATTTTGAATATAATTGAACTATTACAGCAGTTTTTTTAAAATGTTGTCTTGGCTGAATTGAATTGTTTTCAAATATAATTTTCTACAACATTTTCTAAGTGCTGCGAAAGCTGAAATTTCAATGTTTTGTAGTTTTTAACTGAATAAATAAACTCAAAAAAGACTAAATTTTGGGAATTGAATATTTGATTTGTAAATATAATGACTGCACTTTTAAATGGCTTAAATGGAGTATTTTGATTTGAAATATAAACCATTTTGAAATGTGATTTGAAATGGTATTTAAATTAAAATAAAATGAATGAGATTTCGAAAGGATATAATATTTGAATTTTGAAATGGTTTGTTTGAATTGAAACTGATGGTTTAAATTGAATTAAATTGAAATTTGAAAATTTGGGTTTAATTGAATAATTTATAAAATGTAAAGAATTAAAGGAAGGCATCAAATGTATGATTTTGAATAGTTATGATTTTCAAAGTGTAATGATTTCAAATATTTGGTTTTGAAAAAAGTTATAACTTTGAAAGTATTACGATTTTTTGAAAGGTGAATATATATTTTAAATGGAAATGATAAACTATTTTGATTTGAATATAGTTTTAAAATAAAAATGGTTTTGGTTTGAAAATATATACTATTTTTGAAATGTATAACCACCGGTTACAGTAACGATTGGTTGTTAAAGAGACCGGGATCAGATATGGACATACTCTCTGTCGACACCGAAAACCACTTTAACAACTGTGTACGCAGTGGAGATTCCAGAATGAAGTAGGTTGGTGGCGACGATCCTATTGAGGTATGAAGATGGACCCGACTCCCGTGAGTTGGCTTAAGGTGGCTAAAACAGGAGCGATCGACGGGCCAAGTGAGGTAGCTCCTCCTATCGAACACACTTATTCAATACTATACTCTTACTTATGATTGATTTGATGGCCATCCTCCGATTTTGATTGGGGAGTGTGTTCCGAGGTAGGCGGTAGTGGCTGCTATGAATTACCACAAGTCCGGAAGTGTAATTGGTATATCTACCCTATCATTGCCTAGTTGTGCCGTGTCACCTACCATAGTGAGCCTTACTACGAGTTTGTTTTTCTTCCGTAGCCCATGGAGTATTTGTAGTAGCCTCCCGATCTGGAGGTATGCTGGTACTGGATGGACTATTGGGACTATTACGTGTTGGGGGCTATATGAGTAACCCTTCAACGCTTTTTTAAAGTAAGTTTATTTTACTATAGACATTATTATAATAACGCAATATTACTGTAGGATCTAGATTAACCCTAGAGGGGGGGGGGGTGAATAGGGTTATAGCAAATTTTCTCGAATTAAACACAGAAATATAATAGCAGAAATAAATATGCTGAAAAGTAAATCACACACAAAATTTACCCAGCTTCGGCAACCCCTGCCTACTGCTGCATTCACAGATTTCTATTAGAATTAAACAGTATCACGCTTACAAACACTCTACTAGACTCACAGACCCTTTTGCTCCCGCTCACAAACACTCTACTAGACTCGCACACCCTGCTCCCGCCTATAGAATTTCGCTCAATCGCAAACACTGCTCCCGCCTATAGAGCTTTGCAAACTCGCACTCCCTGCTCACTGAACTAATTCTAAATAGACAATCTGACACTACCTAATCCCTAGGTGGTGATTTACAAATTCTTCGACTTGAAAAGAAAAAACAACTTCAAAAATTAAAACAGGAGCAAAAATTAAAATACGGACTTGAATGCGTAATTTTTGCTCAATTAAAAAATAAGAAAAAACCCTCTAAAAATTAAACCCTAAATAAAGACTAATTCCCCTTTAAAAATAATAAAGGCCGGCCCACTTGAATTTCACCGTCCCCTTTTCTTTTGCTTGTGAAAATGTCGGCCTCTTATTGTCGAATTAGGGCTTCGGCTTCTTTCTCGAATTAGGGCTTCGTTCTGATGATTGATTACTGTTGCTAGCTCGTTCTCTGATGATCTTTCTCATGTTCGTTCTCTTATGACCGAAGACTTGCGTCGCTTGTTCTCTGATAATTGATTCTTCGAGATTGCAAATTGTTTGCAGCTGCTTCTCTTGATCGAGTTCACTAAATTGCGGTATGTATTACTTTCGTTACTGGTTCAATTGCTTGCTTTAACTTGATTGCACTTGATTGAACTCGATGGCCGATGATGATGAATTGGGATTGTATTTATATGAATTTGAGACACTTGAATTCGTTCGAATTAACTTGATACTTTCCTAAATTCTTAATTGCCTGATGCGCACGTCTTTCCTGATTTTGTTACACGTGATACTCACGGCTTTCCTGATATGTTTTAACTTGATAATCACGGTTTTGAATTGAGAGCGTTCGATCCTTCTTGTATAAAAAAACAGTAACTTTCCCTTTGTACTTTGCGTTGACTTTTTCAAAGAATACAAATTTGAGTTTCAATGAATTCTGACTTCGGCCCATCTCTGCACTGTTGAATCTCGTTCATCTTGTAGTCTTCGACCTTTTTCTCTGGTACTTAAATTTCAATCATGATGTTGTTTGGTTATTTGTTCATGTGATTCCCTGTTGCTCGGTTACTGATGCATTAGTTGTTGGCATATTTGCTTTGTACTTCATTTGAGGTTGTAGCTTTGGTCTTTGTTGCTCTGGTCCTGTTGCCTTCAGTTGCTTGTTGAAGATATTGCACTGCATCACCACTGTTCTTTGCATTTGTACATATGAATGTGCTCACTGTTGTATTACAGTACACTGCATATTAGTCTTCTCATGTTTGAGGCTGTGCTTTCATTGACATTTGTTCACTTTGATTCTGCATAACTTGTAGCTTGCTGTACATATGAACTTGCAGTTTTCTGTCCACCTGTATCATGCTTGGCTTTGTGTAGTTGATGTTGTACACTGTCTTGTGCATTGTCCCATTCACTGTTGCTGTGCAGTTGCAATGCCTTGCTTGGTCTCTGTTACATGCTTGCTGTTGCATGCTTGTGATATTCATGTTGATTTGATGATGCTGGTATTTGCTGATATATTACTTTGAATTGCATACACTTTATGTTGACATTTTCTTTGACACAGATGCTACACTTGTTCATTGTTGTTCAAGTGTACTTGTCTTCATAAAATTGTCACTGTGCTTCTGACCTTTCTGGTCTCTGATCATTGCTTGGTCATCTTGGTGGCTTGAGCATTTGGTCTGTGTTGCATTGTTCCATGTGTCTTGCCTTTGACTGTTTGCATACACTTTTGGTCATGTTGTACTCATTTGCCACTGAGTTGCATTGAATAGCTGGTCTTTGTAGTTGTTTATTTGAGTCAGTGCTTCACCATACTTGTTGTTGCAGTATTCATGTTGTTGTTGGTGGCAATCTTGTATGCTGCTGTTTGCATTTGGTCTTGATCATACTTGATGTCATGATTTTCCTGGTTTCACTTGTGTACATTTTCGAGTTGCACACTGCTGCTTGTACTTGTAGTCTTGGCCAGTTGACTGTTGCTTTGAGTTGTTCATTGCTTGGTCTCTGTTCCCTTGAATTTCTGGTTGGAGCTGTGCACACGAGTTAGCGAGGCAATGCACACGTGTATGAATGTACACGTGTGTATTGCAGCCACTTATGATTACCTGTCCCTGTAATATCTATGTGCACGACTTTGTGATGAATTCAAGTGTGAATGATGACGAACAACCCAAATAACTGAGGCAAACGATATTTTCAAAAATCGTATTTCATTTTATATTGCAAAAAAATTTCTTTTTCAATTTTACTGCGTTAGTGAATATTTTTGCAGATTACTCAGATGCTGGATTCAAACTGGAACGCAGTTGAAGACAAAATATGAGTGTGAGTGATATGTAGTGAGGTTATCAATGTAAAAATATTTGTGATGTAATCGTGATGTAATCAGAAATGTATATGTATAGTGAGAGCATGAATTTGTACTATTCAAGTTTGTAATAAATATTCGTTTGAATAAAATATTCGTTTGAATTCAAAAACTGTGTAACTTGTTCTGTTTGAATTCAAATTCAAATTCTGTGTAATTTATTTTATTCAACAAATATTTAATCTATGAAAAACAAAATAGTACATTATCAAATACATTTAAATGAATATATATGTTTATTATCATCAAACAAAAACATATAAGCGCATATTCAACAATTACTACATAGTAAATAGTTTAACGGATCCTTAGAGGATGGACGATCCCAAGCATCCTTTAAGTTACTTGTACTTTACTGCTGTTCACTTGAGTTGGTTTACATTATATAAGTATGTATGTCCTGACTCGAGTGTTTTGTGTTTTGCTTTATGCTTGGGTCAGCCTAAGTATTCACAACTTTGGATTTCTCTTTCTGGAGGTAGGAATTGCTGGAGATTCTGCTTATCTAGTCATCTATCTATTTCAGTTTCATTTGTCCTATTTCAGCTCTTGTATTAGTGAACTTATATGTATTTGGGATTTCTATTGTATTTGTTTTCAGACTGATATTAGTATTTGTTTTGAGACTTTGTTGTAGTAGCTTCATGAACTACTATGGTATTTTAATTTCCGCTGCGAGTTATTTTGATATTTCTATGTCTGTGATTCTGTGAATGATTTTATTTGCTACAAATTTTATTACAATCTGTTATTTTGAATTATTCAAATCTGACATGTGTGGATTATTGTCGATTTGAATGGTCCAAAATAGGGGTTGTTCTACATTTGATCATCCTTAACATTTAAGTACATCAAATATGATGCACCTTATGTAAATTGATCGAACATACATTGCAACGATGGAGTCCTTAGATTTACGCTGTAGCTTTAGTCATATGATACATTTAACACAATATGATTTTTATTATGATCAATCAAATTATGACTTGATCTTGCACTATGGTTTATTTATCTATTTCGAATGAACTAATTTCATCAAAATATTTTACATTACAAACTGTGACCATTCACTATGTAACATTCATACGCAATTTTATATGAATCATACATCTATAGTCTTGTATTGTTTTTTAGTTACAAACTCTTAGAATGCAATACACGGTCTTGACCAAATAAGCACATAAGCGGCTAAATGAAGAACATATTAAGTAATTGTAATTGGGCACTTGCATAGGTATAGAAACATTAACATGTAAGAAATATTTAATAGTAAGTATATGTTATATTTCTATTTTTCAATCTTTAATTCTGTTCAATTATACAGCTTAGTGATAAACATTATATCAATTATATTAGATGCACAAACTTATCAATGTAGATTATTACAACAATATATAGCACATGTTCGTACAATATTAGAATATCATTTTATCTTTCTAATAAGAAGCCCTCTAGTTTATGTTTCTTCGCACCCTAAGAGAAAACACAGAAGTCTTTCAACTTCATTAGTGGGTGTTAGAACTCGTATGTCTTCGAATTCTAACTTTGAGTTTTCTCAAGAAATCATAACCCCATAAAAAATGGATAACTCCTTATCCGTTGTATCATATACAACTCTTTACCTTGGTATCTTGTCATAATTTCATTTTGACCTTTAGTTTGCTCATAAAATCGAAACAAATTTATTCACTCGTACTTACCATATCGCTATAGCCTAAGTGCAGTATATGTACCTTGAGTTTGCTCAACAAGTACATATAGTCACCTACTTTGTCTATTCAGTATATTAATAATACTACACATAACACCCCAGCTTGAGTTTGTTCAATAACTAAGGAGTATGCAAGTGATTTATTTATATGTGTGTGTATGGTAGAGGACAATATTGAGTGATATGAAATTATAGAATAATGCATTTCTTATAAAATACCCTTACGATTCAAGTATTTGACACATCGAAAATCACGATATACGCATATTTATGTATGTATTTATTCCTTAATTCTGTTTTACAGCTTCTTGATGTTCCACATTTAATTTTTACTTTCATATTATATATTTCCTTCTATTATTATATAACCTTTATATTTCATATTACTTATATAATAGTCTTATGTATAATATTAAGTTAATTAAATCTTATTTAATTAATTGAATTAATTAACATTTTAATTAATTTTATATTATGTTAATATAACTTTTATATCTCCTATATGTGTATATTTTATTTAATCAATTAACCTTTAGTTAATTAATTTAATTAATTAACTTTACTTAATTCATTTAATTAAATAATTTAATTAAATTATATTGATTTCGAAAAATCATATTATATACATTTATGTATAATTCTGATACCTTAACCATTTTAAAATACCATAGCGTATATCAGACATATATATACATGTACATTTCTTTTATTAATAACTTATTTAAATAATTTATTTATTTTATTAATCTTATTAATAAACTTAAAATTTTTGAAATTATTTTATTTTATTTTCCAAACATTTGAAAAAAATTATTACACTATAAATTTTATAATATGTGTATATCTTATTTTAAATTTAAAATTAAAATTTAGAATCTTATATTTATAATTTTCAAAGAATTTAGAAAATTAGCATAAGATCCCATTCCAATTGGGCATTTTCTATTAGCGACAGCCTTTGGGTTGTGAGCATAATAGTTAACCCTAATATGGCTAACTTAGACCGTATAAGCTATTAGGCTCAGATATAATTGTTGGATCTGGGCCAGCTCATAGCATAAGTTATGGATGAATTTCAAAAAATTTACCTTATTGGATCTTTATTGGGCCTATGAAATCTAATTTGTTTAGAACATTTCAAAATTTCATTTAAATAAAGTCATTATTTTATTTAAATTTATAATTTGTATTTAATTCATATTATGATATATGTGTGTGTGTGAGAGTGTCGTATATCCATATATGTGTATGTGCATGTGTAACATATCAATCCGTGTAAGTATAGCATGCCCCTTTATAGATGTTGTGATTTACATAGCAAAAGACACGTTAGCTCATCCAATATGTAAATATATCTATTGTATGCATATATACTTTTGTTACATATTAAAAATACTTAAACATATATATAAACTTCAATTAAAAGATATTCCTTTTAAAAAAATCATTTTAAGAATACATTGGAGACTAGAAAATGGCGGAACCACATCTTGATTTTTTCCGTATTCTAATTCTTTTAGTGATTCGTCCTGCTATAATAATCAATTTGATTTTTTATTCATTCTAGTTTGAGTGGAGAGAAACCCAAAGCATCATTTCGAGATAATCTGCTAAAAAATCTTTCTCAATCCAAGAATAATAATGGCATTTCAATTCATCAATATTAGAGATTACTCAGGAAAATTGATTAACATCAAATCAGAGAGGAAATGTTTTAGATGCGGATTGGCTAATCATTTCGCAAAAAATTGTAGAAATTCTCTGGTTTCTTTTAAGTGCGGTAAAGTTGGGCATAAGGGTTTTCAGTACATATATTTGCCTAAATCTACTTCATACTAAACAAAAACTTTCCGCAAAACTTTCTTAACCCTAAATCAAATCATATGAAGACACATGATGAAGTATTTCTTTCCAAAGTAGATTTGAGCAAGGAATTAAAATAGTGCGATTTCTGGGCTTCGATCTCAATTATCAAAGGTGCTTTTTATATAAATTAGATTGAACAGATTTAAAGAAGAAATTTGATTTTATGGAATCGTGGTTTTCGGATGTTAAGAAGTTCAATGAGGAGTTTATCGTAAAGTTCCCGAGATGAATCATGGGTAGTGACAATTGCAACCATTGTTGAAAATTTAGGTATCTTGCATGTTCGAAAATGGAGTTTAATGTTGGTTAGTAAAGTGTGGAAGTCAAAGGAGAGAACTTGGATTTCTTTAAAAGGGATTCCTTTGGTCTATAAAGATGTTAATCTTTTGAGAAAATTGTTGATGAAATATGATTCTGTTGTAAGATTGCAAACAAATTATAAATTTTCTTTCGGTTTTTGGATTCTTAAGGTGCTGATAGATATTATCATGACTGTAAGCTTCCATCTATGATTAAATTCTATATTGATGATATATAATTCAAGTTTGAAGCTATCAAATTATTAGACAATCTAGATTAAGATGTGGGTGTCAATGATTTCAAGAATATACCTTTTGTTAAAGGCATGGATGGTAGACTCAAAGTCTGGAAATTTAGAGGTATTATTACTTCAGATCACTTTAAAGCTATTGAAGTCACATCTGACTCAAGGGATGCTGGGAGGAGAGATGGTGAAGAATCCAAGGTTACTAGCAAGAGAAAAGATGATAAAGACATCCCAGTGGATGGTTCTGAAAATTCAGGTGAAGAGTTGGGGAATAGGATGATTGAATACAAGAGAAGAGTTATCAAGAGGGGCAAGCGAGCTACATGTGCAAGCAGGGGAATTTCTTTACTTCGCAAAAGTGCTAAAGGGCTTAGGGAAGATACGACAAATCATCCACTTAAAGGTAGCATCTTTATCCCTGTTGTTATTAACTCCTTTTCCTCTGAGCAAATTTATAACACTGCGAAGTATGCGGGTATTAATTTGGATAATGGTGAGATTGATATTGTATATTTTAAGAAGATGGAATTAGAGAGGGTTAATGCTGTAAAATGATTATTGTTTCTTGGAATGTTAGAGGGTTAGGCATTTCCAAGAAATGTCAAAGGGTGAAGAATTATCCGAGCTTGATTAAACCTGATATTGTTCTTTTACAAGAAACTAAGTGTAACGACCCGAAATTTTCGAAGCCGAAAATTCCAGATAGTTATGAAAAAGAAGAAAGAGATGGAAGAAGAAGAACAGAAACACCAAATATCTCACAATCGCAGCGGATAATAAATAATAATAAATAATAATAGCTTACAAAAGAATACTATATCTGTCGATTTCATTTAATATACATCAGAGTTTCACATTATATACAGTCACCGAATATTTACAATTGTTATGTCTCAGATTTACGATAATATAAATACAGCGGAAATACTCCATACGATATTGCCATCAAGCTCGCCTCCTAAGCTCCAGAACGTCATAACCTGAAAATCTGTAAAACTCGGTCTGACCCGAGCATTACACCAAAGTAACACCCGGGTCAGGCTGGAAACCAGCGTGAGTAAATCCAGCTAACATGAAATACCAAAGAAATCAACTTATATAAACCCGGGGTAACATATACCAATTTAACCAATTCACAATTTGCTATAGAGCATACTTATACCATATATAAATTTCTATGTACCAACTTAGATAAAATAATCTAATTTTATTCCACCCTATTGATTTCTCAAATCAATTTATAAAATTCGAAGTGGTTTCGGGTATTTCCCAATACCCGAACCTGGTCTCTTCGAAACTCATGATATTCTAACACAAGATATTCAAATGAAATACACAACATTCCCTATCAGAGATACCCACTCATCCAAAACATCTAATACCATTTACCCAGTCATAAGCAATGCTTAATCTCATACAAATCAATTCAATTGATTCTAATTGAATTTCAAATTTAAATTACTTAGATTCCTTCATTCAATATTACTTAATTTTAAATCAATTAATTAGTCAGCCCTTCACTATTTATTTTAATTAATCGCCCTGGATTAATTATTTGTCAATTACATTCAAATAATTATCTTAAATTAACTTCCCGATATTAATTGTACTTAGCCAAAATCAATAAGTAATTTTATTGATTAACTATTTTATTTCCACTAATTCTTAATTACATATATTAATTAACTCTTCTTAAGTCCCTTATTCCTGATTAATTCATCTTAATTAATATATCTTATTAATTAATCTCTTGATTAATTACACAAGTATTCATCTTTTATTAATTACATAAAGCAATCGCTTATCCAACCATCCATTGATTATTCTGGATTTATTAAACTTAATGGATTACCTTAAATTTTAAATTAATTAATTAATTCAAACCTTTAATTACTAAAGTAATCGCCCCAGATCATTAATTGACTGAATTAATTAATTTATCCATTTTAATTGCCCTATTAATTTGATGAATTACAAATTATTAAATCCTTATTAACATTTAAATGGAAACAACTCATTTTTATGGTTTAAGTTTTAAACAACTTAAATCCCAATATTTCGAGTCAAACCACAATTAACTCAAGAATCATCCAATATCACAATCACCAGACCATCAATTCATAATGCATATCAAATTAATGCAATCATTCAACCAAATATTTAAATTTAACCATTTAAAATAGAAATTCAACAGTGTGAGATTTACTCACCTTTGATTTTGCAATCCAAACCCGATCTCAATTTGTTCTCTTCAGATTCAAACCTTGTATAAACAGTTGTACGATCTTATTAATACTCGAAACAAGTTCAATTTCTATTTAATAAATTCCATTTTATCTAATAATTGATTCCAAACTACTTTTCTCTTTTATAAACTATGTTCCAGTAACCAAATAATTTTATAAGCTCATTGGATAAGTTTCATTTTCATTTTGTAAATTTAATTTAACTCAATCTTTATTGAATCAAATAATTAAATTTTCTTAAACTAATGTTCCCCCTTCTTCTAAATCCTTACATATATCTTCCAATTCGAAAACTGAAAATAGTTCCTACCAAATTTCAAATTTTAACTCTGCAGTAAACAACATAGTATATTTTCTCCTCTCTTTTTTTTTTCTTCTTACCTATATTTATCTAGGCTCAGAAAAAATTAAAATAAGATAAAACTGCTCACCACTGTCGCGAATCCACAACCAAGCTCGTTGCCTGACCACCAGGGTTCGTCGTCAGTCACCTCACAACACCCTAGTCCCACCATCGCCGCGTCACGCCACACAGTCTCCAGCCACCCTCGCATGCGAACTAAACCCTAGTCACTGATGCGACCCATGCGACGACTCGCGACTTCGAGCCAAGAACGCGACTTCAGTACAAACCCACGGTAACCTCTTCTTCCTTAACTGAGTTGACGTCGCGATTCAATCTCCTACGCGCTCGATCTGAATTGCTCCTCCATTTAATTTAAGGATGAGAGGGTCGAGAGGGAGAGCGGCGACCCTTTTTCTTTTTTTTTTTTTTTTTTTTTTTGGAACTGGAAATCGCGATTTATGGCTAGGGATTGGAGTGCGTGAGTTACAAAGAGGAAGGAAGATTATCGCTTTGATTTTTTTTTTATCTGAAGAAAAGAAGGAAGCCATTATCTCTCGTTCTCAGTATTTTTCCCTTTCGATTTTTCGATTCATTCCGCTGAAAGCAAAACGGGGAAGATATTTCTAAAAGTGGCTTTGGGTGCAAGCTACACCAAAGTCACGTGATTAAGGTGATGCAATTCAGACCTTCAATTTATTTTATAATATCGAATATTGAAAATATCTCGTTTAGCATAACGCAAAATCTCGAACCCCGAAACAAACATGCCGACAGGCGTTCATAAGGTTTTACCCGTACTCCGAACATAATGGAACATGTTTCGGAGGCTAGTTTGCTCGTATGCGCAAGTTACAGAAGAAAACAATCAATTTTAAATTAAATCGATTAAAATAGTTCTACGCGTTTCGTGCTGCCAGGGTCAAATGACAACTCCGATGGCTACGAAAATTAAAATCCAATAATAACTAACTATTACGGATCCAATGGAACTGATTTCGTTGAATTCCGAGACTGTGCCTCGGAAGGCTATTTTTAAATTCAATTTAACCGATATATTATTTAAAACTGAACAAATTACCTTTGAATTAAATTTCAACCATTCTACTATCTTCAGTATCACCATTTTAAATTTTATAAACCTTCAAATTATTTTAAAAAGGCTTAAAAATCTCAGATTCAACAAATTACCCAATTTAAATTATTAAATTCAATATTTAAACTATACAATTCAATGATTTAATTATCAAGTAATTATTGATATTTTGAATTCAAGTTAAAATTAACTTTTAAATATTTTAAAATCGATTAATTATTCCTAATTAAATTGTTAGAAATTCCGGGTCGTCACATTCCTCCCCCCTTAAAAGAATTTCGTCCTCGAAATTATTTGTTAGGAAGAATAGACCAATACCCGTTCACTTTTCCCCAAAACCCACAATTCAACATCCTACCAACTATCCTTTATTATTGACCCACTATCACCTTAACTAACTTCCCAAAACCTTCTATAGCTTCAAACAATACCATGTTGCTCAATCATCTAAATTTCACTTTAAAATCAAAATTTGAATTATCAAAATTTTCTCAAAAATTTTCTAACTCCTTAAATTCCCGAAATTTTTTGCCAGCGTCTCCTTTGCGCGGCTAGCTCGGTACTACTACAAAAGGCCTCTACGGGCTCCCAAATTCCAAAAAGAAAACATAAGCCAAGTGGCTACATCAAAAACCCAATCCAATTTCATACAGAAATTTAAATACATACCTTTTTGTCGGGCAATTCAAATTTATCTTTTGGAACCAAACCCAATTTCTTTTCTCTTTAATACCTGCATATCTCACTTAGCAATAATATCCAATCGCAACCTTACAAATCATTTTATACATTCTCATATATAGGTTTTCACATATACTGCTATTCAATTTTGTTGTTCCCTTTCATATGAATTCAATTTTATTTCGATTTCTAATATTGAATTTTGTCTTTCATTAAAACTGATTCATGTTAGTTTCATTTACTAGTTTACTTTAATTTCCAATTTGAAATTGTTTTGTCGTTAACCAAATTTCCAAAAAAAATTCTAACTCCCAAAATTTTCAGAAAATTTTGACAGAGTCTCCCTTGTACGGAGGAGCTTTTGCAATTTGACAAAAGATATAAATATGTATACATCGACCCACACGGTCGGAAAAAGCAAAAACAGTTCATATTTCCTATTTTAATTGCGTAGGCGTACCTTTATTTAGCTTTTAAGCAAGCAGCTTATTCATTTTAGCAATTAGCATACCCCAAATCTAGCCAAACGGCTTCCCTGTACCTGTACTTACTCAGTTTAAATATGTAAGTGCCATATATAGAAATTCTATTAGCATTTCACTTACTTTCAATGGCTAAACACAAGCATTTTCAAAAACAACAAACACCAAACGCTTACCATAAGCGATTTATATAATTTAAAGCAAATCCAATTGCTTTCAACCAAATTTATATGCAATTACATTCAATTCTAATGGTTTACAATGCAATTGTTCACATTCAATTCATTTTTAAGCAAAACAAATTCATATTCACTTCAATTAACTCAAAAATCAATTATATTTGCTTCCACTAATCCATAAAATTTAATTAAATCAAGTTTACGTTAAACAACAATTATTTCTACGCAATTTGACAACATCCATGTGAATAAATAATTACTTAAGTTTTATAACCTATTAAAATTAATTCCAACTCAATTTTATTTACTTCAATTCCATTTTAATTTATTCACAATCATTTTATTTTGCTTGACACATTCCATGCTTGTATACTACTAGCCATTCCCAAATTAATTCAATCCAAGCTTTATTTAATAGGCTTTCACTCTTATTCGAAGCTAAACTTCCATAACTTTTAAACTTAAGTGAATTTACTTTAGTTTATTCCAACATTAAACTTAAGTTTGCTTCTATTTGATTCTCATTTAAGCAACTTCCATTAAATTTAGTTAACTTATCCATTTTAAATTTTGATTCTAAATTCACCTTCACAATTTCCAAAATAATGTCCAACCAAATACTTATCTCATTTATACTTTAAATTAATATACCACCAAATTTAAGTTCAGTCTGATAATCTTATTCCAATCACAATTTTGATTTAGTTTTTATTCTATCAGACTTCATCCATTTATTATTTAACTCAATAAACCCATTTAAAATTTTTAATTGCTTACTTAATTCGTTATCGAATTTATTTTATTAATATAAGTCCATTCTCAATTTATTTCTTTCCACATGGGTTTTGTTTTGCAACTCAAACCATTTCTATTATTATTCACTTTCATTTCATATGACAACACTTCTCTTATATCCAATCTACTTGCAAATCTCATTAAATATTATTCAGATCACCCTTGAATTTTATTTATAATTCAAACCACCACATTTCTTTTTCAATCCAACCCTATTTTTTTGTTTACAACATCTCTTCTAATTTATTTCGTTATTAAATCCAAGTCGAGTTCTATTCATAATTTGAATTCATTTCCAAACTCCATTATTGATACAAATCCATTTTTGTTAACCAAGTTAAATTTTATTAACATGCCCAATCTCACAATTATTTCACCAATTAGCTTATTTCCAATTTCTAAATCAATATTCGATTTTAATTACAAATCACTTCATTGAAATTCTAGTTTGGATTTCCTTTTTATTTTCCCAAAATTCCAACACCTTTATTTAAAATTTTAGAAATGCTTTTAAATTCACAACATACTTAATAAAATAGCTCTTTATAAAAATACTTTTATAACTCGATGTCTCAACCAGTCTATCCTTGTTCTCATAGAAATTCAGACATACGTTGATCAAGCGTAGGACCGAAAATCTATAAGTACTTGGCAAACTCGTTTTCAACATCCAGTGAAAATACTTGGAAAATAATTTTATTGAAAATATAGAAAACAATTTTGAAAATAGAGGAAATATTTTATTTTTTTAGTGAGGATGCTCTGGAAATCATCACCCCCATTCCATGGTCACAGTCACATACCAGGGTTACGTTGCAGTCACAACAAAAGTCCATGCAACTGCAGGCTCTCCGCGGCCTCTCGATTACGCCATGGAACCCACACAACAGATCGCAGTTACATCCAGGGTTACGTTGCAGTCACAACAAAAGTCCATGTAACTGCAGGCTCTCCGCGGCCTCTGATCTTGCTATCAAAATGAAACTTCTCCACTCTTACATAGGTCGCAGTCTACCGAGATAAACTCAAACGCAGACTGTTGGCTCTCAGCAGCACACACGACTTTCACTATGTTATACCATAGGTCGCAGTCTACTGATATAGAATCAAACGTAAACTGTTGGCTCTCCGCGGCACACACGACTTCCGCTATGGTATACACTACTCATAATCCCCAGGAACTAGTTTTGTCCGGACTCCTCACAGGATCAACTTTAGAACCCCTTGGGCTCAAGGCAGCACCACTCGGTGGCACTCCTAAGAAGTTCATTTCAAGGGGACGCCTTTTTCCCCAGAGCCATCATCAAAATATTTTATACTATACACATATAGTATCTTCAAACCATACACTTAGTATGATATCATACAAAGCTCTTTTACACAAAATCAATTATCCCAAAATCGATAGTTCTCAAAATAGGCTTTCCAAAACTCAATATTGATTTTTCCCAAAATCAAAAGCCTTTCCCAAAATCCTCATAAGATCCTTTATACATATTCAGATATATATATATGTATATATAAATTTTTAAAACTTTGGATCCTTACTTTCTTGTATAAAACCCTTTTATACTCCAAACACTCTCAAAACCATAGAAATATCCAATTTCCATCTTTATTCATTCCATATTTCTCAAAATATTCTTTCAGTTCAAAAGAACCATTTCACATTCCTTATTCACCTTTACATTAATCCCCATTTGGATTATTACTTCTATCCTTATCTCAGTTGGGTACTTTAATCAATAACAGTTTGAACTCCGACCAGTTTAGAAAAATAGCTTGAAAATTTTAAAAATAGGTAAGTAGTTGAAAAATAATTATTAGTTTGCAAAATAATTGTAAAATAGTTAACTAATTGTAAAATAGTTGGAAAATAGTTAAATAGTTATAGAAATCATAATAATTGCAAAATAGTTGTAAATTAGTAATTAATTCATCACTCAGTTGAAAATTAGTAATCAGTTTATAAAACAGTTGTAAAATAGTTAAATAGTTCGAAAAGTAGTGGCAAAAACCAGTATAAAATAGTTTGGGTTTTAAAAAGAAAGTTGTTTAGTAAATAAATAAGAATATAGATTTAAAACCATTTATATTAAAACAATTTATATTGAAAATGGTCTAGAGTCAAAACTGTTCACTTCCCCAACAATTCAATTTAAATTTCCACTCTATTTAAATTAACCCAATTCCAATTTAATTAATCTTCAATTTCTATTGAAATTTATTTAACTCCAATTCAAGTTGAATCAATCATGATGTCTTTTCCAATTCAAATTAAATTCTATTTGATCTTTAAACTTGTATAACTTTAATTAAAATTTCAATTTTACACCTTCTACTTATAATCAATTACATTCACATTTACCTTTAACTTAGAATTATACATTTTATTTAGCCAATATATTTTTATTATTCCATAAACATTTAATCAAGATTCCAGAGTTTAAACAAATTTCCAAGGTTCAATATCACCTTAGAATTCAACTATATCCAAAATTCTTTGGCTAATTCAATTATCCCTTTGAATTTCAAAACCAAACCCAATTTAAAACAATTTGGTAGCAATTTCATTCTAGAAACTCGAAAACGAACATCGATGATGCTGCAGTCATCACCGACGTTATTTTCCAGTGACCGAAAGAGTTTAATGCTTTTATCCCTTTAAAAACATTTCCAAACATTTTTAATTTCAAATCTTCCAGATTTCAAGTCCAACACAAAATATTTTTGAAATGATATTATTATTTCTCCAAAACCTTTGGAAACCATTTTCAAATCCAAAGGAATTTTAAATTTTCGCAAAAATTCCAAATTCCCAATCCAATTTCCCATTTAAATTTTAAACTTATACATCTTCAATCACCAATCCAATTACTTCAAACAAAATTCAATTTTGAACTAATTCAATTCAATCTTGAATTTAAACTACCTCGAATTATATAAATTCGAGTTAAATTCTCAAAGGTTGATTTAACTTTTTAAACCAAATTAACTTTTATTTAAAGTTTTTAAACAATCTTAAATTTCTGAGTCCAATTCTTCATTTCAATTTATCACTACTTATATTTTTCAGATTCAAATAAGAACTCAATATAATTTTATTTGTTTTTTTCCAAAATTTAATTTATTATTCAATTTTATCTTCCAGTTTGAAGCTAGTTCTTAAACAATTTTAATTTACAAACTCAATTATTCAAATTTATTTTATTTATACAATACCATTCTCAAATTAAAGATTTTTATTAACAATAGGATAATATTATCCAATTTATTTTTAAAACGTCCATCATTTTCAATTTTTAAACCTCAAACCCGTTTTGAGATCTCACAAATTCCCAATTCAAATCAACCATTTAACTTTCCAAGTTAAATTCCAATTTTATTTCATCCAATCAATCTTACTCAATTTGAATTCCCGCTTCAGACTTCAAAATTCTTTCCCTCTTATAAGTTCACAACTTATATCACTCGGAGTTTTTACATCACACTTCAGGGAAAATCAGAACTCAACCTCTTAGAGTTTATTTCAAATTATCTTTGATATCATATATATCCATACATGTATACATTTTTATTTCTTGGCCCTCCCAGCCATGTTTAAAAAATTTAAACCACCTTTGGTTTTAAATTCAAATCAATTTTCAAACAACCCATTATTTGCAACAAGTCCCAGTTATCCAAATTAATGCTTTATTTACTATATATATTTTTTTATTTCTTTGAAACAAAATTTTCAAATTCTGGGACCAGATTTAAAATTTCATTTTCAACCCATTAAATTTTAAATTTGGTTGTATTTTTATTTTTATTTAATTTAATTCCAATTCTAGACTTTAGTTTGGTTGTACTATATTACTTCTTAATTTTAGTTTCAATAATTAACAACCAATCACCTTAATATTTATTAGAAGGAAATACTGCTTTATATATCAAAATATATTTTATATAAAATCATTTAAAATCTTTATATAGGAAAATAACAAGTACGCGCTCATATATGTACACTCAACTCATTCTAGAGTACTACAGACTCTTTTTAAGGAGTAATCCCCACCAGAGCCAAGGTTATCGCTTAACCTTTCAGCTCTGATACCAAATGTAACGACCCGAAATTTTCGAAGCCGAAAATTCCAGATAGTTATGAAAAAGAAGAAAGAGATGGAAGAAGAAGAACAGAAACACCAAATATCTCACAATCGCAGCGGATAATAAATAATAATAAATAATAATAGCTTACAAAAGAATACTATATCTGTCGATTTCATTTAATATACATCAGAGTTTCACATTATATACAGTCACCGAATATTTACAATTGTTATGTCTCAGATTTACGATAATATAAATACAGCGGAAATACTCCATACGATATTGCCATCAAGCTCGCCTCCTAAGCTCCAGAACGTCATAACCTGAAAATCTGTAATACTCGGTCTGACCCAAGCATTACACCAAAGTAACACCCGGGTCAGGCTGGAAACCAGCGTGAGTAAATCCAACTAACATGAAATACCAAAGAAATCAACTTATGTAAACCCGGGGTAACATATACCAATTTAACCGATTCACAATTTGCTATAGAGCATACTTATACCATATATAAATTTCTATGTACCAACTTAGATAAAATAATCTAATTTTATTCCACCCTATTGATTTCTCAAATCAATTTATAAAATTCGAAGTGGTTTCGGGTATTTCCCAATACCCGAACCTGGTCTCTTCGAAACTCATGATATTCTAACACAAGATATTCAAATGAAATACACAACATTCCCTATCAAAGATACCCACTCATCCAAAACATCTAATACCATTTACCCAGTCATAAGCAATGCTTAATCTCATACAAATCAATTCAATTGATTCTAATTGAATTTCAAACTTAAATTACTTAGATTCTTTCATTCAATATTACTTAATTTTAAATCAATTAATTAGTCAGCCCTTCACTATTTATTTTAATTAATCGCCCTGGATTAATTATTTGTCAATTACATTCAAATAATTATCTTAAATTAACTTCCCGATATTAATTGTACTTAGCCAAAATCAATAAGTAATTTTATTGATTAACTATTTTATTTCCACTAATTCTTAATTACATATATTAATTAACTCTTCTTAAGTCCCTTATTCCTGATTAATTCATCTTAATTAATATATCTTATTAATTAATCTCTTGATTAATTACACAAGTATTCATCTTTTATTAATTACATAAAGCAATCGCTTATCCAACCATCCATTGATTATTCTGGATTTATTAAACTTAATGGATTACCTTAAACTTTAAATTAATTAATTAATTCAAACCTTTAATTACTAAAGTAATCGCCCCAGATCATTAATTGACTGAATTAATTAATTTATCCATTTTAATTGCCCTATTAATTTGATGAATTACAAATTATTAAATCCTTATTAACATTTAAATGGAAACAACTCATTTTTATGGTTTAAGTTTTAAACAACTTAAATCCCAATATTTCGAGTCAAACCACAATTAACTCAAGAATCATCCAATATCACAATCACCAGACCATCAATTCATAATGCATATCAAATTAATGCAATCATTCAACCAAATATTTAAATTTAACCATTTAAAATAGAAATTCAACAGTGTGAGATTTACTCACCTTTGATTTTGCAATCCAAACCCGATCTCAATTGTTCTCTTCAGATTCAAACCTTGTATAAACAGTTGTACGATCTTATTAATACTCGAAACAAGTTCAATTTCTATTTAATAAATTCCATTTTATCTAATAATTGATTCCAAACTACTTTTCTCTTTTATAAACTATGTTCCAGTAACCAAATAATTTTATAAGCTCATTGGATAAGTTTCATTTTCATTTTGTAAATTTAATTTAACTCAATCTTTATTGAATCAAATAATTAAATTTTCTTAAACTAATGTTCCCCCTTCTTCTAAATCCTTACATATATCTTCCAATTCGAAAACTGAAAATAGTTCCTACCAAATTTCAAATTTTAACTCTGCAGTAAACAACATAGTATATTTTCTCCTCTCTTTTTTTTTCTTCTTACCTATATTTATCTAGGCTCAGAAAAAATTAAAATAAGATAAAACTGCTCACCACTGTCGCGAATCCACAACCAAGCTCGTTGCCTGACCACCAGGGTTCGTCGTCAGTCACCTCACAACACCCTAGTCCTACCATCGCCGCGTCACGCCACACAGTCTCCAGCCACCCTCACATGCGAACTAAACCCTAGTCACTGATGCGACCCATGCGACGACTCGCGACTTCGAGCCAAGAACGCGACTTCAGTACAAACCCACGGTAACCTCTTCTTCCTTAACTGAGTTAACGTCGCGATTCAATCTCCTACGCGCTCGATCTGAATTGCTCCTCCATTTAATTTGAGGATGAGAGGGTCGAGAGGGAGAGCGGCGACCCTTTTTCTTTTTCTTTTTTTTTTTTTGGAACTGGAAATCGCGATTTATGGCTAGGGATTGGAGTGCGTGAGTTACAAAGAGGAAGGAAGATTATCGCTTTGATTTTTTTTTATCTGAAGAAAAGAAGGAAGCCATTATCTCTCGTTCTCAGTATTTTTCCCTTTCGATTTTTCGACTCATTCCGCTGAAAGCAAAACGGGGAAGATATTTCTAAAAGTGGCTTTGGGTGCAAGCTACACCAAAGTCACGTGATTAAGGTGATGCAATTCAGACCTTCAATTTATTTTATAATATCGAATATTGAAAATATCTCGTTTAGCATAACGCAAAATCTCGAACCCCGAAACAAACATGCCGACAGGCGTTCATAAGGTTTTACCCGTACTCCGAACATAATGGAACATGTTTCGGAGGCTAGTTTGCTCGTATGCGCAAGTTACAGAAGAAAACAATCAATTTTAAATTAAATCGATTAAAATAGTTCTACGCGTTTCGTGCTGCCAGGGTCAAATGACAACTCCGATGGCTACGAAAATTGAAATTCAATAATAACTAACTATTACGGATCCAATGGAACTGGTTTCGTTGAATTCCGAGACTGTGCCTCGGAAGGCTATTTTTAAATTCAATTTAACCGATATATTATTTAAAACTGAACAAATTACCTTTGAATTAAATTTCAACCATTCTACTATCTTCAGTATCACCATTTTAAATTTTATAAACCTTCAAATTATTTTAAACAGGCTTAAAAATCTCAGATTCAACAAATTACCCAATTTAAATTATTAAATTCAATATTTAAACTATACAATTCAATGATTTAATTATCAAGTAATTATTGATATTTTGAATTCAAGTTAAAATTAACTTTTAAATATTTTAAAATCGATTAATTATTCCTAATTAAATTGTTAGAAATTCCGGGTCGTCACATTAAGATTGAGTGTCCTTTTAAATTCAATTTTAAGTCATTGGGTAATTCTTTTGTTGATGATTGAAGTTTCCTAGAAGCATGTGGAAGCGCTGGAGGAATGTTCATAGGATGGAATAGTGGATCACAAGAATTGGTACGAGATAAAAGATAAATATATGCTACCTATAGCTTTATGGTTTAAGCTTACTACGATCATATATTTTATTACTAATGTGTATGGTCAAAATAAGAGAGTGTTTAGAAAGGATATATGGAGAGAAGGTTGTGAATTCAAAAGTATGGTTGTTGGTCCTTGGATTATTGGGGGTGACTTTAACATTACGAGATTTATTGGTGAGAGAAGTAATGGAGAAGGTGTGAATTTGAATGACATGAATGATTTCGGTGATTTTATATGTAATTTTAATTTGATAGATTTGCCTCTTAGCAATAGAAGTTAACTACACCAAATAGGCCATTTTGCAACACTTTCATTTTCAATTTGTAACGGTTATTACTATTATAAATTCTTGGCGGCTATTTCCTTTAGAAGCAGTTGCAACGGTTATTACCGTGAGTAAGTATGATAATTTCATATATAGAGAAAACCAAGGTGGATAAAATTGTAATATTCTATTTTATTATTTCTAAGTCCACAATGCTTCCAGTACGTTATCCCCTTCTCATTATTCCTCCCTCTTTCAATCTAGGGTTACTACTCCACATCATTCAAACACCGCCTCCCTCTGTTTTGTCAACACCTCCATCTCATCTTGTAAGCGCTTCTCCATTGTCTTGTAAGCGCCTCTCCCTCTGCCACCGTCTCGCGTTGTCAACACCTCTCTCTTCAAATCTCTTTGGGCCAAGCAAATTCCAAGGCACCATCTTATATCAAAAATATTACGTAGCTGAAAGAAAAAAATAATATCACGATCGAATATAAATCAACACTCAAAATTAGGCGACTCTAGCCTTCAAATCAGGCGACTCCAACACTAGGGCTGGTGGTGGCTCCAATCTTCGAAGTTCGATACATCACTCCTACATAGTACAGATTGATAGACGTACAACATAGCATAGATCGGCGACTCCGGCATAGCATAGTTCGATTGAAGACTTTGACCAATCACCGATTCAGACAGCGAAAGGTGCTATATTTTGGATTTGTTTTTGGTTTGGCAAACAAATTACTTTATTGGTTTGGATTTGGTAATTGAATTACTATGGCCTTACTATGTTGTTGACTCTTGAACTTTATTGTTGCATAAATCTACTTATTGTGTAGGTTCAATTAACTAGACGGAAGTTTCTTGTCAATTCCTGTGTAACAGCCAAGTTAAGTTGAATTACTACACAATTATGTAACTATAATTGAATTGCTATGAAGTACGGTGCAAGTTAATTGAATTTAAGGAAATCGTATGCCACAATTTCCTATGAATTACTGTATAACTAGTATAATTGAATTACTACGCAAGTTAAATTAAATTACCGTTCATCACTAGTATATTTTCAAATTGAATTCCTGGGCACAAGTCTGATTACTGTTTAAATAACTAATAGTCTGCACGACACCTGCACAATTTCAAATTGAATTACTGTTCAATTTAAACTTTTGTGTGTATTAGTTTGAAGTTAATTTTGTTACTTGGAATAACTGTATAATCAGGATTGATTTGGACCTTTAGTAATGGTTAATGGATTTTTTTAATGGTTAGTTAATGTAGATTTTTTAATGGTCAAAAAATGAGCTTGAATGTGAAAAATATTATTTGTAGTTTCGTAAGTCGGAAGATTATAAAAATATTCATAAGTGATTAATATAAATTTTGTTGAATAAATTGAATTATTGTTAGGAACAAAGTTATTTCTTTTTGTTATTCTTCTTATTATTTATAAACAAAATAAATTATTTTAATGATATAATTAATGGTAATAACATTGGTTTGTAACGACCTGTTATTTCATGCCATTAGCATCCACGCATGTCGAACTTGAATTGCTTAAAATATCATATTGTTAATTTATATTTGGCAAAACTCAGCATATACAGTAAATAAATCAATCAAAGAATCACAGACAGAGTAATTTAACAATAAGCAGCGGAAACTGATGAATAGTAGTTCATGAAACTACTATATTTATAACAGAGTTAGAAACAAGATACAACAGAAGTCTCAAATACATAGAAGATTCAATACAATAGTCAAATAACAAAATATGAATATGTAACTGGAGTTAACTGAATAACTGCAAGCCGAATAGATGGATCTCCAAACGAAGCTCCACCTCCAAATGTGTGTCTCAAATTTTGTGACACTCAGTCTGACCCGTGCATAAAGCAACACACAAAACACTCGAGTCAGGATTAACATTCTTATATCAATAAATCCCACTCAAGTGAAATATCAACCGAAATACAAGTAACTCAAAGGATGTTTGAGATACCCATCCTTTAAGGATCCGTGGAACTATCTACTATATAGTATAATACGCTATTATAATATGTCTATAGTAAAGTAAACTATTAAAATAGCATTAAGGCGTTACCCATATCCCCCTTAACACGTATTATAGTGCCATAGTCTATATAATACCGTAATACCTCCGTAAATTGGAAGCTACCAAAGCGCACTCTATAGGTATGACACAAGACAAACTCATAGTAGTCACGATATGGTAGGTGACATGGCACAACTAGGCAATGCCAGGATAGATATACCAATAACACTTCCGGGCTGTTGGTAACGCAAATCCGCAACAATCACCCAACTCGATCCACACTCCCAAAAATTCGAGGGTGCACCCAATCAATCACAAAGTAATAGAATGGTATCGATGAAGTGTGTCCGATCGGAGAGCTACCTCACTTGGCTCGTCAATTGCTCCGGTTTTAGCCACCTTACGCTAACTCACGGGAGTTAGGTCCACGTATATACCTCATATAGAATCGTCGCCACCATCCTCTTTCATTCTGGAATCTCCACCGCATACACAGTTGTTAAAGTGGTTTTGGGTATCGGTAGGGAGTATGACAATAACCGATCCGGTCTCTTTAACAACCGAAAAGTTATTATAACATCGCAGTCATTCATTTCAAATAATTCATATTTCAAAACCAAAATATCATATCCATTACAAAATTATAACAATTCAAAATTATAACTCTTTCAAAATCATAACCATAACGTGTTGGAAATCATAACACTTTGAAATCATAATATTTCCCACTTAAACTAAAATGATCCGCCTTTCTCTCCACAGAAAGACGCATCATTTTTAAGAAAGAAAGGGATATAAGAGAGAAAAGATAGAGAAGAAAGAAAGAAACAACATCAGAATCTCAACAGCGGAACGAATAAATTATATTAATCACATAATATATTACATAGTATCATATACATCAGAGTTACAAAGCTTACACAACACATACTAGACAGTTATAAACACATGTCTAGTTATACAACTCAATATACAATACAGATAATAACACAGAGATCAACATAGTGGAACTATATATTTACAACGCTGAAGCCTCCTGCTCCATATCTCCTTCAGAATTCGTCAAAGCTAACCTGAATCCCTTGAGTACCTATAAAAATTTGAGTACCTAAGAGTTTAAGTAAAACAGAATAAACTCCGGGTCAGACATGGGTCTGGTGTGAGTAAACGGTTAAAGTTTCCTAACTTCAAAAACCTTTGAAAAAAAAGGTATCACGTAAGGCTCCCCACAAATAAACATGGGTAAGTTTTTACCTTATGCTAACCAAAACATTTGATAGGAAATCCAGTGATATTATGATAGGGTTTAGGGTTTTCAAATAAATATGAAATAGCCGAAATTGTTACATTTATTAAATTCCAACATACATAGGTATACAATAAAATCCAAGGGAACTTATTGGAGTTTGGGTTTCCATACAATGGCAGGGCTACTGGGGTACCGTCCGTCATAGTACGGTGCCTAAATCACCGTACCGAGGATCTACCCTAAATCCCCTGTAACACAAGGCCGGAACCATCCTGTAACAACCTGGGATTTTGGAGATAACTGTTAATATTAGATTATAAGTAAATTATAATTTAATATTGTGTTTAAAAATGAATTGGATAATAAAATGAGGGATTGTATTATTTATTTTATACAAACAATATCTTGATGAATATAATTTGGGATTTGAAATTTAAATAAGTCATATTATTTTCTTTGGAGCCCGTTTCAACGTTTGATTGTTGAAAAAAAAGTGTAAATGAATGAAATAAAGTTTGAAAAACTTTATTTGTGGATTTGGATTGAAAATAAATAATTGTGATGGTTTAATTTTAGTTAATTAGTAATATTGGAAATTTATCCAATGTTAGCCTTCTATTGTGAAATAAAAGGAATAATATGAAGAAAATAAAATTTAGAAGTGTAATTAGGCTTGGAATGATGTATTAATGTTATAAAATGTTAAGAGATTTTAATACACTTCATTAGACTTAAAAATAAATTTTATTTGGTTGAAATGGATGAAAACGGTGATTTTTCACTAAAATGGAAATATTGGTAAATATTGTTAAAAAAAAATTATATGAGAAAAATAATATTTTAATTGGAAAATTAAAATTTTGATGTCACTAACATGTTCCCTTTATTAAAACATGAACAATGCAACTTATTTCATGTGATTTGGAAATTTTATGCAAAAGTTATGAGTAAATTACTAAAACACATATGCATATTTACTCTAAATATTTTCTAAGTGTGAGAATTGGGCTTATAGGGTTATTTTGTTTCCACAAACCCAATTTTAGAATGTTCAAAGAGATATAAATTCATTGTTCTCTGACTATTTTTTCATTTAAACACTTTTCTTCTAAAAACTTCAATATTCTAATCAATGGCCTCCATAAAAAGAGAAAATCAATGGCTTCCTTCTTATAAATCAATTTCACTCAAAATCTCTACAAATTAAGGAATTAACTCAATCAAATAGAGATACCAGAGAAAGGTAATCACCAATCTAATCTATCTTAGAATCTATGTAAACCCTAGAATGGTTTTCTATAAATTTTGTTTTGATCAATTGCTTCTTTACATGTACTGTATTTTTCTATTTTCAGATGTTTAGGGCTCCAATTTTGTGTTAAAGATTCAATCTTGCTTGCAAATTCTTGCTTATTAACTACAAATCAAAAGGTAAGTGTAAAAGCTTACAAATGCTAGCCAAAATCAAAGTTTTGAGTTGAATTTTCGTATTAATAAGGTTATGTTTCGTCTTTGTTATTTTCTATTTTCTGTCGTCACATTGTTTTGGTCATAACTTTATTGTTATCTATCGGAATTTAGAAATTTTTGAAGTTTCGAAAACCTTACGATTTAGGTTATAACTTTGATGCTTTGAGTTTTGAGTATTTTAGATGTTTATATGGTGAAAAATCCATATCTTTGGGACTGTCCTGTCATTAACAGAGAGGGTTTATATATTCACCTGGAAAGTAATTTGATCATAACTTTCTTGTTACCTATCGGAATTTAGAAATTTTTGAAGTTATTGAAACCTTATGATTTAGGATATAATTTCATGTTTTGAGTTTGCTGTAATTTTGAAGTTAGATATGTCAAAATCTAATTTTTCTACTGCTAACTCGAGAGCAAAACTAATATTTGCTCTGTCCTTGAAGCTGAAACAAAATTGGCCATAACTTTTTCGTTTCTTAACCGATTTTGATAATTTTAGATGTTCCGAAAAGAATAAATCATGTATTACAACTTTCATGGTTTGAGTTTCTGTAATTTATAGGTTAGCTATGTCAAAATCTAATTTTTCTACTGCTAACCTGTGAGCAAAATCAATATTTGCTCTGTGTTTGAAATCAAAACGAATTTGACCATAACTTCTTCGTTTCTTAACCAAATTTGATAATTTTGGATGTTTCGGAAAGCTTAGGTCATGTGCTACATGTTTTATTGATCGTATTTTCTAGAATTTTGAAGTTTGCTTGGTCATAATTATGGTTTTATATTGCTGTCCTAAGAGAAAAATGACAGCAACAACAATCGTTGACCTTAGACTGTATTAGCTCGTTTTTGCTCTCATTCTCTTCAGTTTTGATGATGTTTTTGAGATATTTTGAGAGATATGATGCCTACCAGTAGGCTAGCTATATTTGAAGAATTTGAAATTCAAATTTAAATGGGATTTGAAATGATTTTGGGTTAAATTTGAATTGAATTCGTATTGAATTCAAGTTATCGGTTTTGAGATATCCGTCTTAGTTTTCATTGCTTTCGAGAACGGCTTTCACTAAACCATTTTTGAAATACATGGACATTTCAAATTATTATTACATAGTATTATTTTAATTATTTTTCTAGATAAAGATTGATTTATTTCCTATAATAAAGGAATTTCAAATATTGGTTTTAATAATCGTTTTCGGAAAATCATTTTAAATTTCTATTTCTCTAATAAAATTATTTTATAAATAAAATTACTTATTTTTATGAATTTCGGATGTATAAGGACAATTAAATGGTAAAGTATAACATGTGGTATGGGACACATGGATTTGTTTTATCACTTAATATCGGACTTACACGATCGAAACCCTTTCGATGAACTATTTGAGATGATTTAAGATGTTATTAAATTTTGGGAAGATTATATGATCCGATAACTCCAATTTAGGAGTATATTCGATGAAGGACCATTTTAAGATGTGTTTCTTAATCGCCGATGAAATGAGATGAATTAAGAGCTAGAAATTCCTATTTGGAATTATGGTTATAAATGACCATCTAGATGTTATTTTTACTTGCCAATGAGATAAGGTAAGCTTCTTTATGATGATTTTACGATGTTGAGATTTATTATGATAGTTTTTACTTGTCGATGAGAAGAGATAAGTCACGATGCTCCTAGTACTCATCAATGAGATGAGACGAGCATAGTATTGTATTTACTTGCCAATGAGATGAGGTCGAGTATATTTTCTTGATGTTTATGATGTTTTACTAGTGTGGTAACAACTAACGGCTAGTAAACCATTAGGGGCGAACGTATGGTATGGGACGTATGTTAACACCTATTGGGTTCCTATCCTAGAAGTTGAGACACATTCACGGTGTTTACTAGTACTACAGACCACGAGTACTTGGTTGGAGACATCATGATGCAGTTGCTACTCCGATCATCATGATGTTATTAACTTGGGTCTTTGTAACTGGGAGTCATTATGATGTTAAAGACTATAGTATTCACGATGTTCGTGATGTTATTTGACTCCATTCATCACGACGTTTATGGTACCAAATAGTAGTACTAGTCACGATGTATAGCGCGTAGCATTGCTTCGGCATGCAATCGAGGATTTGGCCAATCCGAGATTTCTTTTAGTTTTGATGTTTTAGACTTCACCATCTTTAGATGATTATTACATTGATAGCCTAGTGCCAGATGAGATGTATACATATATGGTGAAATCATTTATGATGTTACTCTTTGATTGAGTTATTTGCATTATGGATTGATGATTTGATGATTTTATCGACTACTTGATGTTAAGATGGAGTTGAGATATATTTATACATTTATACCGATGAGATGAGGTATAAATGATTTTGAAGAATCTTTTATGATGAGTTTTAGTGATGGATTTGAGATGTACCTGTATTCATACCGATGAGATGAGGTATGAATAAGTATAATGCTTCTTTTATGACTGGGTTTTATATTTTCTTGAATGATCCTTAGGATGTGCCAATGAGATGAGGCACATCCATATGCGTTTTATCCTATGTATAAAGGATATGTACCTTTGATGTATTGTTATATTGACAACCACTCATAGTTGAATCATTTGAAGACATTATCCATATTCCTTTATATCGCCGATGATATGAGGCAAAAGCGATGTTTATGAAGTTTTATCTTTTAAACTTTGCTCGCCAGTGGTCCATTTGCTTAAGTGTCAGTTATGCCACTTAAGTATGACTTTATCATTATTATCTCTTCTACTTGCCAAGAAGAGATGTTGTCATTTCTTATGATGTTGAAACCCTGTTTAGGGCATGACATCCTTTAAGAAAAAGGATACCATAGCTTTCACCTACTCATCCTTATCGATTATTCTGTTTAACTGATGATTTTAGCTAGGCTGACCCGTGTGTTTTCACTCGGGTCAGACAGAGTTGTTTCAGGTATCATCTATTGGACTTAGCTTGAAGTTGATGTTGGATATCGGCTCTTCATTCGCTTGAGTAGTTTATTTCTTCCACATACTCTGATGTTTTTACATTTGATTTTGATGTATATGGTGTGGTCATGTTCCACCTTTATTGTATTCATATTGTATTGTACTGAATGTGTATTAGTGTATATGTATATATATAATGTAGATTACCATTCTGTGATGTGATTTACATTCAGCTATTGTATTTTGTTCTGATAGATCCGTTAGCCACCTATAGTTTTGGATTAAGAATTTATTGGGTATGTCGATCCACATGAGTTAGAAAAATATTTATATTGCATTTATCAACGTATTCAATAGATGTTTAAGACAAAATTATAGATGGTCGCCCTTAACCAGCCCTATTCTCTGCTTTAGTAGATAGAATTACTTGTTAATTCTCTTTGCTAAGGTGGGTCTCGGGGTGGGGCGTTACAGCTTGGTATCAGAGCTGTGGTCAGAATAAAGTAGGATAAACACAAAACAGTACGTATATCATGATACGTCGAAGTACAATATGGATGAATCATTGTCCTTTATTCAAGCTTGCTTTTAAATCGAGCCTTGATTCTTTTGACTTTTGGGATTGTTGAGATGGAATATGTCTAGGAATATAGATATATTTTATTCCGTAGTATTCTATAATAGAGTTTAATGTCATCTTATCTTATATAAAATCTTATTTGGGATTATTCTATTCTTATTTTTGTTGATACCAGTAAGTTCGTATCGATGGAGCTGATTGATTTCTTTGAGCATTCTTGTTGCATTCCTTTGAGAGTTGTGAATCCTATTGAAGGGATCCACAACGACAGGAACATTGTTAGCATTTTGAGATTTTTATTTGATGCTGCTTTAGTGAGTATTTGTTTATTACTCACTATCTTGAGATGTATCTAATTTGAGATGGATTGACTTATTTGATGTAAAATTTGATCCTTTTGTTGTTATAGGATCCAATATTTATTTAGGCATCCTAATTTGATTGGTTTATTATTTCTGTCACTTTGGAATGTTAATGATGATTCCAAAGTTTCTGAATTTACTCTTGAGTATTGAGATGTTGATGATATATCTCAAATTCCAGTCATGGTGACTTTGTTGAGTTTTTTTTGAGTCCGTTTGGATTTGACATCCAATCGGGCAATCGAGTGTTGAGGTAAACTTATTCCTAGCTCTTAGCTCTTTGGTTATCCTCCCACGAGGATATCCACTAAGGAATGAGTGAGTTTCTGGATTGTTCGAGTTTGATTGAGTTTATCATTCAGTTTCATTGAGTTATCCTTTTCGGATACTCAATCGGTGTTATTTTTTTGTAGCATTACTTTGTTTGAGGTAATGATTTGTTGTTTGTGTGCTTCTTCTCCTTCAAGAAGAATATCTTGCTTATCCTGTATCTTGATGATTTTTAGGAGTGGCTCATGACATCGTAAGATTGACGAACACTCTATCTCCTTCTGTTGATTTTGAGAATAGAGTATTCTAGGAATATCTTGATGCATTCTCTTAATATTCTTTGGTTTGAGTTTTGAAGCTATATAAATATGAGTTTTAAAGAGAAATTTGAGCTTTGAGATATTTAAAAAAAATCAAAGAATATTTTGAGAATATATTTACATGAGTAGTATTTCTTTTATAGAAATAATTTGAGAGTGTTGGGTTGTCCATCGAGTAGTTAAGAGTTCTGGTAGATATGCCTGATCAACGTTATCGAAAGGAATCTCCAAAATGCTATGATGAGGCAATCAGACACAATGGTTTGTGTTTTAAAAATTGAGACTTTGAAAATAATATTTTGAGATTGAATATTAAATTTATTTTGGTAATTGCAACCATTGATTTTAGAGACGAGCAATAGAGTGGCGAGGCAGTTTTGATCTTTCGGTCAACTCTGCAGCCAACAGATATATTTATTTATTAGGGACTCAATGGAGAGGCAATGGCATTTATTTATTTTTTAAATTATAAAGATGAGAATATAAATGAGATTATTTTTGAGCTGTGCTTTATTGGAAGTATATTTTGAGATTTTAGAATCTATATTTTATACATTAGATGCTTGAAGAGAAGAGTTACAAGAGAATTTGAAAATTGTTTTTAAACTATTTAAGTGGTTTAATAAAAAGAGTAAATTGAATTTAAACCCTTAATTAATTTTGAGGAATATTATTATGGATTTACAAATTTCTTTGGAAATTAATTTTGAAACAAGAGAAGAAATTTGGACTTTCAATTTGAGTTTTAAATAACTTACTAAGTAATGTAGTAAAAAGTTTGAAAATTTTCAAATG
Organism: Allium cepa; assembly: GCA_030765085.1. Lineage (NCBI taxonomy): Eukaryota > Viridiplantae > Streptophyta > Magnoliopsida > Asparagales > Amaryllidaceae > Allium > Allium cepa. Next base: position 1,056,270,674 of record CM060932.1, read on the forward strand.
TTGAAAATTGAGATTTAAAATTTAAAAGATGTTGAGATTTAAAAATTCTAAATATCATGGATTAAAAGATAATTCTAGTTTATATCCTTGTTCTTGAGTATATTATATCTTTGAGCTATTATTAACGATGTGCATTTTTCGCGGTCGTTCGAGCTGGTGGCCTTGTGAGAAGCCATCTTGTGATTTATCAATCTTGTCTATTGTGTCATCCCTGTTGTGAGGATATTCTTTATGTACAATTATGCGAAAAATCTTATTGATGATCTTCTTTATTGCTTAGGGTTTGGGTTTAAGTGAGTTTGATCGCGACTCTATTTGCAGAGTTTTATGAAATTAATCATTTTCGATTGATTAATTGTTTATTACCTTATTGAGTTTTGATTCGAAGACGGGACATCTTCGAAATTCTTTCGAATTACTTGGAAAATTCGATGGTTTGCTAATCACTATATTAGCATTTGATGGGCCATTGGATTAACCAAGTGAGTTTTTCCTTATTTCTATCTACCATTCTATGTTGAGAGAATGAATGGTTTGAGTTTCAAGCTTGTCTTTTATCCTTTGTCGATTGAATTTGTGTGTCGTTTACAGCATTTTTCCACTAGAAATTGCGAGGACGCAATTTTGTTAAGGGGAAAGTCTGTAACAACCCGGGATTTTGGATATTACCGTTAATATTAAATTATAAGTAAATCATAATTTAATATTGTGTTTAAAATGAATTGGATAATAAAATGAGGGATTATATTATTTATTTTATATAAACAATATCTTGATGAATATAATTTGGGATTTGAAATTTAAATAAGTCATATTATTTTATTTAAATCATGTTTCAACGTTTGATTGTTGAAAAAAAAAGTGTAAATGAATGAAATAAAGTTTGAAAAACTTTATTTGTGGATTTGGATTGAAAATAAATAATTGTGATGTATTAATTTTAGTTAATTAGTAATATTGGAAATTTATTCCAATGTTAGCCTTCTATTGTGAAATAAAAGGAATAATATGAAGAAAATAAAATTTAGAAGTGTAATTAGGCTTGGAATGATGTATTAATGTTATAAAAATGTTAAAACATTTTAATACACTACATCAGACTTAAAAATAAATTTCATTTGGTTGAAATGGATGAAAACACTGATTTTTCACTAAAACGGAAATATTGGTAAATATTGTTAATTTTTTTTATATGGGGAAATAATATTTTAATTGTAAATTTAAAATTTTGATGTCACTAACATGTTCCCTTTATTAAAACATGAACAATGCAACTTATTTCATGTGATTTGGAAATTTTATGCAAAAGTTATGTGTAAATTACTAAAAAACATATGCATATTTACTCTAAATATTTTCTAAGTGTGAGAATTGGGCTTATAGGGTTATTTGTGTCCACAAACCCAATTCCTAGAATGTTCAAAGAGATATACATTCATTTCTCTCTGACTATTTTTTCATTTAAACACTTTTCTTCTAAGAACTTCAATATTCTAATCAGTGGCCTCCATAAAAAGAGAAAATCAATCACTTCCTTCTTATAAATTAATTTCACTCAAAATCTCTGCAAATTAAGGAATTAAATCAATCAAATAGAGAGATAAGAGAAAGGTAATCTCCAATCTAATCTATCTTAGAATCTATGTAAACCCTAGAATGGTTTTTTATAAATTTTGTTTTGATCAATTGCTTCTTTGCGTGTACTGTATTTTTCTATTTTCAGATGCATAGGGCTCCAATTTTGTGTTAAAGGTTCAATCTTGCTTGCAAATCCTCTCTTATTCATTGCAAATCAAAAGGTAAGTGTAAAAGCTTGCAAGTACTAGCCAAAATCAAAGTTTTGAGTTGAATTTTCGTATTAATAAGGTTATGTTTCGTCTTTGTTATTTATTATTTTCTGTTGCCACATTGTTTTGGCAATAACTTTCTTGTTACCTATTAGAATTTAGAAATTTTTAAATTCCCGAAAACCTTATGATTTAGGCTATAACTTTGATGTTTTCAGTTTTGAGTATTTTTGAGTTTTATATGGTGAAAAATCCATATCTTTTTGAATGTCCTATCATTGACAGGGAGTGTTTATATATTCACCTGGAAAGTAATTTGATCATAACTTTCTTGTTACCTATCGGAATTTTGAAATTTTTGAAGTTCCAGAAACCTTATAATTTAGGCTATAACTTTTATGTTTTGAGTTTTCTGTAATTTTGAATTTAGATATGTCAAAATCTAATTTTTCTTTTGCTAACCCGACAGCAAAACCAATATTTGCTCTGTCCTTGAAGCTGAAACGAAATTCGCCATAACTTTTTCATTTCTTAACCGATTTTGATAATTTTAGATGCCAGAAAGAATAAATCATGTGTTACAACTTTCATGTTTTGATTTTCTTTAATTTTTAGGTTAGCTATGTCAAACTCTAATTTTTCTACTGCTAACCCGAGAGCAAAATCAATATTTGCTCTTTGTTTGAAACAAAAACGAATTTGACCATAAATTCTTCGTTTCTTAACCAAATTTGATAATTTTAGATGTTTCGAAAAGCTTAGGTCATGTGCTACATATTTTATTCTCTAGAATTTTGAAGTTTACTTGGTCATAAATATGGTTGTATGTTGCTGTCCTGAGAGCAAAATTACAGCAACAACAATCGTTGACCTTAGATTGTATTAGCTCGTTTTTGCTCTCATTCTCTTCTGTTTTGATGATGTTTTTGCGATATTTTGAGATCTATGTTGCCTACCAGTAGGCTAGCTATATTTGGAGAATTTGAAATTCAAATTTAAATGGAATTTGAATTGATTTTGGATTAAATTTGAATTGAATTCGTATGGAATTCAAGTTATCGGTTTTGAGATATCCCTCTTAGTTTTCATTGCTTTCGAGAACGGTTTTCACTAAACCATTTTTGAAATACATGGACATTTCAAATTATTATTACATAGTATTTTTAATTATTTTTCTAAATAAAGATTGATTTATTTCCTATAATAAAGGAATTTCAAATATTGGTTTTAATAATCGTTTTCGGAAAATCGTTTTGAATTTTATTTCTCTAATAAAATTATTTTATAAATAAAATTACTTATTTTTATGAATTTTGGATGTATTAGAAGGGCAATTAAATGGTAAAGTACAACATGTGGTATGGGACACATGGATTTGCTTTATCGCTTAATATCGGACTTACACGATCGAAACCCTTTCGATGAACTGTTTGAGATGATTTAAGATGTTACTAAATTTTGGGTGGATTATGTGGTCCGAGAACTCCAATTTAGGAGTATATTCGATAAAGGACCATTTTAAGATGTGTTTCTTAATCGCCGATGAAATGAGATGAATTAAGAGCTAGAAATTCCTATTCGAATTATGGTTATAAATAACCATCTAGATGTTATTTTTACTTGCCAATGAGATAAGGTAAGCTTCTTTATGATGATTTTACGATGTTGAGATGTATTATGATAGTTTTTACTTGTCGATGAGAAGAGACAAGTCACGATGCCCCTAGTACTCGTCAATGAGATGAGACGAGCATAGTATTGTATTTACTCGCCAATGAGACGAGGTCGAGTATATTTTCTTGATGTTTATGATGTTTTACTAGTATGGTACCAACTAACGGCTAGTAAACCATTAGGGGCGAACGTATGGTATGGGACGTGCGTTAACACCTATTGGGTTCCTATCTTAGAAGTTGAGACACATTCACGATGTTTACTAGTACTACGGACCACGAGTACTCGATTGGAGTCATCACGATGTAGTTGCTACTCCGTTCATCACGATGTTATTAACTCGGGTCTTTTATGATGTTATAGACTATAGTATTCACGATGTTATTTGACTCCATTCATCATGACGTTTATGGTACCAAATAGTAGTACTAGTCACGATGTAGCGCGCGTAGCATTGCTTCAGCATGTAATCGAGGATTTGGCCAATCCGAGATTTCTTTAAGTTTTGATGTTTTAGACTTCACCATCTTTAGATGATTATTACATTGATAGCCTAGTGCCAGATGAGATGTATACATATATGGTAAAATCATTTATGATGTTACTCTTTGATTGAGTTATTTGCATTTTGGGTTGATGATTTTATAGACTACTTGATGTTAAGATGGAGTTGAGATATATTTATACATTTATACCAATGAGACGAGGTATAAATGATTATGAAGAATCTTTTATGATGGTTTTTAGTGATGGATTTGAGATGTACCTGTATTCATACCGATGAGATGAGGTACGAATATGTATAATGCTTCTTTTATGACTGGGTTTTATATTTTCTTGAATGATCCTTAGGATGTGCCAATGAGATGAGGCACGTCCATATGCGTTTTATTCTATGTATAAAGGATATGTACCTTTGATGTATCGTGATATTGACAACCACTCATAGTTGAATCATTGAAGACATTATCCATATTCCTTTATACCGCCGATGATATGAGGCAAAAGCGATGTTTATTAAGTCATCTTTAAAACTTTGCTCGCCGATGTTCCATTTGCTTAAGTGTCAGTTATGCCACTTAAGTATGACTTTATCATTATTATCTCTTCTACTTGCCAAGAAGAGACGTTGTCCTTTCTTATGATGCTGAAACCCTGTTTAGGGCATGGCATCCTTTAAGAAAAAGGATACCCTAGCTTTCACCTACTCATCCTTATCGATTATTTTATTTAACTGATGATTTTAGCTAGCCTGACCCGTGTGTTTTCGCTCGGGTCAGACCGAGTTGTTTCAGGTATCATCTATTGGACTTAGCTTGAAGTTGATGTTGGATATCAGCTCTTCATTTGCTTGAGTAGTTTATTTCTTCCGCATACTCTGATGTTTTTACATTTGATTTGATGTATATGGTGTGGTCGTGTACCACCTTTATTGTATTCATATTGTATTGTACTGAACGTGTATTAGTGTATATGTATATATATGATGTAGATTACTATTTTGTGATGTGATTTACATTCAGCTATTGTATTTTGTTCTGATAAATCCGTTAGCCACCTATAGCTTTGGATTAAGTATTTATTGGGTATGTCGATCCATATGAGTTGGAAAAAAATTATATTGCATTTATCGACGTATTCAATAGATTTTTAAGAAAAATTATAGATGGTCGCCCTTAACCGGCCCTATTCTCCGCTTTTAAAGATAGAATTACTTGTTAATTCTCTTTGCTAAGGTGGGTCTCGGGGTGGGGCGTTACACATCCCTTACTGGACAGTCCCGAACAAGACGATTGTAGCTATTCAATCACCCACATAGCCGAATAAAAAGGGACCCTAGATAGGGATTCATCTCATCCTACTTGGGTGCTACCCAATTAGCCTTGCTGCACCTCTCCTGTTTTAGCCATTCCCGATTGATGAGGCTTGAGGCTACGACTACCTTTATAGAACACACCAATCTTAGAATGCTCATCGCCCACCTAACGATGTTCTGAAAACATTCAATCCATACAAGTTCGTTCCGGGTTCAAACGAAACTGAAGGCATTATCTTGTTACACTCATTTTGGAATCACCCTCAGAGCTAACGACAATAACCCTTGCACTCTGAATCTTCATCTTCACTTGAGATTCACGACCTATCGTTAATTTGGATCGATGTGGTTTTCAGATATCCAAATCTTGAAACCCGATCCCGGTCTCATTGAAATCCAAAACGTATCTTTTAAGGCCAAGTTGTTTGAAAGTTAAAACAATTCAATTCTATTATCTATATACACACAAATAGATAATTCACATCATCATCACAAACAGATACTTCACATTATCATCACAAACAGATAATCCTCATTATCATCATACTTTAACCAAAGCATCCATATCACACAGCATTACTTATCTCAATCCGAGATCTCAAACCATTCAAGGCAATCAATATCATCCATCCATACATAAGCAATGATTTATTAATCAACATCTATAATTAATTTAAAATGAATTGAATTAATTACTTCCATCTCTAATTAATTTAAATATATTAGATTAATTACTTTCATTACATAAATCTTGCCAATTTAATCATTAATTAATTACAAACCAATTAATTATTCATCCTCTAATTATCCATCTTAATTAGTCATCCTGATTAATTATTTTTAATTACCTTAATAGCCTTTATTTAATTACACAAATTAATTATGCTTAACCATTCACAGTAATTAACCTTTAATTACTCTCATTAACTAATTAACGATCCATAATTAATTACTTTCATTAATTAATTAACTATAATTAATTAAATTATTCCTTAATTAATTAACTAATTAATTAAACTTTACTTAATCACTTCCAATAATCAACCTTAATTAATCATAAACAGTAATTATAATCCTGTAATTACTTACCTTAATTAATTATACCAATCCTTTGATTAATTACATCAAGTAATTAATCCTTAATTACTTACCATTAAGTAATTCCCTTTAATTAATTACATCCTGTAATTATACATTAATTACTTACCTTAAGTAATTACACTTATTCATCTCATTAAGTATTTATACTTAATTAATCACCAAATAATTATCTTTAATTAATCAACCCATTTGATTAAACCAAATCAATCACACTTATTTGATTAATTACAATTAGGTAATTCATTTCTTAATTACCCCCTTTAAATTAATTAATTAATCTTTAATTATAGATTAATTAATCCTTAATTATTAATTAATAAAACTTAATTATCAATTAATAAAACTTAATATAAATTAATCAATCCTTAATTAATCAATTAATCAATTCTTAATTACAATTAATTAACCCTAAATAACAGTTAATTAATCCTTAATTAACTTTAATTATTAATTAATATTTCTTAATTATTAATTAATAAAGCCTAATTATTAATTAATAAAACTTAATAACAAATTAAATTCTTTTTAATTGCTAATTAATTAATCTCTAATTACAAATTAATCAACCTTAATTACTTAATTAATTAATCTCAAATTAATTAACTTATAACCCTTAATTATTTAAATAAATTAATTAAATAAATTAATTTCACTTAATTAATTCCTTAATTAATTATTAATCATTATTAATTAAATTAATTATTTATATCTAATTCCCTTTAATTAACTTAATTAATTTTAAGATAATAAAACCTTCTTTATCTTAAGATAAAACATTATCTTATAAATACCATAGTTATCATTAAAACACTTTTATACCATTTTATTTTAATAATTATTTTTACTTAATTCAATCATTTATTAAGTTTTAAAATAATCATTAACTTTATAAATCAAAGTTATCAAAACATAACTTCTTGAATTTACTTAAACATTTATCAACTATAATTTTAAAAACTAGTTTCAAATTTGAATTTAAAAAATTGTTTTATATAAACCTTTAAAAATTCCATTTCTTAACTTAAATTTAAATCACTTTAAATTTACTTATCAAGATTTAAATTTAACAAAATTCATTTTCTTAATCAAAACATTTAAGGAAACATTTATTTTTAGAAAGGATAGAATTCAAAAACAAGATTCATTGCAAAAGTTTAAAACTTCCTTTATTTAAATTTGAAACTTGTTTTATAAAAACCTTTTTAAAACTTTTGAAAATTCTTTTAAATACCTACTTTAGTTTTGAATCACGAGAACCACTCGAGCCATTCCAAGTTTCAACTCTTTTCTTAAATTTCAAAAGTTAGTTTAAATTTTAAATTTCAAAACCTGTAACACTAAACTGTTAACAGGCTAAACAACCCACCACTTCGAGTTCCCACTCGAGACACAAACACCAAAACTCGATACTTCCTTCGAGTTCAAACTACAACCAAACCCACAATCCAAACTCCTGACACAACATTGCCTGTGCACCTGCACCATCGCCGGAGTCACTCTTCACCTCCGATGAACTCTCCTGCATATCGAACATCAATGCAGCAACCATATCCAATCCTCAAAACACCATCACCAGCCTCGAATCAAAATCGAGGTTCCCAAAAGGCCTGGAACCCAAAACGGGCTCCGGCAAAACTCCTTTGTCCACTCTGCTCCGACTACCAGAGGTCGAGAGATTCTGACCACATCCTGCCGACACATCATGCCATCATTCCCCTGAGTATCAGGCAACTCGCATCACCAGTGACGATGCAACGACCCCAAAACCCAACCTAGTAAAAAACTAGGGTTAAAAACTTGCCTCGACCACCGCCAACGCCTCTGCAACTTATCCACCCTCGAAATATTTTTGCCTGGACCACCAGACCTCGCTCCATCTCCAATGATGATCTCGAACACCCCAGACTTTGTGACCATCAGAAATCACCCAAAATCCAAATTCCAGACAACCCCAAAATTCACATTTAATACTTCATTAAAAATTATGATTATGATTTTGAAAATCCTATCTTTCAATGGTGATTCAAGATATAAACTTGAAACAGCAAATTTAGTTGATTGATTTTAACATGATAAAAGGATTTCCACTATATTCTTTTAATTCCAGGAGATTTCCACGTCTATTCTACTTAAATAAAATTTACACTTAAATTTGTTTCTAACTAACATATCATGTTTGAAGCTTAAAACCTAACAATGATTTGTTAAGGGAATTTGAATTTTCTTTTATTTCTACTCTCTGTAGTTTTAAAAAACAGAGAAGAACAATCATAATACACATGCACAGTCATACACATTCATATACACAGATAATACACCTACATATAAACATGCAAGCATTAATTATTACAGAAATCTAACAAGCAACAGATCAGTTATCACTTAAGCTTTTTAAGTTGATGTTTACTCACCTTTTAATGAAATGCAGAGTATTTGAAAACTGGGTTGAAACTGAAGCTTTTGAAACAAAAATGCTTTGAGGCTTTGATTGATGCAAGATGAAGCTTTGACTGAAACAAAATTGCTTTGAAACAGGAATGTTTGAAAGCTCTGATTCACTTCAGATTTTCTTGCTTGGACTTTTGAAAACATGTTGTTTTAGGCTTTGATAAAAGAGGATTACAAGTTTGAGAATATTACAGATTTGAAAGTGTTTGCATTTGAACTTGAGGAAGTTTTCAGGTTTTAGAAAGTTTTCAGATTTGAATTCTCTTAGAAATGAAGATAAGTTTATATAGATTAAATTAGAATTAATTTAAAATGAAAGAAAAATAAAACAACCTAGTGACACTTGCCATTGTCTATTTGTTTACACATGTTACTTATATTACTTAGTTTAATTACACTTGTATTTACATCATTTTTATTTATTTTAAAAAGATTTTAAAAGACCTTTAAAATATATTTCCTAATTAATTAGTAAGTTTCTTAATTTATTAATGCTTTTCTAATTTTAAATAAATAAAACTTTTATAAAAAAATGAAAACCAATTATCTTTTAAATAAAATCATATATAATATTGTAAACTCATTTTTAAATGCTAATTCAAAAATCTTTTGTATTTATTCCTGTTAAATAAATACTTTTCCAAATTTCTATAAATAAATTTCTTTAAAGAGAATAATATAAACATTCTTATTTTTAAATAAAAATCATATCCGTATATTTTAATTCCAAACTATATTATTATTTTAATTTTAAGACATATATTCCTTTAAGTTTAATTTTTAAATTCAAATTCAAAGTCAGTTTAAAATCCAAATTAAAATCAATTCAAATAAATATAGATATCAATTTTAAACAAACACATTATTAAATTTGTAAATTATTATATTTAAAATCAATTTAAAACTGTGCAGTTAATGCGCTCGGTAGATTCAAAGCGGCGGAGGTGCAAAAAGTCATAGCGGGGATATAGAGAGGATATAGCGGGATATAGCGGATGGCTCTAAAATAGCATATAAAACTCGTACTTAATGTTTTTACAAATATATAAATGGTAATTAAATGAAAAATTATAATTCAAATGAATTATAAATAATACATAAATACTTTTAAATAAAAACATATGTGAATATACTTTAAATAAACGAAAACTGTTATATAACATAATTGAATATGGTAGAATATTAGAGTATTTTCATTTTTGAAAATATATTAAAAATTAAATCAAATAAATTAGCTTCATAATTTTATAATGTATAAATGCAAATTTTCAATTCATTTTATTAAAAAAGATATAGCGGGAATAGCGGAATATAGCGAAAATAACGGGATATAGCAGGGACTAAAGCGGAAAGGCTATATTCTGGGGCTATATGGAAAAATCATAGCGGTAGAAATCCGCTATGAGAAATAGCGGGGTTGTAGCGGGGCATTAACTACACAGATTTAAACACACATATATATACATTTAAATAACATTTATTTAATTTGAAATAATAAGTTTATTTAAAATCTATTTATAAAATAACACAAATTAAATTTGTAACTAATTATTCCATTTAAAAATCTATTTATAACTATATTTAAAAACAACTCATTATTAAATTTTTTTAAAATATCAAATTTTGCCAATTTTAATTAATTAATTAAGAAGATTATCACATTTTAAATTCCTTGCAATTCTGGGATATCACATTCCTCCCACCTTAAAAGAATTTCGTCCTCGAAATTTAAAACAAAGATAATCCAAAGTTTTATTTTATTTTAACCAATTCAAGCATATATATCAGCCATATGCAGCCAAACAAACAATTCAATCCAAACAAACAATTCTAGCTATTCGGACACAGATCCAGATAAGCTTCCTTAAAATTTTCCTGAGTTTCCCAGGTACAGACACTGGAATACTTGCTCTACTAAATCCAAACTATCTATACCACTAAGCTATTGAACTCCCACCCATCTAGATCTATAATCTACATAAGATATCAGTCCATAGACAAGACGATCAACAACCAAACCCTTCCAAAACCAGTGATGGATCAAACACCTACTCCCTCAGAGATACGTGAAATACTTTGAATCCCGGTCTTCCAAACTGGCAATTCAAACCTGCAAACCAAAGCACTTATCCTTACAAAAATTCATAAGAATCCAATATATCACGGAGCTAGCTTCCCAGCCTTACACAAACTTTTGCTACCTTAACTAGAGAAAATCTCAACAAAAATAAAGTTCCAACTTCGGATTCCAAATTCCTCCGTCTTCTAATCTCAAAACCCTTCTGACGATCCTAGGCTGCCTATAGATCCTTCCTAATCAGCTCAACCTTCGTTGATGCTTCTAGAAACAAACCGGATCAAAAACAATCCAACAAAAAGATCCTCTCAAGATCTACTGAAATCAAGAACACCAACTCTACTCCACAATCATTAGTAGACTTCAAACTTACTTCTCCTATCCAGAAAAGACAACAGATGCACTCACCAACTTGCCTCAGATCCTGAAAAACTCCAGTAGAAACTCTCTAATCCAAAACACTACAACTTCCAGTTGCTTCCACTCTAGAACAGCTGCCACCTTGCTTCCGCTGCACAGTTCTGATCTGGAGCAGATGAGAATGCCGTCGATGAACATAAGCACAGGCTAGACATCGCACTCTAGAAATAAGGTTCAACAGATCCATAAAGAGAAAACTCAAAAGTTTCAAGAAATACTAAGCTGCCTCACCAAATCCTCTTTCTCTAGAAGCCATCCTTCTTCTCAGCTGAATTGCCTGTATGGAACTCAATCTCCAATGCAGACAAACCTCTGACTTCCCCTGAAGACATCTGGAAACATCTCTGACAACTCCTATAACTAAAGAGAACACTCAAACTATTGCAAATCACTTTTGCGATCAACTCAGCCTAAAATCCAAAGATACTGTTCTCTCTTCACCAATCAGAACAACTTATCCTCGATCAACTAATCCATCGAAGAATCGAGTCCACTCCGCTGCTTTTGATTTTCACCTCTAGGAAACGGCTAAGCCAAAAGATTCCTACTGGAACATAAAACAGTTCCGAGCTGCACCGCTGACATAGACGCCAAAGACTTCCTAATCCAAAGCTTCTTGAGAAACTCGGACCTCAAACCAAACACAAACATCCTGCTGAACTCGGCTACAACACCGAAGCAGACACACTTCCTTAAACTCGCTCCAAAAGAAAACATCTTCGGAGACATCCATAGTCAGCGCGTCTCATCACACAGCTACTACTTCCTGAGTTTGCCAAGATACCATCACTCGTTTCTGCCTAACTGACAGATCCAAATTCTACTCAACCGACTTCAAAGATGGACTTGAACCTTAACAGGTATCCTTCAGAGATTAGGTGAAATCCTCACATTATACAGCAAAGCTTACTTGAGACGGTATTAGATCTACAGTCTCGACAAATACTCTTCCAACCTCAAACAATCAAACTCCAACCATTGGTAGTCATGTTACACACACCACTACCCTATCTACCTTTATAACTCATGTTGGAAAACCCAAAAAGGTAATCCAACAAATCAGGTAGAAATATATATATATATATATATATATATATATATATATATATATATATATATATATATTACAAGTACGCTCTCTCAAGGAAGACACCACTCCAGAGCCTAGGTATTCGCTCAATCTATGTTGTGATACCAAATGAAATGACCCGTCTTTCTCTCCACAGAAAGACGCATCATTTTTAAGAAAGAAAGGGATAGAAGAGAGAAAAGATAGAGTAGAAAGAAAGAAACAACATTAGAATCTCAACAGCGGAACGAATAAATTATATTAATCACATAATATATTACATAGTATCATATACATCAGAGTTACATAGCTTACACAACATATACTAGATAGTTATAAACACCTGTCTAGTTATACAACTCAATATACAATACAAATAATAACACAGAGATCAACACAGCGGAACTATATATTTACAACGCTGAAGCCTCCTACTCCATATCTCCTCCAGAATTCATCAAAACTAACCTGAATCCCTTGGTTACTCGTAAAAATTTGAGTACCCAGGTGTTTAAGAAAAACAGAATAAACTCCGGGTCAGACATGGGTCTGGTGTGAGTAAACAGTTAAAGTTGCTTAACTTTAAAAACCTTTGAAAACAAAGGTATCACCTAAGACTCCCCACAAATAAACATGGGTAAGTTTTTACCTTATGCTAACCAAAACATTTGATAGAAAATCCAGTTATATTATAATAGGGTCTAGGGTTTTCAAAAAAATATGAAATAGCCGAAATTGTTACATTTATTAAATTCCAGATATAGGTATACAATCAAATCCAAGGGCACTTATTGGAGTTTGGGTTTCCATACAATGGCAGGGCTACTGGGGTACCGCTCGTCATAGTACGGGGCCTAGATCACCGTACCGAGGATCCACCCTAAACCCCTTGCAACATAAGGCCAGAACCATCCCTTACTGGACAGTCCCGAACAAGACAACCCCGGCGGTTGTAGCTATTCAACTGCCTACACAGCCGAATAAAAAGGGACTCTAAACAGGGGTTCATCTCATCCTACGTGGGTGCTACACACTTCGCCTTGCTGCACCTCCCCTGTTTTAACCATTCCTGGTTGATGAGGCTTGAGGCTACGATTACCTTTATAGAACACATCTATCTTAGAATGCTCATCGTCCACCTGACGATGTTCTAAAAACATTCAATCCATACAAGTTCGTTCCAGGTTCGAACAAAACCGAAGGCATTATCTCGTTACACTCATTTTGGAATCACCCTCAGAGTTAACGACAATAACCCTTGCACTCTGAATCTTCATCTTCACTTGAGATTCATGACCTATCGTTAATTTGGATCGATGTGGTTTTCAGATATCCAAATCTGGAAACCCAATCCCGGTCTCGTCGAAATCCAAAACGTATCTTTTAAGGCCAAGTTGTTTTAAAGTTAAACAATTCAATTCTATTATCTATATACACACAGATAGATAATTCACATCACCATCACAAACAGATACTTCACATTATCATCACAAACAGATAATCCTCATTATCATCATACTTTAACCAAAGCATCCATATCACACATCATTACTTATCTCAATCTTAGATCTCAAACCATTCAAGGCAATCAATATCATCCATCCATACATAAGCAATGATTTATTAATCACCATCTATAATTAATTTAAAATGAATTAAATTAATAACCTCCATCTCTAATTAATTTAAATAAATTAAATTAATTACTTTCATCACATAAATCTTGCTTACTCAATCACTAATTAATTAGAAACCAATTAATTATTCATCCTCTAATTATCCATCTTAATTAATCATCCTGATGAATTATTTTTAATTACCTTAAGTAATTGGCCTTTATTTAATTACACAAATCAATTATCCTTAACGATTTATAGTAATTAACCTTTAATTACTCTCATTAATTAATTAATGGTCCTTAATTAATTACTTTCATTAATTAATTAACGATAATTAATTACATTATTCCTTAATTTCTTAATTAATTAAAATTTACTTAATCACTTCCACTAATCAACCTTAATTAATCAACCTTAATTAATCAAAAACAGTAATTATCATCCTGTAATTACTTACCTTAATTAATTAACTCCTTAATTAATTATACCAATCCTTTGATTAATTACATCAAGTAATTAATCCTTAATTACATCCCATTAAGTAATTCCCTTTAATTAATTACATCCTGTAATTATACATTAATTACTTACCTTAAGTAATTACACTTATCCATCTCATTAAGTAATTATACTTAATCAATCACCAAATAATTATCTTTAATTAATCTACCCATTTGATTAAACCAAATTAATCATACTTATTTGATTAATTACAATTGGGTAATTCATCCCTTAATTACCCCCCTTTAAATAAATTAATTAATCTTTAGTTATAGATTAATTAATCCTTAATTATTAATTAATAAACCATAAAACTTAATACAAATTAATTAATCCTTAATTAATCAGTTAATCAATTCTTAATTACAATTAATTAACCCTAAATAACAGTTAATTAATCCTTAATTAATTTTAACTATTAATTGATAATTTTGTAATTATTAATTAATAAAGCCTAATTATTAATTAATAAAACTTAATTACAAATTAAATTCTTTTTAATTACTAATTAATTAATCTCTAATTACAAATTAATCAACCTTAATTACTTAATTAATTAATCTCAAATTAATTAACTTATAACCCTTAATTATTTAAATAAATTAATTAAATCAATTAATTTCTCTTAATTAATTCCTTAATTAATTCTTAATCATTATTTATTAAATTAATTATTTATATCTAATTCCCTTTAATTAACTTACTTAATTTCAAGATAATAAAACCTTCTTTATCTTAAGATAAAACGTTATCTTATAAATACCTTAATTATCATTGAAACACTTTTAAACCGTTTTATTTTAATAAATTATTTTACTTAATTCAATCATTTATTAAGTTTAAAATAATCATTAACTTGATAAATTAAAGTTATCAAAACATAATTAACTTCTTAAATTTACTTAAACATTTATCAAATATAATTTAAAAACTAGTTTCAAATTTGAATTTAAAAACTTGTTTTATATAAACCTTTAAAAATTCCATTTCTTAACTTAAATTTAAATCACTTTAAATTCACTTATCAAGATTTTAATTTAACAAACTTCAATTTCTTAATCAAAATGTTTAAGGAAATATTTATTTTTAGAAAGGATAGAATTCAAAAATAAGATTCATTGCAAAAGTTTAAAACTTCCTTTATTTAAATTTGAAACTTGTTTTATAAAAACCTTTTTAAAACACTTGAAAATTCTTTTAAATACCAGCTTCACTTTTGAATCCCGAGAACCACTCGAGCCATTCCAAGTTTTAACTCTTTTCTTAAATTTTAAAAGTTAGTCTAAATTTTAAATTTCAAAACCTGCAACACTAAACTGTTAACAGGCTAAACAAACCCACCACTTCGAGTTCCCACTCAAGACACAAACACCAAAACTCGATACTTCCTTCGAGTTCAGACTACTACCAAACCCACAATCCAAACTCCTGACACAACATCGCCTGTACACCTGCACTATCGTCAGAGTCACTCTTAACCTCCGATGAACTCTCCTGCATATCGAACATTAATGCAACAACCATCTCCAATTCTAAAAACACCATCACCAACCTCGAATCAAAATTGAGCTTCTCAGAAGGCCTGGAACCCAAAACAGCCTCCAACAAAAATCCTTTGTCCACTCTGCTCCAACCACCAGAGGTCGAGAGATTCTGACCACATCCTGCCGACACACCATGCCATCATTCCCCTGAGTATCAGGCAACTCGCATCACCAGTGACGATGCGACGACCCCAAAACCCAACCTAGTCAAAAACTAGGGTTAAAAACTTGCCTCGACCACTGCCCATGCCTCTACAACTTATCCACCCTCCAAATATTTTTTTCCTAGACCACCAGAACTCGCTCCATCTCCAATGATGATCTCGAACACCCCAGACCTTGTGGCCATCAGAAATCACCCAAAATCCAAATTCCACAAAACCCCAAAATTCACATTGAATACTTCATTAAAAATTATGATTATGATTTTAAAAATCCTATCTTTCAATGGTGATTCAAGATATAAACTTGAAACAGCAAATTTAGTTGATTGATTTTAACGTGATAAAAGGATTTCCACCGTATTCTTTTAATTCAAGGAGATTTCCACATCTATTCTACTTAAATAAAATTTATACTTAAATTTGTTTCTGACAAACATATCATGTTGAAGCTTAAAACCTAATAATGATCTATTAAGGGAATTTGAATTTTCTTTTATTTCTACTCTCTGTAGTTTTAAAAAACAGAGAAGAACAATCATAATACACATGCACAGTCACACATTTATATACACAGATAATACACCTATATATAAACGTGCAAGCATTAATTATTACACAAATCTAACAAGCAACAGATCAGTTATTACTTAAGCTTTTTAAGTTGATGTTTACTTACCTTTTAATGAAATGCAGAGTATTTGAACACTGGGTTGAAACTGAAGCTTTTGAAACAGAAATGCTTTGTGGCTTTGATTGATGCAAGTTGAAGCTTTGACTGAAAACAAAATTGCTTTGAAACTGGAATGTTTTAAAGCTTTGATTCACTTCAGATTTTCTTGCTTGAACTTTTGAAAACATGTTGTTGCAGGCTTTGATAAAAGAGGATTACAGGTTTGAGAATATTACAGATTTGAAAGTGTTTGCATTTGAACTGGAGGAAGTTTTCAGGTTTTATGGTTTTAGAAAGTTTTCAGATTTGAATTCTCTTAGAAATGAAGATAGGAAAGAGATGAAAATGGGAAGATTTAAGTTTATATAGATTAAATTAGAATTAATTTAAAATGAAAGAAAAATAAAACAACCTAGTGACACTTGTCTCTACCATTGTCTATTTTTTTACACATGTTACTTATATTACGTAGTTTAATTACACTTGTATTTACATCATTTTTATTCGTTTTAAAAAGATTTTAAAAGCCCTTTAAAATAGATTTCCTAATTAAGTAGTAAGTTTCCTAATTTATTAATGCTTTTCTAATTTTAAATAAATAAAACTTTTATAAAAAAATAAAAACCAATTATCTTTTAAATAAAATCATATATAATATTGTAAACTCATTTTTAAATGCTAATTCAAAAGCTTTTGTATTTATTCCTATTAAATAAATACTTTTCCAAATTTCTATAAATAAATTTCTTTAAAGAGAATAATATAAACATTCTTATTTTTAAATAAAAAATCTTATCCATATATTTTAAATCCAAACTATATTATTATTTTAATTTTAAGATATATATATTCCTTTAAATTCAATTTTTAAATTCAAATTCAAAGTCAGTTTAAAATCCAAATTAAAATCAATTCAAATAAATATAGATATCAATTTCAAACAAACACATTATTAAATTTGTAAATTATTCTATTTAAAATCAATTTAATTACACATATATATACATTTAAAAAATACTTATTAGATTTGAAATAATAAGTCTATTTAAAATCTATTTATAAAATAACATAAATTAAATTTGTAACTAGTTATTCCATTTAAAAATCTATTTATAACTATATTTAAAAACAACTCATTCCCAGGTAGGGTCAGCAAGAATCTCAGAATTCGACATAGCATATGCACCATCCGCGTCAAGAACCAAGGAATCACCAGAAATGCAATAGAAAAGACATCGAAGATCCAATAAGTCATCAGATATATATCGAAAATATGTGTTATCCACTGGATTGAATCTCATATCAGTACGACAATCAACCCAAGAGAATTCAGATTTGGCCCAAACAACGTGAGACGGATAGAGGACTGGGGCCAAAGGGGGAGCGGAAGGATCAGTACCAGGATCCGGGGAAGGAGGCACTAAGGAAGGGGGAGAATTAGAGACAGCAGCTACAAGAGAGGCCTTGGGAACCCATTTCCTAAGGGGAGGACGGGGCAGTGGAATTTTTGGAGCAGCAGCAGGAACCTCAGAGCGCACGCATACAGCATCAGTATGACCGAAGGAATGACAAGAGGAACAAATATCAGGGACCCATCCATAACGAACACGAACATTGGCCACATGACCAACAGCTAGCTGAACAGGAATAGAGGTGGGAAGAGGCTTGTCGGGAGTAATCTCAATCAAGGCTTTGGCGAAAACAAGCTTGTCACGCGCAACCGTATTAGTATCAAAGCATTTCAATTTTCCAATATTGCACGCAAGCCAATTCAAGCCAAGCAACGGCTGCAAAGCAGAAGGAATTTGGGAAAAATAAACCCAAACAGGGACCGAAAAAACTTGCTCACGAACACTTGCTATCGTCGGCGACCAGGGGGTAAGTATAAAAGGTTGGCCGTCAAAAAAGGAGGGTTCAGCCTCTAGAACACGTCTACGATCCTCAGGGGAGGAGAACAAAAGATAGTACAATGAATCGACCAACTTAACTCTAAGACCTCCTTGCAATCTCCAGGCCCTACGACAAACAGCAGCTACATCACGGAATCGATGCTTTGGGTCCAAAAAGAATCCTACAACGTATTCAGACCAAAAATCCATTCCTGCTTGCATAACACAGGGGGGCGGGATCATAACTCCGTCTACCTCAACAATCTCGAAGTCAACCGGTTCATATACGCCCGCATTTCGGGGCATGGATGTAAAGAGGGAAGACCAAGATCTAGGAACCGCAGAGCTAGGGGGGCAAGGGGCATTAGGAAGGCTCTCCACAACTCCAGATGTAGCAACAGGAATGGGGATGGGATTCACACTGTGAGAAGCGAACGTGTGCATATTGACACCAGGAGATGAAACAGTGAGCGCAGTGCCAACAGCGACAATGGCATTTAATCGAACAGCTTGACTGCCACAAACTGCACCACTTATTTCACAAGCATCTAAAGCCGACGGTCCCTTAGGGCTTGCCAAACGGTCCATAACCAAAGTATCCATATCATGGAGACCCAATTCGCAACAGGGAATAACATCAACATTTACATTGGATCCATGATAAGGGAGAGAGTTTGATTCACCTGGTTTAATAGAAGCAAGACAGATTGCATCCGCGTTCACGTCAGTCGAACAAGGCTGGGAGATGGAGCGGTTTGCTGAGAGGGGAGGGAAATCTCTGGACGAAAAGAGGACAGGGCGAGCGAGATCTACATCTGACATGGAATTAAAGCATCGGCCAGAGCGAGTAGAAGAGGGGGATGGAGGACGCTGAGGGGAGAAGGACATGAATGATGACGGGAAGAGCACTAGACAGGGAGAGCGAGAAGAAAAAACGCCAGGACCGCTTCTAATCGCCAGGAGCCATTGATGTAAAATTAAATATGTAAAATGACTTGCAAAACTTTGGGGACAGGGAGACTATGTCGCCCTGACCTTTGGTTAGACTGGTTTTATAGTGCCCAGACCACTCATGCCTCATACTTTGTGGCCGCTGGGAATCGATCCGGTGCCACTACAACAAGATGTAGCCACATCCACTAAGTTGTAAACCACTGGACCACTAGTACTTGGCTAAACTTTGGGGACAGGGAGACTATGTCGCCCTGACCTTTGGTTAGACTGGTTTTATAGTGCCCAGACCACTCATGCCTCATACTTTGTGGCCGCTGGGAATCGATCCGGTGCCACTACAACAAGATGTAGCCACATCCACTAAGTCGTAAACCACTGGACCACTAGTACTTGGCAAAACTTTGGGGACAGGGAGACTATGTCGCCCTGACCTTTGGTTAGACTGGTTTTATAGTGCCCAGACCACTCATGCCTCATACTTTGTGGCCGCTGGGAATCGATCCGGTGCCACTACAACAAGATGTAGCCACATCCACTAAGTCGTAAACCGCTGGGAATCTTTTGTCTACTCTTCATGCAGTGACTGTTATGACCCTACCCTTGCTGTTCTTTTCCGCCCCTTTATTGGACGTCTGGATGGTGGACCTATGATTTCTTCCAAGGATGATGAGGGTGTGACTGATTCTTCCTCAGCTGAGGAGAACTAGCGGTGATATATATTTATAGTAGATGTGACGTATCTGTCATGCTCCTGTTCTGTATTTGTTTTACATATTGTAGTTAAGGTGTCTTTGCCTTACTCCTGTACTTCAACTTTATTACTTCTGTAATAAAAGTGGTCGGTCCACTATAAAACCGTCGGCCATGCCAAAAAACAACTCATTATTAAATTGTTTGAAAATATCAAATTTTGCCAATTTTAATTAATTAGTTAAAGAGATTATCACATTTTAAATTCCTTGAAATTTCAGGATATCACATAAACAGTTTAGATATAGAAAATAGTATATATAATAAAATAGTTTATAAAATAAATAGTTAGTATATTAAAAATAGTTATAAGTTAAAATAGTTTATAAATTAAAATAATTGGTATATTAAAATAGTTTATAACTAAAATTAGTTTATACTAAAATAATAAGTAAAATACTAAAAATAGTTTCAAATATAATTTAAAATACTTTATATAATAAAAATAGTTTTCTTAAATTTCACAAATCGATTCAAGTCAACTTAAATTCCAAAATTCAATTTAATTCAACCTCAATTCATCAAATTTCAATTTAGTTCAGCATCTCAACAAACTATTTTCAATATATATCGATTTCAAATACAAATTTGAATCACAAATTAAACCATTTCAACTCCAATAGATTTTAAAGTTTAAATATTCAAACATATACAAAACTAAATTTCATATTTTCATTTATATTTGAAATTCAACTTTACTATTATTTAGCTTTGAATATTCACTTAATCAAACATTTAAATAAACTTCAGACTACAAATTTAAATAAAACTAAATATCCCATTTCGATTTATTTAAATTTAAAAATAATTATTTTAATCACATTTATTTAAAATCAAGTTATAAAACCATATCATTAAAATTTCAAATTCAATAAGTTTCAAATCGGTTTTATTTAAGTATAATTCTTAAATAAATAAAATTTCGAATGGATTTCTATTTATCTTTCCAACCCATAATTTACTAAAATTATATAAAATATACTTTTAAAATATAATTTTAAGTAAATACTTAAAACAATATTAAATACTAATTAAACTAAACTATTAAATTAAAGCTTATTTTAAAATCTATTTTATATTAAAATTAATTTATACATAATTTAAAATAGTAAAATTATAAGTAAATTCTTAAAATTTATAATTTCAAAACTAATTATAATATTAAAATTTTCAAACATAAAATTTTAAAAATCAAGAATTTAAACACATATAAGATAACATTTATATGTATGATATTTTAAAATCAATATTTATATAAAACTATATGTATTTCTTTTTTAAACCTTGGGAATCATTTCAATATATATATAGACCAACGGTGTCAGTATATAATTTTATATCTTATGGTCAAGTGATACGGATATTTATCATTTCGATCAGCAATTTAGATATCTACGGGTATATATCTTTTCAACCCGCAATCCCAAATTCAATGTCAATGAAAATCACTTAGGTTTATCATTTCAGCCCATTACGATATTCTCCTATTCTATGAGATCGTTCGGGTATGTATCATTTCAACCCATAGGAACTCTATATTAACAGGGAACTTGCAGAGTGATGACATATGTGATAATAATATAACAATTAACAACAGGCATGTATCATCAGTGATAAAAGAACTAGCTGACCATGGTGTCAGCTGTCACAGGTGAATAAATACATATAATATGTACATATAGCAATTTAAATAGCTAACAACAGTATGTTTCAATTGTCATTTCAATTGAAATCAAATTTAATAAATATAAGAACGTTAATCGTGAGTGATTGCTCACCTTTTGAGGCTAGAGAAGAATGAGAATGAGATGAGTTACGAATCCAAGCACGAATTCCAAAGCAAAACAAGATTGGCACCGAATTGACGAACAAAGCTGATAAATAGGAATCGATAAAACGAATCAGAACCATCTTGATATAATTGAAATAGATATACGTTATAATTTTTTTCTCTAAAACCAATGTAACAACCCGCATATTTATCGGTTTTATATTTAAATATTTTATTTAAATATTTTATCGATACTCGAAATTTAGTCCGAAAAGCCACTTTTTGCAAACAGTCGAATTAGGACTCGAGACCACTCCCATTGAGTTCAAAACGCCGTTTGCGATCTTTTTAAGTATAAGCTTTGATATGTTTGGAGTTAGAAGAATTTAGCCACTATTTACTTAGGGCTTTGGTTTGGGCTGGGCCCAATAACCCCACTTATGTATTCAGTCCCAACTCCACTCCAACTCTTCATTACTTCATTTCTAATCCTAATACTCAAGCTTTTTCAACAATGGTGGGAGGAATGGAAAATTAAAACTCCAAGCCCTAATCTTTATTGCAAACTCAAGCTTCTACCTCCAAATTCAAGAAGAAGCTTTGGTAAGCCTTCTCTTCATCTTCTCCAACCCTTTCTCCATTCAATTTCAGAAAATTCCTAAACCTAATTTAGGAAATGTTTCTCCTTTAGGCTTAGATTCAAGCTTGTTGGGTTGGAATTGAAGAGTGATTGTTCTTGTCATTGCTCTATTGCTTCTTCTTCATTGATTTAGTAAAAAGGTGAGATTTTTATCTCACATCTAAGCCTATATTTATCTTCGATTGTTAGGAATGAATTCCTAACACTTATTTGTGTGCAATTTCTTTTGGTTTGGATTGATTTGGTGAATATTCCAATTTTTGGTATTTTGGGTTCAATTCTTTAAAAATCATAGCTTTGATGTTTTGATCATGTTTTGGTGATGAACCAAAGAGCTTCTATGGCCGGGTAGTCGATTGGCCTAAACCCTTAATGTCGTTGCTCGACCATTTGCAAATTGAGGGAGTTTGCACCTCTTTTGAAATAGGGTAGGAAGTGCAAGAATACAGGTTCGGCCGACCGAACCATTGGGCCGGTCGACCGACCTGCTACTAAAAGTGCATAGCACTTCTCTACCACAGGTCCGGTCGGCCAACTACAGAGCTCAGTCGACCGACCTGCTTCCCGAGAATTTTTCTAGAACAGGGTCCGGTCGACCGAGCTCTATAGCCGGCCGACCGACCTGTTGCTGTTTTGCCTATTTCGCCTATTTTGCGTGGTTTCCAAATTTAATCGATTCGTGTTCTTTCCTTATTTGTTGTTATCATTTGTTATTGACTTTGATGATTTCTTTCCTTCGGGAATTTTAGGAGAATCCATTTTGATGGATTCGGTATCGATTTCTTTGGATTTTATTCACGTCTTCGTATGTGAATTTTAGTGAATTGATTGTTCCTACAATCTTGTTTGTGATTTGTCACTTCAAAACATAAAGGTTTTCAATACTAGTAGTAAATATCAAAATTCTTTCATTAAAACGATTTCAACACTATTTTATTACAAAGCTCGTTTCTTAAACCGTTTTCCAATCTATTAGTATATACAAGCCTTTACCTCACTCGTATGAGAAATCTAATTAAACGAATTAGTAAAACAAGTGGTATGAAACGCTTGCGTTTACTTCGTCGGTTAATTCTTGGACTTGTTCGATTGAATCTCTTGTGACAAATTTCTAGTGGAGATCTATAATTTGTTCGTAAATATTTAAGTTAAGCTAGTGGTTATGGGACATGAAGCTAAGCTCATATGTTTACTAGCTTACTGTAATTGACACTTCTTGATGATCATGACGATCATTTTTGTGATTTAGACTAGCAATGTGCGATGTCTCTTTGTCTGCGAGCGAGACTAAACCCCGTTTTGTGGAGTTTCGACTCAAATTGGTGGGGTAGCAACCCGTGGTCTTCGGGCCGTTTGTGGAGCTTCGGCTCAATTTGTGATGGCTAGCAACCATGGAATTAACGTTCCGTTTGTGATACACGTGTTGGTGAGCTTTATGCTTCCGTTTGTGATAGGCCTTCCCCCTTTTTGTGATTTCTAGATTTCTTGAGATGATTTCTAGAATTTGTGCTTCACCAATTTTCGTGATTTTCATTGATAAGTTTTATCAATATTTGTGCATTGGTGAATTTGTGCGTCATTGACTTTGGTGATTGATATTGATATAATTGTCAATATTTATGGTGTGGTGAATGAAATAAAGAGTATGACATTCCTTTTGATCCTTGAGAAGATCTTTGTGATATTGATTAATCTCCTCTTGATTTTCAATTACTTATTTATCACAGCTTGGCATTGTGATTATTATGCGTTTAGTCATACCTCTTATTCTATATCGTTTCATCTGATATTTATAGCTAGACTGATCCATTTATTATTTTCTTATTAAATAATACTCGGGTCAGACCGAGATGTTACAGGTGCTTCAGCTTGACTTCTCACTTGGGATTGATATCTCTGACTTTTGGCTAACTACTTAGATTAGTAGTTTATTTTGGTGTACACATTTGAGATATAGACTCTATGATGTATACTTATTCTTTTATGTAGTTCTAGTAACTATTCTTTTGTGACAGTGTGGGTCTTGCTTGACTACTACTCTGATGAACACTTTTATGTGTTATATATATATATATATATATATATATATATATTCATATCTATTTCCGCCTTTGTGATATGAATTATCTATGACTGATTTGTGTTATGTTTATTTCTATATTTATTTCCGAAGACATAATAGCCACTGTGTCGTAGCTTTGAGTTTGTGTCGGTATGTCGGATGTCCTCTTGAAAAGAAATGCAAGTTACATCTTATCTGGCATATCGGTACTCGCACAAAGCAATTATACAGATGGTCGCTCCTCAACAGCCTTATTCTCCGTGCTAGTTGACGGCATTACACCGTAGTGTCCTTGGCTAGCGTGGGTATAGAGGTGGGGCGTCACAACCAATTTTTAAAACACACATTTAAAATAGAGGGAATTAGGAAAAATGACAAACTTTAATAAAAAATTTGTCTCAAGGACACCAAGATTTATTTTTTGGCTGAAGGACAAACTTTGGGAAAAATTAGATTGAAGGACAATGCTAGTTCTAACTAGCATTATATTCAGTTTTTGCACAATACAAAATGCTAGTTCTAACTAGCATTTAATTCATTTTTTATGCTATACAAAATGCTAGTTCTAACTAGCATTGTCCTTCAGCCTAATTATGTTCAAAGTTTGTCCTTCAGCCTAAAAATATAACCTTTTGTCTTTCAGCCTAATTTTTTTCCAAAGTTTGTCCTTGTACCTATTTTCCACTTTAAAATAATATATATATATATATATATATATATATATATATTCAAACCAATGTTTGACTCTAACACCCATAAATAAAATCTATTTATATACTTGAAAAACTAAGTCCATATATACTTACATATAATTTAATGTATGTTACTCCATTTTTGGTCAAAACTGGAATATCAACAAATTGGCAAGGAATGTTGGGTATCAGGGTTGGAGATCGATTGGAATCAAGGCTGCGATCGATATCGTCTGTTGGGTGCGTTTCCACCACCACCGAGTCAAGGAGAGGAAAGCATCGCCAAACCATAGGAAGGAAAGTCCTGCCGAACCATTCCCTGCTCCACTTCCTACCGAACCAAACCAAAAGCAACTCCTAGCCGAACCAACCTTCTCCCCGTGCATGCCGAACCATCCAATTCCCCTCACTACCGAACCACCCATCACCGAACCAGCCACCGAATCAACCTACTCACCACCTCCTGTACCACTGAACCAATTTCACCGGACCAAGCTCCACCGGTCCAAGGCCTCACCGGAACGACTCACCATCGAGTCAACCTCCACCGGTCCAACCACTACCGGACCGGAGCTGCCGAACCAACCCACGCTCCACACACTACCGGTCCAATCAACACTCCACTCACCGCCGAACCAAGGAGTTACCGGACCAACGTTGCCAGGCCAGATTGCATCAGCCCAGGTCCACCAGCAGCTATATACATCCAGATCCCCTACCCCCAGCCTCACTCTATAAATAGAGGGGCAGGGGTACAACAATGGCAGACAAGTTTGAGAGCTCAAGCCTGGAAGGAACTTTCAAACAACTTTGATATACTTGTAATCAAAGCTTTGTACTTGTAATCGGATCGGAAAAGGAGAATAACATATAAAGTGGACGTAGGTACATTCTGGCCGAACCACTATAAATCTGTGTGTCTTTTACAGTTTAGTCCCTGCTTTTTACGTATTTGCATAAACCACCCAAATCACTACAGACAACATAAAATCAACTAAATCATACGACTTGAAGGTGTTTGCCCATTTTTTGTGTAAACATTTTTGGGTTATTTGCTGAGATCTGTGATTTGTGTTTGAATATTGCTGATTTGTATTCATACATTGGTGCTTTCACGGTATTCGGGGTTTGTGGCCAATTTTGGCGCAAACACTTTGGTGCTTTCACTGAGAAGGACTAGCACCCGCTGCATCGGATAAAAGTTTGGATTTGGAAGACAATGGCTAGGCAAAACAGTAGAAGGCTAAGGGCTGAGAGAAGCCAACAGGAAGGAAGTCAACAAGCATCCTCCGGAGGTGAGGAAGTACCAGCTTCGATCTACATAACCCGGGATGAAATGGAAGCCATAACAAATTCACTGCAAGAGAGGTTGTTGAAGAGTCAACAGGAGATGATGCAGACTTTCTTGGAGCAAATGAGAGCTGCAGGGACCCAGAACTTAGGAACAGCTACAACAGCCGTGGATGCAGGACAAGGAGCTAGGGTTATGGGACCCAATGGAGGACAGGATACAGAGCCAGAGGGCAATCGACAAGGGCTTGGGGGCAGGCCCGCAGGATCCAACACAGGAGGACCTTTGGAAGGAGTTCAACAGGCTAGAACCAACGTTGCTGCTAGCAAGCCACATGAAGAGTATGTACCAGAATTCCCTCGGGGGCAACCCCCGACAGACAACGCTAGATTGGTGGATATAATCAGGAAGACTGTGCGAGGTGGTTTGACCAATGGAGACTTGGAAGGAGTGAACAGGAGTCGGTTTGCTCGGGAAATAAGGATGGCTCAGAATCCACCTAAGTTCAAGCTACCTAGCGTGGAGGTATATGATGGCAAGACAGACCCTACGGATCACTTGATGAGGTACACCAGACACATGGAGGTGCTGGGGACATCGGAGGAAGTGATGGCCCGATGCTTCCCTTTGTACTTAACGGACTTAGCTGCGATGTGGTTTAGGCAGCTGGGAGAAGGATCTATCAGGACTTGGAGGGAATTGGTGGAAAGGTTTTTGGGACAGTTTCGGATTCATGTTAAGAGACCGAAGAACGTGACGACATTGACATCGGTAAAGCAAAGGATCGATGAATCGCTTAGAGCCTTTCTAACTCGATTCAGTGCCACAGTTGCTTCGGTGGATCGGCCCGATCCATCGATGGTTTTAATAGCAGCAGTATCAGGAGTCAGGGAGAACTCGGATTTCAAGGTATCTCTGATACGAGATCCCCCACGGGATCTCGACGAATTCTTTCACGAGGCAGAAAGGTTCCTTCGGCAAGAAGATGCGAGTACGGATTTAAAGTTAAAAAAGGTTAATGCAGTTGAGGTTGGAGGACCATCCAACAAAGGTTTGGATAAAGACAACAGAAAAAGGAAGTTGGACAATGGTTCTGGAAATGCTGGGAAGCAATGGAAGGATCCAAAGTTTTCCACATACATAGGATTGAACGAGACGCTGGAGCGGATATACCTGGATACTCGAAATCGCCTTCCCTACCAGAGGCCGGCTAGGAGAGAACCAACATAATGGGAAAGGACATCAGGAAGGCACTGTCTCTTTCATGATTTGGATGGACACGACACCAACAGCTACAGGCACTTAAAGGACATAATTGAGGAGCATATAAGGAATGGACAGCTGCCATAATATGTTGGACCTCGGAATGCAACGGCGGGGTGGGAGCAACCGCCGCCTAACTCAGCTACGATGGTGGGAGACCCAGGAATGATGGTCAGTTGATCATCCATTGACCAAGTTAATATGAAATAAGTAGCGAACTATTGGCAAGCAACCAAGTCGTTTACACATGTACGGGGACGGAGATAGCCCCTAGGCATGCTCTGAATGATGATAAACTGCAATGCTATGGTTTGTGAAATTTATCTTTTGCTTTTGAATTGGACACTGCTTTTCTTTTTGGTTTTTGGTTTTGGAGCTTGGATTGAGCTCCTGTTTTTTCTTGCTTTTTGATTTGAATTTTCCTTTGGATGATCGTTTTTGGTTTTGGATGCTGGTTTGGATTTTTGGTTTTTTGGTTTTGATTTGGATTTTGGATTTGGATTTTGGATTTGGATTTTGGATGTGGATTTTGGATTGGATTTTGATTTGATTTTTATCTGATTTTTGATAAACGGTCGTCGGGTATGGATTATGCCTGGCAAGGGGTGAGTCGCTTTGCCCGAACGTGGTAAATTGACTCACTCAGGTCGTCGAGTATGGACTATGCTCGGCAAGGGTCCGGAGTGACCAGGATTCGGCCTAGGACTTAGGCCCTGTATTATCAATTGTCATTTTCAGGTCGTTGAGTATGGACTATGCTCAACAAGGGTCCGGAGAGACCAGGATTCGGCTTAGGACTTAAGCCATGGCATTGCACAGCGTCCAGGGACACTGGACCAAGGTCGTCAAGTGTGGATTACGCTTGGCAAGAACCCGGAGAGGTTAACGTCTAGGGACAATGGACTAAGGTCGTCAAGTGTGGATTATGCTTGGCAAGAACCCGAAGAGGTTAGCTCAACGTCCAGGGACACTGGATAAAGTCATCAAATGTGGATTACGCTTGGCAAGAACTCGGAGAGGTCAGCTCAACGTCCAGGGACACTGGACCACGGTCGTCAGGTGTGAATTGCGCTTGGCAAGAGCCCGGAAAGGTTATGGACTCGGATATCGACCTGGAAAGGTCTTGGATTTGGTTATTGGCTATTGGATAAAGATGGATTAAGACTCGGTTGTCGAGTTCGAATGGATATGGAGTTGGCCAAGGCTTTGGTTATTCGATTTGGAATTGGATATCGACTCGGAGCAGCCAAGGATGATATACTCTGGCAATATGGCTATGGACCTTGGATATTGAATTCGAAACTATTCAAAACACGCCTTATTATCACAAGGCATGTTTTGGGGGGGCAAAGTGTTACCCCATTTTTGGTCAAAACTGGAATATCAACAAATTGGCAAGGAATATTGGGTATCAGGGTTGGAGATCGATTGGAATCAAGGCTGCGATCGATATCGTCTGTTGGGTGCGTTTCCACCACCACCGAGTCAAGGAGAGGAAAGCATCGCCAAACCATAGGAAGGAAAGTCCTTCCGAACCATTCCCTGCTCCACTTCCTACCGAACCAAACCAAAAGCAACTCCTAGCCGAACCAACCTTCTCCCTGTGCATACCGAACCATCCAATTCCCCTCACTACCGAACCAACCATCACCGAACCAGCCACCGAATCAACCTACTCACCACCTCCTGTACCACCGAACCAATTTCACCGGACCAAGCTCCACCGGTCCAAGGCCTCACCAGACCGACTCACCATCGAGTCAACCTCCACCGGTCCAACCACTACCGGACCGGAGCTGCCGAACTAACCCACGCTCCACACACTACCGGTCCAATCAACACTCCACTCACCGCCGAACCAAGGAGTTACCGGACCAACGTTGCCAGGCCAGATTGCATCAGCCCAGGTCCACCAGCAGCTATATACATGCAGAACCCCTACCCCCAGCCTCACTCTATAAATAGAGGGGCAGGGGTACAACAATGACAGACAAGTTTGAGAGCTCAAGCCTGGAAGGAACTTTCAAACAACTTTGATATACTTGTAATCAAAGCTTTGTACTTGTAATCGGATCGGAAAAGGAGAATAACATATAAAGTGGACGTAGGCACATTCTGGCCGAACCACTATAAATCTGTGTGTCTTTTACAGTTTAGTCCCTGCTTTTTACGTATTTGCATAAACCACCCAAATCACCACGGACAACATAAAATCAACTAAATCATACGACTTGAAGGTGTTTGCCCATTTTTTGTGTAAACATTTTTGGGTTATTTGCTGAGATCTGTGATTTGTGTTTGAATATTGCTGATTTGTATTCATACACTGGTGCTTTCACGGTATTCGGGGTTTGTGGCCAATTTTGGCGCAAACAATGTATATAAACATATATACAACTTACATAAACGTTGCATTTCAAAAACAATATATATATATATATACACACTATTAATAATGAGAATTCAATCCATTAGTTTCAACCGAGTCTTTTTGAAATTCCGAAAATGTCCTTTACATCGATAAAGATTGAAAAACACAAAGATCATTTTTCAACTACCATAATATCAGCTTGACTTATCTGCACTTCCCACCTCATCACAATTTTATTAGTTCTACATAACAAGACAATCTACTATTTTCTCTCTTAGCTTATATACACTAACAATTAAGATGTTTTAGGTGATGTGGGACTAATTAAAATTAATTAGTTTCCATGAGCAACTACTTTAATTTGTTCAATGCTTTTGCATTTACCTGTAAACTGATAATCTAAAAGTTCAAGTTCACCATGTTGTCGTGAAACTATTGATATCTTATTATTTCGAGAAAGTATCATATGAATGACACGTAATAATGCACAAAATATTTGATAAATCCTATCATACCTTGGTTGCCAACTCAACACCAGATTCTAGAATGAGAGGACCAGGTCGAACGGCATAAACAAGTTGAGCCTGAAACTCAAGCATTACTTTCTCTTTGTTAGCTATCACATATAAGTTCATAATGTAAACCACCTATTATATAACAGAAACTTTAAGTACCAATTATTAAAGGAGTAAATATTTACTTGATGTTATTCCATCAAAATATGCCCAGGGAGATCTGGATCTGAGATACAATTTAGATTAGCAACTAAATTATGATATGTGTTTTAGCTGAACATATAGTCAAACAATTGCTATTTTTTAATGCTCAAGCCAATGAAACACAGTACCTTCCTGGATGTTCTTTGTGAATAATGTCGAGTGGCTGTTGTGCTTTTTTCCCTTTCTGTAAAGATCACATTCTCCTCATTTTCCTTGGACACAAAGTCTAATTCAAAACTTTCAAACTAAACAAAAATACACAGGTAGAGAAATTGTTATTGTTGGTTTTTTGTCCATCTCCTTATCAAAACCGAACGCTTTCTTTGAAAATGGACAGAATATAGAAACTATATATATATATATATATATATATATATATATATATATATATATATATATAATTTCAACATCAAATATTGACCAAACAAGCAACGTAGATGAGAGTCAAAAGACACAAGAACAAACCACAACTCAGATTTCTATAGCTTTATTTTCCAGAAGTTAGGACCCAAGTCAACTTTACCTAACTTATACTTTGCATCACTTCAAAAAAAGAACCGGAAGTTTATACCATGAAGACAATTAGATAAAACTGTATGGATAACCTGTTGGGTTATTTCTTCTTAAGATATGTTTTCTTATTATACCTCAACTCTTTATATGGTCTCTTCGTTTTGTAGTTGTGGCTGTATGTATTCAGCTTTGAGTGATATATAGCCCGTACACATATAAAAACGTTAACACATATAAAAACGTTAGATTAACAGTAAGTTGTAGTGTATATCTGATCTAACGACCCAAAGGGAAGTGCTTGCAAAAATGATTTGGTCAAAGAAGATTTTGGATCACAAATTCAACATGCATTAGAGATCAATTCAATGCCATATCTCAGAAACCGAAGAATGTACATTATTAAAACGAAACTCCATTTCTTTTTTGGGTAAAAGGTAACCTTTTAGATTATTTTTCGTTCATACTTCCTCTTTTTTTTTGAGTAAATTATGCTACGGTTTTTCATTTACTGTAAATTGCACTGTGTGGCTTTTTATACATGGAAAATGGTATATTCACCATCGATTACATCAACAAATAATTTTTGAATAATAAGTTTATTATTTGTAACGAGTATTGTGAGGAAGAACATAGTGATTGGAAATGGTCATGTAGAGAGTGTACGTAATGAGTAAATTATGCAAAGAGTACACGTGAGGACCTAATAAGGATTAGTTAACAAAAGAGATGATGGGGGAATCACTTCTCTTCATATGGTAGCATTAAATGGTCATGTAGAGAGTCTGTAATAATCGTTGGATTTGGGTGCACATGTTACAAATGTAGCTGTTGAAGATGCCACAATAATTTATCTGATAGACGATAAAAAGAATATTTGTTTCTAATTATTTTGGTGGCGCCTTTCATTATGTAGTAAAAATTCCCTTAGCTTCTACATTGTTTTAACTATCGGCCGATTCTAGCAGATGCTGCAAGTACCCCTCTTCATTATGCTGCATGTGTTGGAAATGCTGTTTGTTGTCAAGTATGCACATACAGTATTGTCATTTTTTATATTTTTATTTTATCTTTGGTGTATCTCTTCTGTTTTATTTATATAATTATATTTGGACTACATCCTCTTGATCAAACCAACCTTTTAACTATACATGAGTAACACGGTTAAACCTATCCATGTATATTAACCTTTTATCTTCATATTTTAATTTTAGATTCAAAAACCATTGAAATGGCATTAACAAATAAAATCAGGTGCATATAAATGTGGTACTTTAATGGTATAACAGTTAGAATTTGTTCTTTAGCTATACGTGGAACTAAAATTGTATTGTTTCAATAAACAAGGGATAAAAAATCGAGGATTATTCGTAAAGTAAAGTAAGTACAAAATGTTTCGACGAGTGGCATATCACTTTGGCAAAATGACAGATGATATATAAGTAAATCTCCTATTATTATATATAGATAACAAAACAATTAGTAGTGCAGGAAATAGGCGAATCACAGTAAAAAAAACCTAAGAGCGTGCATAGTTGAATTATGTGGGCATGATGTGCAGATGCGAGCATGTTGTAGGAATACGGGTACTGAAAGGTATTGCATGATGTAATGTTATAATGCTGAACTGTTGTAGTGTGTGCTTTTAAAATGCATAGGCAAAAACTGAAAGAGGGGCATAGAACTACAGAACAAAGTACATGAAGGCACACAATGCTGGATCATTGAAGGCTGCAACTGAAACTAATTGTAAAATGGAGAAGAAGCCAGTCGTGTCGAGATAGAGCAAACTGAATAAGTTGTTTGTTGAATATTATGGAGTTGCTGAACTGAATAAGCTGTTGTATAAGAAGTATGTAGAAGTGTTGAACCAAAGGACCTAGCATGAAATCTGATGCAGCGGTGGCATTTGCAATAGCGTGGCTGAAGGGGTATGCAACCAAACATGAAGCTTAGCAAAGATGGAAAGGATGAAACAAAGGGCTGCTGAATAAATAATGCAGAGGGAAAAAGATACGTGGGAAGGTATAGCAGGATGAGTTGTTGCGTAGCCTAACTGGAACTTGCAGCTGACGCGTCACAAGCTGAAGCATAGCACGTTAAAGGATGGATCTAGGCAGGCGTGCAATGTCATGTCAGCAGAAGAAGTTGTGTGTCAAATGGGAGCAAGTTGTGGGGTGGGAGGTCTGCAAAAACTGAAGGTGAAATGAAGGCCAGTAGTTAACAATTGGTGAAATGAAGTATGTACTGAAACATGGCTGTACTTTTCAAGATATGACAATCAGTACAAATTTGATTGTATGCATTTGTTGATGTGCATGGGCAGTCTGTAACAATGAAGGCCGATGTACTGAAGCATAGAGAAAAGCAGAACATATAAAATTTGGTTTAGTTATTTCTATTAAAGAATTTCCTGCACTATGTTTATTTTTATGCATGTAATGAATACATGTTACTGATGCTGAGACAAGGAGAAGGAGAAGGAGAAGGAGAAGAGAAAATGATTATTACAGCTGCATTTTAGTTCTTACAGATTACTCACAAGCTACTGCCATATGCATCAACTTTGAAAAAGCATATAGAAAAATTATTACATCAATTTAAGTCTTACAAATTTTTATTACGATATTAATGTACAGGAAAATTCGAAATCCATACACTAGCACCAAGTAGATTTATACTGAATAATTTTATACTTTAGCAAACACTAAGGGTTTATGAGGAAATGAGTATCAGGGGAAGTTCGATCTTTATTGTAGCGATCCTGACTCGACCTTCGAAAATCGACACCCGTAATTCACTTGTACTTAAATGTCGCAGATTCAAATGCCGAATTTGGCTCGCCGGAGCTTATAGCACATTAAGTATAACAACACAGCGGAAGAGAAAGAATAATATCATATACATCTCCAAGGATACAATATCCACAATACGATATACAACAATGATTTCAATAATGCTCAACAATATCAGAGCGATATATACAATAGCGGAAAAAAATAGCATCGGAACAATAACTCCAATAGAGAAAGTAGTCTTCAAAAGAGAGCTCTAGTATCGATAATCTCCATCTCCTAGGCACCAATCCAGAAATAGCTCAAACTCCCAATAACGATGCACTAAGCAATCCAGGTCAGTTTGAATCCAAAGACGGAACTAGCTCCAGATAATCTACTAAACCTGACTATCTGATAAACCCAACTCTAGACTGACCGTGTGGAAAATTGTGGGCACCCAGAGTTTAGGAAGGGAACAATAAACTCCGGGTCAGTCATGAGACTGGTATAAGCAAACAAAAACAGTTTATCTTTAAAACAAACAACAAAAGATTTTAAAGTTGAAATCCGCAATGCTTTTTGAAAAATGAAACTGCCATAAGGCCTCCCGCCAAACACACAATGCAAGTGCACACTTGAAGGAGATTTCTCCTTATGACAGTCAAAAATGCTCGATACGCGAAACCATTTTGATATTATTATAAGTGCATAATGCAGAAAATATTTGCAAGTATAATATTAATCTTAGCCAGCATACGTACCATTATAGTATGCCTACTATAACTACCATGTAAAATGGCAGGTTCTACAACTAAAACCGTACAAGGCTCGTATTGGATGATTGGATTTCCAACAAATGGTCAGGCCAAGGAACTTCCCATTGCCACATGAGTATGCCTTTGGATGGACGTCCCGAGAACCTATCCGGCTCTCTGCCAACACAAGGTCGGGTTACCTCTGTAACTAGGTAACTACTACTCGAGTATGCCACCCCCGGTCGTTTGCGACCTTTATCCGAGGGCCCTCAATCACAAAGCAACAAATCACAAAGTAATGAATTTGAAGCAACCACACAGGTTAAGTATCTGGACTCCATACCATGATGCCACCTTTTTCCAAAAGGGAATGACATACCTAGTGCGACCCTTATAACCTTGCCGCATCTTTCCTGTTTTGACCATTTCCGGGGTGTGAGGTTCTGATGCAGTCTCGTCCATAAAGTTACACTTTTCACAAAGTCATGCTTTGATCAACAAATGATCAGCAGCATTTCGTATGCCACATTATCAATTTGGGAATGTATCACTAGTAACCATCAACTACATAACCTCTGAGCTCGTATGTCTCAGAGAAGGGTGTTAAGCTAAGAGAATAAATCTCCACCACCAAACAGAAATGTATTTGATAGAAACTGGTTTTACATCTCAAAGTGTAATGTCAGACACACATCCATACAAGTCTGTTCCGGGTTCGAACAGAAACGAAGGCACTTCTAAAGAAGCCCTTGCAAATTCGGATATTCACGAATCACGTCCGGACTTCCCATCACAAAGGATGATCAAATCTCTATACCGAGGATCGGCCGGTGCAGGGACATTCGACGAGTTATCCTTTGGCTTTGGAAAATATCTGGTCGTCACCACCGGTCTTCAAATGATATCCATATCGTCGTGTCATTATTCAGAATGGGTTATATGACACAAGGTCCTCTCCTGGCTAAACCGAATAATGAGCGCAATATTTAAAATCATATGGATAATGAGATCTCAGTTAAGTCACAACGTATTACCCAAAACTTTTCTTTCGAATAGTTAAACAAATTACCATTTAAATCTTTTAAACACAAAGATTCATTTCACAGAGTTCACCCAGTTTCATCAAGATCCATTCACAGATTACAAAACAATTTCCGTTTCAATTAGGATTAACTCATCCAATCCTTAAATCAAAGATTTAACTTATAGTTTTCAAATTTGTTTCCAAAGATTTATTTATAACTTGGAAAACCATTTTCATTTCAAACTTGAAATCCCATTAACACAAATTGGAAATTCATTTCTTATATGAAGGCTTTTTGTAATGACCTGTAAATTTAGAGAATTAAACTCGTTAATTTAATAAGATTTTTTGTAACTAAATTTAAGAAGAAAAAAAAACCTTTATAATTTATAATGAAGTGAGTGGTAACTAAATGTTTTTGGATATTATCATATTATCTGTTGTTATACCCATTCCCTAAAAATAATGAAAGGGGAAAATTTGTAACATATTAAAGTGGTTAATTAATTATGTTAATTGGGTAGGTTATGACATGCAAATCATGTTGGTGGAATATTGTCAGTTTTGACATATTAATTATGTTAGTGGTGAACATTGTTAAGAAATTTAAGACAATGAAACTTGCAATCAATTTATTTGATGAATCTACCTTATTCCTAGTTAGCAATTCAAAATTTGAATAAAGGCATATACGGATATTTTAAAATAGAGTTAATGACAATTAATAGGGAAATTAATTGTAAAATTTCAGTAGTTGACCAGAATTAATTTATTGAATAATTAATGCAAGTTAATTTAATTGATGAAAGATAAATAGGTAAATTCTTTTGGTTAATGGCATAAGAACGCGAGGTTAATCCCCATTTTGTAGGAGAAATCTGTCCGCGTAACCAGTCCGGCTGCTAGAGCCTACAAAGTGGACGGATTAATATGAGATGTCGTAGGATTGATAATTAAACCAAAAGAGTTAATTAACTAATTAAGTTAGTAACCAAATCTGAATATGTAATTAAAGGAGATTGATTGACATGAAGGAATATGATAATTAATTGAAATCAATTAAGGAGGATAATTAATTGGTAATATGGTAATTAATTGATATCAATTAAGGAGGTTAATTAAAAGGGATAAGGTAATCAATTAAAATCAATTAAAGGCAATTAAAGGGGAATTAATTGATTTGAAGAATATGGAAATCAATTAGAGGGAATTAACTAATTTAAAAATATTAGGTAGGGAATTGGGGCTAGATTGCTAGATGTCCCAATGGTAGAAATCAAAAAGTGGAAACCCATAGGGTAAATTGAAAACTTAACAAGTGGAGTTAATAGAAATAAAACACATTTGTTTAAAAACGTTCAAACCATAAATTTGTGACGTTTTCTTCCACTTAAATCAACGCCATCTAAATATTTAGTGCTTGCCACTTTCTTTCCTTGAATCAACGCATTCACTCCCAATTTAGTTTGAACGTACTTATTCCTTGCAAAATTTTATCACTTGATTTACGCCCCTTTTTAATGCAGCAAATTTGTTATTTCCTTTACTGTTTCAAAGTCTAAATATAAAATTGGAAGTTTTGAAAATTTTACTTTGTTGAAAGACAACTCCAATTGGAATTTTAATAAAAATGAATTATGCATATTTAAATACGAAGAATGTAAACGAATTTAATTTTAAGTTAAGCAATAACTTTTGACAAGTCAGTGTATTTATAGACCGTGAAATTTCGCATTTAAAAAGGCACAAATTTTTAATGGTATAAATAATGTATATGGGAAAACGTATTAATAAATAAAAAAATCAACGCATTCAATTTGCTTTAAATTTGGTATAAATCATTGTCTAATAAAACTTTACCGTTTCTTTATAAATCAATGCTATATGTAGATTGATTGCCATTTCCTTTACCAAAAGCAATACGTGATATCCTCTTTACACTAAAAGTTCAACTCATGAAATCAATGCTGGTTATAAAAATTCAAATCCATGTACAACTTCATTTGGTTAATAGGTATATAATCTGTAATTTCCTTTTTACCATTCTCAGCAATTAATTCTTGCCGTTTCCTAAATTCACCAAATCGATTTAATTGCTTATTCTTATGACTAAACTTTTGCAAGATTCTCTTTGTTGGAAAAGAAAATATAAAACACGGTTGGAATGTTCAATCATTTTTCTACCGTTTTTTTCCATAACTCAAGTGATAAAACCCACGCACCCTTTTATTATGCATTGACATCATTTATTTCAAAATCCACTTGTCGTTTTACTGTATTTGATTTTTGAATGAAAGTTATTGCTTACCTTTTCTTTTCCATTGATCTCCGCATGCCAAAAATCTTGCAACTCACTGCTAAAATAACTGCTTCCAACTTTTGGGTCTTTCCCTGTAATTCAACGCAAGCTTCTTGTAATAAACATTCAAGGAAAGCAAAATTTATTTCTTACCTGTAGAAATTTTTTTACTTAATCTCAAAGGAAAAATCATGCACTTTCCGGTCCATTTCAAGTTATTACCTGCCATTTCTTCATCTTTAATTTCGAAAGTCCTTCCTTTAAATAAGCAACACGTTCAAAGAAAATTGATTTCGTGCTTACCTGTTCCCTTAATCAACGCTTTCTTTATGTAACGTTCGAATAACAAAGCAATATTACTTGCCGTCTCCCTTATATTAATCAATGCAATCACTGATTATATATATAAAGCCTCACACAAAAACTTTATATTGCATCTAAAATTTGCCTTCGTTCTTCTTGAGAAAGTGCACAGGTATGTCCACACCTTGCTTTTATTTATTTTGTTCTTCTTCTTGTTTCATCTGGTCCAATGTCCACACTACTCGGCTGCCCCACCACCTGTCCTTGCCACATCTCCTTTTTCCCTCTCTGATCTATTTTGACATACATGTCAGATTGTTGTAGGAAGACAAGCTTAGTATCCTTCTTTTGAATTCTAAAGAAAATGCATGCATTCCTGTAGTTGTGGCCACTTGAATTTCTTGCGTGAGTCTTTTTTTTTAAATATGAATTGCTAAAGTGTGTCATCTTTGAAAAAAAAAGGGTAACAAACAAAACTAATATCCTTCATTTTGCATACACTCACAGGTGCAAAATCATGTTTGTTTCAGCAGATAGGTAGAACTTTTTATTACCTAAATTATTTCCAAAATATGCAGTGACTTGTATATTCTGAGTGCATGCTTACGGGGTTTATAATAGGTAAGGAGACCGTGCCATTTATTTAGATTGCATCACCTTGTTTTGTGAATTCATGCATGAGTCATTTTAATAAAATGTTAACAAAAGAAAAAAAAGTATATTTTCATTTGCATCTCTGGAAGAAGTAAAAAAAAACAAAACAAAAAACAAAAAAAAACAACAAAAAAAAATAAAAGAAGAGAAATGCATGTTTTAAAAGATGAGGTAGGAGTGGCTGTGCTATGTTGCGTGTTCAAGTTTTGGGAACCAACATGCTTCACTTTTATGCAATGTGATTATTTATACAGAGAAAGAAAGAAAAAAAAAGAAAAAAAAAGATATATTAGTTGCAAATTTCACTGTTTTCAATTCTGAAGAATTTTAGTGTACGCCACCTGTTTGTAGAAAGGGAATAACGTATTGTGTCCACCTTTTTCTTTCCAGCTTTTGCCTAAAACTTTCCACTATAATTTTCATGGGTACGTAAATAGTTAAAATTTCACTGCCTGGCCTTGAGAACGTGGGCGAGTCGAGTAGTGGGAGTGGTCGACTCAAGTCAAATTCTATTCGTTCCAATTGTTTCGAAAATTTTGCTTTGACCGTAATTTTAAAAGTCGCGTATTTGGTATTTGGATCTTATTTTAGACTTGAATCAAGGCATGGCATCCGCAGAAATCTAATCGTGCCATTTGTACGTTCCTTTATCAAGTGGTACAATCGTTTGAATCTAAATTTCTGCAGCTTTAAGGTGAGTATTTCTCACCAGACAAACATACCTATATATCCGTGATTTATCACAAGTGTATTTGTAAATTATTTATTAAATTTTATCTGCCTGTGATATAACGTATGATGTTAAACCCCATTTTAAATTGACACCTCATCAGTTGTTTATCTATTGTAATATTATTGCAGTTATACTATGTAATGCTTATTTACTGATTAAATCATCACTATAACTTCCCTGTAAATTTGAAATCGTTATAGGCTGAAATGATAGGCCTGAACGATAATCATTTGTTCATTTATTTAATTATTTAATTATTTATTTGTTAACTTGGGATTGCGGGTTTGAAATGATAGAACCCGGGATTTTGTAAATTGCGGATTGAAATGATATAAATCCGTATCACTTGACCTTGGCTAGAAAACTATATACAGACCCATGGTTTATATAATATTTTTCTGAAATCTTTAAAAATATTTTAAATGGGAATTTATAATATTCTGGTTCAAATGTATTTAAAGGATTTTTATAAAATTTATAATGATTTTTGAATAAGTCAAAATGTTAAATAAATAAATGTTTAAGTAAAATTTTGGAATATAACTTATTTTGGGAAATTCTGAAATTTTGTTAAAAGTGAAGGAAATAATTGATAATAAGTTATATTTGGGAATTTAAAATTTGATTGTTAAGTTAATAATTTATTACAGCACTTAAATGCTGTCTTTTATAAATGAACTGTTTTGACTTACAGACTTTAGGTGGCATTTCATAAATGCTACGGAAACTGAATTTTCGGATTGTTTAAAATAAATGGAAATAATCTTTAGGGAAAAGGCTTAAATTTTGGAATTTAATATGTAATTAATAAAAAATAAGGAATTGACTTTAAATGGTTTTAAATGGAAGAATTTAACTTTTAAATGTGAGTTGAAAGGCAAATTAATTCCTAAATAAATTGAATAGATTTAAATGGTATTTATATTAAATAAAATGACTGATGTTTAAATAAATGATGGTTGAAATGATGTTATGGTATTGAAATGTATTTGAAACTTATTTTGATTTTTAAAGTATAAATAGCATTTCTAAAAGTTGTAACCACGAGTTATAATAACGTTTGGTTGTTAAAGAGACCGGGATCGGATATCTGGCATACTCTCTGTCGATACCGAAAACCACTTTAACTACCGTGTACGCGGTGGAGATTTCAGAATGAAGTTGGATGGTGGTGACGTTTCCTTTGAGGTAAATACGTGGACCCGACTCCAGTGAGTTGGCATAAGGTGGCTAAAACAGGAGCGATCGACGGATTAATGAGGTAGCACCTCTGATCGGACGCACTTCTTCGTATGCCATTCTATTACTTTTGTGATTGTTTTGGTGCGCACCTTTGATTTGGGAGTGTTGTTCGAGGTGGGCGGTAGCTGCGCGCTACGCGTTTCCATCGGTCCGGATGCGTAATTGGTATATCTACCCTTGCATTGCCTAGTTGTGCCGTGTCACCTACCATAGCGAGCCTTATACGATTTTGGTTTTGTACCATACCTATGGAGTGCCCTCTGACGACGCCCATTTCGGAGGAGATTACGGTACTGTATAGACTATGGGAATATATTATGTGTTAAGGTGGAAAATGTAAAGCCTTAACGCTATTTAAAAGTAAGTTTATTTTACTAATAGACACTATTATAATAGCGAAGTATTACTACATAGTAAATAGTTTAACGGATCCTTAGAGGATGGGCGGTCCCAAGCATCCTTTAAGTTACTTGCTCTATATTATAGTACCCTTGAATTAGCTTACACTATATAAGTATGTAAGTCCTGATTCGAGTGTTTATGTTTTATTTTACGCTCGGGTCAGCCTGAGTTGCAGTTCAGTTTTCATCCCGGAGCTAGGATTTCTGTAGATCACTTTCAAGCTTCTGGCAAACTTCCTTTCCAGTTCTTTATCTAAATTTTTGAAATCAAGACTAGTGGACATTTGGATTGTTCTACTGATGATTTAAAACTATATTTGGATTTAAGACTATGTAATTTTTATTTGATTGAGACTATTTATAGTGGCTTCATGAACCACTAAGTATTTTTAAATTCCGCTGCGAGTATTCTGATTCTGTGTCTGTGATTCTGTGATTATTTATTTACTGTATATTTTGAGATTTGCCAAATTTTATTTACAATGCGGTATTTTGAACAATTCAAGTCCGACATGTGCGGATGCGAATGATTGAAAATATCTGGTCGTTACATTTGGTATCAGAGCTTTGGCTCTAGGCAAAACTTAGAATGTATGGTAAATTTGATTTACAGAATCACTTTCATTTGAGCTTGAATCTCTTCCTTTTCGAATTTTGGAACGTTCCCTGCGGTTTCGAAGTTCATTCGTGTCCCTCACTATTCATTTTCTTTCGATTCTGGAATATCCCATAACTCCACTTCAGATGATCTTTATAGTGAATTGGCGGTCTCGCCAATATTCTAATAAAGGGGTGAAACTCCTTTACAACTAGCATTGATTCACCAGAGATTTATATTTATCCTCGATTTAGATGCTAGTATCTTTGGTTATTCTGAACTCTATCTCTTCAGATCGAATGTAGATTTACCCCAGAAAATCCACATCGATCTTATTCTTTAAGTCATAGTTGACCCGGTTAAGGTTGTCCACGATTTATATAAACTTATCTGGTTCCTTATTCTGTTATTTAATCATCGGATCTTCTGATTCCAACTTATCTTTAAATCAAAATTCTCTTTGGTTTGAGTCCTTCAAATTTGAATCTCTATACTTGTTTAAAAAAATTTATTCCTATATTTGGGAAAAGTCCAATATTATATATATAAGTATAATTTTCAGAATTTAACTAGTTGTTTAGAGATAATAGTGTTTGATTTTATTTATGGTTTTGTAAACCATTGGTTTTGTCTTATATAAATAATTGAACTATAAAACATGGTTATAAATTTATTTGGAAACAGAAATGAATTTAAAACAAGAGTTTAAGAATTTAATTTCTGATAGTTTCAAACCTTGTGTTTAAAGTCTTAAAAGGATATATTATTATTTAAATTATTTTAAAATATAAATTTGTTTCCAAAGAATTTTAAAGTTTTAAAAATTAGTGCTCTTCTCTTTGTCACTGGGAAATAATTTCGGTGATGACTACAACATCATCGACATTCATTTCCGAGTATCGAAGTAAAGAGACCACGCTGTAGTTTTGCTTCAAAAATTTAATTGATTTGAATTTCTAAATATGACTTAATTTCTGATATATATAGATATATGATTTTAATTTGATTTGACATATGCTATATGTATGTATTTATTTATCTCTAAAGGGTTTGAAGTTAATTGGAAATTTAATTCATAAATTTATGTTAAAAGGTGATTCTAATGATAAAATAAAGTCAAATTTTGAATGAATATTTAAACTTGAATAATAGAATGGGAAAATTTTTACTTGTATAATTGCATGCCAATATAACTTACCTAAATCATTCAGAAATTAACTATGTAATTGGATAATGTATAATAAAAAGGATTTTATAAATAAAATTTGAGTGGTTATAATAAATGATATACACTTAAAGTTTCAGTTACAACAAGACAAATAGAGGTAAATAGAAATAAAATAATAATTGAATAATATACAATATCAAATGGTGTTAAAGGAAATTTAGAAATAAATTGGAATAGCTATAATAAATGTAATCTACTTAATATGTGCGATAAGATATATTAAGTAGAATATATTTAATAATAATCCGGAATAAAGAAGAATTAAATTTGTTGAATAAAAGATGATTACTATAAATGACTATACAAATTTATGATTTTAGAAATTGTTAATTTCAAAATAATTGGATAATAAGATAATTAATTTAGAAATAGTTAAGATTGATTTAACTTCAGTAAAAATCAAATGAATTAATCAATTATTGAATATTAATTAATTTAAATTGAATTTATATGGTTTAAATAAATGATTCCATTTTGAGTATCAATTTAGTTTTCTTTCAAGGTGTTTCTATTCTCCTACCTCTTTCCTTTTCGGGGAAGAAAAGTTTTGAGTGGGGGAGAGTGTAATGACCTGTAAATTTAGAGAATTAAACTCGTTAATTTAATAAGATTTTTTTGTAACTAAATTTAAGAAGAAAAAAAAACCTTTATAATTTATAATGAACTGAGTGGTAACTAAATGTTTTTGGATATTATCATATTATCTGTTGGTATACCCATTCCCTAAAAATAATGAAAGGGGAAAATTTGTAACATATTAAAGTGGTTAATTAATTATGTTAATTGGGTAGGTTATGACATGCAAATCATGTTGGTGGAATATTGTCAATTTTGACATATTAATTATGTTAGTGGTGAACATTGTTAAGCAATTTAAAACAATGAAACTTGCAATCAATTTATTTGATGAATCTACCTTATTCCTAGTTAGCAATTCAAAATTTGAATAAAGACATATACAGAT
Organism: Allium cepa; assembly: GCA_030765085.1. NCBI lineage: Eukaryota > Viridiplantae > Streptophyta > Magnoliopsida > Asparagales > Amaryllidaceae > Allium > Allium cepa. The sequence continues at coordinate 1,056,315,454 of CM060932.1, forward strand.
ATTTTAAAATAGAGTTAATGACAATTAATAGGGAAATTAATTATAAAATTTCAGTAGTTGACCAGAATTAATTTATTGAATAATTAATGCAAGTTAATTTAATTGATGAAAGATAAATAAGTAAATTCTTTTGGTTAATGGCATGAGGACGCGAGGTTAATCCCCATTTTGTAGGAGAAATCTGCCCGTGTAACCAGTCCGGCTGCCAGTGCCTACAAAGTGGACGGATTAATGTGAGATGTCGCAGGATTGATAATTAAACCAAAAGGGTTAATTAACTAATTAAGTTAGTAACCAAATCTGAATATGTAATTAAAGGAGATTGATTGACATGAAGGAATATGGTAATTAATTGAAATCAATTAAGGAGGATAATTAATTGGTAATATGGTAATTAATTGATATCAATTAAGGAGGTTAATTAAAAGGGATAAGGTAATCAATTAAAATCAATTAAAGGCAATTAAAGGGGAATTAATTGATTTGAAGAATATGGAAATCAATTAGAGGGAATTAACTATTTTAAAAATATTAGGTAGGGAATTGGGGCTAGATTGCTAGATGTCCCAATGGTAGAAATCAAAAAGTGGAAACCCATAGGGTAAATTGAAAACTTAACAAGTGGAGTTAATAGAAATAAATTTGTGACGTTTTCTTCCACTTAAATCAACGCCATCTAAATATTTAGTGCTTGCCACTTTCTTTCCTTGAATCAATGCATTCACTCCCAATTTAGTTTGAACGTACGTTATTCCTTGCAAAATTTTATCACTTGATTTACTCCCCTTTTTAATGCAGCAAAATTTGTTATTTTCCTTTACTGTTTCAAAGTCTAAATATAAAATTGGAAGTTTTGAAATTTTTACTTTGTTAAAAGACAACTCCAATTGGAATTTTAATAAAAATGAATTATGTATATTTTAAATACGAAGAATGTAAACGAATTTAATTTTAAGTTAAGTAATAACTTTTGACAAGTCAGTGTATTTATAGATCGTGAAATTTCGTATTTAAAAAGGCACAAATTTTTAATGGTATAAATAATGTATATAGGAAAACGTATTAATAAATAAAAAAAATCAACGCATTCAATTTGCTTTAAATTTGGTATAAATCATTGTCTAATAAAACTTTACCGTTTCTTTATAAATCAATGCTATCTGTAGATTGATTGCCATTTCCTTTACCAAAAGCAATACGTGATATCCTCTTTACACTAAAAGTTCAAACTCATGAAATCAATGCTGGTTATAAAAATTCAAATCCATGTACAACTTCATTTGGTTAATAGGTATATAATCTGTAATTTCCTTTTTACCATTCTCAGCAATTAATTCTTGCCGTTTCCTAAATTCACCAAATCAATTTAATTGCTTATTCTTATGACTAAACTTTTGCAAGATTCTCTTTGTTGGAAAAGAAAATATAAAACACGGTTGGAATGTTCAATTATTTTTCTACCGTTTTTTTTCCATAACTCAAGTGATAAAACCCACGCACCCTTTTATTATGCATTGACATCATTTATTTCAAAATCCACTTGCCGTTTTACTGTATTTGATTTTCGAACGAAAGTTATTGCTTTCCTTTTCTTTTCCATTGATCTCCGCATGCCAAAAATCTTGCAACTCACTACTAAAATAACTACTTCCAACTTTTGGGTCTTTCCCTGTAATTCAACGCAAGCTTCTTGTAATAAACATTCAAGGAAAGCAAAATTTATTTCTTACCTGTAGAATTTTTTTTACTTAATCTCAAATAAAAATGTAACGACCCAGGATTTTAAGTAATTAAAATTTGAATATTTAATTAATTTTAAATATTAATAAGTGAATTTATAAGTCAAATAAATTTTAATTCGAATAATTGGATTTAATTGGATAATTAAATCAATAATTTAATATGTTAAATTATGGAAAAAATTGAAAATCGAGTTAAATATGATTGAAAATGATTTGTAAAATTTTATTTTATCATATTGGAGTTAGAACGATATTTTAGAACTTTTAAAATCGAATTAAAAGTTAAATTGTGAAAATTGAATATTTTAATTCGGCGAGTTAAAATAGCCATTTTTCAAAAAGTCTCGGATTTCGACGAAACCAGTTTCATCGGATCCGTAATGTGATATTATTGTAATATTTCAAATTTCGTATCAATTGGATTTACCGTTTGTCCGGTACAAATTAAAACGCCTAGAAAATCGTTTAAATCGGTTTAATTTAAATTGAACGTTTATAGCCATAACTCACACAGATGTCCGAATTAGCTTTCGAAACCTGTTCCATTGTGTCCGGAACACGGGGTAAACCCTAGAAACGCTGGTTACGGCGCGTAAATCGGAGTTCGGAATTCCCGGATGAATAGTGTCGTTCGATTCTCTATAAATAGGCTCATAATTCACAAAAAAAAATTAAAAAAAAAAGATAAAACCCTAGCCGCCGTATGTAATTTCGAAGGCCAGAAACTCACGAATTTCATCCCTCAATTACTTCCAATCTATGCAATATTTCACGAAATCTTCAACATGAAAGTTCAAGAGGTCGAGGAGAGCTTTCAATCCATACGGGGTTGATGGGGTATGGTGCGACGTAGGGGAAGAAATCGAGGTGGGAACGCGTGCCGTTCATCATCGAACTGCGTGCACGATAGGCGACCGAGCTTGGCTGCGTTCCAGGCGTGGGTAGCTCTTGCGAAGGGCGTTCGCATGGAGGTGGTTTGATGAAGTTTAGTCGAGTATTGGCGGAGCAAATCGAAACCCTAGTTTATGAGGTATGGGTTCTTTGTCGGCCTAAAGGAATGCACGCGTGAGAGGGAAGAAAGGGTTGGAGGGCCGTGATTTGCTAGGTTGTGACGAACTGTCTTGATGAGATGAAGGTTAAAATTATAATTAAAATGTTGTAATTGTTTATATAAATACGTGTAATCTTAGAAAAATCATAACTTTTTCATTCGAGGTCGAAAACGCGCGAAACCAGTTGCGTTGGAATCGTATGGACGAGCACTACGCGATGAAATTGGTTTTGAGTCGTTTGGAGTTAGTGAGAATTTTGGGTAAAATTAAACGTCCGTTTAATTTTATTCGAAATAAATCGCTAAAACGAAATTGAAATCAAGGTGAGAACTTCTCACTCAATCGAATCAGTTTCGATTTTATTTTAAATAGTCATATTTAAAATATTTGAATGCATGTTTGAATGATGATTGTTATCTATTGATTGTTAAAATAGACATTATGTGCCGTTAGTAAGCGGATGTTATTTATTAAAAACATATACCGCGAATATTTCATAAACAGTGAAATTGGTATTATATATAATAGCAATATATATATATTGGCATATGTATATATTGGAGTTATTGATTTCCCGCATTTGTATAGCGGATGAGACCCTATTGCGCCGTCTATTAAGCGGATAATATTTTAAATCCCATATACCGCCATAATTTCGTACTGGAGCGGAATTGGTATTGTGCTAATGTTTGTGGATGCAGGAAAACAGGTTGGAGGGATCCAACTGGATTCCTCAACAGTTTTTATTTGATTTCAGATATTTTGATATTTGATGGATTATCATATCGATATATGATATCGTTGTTGCCGTGATTGGCTATTTGGTATGTAGCATCATTGGACCAAACTTTGGAATTTTAAAATGATTTTAAAGTGATTTTTGAAAATGTACTATATGTTTGGAATTGATCCATTTTAAATAAATAAACGTTGTAATTTTTAAAATTATAAAAATTATGATTTTGAGAAATACAGTTAAAGATTGATTTTTGAGAAATATAGTTAAAGGTTGATTTTTAAAAATATGAGGTTAATGAGTTTTATAAAATAGTTAAATTGGGATTTTAGAATTTATTGTAAAAAGTTTAAATATAGGATTTATGAAATTTAATTATTTTATAAATCAGAATGATGAAATTATAAAGGAGATTAAAGATGTTTTAAAAGAATAATATAAATTGATTTATATAAGAAGATTTATAAATTGATAATTTATAAATGAAAATATTTGAATTGTAAAACGAGTTTTTATAAGTGTTTGAATGAAGTGAAAATGGATTGCATAAGTGTATGGAATTTATAAAATTATAAATGGTGAAGTTATAAATGAAATTTATAAGTAGTAAGATTTATAAATTTTGTGAAATTATTAAAGAATATATTTGGATAAATAATTGAATCTTATAAGTTATAAGATTTATAATTATGAAGTTCAAAGGAACGATTTTTCAAACAAATAAATTATAAGTATTTCACTTATGATATGAACTTTTGTTTTATAATTGAGTTATGAATTGAATAGGTTAATAAAGGAATTTATAAAAGGAAGTTGTTATAAAATAAATAGATTTATAATGGAATTTATAAACGTTGTTTTATAAATTCACAAACGACTTATTTTGATAAGTAAATTGTTGAAACCTATTAATGGAGTTATATTCACGTTTTTGACTGTGAATAATCCTTTGAAATAAAATGAATAAAAGGATGAAATTTGTTAAATGTAATATATTCACGTTTTTGAATAGTGAATAATATGCTAAAGAAACTGTTTAGGATGTGATATTTTAAATTGAATTAAAACGATCTAACGATGTTTTAAAATGTGTTGAGATTCGAAACCATAGATTTCAACATTCATTGTTGAAATAAACGTTTTCGAGAAATAGAAGGAAATGGTGGACTATAACACTGTTGTTATAGTAAATGATTTCCGAAAGGAAATGTTTTGTATAGTATTGGGATTTATATATCTATTTTAATTTTGAATCCCTATACTAGTGATTTTGGGTTGTCGTAACGATGTTTTACGCAACATTCTTTTTGGCCCAAATAAATATGTTTAAGAGAATGATTTCCTTAAAGAATGAAATATATACTTAATTTCGATTTAAGTATATTGAATATTTTCCAAGTGTTGAAAATAAATGGATTGAAAATTACTTAATAAGTAAGTATGGAAATGTTTTCCAATATAAAGTGAATATTTTGAGAATTTATCTTTTTGAAGATAAATTGAAAATGAATAATTGAAATCGTTTATTCATAAATATTTTGAAGTATAAATTCACTATAGAATTTATGAATGAAAAGGGAAGTTGTTTAAAGATAAATATTGATTTATTTTTGACATATTGAAATTATATATCTTGTAAAGATATTTTGGAAAATAAATTATTTGGAAAATTATTTGGAATCTGGTGATGTGTGCATATCCATTGATAGTTCAATAACCGACTATCAATATTTCCCTTTGAATGGGTATTTGATGTGATTTGTTTGAATTTGAATGCCACACTTATTTTTGAATAAGCGCTCACTATTCGGGTTAACCGGGAAAGGACCATGGGGTCGTATAACCCATTCCGAATATGTGATACGTCGTTATGAATTGCTTTTGAAGATCGGTGTTGAAGACCGGATATTTGCGAGAGCGATAGGATGACCTGTCGATTGACTCTGCACCGAGTTGCTCCGGTATTGAGTTCTCCATATGTGATGGGAAATCCGATCAGGATTGTGAATATCCGGATTGCAAGGACTTCTTTGTAAGTGCCTTCGGTTTTGTTCAAGCCCGGAACAGACTTGTATGGATTGTATGTCTGACATTACAAGTTGAGATATAAAGCCGATTTCTTTCAAATATATTTCTGTTGGTGGCGGAGAATTTATTCTTTTAGCTTAACACCCTTCTCTGAGACGTACAAGCTCAGAGGTTATGTAGTTGAAGGTTATCAGCGATATATTCCCAATTTGGTAATGTGACATGCTGAGTGTTGCTGTGAAATGATCATTGTGTTGATTATTTGTGATAGGATCGTTTATTTGATCGTCTATCCTGGTGATCATTTCTATGATCATTTGTTGACCCAAAGCATGGCTTTTGAATAAAGTATGTTTTTGTGGACGTGACTTCGTCGAGCCTCACACCTCGGGAATGGTCAAAACAGGAAAGATGCGGCAAGGTTATGAGGGGTAGCGCCCTTTAGGATATGTGCATTTCCTTCTGGAAAAGGGTGGTATCATGGTATGGAGCCCAGATACTTACTCATGTTGAAAACACTTTATGATTGTGTGAATTGATTGCGAGCGCTCGGTGAAAGGTCCCAAAGGACCGGGGGATGGCATATTCGGTCAGTTGTTACTCAGTTAGGGGTAACCCGGCCTTGTGTTGGTAGAGATCCGGTTTGGTTCTCGGGGATATCCATCCAGAGGCATTCTCATGTGGCAATGGGAAGTTCCTTGGCCTGATCATTCGTTGGAAATCCAAAGAAACAATACGAGACTTGTACGGTTTTAGTTGTAGAACCTACCATCTAATATGGTAGCTATAGTAAGCATACTATAATGGTACCTATGCTGGCTAAGATTTATATTCTACTTTCGAAATGAATTTTTCCTACACTATGCACTAATAATAATATGAAATGTTCTTTTTAAATGCGTATCAAGCATCTTTGACTAACATAAGAAGAAATCTCCTCCAAGTCTACGTTTGCATTGTGTGTGTGGCGGGAGGTCTTATGGTAGTCTCATTTTTAAAAGCATTTCGAATTGACTTTAAAAATATTCCTCTATTTTTGATTTTAAAGATAAATAAACTGTTTTGAGTTCCCACACCAGTCACATGACTGACTCAGAGTTTATTGTTTTCCTTCCTAAACTCTGGGTGCCCACCAATTTCTACACGGATAGTCAAGAGTTAAGGTTTATCAGGATATTTTGGAGTTGCTGGAGGCAAGCTGGATGGCATGGCGTATTATTATGTATAGTATTTCTTTTTTCCGCTGTTTGTTGTTGTTTGTTGTTGTACACTCTGATGATATGATGTAATGAAATGTAATGTAATGTAATAACTGATATAGTTCTTTGTTTAAAGATTATTCATTTATTTATTATATGTTGTTCCGCTGCGAATTGTGAGATTCTGATGTTGTTCTGTTGTTTTCTGTTCCGTTCTATTTTCTGTTTTCTTTTCCCTCTATTTTCTCTCTTTTCTCTCCTTTTCTATCCTCTTTCTTCTTTCTTAAACATTGATAATTCGTATTTCTGTTCATCTTGAGTTAATCTATGGAGATTAGTGTATATTCAAGGAGTACGGATTTGCGGGTCTTCTGTGACGACCACCCATGACTCCCGCACCAAATCAAGGGAATAGTGCGCTGAAAGGTGTGCAAGGCAACCATGGATGATAGTCAGGGTAAAATAAAATCGCAGAATCTCTATCGTAACTCACAGCGCATGGATAAAATACAATAGAGAAATATATAGTGAAGTCTCATAACAGAAAAATCATCATATAAGCATCACAGAAGTTTTATACAATCATCTCAACAAATCCATACATCAAGACCTCACTACAAACACTCATCAAATACAGCAGCGGATACCCAGTACATATAAGAAAATAATATGCATAGCCTCCTGCTCGTCTTCGTCATCATCAGCGGAAAACTCTAAGCACAACACCTGCCACCTGCTACCTAGTCTGCCCATCCCAAACATGGATGAACAGCCCAAGGTAATAAGAGGAGACATAAAACCTTGAGTCAGACAAAGTCTTAGTGAGCAGTAAATTAACAATCAAACATACCAAAGAGCATAAGGGATAAAAGGAATAGGAACCAAACCATCCCACTCCACCTCTTTCTACAGTGATAGCCCCCAGACACACACTAAGGAGAAGTAAGCATAACATAGCAGATAAGTAAGGTAAAGCAATAATCACTCGAGTCAAGGACGATGTTTTCCAAATACAAACCCCCAAGGCCTAAACCAAGATCAGATAAGCACCCAGAAAACACCGCTCTTGAAGCCGAATGATGATACAACCAAACATCCAAACATCCATGACTCTGGCTATCACTGTTATCATTGCCTTGATTTCACCGTTAGTTGAATGACCGCCTGTCAAGGGCTAATGGTAACCCCGGTTTAGCCATAACTCCGCACGTCATCGTGACCCGTGCCTAAGCCGAACGCATCAGCCCAGAGTACTAGCACGTCATCATGACCCGTGCCTGGAACGTCATCGTGACCCGTTCCAACGTACCCTTGCTTTGAGTATGCTAGAACCTTCAACAACGATGAGATCTTAGCCTCCTAGTCATCCTCCTCGACGACTACTTCCATACTAGCTCAAGCGCCTCTCAAGCTAACCATTATCCACCCCAACCCGGACCGCATCACCGAGTTATAACTTTGCACGTCGTCATGACCCGTGCTTGGAACGTCTTCGTGACCCGTCCCATCACAACATATGTCTTGCCTCATCACATCATAGCAAAGTCTCTCAACTTGGAACGTCATCATGACCCGTCCCATCTCAACACAAGCCTTGCCTCATCATATCATCGCAAAGTCCCAACTCAACCATGCTTTGCCTTCTCGCATCATGGCAAGATCCCACATCCTCGAATCCATCCATATGAGCTTCCACATCCGCTTCATATGCCATTGGCAGCTTTCACCATTCAAGAGCCTTTCCACTTAGCTTTTGAATCATCTTCAACCATCTTGTTCCAAATCAACTACAAGCTAACTTGGAGCAATCAAATCTAACATACATTCAAACATTCAACCATTCAAACAAGATCTATTAAGCAATATCAATTATAATGGCAATTTCGTAATTAAGTGAGCAAAAGTCCAACATACGTGAAATCATGGTTTTTAGCATAGATCTATCAAATCTAAAACATGGGTCTAATACTTGATAAATAACTTTCATAGATAAACATCTTCAAATATGATGGATCTACATGCAGACTTAAGGAAAATGCGAGAAAACGCTAACTTTAACACATAAACATATCACCAATCCACTACACTCCTTTGGGTCCGTGTGAGAGATAACTACCACTCACCAAATCACCAAAACAACCTAAAATGAATCAACTACAGATCTGGACAGCAAGGACTTGGACTTGATCCGGAGAAATTTCACTTGAAACGGTGAAATCTAGCCTCTTCGGATGAAAATCTTCAACTTTGGCTCTTGATCTTTGATCTTGATCTTCGATCTTGGATGGATGTTAGAATTAGATTGGAATGGAGAAAAGAAGATGAAGAAATGTTGTAGTCGAGTCTTCAAAATGGCAGCACTTCGTCGCTTCAAAAACCGGTGCCAAAAAGTGAGCCAAACCCCTCTATTTATAGGCTGGAAACCCCTTAGGTCGTCGCCCCTTAGGTCGTCCCCGACCTAACTATGAGTCGTTGCCGACTCATCAGCCCCTACGACCTACGACCTAACCAACACAACATACAACCAAGGCCGACTTACGACTTAACCCAGACGCGACCTAAAACACAGGCCGACCTAACGACTCAACGCACTGCCGCATTTCCTAAGTCCTAAGTCGTATGACGACTTAACCACCATGCCGACTTACGACTTAATACCAGTGCCGACTCAAACCCCTGCCGACCTATGTCCCCAACGACCTAACAAACACACAATACAAAAGCCTCCGACCTAACTTAGGTCGTTGCCGACCTATCATGCTACGACCTAACAACATAGCCGACTCACGACTCAACCTATTTCCTTTAGGTCGCGCTAGCGACCTAACGACTCATCTACCAACGACTCAAGCATGCCTCTCTAAACCCTAAGTCGGCTACTTTCCTGGGTCGGTCCATCTCTAAGTCGCCTAACCTTTAGGTCGCTACCCCCTCTTAGGTCGCTCTCCACTAGGTTGGTCACTTTCTTAGGTCGTTCCTCTATCCTAGGTCGCTCAACCGACCTAACTCTCAACACATTAACATCCTAACCCGTTAGCTCCTTAGGTCGCTCACCCCTACCTACGACCTATCCTATGAGTCGGCCCTCTATGAGTCGGCCACGACTCATCACTTGACCCCTATTTCGCCTCTCTTCTTAAGTCGGCAACTACTATGCCGTTCTATCCCTTAACTCGGTCCATCCCCTTAAGTCGTCTACGACTTATCTATGAGTCGGTCACGACTCATCACTTGCACTCGGGTCAACTCCTAAACAACTCAAGCTAGAGGCCACACAAACAACACTATCGACCTGCAAATTCTACGTTTTATCGACACGTAAAATACGGGTCGTTACATTCTCTCCCCCTTAGGAATTTCGCCCCCGAAATTCCAAGCAAACAACAGCAATCAAAATTATTCCGCATGCCTATCATCCATGGCAATCAACAATCCATGCAACCAATTCTAACCTAGCATGCAGAATTCTAAGACTTAGAACAAGCTACAAATTCATGAGATGTCACGACACTTTAGGGCCATACCTCGAAGAGTTCGGGATGAGCTGCCTTCATCCTCTCTTCCTCCTCCCACGTACAGTCGTTAACATCATCACTCCATTGTACCTTGAGCAACGTAATCGTCTTCCTCCTAAGCTGTTTCGTATCGGTTTCAACAATACGAAGCGGCTTACGAGGTCTCGAAACAACAGGATCAACCTCTAAGTCTTCACAGCTATCAGCAGAAACCACCGTAGTTGGGTCGTGCATATACTTCCGTAGACAAGATACATGAAAAACATTGTGCACACCCGCCATCTTTTCCGGTAACTCCAATCTATAAGCGAGCTTTCCAATTCGCTCGATAATCGGGAATGGTCCAACGAATCTTGGAGTTAACTTTCCTTTGTTCCCGAATCTTATAACATTCTTCAATGGAGAAATCTTCACAAAAACCATATCACCCACGTCGAATTCCAAATCCTTCCGACGATTATCTGCATAACTTTTCTGACGATCCTGGGCTGCCTTCATTCTTTGTCGAATGATCTCTATACAATCCGAAGTCTGTCGAATCATCTCTGGCCCAAGTATCAGCTTTTCTCCAGTTTCCAACCAACATGTCGGAGAGTTACACGGTCTTCCATATAATGCCTCATATGGTGCCATACCAATACTCGACTGATAACTGTTATTATAAGCAAACTCCACCAAATGAAGGTGATCTTCCCATGATCCTCCGAAGTCCAAAACACATGCTCTAAGAAGATCTTCCAAAACTCGGTTGACTCTCTCAGTCTGACCATCTGTTTGAGGGTGATAAGCTGTACTCAAACACAACTCGGTTCCCAAAACTTCCTGGAAGCTCTTCCAAAATCTACTAGTGAACAATGGGTCTCGATCGCTCACTATACTCTTCGGAACACCATGGAAACGAACTATCCACTTAACATACAACTCAGCCAACTTCGATGCAGTCCTAGTCGATCGAACAGGAATGAATCTTGCACTCTTGGTCAAACGATCTACGATGACCCAAATCCCTTCATTCCCTGCTCTTGTCCTAGGTAGACCATCGATAAAGTCCATCGACACTTGCTCCCATTTCCATGTAGGAACCTCTAATGGCTGAAGCAATCCACTGGGCTTCTTCTGCTCAGCTTTCACCAACTGGCAATTCATACACTTGGAAATAAAGTTTCCAACATCCTTCTTCATACCTTCCCAGTAGTAGGTTCTCTTCATATCCCGATACATCTTATTTCCACCTGGATGAATTGTCAACTTCGAGTGATGACTCTCCCTCAGAACTTCATCTCTCAATCCATCTACATCGGGAACAACTAGTCGCCCTTGCTTTCGAAGCCAACCCTCTCGATCGACCTCGAATCCCTTATCCTTCTCCGGGTCCAATCCAGATTCCAAATCACAGATAATCTTGACAAGCTTATCATCTCCCCTTTGCCTCTCACCAATTCTTTCCACAAGAGTAGGCCTTATTGATAAGTTTGCCAACATCTCAGGTTCCAATTCACATCTAGGCCTGAAATCAAATCCAGCCAAATACTCAAGACTCTTCCATTCTGAAAACATGGCTCCCAATCCTGCATGTCTTCGACTTAACGCATCAGCCACTGCGTTACCTTTCCCCGGAGTATAGGCTATACCAAAATCATAAGATGCTAGGAACTCTAGCCACCGTTGCTGTCGAAGATTTAAATCCTTTTGGGAGAACAGATACTTCAACGACTTATGATCTGTAAACAACTCGAATCTAACTCCCAATAGATAATGTCTCCACATCTTCAAAGCAAACACAATCGCCGCTAACTCCAAATCATGAGTCGGATAGTTCCTTTCATGCGGCTTCAGTTGTCGACTAGCATACGCAACAACTTTATCCTTCTGCATTAGCACCGCTCCTAGTCCAGTGCCACATGCATCGGTGTAAACCACCATCTCATCATTCCCACTCGGAATAGTCAAAACAGGAGCACTTGTCAGTCGCTCTTTCAGGATTATGAAAGCTTGTTCACACTTATCATTCCATCTGAACACTTGATTCTTCTTCGTCAATCCTGTCAACGGTGCAGCTATCTTGGAAAAGTCTTTGATAAACCGACGATAATATCCTGCTAATCCAAGAAAACTTCTCACATCAGATGCATTCTTAGGCCTAACCCAATCCTGGATCGCTGCCACCTTAGCGGGATCAACCGCTATTCCATTTCCAGAAATAACATGACCTAAGAACCTCACTTCATTCTTCCAGAAGTGACACTTCGAAAACTTAGCCTTCAGCTGATGTTTCCGCAAGATCCCCAAAACAATCCTCAAGTGTGTCTTGTGCTCTCCCTCAGTTCTGGAATAAATCAGAATATCATCCACGAACACAAGCACGAACCTATTCAACTGATCTCTGAACACTCTATTCATAAGATCCACAAAATATGCTGGCGCGTTAGTCAACCCAAACGGCATTACCAGCCACTCATAAAACCCGGATGGTGTCCTGAAAGCAGTCTTCGGCACACTATCCTTCGCCACTCTCAACTGGTGAAATCCCGTTGCCAAATCCATCTGAGAAAACACCTTAGCCTCGTGAAGCTGATCAAACAAGTCATCTATTCTCGGCAATGGATACTTGTTCTTCTTAGTCACCTTATTCAGCTCACGATAATCCACACACACAACCTCAACGATCCATCCGCTTTGGTTGCGAACACAACTGGCGCACCCCATTCGGACACACTTCTCCGAATGAATCCTTTCTGCAAAAGGTCATCAACTTGCACCTTCAGCTCTTGCTGCTCCCTCGGTGCCATCCGCCTAAGAGGCATCACAACAGGTCTGGCTCCCTCAACTAGATCGATACGAAACTCGATCTCCCTATGCGGCGGCAACCCTTTGACTTCCTCAAAGACATTCTCAAACTCATTCACAATAGGCACCGATGACAGTCCATCCCGTGGAACAACTAGCGAATACATGAAGCTCATGAAGACGCCTTCTTCATGCTTACATCGTATCACAACCTTTCGCCCTTCCACATTCCCGACTGTCACCTCAAGCCTCTCACAATCAATCCTAGCCGCATACTTCCTAAGCCAGTCCATACCCAAAATAATTCCGAACCCCGCAAAGTTCAGAACAAAGCAATCACAAACAAACGAGCAATCATGACTCGACACAACTAGACCACGGCATATCATACACAAACATGACGAACCCCCAACCGGATTAGTCACAACCAATGGCCTATCAACAATATCCGGTTTCATACCTAACCGGCATACCAACTCATCACAAACAAAAGAATGCGACGCTCCAGTATCAAACAACACTCTAACTGGAACACCACAAATAGAAAGAGTACCTTGAACCACCACACTCTTCCCCTTCTCCTCAGCAGTAGGAGCTTTCGAAGACGATGGAACAGCCCCCAAAGCATAGGCTTGCACAACCTGCCTATCTTTCCTCGGTTCTGGACAATCCTTCTTAATGTGTCCCAGCTTATCACAGTTGTAACACTTCAACTGCACCTTCGGATTCTTGCAATCCCGAGAAAGATGACCCTTCTGACGGCAGTTATAACAAGTCACCTCGCCCTTTGGCTTCTTCTGACCATCCTTTCCCTTCTGTTGCTGCTGCTTCCTCTTCTTATTCCCACTCTGCTGTGGTTTAGATCCTTCCCTGGTTACTGCAACAACAGAACTTTCCCTAGGAAACAAACTCTCATGCCTCAGAGCTTTCTCCACCAGCTTCTCAAATGGATCGTCCAGATGATCCACTAACTGCCTTCCTAGATAAGCATCCAGACCAGTCACAAACTTTTCATTCTTCTGGTAGGGAGAATCAATATATGATCTGGCATACTTAGACAAAGCTTCGAACTCAGAAATATACTCCAGAACAGGCCTTCCGCCTTGTTTGAGCTCCACAAATCTCTTGAACAAAACAGACCTCTGAGCAGTAGAGATGAACTTGGCTTCAAATCTAACTTGGAACTGCTCCCAAGTAATATCCTCTTCTGGTGTATCTATGGTGATAGAATTCCACCAATCAGCAGCTCTTCCCTGAAGCTGTCTCGATGCAAGCTTTCTCTTAGTTGCATCCTCAATCCCTAAGTCACCAAAGATCCTTTTGCAAGCATCAATCCATCTCTGCACCTCAATAGTCGACTCCGTCCCCAAGAAAGCTTTTCCTCCAAGAGAAGTATAATCCTTGCAAAGCTTAGCAAAATCCACCGGTCTTGGAGCTTGAACTTGAACTCCCACATCCACTGATGATCCTGAAGCTGGTATCCTTCTCATGATCGAAGTCATCATCGCTTCGAACATAGTTCCATAATCAACAGCTCCTTCATCAGCACGGCTTTCCCTTGCAGCTGGTCTCCCTCTTCGACTCATCCTTAATATCTGTAATAAGAATGATTAGAACACCTTAAGAAACAACTGCATAAGGAGTTCAAATCCTTCTAGGCTACTATATTATATATAGTAATCATCCATCAAAATACAATTACGTCTCTCATACGTAGTTACGTCAGCGAGCGTTGGCTGAAATCGATTAACCAAAGCTCTGATACCAAATGTGACGACCACCCATGACTCCCGCACCAAATCAAGGGAATAGTGCGCTGAAAGGTGTGCAAGGCAACCATGGATGATAGTCAGGGTAAAATAAAATCGCAGAATCTCTATCGTAACTCACAGCGCATGGATAAAATACAATAGAGAAATATATAGTGAAGTCTCATAACAGAAAAATCATCATATAAGCATCACAGAAGTTTTATACAATCATCTCAACAAATCCATACATCAAGACCTCACTACAAACACTCATCAAATACAGCAGCGGATACCCAGTACATATAAGAAAATAATATGCATAGCCTCCTGCTCGTCTTCGTCATCATCAGCGGAAAACTCTAAGCACAACACCTGCCACCTGCTACCTAGTCTGCCCATCCCAAACATGGATGAACAGCCCAAGGTAATAAGAGGAGACATAAAACCTTGAGTCAGACAAAGTCTTAGTGAGCAGTAAATTAACAATCAAACATACCAAAGAGCATAAGGGATAAAAGGAATAGGAACCAAACCATCCCACTCCACCTCTTTCTACAGTGATAGCCCCCAGACACACACTAAGGAGAAGTAAGCATAACATAGCAGATAAGTAAGGTAAAGCAATAATCACTCGAGTCAAGGACGATGTTTTCCAAATACAAACCCCCAAGGCCTAAACCAAGATCAGATAAGCACCCAGAAAACACCGCTCTTGAAGCCGAATGATGATACAACCAAACATCCAAACATCCATGACTCTGGCTATCACTGTTATCATTGCCTTGATTTCACCGTTAGTTGAATGACCGCCTGTCAAGGGCTAATGGTAACCCCGGTTTAGCCATAACTCCGCACGTCATCGTGACCCGTGCCTAAGCCGAACGCATCAGCCCAGAGTACTAGCACGTCATCATGACCCGTGCCTGGAACGTCATCGTGACCCGTTCCAACGTACCCTTGCTTTGAGTATGCTAGAACCTTCAACAACGATGAGATCTTAGCCTCCTAGTCATCCTCCTCGACGACTACTTCCATACTAGCTCAAGCGCCTCTCAAGCTAACCATTATCCACCCCAACCCGGACCGCATCACCGAGTTATAACTTTGCACGTCGTCATGACCCGTGCTTGGAACGTCTTCGTGACCCGTCCCATCACAACATATGTCTTGCCTCATCACATCATAGCAAAGTCTCTCAACTTGGAACGTCATCATGACCCGTCCCATCTCAACACAAGCCTTGCCTCATCATATCATCGCAAAGTCCCAACTCAACCATGCTTTGCCTTCTCGCATCATGGCAAGATCCCACATCCTCGAATCCATCCATATGAGCTTCCACATCCGCTTCATATGCCATTGGCAGCTTTCACCATTCAAGAGCCTTTCCACTTAGCTTTTGAATCATCTTCAACCATCTTGTTCCAAATCAACTACAAGCTAACTTGGAGCAATCAAATCTAACATACATTCAAACATTCAACCATTCAAACAAGATCTATTAAGCAATATCAATTATAATGGCAATTTCGTAATTAAGTGAGCAAAAGTCCAACATACGTGAAATCATGGTTTTTAGCATAGATCTATCAAATCTAAAACATGGGTCTAATACTTGATAAATAACTTTCATAGATAAACATCTTCAAATATGATGGATCTACATGCAGACTTAAGGAAAATGCGAGAAAACGCTAACTTTAACACATAAACATATCACCAATCCACTACACTCCTTTGGGTCCGTGTGAGAGATAACTACCACTCACCAAATCACCAAAACAACCTAAAATGAATCAACTACAGATCTGGACAGCAAGGACTTGGACTTGATCCGGAGAAATTTCACTTGAAACGGTGAAATCTAGCCTCTTCGGATGAAAATCTTCAACTTTGGCTCTTGATCTTTGATCTTGATCTTCGATCTTGGATGGATGTTAGAATTAGATTGGAATGGAGAAAAGAAGATGAAGAAATGTTGTAGTCGAGTCTTCAAAATGGCAGCACTTCGTCGCTTCAAAAACCGGTGCCAAAAAGTGAGCCAAACCCCTCTATTTATAGGCTGGAAACCCCTTAGGTCGTCGCCCCTTAGGTCGTCCCCGACCTAACTATGAGTCGTTGCCGACTCATCAGCCCCTACGACCTACGACCTAACCAACACAACATACAACCAAGGCCGACTTACGACTTAACCCAGACGCGACCTAAAACACAGGCCGACCTAACGACTCAACGCACTGCCGCATTTCCTAAGTCCTAAGTCGTATGACGACTTAACCACCATGCCGACTTACGACTTAATACCAGTGCCGACTCAAACCCCTGCCGACCTATGTCCCCAACGACCTAACAAACACACAATACAAAAGCCTCCGACCTAACTTAGGTCGTTGCCGACCTATCATGCTACGACCTAACAACATAGCCGACTCACGACTCAACCTATTTCCTTTAGGTCGCGCTAGCGACCTAACGACTCATCTACCAACGACTCAAGCATGCCTCTCTAAACCCTAAGTCGGCTACTTTCCTGGGTCGGTCCATCTCTAAGTCGCCTAACCTTTAGGTCGCTACCCCCTCTTAGGTCGCTCTCCACTAGGTTGGTCACTTTCTTAGGTCGTTCCTCTATCCTAGGTCGCTCAACCGACCTAACTCTCAACACATTAACATCCTAACCCGTTAGCTCCTTAGGTCGCTCACCCCTACCTACGACCTATCCTATGAGTCGGCCCTCTATGAGTCGGCCACGACTCATCACTTGACCCCTATTTCGCCTCTCTTCTTAAGTCGGCAACTACTATGCCGTTCTATCCCTTAACTCGGTCCATCCCCTTAAGTCGTCTACGACTTATCTATGAGTCGGTCACGACTCATCACTTGCACTCGGGTCAACTCCTAAACAACTCAAGCTAGAGGCCACACAAACAACACTATCGACCTGCAAATTCTACGTTTTATCGACACGTAAAATACGGGTCGTTACATCTTCACAAAAAAATCACGCACTTTCCGGTCCATTTCAAGTTATTACCTGCCGTTTCTTCATCTTTAATTTCGAAAGTCCTTCCTTTAAATAAGCAACACGTTCAAAGAAAATTAATTTCGTGCCTACCTGTTCCCTTAATCAACGCTTTCTTTATGTAACGTTCGAATAACAAAGCAATATTACTTGCCGTCTCCCTTATATTAATCAATGCAATCACTGATTATATATATAAAGCCTCACAAAAAACTTTATATTGCATCTAAAATTTGCCTTCGTTCTTCTTGAGAAAGTGCACAGGTATGGCCACACCTTGCTTTTATTTATTTTGTTCTTCTTCTTGTTTCATCTGGTCCAATGTCCACACTACTCGGCTGCCCCACAACATGTCCTTGCCACATCTCCTTTTTTCCCTCTCTGATCTATTTTGACATACATGTCAGATTGTTGTAGGAAGACAAGCTTAGTATCCTTATTTTGAGTTCTATAGAAAATGCATGCATTCCTGTAGTTGTGGCCACTTGAACTTCTTGCGTGAGTCTTTTTTTTAAAAATATGAATTGCTAAAGTGTGTCATCTTTGAAAAAAAAATGGTAACAAAAAAAACTAATATCCTTCATTTTGCATACACTCACACGTGCAAAATCACGTTTGTTTCAGCAGATAGGTAGAACTTTTTATTACCTAAATTATTTTCAAAATATGTAGTGACTTGTATATTTTGAGTGCATGCTTACGGGGTTTATAATAGGCAAGGAGACCGTGCCATTTATTTAGATTGCATCACCTTGTTTTGTGAATTCATGCATGAGTCATTTTAATAAAATGTTAACAAAAGAAAAAAAAGTATATTTTCATTTGCATCTCTGGAAGAAGTAAAAAAAAACAAAAAAAAATAAAAGAAGAGAAATGCATGTTTTAAAAGATGAGGTAGGAGTGGCTGTGCTATGTTGCGTGTTCAAGTTTGGGAACCAACATGCTTCACTTTTATGCAACGTGATTATTTATACAGAGAAAGAAAGAAAAAAAAGATATATTGGTTGCAAATTTCACTGTTTTCAGTTCTGAAGAATTTTAGTGTACGCCACCTGTTTGTAGAAAGGGAATAACGTATTGTGTCCACCTTTTTCTTTCCAGCTTTTGCCTAAAACTTTCCACTATAATTTTCATGGGTACATAAATAGTTAAAATTTCACTGCCTGGCCTTGAGAACGTGGGCGAGTCGAGTAGTGGGAGTGGTCGAGTCAAGTCAAATTCTATTCCTTCCAATTGTTTCGAAAATTTTTCTTTGACCGTAAATTTAAAAGTCGCGTATTTGGTATTTGGATCTTATTATAGATTTGAATCAAGGCGTGGCATCCGCGGAAATCTAATCGTGCCATTTGTACATTCCTTTATCAAGTGGTACAATCGTTTGAATCTAAATTTCTGCAGCTTTAAGGTGAGTATTTCTCACCAGACAAACATACCTATATATCCGTGATTTATCACAAGTGTATTTGTAAATTATTTATTAAATTTTATCTGCCTGTGATATAACGTATGATGTTAAACACCATTTTAAATTGACACCTCATCAGTAGTTTATCTATTGTAATATTATTGCAGTTATACTATGTAATGCTTATTTACTGATTAAATCATCACTGTAAGTTCCCTGTAAATTTGAGATCGTTATAGGCTGAAATGATAGGCCTGAACGATAATCATTTGTTCGTTTATTTAATTATTTATTTGTTAACTTGGGATTGCGGGTTTGAAATGATAGAACCCGGGATTTTGTAAATTGTGGATTGAAATGATATAAATCCGTATCACTTGACCTTGGCTAGAAAACTATATACAGACCCATAGTTTATATAATATTTTTCTGAAATGTTTAAAAATATTTTAAATGGGAATTTATAATATTCTGGTTCAAATGTATTTAAAGGATTTTTATAAAATTTATAATGATTTTTGAATAAGTCAAAATGTTAAATGAATAAATGTTTAAGTAAAATTTTGGAATATAACTTATTTTGGGAAATTCTGAAATTTTGTTAAAAGTGAAGGAAATAATTGATAATAAGTTATATTTGGGAATTTAAAATTTGATTGTTAAGTTAATAATTTATTACAGCACTTAAATGCTGTCTTTTATAAATGAACTGTTTTGACTTACAGACTTTAGGTGGCATTTCATAAATGCTACGGAAACTGAATTTTCGGATTGTTTAAAATAAATGGAAATAATCTTTGAGGAAAAGGCTTAAATTTTGGAATTTAATATGTAATTAATAAAAAATAAGGAATTGACTTTAAATGGTTTTAAATGGAAGAATTTAACTTTTAAATGTGAGTTGAAAGGCAAATTAATTCCTAAATAAATTGAATAGATTTAAATGGTATTTTATATTAAATAAAATGACTGATGTTTAAATAAATGATGGTTGAAATGATATTGTGGTATTGAAATGTATTTGAAACTTATTTTGATTTTTAAAGTATAAATACCATTTCTAAAAGTTGTAACCACGGGTTATAATAACGTTTGGTTGTTAAAGAGACCGGGATCGGATATCTGGCATACTCTCTGTCGATACCGAAAACCACTTTAACAACCGTGTACGCGGTGGAGATTCCAGAATGAAGTAGGATGGTGGTGACGTTTCCTTTGAGGTAAATACGTGGACCCGACTCCCGTGAGTTGGCATAAGGTGGCTAAAACAGGAGCGATCGACGGATTAATGAGGTAGCACCTCTGATCGGATGCACTTCTTCGTATGCCATTCTATTACTTTTGTGATTATTTTGGTGCGCACCTTTGATTTGGGAGTGTTGTTCGAGGTGGGAGGTAGCTGCGCGCTACGCGTTTCCATCGGTCCGGATGCGTAATTGGTATATCTACCCTGGCATTGCCTAGTTGTGCCGTGTCACCTACCATAGCGAGCCTTATACGATTTTGGTTTTGTACCATACCTATGGAGTGCCCTCTGACGACGCCCATTCCGGGGGAGATTACGGTACTGTATAGACTATGGGAATATATTATGTGTTAAGGTGGAAAATGTAAAGCCTTAACGCTATTTAAAAGTAAGTTTATTTTACTAATAGACACTATTATGATAGCGAAGTATTACTACATAGTAAATAGTTTAACGGATCCTTAGAGGATGGGCGGTCCCAAGCATCCTTTGAGTTACTTGCTCTATATTACAGTACACTTGAATTATCTTACACTATATAAGTATGTATGTCCTGACTCGAGTGTTTATGTTCTATTTTACGCTGGAGTCAGCCTGAGTTGCAGTTCAGTTTTCATCCCGGAGCTAGGATTTCTGTAGATCACTTTCAAGCTGCTGGCAAACTTCCTTTCCAGTTCTTTATCTAAATTTTTGAAATCAAGACTAGTGGACATTTGGATTGTTCTACTGATGATTTAAAACTATATTTGGATTTAAGACTATGTAATTTTTATTTGATTGAGACTATTTATAGTGGCTTCATGAACCACTAAGTATTTTTAAATTCCGCTGCGAGTATTCTGATTCTGTGTCTGTGATTCTGTGATTATTTATTTACTGTATATTTTGAGATTTGCCAAATTTTATTTACAACGCGGTATTTTGAACAATTCAAGTCCGACATGTGCGGATGCGAATGGTTGAAAATATCGGGTCGTTACACTTTTATTATTTGAAAACAAATAATTTTCATTTTGAAAAAATCTGATTTCAATTGTACAAGTTAAAATCTTTGGGTTAAATTCAAATTCCCAAAACTACACTTTAAAAATGGTCTAAAACCCATATAAACTTGTATAACCTTTTTAAACCATAATTTCCAACCATGGAATTCAATTTCAAATCTTGAATTCAAATTTAAATCATATTATTTAAATTTTCAAAAATCTATCAAGTTGTTCAAAATAACTTTTATCTTTGAAATCCCTTTTCAAAAGCTCTTCATTTTTAATCCAATTCCATTTCAAAAACTATTTGAATTCGAAATTCAATTTTAAAACCATTTCAAAAACTATGACTTAACCAATTTCCTCATGCGATCCATATTTGTGTGTGTATAGTGTAGTCTAGGGGTTTTACACACAATAGTGCAACAACATCATCAATCAGCACAGATTCAAATACAGCAATATATTTTATAAGCGGTATAAACTATAACGCTTATCTTTCATTCACAAATCATAGATATATATCACAGATAACAAATTATATCACAGATAATTAATTACATCACTTATGAATAAATTACATCACAGTATATAACTTCAAATGATTCATATCACCAAGCAACATATATCAGGGATACCAAACAATTCAAAGCAGTTCATAAATCCAAACATCTATAAGTAAGATCAACTAATCATTTGATTAATTTAAATCAAATTAATTACCAATCCTGGTTAATGAATATTAATTAATTACAACCCATTACAATTAATTATCCTTTAATTATTAATTAATCATCACCAATAAATTAATTAACCTTTAATTATGTAATTATCCTTTGATTAATTTTTCTTAATTGATTACATAAATTAATTAACCCTTTAATTAATTACCATTTAATTAATAAATTTACAATAAGTGATTATCCTTAATCACTTTCATTTATTAATTAACTATAAATTTAATTAATTAACTACAGATTAATTAATCACCTTAATTAATTATCCTTCTTTACTTTTATTGAGTAATTTCCCTTTTAAGCAATTAATTACCCTTAATTACTGATCATCAATTAATTAGCTCTTAACAAATTAATGGATCTTTAATTAATACTTAATTAAACTCTGATTAAGCAATTATCATTAAATTTCAAAATTAATATTCCTTTGATCTTAAGCTAACCCATTATCTACATTAATTTCATACAATTTCAACTTAAACCTTTTTAAGTCAATTTATAATAAAAACCATTATTTCAAGATGCACCATTTAATCTTTGAAAATCTTATTTATATATTCTTGAAATAGATCATCATCAACATATTAATTCGCTTAATATTTTCAAGTTAATGACAAATCAACAACATCATTTAGGATAAACTATTATCTTCTAAATCAGATTCTTAATTTATTAATTTTTTATTTTATTTTTCAAAATAAATTTAAGAAAACAACTTAATAAATTTAAGTTAAATAACTATACAACTTTCATTAACCCAAAATTTAAATAAACTTTTATTATATAAATGAAATTTGTTTAAGAATAAAATTTAAAACTTGTTTTATTTAAAATTTAAAACTAATTTGTTTAAAAGCTTTAAACCCGAGTCATTTCTTATTTTACACGAGCCAAAACCCATGCCTTTTCTTCTTCGCCCTGCTTCGAGACATTCACCATTTTTCATGAACCCACCCCCGAGATCCTTTGCTTCTTCCCCCAAACCAAAAATCAACCTAGATAATCAATGATACAAGGTGCACGTGTACACCTGATTGGATCATCGTCGACCATCTCCACGACCTCCGGCACGTCACCTCCAACCCACTAAACATCTCCGACCACCCAGATGATCCAATACGACGTCGAAACAAAATCGAGCAGGTTGAAACATCTGAACCAAGAACTAATCACTGGAAAAAGCCTCGCCGATGATGATCCCAATCAAGATCATCCACGCCATCGTACCCAAAACGGCGCCACCTTCCCACGCATCATTTCCCCTTAGCCCCACTAACTCCGATGCACCAACGTTGACGGAATTATTTCGAGAACTACGGTAACCCAAACTAGGCTTTAAACCCTACTTTGATCTCGATCCATCACTCTACTCAACTAAAAAATATTTGAAGATTTTTCCAACAATCTCCAACACTCGAGTTATCTTCAACGTAAATTTCGAAGCTTATCATCTCTCCGTTCATCAGATATTGGTAAAAGTACCAATTTCAATAAATTCGACAATACCCATTATATATGAATTTAAAAACCTTGAAACCATTACCTAAATTCATCTTTTTTTCATACAATTTAGTTTATGAAATCCAAATTCAAAATTAAAATGGTTGATTTTTATCATTTCTGAATGTTTATTGTATATTTTTAAGTTTTACTGTGTTTTCCTTCCTTCCAGTAAATCCATATATATTTTATACTTAATAGTATTTTGAAAATTTCGATCTTGCAATTTTGAATAGGTTTTCTTTAGACATCAAAGTATATAAATGATTGTAGGATGAGAATTTGATTTTTAAACAGGTTTGCATCCTGTAAATCTTTGAAACAGAGATACTTGTATCTGTTTCCCAGACATGCACAACACATTCATATCAATATTCAAACACTTTTCATAACATATGCAAACTTATTCACAAACATTCATCAATACTAGTTGCATGCAAAACAAAATGTGTATAAAGTTAAGGGTTTGCTCAACTTGGTTTTGAGCATAGGGGATAAGAAGCCTGGAATGTTGAAAACTAGAAAGTAGTTTGAATTTTAAATTTTTTGATCTGCCATCTAATTTGTTTGAGTTGCTCTGAAGCTTGATGATCTGATCTTTGAATCTGTTTTTGATTTAACTCGATTCTGTTTTTTATTTTTGAACTATACTGAAATAATCTTTGCTCTTTAGGTTGTAGCTTCCAGATTTCTATTTCTGGTTTGAATCTTGCATTTGCTTTTATAGGTTTATTTTGATCTTAAACTTGATCCGTTCCTTTACTTTTGGAAGCGGAGTTGATCATTCAGGTTTTTAACTTCTGCCTTGCTTGATCTTCTCTCTTGTTTGTAGTTGCTTTCAGATTGAAGCTTCAGATTTAAATTGCATTTTGATTTTGGTTTGTTTTTCAAGTTTGAGTTTTGATCTTAGTTTTGAATTGGGAGATGATTTTGTTATCTGTTTGTTTTTTTTCTTTTGTTTTAGAAGTTTAAAATTGAGAATAACTTAGTTTTTTTTCCCCATTTTTATTTATTTATTTACATTTTCAAATTACAAGAAATCCATAATGCCACTTATTAAGGCTCAAATCATATTAGCTTACATATGTTGTGACGCCCCGCCTCTATGCTCACAATAACAAAGAGTAATAAAAGAAATATTGTCTGTTATTACGAAGAATAAGGCTGGATAGGAGCGGTCATCCGTAGCTAGGCCTTACACTAGTATTGGTTACCTCGATTGGAGTGGTATATATTTTTGTTTTTCATCTCCTATTTATTTCCTCCCATCGACATATCCAATTCCAGTATAAAACGAACTACGATGGTTCATAATAGTTTAGGACAATATATATAATAATAACACAGATCAGCTAAATGTGGAACACAGATAACAAAAAGTCTCATATATATATATATATATAACTGATGTCAGTTACAATACATGTGATACAATACATATGATACAACTACAACTGTCGACTCTGGAAGTTACATATACAAGTACATTATCGTATATAATATACATGAATACATATCTTCCTATACTAATACACTGACTACTATAAAATGACGACGACTACTCCAAAAGATATGAAAAGACTTCATAGCTCAAGCAGCAACCCAAAGCAAGATATCTACAACCTGTAATAACTCGGTCTGACCCGAGTATTAAATTCAAAAGAAAATAATACACGGGTCAGTCTAATTCAAACTCAGTTATTAATGCACGGAAGCAATAATAATTAAATAACAATTAGACGACAGTCAAAATAAATTCAACTATCCAATCCTTAAATAAGGAAATCGGATAACGGTAAATATAACACGTAACAGTGTTAAACAATAACTAACAAATTCAAATTATCAACGAAGATAGATAAAAGGGTTATCAATGAAGATAATTTAGAAAACAACCAAATTGCCTAAACGACAATTAAAAACAAAATCTAATTATTAAATAAATAATTAGAAACACATAATCTAATTATCAAAAAGATAATTAGATATCAACAAAATCATCAAATTAAACCAAATCAAAATATGATTCAAAATATATTGAATTGGACATACGAAATAATTTCAAACAATCGAAATATCAATTAAAATGTCAATTCGGGTAGGGCTGCAGTACACGCACGCGTGCACTGCCTCGCCACTATAGCATGTGGAATACGCAAAAGATCAATAAATCAAAACAAAATAGAATATCAATAAAAGCCATACCGTGTGGCTGCAGTACACGCTTGCGTGCACTGCCTTGCCACTACAGTGATGATGTACACAAAAGCTCAATGGAAGTTCACATACAAGCACAAGGTCAAACCCAAGGAAAAGCCAGGTTCAACTCAAACGCAATACAAATAAAATCACAACACGAGCACAAGGTCAAACCCGAGCGTTTAAGCTGGATTCAACTCAATGTACAAATCAATGTACAAGTCACAATACAACAATGTCCAGACCAAATACTCTCAACATGGTCGAACAGAGAGTCCATGCATACAAGAAGATATGCACAGATCTGAAACAAAGAATGGCCCAACCTAACAACGCAATGCAAATGAAATCATCAAAGACCAAGTCACAGCCGAGATGATCCATCACAGTGCAAACGAAAATAAATGCATCAGTGCACAAGAGAATTGACTCAGTGCATATGGAAAACATAATGCATCAGTGCACAAGAGAATTGACTCAGTGCATATAGAAAAAAAAGACCACAATTGCAACAAAAAGAGGCTGCAACCACCCCAAGTATTCAAAGTTGTAACTAAATCAGTAAACTCAAAGCTTATGACAACATGCCTCGAAGAACAGGCAATAAAAGAGGCAACCCAGTGATGTGCAAATGAATGCATCAGTGGCCGATGCAAGTGCATACTCAAATTAAAGAGGCAGTAGTGAGACTGCAATTACCACAGTGAAGCAAGCTAAACAAGTCGCTGTAACATGACAGCAAGAAGTGCCACAAATCCATCAAATTACAGCGTTCAATATTACAACTCAAAACAATCCAAAGTCAGTGATACTAGATCACCATATGTGAACTAAAACTGCTGCAAGTTAAACAAATAACTGCCAAACTCACACAATCAAATCAAATCAGCTGAAACAATACCACAATGCATCAGATACCAACATGCAAGTAAACGATGTACAAGCCGAATGCGCTAGCCAAAACAAGTAAAACAGAATACAATTGGATAGAACAGTGCAGACTTGACTACAACAACATGACGAGCAGAAATGCAAGAGACAGTCAATGGTTAAATTGGTCAGTGCAAGTTCAGGTACTCGCAAAATTTTAAACTGCAAATGCAACGGCCTCTCTATCAAAAACCCAAACACAAAATACAATAATATTATAGAAGCAATACTACATGAAATACATGGAGGTAATGCCCAAACTGTCGCAAGTACTCAACAGTTCACATTGCAGCGACAACATACAAAAATGAATCAGTACAGTTTCAATGCTAAAAGCTCAAGTACACAACCAAGTGAATAAACACAGCAATGTACGACTCGAGCTTCAGAAGAATCAAGTGACACAATAGTGCTCATAGACTCGGCAATCAGGTGACACAAATCAAAGACTTAGCAATGCTCAGTACACAAGTGACAATACACAGTATAAGTTTTTGAAGAAAACAGTGATGAACCATTTACAGATTAATGCAAACGGTCTCGAAAAATAAGTGAACATCAAGCAACGTTAAGTTAAATGCCGATGTCATAAAATTGCAGCCAAACAAGATCGAAAATGCTCAGAGATGAACACAAAGGTGGCCAGAGCCGAAGTACACAGGCACATGAAATCTCAAGCCAAAGGCCGAAGCCAGCAGTAACATAAATCCATGAATCAAAATCGATTATGACAAAGTTAGAGTTCTAAACCAAAACCAAAGTGACCGAAGTCAAAGTACCATAAATTCAAAGCCGTGCCAACCAAGATCGAAACAGTGATGACCGAAAAGAGCCAACAGTTCAAAATCAACAACATCGAACAAAGTCGAACTACCGAGATAAATTAAATCACAAATTCAAACGAACGAAAATCACGTAATTTAAACCCTACAAACCTAAGATTGAACTAGATGTGAATAACTAAAATTACTCACCTTTGATTCGACGCAAAACTGGAGGAGCCGAGCACAAGATCGTCGATCGACCGTGCAACTGAAGTCGGCAATAATAGATTACACAAAACCCAATTTTTCGAACGAACAAAGAAAAAGGAAGAGCCGCCATTTATTATTTTTCTTTCGTATGTTTTAGTTTATGGTTAGAAAATGAAAAGAGAGGGGGAAAACGGGTCGAATTTTTATAAGAAAGGGAACGACAATGATAAATATCTCGGCCTCAAAACAAACGAATGGAAATGTGGGCTACAAATTCAACTTTAAAGCCCGCATAACCGTTAGACCAATATTCCAAAGAATTTTCAACTGATTAAATGCCAATGGCAATTAGCAACTAAATTAAATCGTCATTTGACGATAATAAAATAATTGCGAAATACCGGGTTGTTACAGACTCCCCTCCTTATGAAAATTGCGTCCTCGCAATTTTCATAATTAAAGATGTCAATAACAATTATTTTTCTAACATAAACTGGTTAAGCTAGAAAAATAAAAGTCAAGAACACAAATGCCAAATAAATCTTTTAATTTCATAAAAGGAATTTTCAAATTTTCAACAAAATCTAATTATCAATAGATAATTCAGAAAATAGCAAAACTAAATAAATACAATTATCAGCAATATTTAATTATCAATTAGATAATTAGAATACAGAAATCACAAAACAGCGATATCTAATTATCGATACGATAATTAGAAAACAACAAAACTTAATTATCAACAAAGACAATTAGAAAACACCAAATCACAAATCGCAAAACCGCAAACATTTAGTTATCAACCAGATAATTGAAAACAACAATTATCTAATCATCAAAAACGATAACCAGAATTCTCAAATCAACAAATATCTAATTATCAAAAACGATAACCAAATCTCAAATCAACAATTATTCAATTGTCAAAAACGATAATCAAATATCCAATCAACAAATATTGAATTATCAAAAACGATAATCAAATCTCAAATCAACAAATATTCAATTATCAAAAACGATAATCAAATCTCAAATCAACAATTATTCAATTATCAAAAATGATAATCAAATCTCAAATCAACAAATATTTAGTTATCAAAAACGATAATCAAATCTCAAATCAACAAATATTTAGTTATCAAAAACGATAATCAAATCTCAAATCAACAAATATCTAATTATCAAAAACGATAATCAGAAACAAAAAATATCTGGTTATCAAAAACGATAATCAGAAACAACAAATATCTGATTATCAAAAACGATAATCAGAAACAACAAATATCTAATTATCAACAAAGATAATTAGAACTCATATCAATAAATATCCAATTATCAAAAACGATAATCAGAAACAACAATTATCCGATTATCAAAAACGATAATCAGAAACAACAGATATCTAATTATCAAAAACGATAATCAGAAACAACAATTATCTAATTATCAACAAAGATAATTAGAAATCATATCAACAAATATCCAACTACCTGCAGATAATTGGAACAACAAATATCTAGAAATCAATTAAGAAAATCTAGAAAATCAACATAAAAGGTTGGATCGATCCCATCAGATGGCGAGTTTTTAAGCTACGCCGCACGTGCATCAACAAATGGCCGAAGCCTACCAAGTACTATCAACATAATTTTGGCGTCCAACAAATGACCCGGAGGTCCAACAAATGACCTGAAGGTCTAGTACTGGTAATGACCCGAAGGTCCAATATATGACCCGAAGGTCCAACATAGTGGCTCGAAAGCACATGAAAATCATCAAAATCATCTAAACAGCAAATATTTCAATTAACGAGTCCGGAATTAACCGAAATAGCAAATGCACATGTCTTATACCATGAGTTTTACTAAATCGTTTGATTCACTTCATCGTTTCCTTGAAAGTGTAAAATTGTGTATTCCAAAATAACATTTCACATTCTCAAACGGACAAGTCTGGAATTAAGCGAATTAGTAAAAGAAAGGGGTCATAGTCCTCGATTTTGCTGAAACGTTTAAATCGCTTCCTCATTCATTTGAAAGCGCAAATTACAAAACTTCTGAAAACAATTTCATTTATTTTATAAAAGTAAAAATTTACATTCTCAATCAGACAAGTCCGGAATTAAGCGAATCAGTAAAAGAAAGGGGTCATAGTCCTCGATTTTGCTGAAACGTTTAAATCGCTTCCTCATTCTTTTGAAAACGTAAACTGTAAAAATTTTGAGAACAATTTTTATTTTGAAACAATTTTTTAAAACACGTGATTAAAATAGCAACATCAGTAGCAACTTCGACAAGGAAATTGCACTTCTCAAAACACCGTAAAAACAGACAACAAAATCAGCATTGCAGGATAACCGCTTGAAAATCCATTTTAAAATTTGACAGTTTCTGAAGTCAAAGCGACAGTAATTTTAAACGTCGAAATCTCATCAACATAATTCGCATCAAAATATAACACCAGCGAATTTCCATTCATTAAAAATGTCACAAAACACTGTGCTTCAAAAACTTAGCACCAGTGTGAAAATCTCGTTATAAAAATAACGGCAACAAAATACGTTTAAACCAAACACCATTTCAACGTAAAATTAATGCAGTAACGTGCAACTTAAATTTGCACGTATACTACAAAATGAACAAAGAAATCATTCGAATATATCTTCAAGGAAGATAATTCAAAACAACAAAAATCTAAACAAAATCACATAACTGCAATCGCTTCGGATCCACAAATCGGATTCGAAATTTTCAAAGAAAACAAATTAAACATAGCTATGTGAACAACAAATGAAATTTATTTCAATTTCATATTTTGATTTTTAAATCAAAAAGGTTATCAGCTGTACTCAGCGAAGACAGTCTCACTGTTTCCGCTGCGCACTCTGATAAATAGAACACAAATTAATCAATCGACAAAACACAACTTTACCTTTATTTTTAAATAAAGATATTTAAAAATTCCATCATAATTTCAAAACTTTAGTTTTGACTCAAAGCACAATAAAACATCAACAAATAGTTATAACACATGTTCCATCTAAGTTATGTTTTATATTATGTCCATAAACCCCAAGCTCTGATACCAACTATGACGCCCCGTCTCTATGCTCATAATAACAAAGAGTATTAAAAGAAATACTGTTTGTTATTACAAAGAATAAGGCTGGATAGGAGCGGTCATCCGTAGTTAGGCCTTACACTAGTATTGGTTACCTCGATAGGAGGGGTATACATTTTTGTTTTTCATCTCCTATTTATTTCCTCCCATCGACATATCCAATTCTAGTATAAAACGAACTACGATGGTTCATAATAGTTTAGGACAATATATATAATGATGACACAGATAAACTAAACGCGGAACACAGATAACAAAAAGTCTCATATATATATAAGTGATGTAAGTTACAATACATGTGATACAATACATATGATACAACTACAATTTTTGACTCTGGAAGTTACATATACAAGTACATTATCGTATAAAATATACATGAATACATATCTTCCTATACTAATACACTGACTACTATAAAATGACGACGACTACTCCAAAAGATATGAAAAGACTTCATAGCTCAAGCAGCAGCCCAAAGCAAGATATGTACAACCTGTAATAACTCGGTCTGACCCGAGTATTAAATTCAAAAGAAAATAATACATGGGTCAGTCCAATTCAAACTCAATTATTAATGCACGGAAGCAATAATAATTAAATAACAATTAGACGACAGTCAAAATAAATTCACTTATCCAATCCTTAAATAACAAAATCAGATAACGGTAAATATAACACGTAACAATGTTAAACAACAACTAACAAATTCAAAGTATCAACGAAGATAGTTAAAAGGGTTATCAATGAAGATAATTTAGAAAATAACCAAATTGCCTAAACGGCAATTAAAAACAAAATCTAATTATTAAATAAATAATTAGAAACTCATAATCTAGTTATCAAAAAGATAATTAGATATCAAAAAAATCGTCAAATTAAACCAAATCAAAATACGATTCAAAATATATTGAATTGGACATACGAAATAATTTCAAACAATCGAAATATCAATTAAAAGGTCAATTCGGGTAGGGCTGCAGTACACGCACGCGTGCACTGCCTCGCCACTACAGCATGTGGAATACACAAAAGATCAATAAATCAAAACAAAATAGAATATCAATAAAAGCCATACCGTGTGGCTGCGGTACACGCTTGCGCGCACTGCCTTACCACTACAGTGATGATGTACACAAAAGCTCAATGGAAGTTCACATACGAGCACAAGGTCAAACCCAAGGAAAAGTCAGGTTCAACTCAAATGCAATACAAATAAAATCACAACACGAGCACAAGGTCAAACCTGAGCGTTTAAGCTAGATTCAACTCAATGTACAAATCAATGTACAAGTCACAATACAACAATGTCCAGACCAAATACTCTCAACATGGTCGAACAGAGAGTCCATGCATACAAGAAGATATGCACAGATCTGAAAAAAAGAATGGCCCAACCAAACAACGCAATGCAAATGAAATCATCAAAGACCAAGTCACAGCCGAGATGATCCATCACCGTACAAACGAAAATAAATGCATCAGTGCACAAGAGAATTGACTAAGTGCATATGGAAAACAAAATGCATCAGTGCACAAGAGAATTGACTCAGTGCATATAAAACAACAAGGGCACAATTGCAACAAAAAGAGGCTGCAACCAACCCAAGTATTCAAAGTTGTAACTAAATCAGTAAACTCAAAGCTCATGACAACATGCCTCGAAGAACAGGCAATAAAAGAGGCAACCCAATGATGTGCAAATGAATGCATCAATGGCCGATGCAAGTGCATACTCAAATTAAAGAGGCAGTAGTGAGACTACAATTACCACAGTGAAGCAAGCTAAACAAGTCGCCGTAACATGACAGCAAGAAGTGTCACAAATCCATCAATTACAACGTTCAATATTACAACTCAAAACAATCCAAAGTCAGTGATACTAGATCACCATATGTGAACTAAAACTGCTGCAAGTTAACAAATAAATTCCAAACTCACACAATCAAATCAAATCAGCTGAAACAATATCACAATGCATCGGATACCAAGATGCAAGTAAACGATGTACAAGTCGAATTCGCTAGCCAAAACAAGTAAAACAGAATACAATTGGATAGAACAGTGCAGACTTGACTACAACAACATGACGAGCAGAAATGCAAGAGACAGCCAATGGTTAAACTGGTCAGTGCAAGTTCAGGTACTTGCAAAATTTTAAACTGCAAATGCAACGGCCTCTGTATCAAAAACCCAAACACAAAATACCATAATATTATAGAAGCAATACTACATGAAATACATGGAGGTAATGCCCAAACTGTCGCAAGTACTCAACAGTTCACATTGCAGTGACAACATACAAAAATGAATCGGTACAATTTCAATGCTAAAAGCTCAAGTACACAACCAAGTGAATAAACACAGCACTGTGCGACTCGAGCTTCAAAAGAATCAAGTGACACAATAATGCTTACAGACTCGGCAAACAGGTGACAAAATCAAAGACTTAGCAATGCTCAGTACACAAGTGACAATACATAGTACAAGTTTTTGAAGAAAACAGTGATGAACCATTTACAGATTAATGCAAACGGTCTCAAAAAATAAGTGAACATCAAGAAACGTTAAGTTAAATGCCAATGTCATAAAACTGCAGCCAAACAAGATCAAAAATGCTCAGAGATGAACACAAAGGTGGCCAGGGCCGAAGTACACAGGCACATGAAATCTCAAGCAAAAGGCTGAAGCCAGCAGTAACATAAATCCACGAATCAAAATCGATTATGACCACGTCAGAGGTCTAAACCAAAACCAAAGTGACCGAAGTCAAAGTACCAGAAATTCAAAGCCGTGCTAACCAAGATCGAAACAGCGATGACCGAAAAGAACCAACAGTTCAAAATCAACAACATCGAACAAAATCGAACTACCGAGATAAATTAAATCACAAATTCAAACGAACGAAAATCACGTAATTTGAACCCTACAAACCTAAGCTTGAACTAGTGAGTAATAAAAATTACTCACCTTTGATTCGACGCAAAACTGGAGGAGCCGAGCACGAGATCGTCGATCGACCGTGCAGTTGAAGTCGGCAACCATGGATTACACGAAACCCCAATTTTTCGAACGAATGAAGAAAAAGGACGAGCCTCCATTTATTATTTTCTTTCGTATGTTTTAGTTTAGGGTTAGAAAATGAAAAGAGAGGGGGAAAACGGGTCAAATTTTTATAAGAAAGAGAACGACAATGATAAATATCTCAGCCTCAAAACAAACGAATGGAAACGTGGGCTACAAATTCAATTTTAATGCCCGCATAACCGTTAGACCAATATTCAAAAGAATTTTCAACTGATTAAATGCCAATGGCAATTAGCAACTAAATTAAATCGTCATATGACGGTAATAAAATAATTGCAAAATCCCGGGTCGTTACATATGTAATTACATAAGATGATAAGCCTACACTTGTTTAAAATTTAGCCTTTTGTGTTTTAAACCCACAATCCATTTTCATTTATAAATTTATGTTTAACCCTTGCCTTACTTTTATATTTACATATACTTTATATTTCAGTTTAGTTTTATAATCACTTTATTCAAATCTTATTAATTTATAAAAAATTTATCTTAAATCTTATGTTATTAAAATTTACATTTTTATAGTTTTTTACATGATATTTTACAATATTTTCTTTATTTATAATTGTACAACTTTTAAAGAAATGGTTTAAAATGCAATTATATCTAAACAAATAATCATATATACATATATCTTTTCAATTTAGTTTTACAAACCATTTTTTTTATCAGATCTTATTTAAATTAAAACTATTTTACTTTTAAATAAACATTTAACTATATACATTTATTTCAAAATATAACTTTCATATATATATATATGATATATTAAAATTAGAAATCAAATTTTTATTCATCTCTCTATATGCAAATCAAATTCAAATTATCTTACATCTTATTAAATTTGGAAAATTCAAATACAATGTCATAAAATACTTATTTTTGAATTCCAATTCAACATTTTATTGAAATTTTTTATTTAAAATACATATTTTTCTTTATTCTGGAATTTTCCTCACAAGTAAATCCAATTTTTTTATATAAATTACCAATTATTTCAAAGTTTAATTCCAAAGATTAAATAAATTATCAAATTATTTTTAACTAAAATTCAGGAATGTTACAAATTCCCCCCTTAAGAAAATTTCGTCCCCGAAATTTGCAAGGGAGACAACAAAGGATGGATACACAAAGATAGACAAACGATTTCTTCAGATCAAGCTGAACATCTATTCTGTATTTGGCTTACCAAATCAGAATATCACCAATAGATTCGAGAACGAACTCATTCAATATTCACGAAATATTTGGCTCATCGGTCTATGAAATATGCAGGGCACTGGTTAGTTTGAAGGATAACTAACCACTCCTAGAATATATCTGAACCCAAAAGAACAAATAAATGGATTTAATCTTCCACAATTCTCAAATGGATTCCAAATTTAGATCGGAATACTCCAAAGTATACACCAACTTGTCCCTCTTTGGACTTCGATCCTCACAAGAAAGTACAATAGAATTTCAAATTTGGTTTTAATCGAAATCGTTTTATTGATACAAATCTTTATACTAATTCATTTTAAATAGAATTCCAAATTTATTAAAGTTTAAAACGAAAAGCTGATAGAAATTTGATGAAGAGAATACGAGATAAAAACTAGAATCGTTTCTACAACAATTCACAAGGCCATCACCACACCGAAGCTTCTCCTTGCAGCCGCCACGAAGACATCAAAGAATTTGCCATCGAATCGAAGGAGATTGAGAAGAAAGTTGTTTCCACTATCGTAGGGTATTGACCATTTGTACTGGTACTCCCCTGTGCCATATCTCGTCCTCTTCTTGCACTCATACTTACTATCAGTGTATAGTAAGAGAATATACTGAGGCACACGAACAGATATCTTAGGGATATACTCATTCTAGGGTATACTTCACCATATCTCTAATGAGTTACCTAATGTGTTATACTCCTGAGCTAAAGTTTCAACCTTCAGCTCCGATACCAAATGTAGCGATCCTGACTCGACCTTCGAAAATCGACACCCGTACTTCACTTGTACTCGAGTCCGCAGATTCAAATGCCGAATTTGGATCACCGGTGCTTATAACACATTAAGTATAACAACACGGTGGAAGAGAAAGAATAATATCATATACATCTCCAATGATACAATATCCACAATATGATATACAACAATGATTTCAATAATGCTCAACTATATCAGAGCGACATATACAACAGCGGAAACAAATAGCACCGGAACAATAACTCCAATAGAGAAAGTAGTCTTCAAAAGAGAGCTCCAGTATCGGTAATCTCCATCTCCTAGGAACCAATCCAGAAATAGCTCAAACTCCCAATAACGATGCACTAAGCAATCCAGGTCAGTCTGAATCCAAAGACTGAACTAGCTCCAGATAATCTACTAAACCTGACTATTTGAAAAACCCAACTCTAGACTGCCCGTGTGGAAAATTGTGGGCACTCAGAGTTTAGGAAGAGAACAATAAACTCTGGGTCAGTCATGGGACTGGTATGAGGAAATAAAAACAGTTTATCTTTAAAACAAACAACAAAAGATTTTAATGTTGAAATCGGCAATGCTTTTTGAAAAATGAAACTGCCATAAGGCCTTCCGCCACACACACAATGCAAGCGCACACTTGGAGGAGATTTCTCCTTACGACAGTAAAAAATGCTCGATATGCGAAACCATTTTGACATTATTATAAGTGCATAGTGCAGAAAACATTTACAGGTATAATATTAATCTTAGCCAGCATACGTACGATTATAGTATGCCTACTATAGCTACCATGTTAAATGGCAGGTTCTACGACTAAAACCGTACAAGGCTCGTATTGGATGATTGGATTTCCAACAAATGGTTAGGCCAAGGAACTTTCCATTGCCACATGGGTACGCCTCTGGAGGGACGTCCCGAGAACCTACCCGGCTCTCTACCAACACAAGGCCGGGTTACCTCTGTAACTAGATAACTACTACTCGAGTATGCCACCCCCCGGTCGTTTGCGACCTTTATCCAAGGGCACACAATCACAAAGCAACAAATGACAAATAATGAATTTGAAGAAACCATACAGGTTAAGTATCTGGGTTCCATACCGTGATACCACCTTTTTCCAGAAGGGAATGACATACCCTAAAGGGCGCAACCCTCATAATCTTGCTGCATCTTTCCTGTTTTGACCATTTCCTGGGTGTGAGGTCTTGATGTAGTCTCGTCCACAGAGCTACACTTTTCACAAAGTCATGCTTTGATCAACAAATGATCAGCAGCACTTCGTATGCCACATTACAAATTTCGAAATGTATCGCTAGTAACCATCAACTACATAACATCTGAGCTCGTATGTCTCAGAGAAGGGTGTTAAGCTAAGAGAATAAATCTCCACCATGAAACAGAAATGTATTTGATGGAAACTGGTTTTACATCTCAAATGTAATGTTAGACACACATCCATACAGGTCTGTTCTGGGTTCGAACAAAACCGAAGGCACTTTCAAAGAAGCCCTTGCAAATCTAGATATTCACTAATAATGTCCGGACTTCCCATCACAAAGGATGATCAAATCTCTATACCGAGGATCCGCCGGTGTAGAGACATTCGACGAGTTATCCTTTCGCTTTCGAAAATATCCGGTCTTCACCACCGGTATTCAAATGATATCCATATCGTCGTATCATTATTTCGGAATGGGTTATATGACACAAGGTCCTCTCCCGGCTAAACCGAATAATGAGCGCAATATATAAAATCATATGGATAATGGGATCTCAGTTAAGTCACAACTTATTGCCCAAAAATTTTCTTTCAAATGGTTAAGCAAATTACCATTTTAATCTTTTAAACACAAAGATTCATTTCATAGAGTTTACCCAGTTTCACCAAGATCCATTCACAGATTTCAAAACAATTTCCGTTTCAATTAGGATTAACTCATCCAATCTTTAAATCAAAGATTTAACTTATAGTTTTCAAATCTGTTTCCAAAGATTTATTCATAACTTGGAAAACCATTTTCATTTCAAACTTGAAATCCCGTTAACATAAATTGGAAATTCATTTCTTATATGAAGGCTTTTATTATTTGAAAGCATATAGTTTTCATTTCGGAAAAATCCGATTTCACTTGTACAAGTTAAAATCTTTGGGTTAAATTCAAATTCCCAAAACAGCACCTTAAAAATGGTTTAAAACCCATATAAACTTGTATAACCTTTTTAAACCATAATTTCCAACCATGGAATTCAATTTTAAATCTTGAATTCAAATTTAAATCATATTATTTAAATTTTCAAAACTTTATCAAGTTATTCAAAATAACTTTTATCTTTGAAATCCCTTTTCAAAAGCTCTTCGTTTTTAATCCAATTCCATTTGAAAAACTATTTGAATTCGAAATTCAATTTTAAAACCATTTCAAAAACTATTACTTAACCAATTTCCTTGTGCGATCCATATTTGTGTGTGTATAGTGTGGTCTAGGGGTTTTACGCACAATAGTTCAACAACATCATCAATCAGCACAGATTCAAATACAATAATATATTTGATAAGCGGTATATACTATAACACTTATCTTTCATTCACAAATCACAGATATATATCACAGATAACAAATTACATCACAGATAATTAATTACATCACTTATGAATAAATTACATCACAGTACATAACTTCAAATGATTCATATCACCAAGCAACACATATCAGTGATACCAAACAATTCAAAGCATTTCATAAACCCAAACTTCCATAAGTAAGATCAATTAATCATTTGATTAATTTAAATCAAATTAATTACTAATCCTGGTTAATTAATATTAATTAATTACAACCCATTACAATTAATTATCCTTTAATTATTAATTAACCATCACCAATAAACTAATTAACCTTTAATTATGTAATTATCTTTTGATTAATTTTTCTTAATTGATTACATAAATTAATTAACCCTTTATTAGTTACCATTTAATTAATAAATTTACAATAAGTGATTATCCTTAATCACTTTCATTTATTAATTAACTTTAAATTTAATTAATTAACCTCAGAATAATTAATCACCTTAATTAATTATCCTTCTTTGCTTTTATTGAGTAATTTCCCTTTTAAGCAATTAATTACCCTTAATTACTGATCATCAATTAATTAGCTCTTAACAAATTAATGGATCTTTAATTAATACTTAATTAAACTCTGATTAAGTAATTATCATTAAATTTCAAAATTAATAATCCTTTGATCTTAAGATAACCCATTTATCTACATTAATTTCATACACTTTCAACTTAAACCTTTTTAACTCAATTTATAATAAAAATCATTATTTCAAGATGCACATTTAATCTTTGAAAATCTTATTTATATATTCTTGAAATAGATCATCATCAACATATTAATTTTCTTAATATTTTCAAGTTAATGAAAAATCAACAACATCATTGAGGATAAACTATTATCTTCTAAATCAGATTCTTAATTTATTAAAATTTTATTTTCTTTTCAAAATAAATTTAAGAAAACAACTTAGTAAATTTAAGTTAAATAACTATACAACTTTAATTGACCCAAAAATTAAATAAACTTTTATTATATAAATGAAATTTGTTTAAGAATAAAATTTTATACTTGTTTTATTCATAATTTATAACTAATTTGTTAAAAAGCTTTAAACCCAAGTCTGTTCTTATTTTACACGAGCCAAAACCCGTGCCTTTTCTTCTTCGCCCTACTTCGAGACATTCACCATTTTTCACGAGCCCACCCCCGAGATCCTTTGCTTCGTCCCCCAAACAAAAAATCAACCCAGATACTCAATGACACAAGGTGCACATGTACACCTGATTGGATCATTGCCGACCATCTCCATGACCTCCGGCACGTCACCTACAACCCACTAAATATCTCCGACCACCCAAATGATCGAATACGACGTCGAAACAAAATCGAACAGGTTGAAAAATCTGAACCAAAAACTAATCACTGGAAAATGCCTCGCCGACGACGATCCCAATCAAGATCATCCACGCCATCGTAGCTAAAACGGTGCTACCTTCCCACGCATCATTTCCCCTCGGCCCCATTAACTCCGATGCGCCAACGTTGACGGAATTATTTCGAGATCTACGATAACCCAAACTAGGCTTTAAACCCTACTTTGATCTCGATCCATCACTCTACTCAACTAAAAAATATTTGAACATTTTTCCAACAATTTCCAACACTCGAGTTATCTTCAACGTAAATTTCTAAGCTTATCATCTCTCCATTCATCAGATATTGATAAAAGTACCAATTTCAATAAATTCGACAATTCTCATTATATACGAATTTAAAAACCTTGAAACCATTACCTAAATTCATCTTTTTTCATACGATTTATTTTATGAAATCCAAATTCAAAATTAAAATGGTTGATTTTTATCATTTCTGAAGGTTTACTGTATATTTTTAAGTTTTACTGTGTTTCCCTTCCTTCCAGTAAATCCATATATATTTTATACTTAACAGTATTCTTAAAATTACGATCTTGCAATTTCGAACAGGTTTTGTTTAGAGATCAAAGTCTATAAATGATTGTAGGATGAGAATTTGACTTTTAAACCGGTTTGCATCCTGTAAATCTTTGAAACAGAGATACTTGTATCTGTTTCCCAGACATGCACATCACATTCATATCAACATTCAAACACTTTTCATAACATATGCAAACTTATTCACAAACATTCATCAATACTAATTGCATGCAAACCAAAATGTGTATAAAGTTAAGGGTTTGCTCACCTTGGTTTTGAGCAGAGGGGATACAGAGCCTGGAATGTTGAAAACTGGAAAGTAATTTGAATTTTAATTTTTTTGATATGCCATCAAATTTGTTTGAGTTGCTCTGAAGCTTGATGATCTGATCTTTGAATCTGTTTTTGATTTAACTTGATTCTGTTTTTTATTTTTGAACTATACAGAAATAATCTTTTCTCTTAAGGTTGTAGCTTCCAGATTTCTATTTCTGGTTTGAATCTTGCATTTGCTTTTACAGGTTTATTTGGTCTTGAACTTGATCAGTTCCTTTACTTTGGAAGCTGAGTTGATTATTCAGGTTTTTAACTTCTGCCTTGCTTGAGCTTCTCTCTTGTTTGTAGTTGCTTTCGGATTGAAGCTTCAGGTTCAAATTGCATTTTTATTTTGGTTTGTTTTTCAAGTTTGAGTTTTGATCTTTGTTTTGAAATAAGAGATGATTTTGTTATCTGTTTTTTTTTTCTTTTGTTTTAGAAGTTTAAAACTGAGAATAACTTAGTTTTTTTCCCCATTTTATTTATTTATTTACATTTCAAATTACAAGAAATCCATAATGCCACTTGTTAAGGCTCAAATCGTATTAATTTACACATGTAATTACATAAGATGATAAGCCTACACTTGTTTAAAATTTAGCATTTTGTGTTTTAAACCCACATTCCATTTTCATTTATAAATTTATGTTTAACCCTTGCCTTACTTTTATATTTACATATACTTTATATTTTCAGTTTAGTTTTATAATCACTTTATTCAAATCTTATTAATTTATAAATTTTTTATCTTAAATCTTATGTTACTAAAATTTACATTTGTATAGTTTTTTTTACATAATATTTTACAATACTTTTCTTTATTTATAATTGTATAACTTTTATAGCTATGATTTAAAATGTAATTATATCCAAACAAATAATCATATATACATATATCTTTTCAATTTAGTTTTACAAACCATTTTTTAATCAACTCTTATTTAAATTAAAACTATTATAATTTTAAATAAACATTTACCTATATACATTTATTTCAAAATATAACTTTCATATATAACATATATTAAAATTATAAATCAAATTTTATTCATCTCCCTATATGCAAATCAAATTCAAATTATCTTATATGATCCATTTATATAAATAGATAAACATACATCTTATTAAATTTGGAAAATTAAAATACAATTTCATAAATTACTTATTTTTGAATTCTAATTCAACATTTTATTTAAAATACATATTTTTCTTTATTCTGGAATTCTCCTCACAATTAAATCCAAATTTTTTATATAAATTACCAATTATTTCAAAGTTTAATTCCAAAGATTAAATAAATTATCAAATTATTTTTAACTAAAATTCAGGAATGTTACAAATTTATGGTTGACAAGAAAAATTCTCTATGTATTAATATGGTGGTTTAATATTTTTTAAAAGAGGGATGATGTAATTTTTCTAAGTTATAAATTACTGAATGCGCTAATTTTGATATTTGTTGCACTTCTCTACATATTCATGTAATAGTTGATTGCTTCCTTTACGTGTTTGATAATTTGCTAAAATAACTTAATCGCATTCACATTTTAATAAACGATTGATTTGTGCATGTACAGGCATACAACATTACGTACGTGCAAATCATTTTGTAGAATCGGAAAATCCTCACAAACAACATTTTTTTTATTACCAATTTTTCCTGGGCACGTGCATTGCACATGCCAAACTACTCATGTATATAATACTCCTTTGACACAATACTGTACTGTAACATATATACATATATTAAAATCAACTTCCATATATATTTTAAGATCATTACTGAATTTAACACATACATTTTAAACATATGTATTATATTTTAATTAGTATATGTGATGACCTATCGTTTAATTTAGATCGATGTGGTTTTCGGATAATCAATTTGATACCCGATCCCGGTCTCATCGAAATCCAAACGCCATTTTAAAGGCCAAGTTGTTTAAATAGTTTAAACAATCTAATTCAATACTTTGAGTTCACATAACAGTTATCACAGATAAATCATACACAATCATCACAGATATATCAAGGCATATCAAAGAGTATCACAGAATATTACCAAATAGATATCACAATCAATCAAACAGAACCATTAATTCATATCAAATTTAGTTTAATTAACTTAACATTATTAATTACTTAAGAATAAACCATTTTATCCTGCTTAGTTAATCAATAATTAATCAATATTAAATTTATTAATTACTTCTTAATTACTCACTTAATTAATTCTTAATTATTAATTAATAACCTTAATTATTAATTAATAAAATTGATTTACCCATTTATCTATCACTAATTACTTAATTAGTCATTAATTACCAATTTAATTAATCATTAATCCTTCATTAATTACTCAATTAGTTAACTACTATTTATTTATTAATTAACTTTAAGTAGTTAATTAAAATTCCTAATTTCAAATTGGTTGAACACATAATTATTAATAACAATCTTTAATTACAAATATATTTAATCACAAATCACTTAGTTAATTACAATTATAAATTAATTAATCATCTTACATCTGTAAACCTTTCTTAATAAATTTTTAAGCAAATGTTAACTTACAACTTGCCAACAATATTAACTTTATCAATACTGAATTTTATTTAACAAAATAACTTAAAAGTTATTTAAGTTAATTCACTAGAAAATGGAACCCGAAGTAAACACCCTGTTTACTCAAGTAGTAACCCGAGTTTCCTCCTAGTTTTTCCCGCGTCCTTCTTCTCCTCACATACTTTCTTCTTCTTCTACACTTATTTTAACTTTTAGGTTAAAACTGCTGTACTACGACCACACTCACGCGCCAAGTTCCACTCGAAGCAACCTCCCCATTTTCTCGAGTAATAACTCGAGACAATCATCACTCAAAGCCGCTGACAGTAATCGCCACCGTGCACGTGCATGGCACTTCGCCAACGTTC
The DNA here is from genome assembly GCA_030765085.1 of Allium cepa. Taxonomy (NCBI): domain Eukaryota; kingdom Viridiplantae; phylum Streptophyta; class Magnoliopsida; order Asparagales; family Amaryllidaceae; genus Allium; species Allium cepa. The sequence goes on from CM060932.1 coordinate 1,056,359,207, forward strand.
AGGCGAACCACGTCGCCTCCGGCAAGTCATAAAACGACCTCAAATTCGAAAGTAAAACTCAATTCAACGCGAAAAATCCGAAATCAAAATATACCCATTTGTTCGAATTGCAACTCGAACATACCCAAAAGAAAAATGCCACTAACCACTAACGCCCGACCACCAGTGGCGACGTAATTCCGCCCACACCTCGGCCAGACCCTCTTCTACCACCCCCTAGAATCTCGCGTAGCTCGATCATCCCACGGTGATGAAATTACCTCGTTTGCAGACCACGGAAACTCGAACCCAAAACCCTATATTCTTTTCGACCCAACAAATCTTGCATTAAATTTTTTTAACATTTTTCCTGTATTTGTAAATCATCAAACTAGCTTCTCAACAAATTCCAGCATCTAAGATTTGTTAAACCAACAGAAATTGATAAAAATGCATTTTTAGTTCATTTATGAACTGCACCATGTATACTTATCTAAAAATTATCATTTTTGTTTCAAAAATCCTACTTTTGAATGTATATTCAAGATATATAATCAAATTAACAATTTAAAATATTTGAATTTTAACATATGATCTCTTTTTACTGTAAACTTGAATAAACAGAATCCCTGTTACACTGTAAAGCCACAAACTATTTCCAGGCTATGATTTTAAGTTTAAACAAACTTATTTAGTTTAAAACCCTAAGCTTATAATGTTTATATGAAGAAGTATTAAAATTGCCTCTACTTTCTTTGCTTAGGAACTTGAAATACTAAAGAACATGACAAAGTAAAGCTTCCAGTATAACAGAAAACATTACAGAACTTCTTATTTACAATAGATAGCAAGCACAAGATTTTCATGAACTAATTATCAAGATTTAAATTTCAAAGATAGTATGTTTACTTACCTAAATTATTCTGAAACAGAGAATGATTCTTGTTGAAAAGCTGCAGTTTAAATTTCCTGAAAACCTTCCTTGCTTCTGATTTTGAATGATATTTAAGTTTGTAAAATAAAGATGTTTACTTTCTTTTCTCAGGTTAGCTAAGTTGTGAACGAGCTAAAATAAGATGATGTTTATATAGAAACAGCTTTGAACAAAGAGGTGTCTTCTGGTACAAGTCTCTACAATATAATCAAAATAGATTTTTGTATGGAGGCTGAAAGGATTTTCTTGCAATTCGAATTGACAAAATGTTGAGCTATCATTAAATACATACGTCTTCCCATATGTTTGCATCTAATTATTATTGCTGATATTTATATTTTTGTACAAAGATATTTTGTATATTTTGTGAATAATTTGTCTTCTTCTTGCATTACACATATGTATTACACAGCAACATATGTGTTATTTTTTTTATTTCTTCTTTGTTTCTTTTTCCCTGCTTATGTACAGCTGTGAAGCCCCACCTCTATACCCACGCTAGCCAAGAACACTACGGAGTAATGCTGTCGACTAGCACGGAGAATAAGGCTATTAAGGAGCGACCATCTGTATAATTGCTTTGTGCGAGTACCGATATGCCAGATAAAAATATAACTTTTCATCTCAAGAGGAAATCCGACATACCGACACAAACTCAAAGCTACTACATAGTGGCTATAAAGGTCTTCGGAAACAAATATAGAAATAAACAAAACACAAACCAGTCACAGATAATTCATATCACAAAGGCGGAAATAGATATGAATATAACACATGAAAGTGTACATCAGAGTAGAGGTCAAACAAGATCCACAATATCAAAAAGAATAGATACAAGTGCTAGACAAAAGAATAAGTATACATCATAGAGTCTGTATCTCAAATGTATACAACAAAAACTACTAATCTAAGTAGTTAGCCAAAAGTCAGATGATGGTCCGATAAGGGGTCAAGCAGAAGCACCTGTGAAATCTCAGTCTGACCCGCGTATTATTTAATAAGAAAATAATAAACGGATCAGTCTAGCTATAAATATCAGATGAAATGATATAGAATAAGAGATATGACTAAACGTATAATAATCACAATGCCAAGCTGTGATAAATAAGTAATTGAAAAATCAACAAGAGATTAATAATATCGCAAAGATCTTCTCAAAGATAAAAAGGAATGTCATACTCCTAATTTCATTCACCAAGCCACAATAAATGACATACATATCCATGCCAATCTTAAAAGTTGGTGAAACATAAAATTCCAGAATTCAACACACGAAATCCAGAAATCACAATCAAAGGGGACAACGACGTCGTACAGCGTGACATCCGATGAACCAAAACACAATCAAAGGGGACAACGACGTCGTACAGCGTGACATCCGATGAACCAAAACACAATCAAAGGGAACAACGACGTCGTACAGCGTGACATCCGATGAACCAAAACACAATCAAAGGGAACAATGACGTCGTACAGCGTGACATCCGATGAACCAAAACACAATCAAAGGGAACAACGACGTCGTACAGCGTGACATCCGATGAACCAAAACACAATCAAAGGGAACAACGACGTTGTACAACGAGACATCCGATGAACCAAAACACAATCAAAGGGAACAACGACGTCGTACATCGAGACATCCGATGAACCAAAACACAATCAAAGGGAACAACGACGTCGTACAGCGTGACATCCGATGAACCAAAACACAATCAAAGGGAACAACGACGTCGTACAGCGTGACATCCGATGAATCAAAACACAATCAAAGGGAACAACGACGTCGTACAGCGTGACATCCGATGAACCAAAACACAATCAAAGGGAACAATGACGTCGTACAGCGTGACATCGGATGAACCAAAACACAATCAAAGGGAACAACGACGTCGTACAGCGTGACATCCGACGAACAAAAACACAATCAAAGGGAACAACGACGTCGTACAGCGAGACATCCGATGAACCGAAACACAATCAAAGGGAACAACGACGTCGTACAGCTTGACATCCGATGAACCAAAACACAATCAAAGGGAACAACGACGTCGTACAGCGTGACATCCGATGAACCAAAACACAATCAAAGGGAACAACGACGTCGTACAGCGTGACATCCGATGAACCAAAACACAATCAAAGGGAACAACGACGTCGTACAGCGTGACATCCGATGAACCAAAACACAATCAAAGGGAACAACGACGTCGTACAGCGAGACATCCGATGAACCAAAACACAATCAAAGGGAACAACGACGTCGTACAGCGTGACATCCGATGAACCAAAACACAATTAAAGGGAACAACGACGTCGTACAGCGTGACATCCGATGAACCAAATCAATAAGACATCGCACAATGCTAGTCTAAAACATAAAATGATCGTCATGATCAAAGAGAAGTGTCGATTACAGTAAGCTAGTAAATATATGAGCTTAGCTTCATGTCCCATAACCACTAGCTTAAGTTAAATATTTACGAACAAATTGTAGATCTCCACTAGAAAATTATCACAAGAGATTCAATCAAACAAGTCCAAGAATTAACCGACGAAGTAAACGCAAGCGTTTCATACCACTTGTTTTACTAAGTTGTTTAATTAGATTTCTCATACGAGTGAGGTAAAGGCTTGTATATACTAATAGATTGGAAAACGGTTTAGGAAAACGAGCTTTGTAAGAAAATAGTGCTGAAATCTTTTGAAGAAAGAGTTTTGATATTTACTACTAGTATAGAAAACCTTTATATTTTTAAAGTGACAAATCACAAAGAAGATTGTAGGAACAATCAATCACTATAATTCACATTTGAAGACGTGAATAGAATACAAAGAAATCAATACCGAATCCATCGAAATGGATATTCCAAGAATTCCCGAAGGAAACAAGTCATCAAAGTCAATAACAAATGATAACAACAAATAGGGAAATAACACAAATCGATTAAAGTTGGAATTTCAGACAACTAGGCAAAATAGGCATAGTTGGCAAATAGCAGCAGGTCGGTCGACCGGACTCCCTGAGTCGGTTGACCGAACCAGGGGTTGGAAGTGCTCGGGGCACCAGGTCGGTCGACCGGCCCAGGGGCTCGGTCGGCCGAAGCCTGTAACCGGCACTTCCAAACAGAGGCAGGAAGTGCCTGGGTAGCAGGTCGGTCGACCGGCCCAAGGGCTCGGTCGGCCGAACCTGTTTCCAGCACTCCCCTTCCCTATTTTGGATGAGGTGCAAAATCTCGATCAAATTGCATTCGCATGAGCAATGGCGCTAAGGGTTTATGCCAATCGACTACCCGGCCCTATATGCTCCTCGATGCATCACCAAAAACATGTTCAAACATCAAAGTTAGGATTTTTAACGAATTGAACTCAAAACACCAAAAATTAGATATTCACCAAATCAATCCAAACCAAAAGCAAATGCACACGAATAAGTGTTAGGAATTCATACCTAACATTCGAAGATAAATATAAGCATAGATGTGAGATAAAAATCTCACCTTTGAACCCAAAACAATGAATGAGAAGCTCGAAGACAAGGGAAGATCAACCACACTTCAATCTCAACACTTGAAGCTTGAATCTAAGCTTAAAAGAAGAACATTCCCTAAGTTAGGTTTAGGAAATTTCTGAAATCAAAGGGAGAATGAGTTGGAGAAGATGAAGAGAAAGCTTACCAATGGGTTCTCTTGAGTTTGGAGCAAGAAGATGGATTTGCTAATGGAAACTAGGGCTTAGGATTTCCTAATTCTTTTTCTCTTCCCCCATTTTTGATGAAGCTTGAATGTATTAGGAAATTAAGAATGAAGTGAAGAGGAGAGGGGGGTTGGGACTGAGTTAGTAAGTGGCTAATGGGTTCAGCCCAAACCAAAGCCCTAAGTGAAAAGTGGCAAAAATCAACTTTCTCCAAACATATCGAAGCTTATACTCAAAAAGTCGCAAACGTCATTTTGAACTCAATGAGGGTTGTCTCGAGTCCCAATTCGACTGTTTGCACAAAGTAGCTTTTCGGACCAAAATCCGATGAACGGTTATATATTTAAATAAAATATTTAAATATATAATCGATAAATATGCGGGCTGTTACAACAGCAAACATTATATTTTTGGTCAAAGATTTTTGTTTAGTCTTGCATACCATATGAATCTCCATTTATACTAGAATTATCTTATATTCTATTTAACCATATAAATTGTTGATAACATAACTTCTTAGTTTTATTTTTATTTAGAGTTTAAATTTCTATTTATATATTTTATATTTATATTTATATCTTATATTTATATTTAATATTCATAGGATTGTTTATTTTAAACATTATTATTTATTTTATATGTGTATTATATCAAATGTTAATAATATAGAACCTTTAATTTAATTGAATAAGACAGATTTTATTATAAATATTTTGAAACAATCTGTTTTAAATTTTCAAATCAAAATTTCCTTCACAAACACATATATAACTGGAAAATGCCCAAAAATCTTATTTATTTATAAAATGAAAGCTTGTATTTTATTTAATTAGACTAAATTCTTATTAAAATAATATTCCAAAATTCCGGGTCGTTACATTCCTCCCCCTTAAAAGAATTTCGTCCCCGAAATTTAAAACAAAAGTTAGTTTAAAAGCTTTTATATTAACAATCCAAACATACATATCATTCATACAATAACAAACAATCAAACAGTCTATCATAACAAACATCACTCGTTATCCGGACACAAATCTGGATAGGCTTTCCTAAAACTATCCAGAGTTTCCCAGGTACAATCTTTGGGATCCTCGCTCCATTGCACCTTGACGATCTTCACTACTTTGCTCCTGAGTTGCTTCTCATCTTGATCTTCAATCCGAACTAGATTTCTGACCACAGTCAAGTTGGGCTCGACCTCCAAATCTTCCTGGACTACTGGTTCTACAACCAGTGATGGGTCATGAACAAACTTCCTTAGATGGGATACATGAAATACATTATGAATTCCAGACATCCATTCTGGCAATTCAATTTTGTAAGCTACAGCTCCAATTCTTTCCAGCACTCGAAATGGTTCAATATATCTTGGGGTAAGTTTTCTCGTCTTTCCGAATCTAATAGAACCATTGATTAGGGAAACTTTGACAAAGACTAAATCTTCGATCTCAAATTCCAATGGTCTTCGCCTTTAATCAGCATATTTCTTTTGACGATCGTGAGCAGCTTTCATCCTTTTCTTGATAAGCTCAACTTTCGCAGAAGCTTCTCGAATTAGATCGGGTCCGAGCACATGGCGATCTTTCGATTCTATCCAATAGGATGAGGATCTACACGGTCTTCCATATAAAGCTTCATAAGGGGCCATTTTGATACTCGCTTGATAACTATTATTATAAGAGAATTCCACTAGATGAAGATGGTCTTCCCACGATCCTCCAAAATCCAAAACACAAGCTCACAGCGTATCCTCAAGAATTCGATTAAGCTTCTCTGTCTGTCCATCTGTCTGAGGATGATAGGCTATACTCAATCTCAAACTCATTCCCATAGCTGATTGCAAAGCCTTCCAGAATTTGCTGGTGAAGATAGGATCTCGATTACTTACTATATTGTCTGGAACACCATGCAATCTGACTATCTCCCTCAAGAAAATCTCTGCCAGAGAAGCTGCAGTATGAGTTGCCTTAACCGGTATAAAATGGGTGCTCTTAGTTAAATGATCCACAATAACCCATATTCCTTCATTTCCTTTCTTGGTTCTTGGCAAACCGTCGATGAAATCCATCGAGATCATCTCCCACTTCCACATCGGGATTTTCAAAGGCTGCAATAATCCGGCCGACTTCTGCTGATCTCCTTTAACTTGTTGGCAGATGGCACAACTATGTACGAACCCAGCAATCTCTTTCTTCATGCCTGGCCACCAGAAAACTCTCCTCATATCTTTATACATCTTTGAGATTCCTGGGTGAATACTTAATTTGGAGCGATGACTCTCTGAAAACACTTCCTGTTTCAATTCCTTGAAATTCGAAACGCAGATCCTCCCGTTGATCCCAGGTGTCCTTTGGTCATCAATCTTGAAACTGGAACACCGACCCTTCTTAACTTTCCTGATGATTCCTCTTAATCTACTATCTGATTCTTGCTTGCTTGAAATCCTTTCAATAAGAGATGGAACAACTTCCAAAAGAGACCGGACTGCATTCCTGCTAAGCGCATCAGCTATTAACATTCGCCTTTCCCGAGGTATACAGAATATCCAAATCATAAGATGCCAGAAACTTGACCCACCGCTGCTGCCTCAGATTAAGATCCTTTTGAGAGTAAAGATATTTCAACGGTTTGTGATCTGTGAATAATTCGAATTTCTCTCCCAAAAGATAATGTCTCCAAATCTTCAAAGCAAAAACAATGGCTAACAGTTCTAGATCGTGCGCAGCGTAGTTCCTTTCATGTGGCTTAAATTGTCGACTCGCATACGCAATTACCCTTCCATTCTGCATCAGAACTGCTCCCAGACCAACTATACAAGCATCGGTATAAACCCCGAATTTACTCTTCCCATCCGGAATAGCAAGCACTGGTGCACTGGTTAGCCTCCTCTTCAACTCTTGGAAAGCTTCTTCACACTGGGGTGTCCACTTGAACTTAGCTCCTTTCCTTGTTAGCTTGGTCAGATGTGAAGAAATCTTGGAACGGTCCTTGATAAATTTTCTGTAGTAGCCAACTAATCCCAGAAAACTACGAACTTCGGTCGGTGTCTGCGGCTGCTTCCACTCCAGAATAGTTTCAACCTTCGTTGGATCTACAGAGATACCTTCATTAGAAACAATGTGCCCTAAAAATTTGACTTCCGATTTTCAGAAACGGCACTTGGAAAACTTCGCCTTCAAAACATGTCTCCTTAGAGTCTCCAACACAATTCTCAAATGCTGCTTGTGCTCTTCTTCAGACTTAGAGTAGATCAAGATATCATCAATGAATACCAGAACGAACTTATTCAATACATCCCTAAAGACTCGGTTCATCAGATCAACAAAGTAGGCATGAGCGTTGGTTAACCCGAAAGGCATAACCAACCACTCATAGAAATTATTTGGTCCCCTAAATGCTGTCAAGGGGATACTGTCCTCAGCTACCCTTAACTGATAGAAACCTGAAGCTAAATCCAGTTGAGAAAAGACAGAAGCTTCATGCAACTGGTCAAAAAGATCATCGATAATACGAGAAAGAGGATATTTATTACAGATAGTCACTTTGTTCAATTCTCTATAGTCAACACAGAACCTTAGTGATCCATCCGATTTAGTGAAAAACACCGCAGTAGAACCCCAACAAGAAAAACTAGGCCTAATCAACCCCTTCTCCAAAAGATCCCGAGTCTGCTTAATTAACTCCTCCCTCTCCCTTAGAGTCATTCTCCTACTAGGCTGAATCACCGGCACTGCTCCTGGAATCAAATCAATACGAAACTCTATCTCTCGATGAGGAGGAAGACACTTAACTTCCTAAAATACATCAGGAAAATCTTGGAGCACATCGATATCTTCAATCTTCTCTTGAGAAGTCTCAATTCCATGCAAGAGACTACTCAAGTGATTTCCAGAATTATCACACGTCACTCTGGCAATTCTACCCAAATCAGTTTCCAGCGAAACTATTCTCTCATCACAATTCAGGACTGCTCTATTCTTATCAAGCCAATCCATCTCCAATATAAGGTCAAATCCCTTAAAATTCAACACATAAGGATCACAAGAAAAACTATGGGATAGATAGAAAATCTTCAAGTCCTTATAGATCATATCTAATTTGGTTACCCCTCCTATAGGATTAGATACCAAGATGGGACAGTCTACAGTACTAGGGGTAAGAAAGAACTTCTCTATAGATTCCAGAGAAATAAAACTCAAAGAAGCACCCGAATCAAACAAAACTTTAATATATTTGCCATCTAAAAGTAATGTACCTTCCAATACTCCCTTGCCTTTAGACGAAGTAGATGGTGCACCTTCCAAAGAAAATACCTTATTCTGCTAAGCTTTATGAAGTAACGGGCAATCCTTGATCATATGACCTGGTTGGTGACAACTGAAGCATAGAGATCTCTGAACCAAAGCTGAACCCGGTCCACTATGACGCGGTTGCTGCTTTTGTTGTTGCTGAAATCCTTTCCTAGGACACTTATTTGCCAAGTGATCTTCTTGTTGACATATATAGCATTTGCGAGGTTCGTTGTTACTTCCAGGCTTCTTCTATTCGGCTTCCTCCAATTGGGATTGAACTTCCTCTTATTCGAATTAGCGAAATTCCCTCCTGATGCTGCTATTGGTGCCACTGATTTCTTGTTCATCAAATCCTCATATCTAAGAGCCATATCAATTAAATCAACAAAAGATCCTTTCAAAAGCACCATCATCTTTTCATGAAATTCTAGCCTCAATCCTTGTACAAACATTTTGTTCTTTTTAAGGGGAGTATCAATGAGCCCAGGTCCATAGCAAGAAAGTTCATTGAATTTGGTCTCATACTCCGCTATAGTCATGCTACCCTGCTTCAAATTAAGAAAATCCTGGTACAGACGAGTTTTCCCTGCTGTTGGCATAAATTTCTCCTTAAATAACTCCTTAAATCTTTCCCATGAAATGTCATCCTCAGAGATATTTGCTACCGTTGCATCCCACCAGGCTGATGCGCCTCCCTGCAATTGCCACGATGCCATTTCCCTCTTCCGCTCCTCAGAAAACTTCATACTCTTGAAGATGCGCTCACAAGAGCGTAGTCAAGCTTGAACTTCAATTATCGATTCTGACCCTTTAAATTGTTTACCTCCAAGGTTGATGAAGTCTTTGCATAAAGCAGCAAAACTAACCTGAGGCGGTACTGGATCTACATCCTCACTAGCAGTTTGACTTCGTCCATTATCAGTCGAGGTACTGCTCCTACCTCTTCCTCTTCTTCCAGAACTCATGTTGGCCACCTAGATAGGTAATTCAACAGATTTAGATAGGTATATTGTAAGGACCCAATTCTTCGACTTTCGAAAATCGACATCAATAAGTCCACTGTATCAACTGCCGAGCAATCGAATGCCAGAAAAATCGAATTCTTAGGGTTTAAGAAGAAGAAAAAGATAGAAGAAGAGAGAAAGAAAAGCAACAGAAACAATATCAAAATCTCACAGTCGCAGCGGAACAATATATAATAGATAAATGAATATCATTAAAACAAAAGAACTATATCAGTTATTACATTACATTACGTTATCAGAGTTTACAACAACAAATAGCGGAAAAGAAATACTATATACTAGTTGATACGTCACGCCATCCAGCATGCCTCCAGATCTCTACAGCAACTCCTGAATATCCTGATAACCTGACTCTAGACTGCCCGTGTGGAAATTGGTGGGCACCCAGAGTTTAGGAAGGGAACAATAAACTCCAGGTCAGTCATGGGACTGGTGTGATAACTTAAAACAGTTTATCTTTGAAAACTAAGAATAGGATAATTTTAAAGTCAATTCGCAATGCTTTTGAAAAATGAAACTACCATAAGACCTCCCACCACACACACAATGCAAACGCAGAATTGGAGAAGATTTCTTCTTATGATAGTCAAAGATTCTTACTACGCAGAAACATTTGATTTTTATTATTATTAGTGCATAGTGTAGAAAACATTTCGAAAGTATAATATAAATCTTAGCCAACATAGACATTTCGAACTATGCCTACTATAGCTACCATCCAAGCAGTAGGGTGCCACCATAAGTGAATGGCAGGTTCTACAACTAAAACCGTACAAGGCTCGTATTGTTTCCTTGGATTTCCAACAAATGGTCAGGCAAAGGAACTTCCTGCGGTCAGTGGGATCGCCTTTGGCGGGATGTCCCGAGAACTTAACGTTACGGTTAGATCTCTGCCAACACAAGGCCAGGCTACCTCTGTAACTGGGTAACTACTACACGAATATGTCATCCCCGGTCCCTTTGGACCTTTATCCGAGCGCTCGATAACCAACATCACACAATAATAAATATAGTGTGTCAACATGAGTAAGTATCTGAGTTCCATACCATGATACCACCCTTTCCAGAAGGAAATGACATACCCTAAAGGGCGCGACCCTCATAACCTTGCCGCATATTCCTGTTTTGACCATTTCCGGGGAGTGAGGTCTGACGAAGTCTCGTCCACAAAGCTACGCTTTTTCACAAAGCCACGCTTTGATCAACAAATGATCAATAAATAATCATCACACAACAACACTCAGCATGCCACATTACCAAATTGGGAATATATCGCTGATAACCTTTAACTACATAACCTCTAAGGGTGTTAAGCTAAGAGAATAAATTCTCCGCCACCAACGGAAATGTATTTGAAAGAAATCTACTTTATATCTCAAAATGTAATGTCAGACATGTAACCATACAAGTCTGTTCCGGGTTCGAACAGAACCTAAGGCACTTCAAAAGAAGCCCTTACAATCCGGGTATTCACAATCCCGATCGAATTTCCCATCACAAAGGAAATCTCCATACCGTAGCTAACAGTGAAGAGACAATCGATAGGTCATCCTATCGTTTTCACAAATACCCGGTCTTCAATGCTATCTATTACGTCGTATCACTATTCGGAATGGGTAATCCAAATAACGAGCGCAATAATTTAAAATAAGTGTAGCATTCAATTTCAACCAATTCACAACAAATACCTAGGTAAAGGTCAATATTGATAGTCGGTTATTTAACTATCAATCAATATTCACAACATCACCCGATTTCAAATAATTTCCCAAATTATTTATTTTCAAAAATATCTTTACAAGATATATTTTCCACACTTCAACCATTTGAAAACAAATTTCAAATCATTTTTCACCTTTCAATCTTTGAAAACAATTTCAAATCAATTTCCTTAAACGGAAACACTTCCAAATATTTATCCATTTTCAATTTAAAATGGTTCATTTAAATCAATCAAATAAACCCTTACCGATTTATTTTAAACTTACGTTCCAAATCCGTAAATTTATTTCCACACTTCAAAACTAAATCAATGTTTATTTTCAAACAAATTTCCCTTTCTTTTATGAACTCCATAGTGAATTTACATTTCCAAAATATCAATGAATATACGATTTTTAAATCGATTTCTAATATTCATTTTCAATTTATCTTTAAAAGATAAAATCTCAAAACATTCACTTCATATTGGAAAACATTTCCATACTTATTTAATAATAAGTAGTTCACAAACCTGTTTATTTTCAACAATTGGAAAATATTCAATATACTTAAATCACAATTAAGTATATAATTTATTCTTTAAGGAAAACATCTTCTTAAACACATTTATTTGAATCAAAATGAATGTTGCTTAAAACATCGTTACGACAACCCAAAATCACTAGTATAGGGATTCGAACTTAAAATAGATATATAAATCCCAATACTATATAAAACATTTCCTTTCGGAAATCATTTACTATAACAACAATGTTATAGTCCACCATTTCCTTATATTTCTCGAAAACGTCTATTTCAACAATAAATGTTGAAATCTATGGTTTCCATATTTAATACCTTTTAAAGCATCTTCAAAAACAATTAACTTCATCTTATAATATCACTTCCCCAAAACATATCCATTTTATTTAATAATATATTCACTGTCCAAAATCGTGAATATACTTCCCAACCAAACTCTTATTATTACAACATTTAACTTAAAGGATAATTCACTGACCAAAATCACGAATATATCTCCTTTAATAAACTTCTATGTTTAATTTATCAAATTTAATTGATTTTGGATTTATAAAACAACGTTTATAAATTCCATTTGTTTGCATAAAAAATGGGCAAACACCCCCAAGTCGTATGAATTAGTTGATTTTATGTTGTTCTTAGCGATTTGGGTGATTTATGCAAATATGTAAAAAGCAGGGGCTAAACTGTAAAAGACACACAGATTTATAGTGGTTCGGCCAGAACGTGCCTACGTCCACTTTATATGTTATTCTCCTTTTCTCTTCAGATTACAAGTACAAAGCTTTGTATACAAGTATATGAAAGTTGTTTGAAAGTTCCTTCCGTGCTTGAGCTCTCAAACTTCTCTGCCATTGTTGTACCACTGCCCCTCTATTTTTAGAGTGAGGTTGGGGGCAGGGATCCTGGATGTATATAGCTGCTGGTGGACCTGGGCTGAAGCAATCTGGCCTGGCAATGTTGGTTCGGCAACACCTTGGTTCGGCGGTGAGTGGTATGTTGTTTGGACCGGTGGTAGGTTGGGAGTGAACTTGGTTCGGCGGTAGGTTGGACCGGTAGTAGCATGGAGATGGAGAACTTGGTTCGGCGGTAGGTTGGACCGGTAGTAGCATGGAGATGGAGCTGGACCGGTAGTAGCATGGTTCGGTGGAGGCTGGTTCGGTGTGGGTTTGGACCGGTGGAGCTTGGTCCGGTACCGAATGGTTCGGAGTTGAAGGTGTGTGCTTACTTCGTTTTACCGAATGAGCTTAAATGAGATGGTTCGGTGGAAGCCGAATGAACACTTGTATGCCTTATTCTGAGGATGCCGAATGAACACTTGTATTTGGGAGTGCCGGATGAACCTGTGTTCTCTGAGTGCCGAATGAGGCTTCGCTTCACATTGCCGAATGAAACTTTAAACCTTCAATACCGAATGGACTTTTATACTTGAGTCATGAGTGAAATCCCAGACTTATATACGCTGGCTGGCTGCTTATTCTTTGTTCGGTCGTGGTGGAAATGCACACAACATTGATATTCCAGTTTTGACCAAAAATGGGATAACACTTTGCCCCCCAAAACATGCCTTGCGATATGAAGGCGTGTTTTGTAATGCCATGAGCTGGATGTTCATATCCTGTTGATGTCCTTGCGGTAGGAAGGTTGAGTTTTGTAATGCCATGAGCTGGATGTTCATATCCCGTTGACAACCTGTAAAGAGCTTGATATTTTATATGGCCCCGAATGACGACCGTTCGGGATCGAGCTATTTGGGATGAAGCACGGCCGTTCATGGTCAAGCGCCCAACTTCAAATGACGACCGTTCGCGATCGAGTCATTTGAGGTGAAGTGCGACCGTTCGCGGTCAAGCGTCTAAATCCATGCGACGATCGTTCGAGATCGAGTCATTTGCGGTGGAATGTGATCGTTCACGGTCAAGCGCTTTACTTCAAATGACGACCGTTCGAGATCGAGCCATTCGAGGTAAAGTGCGACCGAGCCCGGTCAGAGGACGGACCTCAAATGGCGACCGTTCGCGATCAAGCCACTTGGGGTGAAATGTGACCGTTCACAGCCGGTGCCGTTCGCGGCAAAAGATGAAATGGGACCGTTCGCGGTCAAGCGCCTTACTTCGGATGACGATCGTTCGACATCGAGCCATTCGTGGTAAGGTGCGACTGTTGGCGGTCAGGGGGTGGACCTCAAATGGCGACCTTTCGCGATCGAGCCATTTGTGGCGAGATGAGTTGTGCCGTTCGAGGCGAGTTTGTGACTATTCGAAATCGGGTGTCGTTCGAGGCGAATTGTGACTGTTCGAAGTCGGGTGCCGTTCGAGGCGAATTGTGACTGTTCGAAGTCGGGTGCCGTTCGAGGCGGATTGTGACTATTCGAAGGCGGGTGCCGTTCGAGGCGGATTGTGACTGTTCGAAGCCGGGTGCCGTTCGAGGCGAATTGTGACTGTTCGAAGTCGGGTGTCGTTCGAGGCGAATTGTGTGCCCGGGGGGGACTTAATATTATCAGTGCCGGAGTTATTGTTTGGGGGAGTTTCCGAATCAAAGACTTCGGCAGTTCGCTGCCATGCAAGAGGTGCTCGTGGACCGTTCGCGATCCACGGGCATACAAGTAAATTTGCAAATATCAAAGCAATAACCATACGAATTCCACAACAGGAATGTTCAAGTCAAGATCAAAGCAAGAGCAAGACGAGGATGTCAAAGCGTAAATTCTTACTATGGTGCGGTCAGTAGTCATTCAGAGCATGCCTATGGATCGTGCGCGATCGCTTACATGTGTAAATGATCTAACCGTGCTAGTGAGAGGTTTGCGACTTGTTCATCGCTTTCGACCTGCCCCCCGAATTCAGGAGGGAATTTTACCTGCCCCCTGGATGAGTGTTCATTCCTTACCAGGTTGCTCAGAGGCCCCTATCTCTCTCTCTGGGATTGATCAACATGCTCCAAGTGTGGGTGCCCCCTAGCTCTGGTGCTACGCCAGATGGTCCTGCTCCGTTCTGAACTCCAGTTGCTCCTTGGTTTTGTGTTCCAAGTTGCCCAATTTGCTGAAGCAAGTTCTGGATCATCTCTTCTTGTCTTCTCATCATAGCCTCCATCTCATCCCTGGTGATGAAGGCTGAAGCTTGGTTTGCTCCTGAGGAAGCCTCTTGACTCCCTTCCTGTTGACTCTGCTCTGGCCTCTGTCTTCTATTTGTTTGTCTTGTCATGACTCTTCCAATCTAAATCTCTAAACTCTCAAATTCAACCTCCAAGCGGTAGGTCCTTGAGTTCAGTTCTCAGTGAAAGCACTATTTATACTTTATAACAATTTTAACTTATAAAATCACTTTATTTACAAATTATATCCATATTTCATTTACACGCCAAAATCCAGTATATAAGTTAATTACTTATAAATCTTTTATTTTACAAAATCTATTCATTTTATAACTTCACAATTTATAAATCTATAGATTTCATCCACTTATGAAATCCATTTATACTTCATTTTAATACATATAAAAACTCGTTTTATAATTCCAACATTTTAATTTATAAATATCAATTTTATAAATATTTTATATAAATATTTTATATAAATCATTTATAATAGTCAAAAATCCCAATTTAAACCATTTTATAGATTAATCAACTACTTATTTCAAAAATCACATTTCGGTTATATTTCACAAAAATCATAATTTTTATAACATAAAAATTACAACGTTTATTTATTTAAGATGAATTAATTCCAAAATTAAATTTTATTATGAATTCTCAACTTAAATTTTCAAAAATCAAATTTTATTTATTTTCGGCATCTAACGATACCAAAAATATATTCGGCTAAAATTTAGCCTTTAACGATTTCAATCACAAAGATAATCACGTAGATTATAAATAGATCAACACACAATATTGAAACCAATTCAATCATTTGAGGAATCAAGTTGGATCCCTCCAACCTGTTCCCCTACATCCACAGATGTCAGCACAATACCAATCCCGTTCCAATATGGAATATCGCGGTATATAGGATTTATAAAATATTATCTGCTATTATACGGCGCAATAGGGTCTCATCCGCTATATAATGCGGGAAATCAACTCCAAGTACATATATAATACCAATTCCACTTCGAGGTGGAATATCGCGGTATATGTGTTTAATAAATAACCTCCGCTTAATATGCGGCGTATAGGGTCTATTTAAATTCGAATGATAACAAAAATCATCCATACACACAATCAACATCCAATCACACAATCAATAAAATTTTAAATCTATATATTTAAAATTAACCAAACAAAAAAAATTCCGAGTGAGAAGTTATCACCTTTGATTCAAATTTGCAGTCCATTTCCATTCACGACTTGTTTTCTTGATTTTAGACCATGTATAAACAATTGATGATTTAAATAAATATTTGAAATCAACTGAACAATTAATTTTCCGTTTAATAATTTAATTAACTAATGGTTTTTTCCTCTTAAAATCCTTTAGTGGCTAAATAAATCAAATAATTTTATTAATCAAATTAATCACTAAAATATTTTATTTAAAATAACGGGTGGATTTTTAAAAAAAGTGTATATGTATATTATTTTATCTTTTTATATTTTTTTCTGAACCAGTAAGTTAAAGTATTATATATTCCTAACCTATACATATATCTTACGATTTTACATATACATATTTAAATTAAATTAGGATTAACCTAAAATTTAAAAACTGCCTAACCGACGAAGAATTTCTTTACTATAAAATTTCTTGTTTTATACTTTGCATAATTCCCTAAACTAAAATTAGATTAAGCAAGAAAAATAAATAAATCAGGCTAACGATTACCAGAGAAATCCCTCCAACCTTACCCTTTCCAGATCCACCGATGACCGCACCACCCAGGATCACGCCATTGCTATGCTCGAGACAACACCACGAATCCCAATTTGATCGACAACAATTCGCTGAGCTCGATGCTGCAACCCACCTCGATCGCGAACGGAATCACGACCACCTCCTCTACTTGACGTCGCCCTCACGTTTTCCACCTTCAGCGAACCTAATCGCACGTGCACGCCCCAAGTCCGTCGTCACGTCAAAGCCTCCTCGAAGTTGCACCTACCCCCTTCTTCGACCCCTATCTCGCCTCGTGTTCCTGATTTGCGTTCGACTTCTTGTTGAGCGATTTAAGGCTTAGAAATTTGATCGAACTAGGAGAGCTCGGCCGAATTGAAATTGAAGGAGGAGGGTGTTTTAATCGGCCATTTCCCTTTCTTTTTTTTTCATTTTTTTTGATACGAATTGATTTTGTTTCGATAAAGGAGTGGCTCAGCTGCAATTTAGGAAGGAGGAGAAGGAATTTGAGGATCGACCATTATAGTTTATCTGAGAACTTAATTTTTTTTCTTCTGCGTTTGAAATGATTTTTCTTTTCTTTGTGTGAGATTTGTAAAGAAATGGGGAGACAGCGTATGTGATTAAGCAGAGAATAGGTCTGCTTACTCAGGAATAGGATGGCTGAGTTGAAAGGAATCTCAGCTATTGACTTTAGATATAAAAATATATTTTAATTTAAATTTAAATTGTCTCGATCTACGTTGCCTAAAATCGCGAATTCCTATCGAGGAGTGCAGTTAGGCGTTTATAATGTATACCCGTATTCCGAACACAATGGAACGTGTTATGAAGGCTAGTTTAATCATA
The DNA here is from genome assembly GCA_030765085.1 of Allium cepa. Lineage (NCBI taxonomy): Eukaryota > Viridiplantae > Streptophyta > Magnoliopsida > Asparagales > Amaryllidaceae > Allium > Allium cepa. Next base: position 1,056,377,060 of record CM060932.1, read on the forward strand.
TATGCAAGTTATGGAAGTAAACGATCAATTTTAAATTAAATCAATTAAAATAGTTTCTATACGTTTTGAGCTGCTACGGTCCAATGACAACTCCGATTGCTATGAAAATTGAAATCCAATAATAATTAACTATTACGGATCCAATGGAACTGGTTTCGTTGAATTCCGAGACTGTGCCTCGAAAGGCTATTTTTAAATATCGATTTAAACGATAAAATTTCAATACTAAACAAATCACTTTCAAAATTCAATTCTGAAGCTTCTATTATCTTCAGTATTATCAATATGAATTTTACAAGCCTTTGAAATACTTTTAATCAGCTTAAAGCTGAAGATTCAAATTTTTATTCAACTTTCAATAGATTAAATTTTATAATTTAATCGCCAAATTCATAGTTATATTGGGAATTCAAGCTAAATAATTATTCAAATATTTAAAATTTATTAAATATTTTCAATTTAAATTGTCCAAAATTTAAGGTCGGCACAGACTTCCCCTCTTAAAAGAATTTCGTTCCGAAATTACAAGTTAGGAAGAACGATTCTTAACCCGTTTATTATTTTTCACAATCCAAATAGTTTTATCAATTCGTCAACCCAAATCTTTTTATTAGAACCCCATTATCATCTCAACTAACTTTCCAAAATCTTTCATAGCTTCCAACAATATTGTTTACTTCATAATTCAAATTTAAATTCAAATTCAAATTTCAAACTTCCAAAATTTTCTCAAAATTTTTCTAACTCCCTAAATTTTCGAAAAATTTCGCCAGCGTCTCCTTTGCACGGCTAGCTCGGTATGACTACAAAATGGCACCACAGGCCCTCAAATCCCAAAAGAAAACAAAACGCCAAGCGGCTGGACAAGAAAATCACCAAATTTCATACTGAAATTGAAATACGTAACTTTTTGTCAGGCAATTCAATTTTATCCTTGGAATCAAAATCCCAATTCGTTCCTTTTAATACACCTTTATATCCTGCTAGCCATAATATCCAATTACAATATTCAAATATCATTTTGCATATCCCATTACAAAATTTTCAATATACTTCTTATACATTTTTTTCTTCACTATTGAAGTTATATATCCACTTTCATTAAATTTTGCATTTTCAATTTCCTTTGAATTTAATTCACAATTTCAATCCTATCTGAATTCAATTTATCTTCTACTATGAATATTGAATTTTATCTTTCAATTATAACTGATTCATATTATTAATTTAAATTTAATTTACTTCAATTTCAAATTTGAAATCGTTTGTCGCTAAAAAAAATTTTCAACAATTTTCAAAAATTTTCTAACTCCCAAAATTTTCGAAATTTTTTGGCAGAGTCTCATTTGTACGGAGGAGCTTTTGCAATTTGACAAAAGATATAAATTTATATACATCGATCCACCCGGTCGGAAAAACAGAAAAACAGTTCATATTTCCTTTTTTATTGCGTAGGCGTACCTTATTTAGCATTTTAAAGCAAAGTGGCTTATTATTAGCATTTTAGCGCGACCAAATCCAACCAAACGGCCCTCCTGTACCTGTACTTACTCAATTTAAACACATAAGTGACATATATAGGAAATTCATTTATATTTCACTTATTTTCAATAGCAAACACATAGTTTTCACAAGAAAAATATTCAAAATTATTTCCATTAGCAATTTATATGGTTTCGATACAAATTTAATTGCTTAAAACTACATTCCATATCATTCTATTCAATTCAAGAGATTTACAATTCACTTTCTTTCATTCACTTCATTTTATTTTATTTTTTATGAAACGAACTCATATTCATTTCAATTGATTCAAAAATCAATTTTTATTGACTTTCATTAACTCATAGAATTTTATGCAATCACGTTTGCGTCAAACGACAACCATTTTTATGCAAATTCGCCGATATTCACTTAATAGAATATCCAATCTAGTTTATAACTAATTTAAATTGATACTAACTCAGTTTACCCTTTATTTTATTTCATTTCCAATTGATTCCGTTCAATTCATATTTAATTCACTTACAATTCCAAGTTGAATTTCTATTTATAACTCAAGCTTCATTTCCAAACTCTATTATTTATTCACAATTCAACTTTAAATAAACAATTTCGAGTTCCATAGTTCATTAACTAATTTATTCCAATTTTTAGTTTATTTCTCACTTTTAATTCAATGTTTGATTTTATTTTCAAAAATCACTTGAATTCAATTTTATTCAATATTCTTTATAACTCACTGAATTTTTTATCCAATTCATTATCATCAACTTTGCTTAAGTTAATTTGATTCTATTTAATGTTTTATTTAACTTAGCTTATGCTAAATTCCACTTCATTCCATTCTCTTCAATTCACAAAATTCATTGATTTTGATGAAATAAGCGTCTAATTCATTCTACTTAATTCAATTTCATTTTAACTTAATTCCAATCAAATCTCAAATATTTTATAAGTTATCAAACTCGTTTTACATTCCATAACATTTATTGAAATTCCATTAATGAATCCAGTTCCAAATATTTCCTGGAATTCTATACCAAATTGTAAACCATTTTTACATCTTATATTCACAAATACTATTTTTATATGGATTTATTTCTTAACTTTTGTTTTTTTATTTCAATTTCTTATTCAACAACCAACGAAAATTTAATTTTATCATCTCCTAGCAACCAAGCAACCATATACCATAAAAATTCACAGAAAATCATTTCCTTTATATAAAAAAATAGCTTTGGGTAAAATTATTTCATTTACTGTATTTTAAAACAATACTGTGTCAGTTTATCTTATTTAAGAGTTTAGAAACCCCTATCAAACAGTTGGCCAGACTGCACCTACCAGAATCTATAAAAAATCAACCGATAAGTCAACACAATACAAAACAATTTTTTATATTCACTAACAAATACGCGCTCATATCTATTATTACACTCAAACTCATTCTAAAGTACTGCTGACTCTATCTCTAATGAGTAACACCCAACAGAGCCAAGGTTGTCACTTAACCAAATGCTCTGATACCACATTGTAAGGATCCGATTCTTCGACTTCCGAAAATCGACATCAATACGTCCACTGTATCAACTGCCGAGCAATCGAATGCCGGAAAATCGAATTCTTAGGGTTTAAGAAGAAGAAAAAGATAGAAGAAGAGAGAAAGAAAAGCAACAGAAACAATATCAGAATCTCACAGTCGCAGCGGAACAACATATAATAGATAAATGGATATCATTAAAACAAAATAACTAGATCAGTTATTACATTACATCACTTTACATTATATTATCAGAATTTACAACAACAAACAACGGAAAAGAAATACTATACACTAGTTGATACGTCACGCCATCTAGCTTGCCTCCTGATCTCTACAGCAACTCCTGAATTCCAGAATATCCTGATAACCTGAATCTAGACTGCCCGTGTGGAAATTGGTGGGCACCCAGAGTTTAGGAAGGGAGCAATAAACTCTAGGTCAGTCATGAGACTGGTGTGAGAAACTAAAACAGTTTATCTTTGAAAACTAAGAACAGGATAATTTCAAAGTCAATTCGCAATTCTTTTGGAAAATGAAACTACTATAAGACCTCCCGCCACACACATGATGCAAACGCAGAAATGGAGGAGATTTCTTCTTATGATAGACAAAGATTCTTACTACGCAGAAACATTTGATTTTTATTATTATTAGTGCATAGTGTAGAAAACATTTCTAAAGTATAATATAAATCTTAGCCAACATAGACATTTCGAACTATGCCTACTATAGCTACCATCCAAATAGTGGGGCGCCACCATAAGTGAATGTCAGGTTCTACAACTAAAACCGTACAAGGCTCGTATTGTTTCTTTGGATTTCCAACAAATGGTCAGGCTAAGGAACTTCCTACTGTCAATGGGATCGCCTCTGGCGGGACGTCCCGAGAACCTAACGTTACGGTTAGATCTCTGCCAACACAAGGCCGGACTACCTCTGTAACTAGGTAACTACTACACGAATATGTCATCCCCCGGTCCCTTTGGACCTTTATTCGAGTGCTCAATAACCAACATCACACAGTAATAAATATAGCGTATCAACATGAGTAAGTATCTGGGCTCCATACCATGATATCACCCTTTCCAGAAAGAAATGACATACCTTAAAGGGCGCGACCCTCACAACCTTGCCGCATATTCCTGTTTTGACCATTTCCGGGGAGTGAGGTCTGACGAAGTTTCGTCCACAAAGCTACGTTTTTTCACAAAGCTACGCTTTGATCAACAAATGATCGATAAATAATCATCACGCAGCAACACTCAGCATGCCACATTATCAAATTGGGAATATATCGCTGATAACCTTCAACTACATAACCTCTAAGGGTGTTAAGCTAAGAGAATAAATTCTCTGCCACCAACGGAAATGTATTTGAAAGAAATCTGCTTTATATCTCAAAATGTAATGTCAGACATGTAACCATACAAGTCTGTTCTGGGTTCGAACAGAACCGAAGGCACTTCAAAAGAAGCCCTTGCAATCCGGGTATTCACAATCCCGATCGAATTTCCCATCACAAAGGAAATCTCCATACCGTAGCTAACGGTGCAGAGACAATCGATAGGTCATCCTATCGTTTTCACATATACCCGGTCTTCAACACCGGTCTTCAATGCTATCCATTACGTCGTATCACTATCCGGAATGGGTAATCCGAATAACGAGCGGAATAATATAAAAATAAGTGTAGCATTCAATTTCAACCAATTCACAACAAATACCTATTTAAAGGTCAATATTGATAGTCAGTTATTTAACTATCAATCAATATTCACAACATCGCCCGATTTCAAATAATTTCCCAAATTATTTATTTTCAAAAATATCTTTACAAGATATATTTTCCACACTTCAACCATTTGAAAAAAAAATTCAAATCATTTTTCACCTTTCAATCTTTGAAAACAATTTCAAATCAATTTCCTTAAACGGAAACACTTAAAGGATAATTCGCTGACCAAAATCACGAATATATCTCCTTTAATAAACTTCTATGTTTAATTTATCAAATTCAATTGATTTCGGATTTATAAAACAAAGTTTATATATTCCATTTATACTTTATAACAATTTTAACTAATAAAATCACTTTATTTACAAATTCTATCCATATTCCATTTACACGCCAAAATCCAGTATATAAGTTAATTACTTATAAATCTTTTATTTTACAAAATCTATTCATTTTATAACTTCACAATTTATAAATCTATAAATTTCATCCACTTATGAAATCCATTTATACTTCATTTTAATACTTATATAAACTCGTTTTATAATTCCAACATTTTAATTTATAAATATCAATTTTATAAATATTTTATATAAATCATTTATAATAGTCAAAAATTCAAATTTAAACCATTTTATAAATTAATCAACTACTTATTTCGAAAATCACATTTCTGTTATATTTCACAAAAATCATAATTTTTATAACATAAAAATTACAACGTTAATTTATTTAAGATGAATTAATTCCAAAATTAAATTTTATTATGAATTCTCAACTTAAATTTTCAAAAATCAAATTTTATTTATTTTCGGCATCTAACAATACCAAAAATATATTCGGCTAAAATTTAGCCTTTAACGATTTCAATCCAAAGATAATCACGCAGATAATAAATAGATCAACACACAACATTGAAACCAATTCAATCATTTGAGGAATCCAGTTGGATCCCTCCAACCTATTCCCCTGCATACACAGATTTTAGCACAATAACAATCCCGTTCCAATACGGAATATTGCGGTATATAGAATTTATAAAATATTATCCGCTATTATACGGCGCAATAGGGTCTCATCCGCTATATAATGCGGGAAATCAACTCCAAGTACATATATAATACCAATTCCATTTCGAAGTGGAATATCGCGGTATATGTGTTTAATAAATAACCTCCGCTTAATATGCGGCGTATAGTGTCTATTTAAATTCAAATGATAATAAAAATGATCCATACACACAATCACATCCAATCACACAATCAATCAAATTTTAAATCTATATATTTAAAATTAACCAAACAACAAAAATTCCAAGTGAGAAGTTCTCACCTTTGATTTAAATTTGCAGTCCATTTCCATTCCAGACTTGTTTTCTTGATTTTAGACCTTGTATAAACAATTGATGATTTAAATAAATATTTGAAATCAACTGAACAATTAATTTTCCGTTTAATAATTTAATTAACTAATGGTTTTTTCCTCTTAAAATCCTTTAGTGGTTAAATAAATCAAATAAATTTATTAATCAAATAATCACTAAAATACATTATTTAAAATAACGGGTGGATTTAAAAAAAATGTGTATATATATATATATATTATTTTATCTTTTTTTTTCTGAACCAGTAAATTAAAGTATTATATATTCCTAATCTATACATATATCTTACGATTTTACATATACATATTTAAATTAAATTAGGATTAACGTAAAATTTAAAAACCGCCTAACAGACAAAGAATTTCTTTACTATAAAAATTTCTTGTTTTATACTTTGCATAATTCCCTAAACTAAAATTAGATTAAGCAAGAAAAATAAATAAATCAGGCTAACGATTACCAGAGAAATCCCTCCAACCTCACCCTTTCCAGATCCACTGATGGCCGCACCACCCAGGATCATGCCATTGCTATGCTCGAGACAACACCACGAATCCCAATTTGATCGACAATAATTCGCCGAGCTCGATGCTGCAACCCACCTCGATCGCGAACGGAATCACGACCACCTCCTCTATTTGACGTCGCCCTCACGTTTTCCACCTTCAGCGAACCTAATGCACGTGCACGCCCCAAGTCCGTCGTCACGTCAAAGCCTCCTCGAAGTCGCACCTACCCCCTTCTTCGACCGCTATCTCGCCTCGTGTTCCTGATTTGCGTTCGACTTCTTGCTAAGCGATTTAGGGCTTAGAAATTTGATCGAATTAGGAGAGCTCGGACGAATTGAAATTGAAGGAAGAGGGCGTTTTAATTGGCCATTTCCCTTTCTTTTTTTTCTATTTTTGATACGAATTGATTTTGTTCCGAGAAAGGAGTGGCTCGGCTGCAATTAAGGAAGGAGGAGAAGGAATTCGAGGATCGGCTATTATAGTTTATCTGAGACTTGATTTTTTTCTTCTACGTTTGAAATGATTTTTCTTTTCTTTGCGTGATATTTGTAAAGAAATTGGGAGACATCGTACGTGATTAAGCAGAGAATAGGTCTGCTTACTCAGGAGTAGGATGGCTGAGTTGAAAGGAATCTCGGCTATTGACTTTAGATATAAAAATATATTTTAATTTAAATTCAAATTGTCTCGATCTACGTTGCCTAAAATCGCGAACTCCTATCGAGGCGTGCCGTTAGGCGTCTATAATGTTATACCGTATTCCGAACACAATGGAACGTGTTACGAAGGCTAGTTTGACCATATACGCAAGTTACGGAAGTAAACGATCAATTTTAAATTAAATCGATTAAAACAGTTTCTATGTGTTTTGAGATGCTACGGTCGAATGACAACTCTGATTGCTACGAAAATTGAAATCCGATAATAATTAACTATTACGGATCCAATGGAACTGGTTTCGTTGAATTCCGAGACTGTGCCTCGAAAGGCTATTTTTAAATATCGATTTAAACGATAAAATTTCAATAGTGAACAAATCACTTTCAAAATTCAATTCTGAAGCTTCTATTATCTTCAATATTATCAATATGAATTTTACAAGCCTTTGAAATACTTTTAATCAGCTTAAAGGTGAAGATTCAAATTTTTATTCAACTTTCAATTGATTAAATTTTATAATTTAATCGCCAAATTCATAGTTATATTGGGAATTCAAGCTAAACAATTATTCAAATATTTAAAATTTATTAAATATTTTCAATTTAAATTGTCCAAAAATTAAGGTCGTCGCATATATAATTATATGAAAATACAAATACGCACTCTCAAGATAAATATTACTCCAGAGCCTATGTATTATCTCAACCAGTGCTTTGATACCAACTGTAACGGTCTAGGCTTTTCAACCATCGACAGCGGCCACAACTGGTAGGCTTTTCAACCATCCCAGCTCCGCCGTGGCTTACATTGGTACCACGGGTTTGCTTTTACGGCCAGCCTCTCGACTCGCAACCAACCTCAAAAGGCCTTATACTACCCCGGAGGACATGTAGGGGTAAGAGTCTCTCGTTCGCCACCGAACGCAAAGCAAGAACCCCCTATCATGCTGTAATATAGCAAACCCGATCCCGGTCTCATCGAAATCCAAACGCCATTTAAAGGCCAATTTGTTTAAATAGTTTAAACAATCTAATTCAATACTTTGAGTTCACATAACAGTTATCACAGATAAATCATACACAATCGTCATAGATATATCAAGGCATATCACAGAGTATCACAGAATATTACCAAATAGATATCACAATCAATCAAACAGAACCATTAATTCATATCAAATTTAGTTTAATTAACTTAAATTAATTAATTACTTAAGAATAAACCATTTTATCCTGCATAGTTAATCATTAACTAATCAACTTATTAAATTTATTAATTACTTCTTAATTACTCACTTAATTAATTCTTAATTATTAATTAATAACCCTAATTATTAATTAATAAAATTTAGTTACCCATTTATCTATCACTAATTACTTAATAGTCATTAATTACCAATTTAATTAATCATTAATCCTTAATTAATTACTTAATTAGTTAACTAATATTTATTTATTAATTAACTTTAAGCAGTTAATTAAAATTCCTAATTTCAAATTGGTTGAAACACATAATTATTAATAACAATCTTTAATTACAAATATATTTAATCATAAATCACTTAGTTAATTACAATTATAAATTAATTTACATTCTTAATCAACTTACACTTTAAATTAATTAATCATCTTCATTTGTAAACCTTTCTTAATAAATTTTTAAGTAAAATCTTAACTTACAACTTGCCAACACTATTAACTTTATCAATACTGAATTTTATTTAACAAAATAACTTAAAAGTTATTTAAGTCAATTCACTAGAAAATGGAACCCGAAGTAAACACCCTGTTTACTCGAGTAGCAACCCGAGTTTCCTCCTAGTTTTTCCCGCATCCTTCTTCTCCTCGCATACTTTCTTCTTCTACCACTTTTTTTTGTTTTAGGTTAAAACTGTTGTACTACGACCATACTCACGCACCAGGTTCCACTCGAAGCAACCTCCCCATTTTCTCGAGTAATAAATCGAGACAATCATAAGCTGCTGACAGTAATCGCCACCGTGCACGTGCACGGCACTTCGCCAACGTTCTGGCGAACCATGTCGCCTCCGACAAGTCACAAAACGGCCTCAAACTCGAAAGCAAAACTCAATTAAACGCGAAAAATCCGAAATCAAAATATACACATTTGTTCGAACTACAACTCGAACATACCCAAAATAAAAATGCCACTAACCACTAACGCCGACCACCAGTGGCAACACATTCCACCCACATCTCCGCCAGACCCTCTTCTACCATCCCCTAGAATCTCGCGCAGCTCGATCATCCCACGGTGACGAAATTACCTCGTTTACAGACCATAGAAAACTCGAACCCAAAACCCTATATTCGTTTCGACCCAACAAATCATGCATTAGAATTTTTTTTTTAGCATTTTTCCTGTATTCGTAAATCATCAAACTAGCTTCTCAACAAATTCCAGCATCTAAGATTTGTTAAACCAACATAAATTGAGAAAAACGCATTTTTAGTTCATTTATGAACTGCACCATGTGTACTTATCTAAAAATTATCATTTTTGTTTCAAAAATCCTATTTTTGGATGTTTATTCAAGATATATAATCAAATTAACAATTTAAAATATTTGAACTTTAACATATGATCTCTTTTTACTCTAAACTTGAATAAACAGAATCCCTGTTACACTGTCAAGCCACAAACTATTTCCAGGCTATGATTTTAAGTTTAAACAAACTTATTTAGTATAAAACCCTAAGATTATAATGTTTATATGAAGAAGTATTAAAATTTTCTCTACTTTCTTTGCTCAGGAACTTGAAATACTAAAGAACATGGCATAGTAAAGCTTCCAGTATAACAGAAAACATTACAGAACTTCTTATTCGCAATAGATAGGAAGCACAAGATTTTCATGAACTAATTGTCAAGATTTAAATTTAAAAGATGGTATGTTTACTCACTTAAATTATTTCGAAATAGAGAATGATTCTTGTTGAAAAGCTGCAGTTTAAATTTCCTGAAAACCTTCCTTACTTCCGATTTTGAATGATATTTAAGTTTGTAAAATAAAGATGTTTACTTTCTTTTTTCAGGTTAGCTAAGTTGTGAATGAGCTAAAACAAGTTGATGTTTATATAGAAACAGCTTTGAACAAAGAGGTGTCTTCTGGTACAAGTCTCTACCCTGTAATCAAAATAGATTTTTGCATGGAGGCTGAAAGGATTTTATTGCAATTCGAATTGACAAAATGTTATGCTATCATTAAATGCATATGTCTTCCCATATGTTTACATCTAATTATTATTGCTGATATTTATATTTTTGTACAAAGATATTTTGTATATTATGTGAATAATTTGTCTTCTTCTTGCATTACACATATGTATTACACAGCAACATATGTGTTATTTTTTTTATTTCTTCTTTGTTTCTTTTTCCCTGCTTATGTACAACAAACATTATATTTTTGGTCAAAGATTTTTGTTTAGTCTTGCATACCATATGAATCTCCATTTATACTAGAATTATCTTATGTTCTATTTAACCATATAAATTGTTGTTAACATAACTTCTTAGTTTTATTTTTATTTAGAGTTTAACTTTCAAACATTTGATTTATAACATATAATTGTATTTATATATTTTATATTTATATTTATATCTTATATTTATATTTAATATTGATAGGATTGTTTATTTTAAACATTATTATTTATTTTATATGTGTATTATATCAAATGTTAATAATATAGAACCTTTAATTTAATGGAATAAGACAGATTTTATTGTAAATATTTTTGAAAGAATCTATTTTAAATTTTCAAATCAAAATTTCCTTCACAAACACATATATAACTGGAAAATGCCCGAAAATCTTATTTATTTATAAAATGAAAGCTTGTATTTTATTTAATTAGATTAAATTCTTATTAAAATAATATTGCCAAAATTCCGGGTCGTTACACTATACATGAAATCACTTCTTAAAACTATTATATTATGCGTATACTAACTTATGTACTACTGTAACGACCCTGACTCGACCTTTGTAAATCGACACCCAAATACATCACCCGTATTTGAATGCCGCAGATTCAAACGTTGAGTCTGGTTCACCGGAGCTTATAACAACATTAAGTGAATACAACACAACAGAAACAGAAGAATAATTTTATTGGTACACAACATTTGATACAACAATGATACAAATAAAATGATCAACATAATCAGAGATGGATATACAACCAAAAAAATAAGACAACAACAGCAGCGGAAAACATCTTAATGCCAAAGCTCCAATGCACAAGCTCCAACCACCATCATGCTGAAGTGAAAAAAATGCGATCGCCAAACCAAAAACTCCAAAGATTGCCAAAAGCTACACCTGCTAGTGGACTATCTGAAAACCTGACTCTAGGATGCCCGTGTGGAAAATTGTGGGCGCCCAGAGTTTAGAAAGGGAATAATAAACTCAGGTCAGTCATGGGACTGGTGTGAGCAAACGAAAATAGTTTATTTGAACAAAAACAAACAAATAGAAAAAATGAAATCCGCTATGCTTTTTGAAAAATGAAATTACCATAAGGCCTCCCGGCACACACACACAATGCAACTGCACACTTGGGGGAGGTTTGTTCTTATGATAGTCAAACATGCTTGATGCACAAAATCCTTTTGAAATTATTATTAGTGCATAGTGTAGAAAACATTTGCAAGTATAATATTAATCTTAGCCAGCATACGTACCATTATAGTATGCCTACTATAGCTACCATGTTAGATGTCAGGATCTACAACTAAAACAGTATAGGGCGCGTATTGGGTGATTGGATTTACAACAAATGGTCAGGCTAAGGAACTTCCTCACCGAATGGGTGCGCCTTTGGAGGGATACCCCGAGAACTGAAGCATCTCTCTGCCAACACAAGGCTGGGTAACCTCTGTAACTAGGTAACTAACTGTCATGAGTATGCCATCCCCCAGTCGTCACCGACCTTTATCAGAGGATCCTCAACACCAACAAATTCCAACAACCACATATGTTCAATATCTGGGCTCTATACCATGATACCACTTTTTATCCAGAAGGAAATGCATATACCCTAAAGGGCGTGACCCTCATGATCTTGCCGCATTCTTCCTGTTCCGACCATTTTCGGGTTGTGAGGTTCGACGAAGTCTCGTCCACAAAGCTATGCTTGTCACAAAAGCTGCTTTAATCAACAAATGATCAACAGCACTTAGCACGACACATTACCAAATTGAAAATGTATCACTAGTAAATATCAAATATATAACCTCTGAGCTCGTACGTCTCAGAGAAGGGTGTTAAGCTAAAATAATAAATTCTTCGCCACCAAACAGAAATGTATTTGATAGAAACCAGCTTTACATCTCAAAGTGTAACGTCAAATATACATCCATACAAGTCCGTTCTGGGTTCGAACGGAACCGAAGGCACTTCAGAGAAGCCCTTGCAAATCCGGATATTCCCAATCCCGATCGGACTCCCCATCACATATGGAGATCTCTATACCGGAGCAACTTAGTGCAGAGACATTCGACAGGTAATCCTATCATTCTCAAAAACACCCAGTCTTCACCACCGTCTTCAAATGCTATCCATTTTGTCGTATCACTATTCGGAATGGGTTTTATGATATAAAGTCCTCTCCTTGCTAAACCGAATAATGAGCGCTTATTTTAAAAAGCATATGGATATATTATGATCTTAGTTAAGTCACAACTTTTACCCAAAAACCTTTAAACAATTTTCTACTTTTAATCTTTTAAACAAAAGATTCGCCTTTTAGATCCTCTTCAATTTGAAAACAAGGTTCACCAATCCTTCACAAAGATTCATTCATAGCTTTTAAAACTATTTTCAATTTGATTCACCAATATCTTGAAATCCTTACGACAAAATTGGAAATTCTTTCATTGTATGAAGGCCATTATCATTCGAAAACAAATGCTTTTCATTTTGGGAATGGGAAAATTCGATTATATTTACTCAAGTTATAGCCTTTCAAAGTACATATTGGAAAATCAGCGAACTGCCGTATTCTCGGCAAGTTCTATTTGAATTAAATTTAAATTCCAAATATAATTTATTCAATATGCTTCAAAATGGTTTAAAATCATTATATAACCTATATACCCTTTTAAACCATAGTTTTCAAAATAATTTCAAAAACTTAAATAAGATATATTATATTCAAACTCAATTTTAATTTCAAAATTTCCTTTTCAAAAGCTTTTCATATTCAACTCAATTCTATTTCCAAAACTATTTGGATTCAAAATTCATCTTTTAACTTTTCACTATTTGAATAAAATAATATTAAATTCAAAATATCTAGGACTTAACCAATTACTCGTGAAATCCATGTTTGTGTGTGTGGTATAGTCCAAGGGTTTTACACACAACAATAACATATCACAAGCATCATTAATTCAAGCACAACAATATCGATAAGCGGTATAACATTATAATGCTTATCTTTCATTCATAGATAAACAAATAAATATGTAAATTCAACACAGATAAATAACATACACACATCTCAATTCAAACAATTTACATCGTAGAATATTACAAATTAGAGATAACAATCAATTCAAGCATTCGAACGTCCATAAGTAAGATTACTTAATCACATAATCTAGAATTAATTTCATTTTAACCAAATAAATTAATCTCTTATGATCCTGCTTGATCATTAATTAACTACAAATCATTTTAATCAATTACTAAACTAATTAATCACATAATTTCTTTCATTAATTATCCTTTATTATTAATTAATTAATCCTTAATTATTAATTAATTAACCTTTAATTATTATGATTTGATTAAATTAATTTACCTCTAATCATTAAATTAATCTAAATCATTGAATTAATTAACTTTTAATCAATCAATTTATTAACCTTTAATTATTAAATAATTAATCTTTAATTATTTAATTATTCTCTAATAACTTACATTAAGTAATTTACACTTTGTTAATTACATTAAGTAATCATACTTAATTAATTCCATTAAGTGGTCATCCTTTCTTAATTACATCAAGTAATTATCATTTAATTACTTTCATTAAACAATTATCATTTAATTAATTCATTAAGCAATTTTCATTTAAACATTCACATTAATAAATAAATATATCCTTTAAATTGATTTCATAATTAACTTAACCTTTAATTATTAACAAATTAATTAGTCATTGATTATCCAAGGACTTAATTAATTTAAGATAAATCACTTATGTTAATTACTTACTAAATAATATTCATCAAATCACATTTGAAAACACTTAAAGATTTTAATTAAATAATTATCCCTATATATAATTATTCTAAAAACAAAACAATTTCAAACATTTACTTTAACATTCAAACTTTGAAACTTGTTTTAATTCTATTTTGGAAACTTGATTTGTATTGCTTTGAAATTTTGTTTAACGAATTTACTTTTAAAAAACTTGCATTCTAACTTTAATATTTTGGTTTTCCCTTTTTTTTTAAAAACTTGTTATCATCAACAACATCAGCCAACATCCAATTTTCTCGAGCCCAATCCCGCGTATCCCACATTCTTTATTTCCCCGAGACAAAACATCACTCACTCCGACGCCTCAGGCCACCAGAGGCCACACAACTCTAGCCAGAGCTCTGCCTACTTCCCTCGTTTTGATTGCCATCAAAGCGATCAACTCTGGCTCCCTGACAAAGCGGCAGCAACACAATATCCGACCACGACTAAAACATGGGTTTAAACCCTAAAACTTCACCACGTCGTCGCCATAATGATCGGAAAAATCTCCGATTATTTTTCCCTAGCTCGACAACCACCCAGGCAACTCCAGAAGCAACCCCGAGACCCATCTTCTCTCTGATCGCTGTGAATTGCCAAAAATCCATTTCACGTTCAACTCACAAATTCTCGTGATTTACTAAACTAAAAATCATGATTTTTCTTTTAAAAATTATTATTTTCGAAAGCAAATCATATTATATAATCGATTCAAGAAATTAATATACTTGGATTTTGACATGCATTTGAGTTTCATTGTAAATTTTGATTTTCTAGAAAATCTTAAACCAATTGTTCTTAAAAAATATATTTTTAAAACTCAAATCATGTTAATTCGAACACTTTTGTTTTAAACATTAAAGCCTATTAAAATGTAGGTGAAGAGATTTTGATTTTTAAATTTTGTTTAACCATTGTAAACCTGGAACCGAGCATCAATGCATGTACAACAGACGTGCACAACTAAACATATACATATATGTATGTATACAGACATATTTACATACATTCCAATGTTTTTCACAACTTCAGTTCACCAAACAACAATTGTATATCATATTATAGGGGTTTTACTCATAGGTTTGCAAACAGAGAACAGTTTTGAGGAAAGAAGTTTACTCACCTGTTAAGAAGAAACAGAGAACATCTTTATATTCTCTGATCTGAAAATGTTAAGATGATTTGAAACTAATTTATTTTGATCAACAGCTCAGATGTATTTGAGATGAATTGAATCTACTGTTCGATCAGGTTGAACTTAAAATCTGGTTTTATTTCCAGGTTGAAGTTTGCTTTTAGTTTGATTGTTTTGAACTTAATCTTTGAATTTCTGAGTTGAATCTAGATCTCAGCTACCTTTTCTTTTGATCTGACTTTGTAGTTGTTTGATTTATTCCTTTTGGTTTATGTTTTTATTTTCCAAGTTTTTGATTTGAAGATCAAAGAAAATGAGAGAGAGTAGGAATAATGATATATACCTAGCCTGATTTCTTTCTAATACATTTTATAATTTAAATTGAAACAAATATAACTTGCCATTTGTAAATTATGCTAACACATGTTAATTCATGTTATATCTCCTTTCACTTGTCTTTTTGTATGTATTAATTATTTACACTTGTTAAATACAATCATTTTTATGTTTAAATCCTTACTTCATTTATTAATTTCTCATGTTTATATGTTACAAATGATATCTATTTATGTGTTATCTTTATATATATATATATATATATGTATGTATGTATTATGTTTATATAAATTTTACCTATGATGTTTTTATACAAGTATGTTTTTAACTTTTGTATTTGTATATACACAAACTACTTTTATCTCAAGTAAAATTTTAAAAAAATATATTTTAACCCTTTTTATTAAATTTTATTTTAATTGAAATATTTATTTTCTTTTATAACTATTTATATGACCTTAAGAAAAATGATTTTAAAACTAATTATACATTAATAAGTAATCAAATATACTTATATATATATATAAGAATTTAACTTAAAATACCCTTTTGAAAATTATTATATTAATCTCAAATCATAATTTTCAAAATATAAATATACATACATACATATATATGTGTGTATATATATATATTATAATTAGAAAACAAATCTTTATTAAATTTAAAATGTAGAGTATTTAAATCCAATTTATTCATAATATATTTATTTTTGAATTTCAAATTCAAAATTCAATTTATAATATATATTATATATATAAAACAAAACACATATAAAACAAAACACATATCTTATTAAATTTGGAAAAAGTTCAAACTAATTTACCATTTAATCTAAGATTTTATATTAATTACCAATTTGAATTTGGCTTAAAACTGGGATCGTTACAAATTCCCTCTTTAAGAAAATTTCGTCCCCGAAATTTGCTGGACAATGAGAGAACAAAGAATATAGAAAGATAGAGAAATGGTTTATCATATCAAACTGAAATATTTATTCTATATTTGGCCTACCAAATTAGAATATCATCAATAAATATGAGATCAACTTATTCAACACCTTACGAAATACTTGGGTCATCAGTCTACGAAATATGCATGGGTATTGGTTAGTCCGAAGGATAACTAACCATTCGTAGAATATATTGGGACTCAAAAGAACAGACAAATGGATTCAATCTAATGTGGCTTTTGTTTTGTTTACCAATTTATTTCAAATAAAATTTCAAATTTATTAAAGTTAAACGAAAAGATTAATAAGAAAATAATGATTAGAATACGAAATAGGAGCTTACCTACACGATTCGTAGGGCTACCATCACACTAAAGCTTCTTTTTGTAGCAGCCAGAAAATCATCAAAGAATTGAAATTGGATGATGATCAAAAGAGATTGATGAAAAATTTGTTTCCGTTGTTGCAGGGTATCGACCATTTGTAGTGGTACTTCCATGTCCTCTATCTTGTCCTCTTCTTGCACTCATACTCACTATCAGCGAATTGTAAGAGAATTTACTGAGGCATACGAACAAGATATCTTAAGGATATAATCATTCTAGGGTATTTGTGACCCTATATCTAATAGGTCACCTAATGTGTTATACTCCTGAGCTAAAGTTCTTACTCGACCTTCATCTCTGATACCACTGTAATGGTCTAGGGTCATCGACCTTCCGATAGGGGGCAATCTCGACTGGTAGGCTTTTCAACCATCCCAGCCCCGCTATGGCGTAAATTGGTATCCCGAATTTGCTTTTACGGCCAGCCTTTCGACTCTCAACCTAACCGGTTAGCCAACCCCTCCCCGGGGACATGAAGGGGTAAGAGTCTCCTGCTCGCCACCAAACACGGAGCGAGAACCCCCTATCATGTTGTAATAAAATGCAATGCGATCCAGTGCTTTAGTGCTGGTATGATCGCACATTTGGGGGAGATTTCTCCTTATGATAGCCGAACATGCTTGATACGCAAAATCCTTTTGATATTATAATTAGTGCATAGTGCAGAAAACATTTGCAAGTATAATATTAATCTTAGCCAGCATACGTACTATTATAGTATGCCTACTATAGCTACCATGTTAGATGGCAGGTTCTACAACTAAAACCGTACAGGGTGCGTATTGGGTGATTGGATTTCCAACAAATGGTCAGTCTAAGGAAATTCCTCACCGAATGGGTATGCTTCTGGAGGGACGCCTCGAGAACTTAACCACAGCTCTCTGCCAACACAAGGTCGGGTTACCACTGTAACTAGGTACTAACTATCACGTGTATGCCATCCCCCGGTCGTCACCGACCTTTATCTGAGGATCCTCAACACCAACAAATTCCAACAACCACATAAGTTAAGTATCTGGGCTCCATACCATGATACTACTTTTCATCCAGAAGTAAATGCACATACCCTAAAGGGCACGACCCTCATGATCTTGCCGCATTATTCCTGTTTCGACCATTTTCGGTTTGTGAGATTTGACGAAGTCTCATCCACAAAAGCTACGCTTTTCACAAAAGTCATGCTTTGATCAACAAATGATCAGCAGCACTTAGCATGCCACATTACTAAATTGGGAATGTATCACTAGTAAATATCAACTACATAACCTCTGAGCTCGTACGTCTCAGAGAAGGGTGTTAAGCTAAGAGAATAAATTCTCCGCCACCAAAAAGAAATGTATTTGATAGAAATCAGCTTGACATCTCAAAGTTTAACGTCAGACATACATCCATACAAGTCCGTTCCGGGTTCAAACGGAACAGAAGGCCCTTCACAGAAGCTCTTGCAAATCCGGCTATTCCCAATCCCGATCAGACTCCCCATCACATATGGAGATCTCTATACCGGAACAACTCAGTGCAAAGACATTCCATAGGCAATCCTATCGTTCTCGAAAACACCCAGTCTTCATCACCGTCTTCAAATGCTATCCATTTCGTCGTATCACTATTCGGTATGGGTTTTACGACATAAAGCCCTCTCCCGGCTAAACCGAATAATGAGCGCTTATTTTAAAAAGCATACAGATATATTGGGATCTTAGTTAAGTCATAATTTTTACCCAAAAACTGTTCTTTTTGAATGGTTTAGACAATTTTCCACTTTTAATCTTTTAAATAACAGATTCACCTTTTAGATCCTCTTCAATTTGAAAACAAGGTTCACAAATCCTTCACAAAGATTCATTCATAGTTTTCAAAACTATTTTCAATTTGATTCGCCAATATCTTGAAATCCTTTCGACAAAACTGGAAATTCTTTCGTTGTATGAAAGCCATTATCATTTGAAAACAAATGCTTTTCATTTTGGGAAAATTCGATTATATTTACTCAAGTTATAGCCTTTCAAAGTACATATTGGAAAATCAGTAAACTGTCGTATTCTCGGCAAGTTCTATTTGAATTAAATTTAAATTCCCAAAATAATTTATTCAATATACTTCAAAATGGTTTAAAATCATTATATATATCCTATATACCCTTTTAAATCATAGTTTTCAGAATAATTTCAAAAACTTAAATAAGATATATTATATTCAAACTCAATTTTAATTTCAAAACTTCATTTCAAAAGCTTTTCATATTCAACTCAATTCCATTTCCAAAACCATTTAGATTCAAAGTTTATCTTTTAACTTTTCACCATTTGAATAAAATAATATTAAATTCAAATATCTGTGACTTAACCAATTCCTCGTGAAATCCATATTTGTGTGTGTGGTGTAGTCCAGGGGTTTTACACACAATAATAACATATCACAACCATCATTAATTCAAGCACAACATCGATAAGCGGTATAACATTATAACGCTTATCTTTCATTCACAGATAAATAATTTACATACAGCTCAATTCAAAAAATTTACATCACAGAATATTACAGATCAGAGATAACAATCAATTCAAGCATTCAAACTTCCATAAGCAAGATTGCTTAATCACATAATCTAGAATTAATTTAATTTTAACCAAATAAATTAATCTCTTATGATCCTCCTTAATCATTAATTAATTACAAATCATTTTAATCGATTATTAAATTAATTAATCACATAATTTCTTTCATTAATTATCCTTTATTATTAATTAATTAATCCTTAATTATTAATTAAGTAACCTTTAATTATTATGATTTTATTAAATTAATTTACCTCTAATCATTAAATTAATTAACTTTTAATTAATCAATTTATTAACGTTTAATTATTAAATAATTAATCTTTAATTATTTAATTATTCTCTAATTACCTACATTAAGTAATTTACACTTTATTAATTACATTAAGTAATCATATTTAGTTAATTCCATTAAGTGGTCATCCTTTCTTAATTACATCAAGTAATTATCCTTTAATTACTTTCATTATACAATTATCATTTAATTACTTCATTAAGCAATTTTCATTTAAACATTCACATTAATAAATAAATAAATCTTTTAAATTGATTTTCTAATTAACTTAACCTTTAATTAGTAACAAATTAATTAGTCATTAATTATCCAAGGCTTTAATTAATTTAAGATTAACCACTTATCTTAATTACTTAATAAATCATATTCATCAAATCACATTTGAAAACACTTGAAGATTTTAATTAAACAATTATCCCTATATATAATTATTTTAAAAACAAAACAATTTCAAACATTTACTTTAACATTCAAACTTTGAAACTTCTTCTAAAATCTTGTTTAGTAATTCTATTTTGGAAACTTGGTTTGTATTACTTTGAAATTTGTTTAATGAATTTACTTTTTAAAAACTTGCATTTTGTTTTTAAATTTAATATTTTGGTTTTCCTTTTTTTTTTTTTAAACTTGTTAAGATCAACAATCCGAGCCAACATCTAATTTTCTCGAGCCCAATCCCGAGTATCCCACATTCTTTATTTCCCCGAGACAAAACATCATGTGCTTTAAGTTCGACCCGACAAAAACCATTCTTCCTCAAATTCCAAAACAAATCCAATATCACTGATACTCGTGCATGTACATAGCTACTCCGATCACCTCTGGTCGATGCTACGACCATCAATAAGTCAACGACAACTTCCCATAAACCTCCAACCACTCAGAACCTCTGATCTTCGACGAACTCGAAACTGAGATAACCAACACCTATCTGGAACAAAATGATCGTCAAAGAAATGCCTCGCTCCAATGCCTCAGGCCACCAGAGGCCACACAACTTCGGCTAGAGCTCCACTTACTTCCCTCGTTTCGATTGCCACTAGTGCCATCAAGTCCGGCTCCCTGACGAAGCGGCAGCAACACAATATCCGACCATGACTAAAACATGGGTTTAAACCCTAAAACTTCACACAGGCAACTCCAGAAGCAACCCCGAGACCCATCTTCTCTCTGATCGCTGTGAATCACCAAAAATCCATTTCACGTTCAACTCACAAATTCTCGCGATTTACTAAACTAAAAATCGTGATTTTTCATTTAAAAATTATTATTTTCGAAAGCAAATCATATTATTTAATCGATTCAAGAAATTAATATACTTGGATTTTGACATGCATTTGAGTTTCATTGTAAATTTTGGTTTTCCAGAAAATATTAAACCAATTGTTCTTAAAAAATATATTTTTAAAACTCAAATCATGTTAATTCGAACACTTTTGTTTTAAACATTAAAGCCTATTAAAATGTAGGTGAAGAGATTTTGTTTTTTAAATTTTGTTTAACCATTGTAAACCTAGAATAGAGCACCAATGCTTGTACAACAGACGTGCACAACTAAACATATACATATATGTATGTATACAGACATATTTACATACATTCCAATGTTTTTCACAACTTCATTTCACCAAACAACAATTGTATATCAGACTATAGGGGTTTTACTCACAGGTTTGCAAAAAGAGAACAGTTTTGTAGAAAGAAGTTTACTCTCCTGTTAAAAAGAAACAGAGAACAGCTTTATATTCTCTAATCTGGAAATGTTGAGATGATCTGAAACTAATTTATTTTGATTTGAAGCTCTGATATATTTGATATGAATTGAATCTACTGCTCGATCTGGTTGAACTTGAAATCTGGTTTTATTTCCAGGTTGAAGTTTGCTTCTAGTTTGATTGTTTTGAACTTAGTCTTTGAATTTCTAAGTTGAATCTAGATCTCAGCTAGCTTTGCTTTTGATCTGAGTTTGTAGTTGTTTGATTTATACTTTCTGGTTTATGTTTTTATTTTCCAGGTTTTTAATTTGAAGATCAAAGAAAATGTGAGAGTGCAGGAATAATGATATATACCTAGCATGATTTCTTTCTAATACATTTTTGAATTTAAATTGAAAGAAAATATAACTTGCCATTTGTAAATTATGCTAACACATGTTAATTCATGTTGTATTCTTCTTACACTTGTCTTTTTGTAAGTATTAATTACTTACACTTGTTAAATACAATCATTTTTATGTTTAAATCCTTATTTCATTTATTAATTTCTCATGTTTATATGTTACAAATTATATTTATTTATGTATTATCTTTATATATATATATATGTATGTATGTATGTATGTATGTATATGTATGTATGTATTATGTTTATATAAATTTACCCATGATGTTTTTTTTTTTTTGCAAAGCAAGCCGGTTTTATAGTGGACCGTCCACTATTTATTACGTAAGTAATAAAGTTGAAGTACAGGAGTAAGGTAAAGCACCTTAACTACTAAGAGATAATACAGAAAATACAGCACAGGTACGAGACAAATATGTCACCGTAACTAAAACTAGGAAGAAGAAAAAAAAAACTAGCACTCCTCCGAAGAGGAAGATATCACATCAGATCCATCCACCAGAGAAGCGACTAGAGGAATGGATCCACAAAAACCAGCAAAAGGTCGGAAAAGAAGAGCAAGACGTGGATCATAACCCATAGCATCAGAGGAGTAGATAAAAGAACGATCCCAGGTAATATCAGCTAGCATCGCAGAATTCGAACTTGCATATAACCCATCCAAATCAAGAACTAAGGAATCACCTGAAGGTTTGTAGCGAAGGCAACGAAGGTCCTGCTGATCATCAGAAACAAACCGGAAGAAAGATCCATTGACCGGGTTAAATCTCATATCAGAGATGGGATCAATCCAACACCCCTCGGGCTCATCCCAAGCGACAGGCAACGGCGTCGAACCAGGATCAGGAACAACAACCACAGAATCAGGCCTAACCATCGGCGACGGAGGCAAGTCAGCAGATGGAACAGCCGATGAAGGGGAAATCAGAGAACCAGGGGATGTAGCCTTGGGGACCCAAATCCTACGAGGGGGGCGAGGCAAAGGGATCTTCGGAGCATCCGCGACGGCTTCCGAATGCAAGCAGGCAGTAGCCAGGTGGCCAAAGGAGTGACATGATGAACAGATTTCCGGAACCCAACCGTAGCGAACACGAACTACCTCAACATGACCAACAGCTAGTTGGACAGAAATAGAGGATGGGAGAGGCTTGAAAGGGGATATTTCAATAAGAGCCTTAGCATACATCAACTTATCACGAGCCACTGTGTTTGAGTCAAAACATTTTAATTTTCCAACGTTACAGGCTAGCCAATTCAGACCAATAAGCGGTTGAAGAGCAGAGGGAATCTGAGAGAAAAATACCCACACGGGGATAGTAAGAACTTGTTCACGTGCACTTGCCACAGTTGGGGTCCAAGGAGTAACAATGAAAGGCCTACCATCAAAGAATGAGGGCTCAGCGTCAAGAGCAATCCGACGATCCTCAAGAGAGGAAAACTTAAGATAGTACATGGAGTCAATCAGCTTC
Organism: Allium cepa; assembly: GCA_030765085.1. Taxonomy (NCBI): domain Eukaryota; kingdom Viridiplantae; phylum Streptophyta; class Magnoliopsida; order Asparagales; family Amaryllidaceae; genus Allium; species Allium cepa. Next base: position 1,056,400,928 of record CM060932.1, read on the forward strand.
ACATCCAAATTACCACGAAGCTTCCATGCCCTCCGAAGAGCTAAAGTCACATTTTTTATTCGGTAAGTAGATTCAAGAAAGAAACCTACTAAATGATCAGCCCAAAAATCCACACCGGCTTGCAAAACAGAAGGGGGAGGGATCATTACTCCATTTACTTCGACCATTTCAAAATCAATCGGAATGTAGTTACCCGCATTCCGAGGCAAGGACGAGAATAGGGAAGACCAAGTTTTGGAGTTCGGCATCGAAGGCGGAGTTGGACCAGGGCGCTCCAGAACGGGACGGGAGCCAATAGAGGCAGCTGGAAAAGAAACATCAGTGCCAGCCAAACTGGGAATTGGAACAGATTTCGTTGGGGCATTATCACAAGCACCAAGTGTGCACTGACCAGAACATTGATTGCCAGCCGATTCTCTCCCCAGAAAACACTCAGGCAAACTAACATTACCCCCATCATCATTCACAACATTCACTATCAGCTTCTCCACATCACAAACTGGGCCGTGGTTACTTACATTGTCACCGTTATTAGGACGAGGCTCACGAACTGTAAAATCACAGTCGACAGGGGTAACACAACCATTAGTACCTGAACCAACGAAACCTGCCTGACTATTCACATTCACATCAGACCCAGATCTTCCACCGCAAGCAAGGGGAGGTAACGACAGCAAAGTGGACGCAGCCTTATTCACAACACCTAGAACCGATGGACTGACTGGCGAAGAATTCGCAACTAAAGCCGGACCAGATGAAGGGAGAGGAGGGAAATCAGCAATGGACAGGTTTGGAGGCATGAGGCTATCGGTGAGGGACGACTGGACTTTGAACACGCGGCCAGATCTGGTAGAAGAGGGGGAAGAGCGTAGCGATAAAGAGGGGGGAAGCGAAGTAGAGTCAGGCATGGAGTGAGGAGAGAGGCGAAACGGAAGGGAGAAGAAAAGGTCAACGGGATGGAACGCAATTGTCGCTGGAGCAGGAAGACATAGATGTTGACCGTTCAAATCTCAAATCTTTTTGGAAAAAAAAAAAAAAAATTGTACTTTTTTTCAAAAAAACTTTGGGGACAGGGAGACTATGTCGCCCTGACCTTTGGTTAAGCCGGTTTTAAAGTGGCCGTGCACTTATGTCTCATACTTGTGGCCGCTGGGAATCGAACCTGTGCCACCACAACAAGATGCAGCAACTCACCTCATGTCGTACCCATGATGTTTTTATACGTTTATGTTTTTAACTTTTATATCTGTATATACACAAACTACTTTTATCTCAAGTAAAATTGTAAAAAGAAAATATTTTAAACCATTTTTATTAAATCTTATCTTAATTGAAATATTTATTTTCTTTTATAACTATATATATAACCTTAAGAAAAATGATTTTAAAACTAATTATACATTAATAAGTAATCACATGCATATATATATAAGAATTTAACTTAAAATACACTTTTGAAAATTATTATATTAACCTCAAATCATAATTTTCAAAATATAAATATATATATATATATTATAATTAGAAAACAATTTTTTATTAAATTTAAAATATAAAGTATTTAAATCCACTTTATTCATAATATATTTATTTTTGAATTTCAAATTCAAAATTCAATTTATAATATATATATATATATAAAACAAAACACATATCTTATTAAATTTGGAAAAAGTTCAGATTAATTTACCATTTAATCCAAAATTTTATATTAATTACCAATTTAAATTTGGCTTAAAACTGGGATCGTTACAACTACTGCAATAAGTACTAACTTTATGGGAACTTTACACATCAACATATATATATATATATGTATATATATAGTACTATGGACTTATAAAATACTATAACAACTATATATATAAAATATATGAGCTAAACCTATATCTAAACTTATACAATTCAAATCAAATATATAAACTAATGTATTACGTAAGCTGGAACATGTATCCTCTGATATAAACTTTAAACACATATTTTTTCAAAATACATGTATTTCAAAATTTTGTAAACATATATATGGAAACAAACTTAATATGTATAAAATATGTAGACATAGATATATTTAAAAAATCATATGTATACAAATTCTTTGATCCAACCTTTTAGATATATAACTTTTATACTATAACTAATATATAAACAAATATGTAACTATATATATACTTCCAAATAAATCAATACCTACTGAGCAACAAGGTTAGGAAATGGAATGTGAGGTGGAGAATGGTAAGGAAGGCACACGAAGCCGAGCAAGGATGAAGTGATGGTTGGGATTGGCAGAGGGAGAAGGCGGATGGTGGGGATTGGTGGAGGGAGAGGTCGGGTTTAGGTCGAGCGGAAGCATGGTTTGGGTTCGGCACAGCAGTGGAAGCTAGAAGGAGCTAAGTGGCGAGGCCGAGAGGGGGTGGAAACGGGGGTGGAAGCTTGCATGCCAGGTAAGGGAAAGGAGGAGAGAAAAGAAGCGCTTCTGTGAGAAGGTTGAAGGCTTCGGCAAGAACAGGTTGCTCTCGAGCAACACAAAGTAACAGGTGAAAGAAAAAAAACAAGGAGGGTTGTTCTGCAATAAAGAAGAATGCACGCAAAGGATGAGCAAGTTTTGATGGATAGAAGATTTCAAACATGAGCAAGCTTAATATATACCCCAAGACCCACCCCAAGACCCACCTTAGTAAAGAGAATTAACGAGTAATTTCGTCCACTAAAGCGGAGAATAGGGATGGTTAAGGGCGGCCATCTATAACTTTGTCTTAAACATCTACTGAATACGTCGATAAATGCAATATGATTTTTCTTTTCTATCTCAAGTGGATCGACATACCCAGTAAATGTTTAATCCAAAACTATAGGTGGCTAACGGATCTATCAGAACAAAATACAATAACTAAATGTAAAGCACAACACAGAACAGTAATCAACCTCGTATATATACATATACACTGATACATGTTTAGTACAATACATTATGAATACAATAAAGGTGGTACTCGACCACAACATATACATCGAATCAAATATAATACATTAGAGTATGTGGAAGAACAAAAATTACTCAAGAGAAAGAAGAGCTGTTATCCAATATCAACTTCAATCTAAGTCCAATAGATGATACCTGAAACAACTTGGTCTGACCCGAATATAAATACATGGGTCAGTCTACCTACATAAATCAGTCAATATCGATAACATGAAGCGGAATAGTCATGAAGATATTTCTTCTTGAAGGAAGAGAATGAATCAATAAACTCATAAGCTCAATACTTATGTAACAAACGCTACCTAAGTGACTAAATACCTTGAAAGAGGTAACTCAAATTCAATACTCAAATAAAACACAAGTGCCTCATATCATTGACGATAACCCATAATGAACTCAAATCAACTCATATAAAAATCAAGCAAAACTCAAATGGTTCGATGAACCATTACTCCAAAAAGGAGAAAACTCATCTCAATCACAAATAGAAGTCATGAAAGCAACACAAGATAAATCCATAAGAATGTGAGATCTCAAACTCATAAGTAAGCCAAGACGGCTAAATCTCACACATACATCTCAGTCTTAAAAGCTCATGGAACTCGACATGAATTCAAAATCATAAAATCTCAAACTCAATAAAGAATTCGATGCACGTTCAAAACTCAGAAAATCTTAACACTAATGAGCCAAAAACGGCGAACTCAAAACTCAGAAAACCCGGATTAGCCATATCCCTAATTACAAAGCCGAAGTAATGCACATGCTAAACTCAAACGGCCAAAGCCTTAGACAGGTCGCTAACACCTCCCAAAGCAGTTCGTCCTCATGACAAGGTTGCTGACACCTTTCTAAACCGTTTTTTCAGCCCTTACAAGGTCGCTAACACCTCCCAAAGCAGTTCGTCCTCATGACAAGGTCGTTGACACCTCTCAAAGTAGTTCTGCTAGGTAAACATCATGAATGTTTCACAAAATCACGGATAGGAATCCAAAAAGTATTAATGTGTGTCTCATACCACACATTCACACTTAGCGATTTACTAGCCGCTAGTCGATGCCACACTAGGAACATCATAAAACTAAATAAAAAAAAATCATATCTCGCCCCGTCTCATTGGCAAGTGATAAAGAGATACCACACTCTTCTCATCTACAAGTATTAAATGGTATCGTAACTTGTCTCATCTCCTCGACGACTGAAAACATCATGATGGTTCCTCATAAACCATAAATCTCAAAATATGAAATCATATACTCAAGACTTGCCTTATATCATTGGCAAGTAAATAAAACATCGTGATGGTTCTCATCGACCATTCTCCTACATAGGAGATTTCAAACCATAATACTTGCCATATCTTGGCCAGCTTAAATAATTCCAATAAATAGGAATTATAAACTCAAAATATGCCATAAAATGGCAAAACATCTCAGAATCATTAATCTCAAATAGCTTCGATAGTACATGTATGGAATTAACCGAAATAGTAAATGCACATGTCTCATACCATATGTTTTACTAAATCATTTAATTCTCTTTCTCATACGTTCGAATAGTGTAAAAGTGTATGTTTTATATATATATAATAGTTTACTAGGAAAACGAGCTTCAAAAACTTTTTCCCAAAAATATTAATAAAACTAATATTTGAAATTCCTTTATTATAGGGAATAAATAGATTTTATATTAGAAAAATAATTTTAAAATACCATATAATAATAATTTAAAATTTCCATTTATTTTAAAAATCACTTCAAAAATTGTTCAGTAAAAACCATGCTCGAAAACAATGAAAAATAAGAAAGATAACTCAAGGCCGATAACTTGAGTTCAATACGAATTCAATTCAAATTTAACCCAAATCAATTCAAATTCTACTCAAATTCGAATTTCAAATTATCCAAACATAGCTAGCCTATTGATAGGCATCATAGCTCTCAAAACATCTCAAAAACAATCATCAAAATCGAATAAGAGTGAGAGCAAAAATAAGCTAATACACTCTTTAGGTCAATAATTGTTATTGCTGTCATTTTGCTCTCAGAACAGCGACAAACAAACACTGTTTTGACCAAGCAAACATTAAAATTTCAAAAAAACGAAACATGAAACTTTTATTACAAAGTATAAGCTTTTCATAACATCTAAGATTATTGAATTTGGAAAAGAAATGAAAAAGTTACGATAGTTATGATAAAAATAGTTCAGGGGTCTTAATTGCATACCCCTGTCATTTCAGTCTCAGGATAGCAACAATCAAACGCGTTTTTGATCAAACTAACATCAAAATTTAAGAAAACTCAAAACATAAAAGTTATAGTACATGATATTTTCTTTTTAAAACATCCAAAATCATCAAACTTTGATTAAACATGTGAAAGTTATGGCTAATTTTATTTCAGCTTCAAATACAAAACAAATATAGATTTTGCTCTCGGGTTAGCAGTAGAAAAATTCAATTTTGACATAGTTAACCTCAAAATTACAAAAAACTTAATAAATGAAAGTTGTAGTATATGATTTAAGCTTTCCGAAACATCTAAAATTATCAAATTACGATCAAAATCGAGAAAGTTATGGGTAATTTTATTTCAGCTTCAAACACAGAGCAAATATAGATTTTGTTCTTAGGTTAGCAGTAGAAAAATTCAATTTTGACATTTCTAACCTCAAAATTATAGAAAAATTAATGCATGAAAGTTGTAGAACATGATTTAGGCTTTCTGGAACATCTAAATTTATCAAATTCCGATCAAATACGAAAAAGTTATGGGTAATTTTGTTTCAGCTTCAAACACAACAAATATAGATTTTGCTCTCGCGTTATCAGTAGAAAAATTAAATTTTGACATAGCTAACCTTAAAATTACAGAAAACTTAACACATGAAAGTTGTAGAATATGATTTATGCTTTCCGAAATATCTAAAATTATAAAATTCTGATCAAAAACGAGAAAGTTATGGGTAATTTTGTTTCAACTTCAAACACAGAGCAAACATAGATTTTACTTTCGTGTTAGTAGTAGAAAAATTCAATTTTGACATAGCTAACCTTAAAATTAAAGAAAACTTAATACATGAAAGTTGTAGAGCATGATTTATGCTTTCCAGAATATCTAAAACTATCAAAATCGGTTTAGAAACGAAGAGGTTATGGCTAAAACATTTCTTAGTAGCTAGATTTTGTCAGTTTATATACTCACCTTGCTGATTCGTTGCAAAAGCTCGGATTTTGGTAGAAAGTTTGAAGTTTTTCACCAAGAATAGACCATAGAAACCTGAGTTTAGCTCTTAATTTCTCTTATTAAACATAGATTTTCCTTTTATTTTTGGTGAGTAAGCATAGATTTAGAGGAAATGAAGAAGGTAGCCATTGTTTTGAGCTTCAGAAGTTTAACAGAGAAAAGAAAAATGAATGTACGTACAACAACTTCTCACTTCTCATTTCTTAAGTTAATAGGCTAGGGTTAGGTTTAGTTAATGGACTCAAGCTCAACAATAAAAGAAATTAGTTAGCATTATTAATTTAACTACTTATTTCATGCTACAATGTATATTAACAATGTAATTTACACTATTTCAAGTTCCACATCTTAAAAATTCATAAAACTAACATTCATGAGAATATAAAATCATATTATACTTAAATAAAAGATTATTTACATAGTTAAAACACATTTACTACCATATTTCCCTATTTTAAAGAAAATAGCAATTTTTCATTATTAATTACAAAACTCCTTGTAATTAATAATATAAATTCCATAAAAATCACATTCTTGTGTAATAAAATTCTATAACTCATTTCAAATAATTTTATACTCAAATTATATTTTAAAACTCAATTCCATGATTATATTCAATGTATATTCCATTTTAAAATAATTACTCCTTTTAAAAACTATTAAAAGAAGTAAATAGAAAGATTTACAAAATTATTGCATTTACTCTAAATAAAACACATTCGCTCATTTTATTATCTCAAACCATCTTAATAAAGTTCCCAAACTTTATTTTTCTTATTTTATTCTCATTTATATTGTTTATTCATAATAAACAATAAAAATCCTCTATTTATTATTGATTAACACTATTAAATTTAATAACACTATTAAATTTAATGTTCTTAGGTGATCGCTAAAACCATGGTTGCTACAGACCCCCCTTAAAAAAAAATGCTTCCCCGCAATTTTCTAGAAAAAGAGCCGTAAACAACACAAAAATTCAATTGACAAAGGATAAAAGATAAGCTCGAAACTCAAACCATACATACTCTCAACATTTAATGGAAGAGAGAAACAAGGAAAAACTCACTTGGTTAATCCAATGGCCCGTCAAGTGCAAATATAGTGATTAGCAAACCATCGAATTTTTCGAGTAACTCGAAACAATTTTGAAGATATCCCATCTTCGAAACAAAACTCAATAAGATGCTCAACAATTAATCAATAAAAAATGATTGATTTCACAAAACTCTATGAATAGAGTTGGGATCAAACCCACTTAAACCCGAACTCTAAGCAATAAAGAATATCATCAACAAGATTTTCCGCATAATAATACGGAAAGAACATCCTCACAACAAGATAAACACAATAGACGAGATGAATAAATCATGAAATGACTTCTTACAAGGCCACCTGTGACGCCCCACCTCTATACCCACGCTAGCCAAGAACACTATGGTGTAATGCTGTCAACTAGCACGGAGAATAAGGCTGTTGAGGAGCGACCATCCGTGTAATTGCTTTGCACGAGCACCGATATGTCAGATAGTATAACATGCATTTTATTTCAAGAGGAAATTCGACATACCGATACAAACACAAAGCTACCACACGGTGGCTATAATAATCTTCGGAAAGCAAATATAGAAATAAACATAACACAAATCAGTCACAGATAATTCATATCACAAAGGCGGAAGAAGATATGAATATATAACTAACACATGAAAGTGTATATCAGAGTAGTGGTCAAAAAGATCCACAATAATACAAAAGAATAGCAACATGTGCTATACAAAAGAATACAACTATGAGTCCATGTCTCAAGTGTATACAACATAATAAACTACTAATCTAAGTAGTTAGCCAAAAGTCAGGAAGATAACCCCAGAAGAGAAGTCAAGCAGAAGCACCTGTAACATCTCGGTCTGACCCGAGTATTATTTAATAAGAAAATAATAAACGGATCAATCTATCTATAAATATCAGATGAAATGATATAGAATAAGAGATATGACTAAACGTATAATAATCACAATGCCAAGCTATGATAAATAAGTAATTGAAAAATCAACAAGAGATTAATCAATATCACAAAAATCTTCTCAAAGATCAAAAGGAATGTCATACACCTAATTTCGTTCACCAAGCCACAAATATTGACAACATATAAATGCCAATCATAAAATTGGTGAAACACAAGTTCTAGAAATCATCAATTAGAAATCCAGAAATCACAAGAAAAGGATGGCCAATCCCAAACGGAACGCTATTCCATAAACCAGGCATCGACGCACCTAAATAGATACGCCCCATGCACAGTCAAACATCATCGCACCTAGAAAGGTACGACCCATGCAAAGGCAAACATCGACGCACCTAAGTAGATACGTCCCATATAATATCTAACATCGATGCACCTAGAAGGATACACCGCATGCATAAATAAGCATCGACGTACCTAGAAAGATACGCTCCATTCATAAGTCAACATCGACGTATCTAGAAAGATACGTCCCATGTATAGACGAACATCGATGCACCAAGAAAGATACACCCCATGTCCCGACTTATTGAGTCGATTGTTCCACAAAGTAAAAAAACATCGACGCACCTAAATAGGTACGACCCATGTGTAAATAAACATCGATGCACCTAAGTAGGTACGACCCATGCGAGAAATGAGACGAAGCTCAATAAAATGAAGTACAGTCCTCCACATAAACAAAGAAACATCGCACATTGCTAGTCTAAACCATAAAATGATCATCATCGATCATCAAGAAGTGTCAATTACAGTAAGCTAGTAAATATATGAGCTTAGCTTCATGTCCCATAACCACTAGCTTAACTTAAATATTTACGAACAAATTGTAGATCTCCACTAGAAAATTGTCACAAGAGATCCAATCGAACAAGTCCAAGAATTAACCGACGAAGTGAACGCAAGCGTTTCATACCACTTGTTTTACTAAGTCGTTTAATTAGATTTCTCATACAAGTGAGGTAAAGGTTTGTATATACTAATAGATTGGAAATCGGTTTGAGAAAACGAGCTTTGTTATAAAATAGCGTTGAAATCATTTGAAGAAAGAGTTTTGATATTTACTACTAGTATAGAAAACCTTTATATTTTTAAAGTGAAAAATCACAAAGAAGATTGTAGGAACAATCAATCACTAAATTTCACATTCGAAGACGTGAATAAAATCCAAAGAAATCGATACCGAATCCATCGAAATGGATATTCCAAGAATTCTCGAAGAAAATAAGTCATCAAAGTCAATAACAAATGATAACAACAAATAGGGAAATAACACGAATCGATTAAATTTGGGAAACCACGCAATATAGGCGAAATAGGCAAAACAGCAACAGGTCGGTCGGCCGGCTACAGAGCTCGGTCGACCGGACCCTGTTCTACAAAAATTCTCGGGAAGCAGGTCGGTCGACTGTGCTCTGCAGTCGGTCGACCAAACCCTGAGGTAGAGAAGTGCTTTGCACTCTGGAAGCAGGTCGGTCGGCCGGCAGCAGAGCTCGGTCGGCCGGACCTGTTCCCAGTCCCTTCCTAGCCCATCGAATACAATGGCCAATCACGACCAATTTGCAACCACTCGAGCATCGACACTAAGGATTTATGCCTATCGACTACCCGGCCCTATGAGCGCTTCGTTGCATCACCAAAAACACATTTGAACATCAAAGCTATGATTTTTAAAGAATTGAACCCAAAACACCAAAAATTGGAATATTCACCAAATCAATCCAAACCAAAAGGAAATGCACACGAATAAGTGTTAGGAATTCATACCTAATAATCGAAGATAGTTATAGACTAAGATGTGAGATAAAAATCTCACCTTTGAATCCAAATCAATGAAGGAGAAGCTTTTAAAACAAGCTAAGATCAATTCCTCTTCAATAACAACTCCAGAAGCTTCAATCTAAGCTTACAAGTAAAATATTTCCTATGTTAGGTTTAGGAATTTCTAAAATGGAATGGAGAAAGAGTTGGAGAAGATGAAGAGGATGCTTACCAATGGGTTCTCTTAGAATTTGGAGCTAGATCTTGGATTTTGCAAATGAACTAGGGTTTTGGATTTCTATTTCCCGTTCTCTTCCACCATTTTTGCTTTAGAACTGAAAAGAGGAGGAAGTGAGAGTGAATGGGGAGAAGTGGTTCACATTTGGGTATTAAGTTGGCTAGTGGGCTGAACCCAAACCCAAACCCAAAGTGAAAAAGGTCAAATTTTTAGCTAGCTCCAAACATCTTAATGTTTATACTCAAAAAGGTTGCAAACGGCATTTTGAACTCAATGGGAGGGGTCTCGAGTCCTAATTCGACTGTTTGCAAAAAGTAGCTTTTCGGACCAAAATCCGACGAACGATAAAATATTTAAATAAAATATTTAAATATACAATTGATAAATATGCGGGTTGTTACAGACTCCCCTCCTTAAAGAAATTGCGTCCTCGCAATACTTAAGAAGAAAATAAGAAGTAACAACCATAGAAGCATATCAACACAAAAGAAAATTTGAAATAGGAAGTTCACCATAAGGAGCATGAAAGAGTAAGCCTGAACGGGTTCGCACGGTGAATTCTCTGGATTCCCAAGAGCAATGCTTAGGATTTGAGAACCATTGAACTCTCACAAAAAGAACATCTTTATTTCGAAGGCACTCAACCTCCGAAGCAATGATGCGAATAGAATATAACTCCTAAGTCAAATATGGTAAAACTTCACATCCTTTAACAATGCCGGCCTTAAGAATAAAAGTCGGAATCCCTAAGGCATTTCCGTAGTAGAAAGACGTGAGAAAACGTCATGAATAACAGAAAATTTAGCCGGTGCAATGACGTAGTACAAAAACGGTACTCCCGAGAAACTAGAAACTCGAATAATTTGAAACACCGACGTAGTACAAAAATGGTACACCCAATGAACTGATAAACCGGAACAACGATGTAGTATAATAATGGTACATCCATTGATCCGGATAAGATGGAACATCGATGTAGTATAATAACAGTACATCCGATGAACCGAACACCATAAAAGAACATCGGACGGTAGTCCATAAAAGAAATGAGATAAAACTCAATAAAATGAAGTATATCAAAACGTCCGATGAACTTGATAAAAAGATAATTCCATTCAGACAACATCAAAGAATCAACAACTTGTTGCCTACAACAAAGCGTATTGGCAACACGATTTCCAGAATATCAAGATCATAAGATGCCAAGAACTCGAGTCGACATGAAGTTCCTTATGAGAAAATAAATATTCCAAAGATTTATGATCGAGGTGGAGAACAAATTTCTCCCCCAAAAATGATGATGCCAAACTCTAAAAGCGAAAACAATAGCCGCGAGCACTAGATCATGAGTGGCATACCTAGTCTCAATCGGCTTTTAATGATTTAGAAGCACAAGAGATAACACGTTATCTTTTGCAAGAGAACGACATCCAAACCAATACGATTAGCATTGGTACAAAAGATAAAGCCTTGGTTCCCTTCGGGAATCACAAGAATAAAAGTATCGAAAAGAAAGAATTTCTTTTAAATAATCTTCTTTCCTGAAAAGTTAAAACTTTCAAAATTACATTTATCTTTATGTAATAATCTTTCTAGAAAAATTTACATTTTTACAAGTCAATATATCGTGTCTGATTGTCTCATCAAAGCGTTTAGGAAATTCCTATCGATAACGTTGATCAAGCACATCGACCAGAATTCTTAAAGCACTCAACGGGCAATACAATCACAAAATCATCTTCTATATGATGAAAATATCTCTTAAAAGTTTTGAGACTATTCTTTGCTCGTTTACGATCAAAATCCAAATGTACTTATAAATAAATCTTATGAAAAAGATTTGCAAAATTTTAGATTTCTATTTTCATCCAAAATCAATAAATACAAAAATGGAATTATCGACATATTCATAGAATACTCGATTTATAAAATGGATGAAACAAGATAGGCAAACTGAATGACAAAATAAGTCATTCATAAGAATCCTAACGAGTGCGGTATGCGGTAAGTGGAATGCAAACTCCCGCAACTCGTAGCCAAATGAAAATCGGTGGCAAGGTCGAACTAGAAAGACCTTAACACCACACAAAAGATTACTTAGGTGATAATCCTAAGACAAGCTCAAAAATACCGGAAAATTTCACAAACTATTTAGATGAGAGAAATAACACTTTCCTCATCATGTGAGCTTAAAGAATAAAATGATTCCACCAAAAATTTGAAATCGAAATCACAAAGAAAAATAGAAAGCTGCTTAACAGATAGAAAATGTCGAAGATGAACAGTCCACTCGAAAAAATAATAGGATATGGGCTTCACAATGATTAAGCCAATCCTTTCAAAAAAAGTTAATTCCAAAGCCTAAGTAAAAATATCGGCTCGGAAAGAAAAATCACATAAAACAATTTCGACATCAATAGAAAGCAAATTGAGTGTTGCGGACCCATCCGGATTCACAATTCTCAAAGAAGTCATCAAACCCAAAATGTTTAAAGAAAAGGAATCAACTAGTTCTT